>BSBN01000437.1:5000000-6250000 GCA_027924645.1 Cunninghamia lanceolata
ACTGCCCTTGGATAGAATTTGTATGGTTGGTGGAGGAGGAGAAACATCCTTCAAGCCTTCTATAGGCAGGACAATGTAATCACATGCCAAGAATAATGAATATTGGAAGTTTTGGAGTGCAAAAACAGTCATTTTCTGCATTTTCCTAGAAACAGTCGTTCAGTACAGATTTGTACAGACAACAAGGAGTCTAAAACTTGGAAAATGTGTTGGTTGTAAGGTCTGTACTCCTCCCTCCAAGGCACTTGGCATGATTCTAACTAGTCTACATAGTGACTAGTTAGTATGCAAATGGTGGAAATCAGTATGGTTTCAAGAAACAGTCAAGAGACTGACCAAATGAATGGTGCATTTGGTGTTTGTAGATGAAAACAGACCTGTGTAGGTGGTTGTTTGATCCTGAGCAAGTGGATTTGATGCACTTCCTTTGAAAAGACCCCAAATTAGGCCTATTCCCTAAAGAGAAGAGTTCTCTGTCATTGAATGCTTGGAACAGAGTACGGCCCTGCAACTTGGTAGATGGTTGTAAGTCCATAATGGGTATTTGAATGTGTAAAGAGTCTAGATTGTCCTTTGGAGGTTTGAAGAGTTATCCTTGGATTGGCCGATCTCAAGGGCTACAAGGAATAGGTCTCTTTAGGCACTGTCATAGTACAGTCATGTTGTAGTTTGTTGTCCACTGTCCTTGGAAGTATAGAAATGAGTTATTGGGTTAGAGACCATGTGTGGGTTATGTCCTTGACTAATTTGTGTTGGTTGTAGTATAAGATCCTATTGGTAGGGATATTGGTAGTGGTTTGTTGGTCTAGAAAGTAAGTGTGTGTGTTGGTTGGGTTTAGTAGAGACTCCCCAAAAGAGAGTTGAGTAGTCTATGTGGGTGGACACTAGAGTGTGGTCCCAGACTAGGTCAGTCTCTTGGATAGCCTTGTGCAGGCTTGTGTTATATAAGGCCTGAAAGTTGTTGTGAAGGAAACCTTGAAGTCTAGGCCTATTGTGTGAACAAAACCAAACAATCCCAATAGCTCTGCATCATATTGGTATCAGAGCCAATATCTGATTAGAGTAGTGTATGTCAGACAAGGAGATTGAAACTAAGGCTAGTACAATGCCTCCCAAGACAATGAGTCAAGAAGCCATCAAGAAGTTGGTGGAAGAGATGGTTGAGGCAAGATTGCAAGAAGAAAGAAGGTCTAAGGGCCAAACTAAAGAAGATGGAAGTTCTTCTGACACAAATGATGAAGAAGAGGTAGAAGAGAATCCTCAAGGGAAGGACATGTCTACAGGTCAGAAATCTTTCTTGAATACACTTAAGGGTGCTCATGGAGATAGTGGTGATCCCAAGATGGATGTGCCTACATTTCATGGCAAATTGGATGGTGATGCTCTCACCGATTAGATAGAAGCCATGTGTAACTACTTTGATTACAAGGAGTTCAATGACAGCAAGAAGGTTAAATTTTCCAAGACAAGGCTAAGAGGTTCTGTACTTGTGTGGTGGAACTACATGCAAAGTGAGAGGGAGAAGATTGGGAAGAGTCCCATCACTAAATGGAGTAGAATGGTGGCTATGCTCAGAAGCAAGTTCATGCCACCTGACTATGAGATCCAAACCATTAGGAGATTCCATAATTTGAGACAAAAAGACATGGATGTGGCTGCCTACATAGAAGAATTTCACAGACTAAGTATGAGAGCCAACCATAATGAAGAGGAAAAGGAGATGGTCGCTAGGTACCTAAATGGTCTGAAATATAATCTGTAAGATGAGATTAGTTTAGTGATCCCTAGAACAATGGATGAATGCTTCTTACTAGCCTCTAGAGCAGAGGAAAAGTTGAGAAGGAAGGGTGAACAAAGTGCCAGAGGAAGAGGCAGTTTTGGTCCTGGACAGTCCAACAAAACTGAAAATAACAGTTAGCAAGAATCTTAGACTGAGATAGAGCATAGAGGAGGCTTCAGAGGTTGGAGAAGACCTAATGGGAGGGGCAGAAATGGTGGAGGAGGGAGAGGACCAGGAGTCTTCACTGGAAGGTGTTATGGCTGCAACCAAGTTGGCCATATAATGAACAAATGCCCAAAGAAAGCCAACAGTTCTCATGACAGTAGAAGGAGAAATTAGTTAGTGAAGGATGATGACTACGAGAGTGTGAGTTCACCTATGGGAAGTGTTGCACCTATCCTAGAAGGAGAGAGTGTGATGATTAAGAGGTCTATGTTGAAGATGCCTTTGAAACAAGAGCCCCCTTAGAGAAAGAATCTTTTTAGAACCCAAGGCATAGCCTATGGGAAACTTCATAAGATCATAGTAGATTCAGGATCTATTGAGAATGTGGTATCCACTGAGATGGTTGAGAAGTGCAAGTTGAAGAGGCTACCTCATAATAGTCCTCACAAAATCTCTTGGTTGAACAAGAACCAAAGTTTCATGGTGGAAGAGCAAACTTGGGTTGAATTTGCAATCAGTGACTACAAGGACAAAGTGTTATGTGAAATCATCCCTATGGATGCATGTCATCTACTTCTTATCTGCCCATAGCAATATGATGTCAAAGCACAACATGATGGTGAGAAGAACACCTATATCATCACCAAGAATGGAAGACCATACAAGATGGATCCTATGTCAGAGCAGACCGGGGGGAAGAATAATGACATCAGTGTCATGTTGGTGAATGGCAAAGAGTTTTTGAACCTCTTGAAGGAGAAGGATACCTAGGGGTATGCCTTGGTCATGAAGCTCAAGAGTGGATTACATCAGCAAGATCAAAAACAGAAGGGGATTCCATTTGAAGTGCAGCAACTTCTAGACAAGTATCAAGATCTTGTGGTAGAGGAGGTCCCCAACTACTTACCACCCATGAGGGACATAAGTCATCAAATTGACTTAATACTTGGTGCTACATTGCCTAACAAGGCTGCCTATAAGCTGACCCCACAACAAAATGAAGAGGTGGCAACGCAAATTCAAGATCTCTTGGAGAAAGGGCTAATTAGGAAGAGTTTAAGTCCTTGTGTAGTCCCAAGTGTACTTGCTCCTAAGAAGGATGGAAAATGGAGGCTATGTATGGACTCAAGGGCCATAAACAAGATCACCATAAGGTACAAGTTCCCAATGCCAAGGATTAAAGATATTTTAGATTATCTTGGAGGCTCATGCTATTACTCAAAGATAGATTTAAAATCAGGTTATCATCAAATCCGGATCAAACAGGGAGATGAATGGAAGACTACCTTCAAGACTAATGAGGGTCTTTATGAATGGCTTGTTATGCCATTTGGTCTTAGCAATGTTCCAAGTACATTTATGTACTTGATGAATGAGGTATTAGTTGAATTCATTGGTAAATTTGTTATTGTTTATCTTGATGACATACTAATCTTCAGCAGGACAAAAGAAGAGCATGTGAAGCATGTTGGTCAGGTGTTGGTGAAGCTACATGAACACAAGTTGATGATCAACTTAGACAAGTGTGAGTTCATGAAAACTGAACTTGTATACCTTGGATTTGTCATTTCCAATGGTTGTTTGAAGATGGATCCCTCTAAGGTTGATGCTATTCTCAGTTGGCCCACTCCAAAGATAGTGGGAGATGTGAGAAGTTTCCATGGATTGGAGACTTTTTATAGGAAGTTTATCAAAGGTTTTAGTCACATTAGTGCCCCCATCCTCAACACCATCAAGGATGGAGTCAAATGTAGATTCCAATGGACAAAGGAAGCCGATGTTAGTTTTGAGTTGTTGAAAATAAAGGTGGCTGAGTTACCTACTTTAGTACTTCCTGATTTTGATAAGGTGTTTGTTGTTGAGTGTGATGCAAGTAAGAAAGCTATTGGTGTTGTTCTCAGCCAAGAAGGACATCCTATGGCATTCTTCTTAGAGAAGTTGAATGAAGCCAAGCAAAGGTACTCTACCTATGACCTAGAGCTCTATGCAATGGTGCAAGCTCTTAAGAAATGGAGACATTATTTATTAGCCAAGGAATTTATTGTGTTTACTGATAATCATGCTTTAAGCTTTCTAAATAGTCAAGAAAAATTGAACCATAGACATATTAAATGGATGGAACAGTTACAAGTTTATACCTTCACAATTAAGCACAAAAAAGGTGTTTCTAACAAGGTGGCTGATGCTTTAAGTAGGAGGTTGCTTATTGTTCATGAAATTCAGTTAGAAAGCATGGGCATTGACTGTTTGAAGGAGTTGTATAAAGAGGATTCATATTTCAAAGAGGCTTATGATGTTTGTGTAAACTTGGCTAACACATTCTGTGGAGAATATACAGATTTTGTATTGCAGGAAGGTCTTTTGTTTAAGGGCAATATGTTGTGTATCCCTAAGTGTTCCATGAGGGACAATATCATTAAGGAGAAGCATAATGGCTCTTTGGGAGGACATTTTGGCTTAGAGGACATTTTGGCTTAGACAAGACACTAGAACAAGTTACAAGGTTCTATTTTTGGCCAAAGGTGCAATCCAATGTGAGAAGGTATGTTGCTAGTTGTGCAATTTGTCAAAGGGCAAAAGGTGTGTCTTCAAATGCAGGTCTATACCAGTCCCTTCCCATTCCCAACAGGTCTTGGGAAAGTATAAGCATGGATTTTGTACTTGGGTTACCTAGGACAGCCAGAGGGGTGGATAGTGTGTTTGTTATTGTTGATAGATTTAATAAGATGGCTCATTTTGTGCCATGTAAATGCACAAATGATGCATCTCATGTTGCAGGTCTATTTTTTAGAGAGGTAGTGAGAATCGATGGTTTGCCATTGTCAATTGTAACAGACAGAGATTCTAAGTTTGTGGGTCACTTTTGGAGGACCTTATGAAGAAAGTTGGGCACATAGTTGTCCTTTTCATCAGCCTACCATCCACAAACTGATGGTCAGACTGAAGTGGTTAATAGATCACTTGGAAACCTCCTAAGATGCCTTACAAAATAGCATGGTTTGGCATGGGACTTGGTTATCAGTCAGGCTGAATATGCCTATAATGATTCAATGAATAGGAGCACTGGTAAAAGTCCTTTTGAGGTAGTTTATGGCTTTCACCCAAGAGGGCCACTTGAACTGAAGGATCTCCAAGGATGGGATAAAAGGAGTGCACTTGGTGAAGATTTTGCTACCTCCATGAAAATAGTCCATGATCAAGTCAAGTTGCAATTGGAAAAAATAGTCACAAAGTACAAAGAAAGGGCAGATTTGAAGAAAAGAGAGGTGCAATTCAAAGTTAGAGATTTAGTTATGGCATATATGAGGAAAGAAAGGTTGCCAAAAGGCTAGCCCACTAAACTCTTGATGAAGAAGATTGGGCCATGCAAAATAGTACACAAATTCGGTCCAAATGCATATGAGATTGAGTTACCATCCGGTCTTGGTATCTCTCCAATTTTCAATGTTTGTGATCTTTTTCCTTTTAGACCCCCATTGCTTGGTGAAAGTGGATCAGATGTGGTGGATATCGATGTTGATTGGATCAAGGATTTGCCTCCAAGTAAACCTTTGCAGTTGGAATGTATTCTAGATTCCAAAGTTGTCAAGAAGACTAGGAGAGGTGTCTACAAAGACTACTTGGTGAAATGGAAGGATCTTCCTGATTTGGAGGCCACTTGGATGTCTGAAGCTGATATTTTGAATCATGGAATGACACTTCAACAATTGGCAACTCAAGGGACTTGAGTTCTTCTTGCAGGGGAGTATGGTGCAGGAGCTCCCTATTCTAGTCATCTCTTTGATTTGTCATGTTTGTTGTCATGTTATATTGTTCTTCATAAGGCTTTGAAAGCCATTTTCATGGGTTGTAATAAGGACTTGGTCCATTTGGTCTACTTGTCCAATCTAGATCTTGATATGGTCAATTTAAATGTAATTTCACTTAAGAAACATGTGGTTTCTTATGAAGGAGGTAATGTCCAACGGTTAACTGCCCTTGGATAGCAGCTGTATGGTTGGTGGAGGAGGAGAAACATCCTTCAAGCCTTCTATAGGCAAGACAATGTAATCACATGCCAAGAATAATGAATATTGGAAGTTTTGGAGTGCAAAAACAGTCGTTTTCTGCATTTTCTTGGAAACAGTCGTTCAGTATGGATTTGTATGGACAACAAGGAGTCTAAAACTTGGAAAATGTGTTGGTTCTTCAAAGTACCTTTCACTTGAGTGTAGTTAGGCCTCTTGAAACCTTCTGTGTTGTTAGAACCAATTCATTTTGTGCAAACTAGTCTGGAAACCCTCAAAACTAGGGTTTTGTGGCAAAATGTGTCATTTCTCCTCTGTCCTCTAAAAGGCATCAACTATTTTTAGTAGGATGGAGAGAGAGAGAGTGTGTATTGTATGTTTTTTTTGGTTGTAAGGTCTTCACTCCTCACTCCAAGGCACTTGGCATGATTCTAACTAGTCTACATAGTGACTAGTTAGTATGCAAATGGTGGAAATCAGTGTGGTTTCAAGAAACAGTCAAGAGACCAACCAAATGGATGGTGCATTTGGTGTTTGTAGATGAAAATAGACTTGTGTAGGTGGTTGTTTGATCCTAAGCAAGTGGATTTGATGCACTTCCTTTGAAAAGACCCCAAATTAGGCCTATTCCCCAAAGAGAAGAGTTCTCTGTCATTGAATGCCTGGAACAGAGTATGGCCCTGCAACTTGGTAGATGGTTGTAAGTCCATAATGGGTATTTGAATGTGCAAAGAGTCTAGATTGTCCTTTAGAGGTTTCAAGAGTTATCCTTGGATTAGTCGATCTCAAGGGCTACAAGGAATAGGTCTCTTTAGGCACTGTCATAGTACAATCATGTTGTAGTTTGCTGTCCACTGTCCTTGGAAGTACAGAAATGAGTTATTGGGTCAGAGACCATGTGTGGGTTATGTCCTTGACTAATTTGTGTTGGTTGTAGTATAAGATCCTATTGGTAGGGATATTGGTAGTGGGTTGTTGGTCTAGAAAGTAAGTGTGTGTGTTGGTTGGGTTGAGTAGAGACTCCCCAAAAGAGAGTTGAGTAGTCTATGTGGGTGGACACTAGAGTGTGGTCCTAGACTAGGTTAGTCTCTTGGATAGCCTTGTGTAGGCTTGTGTTATATAAGGCCTAAAAGTTCTTGTGAAGGAAACCTTGAAGTCTAGGCCTATTGTGTGAACAAAACCAAACAATCCCAATATCTCTGCATCACAATGGCAGCTTATGAACTAGAGCAAGTTGGGTGCATGAGACATGATCTCTACAGAGATGACAGTGTGATCTTGAACTAGGACAGTGAGCTTCATGGGATAGTCATGGATTTGTGAAGAAGACATCTATAAATGTCTTTGTGCTTCTATGCTCAGTGATACTCAGAAAATTAGTTTCTTGCTCATTCTTTGAGCTATGTATTGTAACCATGAAGGTTTTTTTAGCAAAGAGAAAGCATTGTAACTTATTTTCAGATCTGTATGTTATTTGTAAGAATTTTTTATCAATAAAACAAGTTACTTTTACCTTCTCAAAGTTGTTTCATTGTGCAAGCTTCAAAATATATTACTAAATATACTAATGACTAAATTCAAGCTTCAAAATGACTAAATATAATACTAATTGACATCAATTAATAATTAAATTGACTAAATATACTACCAATTGATAGAAATCAGTGAACAGTGAATAAATATGACTAAATATATGACCAGTGTTAAATCAATGAATAAAAATGACTAAATATACCACCAAATTGATCAAAATGATGATTAAAATTAATGACTAAATACACTACCAATGGACAGAAATTAGTAAATAAAAATGACTAAATAAGTGACAAGTTAACAACAATGAATAACTGAATTAATGACTAAATATATCAATGAATAAAAAAAGACTAAATAATTGACCAGATTACAACAATCAATGACTAAATATACTACCAAATTGATAAATCAAATCAACCAATAAATGACTAAAAATGGTTTAGTCATCAATTTGGTCACATTATAAATGACTGGCAATAAACTATCAATGGTCATGTGACCATGTTTGGTCATTTATAAGTAGTTTTTTTAGTAATATATTGCTATTTTTGTACTAGTGCACTAATTACTTCACCAAGTGGGTAGAGGTAGTCCCCACTAGCAATGCAACTTCCAAAATGGTTATCAATTTCATAGTCAACAATATAATAACCAGGTTTGGAGTGCCAGCTAGGATTTTTGCAGACAATGCAATGTGTTTTAGGTCTCAAGAAATGTTGTACATGTGTTCTAAGTTTGGTATAAACCTTATGTATTCATCTCCCTATCACCCCCAAATTAATGGCTAGGCTGAATCAAGTAATAGAAGCTTGATGAAGATCATAAAAAGAACATTGGATCAGAATAAGAAAAGATGGAATGAAAATTTGAAATATGCTCTATGGACTGACAGGATAACTTTCAAAAGATCCATAGGTAGAAGCCCATTTGAACCCGTATATGGAACAGAGGTGAAGATGCCTATTAGCATGGAATTGGCAGTCTATCAGTTGCTACAAGACATTGAAGAATATCTGTATGATGCAATGTCCCAAAGGATCATGTAGTTAACTAAGTTAGAGGAACACATAAGAGTTGCACATGATAAAAATGTGAATCATAAATAGAAAATGAAGTGTTTGTTTGATAAGAATATTGTGTCAAGAGATTTTTAGATTGGTGACTTGGTCCTCCTTTGGAATACAAAATCTGAAGATAAAGGGAAACATGGTAAATTTGATCCATTGTGGCTTGGACCATATGAAGTGGCTGAGAAGTTTGAGCTCAATGTCTACTATTTCATGACTCTATAAGGAGAACTCATGGAGCTTCCCGTTCACGGTCAGTATTTAAAGAATTACTTTTCATAAATAATGATTTCCTTCAAATTTTGAATGATGAATTCAAGTTTCATCTTTAGTATTTTGAACCTTGAGCAATCTTGACCACTGTTAGTCTTGATGGTGTTTCATTCCAGTTCCTGTGTGTCATTTCTTGGTGTTTTTTGGTGTTTTTTTGGTCTACTCAGACATCTAGACTCTCATTGTGCCACTGCTTGGCACATGTCCCCAACCAGAGCCATTGTTGGGATTCCTATTTTCAAGCCAAGTTTTCAAAACATGCTAATCTTGCCAAATCCATCAAAATACCTACCTTGTTCCTTTTGAAATGCAAGGAAGAAATCCACAAAATGGCTAAGTCCAAAAATTCTAAGTGTTTTCCTTATGTTTTTGCCTTTTTTAGAGGTTTGTATTTTCAGGTTCCTGTCTTCTGTCGTGCCATTCCTATCGGCTCTAAAATTTGCCTTAATTCCTTGCAAAATTACCTAACTGTTTTAGGCGTAGGAGGTCAGGCTTGTTGACTCCCAAAATAACTACAACCCTAAACCCTAAAACATTCCTAAATCATCTAAGCCAAGGATAGTTGTTCTAGATGAATGGAAGAGGTTTATTAGCAAGTTCAAGGTGGTTTTGGGCAACCTATAGGAGTGGGTTAACTCCTTTGCACTTTGAGTTTAGCTTAGACTCAGGAGGGATATTCCTAGGGGATACCTGAATAGGTATTTGGTTCAAACCAGATGAGCAACTAAAAATAACAAGACAACCAAACCCAAACTACCTTCTAGGTCCCAAAGATTGTCACTAGACCTAAAACAACTGGTTGTCACTAATAACCCCTATATAGATGATAAGAGGGCAATCCCATTGACAATGGAATGTGTAGGTATGCTTATTTACAAGACACACAAACTAATTACTTTCTTCACACATGAAAAATTTGTTTTAATCTTTTAAGAGTATGGGTGATCATGGAAAACTCTAGACTGGTGCCTTATATGTTGGGTAACAGAGTCCATAGTTCAACTGAAGAAAGAAGACAACAAGAGAAATGAAATATGCACTTTCTAGACATTCAGATGCAAGAAGAAACAACAATCAATGGAGGATATACTTAGTAATCCTTTATCAATATATAATCAGTCATCTAAAAACATAGAAGAGATCATCACATAGCATGTAATGTTTTAAGAATCTATTCACTCATCTGATCAATGGTTACAGTCATACCACTAAGTGTGGCAAGAGGAAAACCTAAAGGGAAATTCAAGATTTCTTTGAAAGATTACATAAGAAAAAGGAGAAGCCCATAGATTGATAGCTGAAATCAATATAAAATCTTTCATAACCTGTGTCTTCATTGCTAGAAAATTGGAACCTTTCTAGTTTTTTGAAACCCTAGAGAGCTTTGCACTTGACTACTTGAAAATTGACAAAAAAGACCAACCCCTTTTACATCTTACATTCTTGCATATATAGCTTATCAATCCACTTGACCTAATCCCTGTTACCATAAAATCCTTAGGCTTTGTCAAAAAATATCATCAACCAGAAGGGACATTCATCTACCAGAAATAAATGCAACAAATATTTGAATGTGGGCAGATGGGGGATATTTTGTCCTTCTTCAATGCGAGTAGCTGATGCAACAAATATTTGGAAAGAGGCAGCTGAAAAGGTTAAAATCTTCAGTGAAAATACATTAGACAAAATCCTTTTCAAATATACCTAGCAAAGCCTCTTTATACATTAAATATTTGTCCCTTGAGTTTCTGTACATCATTAGCTCTGAATCCTTCAAGATTAGATCCTAGAATGACCCTACAGATTGAACTTGCACATTTCCTACTGTCAGGATGCCAAACAACTTCATTTGAATATGAGTTGTAGATGAAATTACCTTTAGGATCAATGAATTAGAAATCTTTAAAAATCCAATCAACACCATTGAAAAGTCCACTGGCTAATGAAAATGTCAGTCTCAACAGTCAACATACACATTGGTACCGAAGACTGCCACATGTCACAAAATTGCAGTCGCGCACTGGAGTGTGGGCCATCACTTTTTACCTCTGCACAAGTACACAAAAGCCTCCATGTGTCTGTTCACATATAAGCCTTCTAATTCTCTCTGAGAACTAGACACGTGGTTGTATCTCACAGTCACGCAAGGGATTTCTACCTCTTACAAGATTCTTCTACAACCGTGTGCTACCGTCAAATCTTCATAGGCTGTGGTCCCACTGCTTTGTTTGTTTTCTTAAAACTTGGCAGCATCCTATTTGTCATTTCAGAATCATAGATATTATGGCCATAGGCCCGAGCATCCTCGACACATGGCACAATTCTGTGGTCGGGTGGAATAAAGTGAGTCATTTCTCTTTTTGCTCCCCAGAAGCAAGTTAAGCCTTCCGCGTGGCCCCTCTTATGCAAACCTTTAATATTCCTTCAAAAGTTGGCCACGTGCCCTCATCTCGTGGCTGCATGCTAAATCTTTCCTTCTGATGGGATTCCTCTGTGACTGCACATTGTCATTAGATCATGCTCAACCCCACCTCCTCTCATCTTATGACACCTGGCATGATCTGCATCATTTAGCCAAGTGAACGACCATATGGCTAAAAGGCCACGACACACTTTACAGGTGTCCTTACTTCGCAGCCATGCAGTAGGGATAATGACATCACCTACAATGGTCTGCGGGCATGTGACCTGCTGCCACGTGGCACTTCGTGCACTTCAAAGACTAAAGGATTAGAAATTTTATTACGGATATCATATTTCAACAGGCAATAAAAGGTGGGCATTAGGACTTGAGGCTGGTCATTTCATGGTTTTGAAGGCTCGATGTTACAACTTAAGAAACTAACAACCTAGGACAAATGCTCAAGAACAAATTATAAAATAAAGTAAGTAGATGACTGCAAGCCCAAGGGTTTTGAGGGAAAATTAGGAAAATTTAAAGGGAATAAATTCAAAACCCTAAAAACCTAAATAGTTGTCAACACTGGCTCTAGTTGGGGATGTGTGCTAGGCAGTGGTACAACGAGAATCCAGAATATCTGAGCAGGCCAAAACAATGACACAAGAAAAAAAACAAAACACCATCAAGACTAGAAATGGAAGACTACTTGCAGTCAAAATATATTAGATATAACAAGGTTTTACCACAAAATTTTAAGGAGAATCATTACTTATGAGAAGTAATGTTTTAAATGCTTCCCATGAAAAGGTAGCTCCAGTAATTCTCCTTCCAAGTTTCTGACATAAAATGTGTCCTGACTAGCCTTCTCTTCAATTTGATATGGGCCTACCCATAGTGGCTCAAACTTACCATGTTTTCCCTGTTGCAAATATGTGCCTAAGCGGTATTGTCATTGATGTCAACATATCCTTGTTGCCATTGGTGTCAATTATATCATATTTTGCTACCTGTGTAGAAGACTAGATTATTGAGGATATTGAGAAAAGTAATAAGGATCAATGTATGTGGACCATATTTAAGTAGAGGATTGTCTGAAGAAGCTCTAATTAATCTTTGAAGGGTTCACATGAATATTTGAAGAAGCTATGGCCATCTGAGTAGAACCAATTTTGCAGTGTTCAGAAGAGACAGAGTGATAGGAAAGAGGTTCGGATAGTTCTAGTTATGTTAAATGATGATCTGCGGATCTGGAGGCATGTTTGGGAAGTCAGTGTGTATCATCCATTCAAGTGGTTCGTGGTTTGGAGGTCTGTAAGCAATCTTTCTAAAGTGACAGTCATGGCAGATAGTGTTCTTGAGGTTTCAGAGGAAGATGCAAGTGATTCTGATGATTTGGAGGAGTGCAAATATTTTTGTTGAATTCAATGTGCTTGTGGAAGTCTTTAGATTGTATGAGTGCTATGTTGGAGGTCCGCATTGAAGTTTGAGCTTGTCAATGAAGATTCCCTTCTTGGTGTTGTTCTTCTTCCCAGTCTTGGCCGACCAGATGATTCAAGCATGTTACATATGATCTAAGAGCATTTCTATGGAGCATGGTGTGTTGATTAATGAAGATTTGAGTCCTAGTTATGTTTGGCTGACAGCTTAGTGATTCGCATTAAGTCAAATGTTTGTAGTGTCGACCTTGATGTTCATTCCAAGGTTGATGAAGCATATAAGTACTTGTTGATGAGTTGTGGAAAATTATCCTTGTGCGATAATAATATAATCTGAAAAAAGGATCGAAGGTAGAGTAGAACAGAGGAGAAACATAAGAACAAGAGTTGGTTTGATGAAGAGTTAGAAAAGATGTATTTGGGGTAGAGCAAATGTTTTGTGAACACTCAATGAAACTGAACTAGGCATGAAGAAGATGCTATTTATTAGTTAATTCTTTCTATATTAAACATAAATTCTATAGACAGTGAGCCTCTCTTGAGCAGTGATCTCTGGGAAGTGAGCCCGAAGACCTGTACCTTCTCTTTTCTTCTAAGTACTTTTAACAAGGTACGAATCTTGTGGGTTAACTCCCACCGTGGTTTTCCCTTAACCAGGTTTCCATGTAAAAATCTTGGTGTTATGTGTGTTAAGTTTATTTCTGCTCATGTGTTGTGATTCATGCTTTAATGTTTGCATTATTGATCTGATTGTAAGTTGATAAAGAAGATTAAAAGCAAAAAAGGTTAAAATTGTGAGACAACTGATTCATCCCCCCTCTCAGTTGTCTAGACTATTTCCAACAATTGGTATCAGAGCCAGATCCTCTAAAAGAAGCTTGATTGCTTGAGGAGATCCAGATTGTTGACCTACAAGAAGGATAGTCCAAGATTTGATGGAACAAATTATTCTGTTTGGAAGAGTCGCATAGAGTGCCATTTGCAATGCATGGGTGATGCTTACTGGGTGATAACCAATGATGAGTATAAACCTCCAGAGAAAGGTCCTTCAACTCTGTATCAACTCAAAGATGCTTAAAATAACCTTCGAGCTAAAGAAGCGTTGTTGAGTGCCCTAACTGATTCAGAAATGACAAATGTCTTTAGACTAAAAACTACTCATGAAATCTGGAAGAAGTTGGAGAATCTGTATGAAGGCAATGAATTTGTCAAATGTGCCAAGCTACAAAGTCTGAGAGGAAATTTTGAAAATCTGAGGATGAGTGAAGATGAAAACATCATAATCTACATGCAAAAGATAAATAAACTTGTGTGTGGTATCAGGTGTGCTGGTGGAACTTTGGAAGAATCAGAGATTGTAACAAAAGTGTTCAAATATTTACCTAATTCATACAAACATAAGGTTGTTGCTATAGAGGAGATCAGCTGGTTGGAAAATTTTCATCTTTTGAATTAAGTGAGTTTGGTGACTCTCTTCCTAAGTCTGAATTTGCATTTAAGGCCAGTGTATATGGAAAACAAAGACATGATCTAGGTGAAAGCTCCTCAGCAAGATCAAATAGATTTGTGAAAGCAAGGAAGGATCTTGAAGATGATGAAATTGAGACTGCAGATCTTGAAAGCCTTATTGCCAAAAGAATGCCAAGAGGATCTGGTAAGTATGAAGGAAAGTTGCCACTCAAATGCTTTGCTTGTAATAAGATTGGTCATTTTTCCTCAAGATGTTTAGAGAGGTTTTCAAAACCAAACCCTAACAGATATAAAGGTCAGAAGAAATGTTACTATGTCCAAGAAGCTAGAGAAGAAGGAGTCACAGATGATGAATCTGATCATGGAGGTTCCACTGAAAATGATTGGGTGTTCATTGCTATCAAAGAAGAAGATCCAGTGTTTACTGAATCTGCTACCTGTGAAAATGTGGAAAGTGCTTTGGCTGCTCAGGTTGTTGAAAAGGATGAATGGGTGATTGATAGTGGATGTTCTCATCATATTATTGGTGATAAAGGTAAGTTTGTTTGCCTTGAAAAATATGAAGGCGGGCTTGTAAAATTTGGGGATAACTCAGCTGGTAGAATCTCTGGTAGAGGATCCATCTCTTTTGATGGTAAGAATAACACCAATGATGTTCTGTATGTGGAAGGGCTGAAGCATAATCTTCTTAGTGTTGGACAGTTGGTTGACAAGGGTTATGATCTCTGATTCAAGGATGGCAAATGTAGAATCTTGGAAAGCTCCAAAACCGAAATTGCATTTGGTACACAAACTAGAGGTAACATATTTCAATTAAGTAGTTCTAGTAAAAGTTGTTTGATTGCTCAGATATATCAAAGTTGGTTGTGGCATAGGAGAATGTGTCATGTGAATTTTGATAACATTGTGAAGATAAGTTCTACTCAAGCTATGAGAGATCTTCCAAGACTTGTGAAACCTGATAGCTTGTGTAGAAAATGTCAATTGGGTAAACAGAACAAAACATCATTCAAAAGTAAAGAACAATTTTCAAGTGGGTGATTGGAACTTGTGCATATTGATCTATGTGGTCCTGCTAGAATTAGGAGTGTGCAAGGAGATAGATATTTTATGTTTCTAATTGATGATTACTCCCGGATGATGTGGGTAACTTTCTTAAAAGAAAAATTAGAAGCTCTTGACAAATTCAAAGTGTTCAAAGTTACGGTGGAAAATGAGATTGGTGTGAAGATAAAGTGTTTGAGATTCAATAGAGGTGGAGAGTTTACCTTTGGTGAGTTTGATACATTCTATGAAAGGCATGGAATAAAAAGATAGTTATCTGCTCCTAGGACTCCTCAGCAAAATGGAGTTATAGAAAGAAAGAATCAGACCATTCAAGAAGTTGCTAGGACCATGATGATGGAAACAAATGTTCCACAAGTTTATTGGAGAGAAGCTTTGACTACTGATGTCTACACTCTTAACCAGGTGCAGATCAAAGGCAATTCTGGTAAAACTCCTTATGAACGTTGGTTTGGTCATCCTCCTATTGTGAGATATTTTAGAGTTTTTGGTAGTAAATTCTATATCAAAAGAGTTGAGGATCTAGGCAAGTTTGAAGCAAGAAGCGATGAAGGAATTTTTCTGGGTTACTCTACTCAAAGCAAAGCATACCAGTGCTTCAACAAGAGATTGAAAAAAATTGTTGAAAGTGCTAATGTCAAAGTTGGTGAGAGCAAGGAAGGACATTCCAGGTCTTGCGGATATGATTCTGATGATCAAGATGAAAATCCAAGTCAAGAAAGGCAAGTGGAAACTCAGACTTAGATCCAGATTGATCCAGAGTAATTCAAGAGGTTAGTGCAGATGTTGAGGAACAAGCTCAAGAATCAGAAGTTCAAGAAAATCCCAAAACTCCCAGGTATGTAAGGATGAATCATCCTGAAGATCAAATCATAAGAGATAGAAAAAAAGGTGTTTGAACTAGGAGAAGAATTGTTGAAGATCAAGAAGAGATTTGTCTAATTTCAAAGATTGAACCAAAAATAGTAAGTGAAGCCTGTGAAGATGAAAATTGGGTAAAGTCAATGGAAGAAGAATTAATGCAAATTGAAAAGAATCACACTTGGGATCTTGTTTCTAGACCCGAGGACAAAAATGTGATTGGAATTAAATGGGTCTTCCAGAACAAACTAAATGAAGATGGTGAAGTTGTAAGAAACAAAGCAAGGTTGGTATGTAAAGGATATTCTCAAGTAGAAGGAATTGATTTTGAAGAAACTTTTGCTCTGGTGGCAAGAATAGAAGCAGTCAGGTTATTTCTTGCATTTGCTTCTTATAAAGATTTCAAGATCTATCAGATGAATGTCAAATCAACATTCCTAAACGGAGAGTTAGATGAAGTCTACATTGAGCAACCAGAAGGATTTCAGTTGTCTGATAAAAAAGATATGGTTTGTAGATTGAGGAAAGCATTATATAGACTCAAACAAGCCCCAAGAGCCTGGTATGCAAGATTAGATAAGTATCTACTAAAGCTAGGATATAACAAAGGCACTGCTAACAGTAATCTTTACTTCAAGATTGATCATGAGAATATTCTTATTGTTGAGGTATTTGTTGATGATATCATTTTTGGTAGAAATGAGAGGATGTGCAAAACATTTGCTGATTAGATGCAAAGTGAATTTGAGATGTCCATGTTTAGTGAGATGAATTTCTTCTTAGGTCTACAAATCACTCAGTTAGATAAAGGTATCTTTATATCTTAGTCTAAGTATGTGAAAGAATTGTTGAAGAAGTTTGGAATGGAAGATTCAAAGCCAGTAGGTACAGATATGGTAATTGATGTAAGTTGAGTAAAGATGATGACTCCCCTAAGGCAAATCAGAAAAGGTATAGATCAATGATTGGAGGACTGCTCTATCTGACTCAAACCAAACCTGATATCATGAATGTAGTAGGGCTTGTTGCTAAATTCCAAGCTGATCCTAAAGAATCCCATGTTGTAGCAGCCAAAAGAATCTTCAAATATCTCAAAGGAACACTTGATTATGGCTTGTGGTATCCAAAAGACAATGACTTTACTCTTCATGCATATACAAATGCTGATTGGGTAGGAGATGTGGATGACAAGAAAAGTACTAGTGGTGGTGCATTCTTCTTGGGAAGTAGATTGGTTTCTTGGCTGAGCAAAAAGTAGGAGGCAATATCCCTATCTACAGCAGAGGCATAGTATATAGTAGCAACAAACAATTGAACTCAAGTTCTGTGGATGAAGCAAATGTTGAATGACATCAGAATTGTGTTTGAGGAGCCGGTCATAATCGTCTATGATAATTCAAGTGCAATAAGCATCTCAAAGATTCTAGTGTTGCATTCAAAGACAAAGCACATATCCATCAAGTTTCATTTCTTGAGAGTGAAGGTAAATGAGAATGAAGTCAAGTTGGAGTTTGTATCTTCACAGGATCAGATTGAGGATATTTTCACTAAGCCTCTTCCCAAGGATACTTTTAAGTATCTTAGAGAGAAGTTGGAGGTTATTACCCCTCTTGATCAAAATTAAGATGCACTAGAGTGCATTAGTCTGGTAGAATTCACAATCACATCTTGTGATCCGGATTGATGTCAAGGAGGTACTACTCAGGGGGAGTAGTCTGCATGTAATTTTTGAGTTTGGTCTGAAACAAAAATAAGAAGAAAAGACTACAAATATGTGCCCTTTGCCATTGATGTCAAAGGGGGAGAGAATTTTATGTGAAAAACTAGTTACTAATGAAAGGGGGAGCAATGAAGGAAGTGATTGCAGAAGTGATAAGAGAAAGGGGGAGAAGGTCTTGTCTTGATGGTCAAATCAGTTTTTCACATCATATGTTGCCATCAATGACAAAGGGGGAGATTGTTGCAAATATGTGCCTAAGCAGTGTTGTCATTGATGTCAACATATCCTTGTTGTCATTGGTGTCAATTGTATCCTATTTTGATGCCTGTGTAGAAGACTAGATTGTTGAGGATATTGAGAAAAGTAATAAGGATCAATGTATGTGAACCATATGGCTGAGTAGAGGATTGTCTGAAGATGCTCTAGTTAATCTTTGAAGGGTTCGTATGAAGATTTGAAGAAGCTATGGCCATTTGAGTAGAACCAGTTTTGCAGTGTTCAGAAGAGACAAAGTGACAAGAAAGAGGTCTGGATTGTTCTAGATATGTTAAATGATGATCTACGGATCTGGAGGCATGTTTGGGAAGTCAGTGTGTATCATCCATTCAAGTGGTTCATGGTTTGGAGGTCCGCAAGCAATCTTTCTAAAGTGACAATCATGGCAGATAGTGTTCTTGAGGTTCTGGAGGAAGATGCAAGTGATTCTGATGATTGGGAGGAGTATGAATGTTTTTGTTGAATTCAATATGCTTTTGGAAGTCTCTAGATTGTATGACTGCTATGTTAGAGGTCCACATTGAAGTTTGAGCTTGTCAATGAAGATTTCCTTCTTGGTGTTGTTGTTCTTCCCAGTCTTGGCCGACCAGATGATTCAAGCGTGTTGTGGATGATCTAAGAGCATTTCTATGGAGCATGGTGTGTTGATTAATGAAGATTTGAGCCCCAGTTATGTTTGGTTGATAGCTTAGTGATTCGCATTAAGTCAGATGTTTGTAGTGCCGACCTTGATGTTCATTCCAAGGTTGATGAAGCGTATAAGTACTTGTTGATGAGTTGTGGAAAATTATCCTTGTGCCACAATATTATAATCTGAAGAAAGGGTCAAAGGTAGAGCAGATCAAAGGAGAAGCAGAAGAACAAGAGTTGTTTTGATGAAGAGTTAGAAAATATGTATTTGGGGTAGAGCAGAAGTTTTGTGAACACTCAATGAAACTGAACCAGGCATGAAGAAGATGCTATTTACCAATTAATTCTTTCTATATTAAACATAAATTCTATAGGCAATGAGCCTCTCTTGAATAATGACCTCTGGGCAGTGAGCCTGAAGGCATGTGCCTTCTCTTTTCTTCTAAGTACTTTTAACATGGTACAAATCTTGTGGGTTAACCCCCACCATGGTTTTCCCTTAACTGGGTTTCCATGTAAAAATCTTGGTGTTATGTGTGTTAAGTTTATTTTTGCTCATGTGTTGTTGATTCATGCTTTAATGTTTACATTATTGATCTGATTGTAAGTTGATAAAGAAGATTAAAAGAAGAAAAGGTTAAAATTGCAAGACAATTAACTCACCCCCCCTCTCAGTTGTCTGGACTATTTCCAACATGCCCTTGTCTTTTGACTTTGCATTCCAGAGAAGAACCAAATCACCAATCTGTAAACATCTTATGACTATTCTTTTGTTGAATAGATGTTGTACCTTTTGCTACCTTAGTAGGTTTTTTTCATGTGCCATCCTTTTGATTTCATCCAGTTCTGTTAACTCATGCATTCTTAATGCCATAGCATCATCTCCATCTTCTCCTATTTGTTACAACAATTGATACATAGGAAACTCTAGCGACATTGGCATTTTGGCCTCTTTCCCATATACTAATTTAAAAGGACTCTTGCCTATAGCATGTTTATTGGTGATCCTATCAGCACAAACTACATATTTTAGCTTGTCATCCCACCTTTTCTTGTTCTCATCTAAAGTCCTCTTTAAAATTTTCACGAGGCTCTTGTTACTAGACTCAGCTTATCCACTACTTTTTGGATGATATGGTGATGAATGAATCAAACTTATCCCATACTTGGAACACATATTTGCAATGTCCTGAGATCTAAAACACATAGCATTGTCTGCAACAATTCTAGATGGTACACCAAATCCAGTTATCAGATTGTTCAACAAGAACTCAATCACTACCTTGGACGTGGCATTGTGAGTTGGAATAGCCTCAACCCACTTAGTAAAGTAATTAGTTTCCACCAATATCCACCTGTACCCATTGCTTGATCTCTTCTGGATCTCCCCTATGAAATCAATGCCCCATTGCTGAAAGGGTGCTTCAATTGTAATACTCATAAGGGGAAGGGCACCTTGGAACTTCAACTTACCTGCAAATCTTTGACATGCATCACACTTTCTAATTTATTTTGCAACATCTTTGAAGAGACTAGGCCACCAAAATCCTTCTTTAATGATCTTATGTGCTATGGTTTTAGCATAAAAATACCCACCACAAAATCCTCGGTGATATTCATCAATAACCTCCTCAGACTGTTGTTGATCTAGACATTTTAACAACAATCCCTCATGATTTCTCCACATTAAAATATCTTGAATCAAAATATATCTTTGGGATTGAGTTTAAGTGTCCTTTGCTGAGTTAAACTCATGCCTGGGGGCAATGCATGTTGACTAGGTAAAAGATAATATCCCTATACCATGGGTCATCTATCAAAGCACACACATCAACAAATTGAGAAACATTTACTTCATTTATCTCAGCTGCCTCTAAGTTGGAATTTTCCATCAACTTAGCTAAACCCTGGCCTCTAACTAGTTTAGTGATCTGTATATCCATGTCATATTCCTGGATCCTATTGATCCATCTGTACCTCCTACCTGAAGCTTCTTGTTGTATGAAAATATCCTTCACAACTGTGTTTGACACATATTCTATGATCTTGGCATCTGTGAAGTAAGATCTGAAATTCTTTATGGCCTTAACCAATGCATAAGCATGCTTCTCCATTATTGAATAATTCAATTGAGCAGCTTGTAAAGACTTGCTAAAGAATCCTATAGTCTGTTCAAATCCATCTTTATTCTTTTGAAGTAAAACAACAGCAATAGTATAAAAAGAAGCAAAGGAAAACAACTGAAGGGGCTTAGAATAATCTAGACTTAAGAGTGTAGGTGCCTCCTTGATAGCTTCCTTGATATCCTTGAATGCTTCAGATGGTTCTTTCTCCCATCTAATAGATTGCCCTTTCTTGAGCATTCTAGAAATGACCTTAGTGTTTTCAGCAAAATTAGGAATAAACCTCCTAACAAAGTTGATTTGCCTGAAAAAAGGCTATATTCCTTTAACTGATTTGGGTTGTGGAATGAGATCAATAGCCTTAATTCATTCTGGATCTATCCTTACCCCATCTTTTGACACAGTGTGCCCTAGCAACTTACCCTCTTCAACTCTGAACTGACATTTTTAGGATTCAAAGAAATCCCATATTCTAAGCACCTCTGGAAAATTACTTCAAGATGCTTATAGTGCTCACCTCTTTCTTTTGAGAATGTTGTCAAGTCATCTTGATAAACCACCATGATCTCATCAATGAGACCAGCAAAAGCTACATCCATAGCTCGTTGAAATGTAGACCCGACATTCTTCAAACCAAATGACATTCTCAGGTATACATAGGTCCCCCAAGGAGTGGTGAATGTTATTTTGTGTTGTTTAGACTCCTTGACCAGCACTTGGTTGTATCCAGAGAATCCATCCATCATTGACATCAACTCTAAACCAACAACCCTTTGTAATAAATGGTCCATGCTTGGGAGAGGGTAATTATCTTTGAGGGATTTGATATTTAGATTTCTGAAGTCCACACATAACTTGATTTCCCCATTTTTTTTTCTTACCTGGACTAGGTTGGATACCCACTTAGAATATCTAATCAATTTTATAATGCCTCCCTCTTTCATCTTCAATAGTTCCTTTTGCATCTTGGGAGCAACGGTAGGATTTATAGGCCTTTGTTTTTGCCTAAATGGCTTTGTATCAAGTTCAAGGGGAATGGTATGTTGAAACAAGTCCTCCCTATAAGCCTTAATCTCATCATAGGACCATGCAAAACACTTCTTGAATTTTCTAAGCAGAACAATTAGCATCTACTTCTCATGAAGTTTCAACCTCTTCCCAATGTAAACCATTCTAGGTGCCTCCCTAGTTCCAAGGTTTACACCTTCAACATTATCCCCTATAACAGGTTTACTTTTACTCTTCCATCGGTCTAAGATGTCAAATACTCTTTCTAATGCTACCAACCCTTTTGGAATAGTATTAGTCTTTAATTGCACAACCTCACTTCCAAACAGAGATTCCTTACCATCTGTCGCTTCCATCATTGGCTGCCAATCAATCAACTAATTTTCAAATTCATCCATGCAATTCATAAAACTAAAAATTTGATTGGTGTCACTGAAAGCCTGCCAACTATAAATGTTATTAGGAATTGTTGGCATTATGAGTATCTCCACAACATATTGGCCATGGGGAAAATTTATTTGAGGGTCAAATTTTGGACCAATGACAGCAAGGGAATCAGATCCATTTTTTGTTCTTTTAATCCATTCAATGCCAATGGCATCAAACAATTCCATTGTGTCCCAGACTGCATTTCGGTACCCTCTAAGTCTTTTTTCTTTGGCAGCAAATATCTTTCTAATTTGTTGTACAATCAATTCTGAATCACCAAGTATTCTTAGACATGTGAATCCATGTTTATGGTCAATATTTAAGCCCAACAATAGTGCCTCATATTCAGCCACATTGTTTGTGCACTGAAAATCAAGTCTAAAAGATTTGCCAAACTGATCACCATTAGGTGCTATTAGAATAATACCAGCACCTAAACCTTCCCTTGAATATGCACCATCAAAATATAAATTCCACAAATCAGTTGTATCATAAATAGGAGTAATGAGGTTAGAAGGTAAAGCCTCCAAATTAGGATTATCATAACTGATATATCCCATTAAATGGTCTATGTTAGTGTCAAAGAAATTCAATTGATCTTCCTCTGTTTTGTACCTATCTTCTATGTGTTCATCTTCTACCTTTTGCTCCCTATACAACTTTACCTCTACACCCTGTACTGGAATAGTGGCACATGAGAGATCCATCTGGATACTTCCACCCATAGAGGCTGCCCATTTTATTGATAACAACATGCCCCACTTGGCTGGGCAATCTACTATGAGTATGTCTATCAAAAATGACTTGTCAAGATATGCAGTTAAATTGACCTCAACATCCTTGACAAGACCAATCACATTTACCTCTCTAGAGTCCATAGAAAAATAGTTACCAAAAGACTTGGACACTTTCAGTCACAAATAATTCATTATAGATAAGGCTATAACATTACTGGAAGCACTAGAGTCAAGCATGCATTTATGTAGTAGCCATCCATTTATGATCAATGTGGTGAAAAAGGGGTCAACTCCCATCTTGTTGTTAACAACAGTTGATCCCAGCTATACTTCTATGGTCTCATCATTACTGGGTTACACAACAAGTTTTTTTTGTGCTTCTGTGGTAGTAATAAGAGACCCTTCTCTATCCCTATGCTCAAGGATCCTAAGGAGTTCCATTATTGGCACATAAATTCTAATTTGGCTAAATACTTGAGCCATGTCAATAGGGAGATAATTGGGCAAAGGAGTATCAGATGAAATAGTTAAATCATTTGCAGAAGGAATATAAGGTATCACTTGAGAGGATGAGATATCCTTGCCTTCTTCCTTGATCTTATCTTTCTCTTTTTCTGATTACTTTTGAACTTGATGATGATCATGTTTATTGTAATCTCTTAGATAATGGACCCCTAGAATGGGTGAAATAACAGGTTGCACCTTTGATGTTGGGTTCTTTTGTACATATTTTTGTTTTGCTGCTATAGGTTGCACTAGAAGATTCTTCTTTTCAGCCACAGTTTTCTTTGGAGCAACATTTCTTTTTTGTTCCACATCCATCTTTTGCTTCTATTTTTTACCAGCCAATGTATCCTACTTTGGCTTTGCAACAAGAGAATTCTGCATTGGTACTTGCCTATTTCTCAACTGATAGCCGCCTTGAACTTACAAGATGGAAGCATCAGTGTGAACTTTTACATCCTTCTCAGAAGGTCTGGATTGTTTGTATTTCTTTTGCATGAGATCCCTCAAATGCCCAAAATCATGAGTGGGTAGGTGATATCTCTTTTGACCTTCATCATGATCATATTGGAAAATATGATCATCATCTTGATAGTTGTCATAATTTATATCATGACCCATTTACTCAAACCCCTGGGTGTCAAACTGATTGATCTCCTTCTCATAATATTCAGCTCCACCCTCTTCATTGGGAAATTCCTCATCTCTACTCATTGAATGAGCAACTGCAAAGTTTGTTAGGTCATGGGGTAAGAAACACAATCGGTACCAAAGAGTATCATCTTGAAAATTTGCTTGATCCTTACTCAATGGATCAGGGGCATCCCTCTTAGGTTGTTTGAAGCTAACATGCCTAGGAGTAGATTATCTATTATTTTGTTGTGGTTTCTTAGACCAATCTGTATTGTAAGGTATGTTATGTAGTCTTTGACCTTCATTGAAATGTGTTGTAGCACCTTGAGGTGGTAGCCCTTTGTCATTTCGAGCAACTTGATAGGATAAATCTTTCATAACTCCCATGAGTTTATCCAATTTGTCTTCAATAGTGAGGGTCTTGTTAGAAGTTGCCCTTTCTGGCTGAGAGATATTCACATTAGATCTCTTAACATGTTTGCCAAAGGCTCTCATGTTACTTTCAATATTTATGGCCACAACATAGGCATCCCTTAGTGTTTGAGGACTCTTATCCCTTAAACAATAACCAATCTTAGAATCAAAGGAACCATAATATAAAACTGAACACATGGATTGATTAGGTCTCATCTGAGGTGGCACTTTTCTCATTGTCATAATAAATCAACCATTGAACTCAGCAACAATTTCATTGATTCCCTTCTTGATTGTTGTGAGCTCATGGATAGCAAACTTGGGGTCAATCCTATCCCCATATTGCAGTCTAAACACTACCATGAACTCCTCCCATGAATCAATGCTATTATCAGGGAGTGCCTTGTACCATTCTTTGGCACTTTCTTCTAATGAGTGTATAAATAGCTTCATCATCACATCTTCATCCTTAATCTCATACTCATCTGTGATATTGATGAAGTGTCTCAAGTATTCCTCACCAGTGATTGCATTATTACCTTGAAACCCATGAATTTTCCCTCTAATCTCAGTTGGAATGGGATTAGGAAAATTAGGTATGCCAATAAAGTCAATTTGCTTGTAACTTTTAGCCCCTAGTGGTTACCTCTATGGAAGAAACCTTTGTTCTTGTCTTCTGAATGAGGTCTAACATTCTGAATATTGCCATGCTGCTGATTCATTTGATTCTGCAGGGGCTGATTTTGCATACCTTGAACATGGGCATTATTCACACCTTGTTGTCCCATTTGTTGTTGTCTAGGATTATCCTGGAAGTTAGGGTCATGCTGATTATGTTTCTAATGTTGTTGTCTTTGTTGTTGTTGTTGAGGTATATGGCCTTGGTGCTAAATATTTTGATCCACCTAGGTCTGCTGAGCAAGTTGAGCTTGTTGTTGTTGAAGTAAGGTCTAAACCTCTCTCTGCCTATTCCTGATATGATCAAGCAAATCCAGCTCATCCTAGATTCTCCTTTCTCTTTCTTCATCATCAAGTTGTTACTTCTGATCACCCTCATTTGGGACGGTATCATGCTGGATTTCAACTGTCCTTGTGGGAGAAGTAGGATGCCTAATATTTTGATATGCTTCTTCATTATCACAGGGCATCCCAAAGGTCCTCAAGTAGGGATCACTAGATCTATCCCTGCTCCTTCTGCCAATAACATTTTCATTTCTCTGGACATCATACCCATTAATGTTCATTCTCCTACTCATTCTGAGTATATTATCAGCAGAGTCCTCAGAAGTATAGTGATATTTGTTGGTAAGAGACACTATATGGATTCATGAATGTTGTCATTGATGGCAACAAAGTTTATCCCACACATCCATAGGACATGCTATATCTATACCGGAAGTCAGAGTGAAGAATGTTGTGGTCTGGTAAACAAGAACAGAGCATGTGGTGAGGTCTGACAGTCAGGTCCGGATCTCTTAGAGGAAGTATCTTGGTGAAGTGCGGATTTGGGGAAGTCAAGAGGACTACCTTGAGTGATAGATTCCAAGGATTTAGCCTCCAGTGATAGATGAAGAAAAATATATGAATACTTGAGTATCAGGTTCCTAATTGGCAGTGTGACAAAGGAAGAACTGACTGGCAGAACATCAGACATTATTCCGGATGTGTTACTGATGTTGGTAAAGGTTATGAAGGCATAAATTATGTTTGGCCAACATGATTAATGATTTCCACAAGTATATCCTTGATCTGCATTACTTGGTAAGCAAGGATTCAGCTGACAGATCAGAGTTTATGGAAAATATTGACTATTCCGGGTGTTGACTAGAAAGGTGATGAAATCACTTGTGCGGATATATATACAAGGTGGATTTAGTTATGAGAGGTGTTGTGGTGGTTTGTGATGTGTGAAGAAAAGCAATAAAGCTGAATAAAAGCAAAAAGGAAGATCCAGTATGTGAAAGGAGAGCAAGAGGAAAGATGAAGTGCAACAGATCAGTTTATTGAGCCTAACCAGAACTGAACTCCAGCATATGTTGATGCTCCTTATCAGTTCAAGTATTGTATCACACTCTTGTTGGCAAGAGACACTATATGGATTCATGAATGTTGTCATTGATGGCAACAAAGTTAATCCCACACATCCGCAGGACATGGTATGTCCCTACCGGAAGTCAGAGTGAAGAATGTTGTGGTCTGGTAAACAAGAATAGAGCATGTGGCGAGGTCTGACAGACAGGTCCAGATCTCTCAGAGGAAGTATCTTGGTGAAGTACAGATTTGGGGAAGTCAAGAGAAGTATCTTGACTGATAAATTCCAAGGTTTGAGACTCCGGTGTGAAAAGGATAAAGAGATATGAATGTTTGAGTGTCGGGTTCTCATGTGACAGTATGAACAGAGGAAGAACTGACTGGTAGAACATCAGACATTATTCCAGATGTGTTACTGATGTTGGTGAAGGTTATGAAGGCATGAATTATGTTTGGCTGACATGATTAATGATTTCCACAAGTATATCATTGATCCGCATTACTTGTTGTGCAAGGATTCAGCTGATAGATCAAAGTTTGTGAAAAGATTGACTACTTCGGGTGCCGACTAGAAAGGTGATGAAATCACTTGTGCGGATATATATACACGATGGATTTAGTTGTGAGAAGAGTCGTGGTTGTTATTGATGTGTGAATAAAAGCAGAGAAGAGCAGAAGCAGTAAGGAAGGTCTGGTATGTGAAAGGAAAGCAGCACAAGAGAAGAGGAAAGATGAAGTGCAGCAGATCAGTGTACTGAGCCTAACCGGAACTGAACTCCAGCATATGTGGATGCTACCAATCAGTTCAAGTATTGTATAACACTCTTTTTATAGACAATGTGTCTCTTGTAGGCAGTGTGCCTTCTTGTGAGCAGTGTGCTCGGGCAGTGAGCCCTAATTGGCAAGTGCCATTTTGTATTTCCATTCTTCTAATAGAGAATACAATCTTGGGTTAATCACCCTGTGGTTTTCTCCCTTAACAGGGTTTCCATGCCAAAAATATTGTGTCATGTGTATTTCCATTTCATAGTTATGTTTGCTTATTTGGATTAATGCTGCATTGATTATTAAGAAAGTTAAGAAAGAAGAAAATAGTAGGATAACTAATTCACCCCCCCTCTCAGTTATCAACAATTGGTATCAGAGCCAAGTTCCTCCTAATAGAGTCTAACAGCTTGAGGAAGATCTGGGAATTCAAATGGATGCATATGGTTTAAGGGAGCAACTCAAGACTGCCCTTGATGATCTTGAACAGTCAAACTCTGAAGTCAATGAATTAAAGGAAAGACTCAAACAGGCTGATGATTTCATGAGAGAACTAAAAGACAAATTAAGTCTCTCTATTAAAAAGAGAAAGGAATTACTTCAGCAATTGGCAAGATAAAGTGAAGCAAATGATGCAAATGAAGAGTTGAATGAGAAAACCAAGTTATGTGAAAAGTTATCAAAAGAAATCATTATGGTAAGACATGAAATGGAATCAAGAGTTATGAAGTTTACCCAAGAAGTTGAAGAGAAAAGAAAAACTGAAGATAATCTAAGACAATCCCTCCAAGAAAAATCAGAAGATTGTCATAAGATGGATAGAATTATCAGACATCTTGAATCTGATCTTGAAGATGCTAAAGATAATGAAGAAAAACTTGAGGATCAAATTGTCTCTCTCAAAAGGGATCTTCAAACAGCAAATGAATATAAAGAGAAATTCAAGATAAGTTCTGCTCAACTTGAAGTTCTTCTTGGAAGTCAAAAGAGGGTAGATGACAAGTGTGGTTTAGGATATGAGAAAGGAGAAAGCTCTGGATCCGGTCAGAAGAATTTTGGATCAGAAAATCTAAGGAACAGGCCTAGAAGACTCTGGTAAGACAGCCTAATGCTCAAAGATATCCATCCTTCAATGGATATTGCCATAACTGCAATAACTTTGGTCATAAAGCTAATCAGCGCAGAAAGAGAATGAATCAGACTAATTCATCCTTCTCCGGACAGTGTTTTAACTGCAAAAGGTATGGTCACAAATCTCATGAATGTAGAAATATGCAAATGAACAAATCATTCAATGGTAGATGCTTTGCATGCAATAGAATAGGTCATATGGCTAATCAATGTAGATCAAGAGGATATCAATCAAATATGCAAAGAAATGTTGTTTGCCAAATTTGCAATAGATCCGGTCATATTGCAAAATTCTGTAGAAGCAAGAATTAGGACAAAAGAGGTCCGGTTTATCATAATCAGAATCAAGACAAGGGAAAACAAAAAGTGAATGTGGATGAAGTTCAAAGTGAGATGAACAAGATTTGGGTGAAGAAAAGTACAGAGAATGTAGTGGATGGATTTGTGCCAGACTCTGGTGCTGATATTCCTTCCAGAAATTAAAAAGTGAGGTCTAGCTCAGGAGGAGACACAAAGAAAACCTTATTCCCCCAGCTAGTCAATTGGTGCTGGAACTGGCACAGGAAGAGTTGCGGATTGAAGGGTTCATAAGGGAAACATCCAAACAAACTATGGCAAAGATTTGGAAGATCTGCAAGATGTTTAAAGATCAGGTTTGATCCAGTTCTTCAAGTCATCTGAATAAGGCAAACTGGAATAACTTAGGTTGAGCATTTATTGCTACCTAACATTAGCGTTTGCAGAGTAATATAAGGGTTCTCTCATTAATCACTTGTTCATTCCGCATACAAGAAGAAATGAAAAGTGAAGCTCTGCAACAAAATTCCTCAAGTTCATCAGAGATCATTTGCAGAAGTCAATTCATCCAGAAATCGATCCAGCCAACTCTGTGAAACTGAAAGGTGCAAAAGGTATTCTCCATTATCAAACATCTCTCTCTAAATCCTTGAATGATGGGTACTCCAAATATTGTAAAAATCTCTGATAG
Organism: Cunninghamia lanceolata; assembly: GCA_027924645.1. Taxonomy (NCBI): domain Eukaryota; kingdom Viridiplantae; phylum Streptophyta; class Pinopsida; order Cupressales; family Cupressaceae; genus Cunninghamia; species Cunninghamia lanceolata. The sequence continues at coordinate 5,029,451 of BSBN01000437.1, forward strand.
GCCCCGCCCCAAATTCAAGAAACATCCATACAAATCTTTGGAAGTAGATCCCCTAGGAGCATTTTCTAGTGTTCTGCATGGCGTATTACATACAGAAGACATTAGGGTTTACATACATGCGAGTATTGAAGAATTTGGGGAATCAAAGTTAGTAGATATCTTTCACAAATAGTTGTTAGATGATTCTTTTGAGATCAAACCTCAGTATAAAGCCATCCGGGATAAGCATTTTGCACAGTGCATTCATTTCCCCTGTTTTGAAGAAGATGAATGGATCCTGTATGTGTTGAGTAGAGTACATGACAATTTCCTATGGTTGAATAAACCATTTAAGATCACCAAAGATGCAATTAGGGCAGTAACCAGTCTGCACTCATCTGGTGGAATACCTATTCTCAAGTCTGTCAAGAATCAAACAGTAAGTGATGCAACCAGATCAAAATTTGACAAGAGAGCTATGACAATTGAAGACATCACTGAACCGGATGTCAAATTTGCTTCCATGATAATTGGTTACAAGATTTATCACTCCAGTAGGGAAAATTCTGTACCGGGAACTGCAGTCTACACTGCCTATCAAATGTTAAAAGAAAATGCTGACTATGATCTGTGTGAACTTCTTCTCAGCCAACTACTGGAAAATCTGCAAAAGATCAAGAAGGATAAGAAGAACTCTTTCAAGTATGATGGCTTGATACTCTGCCTATTCTTCTATTACATGAATGAGCTTCCCAGATCCAATAGCTAGGTATGGCAGAATGACAGACTGGTTGCCATCCAAATCAGAGACTATCTGCATGGGCTTGGGGATGCTAAAGCAAGAAATATAGCCTTGTGGGGATATTTCAAGAATTTTCAGAACATGATGCATGCAAGAGAAAGGATTCCCTAGTCTCTTGTTGAGAAATACAAAGACACAGTTTGTTTTATGGTAGAGACTGATCAGTGCCTAATGGAGGTAGTAGAACCAAGAACTGTATGGATCATGCCCATGGGATATGAAGTTGATGAACAAATTGTGGAGTTGCATGTTTAACACATGCTAAGTTAGCCAAAGGATTCAAAGGCAGAAAGGTTTGGAACCTTTGAGGAGCTGAGTGTAAAGATTCATGTGGAACTCAGAGAACCAGAGATCAAAAGGAAGGTGAGAAAAGAAGTAGAAAATTTTGCCCAAGGCCTTGGCATCTCAAAGGAGGCACTTGATACCCACAGGAACAAGATGGAAAGGGCTGAGGAAGAAAAGAAAGCCAAGGGAAGTAAGGAAAGTGCTCTAGTAGAATCTTCCACCCAGACAAGATCATCAAAGAGATCAGCAACTGTCTCAGCCAAAAGCTTAAGAAGCTCAAAACTGGAAGTCCAGACATCTAGAAAAGGAGAAAAGAGAACAAAGAAAAAGGCAACAAGGTCCTATGTTAGCCTAAAGGATGATGAGGAAACTGAATTTGATGAGGGGATAAAGGAAATAAAAAGGCAGAAGAAGAAAGGATCCGGTGAACCTTCCACAGGTCAAGACAAGGAAGAAATGTCAGAGGAATTTGTTGAAAAGCCCACCCTGTCTTTAGAAAGTGTAATCAAATCAGTCACTGTGGATGGAAACCTTCAACCAATGACTGAATTCTATGATGATTATAATGAGCCTTGTTGACATTTCTTCTGAATCAGCATTAGGGTTTGCCACTTCTAATGCACAGGCAGATTCAGGCCAACTGAATACAGGAGGTTGCGTGAGCTCCTCCCCTTCACTTCTGGTTCTGCCGCACCAAGGGGGGTATCCCTATAACTTAAGATGTAACCTTGACTAGCTCAAAGATAGAAAGATCTAACTTGACAACAACAGGCAGAATACTCTCATGTATGGACCAAGATCTGCATGATAGATCACAAGGCTGGCAACATTCTTGGACATGATGTCTGGTTGGGTATGAGAGTATGCAGGGGGTTCCTAATCCTATTCCTACAACTAACAGGTGGAGGTATGAAGTGTTTTGATATGAATTTGGATGCAAAGCTGGACATGGTGTATAACACAAGAACACAGCATGACTGGTGCCTATCCAGGGCTTGGAGTCGGTAGACATACACCTGTGAATGATCAGCATGAATAGCTAGAACTGGATTTCAGGGGGATACACATGATATCTGCCTTACAGATATCTCCCAATATAGAGTGTTGAGCTATCTCTACTTATGGTATCCCTACTGCAGTATACCCTTCCCAATGTTCAACCTGAAAACAGTTTAATCTGCCCCTTGAGCAGAGGTTAAAAGATCAGACATTCAACATAGGAATTCTATGCTCTAGAATCTAAACATAAGCAAACATCCAGATCCAGAAGAAGGATACATGCAATACTGGAGACAGAATTAACACAACACATGCTAAGGTAGCATTACTCATATAAGATCAACCATGAAACCAGTGGATTCATGCCAAGTCCTACAACAGGAGATACATAAACTCACAAGAAAAACTGTACAGAGCAACCAGATCAGCTGGTTTTGGATTACAGAGCCAAAAAACTACAACTTTCAACAACCTCGAATGAATAACACCCTCTGCATCATATAGCAGGAAGGTGCCTTCAGCATTAACTACCAGGTTGACCCAAAATTCCCGCCAGATATACAGTACCATAGAAATGGCGCTCAAACTTGAATGCAGCAGGTAGGGGAGGAGACAGGAAGATTTTTCGAGCCTTGCGCCGCCGCCTAGGGATTCAGATCTTCAATCAGGTACAACATTCGTCCACGCCATCGCCCATACCTCTGCAACAATCGCCATTGATGGCGCACCAACCCGCGGCCTCGGGAAGAACATCAAACAGACAGTCGCAACCGCTTCCCGCCGAGATTCATCATCATGATGTTTCGAATATGCAGGATAACATTATCCCACATGCACCCCGCAGCAACCTCCTTTGCACTTTATATACTAGGTCATGAGCATATATCATGTCGGCGCTTTTGCTCCTGACGACACTAGTATAGACTTCATCATCATCATCCTCCAGCAGCATGATATCCTGTTGTTCGAAATATCACCCTGACGTCATCATGATATTTGAAACATAACCTTCATGATAATCGGCACAACCTGATCCTTCGGAGGAACATCCTCCTGCTGAGCTTATAACAAAAGTCTGGCCGATGAACATCCTGATGACGTCATCATCATATCCTGCTGACGTCATCATCATATCTGCCTACTGCACACCTCCTCACATCCGGATGACGTCATCATCATGTTTGCAAATATCAGGAGGTCTCTTCAAGATGATCAGTTGTTAGAAATATGACCCCCGCGGACCTTGATGACGTCATCATCATATTAACATCATCATGATATTCGGAAGACAACCGAATATTTGGAAATATCCTCCTGATGTTCAAATATCAGGTTGCACTGTAGCTCCTCTGTAAGATCGGGGCGAAAACTGAATATGATGATGCTGCTTGAAAAGATCACCCCCAGTAGATAATGCGCGAAGCAAGCAGGCGGATATCTCCTTAATATTAGCATCATCATGATGCTCGAACAAACAAACATATATCCGGGTGATATGAAAATATCACCCCCTCCTTCGGAATATCATGATGCAGATAGGCAGAGGAAAAGATATCACCCTGATATAAGGATGACGTCAGCATCATCAGGATGAGAAACAAAGAACAAGAAGTGATACAACATCATCAGGATGATATTGACTAAGATCATCCTGACGTTCCAAAATATGATGACCCTAGTGAATATCGGGTCGCAATTACAACTCTTCAACAGCATCATCAGGATGATATTAACCAAGATCACCCGATGATAAAATATCACCCGACAGCGAAATATGATGATGACGATGAGAAACCGGTCGAAGGAGAACATGATGATGCTGACCCTCATGGAAACAAACATGATGATGATGACCTCCTCCTCAAGAAAATATGATGATGCAGCTGAAAAATACTGAGGAGGTCCGTTACTTAGAGCATTTTTTGGATACTTAGGGAGAGTGCCTGAATGAAAATTTTTCAAAAAACTACCAGTCAATTTAGGTGTCAACAGTGGCTCTGTCTGGGGACGTGCAGGTGAAAGACTGCAGCGAGAACCCCAGATCTCTGGGATGCAGACCAGTCCCTTATCCATTGGGCACAGAGTCAAATACTGCACTGACCTGCATCACCCAACACACTTGATGGCCTGAGGCCACCAAGAAAAGAAAAACATGTATCTCCCTTTGTCAAATATCTTGTTTTCATCTGCATGCACTGGGTCAAGCTTGGAGATACTACAAAGATCCACCCACAAACAAATCTTGTCATCTGCACATTCAACCCTCTGATTTGGCTTGTCATCATCCTTGTGCAGATAACCCTCAGCATCATGTGACATGTGGGTGCAGAATGTTTCAGGCAATGCATGCTCAAATGGTATGTAACACTTATCATCATCTGCATCAGCAGTATGCATTGTAAAATGATCTCCTAGTTGGACTGCAAATAGGAAACACTCAGAGTCCACCACACAACTAGGAAGATCAGGGCTCATTGTGTTATATGCTGGCATATCAAAAGAAAAGCTTTCAAAATCACAATTGTGCACATCATGTACACAACCATCTGGTACACCAAGCTGGAAAAGATCAGGTTCTGACACCTCTTTACAATCAGGCACATTTTTACAATCACTTACCTGATGTATGTTGTTTCCTCTTTCATCAGGATGAGAAACAGAATCCAAGCCAAAAATAGTGTCTAGATCCCCACCATACTCAGACAGATCCTCATCACCATATGTGTCATAAATGGGTGACCCAGGTGCATCAATTTCATCATAGTATGCCATTTGTTCGTGGGCAGCAGAGCACATCTCTTCATGACCAATGGATTCACTCTGTGGAGGAGTATCAGCCTGTGTGTCATAAGCAAAGCAGCCATCAAATGAAAAACAATCATGCTCTGAACTAGCACTTATTTCAATTTCTGACTGCTCTTCATGATCTCCATGTGTTTGAAAGATAGGCAATGGGTCACACATAGGACTGCTTCTCTGTTTGCTTATATCTTCTCTGTCTTGAGTACAATACTCACAATTTTCTCCACAGGTCCATTCTAAAAATTGCTCATTGCTGTCCACAACCTCATTATTGTTTTCATGGTCAGCTGCCTCATCATTGCAATGGGAATCCTCATTAGTCCTTTCACTGGCATCCTCAACTGGTAAACAATCCAGTTGAGCAGTATTGTTAGCATTATGTTCAAACACAGCAGTCTCAACCTCTATGCTTTTATTTTCATTTTTATCTGCACATGATGCCATAATCATTTGGTCATTTGCAGCCTCATAACCATTTCTCACACCAAGGCCTGGGGACAGGGGTTTCAGCAGGTACACATTTCTAGTTTTTTCTATCTTTTCTATGAACCTGTATGCCATCTGCATACTTGTCACCTTGAAATCCCTCAGTATTGCACTAAAGCCCTCCTCAAAAGCTTCAAAGAATATGCCAACACAGGCTGAAATATCAGGTCTGAAACTTTCAGGGACATGTGAAAGGGCTACTGCAAACCTATGACTGAAATCAACACATGGCTCTTCATCTTGTTTTCTGATTCTCATCAATTCTGCAACAAGATCAGCCGGTTCTTTTGCAAATTCTTCTTTGAAACAGTCAGCAAGTTCATCCCAACAGGCAAAGGATCTCTTTGGAAAGCTCAAATACCAGTCTTTTGCTTTTGCATCAAAGGACCTAACAAGAAACCTCATCCACATATCCTCATCCTTGAATGAATATTTTCCCATAAAACTTTGAAAATTTTGGATATGTGCATTCCCACCACATATACTGTGACCACTAAATCTAGGCATCTGACAGTATATCCTAGCAGGCATAGTTTCTACTCTATAATCCACCCATGACAAATCCAGTTGGTCATACAAAGGATCAAAAGGGCTGATAGGAGGTTTAGCTTTCTGACTGGCAGACACAACAGGGTTACTGCTTCTTAACTGGGCCTGCTCAGCCTCTAAGAATATCAACCTATTTCTTATTTCTTCTATTCCTTTATCCAACATTTCACCACTGAGTGTGGGATAACTCATACTTGGATTCATAAAAATTTTACTCTTAGACATCCCTTTGTCTGTCTAAGACCTAAGGCTTCCCCTGGCATCTAACCTATGCAATAAAACAGCAAATAAAGGGGAAAGAACAAGGTACCTTTTCTCATACAGATGCAGAAATATATACATCTTTTTTGTCACATCACATACATCCATCTTTCATGTGCATTGGGATCTTTTTTGCAGAGTCGCCACCTCTCCAGAGAGGACAAAATTTTCAATAGCTGAAAGCTACTTTTCCAGGTTCATTCCACCAGCAGAGCAAAACTTCACCAGAGACTGCGGGATATCACTTTACATTAACTTCCCCAGCAGAGTCGCCATTTTGTTGACATTTCTTCTGAATCAGCATTAGGGTTTGCCACTTCTAATGCACAGGCAGATTCAGGCCAACTGAATACAGGAGGTTGCGTGAGCTCCTCCCCTTCACTTCTGGTTCTGCCGCACCAAGGGGGGTATCCCTATAACTTAAGATGTAACCTTGACTAGCTCAAAGATAGAAAGATCTAACTTGACAACAACAGGCAGAATACTCTCATGTATGGACCAAGATCTGCATGATAGATCACAAGGCTGGCAACATTCTTGGACATGATGTCTGGTTGGGTATGAGAGTATGCAGGGGGTTCCTAATCCTATTCCTACAACTAACAGGTGGAGGTATGAAGTGTTTTGATATGAATTTGGATGCAAAGCTGGACATGGTGTATAACACAAGAACACAGCATGACTGGTGCCTATCCAGGGCTTGGAGTCGGTAGACATACACCTGTGAATGATCAGCATGAATAGCTAGAACTGGATTTCAGGGGGATACACATGATATCTGCCTTACAGATATCTCCCAATATAGAGTGTTGAGCTATCTCTACTTATGGTATCCCTACTGCAGTATACCCTTCCCAATGTTCAACCTGAAAACAGTTTAATCTGCCCCTTGAGCAGGGGTTAAAAGATCAGACATTCAACATAGGAATTCTATGCTCTAGAATCTAAACATAAGCAAACATCCAGATCCAGAAGAAGGATACATGCAATACTGGAGACAGAATTAACACAACACATGCTAAGGTAGCATTACTCATATAAGATCAACCATGAAACCAGTGGATTCATGCCAAGTCCTACAACAGGAGATACATAAACTCACAAGAAAAACTGTACAGAGCAACCAGATCAGCTGGTTTTGGATTACAGAGCCAAAAAACTACAACTTTCAACAACCTCGAATGAATAACACCCTCTGCATCATATAGCAGGAAGGTGCCTTCAGCATTAACTACCAGGTTGACCCAAAATTCCCGCCAGATATACAGTACCATAGAAATGGCGCTCAAACTTGAATGCAGCAGGTAGGGGAGGAGACAGGAAGATTTTTCGAGCCTTGCGCCGCCGCCTAGGGATTCAGATCTTCAATCAGGTACAACATTCGTCCACGCCATCGCCCATACCTCTGCAACAATCGCCATTGATGGCGCACCAACCCGCGGCCTCGGGAAGAACATCAAACAGACAGTCGCAACCGCTTCCCGCCGAGATTCATCATCATGATGTTTCGAATATGCAGGATAACATTATCCCACATGCACCCCGCAGCAACCTCCTTTGCACTTTATATACTAGGTCATGAGCATATATCATGTCGGCGCTTTTGCTCCTGACGACACTAGTATAGACTTCATCATCATCATCCTCCAGCAGCATGATATCCTGTTGTTCGAAATATCACCCTGACGTCATCATGATATTTGAAACATAACCTTCATGATAATCGGCACAACCTGATCCTTCGGAGGAACATCCTCCTGCTGAGCTTATAACAAAAGTCTGGCCGATGAACATCCTGATGACGTCATCATCATATCCTGCTGACGTCATCATCATATCTGCCTACTGCACACCTCCTCACATCCGGATGACGTCATCATCATGTTTGCAAATATCAGGAGGTCTCTTCAAGATGATCAGTTGTTAGAAATATGACCCCCGCGGACCTTGATGACGTCATCATCATATTAACATCATCATGATATTCGGAAGACAACCGGATATTTGGAAATATCCTCCTGATGTTCAAATATCAGGTTGCACTGTAGCTCCTCTGTAAGATCGGGGTGAAAACTGAATATGATGATGCTGCTTGAAAAGATCACCCCCAGTAGATAATGCGCGAAGCAAGCAGGCGGATATCTCCTTAATATTAGCATCATCATGATGCTCGAACAAACAAACATATATCCGGGTGATATGAAAATATCACCCCCTCCTTCGGAATATCATGATGCAGATAGGCAGAGGAAAAGATATCACCCTGATATAAGGATGACGTCAGCATCATCAGGATGAGAAACAAAGAACAAGAAGTGATACAACATCATCAGGATGATATTGACTAAGATCATCCTGACGTTCCAAAATATGATGACCCTAGTGAATATCGGGTCGCAATTACAACTCTTCAACAGCATCATCAGGATGATATTAACCAAGATCACCTGATGATAAAATATCACCCGACAGCGAAATATGATGATGACGATGAGAAACCGGTCAAAGGAGAACATGATGATGCTGACCCTCATGGAAACAAACATGATGATGATGACCTCCTCCTCAAGAAAATATGATGATGCAGCTGAAAAATACTGAGGAGGTCTGTTACTTAGAGCATTTTTTGGATACTTAGGGAGAGTGCCTGAATGAAAATTTTTCAAAAAACTACCAGTCAATTTAGGTGTCAACAAGCCTGACCAAAAGATCTTGCAGGAAGCTATAGTTAAGTATCTGAACATATATAATAAGGCTTTTATTGAAATTATATCTCTTATTCCCAAGATCCTAGAAAAAGAGTTAGAAATAAGAAAGACTAGTGCCATGGCAAAAGACCTTGAGATCCAGGAACAGATAGCTATTCAGCTATATCCCTCAATTGATTCAAAGCAAATGAATATGATTTTTAAAGATTACAAGGATGAGTTCAGGAGCAAAGCCAGAATGAATCAGCTCATGCTTGGTGAGACTGACAAGGTAGCCAAGGACACAGAAGAGATTCTCTGGAAAGCCTTCAAAAGATTCAATCTTCCTATCATAGAGGACTTGGGTGCTAACCCCTTGGCCACAAATATTGCAGAAGAGTTCACTGAGAAAAGGACAGAAGAGGTGGGCCCTGAACAGACTAACATTTCTCCTCCGATTTCACCTACAGTCTCTGGATCTAAAGGAGAGGAAAGATTACAGGAGAAAGCAGCAGAGGTAAAGGAAAAAGAGGTTGACAGTACCAAGGTTGCAGAAGGAGAGAAGACTTCAACAGAGAAGACCACAACTGCTAGTGATAAGAATGTAGAAGGAGAGAAAGCTTCAAGAGATAGCTCTAAGAATGCAGAAGAGAAGAAACATCTATCTTTGGCAAGAGACACTGCAAAAACTGTCCAAGAATTCTTGAACAAAGAAACAATGGAGATTGATGAACCGGAGCTTCTACAAGGACCATTTAATCTTGATTCTCTTTCTCTGGTACAGACAATGAAGATTGCTTCATTTGCTAATGCAAAGGTTAAAGAAAAACTCCTGAAGTCTCACATGGAAGACTGTGAGTTGATAGAAGTTGCTTCTGGAATGCTTGAAAACCATTGTTTCGAAAAGATCCCACAGCCTCCACATCTGGTAATCTCAAAACTCTAGTCAACAGTGTTAGCACACATTTTGGTTCTCTAGAGAAGTCAGCTGAAGAAAATGTCCGGAAGGAGTTTTTGGATAAGAGATTCTCTGAAGTGTAGGGTCTGATAACAAATGATAGGAAAGTCATGGATATTGGGATAAAGAGCTTGGAAAATGCTCTTAAAGATGGTAGAAATATATACAAATTTTGCTTATCTTGGCCCACAGTGACCAAAGATATTGAGAAAAAAGTAAAAGAACAAGAGGATAAACTATTAAGTCTGTCTCAAAGTTTTGATCCTCTCTCATCCTCCATAGCAAATCAAGAGTGTCAGACTATTGCAATCACAAATGCAATAAAGAATTTTGAGAAGGAAAGGAAGAACATAATCAGCCAGATGGGTGAACTTAGAAGGATCATCATCCCTAAGTTAGAGGCCATGCATGATGCCATAAGTGAAGCTCAAATCACAGCCCAGACCAATGATCCAACAGATCTAAAAAGGGCAGATGCTTTTGCGTTCCTATTGAGCGGTCATATTTCAATTTTGGACAAAATGAAGCAAGGTTGGGCTATAGAACTTATTCAATTGAAGACAACTTTTGCAGACATACTTAAGTATATGTAAGTATGCCATATGTATATACTTATGTGGCTAAGTATAGTTGAATTTTTGAAAGTTTTGATTTGTGGACCCTACCCTTTGCCATTGATGTCAAAGGGGGAGTGAAGAGCAGTGAAAAATGAGGAATCCAACTAAGGGGGAGCTCCAGAAAATGTATATAAAAACAGAGCATCAGCCAAGGGGGAGCATAGTGTAAACACTTAGTCATTTTTCACTAAGTGTTGCCATCAATGCCAAAGGGGGAGATTGTTGGCAAGAGACACTATATGGATTCATGAATGTTGTCATTGATGGCAACAAAGTTCATCCCACACATCCGCAGGACATGGTATGTCTCTACCGGAAGTCAGAGTGAAGAATATTGTGGTCCATTAAACAAGAACAGAGCATGTGGCGAGGTCTGACAAACAAGTCCGGGTCTCTCAAAGGAAGTATCTTGGTGAAGTGTGGATTTGGGGAAGTCAAGAGAAGTATCTTGACTGATAAATTCCAAGGTTTGAGCCTCCGGTGTGAAAAGGATAAAGAGATATGAATGTTTGAGTGTCAGGTTCTCATGTGACTGTGTGAATAGAGGAAGAACTGACTGGCAGAACATCAGACATTATTCCGGATGTGTTACTGATGTTGGTGAAGGTTATGAAGGCATGAATTATGTTTGGCCGACATGATTAATGATTTCCACAAGTATATCATTGATCCGCATTACTTGGTGTGCAAGGATTCAGTCAACAGATCAAAGTTTGTGAAACGATTGACTACTCTGGGTGTCGACTAGAAAGGTGATGAAATCACTTGTGTGGATATATATACACGATAGATTTAGTTGTGAGAAGAGTCGTGATTGTTATTGATGTGCGAATAAAAGCAGAGCAGAGCAGAAGCAGTAAGGAAGGTCCGGTATGTGAAAGGAAAGCAACACAAGAGAAGAGGAAAGATGAAGTGCAGCAAATTAGTGTACTGAGCCTAACTGGAATTGAACTCCAACATATGTGGATGCTACCAATCAGTTCACGTATTATATAACACTCTTTTTGTAGACAGTGTGTCTCTTATAGGCAGTGTGCCTTCTTGTGAGCAGTGTGCTCGGGCAGTGAGCCCTAATTGGCAAGTGCCATTTTGTATATCCATTCTTCTAACAGAGAATACAATCTTGGGTTAATCACCCCATGGTTTTCTCCCTTAATAGGGTTTCCACGTCAAAAACATTGTGTCATGTGTATTTCCATTTCATAGTTATGTTTGCTTATTTGGATTAATGCTGCATTGATTATTAAGAAAGTTAAGAAAGAAGAAAATAGTAGGATAACTAATTCACCCCCCCTCTCAGTTATCAATAACTCTTTATAAATTGTAGACAGTGTGTCTCTTGTAGGCAATGTGCCTCTTGTGAGCAGTGTGATTGGGCAGTGAACCCTAATTGGCAAGTGCCATTTTGTAATCCTATTCTTCTAATAGAGAATACAATCTTGGGTTAATCACCTCGTGGTTTTTTCCCTTAACAGGGTTTCCACATCAAAAATATTGTGTCATGTGTATTTCCATTTCATGGTTATGTTTGCTTGTTTGAATTGATGCTACACTAATTATTAAGAAAGTTTGGAAAGCTGAAATAATTAAGATAACTGATTCACCCCCCCCCCCCCCCCCTCTCAGTTATCAACAATTGGTATCAAAGCCAATTTCCTCCTAACAAAGTCTAACAGCTTGAGGAAGATCTGGGAATTCAAATGGATGCATATGGTTTAAGGGAGCAACTCAAGACTGCCCTTGATGATCTTGAATAGTCAAACTCTGAAGTCAATGAGTTAAAGGAAAGACTCAAACAGGCTGATGATTTCATGAGAGACCTAAAAGACAAATTAAGTCTCTCTATGAAAAAGAGAAAGGAGCTAATTCAGCAATTAGCAAGTCAAAGTGAAGCCAATTGTACAAATGAAGATCTGAAGGAGAAAACTAAGTTATGTGAAAAGTTATCAAAAGAAACCATTATGATAAGACATGAAATGGAATCAGGAGTTATAAAGTTTACCCAAGAGATTGAAGAGAAAAGAAAAACTGAAGATAATCTAAGATAATTTCTCAAGGAGAAATCAGAAGATTTCCACAAGATGGATAGAATTATCAGACATCTTGAATCTGATCTTGAAGATGCTAAAGATAATGAAAAAAAACTTGAGGATCAAATTGTCTCTCTCAAAAGGGATCTTCAAACAACAAATGAATATAAAGAGAAATTCAAGATAAGTTCTGCCCAACTTGAAGTTCTTGAAAGCCAAAAGAGGGTAGATGACAAGTGTGGTTTGGGATATGAGAAAGGAGAAAGCTCAGGATCTAGTTAGAAGAATTTTGGATCAGAAAATCCAAGGAACAGGCTTAGAAAACCCCCGGTAAGGTAGCCTAATGCTCAAAGATATCCATCCTTCAATGGATACTGCCACAACTGCAATAACTTTGGTCATATGGCTAATCAATGTAGATCAAGAGGATATCAATCAAATATGCAAAGAAATGTTGTTTGCCAAATTTGCAATAGATCCAGTCATATAACAAAATTCTGTAGAAGCAAGAATCAGGACAAAAGAGATCCGGTATATTATAATTAGAATCAAGATAAGGGAAAACAAAAAGTGAATGCGGATGAAGTTCAAAGTGAGATGAACAAGATTTGGGTGAAGAAAAGTACAGAGAATGTAGGGGATGGATCCGCACCAGACTTTGGTGCTAATATTCCTTTCAGAAATTAAAAAGTGAGCTCTGGCTCAGGGGGAGACACAAAGAAAACCTTGTTCCCCCAGCCAGTCAATTGGTGTCGGAACTGGAACAAGGAGAGTTACAGATTAAAGGGCTCGTAAGAGAAACATCTAAGTAGACTATGGTTAAGATTTGAATGATCCGCAAGATGTTTACATTCAAGATTGATCTGGTTCTTCAAGTCTTCCGAATAAGGCAAACCAGAATGACTTAGGTCAAGCATTTATTGCAAATTGATGTTAGGGTTTGCGAAGCAATATAAGGGTTTTCTCATTAAGCATTTGTTCATTCTACATTCAAGAAGAAATGAAAAGAAGCTCTGCAACAAAAATTCCTCAAGCCCATCAAAGATCATCTACAGAATCCAATTCATCGAGCAATTGATTAGGCTCACTTCGTGAAATTGAAAGGCGCAAAAGGTATTCTTTGTTATCAAATATCTTTCTGTGAATCCTTGAATAATGGGTACTCCAAATATTGTGAAGATCTCTGACAGACCTCGCCCCATATTCAAGAAACATCCATACAAATCCTTGGAAGTAGATCCCCTAGGAGCATTTTCCAGTGTTCCGCATGGTGTATTGCATACAGAAGATATTAGGGTTTACATACACGTGAATATTGAAGAGTTCATGGAATCCAAACTAAGTGATATCTATCATAAACAATTGATAGATGATGCTTTTGAACTTAAAACCCAATATAAGGGCATCCAGGAGAAACATTTTGATTAGTTCATTCATTTCCCCTACTTTGAAGAAGATGAATGGGTCCAGTATGTATTGAATAGGATGCATGACAACTTCCTATGGCTGAACAAACCTTGCAAAATCACTAAGGAGGCAATTAGAGCAGTAATTAGTTTATACTCCTCCAGAGGGATACCTGTCCTCAAATCTGTCAAAAACCAAATTGTGATTGATACCACCAGATCAAAATTTGATAAGAGGGCAATGACCATTGAAGATATCACGGACCCAGATATCAAGTTTGCATCTATGATAATAGGGTATAAAATATATCATTCCAGTAGGGAAAATTTAGTGTCCGAAACTGCAGTGTATATGGCCTATGAAATGCTAAGAAAGAATGCAGACTATGATCTATGTGAACTTCTGTTAAGTCAATTGATGGAGAACATACAAAAGATCAAAAAGGACAAGAAAAATTCCTTTAAATATGGTGGATTGATATTGTGTTTATTTTTCTACTTCATGAATGAGCTGCCCAGATCTAATGGATGGGTATGGAAAAATAAAAAACTGGTAGCAATACAAATTAGAGATTAGTTGCATGGACTTGGGGATGCCAAGGCAAGGAATACAGATCTGTGGGGGTACTTTAAGAATTTCCAAAATACTATGCAAATCAGAGAAAGAATCCCAAAATCATTGGTTGAAAAATATAAAGATACAGTGTGCTTCATGGTAGACACTGATCAATGCTTAATGGAGGCAGTAGAGCCAAGGATAGTTTGGATCATGCCTATGGGGTATGAAGTTGATGAACAAATTATGGAGCTGCATGTTCAACACATGCTAAGTCAGCCAAAGGATCCAAAGGCAGAAAGGTTTGGAACCTTTGAAGAGCTATGTATAAAAGTTCATGTGGAACTCAGGCAACCAGAGATCAAGAGGAAGGTAAGAAAAGAAGTTGAAGATGTTGCAAAAGGCTTTGGCATATCAAAGGAGGCACTTGATGCCAACAGGGAAAAGATGGAAAGGGCTAAGGAAGTGAAGAAAAAGGCAGAAAAGAAAAGTAAGGAAAGTGCTCAGGTAGAAACTTCCACCCAGACAAGATCATCAAAGAGATCAGCACTTGTCACAGCCAAAAGCTCAAGGACATCAAAACCGAAAGTCCAGGCATCCGAAAAAGGAGAAAAGAGAACAAAGAAAAAGGCAACAAGGTCCTATGTTAGCCTAAAGGATAATGAGGAAACCGAATCAGATGAGGAGATAAAGAAACTGAAGAAGAAGAATAAATCATCCAGTGAACACTCTATCGGTCAAGGAGAAGAAGAGAAGGAAGAGGAATTTGTTGAAAAACCCACTCTATCCTTAGATGTTGTAGTGAAAGCAATCACTGTGGATGGGAACCTGCAACCCTTAACGGAATTCTATGATGAATATGATGAAGCAGATAAAAAGATTCTGGAGGAAGCCACAGTTAAGTTTTTGAACACTTACAATAAAGCTTTTATTGAAATTATCTCTCTAATTCCCAAAAGCTTAGAGAAAAGGCTTGAAATGAGGAAGAACAATGCTCGAGCAAAAGATCTAGAAATCTAGGAACAGATAGCAATTCAGCTATACCCTTCAATCACTCTGTAACAAATGAACATGATCTTTAAAGATTGCAAGGATGAGTTCCAGAGCAAAGACAAGATGAATCAGCTCATGCTTGGTGAAACTGACAAAGTGGCAAGAGAGACTGAAGAGATCCTCCGAAATGCTTTTAAAAAATTCAACATTCCAATTGTAGAGGACTTGGGTACTGACCCCTTGACCACAAGTGTTGCAGAAGAGTCTACTAAGAAAATGATAGAAGAGACAATGGACACCGGTGCAGAAAAGGATAAGGACTTGGAATTTTCTAATCCAGAAGAGGTGGCTCATGAACAAACAAATATCTCTCCTCTAGTTTCCCCTACAGTCTCTAGATCTAAAGGAGAAGAAAGAGTACAGGAGAAAGAAGTAGAGGTGAAGGAAAAAGAAGATGACAGTACCAAGGTTGTAGAAGGAGAGAAGACTTCAATAGAGAAGACCACAACTGCTAGTGGTAAGAATGTAGAAGGAGAGAAAGCTCCAAGAGACAGCTCTAAGAATACAGAAGAGAAGAAAAATCTGTCTCTGGCAAGAGACACTGCAAAAACTGTCCAAGATTTCCTGAACAAAGAAACAATGGAGATTGATGGACTGGAGCTTCTACAAGGACCTTTTAATTTTGATTCTCTTTCTCTGGTACAGACAATGAAGATAGCTTCATTTGCTAATGCAAAGGCTAAAGAAAAACTCCTAAAGTCTCACATGGAAGATTGTGAGTTGATAGAAGCTGCTTCCAGAGTGCTAGAAAAGATTATGCCATCGTTTCAGAAGGATCTCACAGCCTCCTCATTCAGTAATCTCAAAACTCTAGTCAATAGTGTTAGCACACATTTTGATTCCCTAGAGAAGTCAGTAGAAGATAAGGTTCGGAAGGAATTTCTTACAAAAAGATTATCAGAGGTACAAGGGTTAATAATTAATGATAGGAGAAATATGAATATTGGGATAAAGAGCTTAGAAAATGCTCTTAAAGATGGCGGAGAAATATACAAATTTTGTTTATCATGGTCCAAAACAATAGTGGAGATTGAGAAGAAAATGAAAGAACAGGAGGATAAACTGATAAAACTTTCTCAAAATTTTGATCCACTTTCTACATCCATAATAAATCAAGAATGTCAAATGGTTGCAGTTTTGAATGAAATTAAGAAGCTTGAAAAAGAGAAGAAAAATAGAATCAGTAGGTTGAGTGAGCTCAGAAGGATAATTGTCCCTAAGTTAGAGGCCATGCATGAGGCCATAAAAGAAGCTCAAATCATAGCCCAGACCAATGATCCAACAGATCTAAAAAGGGCAGATGTGTTTGTATTCCTGTTGAGTGGTCATATATCAATTTTGGATAGAATGAAGCAAAGTTGGGCTACAGAATTCATTCAATTGAAAATAACTTTTGCAGACATACTTCAGTATATGTAAGTCTTCATATGTATATACTTATGTGGACAAAATTTTGAAAATTTTGGTATGCGGTGTTGGCAAGAGACACTATATGGATTCATGGTTGTTGTCATTGATGGCAACAAAGGTCATCCCACATATCCGCAAGTCATGATGTGTCTCTACCGGAAGTCAGAATAAAGAATGTTGTGGTCCGGTGAACAAGAACAGAGCATGTGGCAAGGTCCGACAGATTGGTCCGGATCTCTCAGAGGAAGTGTCTTGGTGCAGTGCGGATTTGGGGAAGTCAAGAGGACTACCTTGAGTGGTATATTCCAAGGATTTAGCCTCCGGTGATGGACAAGGAAAAAGATATGAATAGTTGAGTACCGGATTCCTGAGAGACAGTGAAAACAAAGGAAGAACTGACTGACAGAGTATCAGACTACTTTCCGGATGTGTTACTATTGATGATAGAGGTTGTGAAGGCATGAATCATGTTTGGCCGACATGATTAATGATATCTACAAGTATATGCTTGATCCGCATTGCTTGGTGAGGAAGGATTCAGCCGACAGAACAAGAGTTTGTAAGAAACTAGACTGTTCCGGATGCCGACTAGAAAGGTGATGAAATTACTTGTGCGGATATATATAGAGGATGGATTTAGTTGTGAAGGATGTGATGGTGTGTGTAGATATATGCGAATAAGTCCAGAACAGAGCAGAGGTAGCAAAAAGGATCCGGTATGTGAAAGATAGCAGAATAAAGAACAGAGGAAAGATGAAGTGCAGCAGATCAGTGTACTGAGCCTAACCGGAACTGAACTCCAGCATATGCAGATGCTTCCAATCAGTTCAAGACTGTGATTCTTATCACTTTGTAAACAGTGTGTCTTCTTGTAGGCAGTGGGCCTCTTGTGAGCAGTGTGCTCGGGCAGTGAGCCCTAATTGGCAAGTGCCATTTTGTAATTTCCTATTCTTCTAACAGAGAATAATTTTGGGTTAATCACCCCGTGGTTTTCTCCCTTAACAGGGTTTCCACGTCAAAAATACTGTGTCATGTGTTTCTTATTTCATGATTAATGTTTTTGTGTTTGATTCTATGCTGCATCAATTAAAAGGAAGTTCAATAAGGGAAATAATTAGGATAACTGATTCACCCCCCCCTCTCAGTTATCAACATGCGGACCCTACCCTTTTCCATTGATGTCAAAGGGGGAGTGAAGAGCAGTGAAAAATGAGGAATCCAACTAAGGGGGAGCTCTAGAAAATGTATATAAAAATAGAGCATCAACCAAGGGGGAACATAGTGTAAACACTTAGTCATTTTTTCACTAAGTGTTGCCATCAATGCCAAAGGGGGAGGTTGTTGGCAAGAGACACTATATGGATTCATGAATGTTGTCATTGATGGCAACAAAGTTCATCCCACACATCCGCAGGACATGGTATGTCTATACCGGAAGTCAGAGTGAAGAATGTTGTGGTCTGGTAAACAAGAACAGAGCATATGGCGAGGTCCGACAGTCAGGTCCGGATCTCTCAGAGGAAGTATCTTGGTGAAGTGCGGATTTGGTAAAGTCAAGAGGACTACCTTGAGTGATAGATTCCAAGGATTTAGCATTTGGTGATAGATGAAGAAAAAGATATGAATACTTGAGTATTGGGTTCTTGATTGGCAGTGTGACAGAGGAAAAACTGACTGGTAGAACATCAAACATTATTCCGGATGTGTTACTGATGTTTGTAAAGGTTATGAAGGCATAAATTATGTTTGGCCAACATGATTAATGATTTCCACAAGTATATCCTTGATCCGCATTACTTGGTAAGCAAGGATTCAGCCGACAGATCAAAGTTTATGGAAAATATTGACTATTTTAGGTGCCAACTAGAAAGGTGATGAAATCACTTGTGCGGATATATATACAAGATGGATTTAGTTATGAGAGGTGTTGTGGTGGTTTGTGATGTGCGAAGAAAAGCAGTAAATCTGAATAAAAGCAAAAAGGAAGATCTAGTATGTGAAAGGAGAGCAACACAAAAGAAGAGGAAAGATGAAGTGCAGCAGATCAGTTTACTAAGCCTAACCGGAACTAAACTCCAGCATATGTTGATGCTTCTTATCAGTTCAAGTATTGTATCACACTCTCTTATAGGCAGTGTGCCTCTTGTGAGCAGTGTGCTCGGGCAGTGAGCCCTAATTGGCAAGTGCCATTTTGTAATCCTATTCTTCTAACAGAGAATACAATCTTGGGTTAATCACCCCATGGTTTTTTCCCTTAATAGGGTTTCCACATCAAAAACATTGTGTCATGTGTATTTCCATTTCATGGTTATGTTTTCTTGTTTGAATTTATGTTGCACTAATTATTAAGAAAGTTTAGAAAGCTGAAATAATTAAGATAACTGATTCATCCCCCCCTCTCAGTTATCAACAATATTGACTTTTGAGGCCAATAAATGGATTATCTTGGGTATTTCTTAGGGGTACCACACCAGGTCTTCTTTCCTTGTATCTACTCATATTTCCTATACTACTAGAGGATTCCCCAGGTCCAAGTTGTCCCTAGTTTCTTCTTCTATCCATTTCAATATTCTTGAAAACAGATTTTCTAGGTTTCTTACTGACAGAGTCGCCACTTCCTTATTGGGAAGAACTTCTTCTTTAGTCACTTTTGTAAATGTTTTCAAATCTAAATTCACAAAACAAATATCAACTCTTTGGCAGCAGCACCAATTTGGTGTTGACTCCCAAAATAACTACAACCCTAAACCCTAAAACATTCCTAAATCATCTAAGCCAAGGATAGTTGTTCTAGATGAATGGAAGAGGTTTATTAGCAAGTTCAAGGTGATTTTGGGCAACATATAGCAGTGGGTTAACTCATCTGCACTTTGATCTCAGCTTAGACTCAAGAGGGATCTTCCTAGGGGATACCTGAACAAGTATTTGGTTTAAACTAGATGAACAACTAAAAATAATAGGACAACCAAACCCAAACTGCCTTCTAGGCCCCAAAGACTGTCACTGGACCTAAAACAACTGGTTGTCACTAATAACCCCTATATAGCTGATAAGAGGGCACTCCCATTGACAATGGAATGTGCAAGTATGCTTGTTTACAAGACACACAAACTAATTACTTTCTTCACATATGATAAATTTGTTTTAATCATTTTAAGAGTATGGGTAATCATGGAAAACTCCAGACCGGTGCCTTATATGTTGGGTAACGGAGTCCACAGTTCAACTGAAGAAAGAAGACAATAAGAGAAATGAAATATGCACTTTCTAGACATTCAGATGCAAGAAGAAACAACAATCAATGGAGGATATACTTAGTAATTCTTTATCAATATACAATTAGTCATCTAAAACCATAGAAGAGATCATCACATAGCATGCAATGTTTTAAGAATTTGTTCATTCATCTGATCAATGGTTATAGTCATACCACTAAGTGTGGCAAGAGGAAAACCTAAAGGGAAATTTAAGATTTCCTTGAAAGATTACATAAGAAAAAGGAGAATCCCATAGATTGATAGCTGAAATCAATATAAAATCTTTCATAACCTGTGTCTTCATTGCTAGAAAACTAGAACCTTTCTATTTTTTGAAACCCTAGAGAGCTCTGCAATTGACTGCCTAAAATTTGACAAAAAAGACCAACCCCTTTTACATCTTACATTCTTGCATCTATAGCTGCTTAATCCCTATTACCATAAAATCCTTGGGCTCTATCAAAAAATATCATTGGCCAGAAGGGACGTTCATCTACCAGAAATAAATGCAACAAATATCTAAATGTGGGCAGATGGGGGATATTTTGTCCTTCAATATGAGTAGCTGACGCAACAAATACCTGGAAAGAGGCAACTGATAAGATTAAATTCTTTAGTGAAAGCACATTAGACAAAATCCTTTTCAAATTTACCTAACGAAGCCTCTTTATACATTAAATATTTGTGCCCTAAGTTTCTATGCCTCATCAGCTCTGAATCCTTCAAGATTAGATCCTTGAATGCCCCTACTGATTGAACCTGTACATTTCCCCGTTGGGATGCCAAACAAATTCATTTGAATATGAGTTGTAGATGAAATTACCTTTAGGATTGATGGCTTAGAAAGATTTGAAAATCCAGTCGACATCGTTGAAAAGTCCACTAGCCAATAAAAATGTCGGTCTCAATAGTCAACATACACATTGGTACCGAAGACTGCCATGTGTCACAAAATCACAGTCATGCACTAGAGGGTGGGCCATCTCTTTTACCCTTTGTGCAAGTGTGCAAAAGCCTCCATGTGTCTGTTCACATATAATCCTTCTGATTCTCTCTAGGAACTAGACACGTGGCTGCATCTCGCAGCCGCGCAAGGGATCTCTGCCTCTTATAAGATTCTTCTACGGTCATGCTCTACCGTCAAATCTTCATAGGTTGTGGTCCCACTGCTTCATTTGTTTTCTTAACACTTGGTAGCATCTTGTTCGGCATTTCAGAATCATAGATATTATGGCCATAGGCTCGAGCATCCTCGACACATAGCACAATTCTGTGGCCGGGTGGAATAGAGTGAGTTATTTCTCTTTTTGTTCCCTAGAATAAGGTTAAGCCTTCCATGTGGTCCCTCTTATGCAAGCCTTTATTCTTCCTTTGAAAGACGACCACATTCCCTCATCTCACAGTCACATGTTGAATCATTCCTTCTAATAGGATTCCTCTACGACTACGCATTGCCGTTAGATCATCCTCGGCCCCACCTCCTTTCGTCGTATGACACCTAGTGTGATCTGCATCATTCAGCCAAGTGAATGACCATATGGTCTAAAGGCCATGACACGCTTTACAATTGTCCTTACTTCATAGACACGCAGTAGGGATAATGAAGTCACCTACAATGGTTTGCAGGCATGCGACATGTTGCCATGTGGCACCTTCGGGCACTTCAAAGACTAAAGGCTTTAAAATTTTATTACGGATATGATATTTCAACAGACAATAAAAGGTGGGCATTAGGATTCGGGGCCAGGCATTTCACATTTTTGAAGGATCGATGTTACAAATTAAGCAACCGGCAACCTAGGACAAATGGTGAATAGCAGATTATAAAATAAAGTAAGTAGATGACTACAAGCCCAAGGGTTTTGAGGGAAAATTAGGAAAATTTAAAGTGAATAAATTCAAAACCCTAAAAACCTAAATAGGTGTCAATAGGGCTTGCATCCTTTCATCTTCTTTAGAGTATGCATTAATGGGAAGGTTTGATCGCCAAAGTCCTCTAAGGATTCAAAAATTTTCTAAGTGTTGCAGGTTGTCAGAGGTCGGAGTGGTGGCCTTCTATCTTCTTCCAGGTAGGCAAAAGGAAGAGGGTTTGACGATCGAGGTCTGACGAAGCTCAGATTCACTGAAGTCCATTGAGGTTTTAATTTTTTTTCTAATTGTTGTCGGTGATGGTGACAAGGGATTTATCTTCCTCCTTTGTCTTTGAAGATAGAAGGCAGGAGGTCGGACGACCAAAGTCCGGTGAGCTTCAATTTTATTCTATGTATTTTGGGATCGGGTGGTTCTTTTCTTTTATTCCAAAATGAACAATGTATGATGAAGGCCTGATTTTGGAAGCCCGATGGTTTCCCTTTGTTCCTTTCAAACTTTGGAGATTAGGGCTTCCTTCATCTTTTTAAAATCCTATTGCTTGGAGGAAGCCTGATTGTTGGGGACTGATTGATTCACCTTCCCTGCTCCTTCCATCGTCCAAAAACACCTAGAAAATGTGGGAAAACACACCAACAAATCTTAGGGTCACCATTAATGTGAAGCTGGAAATGGTGTTTTTATTGTAGTTGGTGGTGTTGTTGGGGTTTTCCCACCCATTTCATTCTCAGATACGAATTGTGAAGGATATAAGGGCATGATCAAAACTCTTTTCAAGCGTTGGTCTTTTAGTAATTCTTCAAACGACAAAGTATAGAGCTCTCTAGGGTTTCAAAGAACAAAAGGTTCCAGTTCTCTAGTAGGGAAGATAAAGGTTATGAAAGGTTTCATATTAATTTTCAAGAATCAGTGTATGAACTTCTCCTTCTTCTTATGTAATTTTTCAAGGAAATCCTAAGTTTTAGCTAGGGTTTCCTCTTTCCACACTTCATGGTATAATTGTAACCATTGATTAGATGAATATGACAGATTCTTAAAACATTACATGCTATGTGATGATCTCGTCTATAGTTGTAGATGAATGATTACATTTTGATGAAGGATTACTAAGTATATTCTTTACTGGTTATTGTCTTTTCTGTATTTGAGTATCCAGAAAGTGCTTGTTTTATTTCTGTGTTATCTTACCTTCTGTTGAATTGTGGACTCTTTAACCCATTCTAATAGGCACCGGTCTGAGAAGCCTGTGATAACCCACACCCATCAAAGAACTAAAACAAACTTATCAAGTGTGAAATAAATAGTTATTATTGCATGCATTGTTGTGGTTCTGTATTGATGCCAAGAAATATTATTAGTAAATCTTTCAAAGTGCCAATTTTAGCAAACCAAACATGCATACCAGCCCATTCCATTATTGTAGGAAGTGCTTTTCATCACCTTAAACAAAGGTTTTAGTGCAGAAATATTGTCTTAATCTAGTGATTGTATTTAGGGATTAAGACAACATTTGGCTACTGTTGCAATGAATATGACTTTGAAAACATCTTCCATTGTTTTTAATCTTTGTTAAGAGATACCTCTAAAAACATCCTCCTTGGCTTAGATGAGCCAGAAGTGAAGGGGAGATTACCCATTCCCAACTAGTTGACCCTTAATCATCCTTATCATGTTGATGAACCTCTTTTATGTCTTCTTGATGACAACCTTGGCCTCAAAGATTGAGGAATGTTCTATGGATTAGGATAAGCTAATTTGGGACCGAACAGATTGGCACCATTGTTGGGGACCCATTGAATCATTTTACTTCTGGTTCCTATAGTATTGAAATACAATGTTTGTTCAAATTTTCTTCCCAGCAGGGGAAGTAGTGACTCTATTTTTACAACTAAGAAATTTATTGTAGTTTGAAAAGAGATTTACAATGAATAGAAAAAGGAACTAGGAGCAGCCTGGGTGTGATGAATCCTCTAGTAGTATAGGAAATAGGAGGAGTAAATGGAGGACAAGAAACCCCAATGTGGTGCCTCCATTGAATACTCAAGAGCATATATTTGTTAACCTCAGGATCTAATATAACTATACTTTTGAAGACTCTACAAATAACGCACTCAAAATAGACAAAAGGATGAATATGAATGAGTATGATGTTAGAAGAAATGAAAATTTTATTGGTAGAGGAAGTAGAGATAGCTCTCATGGTTGACATTAGAGAATATTTGGGATACCCAATAAGAATAAAGAGACATCAAAATATTAGGTACCCTACTTCTCCCACGGGATCACTTGGAGGTTGACATGGTAACATTCCTAGTAAGGGAGATCAATGGGAGCAACCTGGTGACAAGGAAAGAGAAAGAAGAATCCAAGATGAGCTTGACCTGCTTGATCATCTCAGGAATAGAAAAAGAGAGGTGTAGGCCTTACTTGATCAACAACCAGCCCAACTTGCCCAGTCGGCCCAGAGAAATCAAAATGCACATCAACAAGGCCATAATCAGTAGTATAACTGACAGAAACAACAATATCAACATCAACAAATGAGACAAAAGGGTGTAAATCATGCCCATGCTTAAAATTTTAACAATTAACTACTGTAAAATTAGGTGAATCAATAGTATGGCAATGCTCATAATCCTAGGCCTACACAACGAAGACAAGAATAGAGATTTCCTCCATTGAGGCAGCCATTTGGAGCTGAGAGGTATAAAAAACTTGATTTCTTTGGAATACCTAATTTTCCCAATCCAGTCCCAAATGAGATTAGGGAAAAGATTCCTAGGTTTCAAGGCAGCAATGTTGTCACAAGTCATGAGCACCTTAGGCATTTTATTAATGTCACTAATGAGGATGAAATTAAGGATGAAGATGTCATGATGAAATTGTTTGTGCACTCATGGAAGAAAGTGCCAAAGAATGGTATAAGGCTCTCCCTGATAACATTATTAACTCTTGGGAGGAGTTCATGAGGGTATTCAAATTGCAATATGGGGATAGGATTGACCCAAAGTTTGTCATCCATGAACTCATAGCTATCAAAAAGGCAGTCAATGAGATAGTAGCTGATTTCAACAGCCACTTCATAATGACAATGAGAAAGGTACCTTGTCATATGAGACCTAATGAATCTATGTGTTTGGTTTTGTATTGTGGTGTATTTGACTCAAAAATTAGTTATTGTTTGAGGGACAAGAGTCCACAAATATTAAGGGAAGCATATTCTATAGGTATCAATATTGAAAGAAATATGAGAGCTTAAGGAAAACACATCAAAAGGTCTGATGTAAAACTATCCCAGCTAGACAAAGAAGCTTTCTATAAGCCCCTCACTACTCAAGATAAATTGGATAAGCTTATGGGGGTTATGAAAAACCTATCCTAAAAGGTTGTTGTAGACACCTAAAAATGTCTTCTACCATCAAACTGACTCCCGACAACCCTAAACACACCAATTTCCCTTCTAACCAATTAATTAAATTTTTATTTAATTAATTACCTCTTTCGTTTTCCAAATTCACACCATTTTATCCCCAAAATTGAATTAATTTCATTAATTCAATAGTCCAAACCTTAGCCAATTGATTTAATAAATATGCAATATTTATTAAATCAATTTCCCCTTTTCCACTAAATCTAATTAATTAGTTAAAACCATGTTAACTAATTAATTCAGCTTATAATTGACCTATCCCTACCCTAGACAATTAAATAGCTATTATTTAATTACCTACCCTAGCGTACCTCATCCTAGCCCTATGATTAATTAAATAAAACATATGTTTAATTAATCCTAACCCCTTCATTTGGGTGGTCAAACCTAGTTTAACACCCTTCCCCACATCCTCCAAATAAAAAATTGAATTAAATTGACCTAAGTCAATTTTTTATTTAAAAACATCCCACATCACATTTATTTCTCCTTACAAATCCATACTCATTTATTTCCTCTCTTCCCCAAATAAATTTTTAATTCATTTACATTCCCCCATATGAATCTTTAATTCAAAAATAATCTTTCACCCCCATGCTCATTTAATAACTCCTTTTCCCAAAATGAATAAAAGATTCACTTTTATTCTTAGCCCTCCATTCATTCAAGATTGAATCTAGGCTCTCCACATCACTTTTATCCTCCACCATTGATCTTCCAAATCAATCTCCACCCTTGGATCAAAATCTCTTCCAAAAATCTATAATAGAACCTCTCTCCATCCATTTTCATCCCCAAAGTTTATGCAAAGTTACCATGTCAAAATCACTCTTGAGCTAGAATAGTGAGTTACAAATTAGAGTAGCATTTCATATTTGAATCCATCGTCTAGGGATAATCATGTCTTAGGAGCTTGTTTTGGGTGCAAAGGCTACTTCCTCCCTTGATGAGATTGGATTTGCATGTGAGGTATAACTTTGTGTTATTTGCATTTAGTTTATTGTTTTCTACCTTGTTTGCCTATCTAATCTACATTGGCACACCCGGTGGGACCCATAAGGTCTAATTCTAATCAATCTTTTGTGAATTTTTGGGGTGAGTTATGTGTTTTGTAGGTGCAGCACCATCCACCCCATGAAGTGGCGCTATCTCTGGACTATATTGGCGCTATACTCTGTTTTAGCGCCATCCCTGCAGAGCATTTTTCTCATTGAATGTGTTAACCTCCACTCACATGTCTCCTTTCTAATCATCTTCCTGCTGCTTCTTGTGCTTTAACTACTCTCTATTTTGTAGGAATATTACAAAATACAAGGAGAAATTATGCCAAAACTTTTATAAAATTCTAAATATGCATTTTGGCTTCTCTTTTGTCTGATTTTTTGTTTATTTTGACTAACAATGCTAATGGGACATCTTGTGAGTGTAGCATAACACTCTGTTTCATAAAGAGGTCTCTATTTTGCAGGTCAGATGCACTCAGACCCATATCAACGCTATCTCCCAGATTGGCGCCATCAACGACTATGAATGAACCTCAGGACAATTTGCACAGTGGCGCTTTACTAGGATTAGTTTAGCACTATTTTCTTAATTAGCGCATATTGTACATTTTATTAGTGCTATTAGGTTTATCAGTGCCTTATTTGTAATATTGTAGCGCCATCTTATGTTTTGGCACTTTAAGTGTCAGATATTGGCGCCATATGTTTCATTAGCGCTATCTGTATAGTCTGTCAGTTTTCTAGTCTTTTTTGTCAGTTTGCCACTTGACCTATGTAATAGCGCTATTTTCTGGAACTAACATTTTCTCTCTGTATAGGGACTGACAGCTTCTATGCAGGTCCGTGCTATCATTCTGAGGATACTAACAAGTTTTTTGCAGGGTTCCTTCATCTTTGTTTAAAACACTTTAATTTGGAAAACTAAAATGAACCCTTGCATGTTAGATTAAACAAACACTTTGATTTGGTGCAATAAAATTAAACAAAACAAACAATCAAACAAATCTTTGTGTGTGTGTGTGTGCCCAAACATTTAAATTTGGTGTCCTAAAATTTACAAAATTGTGTGCCAACAACAACAATCCAAACATTTCAATTTGGGCTTTAAAAAGAACCACAAATTGCATCAATCAAGTCATTGGGTTAAAAAAAACAACAGTTTGCATTTCTCATGCATATAATCAAGAAAACCAAAATTGTGTGAAGTGTTTTTGTGATCTTTTGCTTGTTGTGTGTGAAAAAGTGTATGCTCTTCCCTCGCACCATTTTTGGTGACCTTGGGAATCAAAAGCTTCTCACTAAACTTGCATTAATCACCCCCAATCTAAATCCAAAGAAATTAAATGAACTAGGTTTAGTGTGATGCAAACACAAATAATACATATGCTCTCCCCTCGCATCTTTGTATGAACTTGGGGATCAAAAGTATTTTTGTGTTTGTATTGCTTTTGTTAATCCTTAGAGGGCCTGCCACCCCACTTCGAAAGATGGGAATGACCCAAGCGGCATCAAGCTAAAGCCAAGCTCTTCCAAGCCGCTATATAAAATAAGGCATTTGGGACGAAAGTCTCAAGCGACAGGTGTTGTGTTATACCAACAGCCAACCTCCCCCAAAACCCTCCAAGGTGTAACCCTTGGAGGCTGGGAGACTCCATAACGGAGAGTAGCGCTACCGCATGTATAACCACCTGAACGGATGCCCTTACTACGAACCATTGTTTAGCAAGCCAAAATCCTTCTATTTGTTGACCTAGAAGGGAAACCTTTGAAGCGGCCCTGATTCATGCGGTTCTTAGTCAAGGTAGCAGGGATAATCTAAATGTTTGGTGAGGGACAAGCCTTATAAGAAACTCAGATCTTGGTGTGTGTGAGAAGTGTGTGTAATTGTAAGGAGGAGCCGTTGCTACCAAGATCCTGGAGCTACCTGCTTTGAATAGGCGCAACTAGGGGATTCAACAAATATTGTCACATCCTCACCTTAGGTTGTTCAAAATGCTTGTTAAATAAAATCACACATCTTTTTTCAAAACAAAGCAAAATCTTGATTATTGTGTGATTATTGTGCTTGAATTGTTTGCAACAACATTGCCAAGAGACAAACCAAACCATTTGATCACATTCCAAACAAAGAAAATCCAAAATTGCCATAAAAAATCTGTCTTTTTAGGACCTCAACAAACACTGTCTTGTTTTAGCACCATATCTGTCTGATTTTGGCACCTTTTCACCTGTGGATTGGCGCTATTCTCATATTGACCTGCCTAAAATAAAGACCTATCCAGTTGTGATCTTCACCATCTGCTTTGCCATAATCCATATTCACATCTCAAAAATCCGATAACAGTATATCCATTTTCTTCAAAATTTTCCAAAATCACACCTTCTCTTTGACCTTAGAGGATTAATCACCACCATTGTTGGACCCCTTTGCTACATCAAACCTACCTCATTTTCGTATCCACCTCATCTTTATTAATATTTGCATACCTTTTGGACCAAACCAAAATCCTTGTCATAAGAAAATCATTCCCAAAAATCCCCAAAATCTCCTAAAATCAAAACATCATCAAAATCCATCATCCTTTTGAGCTAAAGTTAGATCTAGATTTCATCCTTCACATCATATCTTGCTTGGAAAGTCAATAGTCTACCTTCCAAGTGAAATCATTATCCCTCTTTGTGTAAGGTCATTAGTCTACCCCAAACAAAGAAAAACATCCATTTGTGCAACCACAAATCTAGGTCCTACCTAAGCTCAATTTGTTGACTATCAAAATCATCCATATCAAACATCAAAATCAAACATCAACAAAATCTCTTCAAAACAAAACGTCATCCATCACCTATCTCTTTGGTCCAAAATTTGTGCAAAAAAAAAAAATCAATATCGCCCATCTGTATCACCCTTAGGTTAAAACCTTTAGAAAGACATATCGATCTTCACCACATCCTCTCCTCTACTCCATCTCACTACCACATCCATCTTTGGGTCCAACATAATTAATCAGATTCTCTAAGGTCTCCATCCCCATCTCACTCTACGTCTAGAAATCAACCCCATACTCATGCATGCCCACCACGAGATCACAACATAAAAAGAATCAAGAAATGGCAGAACATTGGCAATCTGGCATGCCTAACACTGATAGCAACAACATACCCATCACTCAAATATTCAACCCACCTACGTACTCTTATATCCCCCCATATGGTCCCAATGAAAATCCCTTCAGTTACTTACAACAACGACCACCACCAGCACCACCACCACAAACGTCCCCATCCTATCCCAAGATGACTTAGATGTCTTGAGCTTCACGCAAGACGTTGATAACATGGACCTACTTGATAAAATCCTAAGGTTGGACCCAAGTAGATATCTTGATCATCTTCTCAAAATTGGTGCTCAACTCCCCCCCATCACGACACCATCACAACCATCCACCTTGTCATGCCCACATTTCCCATGCGGTCACAACACGTATTCACACGTGTCATGTCCACATGCATCATGTGGTCATGATATGAAATATTAAAAAAATTTCTCTTACTACTCTGAAAACCCCCTTGCACACGTAGGTGTGCTCGGCGGTGTACGCTTAAGGTGAAAACAATACAGTTGTCAGCGGGGTACCAAGTACATCTGTGCACACCCGACGCAAGAAAACGCGTGGTTTCCTGACTTAGGTCAATCTCACGAATTACATTTGAACAACAGTCATTTTAGGTGATAGATCATTTTTCAACAAAGCACGATCATCTGTTTTTTTCTTTCCATTTTCTGGAATTTCATATTAGTTTCTCCTCCTTCAGACTTAGCATTTTCAACCAAGCCCATTCATTTGCCCTCTCTTCCTTTTCTTGGAATTTAATTTTGATTATATTTCTATCACGTTCATTTTACTGTTTCTCTGAAATTTAATTTTGATTGTATTTCTATCTCTTTCTCCTTCCCATTGTGCAAGATCTTCTTATGTTATCCTATTTTTTTTCTTCACGTTCTTTATTGAACAGCAATAACACTACATCCTTTACATTATTCCTAATTTCTTGGTAAACCAGATCACTTACACAAGGTTGGTTAACTTCACTTGACTCAGTCCCCCTAGGGTTCCGCTCTAGGTTTTAGTTCAAAGTTTGAATTAATTTTAATAATCAACTTGTTCCTAAACAGGTTTAATGGTAGGTTAAACTTACTTAGTTCTCTTAGTCCTGTTCGGAAATGCCGCGCATTTTCTCCTCTTTATTTTCCAAGGTTATCTATTCTTTCTCTTTCTCTCTCTTTTTAATTGGACGTTTATTTTCTAAATCTACAGTTGAGTTTTAAGAATGGCCACTCATGGAATGCCTGTGATGGCTTGTTTGAGTTTATTTTCAGTGTCCTTTGTAAATGAAAGGATCATATTTTCCTTTTCATTTTCCTATCATTTAATTTGAGATAATTGTTAAAACTTCTGAGAAACTCTTCCTTAAAATTAAAATATATTTACCTATGCTCTTTTTAAATTATAATTGTATAAACAATGTATTTCTGAATTGCAACTCTGAGTTTAAACATCTATTCAATTTGTATTATACATTATGCATAAATAAATCCCACTTTCCTCGAATAAAATTTCTATTTCAAGTCAAATGTTTTAAACTACATATAGTAAACATTTAATTACTTGTGGTAATTTAAAAAAAAAAATATTGTAATCCCAAATTTCATTTCTTTCATGGTAGCAAAATTATGACTTGGCTTATAACAAAATTTAAAATTAATATTTCCACTAAGCTTACACAAAAATAATACTTTTACAAATTTAATTAAAACATCAACTAACTCTCAACTTTGCAAGTAGGAGAAGAAGGAACTAGACAATTTTACTATCCTTTTAAAACAAATTTTCTTTTCCTCTTCTCATTTCTAAATGGTAAAACTTAATGAACAAGAAAATTACAACTATCAACCCAAGAACAAAGGATTTCCTCACAACTCCAAAAATAACAATTTATACAACAATCGGGAGATAATTTTCTCTTTTTAAAAAATCGACAAGGAAGGAGCTATTAAAAGTTTAGGCTCTCCTTAAGACTTAAGGAAAATAAAATATTCTCTAAGATCCAATAATCTTCTCCAAGCTTCACAATAAGCTCCCAAAAAACCTGCATATCACATAAGGGAAGAAACACCACACAAGCTACTCTCTTCCCTACCGTAGACCCACAAGAGGGTCACCCTTGAGCTAGGGAGATCATCCACACACCTAGGGGATTCAACACCACTTCACAACAAGATAAACACAACACACCAAAACATAAATACACCCATAGATATTTACACAACACAAAACTCATCCACTATGAGTTTAAAGAGGGGTAGGAGAGTGGACACACTCAACTCTAGAGTGTCACCCTTCAATTAAATTTCAACACAGTTTCCTTCTCATGGCCTCAAGCCAATTTGCCAACAAAGATTCTAAGGAGTTCATATTTTGACTCTCAAGCCAAATAACACAATTTCTCAAAGTCACACAAATGCCCTCAAGGCTTTCAACATCCCAAAAGAAACAAGGCATGCACTCAAGGAGGATCACTCCTTCCCTACCCCACACTTGATGAGCATTTATCCCAAGTGGAAGAAGCTCTGTCAACACCCCACACTTGATGAGCATTTCTCCCAAGTGGAAGAAGCTCTGTCAACACCCCAACAAAAATTCTCACAAAAACAAAAGAAATACAACACATGCAAAAATACATTCCACACATCCTCCATGCAACAAATAGAAAATGCAAAGGAAAGGCCTTGAAATCCAACCTTAAAAATCCCTGTAATGGAAGAAGTTGAAGTAGAGTTCCTCTCCAATCTCCTCTCCAAATCTCCACCACCAAACTCCCTCTTTTCTCCTCCTTTCTAATGGCTTAGACAAGGGTATCATTTATAGATTTTTGAAAAGATGATGGAGGGTGAGGATCAAAAGATGAGATCAAGGGCTCTCATTATTTGTGAATTTTAAATTCACATGTGAGGACAAAAATGAATTAAAGATTCATTTTTTTGGGAAGAGTGGATTATGACAAGTTGAATTTTTTTATTTCAACTCATGGGAGAGTGGAGGACAAAAATGAATTAAAGATTCATTTTTTGATAGTGGATATGACAAATTAAATTTTTAATTCAACTAGTGGAGGACAAAAATGAATTAAAGATTCATTTTTGGATAGTGGATATGACAAATTGAATTTTTAATTCAACTAGTGGAGGACAAAAATAAATTAAAGATTCATTTTTGGATAGTGGATATGACAAATTAAATTTTTAATTCAACTAGTGGAGGACAAAAATGAATTAAAGATTGTAATATTTATGAATTTTTTAAAGATTGTAATATTTAAATAACCCCACTCCTTTTTCCACTATCCCAAGTGGGATTTAAAAAAATAACCCCACTCCTTTTTCCACTATCTCAAGTGGGATTAAAAAATAACCCCTCTATCCCAAGTGGAATTAAAAAAATAACCCCACTCATGATGTCCTCCACCATAGTCATTTTCCAACATGGAGGAAAGAATAAATAAAATAAAATAAGTAAAATAAAATTAAAGAGGGAGTGGATGACACACCACACCTCTTCATGGGGGACTCTCACCTAAAGTGAGGAAACAAAAAGACAAACCCCTCCATTATTGGTGGATCATGGAGTCATTCCATGACTTAGAAATGGGCTTGAGTGTTGGTTCCACTCATCCTATCCTTCCCATACCTCCAAATTCATCACTTAACTTCACTGTGAAGTTAAGGTGACCATATAGAGGTTAACCAAAGGTTATCTTAGTCAAAAAGGACCCTAGACCCATGGGGTATAACCCAGGGTCAAGTTAAAACACAAGAAAAGGGTCTCAAAATTTAAAATTCAAAAATAAGATAAAAATTCAAAAAAACAATTCTTACAACACATATCATAATTCAAATTTACAAGAGGGTAGACCTAACCCATTCAACCTCATGCAAGACAATATTACAACATTAAATCAAACATAGAGTTGATCTTGGTTCCTCATGGAACTAGATCAACTTCACAAGGGATTACAACATAAGGTGTGGAATAATCTCCTGTATCTGTGGTTTGGTTAGAAATACCTGCACACTCAATTTCAAAGTTAATTCCACATATAAATATCATAGCCAAAGCAAATTTAATACATACATTCCTAATACATACCACAGTATAACATAATGAAATCACATTATAATTTTCTTTCTAATATCACCCAATTAGTTTTCCAAGTATTGTAAACATTAATCAGACATCACCTAATTAGTTTTCCTATAAAATAAACATCTATCTAACATCACACAATTAATTTTCCTTTAACATAATAAGGTTAAATAGTTTGATAAATCTGGGATCAATAGTCCCACAAATATAAAAGTATCAACAACAGTAACGTAAATAGTCACATGAATAGTAATAAAAAATGTAGGCCTCACATCCTCCCCCCCTAAGACTGTACTTGCTCCTAGAAGTCATCAAAGAGGTGAGGATAAAGAGTCCTCAGTCTCGCTGTATCTTCCCATGCCACAGTGACCTCGTCATACATGTCCCACTGGACCCTAACCTAGTCCAGCTCTCGACCTTGAAGGCCCAGCATTTTGAAGTTTTAACTATTGATTATTTTATTTAGATGGAGATACTAATCATGTATCTAGATTTGCAGATATCATGTAGGTACCGGTTATTGGAACCAACTGGGATTGTTCATGATGAGGCAAGGTAAACAAAAAGGATTATGGTGTACTCATTATCTATCTTAATTATTGAAGGTTGGTGTAATTCTTAGAGATAGATCTTATGGATGTATGTGAGGAAAATCATACGTTTAGTTAATAGTACTATAGTGGCCAATGTTATATTCCACCTTAACTCAAATGTTATCCTGGAATGATATATATGAAGTGTTGACTTGAGGAGTCAATGTAGTTCATTTTGATGTGAAACAAATGTGAAGTTTGTCTAAATAGATTCATAGTCTTTCTCTCTTGGTAAAGTAGATATTGCATGATAGGTGTCCCAACTGTGATTGGGTTGTAACATGTGTTGGTAGATTTAGCTATTCTATTATGGTGATGAAAATTGTATGTTAAATCTATGTATTCAATTTTAAATTATGGCATTTTGTATCAAGGCATTTACCCTATTTGGCTAGATTTGGGAGATGAATTAATGTTTGTATGGTTAGTGGATTGTAGTGCCTTTCTAAAGTGCTAATACTACAAACAAATATCTTTGAGATAGATACTTTTGTTTTTCGGACCTTATGGTGATTATGGCCATGATTCATCAATGCACGATCAAATGAAAAGATCATAGTAAAAAAAAATGAATAACTTGAAAACGTTATCTCTGTGCTAAGTATCCAAAAAAATAAAATAAAATAAATAAATAAATAAAATAGGCATTCAAAAATATAAACCCTCAACCAAAACAAATTTCCCTGAAATCTTTCAAAGGCCGAAGCACAAGATGAAACCAACACAATCGACATTTTAAATATGTCCTAACCTATGAGAGGAGGGATTAGGGAAAACTGTCCAAATTTATATAGGGTTATGATTTACTTATACTAAGATATGTCATAGTATTTAAAGACTCCAATGACTAGATAATTATCAAAAATAATTTTCTTGACAATCAAGGTCGACTGACAAATTCAAGCCTGATAAGCTACCCCATGCCCACATTTCCCATGCGGTTACAACACATATTCACGCCTCTCATGTCCACATGCGTCATGTGGTCATGATACAAAATATAAAAAAAAATTCCCTTGCTACTCTGAAAACCCCCTCGCACGCGTAGGCGTGCTCAGCGGCGTACGCTTAAGGTGAAAACAATACAGTTGTCAGCGGGGTACCAAGTACATGTGTGCACACCCAACGCAAGAAAACACGTGGTTTCCTGACTTAGGTCAATCTCACGAATTACATTTAAACAACAGTCATTTTAGGTGATAGATCATTTTTCAACAAAGCACGATCATTTGTTCTTTGGTTGATAGTTGTAATTTTCTTGTTCATTAAGTTTTACCATTTAGAAATGAGAAGAGGAAAAGAAAATGTGTTTTTAAAAGGATAGTAAAATTGTCTAGTTCCTTCTTCTCCTACTTGCAAAGTTAAGAGTTAGTTGATGTTTTAATTAAATTTGTAAAAGTATTATTTTTGTGTAAGCTTAGTGGAAATATTAATTTTAAATTTTGTTATAAGCCAAGTCATAATTTTACTACCATGAAAGAAATGAAATTTGGGATTACAGTATTGTTTTTTTTTTTAAATTACCGCAAGTAATTAAATGTTTACTATATGTAGTTTAAAACATTTGACTTGAAATAGAAATTTTATTCGAGGAAAGTGGGATTTATTTATGCATAATGTATAATACGAATTGAATAGATGTTTAAACTCAGAGTTGCAATTCAGAAATATATTGTTTATACAATTATAATTTAAAAAGAGCATAGGTAAATATATTTTAATTTTAAGGAAGAGTTTCTCGGAAGTTTTAACAATTATCCCAAATTAAATGACAGGAAAATGAAGAGGAAAATATGATCCTTTCATTTACAAAGGACACTAAAAATAAATGCAAACAAGCCATCACAAGCATTCCATGAGTGGCCATTCTTAAAACTCAACTGTAGATTTAGAAAATAAACGTCCAATTAAAAAAAAAAAAAGAGAAAGAGAAAGAATAGATAACCTTGGAAAATAAAGAGGAGAAAATGCACGGCATTTCCGAATAGGGCTAAGAGAACTAAGTAAGTTTAACCTACCGTTAAACCTATTTAGGAACAAGTTGATTATTAAAATTAATTCAAACGTTGAACTAAAACCTAGAGCGGAACCCTAGGGGGACTGAGTCAAGTGAAGTTAACCAACCCTGTGTAAGTGATCTGGTTTACCAAGAAATTAGGAATAATGTAAAGGATGTAGTGTTATTGTTGTTCGATAAAGAACGTGAAGAAAAAAAATAGGATAACATAAGATCTTGCACAACGGGAAGGAGAAAGAGATAGAAATACAATCAAAATTAAATTTCAAAGAAATGGTAAAATGAACGTGATAGAAATACAATCAAAATTAAATTCCAAGAAAAGGAAGAGAGGGCAAATGAATGGGCTTGGTTGAAAATACTAAGTCTGAAGGAGGAGAAACTAATATGAAATTCCAGAAAATGGAAAGAAAAGAACAGATGATCGTGCTTTGTTGAAAAATGATCTATCACCTAAAATGACTGTTGTTCAAATGTAATTCATGAGATTGACCTAAGTCAAGAAACCATGCATTTTCTTGCATCGGGTGTGCACACATGTACTTGGTACCCTGCCAACAACTGTATTGTTTTCACCTTAAGCGTACGCCGCCGAGCACGCCTACGCATGCAAGGGGGTTTTCAGAGTAGTAAGGAAATTTTTTTTTGATATTTCGTATCATGACCACATGACGCATGTGGACATGACACGCATGAATACGTGTTGTGACCGCATGGGAAATGTGGACGTGACATTTGGTATCAGAGCACATGTTTCAACATTGGGAGCTCTGGGTTTGCGTGTTGTTTGGGTCGACATGGAGTGGCTTGAGCATGGTTTGACCCTTGTCCTACTACATGTAGCTGCGAGAGAGTGAGGTTGTAGTTTGTTGACTAACCTTCACCTTGGAGGAATACCCATCCTCTTGTTTTGTCATCATGATGGCCTTGTCACATGATTATCGAAGTCTTCCACTTGTGTTTTGTGGTGGTTGTGATCCTCTTGGTTGTTTGTCCTCTTGAATCAGTTGGTCTAGGTGGTGAGGGTTGTGTTGGACCCTTCCTTGCCCTTGTGTATTTTTGTGGACAGTAGTGGCATCTTAATGCCCATTTGATTTATTCTTGCCTTGTGAACTTGACGTATGTTTATCATAAGGTTGAATGGCATAATCTCTTGAATCCCTAACCCTTGTTATCATTAGAAATTGGCATTGTTTCCTTTGGATTGATAACTAGAAAAGATTGCATGAAGTGTATCTTGCTTTAAATTTTATGAGTGTAATTTGTTACGTGTGTGATTTCATTAGATTACCTTGTAAAAATACTAAGAAAGAAAGAGGTGAAAATTAGTTTTATGCATGGCAAGTTGTTAAGAATTAACATATGTCCTTAAATTGTTCAATGAGGAATTTGTGTGCTTGGTGACCTTTTTTGTAAAGTACTTCTACAAAATAAAATTTTGCATTTTATAACTTTATTTTTGTGTAAAATTGATATCATGTTATGCATACCTTGTGCAGAAAAGATGTTTAGGCTTCATATAGTAGAATAGTAAAATTAGAGACGTGATCTTGCTATTAGATTCTTCTTGTGATATACCTCTACTTTATGAACTTTGTGTTAGATAAATGTGTGGTGGTTTCGTAGTGCATATGTAGTGTTATATGGGTTATTGTTAACTCCATGATATGTGATGTGTTGTGAGTCACCATCTTGTGAGTTGAAATAATGTTGTTTGGGTTCAATTATGATCTATCAAGCATAGCTAGTAAATTGGTGTACTTACTTGAGGGTGTTGCCTTATCTCTAAATGTGAAGTCATGGTTGGATTCCAATTATGCCTTAGATAGGTTAATTTGAGTTTATGTTTGAGTAAATTTCTTAGAGAACCTTTATGGTAATTATTATGTGACTTTGGGTATGAACGTTGTCCTTATTCACTAAGTAATGAACGACAAAGGAAAATTGTGTATGTGCTACCTTGTGAGTGTGAATACTTGTTATGAGCATGTTTGCTATGTGTTGTAATTATCCCGTAGATGCTTAGTGTACTCATGATCTTGTGATACTGGGTATCCATCCATGGGTTGAGTGTATAACTACAAGTATGATGGACTCATGCTTGTGTGGCTGCTTGTATGTACACCCTGTAAGGTCCAATCTTGGAGTTGGAGACCTTCCATGTGTGGAGTTAAGTAGTGGAGAGGAAGAACTTAGGAAGCTATGGTGACGTGTTGTGGCATGGCTTTGAGATTACCCAACCAACCATACCTTCCTATGCCAGAGTACCCCCTACTTCTCCTTAGTGAATGGACCTTTGAGAGGCCCATAGTGTTATCCTATCATGCTTTGTTTCCTTGATGGTACTATTGACATCTGACATGGGATTTTGGTTATGTTTTGGTATGGGCATGTGATTTGCTCGAGGCCATGCTACTTGTGCAGGTTTATTCTTACCTTGGTATCTTATTTGAGTGGATGTGTAGTATCCTAAAGACATTTACATTATAATGATGATGTGTACCTTTGAGAAGGGCACGATGTACTATATTGATGATGTGTTACCT
This sequence comes from Cunninghamia lanceolata, assembly GCA_027924645.1. Taxonomy (NCBI): domain Eukaryota; kingdom Viridiplantae; phylum Streptophyta; class Pinopsida; order Cupressales; family Cupressaceae; genus Cunninghamia; species Cunninghamia lanceolata. The sequence goes on from BSBN01000437.1 coordinate 5,068,249, forward strand.
TTGAGAAGGGAATGATTCCACATAAGAGTATGTGAAGGCGCATTTGATACTACTACCTACATGATGTTATTGCATTGGTTGTGTTTGCATAACACATGTAGTGACCGTGTTTCCCTCCCTTATTGGTGACTTAATGTTAGTCACATAGTGATGTAATGTGCACTTTCTTGGATTGCGATCATTTCTTTTAGTTGTTTGGTGACCTTTTGTATCTTGTTTTGTGTGGACCAGCCATGTTATTTTATCTTGTCTGAAAGTAGCTTAGCCACAATATTTGATCTTTACATTTTCGCGTGACTCTTATGGTTATGTTGTTTTAATGTTGAAATTACGCGCATTTATTTATTGTTTTATTTTGGTTTTGGAAACTTCTCTTGATTTTTTTTTGGAAATCTATCTTGGCTTAGCTAGGTTCTTATGTTTTCTAGTGCTGGTCTTGTGTTGTGTTGTCCTTCTCACCATGTCGATGGAGCGACCTTTGGTGGAGTGTATATAAGGAAGCAGACGTGGGAAACTTTTGAGGATGGGGGTAAGTGTGGACTAGTATGGGCTGGTCATTATCCACTTACCTTCCTAGTGATCTTGTTCTTATGTTGGCTATCTCTTGGAGGCTAAACCCCTTATACAAACAAGAGGTAGGTCATTGTGGAAATGTATGGAGGGGCCCCCAGGCGCATGGCCCTGAGACCATCATTCTACCTGGTTCTTGGATCTTTGGTTACTTGGCACTGGTTATTGGTTACTTGGTTCTATGATGAGATTATGACATCCCCCTAGACCTTTATGTGAGCCTTGTGAAGTTAATTCCTGTAATGTGGATGAATGAAAATATGTGTTTAGATGTAAGATCTATAATAGATATATCTGTATATGAGTTGATGTTCTATATAAACAGGTTGTACGATGTGTGAATTCCTTATGTAGGTGTGATAATGATTGATGAACATGAAATTCCTTATGTTGATTTCAATCAATACAGTGTGCTTTGTGAATAGGATTATGCCTTTATAACATTTAGTTTTCATACTTTATAATCTTATGAGTTCCTTATTGCATATGTATCTTTTGTACTTACCTTGTCTGGTGCAAGAAAGTAATTTATCCTTAAAAACTTACTTAAATATCAAAACCTGCCGTAGTATTTTACTGACACCATAGATAGAACATCTACTGTAAGAAAATTTGTTTGATAAGCAAAGTCAACTGTCAAATCTGATCCTAAGATTTTTTTTAAGGGTTGCATCATATTTTAAGGAGTGATTTACTGTTTTAAAGGCTACATCATATGCAAGGAGAGATTTCAACATTTGGTAGTGGGGTTCCGTGCATGTTAGTGGTTGCATTCTCAATTTGCTTCTTGGGTTAAAAGTTAGTCATTGATGTGGATATAGTTAGATTAGTAGATTCTAAGCATTTGACTCATTTAGAAAGAATGCATGTAGGTATACAAGGAAAATTATTCTCCTGCAAAAAAATTTATCCACCTTGCTATGAGATAGAATTCAAACAAATATAGTGGGATAGAAATAAAGCTTATTTCAAGTTACTTATTTTCTTTCTAGCTAAAAAAAATTGTTACAACCTAAGAATAGAAAAGATTGATATTCTTTCGGTATTAGAATCGATTAGTGCTTCTTTTACATTTGAAAAGCTTCATTATCATGCAATTTATAATTCAAGTAATTTTTCCTTGTATATGATATGAGCGTTCTAATCATAATGTGGTTTTCATTGATTACCTTGGGGTGTTGCAACGGGTAGCTTATCAGGCTTGAATTTGTCAGTCGACCTTGATTGTCAAGCAAATCATTTTTGATAATTATCTAGTCATTGGAGTCTTTAAATACTATGACATATCTTAGTATAAGTAAATCATAACCCTATATAACTTTGGACAGTTTTCCCTAATCCCTCCTCTCATAGGTTAGGACATATTTAAAATGTCGATTGTGTTGGTTTCATCTTGTGCTTCGACCTTTGAAAGATTCAGGGAAATTTGTTTTGGTTGAGGGTTTATATTTTTGAATGCCTATTTTATTTATTTATTTATTTTATTTTATTTTTTTGGATACTTAGCACAAAGATAACGTTTTCAAGTTATTCATTTTTTTTACTATGATCTTTTCATTTAATCGTGCATTGATGAATCATGGTCATAATCGCCATAAGGTCCGAAAAACAAAAGTATCTATCTCAAAGATATTTGTTTGTAGTATTAGCACTTTAGAAAGGCACTACAATCCACTAACCATACAAACATTAATTCATCTCCCAAATCTAGCCAAATAGGGTAAATGCCTTGATACAAAATGCCATAATTTAAAATTGAATACATAGATTTAACATACAATTTTCATCACCATAATAGAATAGCTAAATTTACCAACACATTTTACAACCCAATCACAGTTGGGACACCCATCATGCAATATCTACTTTACCAAGAGAGAAAGACTATGAATATATTTAGACAAACTTCACATTTGTTTCACATCAAAATGAACTACATTGACTCCTCAAATCAATACTTCATATATATCATTCTAGGATAACATTTGAGTTAAGGTGGAATATAACATTGGCCACTATAGTACTATTAACTAAACATATGATTTTCCTCACATACATCCATAAGATCTATCTCTAAGAATTACACCAACCTTCAATAATTAAGATAGATAATGAGTACACCATAATCCTTTTCGTTTACCTTTCCTCATCATGAACAATCCCAGTTGTTTCCAATAACTGGTACCTACATGATATCTGTAAATCTAGATACATGATTAGTATCTCCATCCAAATGAAATAATCAATAGTTAAAACTTTAAAACGCTGGGCCTTCAAGGTCGAGAGCTAGACCAGGTTAGGGTCTAGTGGCACATGTATGACGAGGTCACTGCGACATGGGAAGATGTAGTGAGACTGAGGACTCCTTATCCTCACCTCTTTGATGACTTCCAGGAGGAAGTACAGTCTTAGGGGGGAGGATGTGAGGCCTACATCTTTCATTACTGTTCATGTGACTATTTACCTTACTGTTGTTGATACTTTTATATTTGTGGGACTATTGATCCCAGATTTATCAAACTATTTAACCTTATTATGTTAAAGGAAAATTAATTGTGTGATGTTAGATAGATGTTTATTTTATAGGAAAACTAATTGGGTGATGTCTGATTAATGTTTACAATACTGGGAAAACTAATTGGGTGATATTAGAAAGAAAATTATAATGTGATTTCATTATGTTATACTATGGTATGTATTAGGAATGCATGTATTAAATTTGCTTCGGCTATGATATTTATATGTAGAATTAACTTTGAAATTAAGTGTGCAGGTATTTCTAACCAAACCACAAATACAGGAGATTATTCCACACCTTATGTTGTAATCCTTTGTGAAGCCAATCTAGTTCCACGAGGAACCAAGATCAACTCTGTGTTTAATTTAATGTTGTAATGTTGTCTTGCATGAGGTTGAATGAGTTAGGTCTACACTCTTGTAAATTTGAATTATGATATGTGTTGTAAGAATTATTTTTTTGAATTTTTATCTTATTTTAAATTTTAAATTCGACTAGTGGAGGACAAAAATGAATTAAATATTGTAATATTTATGAATTTTTTTGAGATTGTAATATTTAAATAACCCCACTCTTTTTTCCACTATCCCAAGTGGGATTTAAAAAAATAACCCCACTCCTTTTTCCACTATCTCAAGTGGGATTAAAAAAATAACCCCACTATCCCAAGTGGAATTAAAAAAATAACCCCACTCATGAGGTCCTCCACCATAGTCCTTTTCCAACACATGGAGGAAATAATAAATAAAATAAAATAAGTAAAATAAAATTAAAGAGGGAGTGGATGACACACCACACCTCTTCATGGGGTACTCTCACCTAAAGTGAGGAAACAAAAAGACAAACCCCTCCATTATTGGTGGATCATGGAGTCATTCCATGACTTGGAAATGGGCTTGAGTGTTGGTTCCACTCATCCTATCCTTCCCATACATCCAAATTCGTCACTTAACTTCATTGTGAAGTTAAGGTGACCATATGGAGGTTAACCAAAGGTTATCCTAGTCAAAAGGGACCCTAGACCCATGGGGTATAACCTAGGGTCAATTTTAACTTAGTTAGGACACCCAGGGTCAAGTTAAAACACAAGAAAAGGGTCTCAAAATTTAAAATTCAAAAATGAGATAAAAATTCAAAAAAACAATTCTTACAACACATATCATAATTCAAATTTACAAGAGGGTAGACCTAACCCATTCAACCTCATGCAAGACAACATTACAACATTAAATCAAACACAGAGTTGATCTTGGTTCCTCGTGGAACTAGATCGACTTCACAAGGGATTACAACATAAGGTGTGGAATAATCTCCTGTATCTGTGGTTTGGTTAGAAATACCTGCACACTCAATTTCAAAGTTAATTCCACATATAAATATCATAGCCGAAGCAAATTTAATACATGCATTCCTAATACATACCACAGTATAACATAATGAAATCACATTATAATTTTCTTTCTAATATCACCCAATTAGTTTTCCCAGTATTGTAAACATTAATCAGACATCACCTAATTAGTTTTCTTATAAAATAAACATCTATCTAACAACACACAATTAATTTTCCTTTAACATAATAAGGTTAAATAGTTTGATAAATCTAGGATCAATAGTCCCACAAATATAAAAGTATCAACAACAGTAAGGTAAATAGTCACATGAACAGTAATGAAAGATGTAGGCCTCACACACCTCTATAATCGTCCCTACCCCATCAAATACCCAAGCATCTACATCACATACCCAACCTAACATCTCTCAAACGTCAACACCTACTGTATCTACCACCTCCACAAGCTCAACCGCTACGACATCTACAATTCCCACATGTACCGCCATCCCTACCATCTCCCAACCTGTCATCACTTCTACTACCACAACTACCATAAAACCTTCCGCTTCACAAATGACCATGGGCATACAAGGCAACATCACGGAAGCAAGTACCTCCATGAGTGTGCCCCCACCCAACCTTCAAACCATTGCATACCTAAGATAATTATTCTCACAAACACCTCGCAACACATCTAACCAATCCAACGTCCACATACCCAACATCAATCCATCCACTATCACGTATCCACATAACCCCATAACAACATCTATACAACATCAAACCAATCCCCAAATACCACCACATGTTCTCCAACAACTCTACGCACATTAACAACATCAGGCACCAATCAACCCAAACATCAACCTGCAATACCAACACATCAATCAAACACATCCCCACCATCAAATCCCACCCCATCTCCAACATCTCACCAACCAACAGGCGTACATACAATAACCACAACAACCACAGGATCTCACAACTATTGTACAGTCCTTGATCCAAAAGGTAGATGACCTACAAACTGGGGGCAAGAGAAAGCACTATTCCTTTGAGGACATTTGCCCCTACCCATTCGATCGCACATTGTATATGCGCCCTTTTCCCAAGAACTTTGAGACACCTAAATTTGACAAATACAAGGGAAAGGGAGACCCTAGTGACCACCTTAGGGAGTTCTACATCGCTTGCTTAGAAGTCTCTAATAACGACACCTATCTAATAAGACTATTCCCAAGAAGCCTCGGCGGTTAAGCCACATAATGGTTCGCACATCTTCCCCCAGGCATTAGGACTTTCCCTGAGCTTGCAGAGAAATTTGTAAACCACTTCTCCTACAATTTTGAGCATGAAATGTCTATGACAGACCTTTGCAACACCAAACAAAAGAATGGAGAAGCCTGTTGTGTGGTTACACAACACGCCCCATTTTAACTTGGCAAAACAGGGACCCAACTTTTCTTTTGGCTTGTGTTGTCTGCTTTCTGGCGGTTTGGTAAAATCAGTCATGTTCATCATCATGTGGAGTCAAGATGAGGTAAGCCCCAATATGAGGTCAGTCTGTCAAAATTTGTATTTCATATATATGACCACATATTCTGAAAGAGCATTAAAATTCATGCAGGTTTGCCTTTTACATCACCCTGATATTCATCAGCATGTGAGAGTTATGAACAGTCAAAGTCTTGGTCAAACCTGATATTCGCAAGAAGAGGGTCATATTTTATAACCTTAGTTATGCTGTTTGAAGAACATCATCATCATATTTGAAACGTCCCCCCCTGATAATATCCTGCGGTTCAAATATCTGGACGTCAACTTTAAGTGATAGTAAGTCTTCCCCGTCGAACGGTCTTTTGTATCGCGAGCATCATGTTTTCAAATGTAACCCAATATTCGTTAATATCATCCTGACGGAAAATATCACCCTTAGCAAGTATACTGATGCTGACATCATCCGAATGCGATAAACAAAGAAAGAAACATCCTGATGACATCATCATCATATTTACATTTCGACAGGATACTTTGTAAACATGATCATGTTCACCCAATGTGACGATGACGTCATGAGACATTTCCAATACAAAGAACAAATATCATGATGACGTCATCCCGATATTCAAAGAGGAGAATGAGTAAGTTTGAAGGTCATCATCGTATTTTGAAATATCACCCGATAGACCGAAATATCCTCCTGATGTGCTAAAATGTAAACAAAGGTGCGTTGTCACCCGAATTTTGTCGCGATAACAGTTTCAAGACTAGGGAGGATGATATTGAAACTCAACCTGATATTTATGAATATCATCCTGCCCTCATGATATCTTGTCGTATGAATATTCCCCTGCTCCCGTTGCCGCCATTGCCATTAAATGCGCGTAGATATGGTAGGTGATTCTCGCCGACCCCGGAACCCAATGAAACGTCTGGTGAGATCCTGAGTTTTCGCACGAATGATCAAAGATTGCGATCTAACTTGTCAGAGTTACCCTAAGTTTACCCTAACTGCGAGGTTAAAAGGTAATTCAACCGCCATTGTTACATTTACCTGTGTTAAAATTGTTTTACAGAGCACCAGCTCCATATCTGCATAACAGCTACCGTTGCGCGACTGGAGCTCATAAACTGAGGGAGGAAGTGATCAGCAGCTGAATTAAGGGTGTCTTAGAGATATACTGGTATAAAAGGAAATCGGCATAACCAGGTACCCATGGCTGAAAAACACTTAGTCAAGTGTCAAGAGGAATTCAGTAGGCCTATGTTCTCTTCTCAGAGAGGGGTCCTGTTCAAATTTGGGGCAATTATAGATACCCATCAGGGGAGTACAAACTTGGAAGCCTGGTCAGCCAAGCTAAACGATGGACATGACAAGAGTCCTATACTGGACGCGGTATTTGTATCCGGCATGTGGAACGTTGCTGGCTTCCCCTACTCCATGGAGTCTCCAGAGCTGGTTATTGAGTGTGCCCGGAATTACAACCCTCAGGCGAGGCAGGTGGTGAAGCATGGGAGGGTGTATGCAGACCTGTCCATCAAAGGTCTATCCCGAACGTTTGGACTGCCAATGGGCAGTAAGGTAAAGAGTGTAGACTTGAAGAAGTCTGAAAGAGAATATGAGGCCAACAAGAAGACGGCCAGAAAGAATATGTATGCTTGGCGGGCCGAGAACAGCACGTATAATGCAGCGGCCAAGCTCCCAATGCACCTGTTCAAATATGATTTTAATGAAGAATATCAGTATGTGATTGCCCTACTGAACAGGGTGACTGGCCAGCCTGATACTGGAGAATTCAGAGACTGGATGTATGACATAATAATGATGTGTCTATATGCAGACATCAAGCCGCTATGGGGCCAAATCATAAGTGATGCTCTACATGAGCAGCTGCTGAACTTGGGAGGTTCAGATTGTGCCTTCTATATGACTTCTTACATTGTTTATTCTTGTGCATATAGAGGTACGTTTGATGCCTTAACTACAGATGGGAAGCTAACAGGCACAAATGCAGCCTATATCTGGGATCATCATCCCCAGCTGCAAAGAACCAATTACATCAAGGACTACAAACTGGTCAACGATGCATTCTCTATGCATATGGTAAGGACCATGGAAGACGACAGAACTAAAAGACTGAGCATGGAAGCTCAGGAGGCAGTATATAGGCATGGGACATGGTACATACAATTTGCCACCTTTTCCTACATCAGGATAGAGGGTTTTGAAGGGCATCCCCTGATGCTACCGAGGTATCCTACTGATGCAGTAGTTTTAATGGAGTTTATCAGGCAGGGCTCCACCATCATACAGATGTATAAGGATGCCAAGAAGCTGCCACCAATTTTGTTCCCAGTCAGTATTGGCAACTACATGTGCCCTGACTCGGATAATATAAAGAAGGTGATGGTCACTTTGAATAAGATGAATTTACTACCCTTCCCAGTAACGAGACCATATGATCCTTACGGCCGAATGCAGAAGATCCTAGGGAAGCCTATTCACCAAAGGCACCTAGAAGATTTTTGGGCTGACTGCGAAGATGAGGCAGAAGCCAGGAGGAGGAGGTATTAGAGGTTGACTCTGAACCAGATTAGAACGTTCGACTGCATCTCCCTCCCTCAGCAGCTAAAGAACGATGATGGCAGGACAATGGCAGATGAATATGAGCAGAAGAAGATCTACAATGATACCATTTCTGCCCCTGACCTCACCATGCAGGAGGATATGTCCTTAGACCCATTCCTTGCCAGAACCCTACACTTGACCCAAGCTTGGGTAGATGCACAGGTAGAGGCATTGAAGAAAAAGGGTGTTGCCATCACAGTGGACAACAAAAAGAAGGGGCAGGACATCCCTGCAGATGAATATGATGACTTCCTGCTGGAGAAGAGGAAGACTAAGGGAGAGAGAATCCCTCCACCACAACAGCCAAGCAAGAGAGCCTCAAGGGGCAAGAAGGTGGAAAACGGACCCAAAGGGGTCATAATTGAAAGGGCAGTATTCACGGCTGAGGAGGCAGCTAGATCAGGATCAGAATCAGATTCTCCTCCCAAGCCCAAGAAAGCCAAGACAGCAGAGGCTGGAACCACAGAGACCCAAGAAGTGGGTCAGTCATCCAGACAACCAGGCAAGGATATCCTCATGGAGGAAGAGCCTGAAGAAGAGGAGGAAGCTCCATTGATAATCAGAAGAAAGAGGAGAGCTCCGTAGGTGCTGGTTCCTTCCACACCTAAGAAACCAAGAACCTCCATGAGAGGTGAGAAGAGTCAACCCCCAATGCAATTACAAGGGGCAGGTAGTGAAGTGCAGAAGGAAATTTCAGCACAATGTTCCACTTCCTACCATTGTCAAGTTCAAAACAGAACTTGCTGAAGAACAACAAAAAGAAACCTCCCAGGCGCAAGCAGAAAGGCATGTCTCGCTAGACGAGACAATAAACTTGTCTGATGATGAGGTGGTGCAGGATGTAGCTGCACAAGAAATGGAAACACTTGCGGCTGCTGGCATCAGTGTGACTCCCCACAAGCCTCCAACGGTTCAAACAGTGCTTGAGGAGATAAAACAAGCAGAAGCGGAGCAAGGAAAGAGCCCAGAACCAGAGAAGAGCCCAGAGCAGGTAGCTCAGGACATAGGGCTGGATACATTGATCGCTGAGGTGACAAGTCTTGCAAATGTAGACTTAACAGAGAAGCAGGATGCAAGTCCTGAGAAACCAGCAGGATCACCTGATAAGGGCCACATAATAGAAGAGATAGAGATGGCTGAAGCAGAAGGCCACGCTCTTGAATCAGGCCAACAAAGCCCACAAGATACATCAGCAGGACCTGCTATAGTAGAGGTCCAAGAAGCAAAGGCTGATGATGAGAAGAAAGAAGCGATAGAGGATCCTGCTGATAAGGCACAAGAGGTGGATGCTGCAGGTACAGAGCAAATAGCCGCCGCAGAGTAGATGCCATCACCTCAGGCAGATCCTACAATATCAAAGGTGGTGGACATACCACCAGAAGTTGGAAAACAAAAGGAGGATGACCAACCTCCACAAGGGGAAGAACTGGGAACAGGTGAAATAATGAAGGAAAAAGATCATGATCATCATGATCTACATATAGGTACACCACAGGGTTCCCCACACAGAGAAGATGCTCCCCCGGAAAAGGAAGCTCCTCAACAGGAGGAGGCACCAAAGGATCAGCAGCAAAGCGAGCATCATGAGGAAGAAAAAGAGAAATCACCGTCTCCACAGCACTTGTTAACAGAAACAGGAGATAGGGGTGAACAACAGCATGATGCCGAAAAACATGATCAGGTACCTCCATGGTTAACAACAGAAGTGAATGTTGAGGAGGAGCTGGAGATTCAGGAGTTTGACGTCTCCACCCTGTTCGCCGCAGATATAATGAAGCCCAGGAGAAAGGCTAGAATGACTTCGGCCATCAAAAGAGATCCTGCGACAGGGAGAAGGACCGCACAGATTGCTGTACCTGCCGTAGAGAAAGAGAAAGGCAAAATCATTGTGGATGAATTCCAGATAAGCATAGTTGATTTGGGTTTTGCCAACGAAGAGCAGGAAGGTCAGGAGGGAAAAGACATCATAGACTCTCTAATTTAGAAAGTGAAAAGAGAGAAAGAGAAGAATAAGCAACATAAAGAGCACATTGCTCAGTTGCATGCATACATTAAGGGTTTAACCAACCCTGAGGATACCACAGGTGAAGCTGCAGTCCCATTGACTACCATTTCTCAGGAGGAGGTGAATAAACTGGACCTCATGAAACATGAGGTTTCCGTAATAAGGAAATGGGTGTCATCCACATTGGATGATGCCATTGAAATAATGAAGGGTTCTCTGAAAAGGTGGAGCATCCTAAGCGACTCCAAGGCTAAGGTGGATAAATTGCAGATGCAGACCGGAAAAAGGTCTTATAAACTGGAGAGAGTCCTCAGCATGTTGGGAGGAATAAGGAAGATAAATCCACAACTGCTTATCAGTAAGCAGGTGTTAAATAATAATACTGCATTGTTAGTAGATATCTGGTACAAAGATGTACAGTTTGAATGCGGAGTCCTCAAGAGATGCAATAATAAGCTGAGGGAGATCAGCATGAGGCTACGTGATTTAATGGGCATTGAAGCAGACATGCTCGAAACATTAGAGGGCAAAGTGGAAGGGAAAATTGAGAATCAAGATGAAGATTCTGCCCTTAAGGCTCTGCACAATAACTTCCAAATGGAAGATGATGGTCCGCTCGTCCACTTGACAGAGGAAGTGATAAATAAAATGATGAGGATCAAGGTCAAGATGGAGACCTACAACGAGACACTGCAGGACAGAAAGAATAAGTTGGACAACAGCAGGGATAAGTATGAAGCGCACAAACACACCATCATCAAGGCAAAGACTCAAGATAGCAGAGGAATAGACCAAGTTGTGCGGTCATACGAACAAATCTAGAGCAGCATGCAGCCCCATATGCAGCAACATCATCATCAGGATAGCGAAGAGTCAGGAAGTGATGCACATGATGATGACCCGCATGCATCAGATGAAGAGCATGATGAAGATACATCATGAGGGGGGAATATTTTTGCATATACAATATAGATAGTTGCCAGCTGGCAACTTGTGCCTTTTTGTGTAAATTGACAAGTCATGAAATGATGACCATTGATTTATATTGATAAATCAGATCCGTGGATCTTTTGTAACGGATTCCTCACCTTATTCTATAAAAGGTGGTGGAATGCCTTGTTGTATTCATTCAAAACTTAATTGAAATCTGTTTGCTGAAATATTCAGGGCTCATTTCAAAGCTGCTGTATATGTACATGTCATTTGCATACTTAATGAACGAGAAGAGTCTTCCGATTACAAATCTTAGTAAATCTTGAGTAAGCTGTGTTTGAATTCTAGATATATGCTTTGATTTGTTGCGTCCCTTGGAGTGCTCATCATGTTGCATGTATTGTTTTCATTCATTATCCTCTGAAGTTTGCATCAACTGTATCTAGCTGTGGAATGTCCTGGTGAACATATGGTTTGATTTCTTCTCCTCATGACAGTATCAAGCATGTATGTGGATCAAAAGCTAAAGGTTCAGCTTAACTAGAAGCATTTCCTTTGAATTCTTTTAATTTCAGAATATCTCACTGTCATAATTGCAAATAACGGATAATATTAAGCAAACAACCTGAAATATGCAGACATCTCTTAAATAATCGTAAATATTTAGCATATTTGAACACTAAGCATGCACAATTGAAAATATCATGCAAAGATCTAGGTATTTTACTTCGTTTCATCAAATAACCGCATAATTTGACTTCTCTGTAAAGAATTTCTGCAGGAACGTCATGATGATAGTATATTTTCACGTAAGGCCCCAAAATGGAAACAGCAACTCACATTAACCACTGAGTAACATCAGTCGATTAAGACCTAATCACCAGAGACTTGGGATCATGAATTCTCTAAATTCACTGTATCTTTCAAGATGAATAAAGGTTAATGTGTACTTTTATTCTATGTTTGTTTGTGACTAACATCATGACCAACAAAGCCTTCGCTTCCTTCTTGCAAAGGTGGAGAGGCTTAGCAAGCAAACTCCCATGGCCCATTCCTGAGAAACAACTCGTCACCATGTTCGTGGCCAACATCAATCAAGAATTAGGCTTTCATCTACAAATCCTTTGTGTATCTACCTTTGAAGAGGTCATCGACAAAGGCACCACCATCGAACGAGCCCTCATTGCCAAGGGCTCCATCAAATTGTACGACCACAAATCCACCAACAACAACTACAAATCCAATAACAACACCTCCAATACAAACAACAATGCCAACACACAATCAAATGACAAATCACGCTATTAGGGGAAGAACAAGAACAATCTAAACGATGGCGTCATGAATGTGAAAGCCATCCAACATATACAAAACCAAACACCTGCGCATACATATGTAACAAATGTAAATAACCAGAGGGGCCCAACTAAACCACGCAAACCTCGCAGACAATTCACACCCTTAGGGGAACCCATCGAAGACATCCTTGATAGATGTCTCAAGAAAAAATTGATCACGCTCCCACCCGTTAGACCCCGTCAAGAGAATGAACTAAAAGCTGCATGGTACAATGAGAATGACTACTATGAATACCACCGTGTTGTGGGTCATAAAATAGCTAATTGCATGCAACTAAAACATTGCATTCAAGACCTTATAGAACAAAATCTAGTCATCCTCAATCACAGCGCCCAACCATCACCAAACACCAACCTCAGAGCTTACAAGGATCCCCTACCTAATCATAACAAAGCCTCCTCATCCAACCAAGCATACAATGTCACCCCACCACCTATGTCTTATGACTCTATCGTAGGATGGATAGAACCATCATCCCATCATGTCAACACAGTCACCATTCGGGCACAAGCACTCGATTGTGCTGTTACAACCCACCATGGCCATGTATCCATCCGCACAGCCCCTCCCACTGAACAAATGCCTGCATCCACATCTGATCCCCTACCTCCTCATCCAACCACACGTCCATCACCTACCCACCAATATAACCTCCTAGAACACCTAGGAAAGACACCCGCACAAATCTCCATCCTCGAGTTGCTCCACACATCACCCCTTCACAAGGATGTCCTTGACAAAGCGCTCTTGCAAACACAAGTCCCTACCAACTTGAATGTAACTCAATTCCAAGCCATGGTAGGACACATCACCGCACCCCACCATCTCACCTTCTCAGAAAAGGACCTACCTGCCTCTGAACACATACATAACGATGCCGTACACATCAAAGTTCGTATCCACAAGCACACCATTAAAAGAGTCTTAATAGATGGTGGCTCCGGTCTCAACATATGCACTCTAAAACTGCTAAAACACTTGGGGTACTTCGATGTGGTTATCAACACCAGTGAGTGCATCACGATCAAAGGCTATGATGACACTGAATGGCTCTCTGAAGGCAATATCAAGCTTCCCATTCAAGTGGGATAGAAAATATTGGAAACTAAATGTCAGGTTCTTGATCTTGACCTCCCCTACAACATCCTTCTCGGCAGACCATGGATTCATGCCATGCAAGCCGTCCCATCCACCTTCCATCAATGCATCAAATTCCCTCACAATGGCACAGAAGTCACAGTCTATGCTGATCCTCACCCCTTCCAATACTGCAATTTTCTGGAAGGCCACAACCAAACATTCTACCCATATAATAAAGCCACCACTGAAGCCAATCCAACAGTATTAAACTCATATGTCGACCCTGCAAACATTGCCTCCACTTCATCCCAAGCACCTCCACCACCCGAGGTCTAGATCAAGCTAACTGACATGGGATGTGGGGAATATGACCTGCACGGTACCTTTTGTGTGGGAACATTATCCAATCTTAAGAAATTTGGCATCCCAAAAATAGAGGCAACCAATACAGTCATCATCAAGTGCAAACCCTCACCCATCTTCGAGAAGAAGCACCTCCCGGAGTAGGATGTACTCAAAAATATCTCATCTTGGCTATACAAGGATGAAGAGCCTAAGTAAGAAGCCCCCATAATCCCAACAGAAATCTATGGTAAAGGCTCTAAAATTGTCAAAAGCATGGGCTATAAAGGACAAGGCGGTATTGGCCTTCATGAATAGGGAATCATAGAACCACTGCAAGCAACAAAGAATCCCTATACTCAAGGGTTAGGGTATAGTCAACCACAATGCATCCTCAGTACCGATGAGTGTATCTTAGCTAAGGTCACTACAGTCTCCTTAGACGTTGACAATGTTAGCGAAACGGGCCTTCAAGACTCCTTTAGTGACTTCGCCGACTTCTTCGACTCATCCATTTGTACCATCTACTTAGTCACCACTCTCGCTTCACCCTCCAATGACTTTCCACTTGTATAATGAAAAATTTGGATTTATAAATGGAAATGATCAAACAATTGAAATGCATAACCTACACCCAAATAATTCAATACCTCGAAGATGCAAGATGAGCTCGATTGATTGATCGCTTTGTTGTGTTGATTGCTCGATTCCGCAGCATAACGTTGATAAGGAGATAGATGATGGATGCTTGATGGTTTATAGATGCAAGCTAGATGGATTGAAGATGATGGATAATGGCTTGAGATGAAAATTCAGCAAAGTGAGGTTACATGAAGAAGAATCCTCTCTAATCTCCCCTCTAATGTCTCAAGAGAGGCTTGTTTTATAGGTTTGGCTTGATTCAAATGGATGGCTAGGATCAATTAGGGCTTTAGATGAAATGGATGGATAAGATTAAGTTAGGTTTCCTTGCACATTAAGAAATTGTAGTCAATTGACATGTGGCAAGGGAAGATAAGGCTTAGGTGTGCTTGTGTAGATAAATACTAAAATTAGGTCCCATTAGTTGTGCATGTGAAAGATAAAAGTTGTAACACATGATTGACTGGACAAGTGTTGGAATGTGATGAAAGGTGAGTAGTTAATTCAAATAAAATATTTGAATTAGTTGGGATATGAGTTGGATATTAATTAAATAAATAAAATTTATTTAATTAATTAGATAAATGAATAGGATGGGATAAGATATGATGTAGAAATTAATTAAATAAATAAAATTTATTTAATTAATTAGGTAGATGAATAAGATGTCATAAGATATGATGTGGAAATTAATTAAATAAATAAAATTTATTTAATTAATTAGGATGAGGATAGGATAAATGGGATTATGCATGTGGAATTATTTAAATAAATAAAATTTATTTAATTAATTAGCTAAGTAGGATGAGGATGGGATTAAATGGGATTTTAATTAAATAAATCAAATTTATTTAATTAATTGGCTTAATGGATTAGGGAAATTAGGACAAAATGCTACAAGATGTCTAGGATAATGTTTAACAAGGTGTTGCTAGACACGGACAAAGTTGGGACAATTTTGGGTGTCTGCACCACTATTTTACCCTGACCTCATTGATTGGGACAAACGAGGACCTCCTGTCTTCGACATCGCACCTAACGATGAGGCCATCACTGAAATGATGGGGGTAAGAGATCACTTCCCTTTGGGAGATCACAGATCGGGATACATCATGGAACTCAATCCAGATGCCTATTTCGAGGAGATAACCCCTGCTTCCAGTCATAAAAACATAAAAATAAAAAATGGATCTGATGGTGAAAACTGTTCCATGGCAGTATCAGATCCTAAAAACATAAAAACAAAAGATGTATCTCCTGGTGAAAACCTCCACGAGGTGCCAAGAGATGGAAGCATGGGCCTTCCTGAGGTAGACAAAGTATATCCAAATAGATCACCCATCTTGGTAGAACCAGCTCAGGAAATGAATCTTGGGACAGAGGAAGAGCCAAAAATCACATACATAGCAGAATCTCTCAGCATACCAGAATAGGAGAACTTCTCGTTCTTCTTCACACGCAGAAATCACAATTTTGCGTGGACCTATGCGGACATGCCAGGGCTAGATCCCGCTTTGGTGGTTCATCTTCTTGCAATACGCCCTGATGTGAAACTAGTCAAACAGAAGCTCAGAAAAATGAATCCTCAGGTGGCTCTCCTTGTCAAAGCAGAGCTAAAGAAATTACTGGATGTTGGGTTTATTCACCCAATCAATTATCCTGAATGGGTTTCAAACCTAGTACCAGTTGCTAAACCAGATGGCCGAATCCGCTGTTGTACTAATTTCAGGGATCTCAACAAGGTCTGCCCAAAAGATGCCTTCCCACTACCAAACATTGACATGATAGTGGATCTCATGGTAGGACATGAAATGTTATCCCTCATGGATGGTTTCTCCGGATATAACCAAATAAAAATCACCAAAGAGGATCAACACAAAACAGCCTTCATATGTCCATGGGGAACATACTGCTGGGTGGTAATGCCATTTGGCCTGAAAAATGTAGGAGCTACCTATTAAAGAGCCATGACCGTCATCTTCCATGATCTCTTCCATCACATCATGGAAGACTATGTGGACGATTTGCTAGGTAAATCAAAGACCAGAGAAGAACACCTAGATGTGTTGGCCAAGATCTTCGATAGGTTAGAGCAATACAATGTCCATTTGAATCCAAAGAAGTGCATCTTCGGCGTCACCTCAGGAAAACTTCTGGGATATATAGTTTCGAGAAGAGAAATTGAAGTTGATCCCGCAAAGGTCAAGGCCATCACCAAAATGCCACCTCCAAAAACACTGAAACAGCTAAGAAGCCTGCAGGGAAAACTCCAGTCTATCCGACGATTCATTGCCCAACTTGCTGATAAGTGCCAACCATTCCAGCATCTACTCCAAAAAGACATAGCTTTTGTCTAGAACACTCAGTGTCAGGATGCATTTGACCAACTAAAAGAATACTTGGCTAATCCTCCTGTGCTAACTCCACCAAGGCAAGGTGAACCCCTCCTGCTTTACATCTCCGCAACATAGACAGCTATTGGAGCCTTGCTAGCACAACTCGATGAGCAGGGGAAAGAAAGAGCCATCTACTACATCAGCTGCACCTTGATCTCATATGAGCTCAACTACACACAAATTGAACGAGCATGTCTAGCCCTCATCTTTACTTCACAAAAGTTAAGACACTATATGCTCAATCACAAGACCAAGCTCATCGCCAAGATTGACCCACTAAAGTACCTGCTAAACAGAGCTACTCTTACTGGGAGAATGGCTAAATGGGTCATGATTCTCATAGAGTTTAATATAGAATACACTAAGAGAAAGGCCATCAAAGGGCAAGTTATAGCAGATCAGCTGGCTGAAGCACCTATTCTGGCAGAACATCCTACAATAGCGGAGTTTCCTGATGAAGCTATCTTGACAATCACACCAGCCACAGACACATAGAAGATGTATTTTGATGGATCATACACTCACAAAGGCTCGAGGGTAGGCATCCTATTTGTTACCCCTCAAGGCGACACAATCCCTAAATCCTTCAAGATCACATTTCCATGCACCAACAACGTAGCAAAGTATGAGGCCCTTATCACAGGTCTCTGAATGGCCATCCAATGAAAAATTGAAAAGCTAATTGTGTATGGCGCCTCCCAACTGGTCATCAGGCAGGTAAATAATGAATACAAAACCAAGGATCACAAGCTCCTTCCCTATAAGAAGAAGGTCGATGATTTCAAAGACTACTTCGAAGACATCAACTTTGAGAAAATCCCAAGACTCAATAACAAATCAGCAGATGCCATGGCAACTATCAGACTCTAGTAGACATGAAGAAGGATAGCAAGAAATGTGAGTTCCTAATCGAAGAACTCCCCATCCTAGCATACGATGTTCCTCAATCCGAACTAGTGTGTGAAGTCATTGGTCCCTTATCCTTGTGGTATCAAGAAACCTATCTATACCTTCATGATAATATCCTCCCCCCTAACCTATCCACATCACAGAGAAAATCGTTCATCTGTTAAGCCTCTGCTTCATCCTTGTAGGCGACACCCTGTTTAAAAGGAGTCTTGATGGCACGCTTCTATGATGTTTAGACTCTAGGGAAGCCGAAGTAGCCTTAGAAGAGGTACACGTAGGAATCTATGGGGCACATTCAAGTGGACCCACTCTTTCTAAAAAGATCCTCAGGACTGGATATTATTGGCCAACAATGGAACAAGATTCCTACAGGTTTATCAAGAAATGCCTCCCATGTCAACAGCATGGCAATCTCATCCATGCACCAGCACAGGAGTTGCAACCAATCACAATGTCATGGCCTTTCTCACAGTAGGGACTCGACCTTGTATGGAAAATACATCCTCCATCCTCCAATGGCCATAAGTTCATTATTACTGCTACCGAATACTTCACCAAGTGGGTGGAAGCAATACCACTCACCTTCACCATGGGCATCCAAATCTTGAAATTCATCCTCCACTATATCATCTGCCGATATGGTATCCCCCATTCCATCATCATCGACAATGGAAAGCCCTTCAAGAACCAAGAAGTTTGCACCTTGTGTGAAAAATTTGACATCAAACACCATTTCTCCACACTGTATTACCCTCAAGGAAACGATCAAGCAGAGGCTTCTAATAAAACCATCCTCCACATTCTCAAGAAGACAGTCAATGAAGCTGGCCGTGACTGGCACCTCCAACTCAACCCTGCCCTTTGGGCCTACCATACAAGCATCTATACTCCAATAGGAGCCACTCCATTCTCACTAGTATTCGGATCTGAAGCCATTTTACCTATAGAGGTCGAGCTCCCATCTCTCTGAGTGTCCTTGCAAAACATTATCTCTGATGAGGAATACTGAGTCGCATGATTGCATCAACTAGAACTATTGGATGAAATGCCTTAATGCGTTGAACCACCTACAGGCATATCAGAACTGCCTCCAAAGAAGCTACAACAAGAGGATCAGAACCTGAAAATTTGAAGTAGGCAACCTTGTCCTTATGGAAAATCAGAAGAACCTGCAAGAACATCCTAAGCAAGGAAAGTTTGAACCCAATTGGCTAAGACCTTATGTTGTCACAACTGACTATGGATCAGGAGCATATCAGCTTACAACACCTGAGGGGCAGCCTCTGGATGAGCCGATGAACATTTTGCATCTAAAGAAATTCTATGCATAACCCATCTGGTACCCCAAGTCAAAAAATCAAAAAAATCAAAAAAATCAAAAACACCAAAAAATCAAAAAATCAAGAAAATTCAGAGAGCAATAAAAACTTCCAATGGTGAAAATCACTTCTGTGACACCTTGGATAAGTACCATGGTGAAAACCTATTTCAGGTGCCATGTGTAATGGCTAGTTCTACCATCTAATAAGTCCTCTTTCCGTCACAACACTCCATATCTCATGCATCCCATGGCTTGGAATTCTGAAACATCAAGTCCTATCACCCAACCCATCCTATCCCATCCCAAGGCCAACTCATGGAATGAGGATCCTTGTAAGCTCCCTTTGTACATACAAAATCAAAAAAATCCAAAAACAATACAAAATCAGAAAAATCCAAAAATAATACAAAATCAGAAAATTCAAAAACAATACAAAATCACAAAAAAAAAACCCAAAACAGTAGAAAAAACATAGAAAATCTAAAACAATCACCCCATACATTGATCTCGCTACAAATCACAATCATCAACACATACATCAAATCCCCACCATCATAAACATCCCAAACTATTCCCACATCATCAAGTCATGCCAAAACTACATATTCATTTGCCCGCATCTTAAAAGTACCTTGATCCTGTGGACACAAGGTATGTAGGCAGTCTAGAATACGAAGGATGTTCCAGTACTCAGGTATATAAGATGCACCCATCCAACTCGTTTGGATGGTCCCCATTCACTGAGCTTTCTAGATCTAATAAATGATACACACACTACGTATATGCTTGAAACATGCTTCCTAGTGCAAAAATCATCAATCAACATACCAACTATAACCCTACATCTGGCCAGACTATTCTTTTGTCCATCTTCCAAAAAATTTCCAATCAACACCAACTGATCTGCGTCCTAGGATATATCTTTCCTACAATGGACAAAAATCTATCATTCTATCATCACGTCTCTTGGCAAGAGCACACAAAGGCTATTTGTATCTTTCCATTGGTCTTTCTGATTATTGATTTTTATCTTTTTGTCTCACTCTAAGTCATCTCCAAAGCTACCTTGATCTCATTATATTATGGTAAGTAGCAGATAGCACCTGGAGTAGACATAGTCATTGTTTCTATATGCTGTGCTTGTGGGTTGGTTTTATTACTCCAAGAATAGTATTCATATCTTGAAGCCTGGGTCGGTTCTAGCATGATGTGTCCCATTTGCATATACAGGCATCAAAACCTTATATGCATTATTCGTACTCATCTCTATGAGTCCCCTTCCTAGGCTAGACAGAATTATACTACCTTGGGCATGCATGAAATCAACCTATTGTTTGTGGGTCTAGTCCATGCAATCGTAGGATATACATCATCACCTAGGTCATTTCATACCTTTGTGAATTGTATCCTACATTGCTACAGTAAACTAAGAAATGCTCTCAATCAATCTTTTGCAACTACTGTTACTAGCTCAAAATCATCATCCTAATCACTCATTCAACACTATCATCTCAGCCTAGATTTCATAATCACCTACCCTATCCCCCCCCATCTAAAATTCCCTCACTAACCCCACTCCCCCACCATATCTCCACTCAACACATCTTGAACCAAACCAAATCCCCCCTAAATGATGTGGTGTTTTATGACCTAAACAATCCTCTTGTCCCCCCAAAACCATTCATACCCCATCCAAACACCCCTATCATTTCTCCACCTAATCCCCTCTCCCACAGCCTTACCACTTAGGGTCAAACAAAGAACATCATGTGTATCAGGACCTGATCATCCTACCTATCACCTAAACTGCATCTAGCATATCATTTAGCTACATGTCATGATCATTTAAGTTGCATATCATTTAGGTCCATTTTTTATCCATTTAAGTTGCATATCATTTAGGTCCATTTTTTATCCATTTAAGTTGCATATCATTTAGGTTCATTTTTATCCATTTAAGTTGCATCTCACTTAGGTTCATTTAGATCACTTAAATTGCATGTCACTTAGGTTCATTTTAATCCATTTAAAATGCATGTCATTCAAGTTCATTTTAAATCCTTTTTGCATATCACTTAGGTTCATTTTAGAATTAGTTTAAAATACATGTCATTTAGGTTCATTCTAAATCATTTAAGTTAAATTGCATATCATTTCATTAAGGTTCACCATTAACAACTGATAGTTTGCATAAAAATTAGGTTCATTCTAGAATCATTTAGTTGCACATTATACATCACATTGCATATCAACTCATAACCATAAAGTTACATTACATCATCACAATCATCGTCACATCACATTTGTTTCATCCATAATAAATGTTTATTAGTTTGCACATTCATTTGCATTATACATCATATAGTCCATAAAATCACAATAAATCCATCATTATTGCATCCATAAAATTAAAAACATAATTGCATAAACATACCACATCCACAGCATATAAAATCCATAAAGAAATACTGCATCCATCACATAAGGCATCATCATAATAGAGCATCATAAACCATCAAAAAGCATCGCATCATATAATCACCGCAAAAATGTACATCGCTCATATATGCATAAAAAATATAGTGTCCTGATACAATGCCTCTAAGGGCTAACATGATATAACTATCACATGGAAGATCCTCTCTCCGAGGGAGTGAGAGACTTTGACCCTGGTCGAGGCTATGATCCTGTCGGCGGCTGTGGCTGTGCCTGCACCTGTGGAACCTGCTGGGGTATGTGTGAGGGAGGAGGCATTGTCTACTGAACGGACTGAATAGATCTCGATCTATGTGATCTCAATGCCCTCGATCCACTGACCTAGCTATAGCTCGGTGCTCGCTGCTCTGCTGGCATGGCCACATAATACAGGCCCCTATAGTACTCCATCTGCCTACTGCTCTCTATCAACTCCCCCTATACCTAGCTCAACTGTCCCTGCAGCTGATACGACTATGACTGCACCTGAGACAACTGTGTCTGCATCACTGCCAACACTAGGGCAAGTCCACCGCCTGAAGCTTGTAGGCTACCCAATGAAGTCTCTGCCTGTTGGGCCCTAACGAGTGCTACATCTCGCTCCCCTGTCAAAGTGACTATGTCACCCCAAGCCTATGCTAACTTTGCCTCACGTCTCTCTAATACCTCCTACAGGCTCACCACCTGTGCTCTCAGGGTCTCCATCTCCTCCTCCTCATCCTATCACCTTCGACAAGGTGTAAGCCTCTCACCCTTGGCCTCTCTAGCTATCCCCAAGGGACCTGCCTACTGCCCTGCTACCTGTTGTCCTCCCCTAATAGCCTACTATTGTGCTACCTCTGGTGGAGGCAGATCTCCCCTATCCACCCTCGGATGTCCCCCACGCCACCGAGGTTCTCTAGGCTGTCGCCCTACTCCAAGATGTACCTGCTCAACAGGAACCTACTGCATAGGTACCTACTGCCCCACTTGCCCCTGTCCTGCTGCCACCGCCGCCAGCACATCTATTAGCTGGTCATCCCTACCAACCAACCTCTCCTCTCCATCCTCTCCAATCTCCATAAGGATGTCCTCAATGATCTCCTCTGCTTCCACGCGGTCATCCCCATCAGAGTCATCTCCATCACCATCTGAATCATCCCCCCTAAACCTGCTACCTCCTCCACTGGATCCATCAACTGAGTAGGCCGATGCATATGCCACCATATATCATATGCAGCCGTAGTCCCTGCATCCCTCACTGTACTCCTCCAATCCCATCGTACTGGCCATAGAGCTGCAAAATTAGCTAAGGCGACTTGTGGCTGTATGGCTACAGGCCAATAGGGCGCATCTTGAGGAGTTCATGCAAATATGCCCATCTGCTACGGAGTGTCCTATCTCAAACCAAACTGCCGCATGACCCGCGAAGGTAGATACATCTCTATAGTATGGTCTCCTCGACCCATCAGGTAACGCTGCTGAAACATAAATGGTAGATGAATATCATCATTTGGCCATGGCTCTTCACCGATATATGGTCACAAGGTCACACTAATAACATCATCTAGCATCCTCCTCCAATACCGCACCTGCCCAGTATATGTGTACTCTGCATCCCGATATAAAAACATAAAGGCCTCAAATAGCCACCGATAATACCCGTATGTCAGCCAGGCAACAGTGATGTGCTCCCAAATCCATACATGAAGCAGAGTAACTCCAGCTGATAACGCTCTATCATGAAGGTAGGTGACTGTATGCATCTCATGGTATAACTATCCCAGCATCACCGGTCCCCACACATAGACAATCTCATGCCTCACCATCCCCTCTATCATCCCCCCAGCCAACCGAAAAACCCCTGCCTCACCTGTCAGGCATCACGACCCCTCCAATCAAAGCACATAGGAATAAGGCAAAGGGATCTGCACCCACAGCCAGTGTCCCCTCATAGTCCATCTCTCTCTCGTCCGCAGAGAGCACAATGTGGTCTGCTCCAAACACTTTGATCAGGGCATTCCACCCCATCCTCGTGTCATATCGAACCCGTCGACCTTGAATAGGTAGCTTGAGGATGCGATAAACATCCTCAAGTGTAATGGTAATCTCACCAGTTGGCAACAAAAAGCTGCAGGTGTCAGAGTGATACCGCTGTCATCAGAGCTTTATGAGCTCACAGAACTGGCATCTATGACACCGTTAGAAGCCCCAATCTCGCCAGCTGTGCCCGTGTAGCATCATCAAAATCATCAAATAGTGCCATCACAAAGGGAACTCGTCGCTCTCGTGACTATAATATAAATCGCTGTGTATCTTGCATCCACAACATTCTGGTTAGATGTCTACCTATCTTCTTCTAAACCAACCCCTTTTTCCTCTAAATGTCTAAAAAGCCAACATCATGTGGCACCAAAACAGACAACCCCTTGTGCCATTTTTACAATGGCGCTAAAATTTCCTCTAAATGGTGCTAATACAGAACATAGCGCCACTACGTAGACCTCTTTGCGCTAATCCAAAAAATAGCGCTACTGTGCGCTATACATGGCGCCATTTTTACAAATGGCGTCACTATACCTTTTTGCGCTAACTCACAAAATAGCGCCAATCACCCCACACGCGCCAACTCAGTAAATAGTGCTAATCCACTAAATAGCGCTAAAATTCAAAATAGCGCTATTCCCCATGATGGCGCTATTCTAGAGAATAGCACCACCTTTATCGCAATTTAGCTCTAAAATGCCAAAATGCTATTCTTCTACAAATCACCCTAATTTGGATGATAGCGTTAAAACACCTACCAAATGGCGACAAACTGCCCTACCCTACCCTAGCAGATAGCACCAATCTAGAGGATGGCATTAATCCGCCTTGCTGTTGGCGCTACGCGGTCCAATCCCAAATACCAAACCCTAAAAAATGCACGTAAAACAAAAAAATTACAAAGTCAGGGTTAGGCCCTTCCGATGGTCTAGCGTTCGGTGCCCGACCAAACTCTCAGAACTGCTTGGAGATGTGTCAAAGTCGTGGGAACTGGGGGTTACAGTCAGCCATCTCTCCTTCGTCCTTTCTTCTCCAAAGTCAAAAGTGTGCAAATGTGGCACTCTAAGGGCCCACTTTGCCTAATATAGTGGGCCATGTCATACTTCCACCCCCTCCTTTTCCCTCCAAGGTGCAGATCTCAGCCTTTTTCCTCTGTTTTTCTTCCTGTCATCCTCTTTTCCCATCCCCTATCCAACTTTCACTCCCGTCACATCCTTTTCAAGAACTTGCCCGAAAAATTTTATTTTCCCGCTGACCTCTTGAGGGGGCATCCCTTATCCATCTCATACCTTTCCGGCAGCTGGGGCATATTTTTCTTCGACGTGACACCACTTCCCTCCTAGGTCCGGATGCCACGTCAAAGAGGGGCAAATGTAGACACCTAAAAATGTCTTCTACCATCAAATTGACTCTCAACAACCCTAAACACACCAATTTCCCTTCTAACCAATTAATTAAATTTTTATTTAATTAATTACCCCTTTCATTTTCCAAATTCACACCATTTTATCCCCAAAATTGAATTAATTTCATTAATTCAATAGTCCAAACCTTAGCCAATTGATTTAATAAATATGCAATATTTATTAAATCAATTTCCCCTTTTTCACTAAATCTAATTAATTAGTTAAAACCATGTTAACTAATTAATTCAGCCTATAATTGACATATCCCTACCTTAGACAATTAAATAGCTATTATTTAATTGCCTACCCTAGCCTACCTCATCCTAGCCCTAGGATTAATTAAATAAAACCTATGTTTAATTAATCCTAACCCCTTCATTTGGGTGGTCAAACCTAGTTTAACACCCTTCCCCACATCCTCCAAATAAAAAATTGAATTAAATCCACATAAGTCAATTTTTTATTTAAAAACATCTCACATCACATTTATTTCTCCTTACAAACCCATACTCATTTATTTCCTCTCTTCCCCAAATGAATTTTTAATTCATTTACATTCCCCCATATGAATCTTTAATTCAAAAATAATCTTTCACCCCCATGCTCATTTAATAACTCCTTTTCCCAAAATGAATAAAAGATTCACTTTTATTCCTAGCCCTCCATTCATTCAAGATTGAATCTAGGCCCTCCACATCACTTTTATCCTCCACCATTGATCTTCCAAATCAATCTCCACCCTTGGATCAAAATCTCTTCCAAAAATCTATAAATAGAACCTCTCTCCATCCATTTTCATCCTCCAAGTTTATGCAAAGTTACCATGTCAAAATCACTCTTGAGCTAGAATAGTGAGTTGCAAATTAGAGTAGCATTTCACATTTGAATCCATCATCTAGGGATAATCATGTCTTAGGAGCTTGTTTTGGGTGCAAAGGCTCCTTCCTCCCTTGATGAGATTAGATTTGCATGTGAGGTATAACTTTGTGTTATTTGCATTTAGTTTATTGTTTTCTACCTTGTTTGCCTATCTAATCTACAGTTGCTAGAAATGATAAAGGGTTGCCACCTTAGGGTGTTGTAACACATTTCAATGAAGGTTAGAGATTGCATAACAGACCTTACAATAATGACTGGTCTAAGAGGCCACAAAAAAATGATAGACAAGGTTTCCCCAGAAATGCAAGTTTCAAACAACCTGAAAGAGACATGCCTGATCCATTGAGAAAGGATAAAATCAACTTTCAAGATGTGTCTTTGTGGTGCCAGGCATGATTCCTTCCCCATGATCCAGCAAATTGTGTGGTGGCTCATTCAATGAGTAGAGATAAAGAATTTCTAAATGAAGAAGGTGCAACCGAGTACTATGAAGAGGAGATAAACCAGTTTGACACAGAGGGCTATGAGAAAATGGGTCCGGATGTTGACTATGACAGTTATAAAGGGGATGATCATATTTTCCAATGTGATTATGATGAAGGTCCAAAGAGATATCAATTGTTGTCTCATGATTTTGGGGAGTTGAGGGATCTTATGTAGAAGAAGTACAAGCAATCCAAACCTTTGAAAGAGGATATGAATGCTTTGACTGATGCAGCCATCATGTAGGTCCAAGGAGGTTATTAGTTGAGGAATAGGTTAGTCCCTGTATGCAGGAAAATTCCATCGATTTAACAATTAAAACAATGCAACCTACAACCCTCAAAGAATCCAATCTAACTAAACAACTACGAAATGCAGAAAATGAGCAAATCAACTAGATTATGTGATTCTTTGGTTTTCATTATGGATTGCTTCACCATGTATGCATCCAAGATACAGAAGCTGCCATGATTTGTTTAGGAAGATGACATGCAAAGATAATGAAGAAAGATAATGGATTCGAAATGGGAGATAATGCAAATTGCCAATGGATTCGAACAAAGATAATTACAAATGTAAAAAGGTTCGAACCCCCCAAATGAGAGAAAAAGAGGGTTTTATAGACTCTTCAGATAAACGATCAATGATGGAGATAAAAAGGATGAATTGATGGTTGAGAATGAATGAGAGACAAGGATAAATGAGCACGCACCATGTGTCCTTGTGTAGATATGCTTGCCTTTTCGAAAAAAGAATATTTCTATTGTTTAGTGGAGCTCATAGATTTTTCTATTTTATTAAAATCTTAGCATATTGGATTTTTTATTTATTTCTATTTTCATTGTAAGTTACTTTTTGATTTGTTGCTATTTGATTTGTTGTTATTTGATTTATTGCTATTTTGAACTCATGTGCATGTTTAGAAGAATTTGGAAGATGGGTAAATTAAATAAACATCTTTATTTAATTTACTAATTGAAAGTGGGTAAATAAATTAAATAACTATGTTTATTTAATTTATTTAAATGATGAGTTGGAAAGAAAACATAAATTAAATAAATTAAGATTTATTTAATTTATTTACATGATAGAGGGGGAATAAATAAAATTTAGATTTTATTTATTCTTAGAAGAAAGGTGATGACCTAATTAAATGATTTAAAACTTATTTAATTAATTGTGAAGACATAGAAGAAGACTAGGTTTTTCGACTACAAGTGTGTTAGAGGACATTTTTGGGTGTCTACATTTTGCCCCTCTTTGAGACAATGTCCATTAGGGCTTTGTTTCAAAGAAGATATGATATGTTGGATAAACAGGCTATGCCCCAGTGAAACTAGCAGATGATGCCCCCTCGAGAGGAAAACCAGACTAGCGAGAAAAGGCTGGGTTGACTTGTGATAAGATGACAAGAGGATGACCAACTGGGCTGACATGAAGAATTAGGGGTTGGGTGGGGTCAAGTTGGGATGGTATAGAAGAATTAGGGTTTGGCTCAGAAGAAAAAGACTAGGGTGATGTATGTCTAAAACACTTGTTTGACAGGATGACATGGGACAATGAGGAAGACCAAGAGGATGATGAGCGGAAGAACAATGATGAAACCATTGATCCAACAAGTGAAGAAGAGATGGTGAAAGGCACCTTCAGATGGTTGCATACAAGATTGGAGATTTGCAATCCTTATGTTTGATATAGTGCGAGACATTATGCACTAGGGTATAAGGACCAAGGTGATGATGTGTCTCATGCCCCGGCATAATACAACCTTGTCTAGATACAAGATATGAATATTAGCCAGGAAGATATAGATGCAAATGCAAAAATGATAACCCACACAAGCAAGAAAGAAAGCATGCACAAATGATTCAAAAACAAAAAAGGTATTACCCCTATCCAGCTGTAAACTGATGATTGATTGCTGATTGATTGATGATGATAGTGTTGTCATGGCGGGGAATGATATATCCCTAGATCAACACAAGGATGATGGATTGATTGGTTAATTGATTGGGTTTACAACAAGGCTAGGATCAAGACCAAGGATTGCAATTGGACAATTTGACAACCTTGATTGACTTGATTGGTATGGATAAATGATGACTTGCATTTGGATTTATTGGATGGATGGTGGGAAGAAGTGACATATTGATGATTTGGGGGAATGATTGATTGGAAGAATTGTTTTGAAAGATTGATGAATTGATGAAGATAGATCATAGAAGAAAATGATGAGAGAAGATAGAGGAATATCGTCTGTGCCTAAATCTGGGCACTTCCTTTGTACACCAGACTGCCTACATACCTGTGTCCACAAGATCAAGGCACTTAACGATAGAGATGAGATGTTCTAATTTTTGTTTTATGGATGATGATGATGAAAGTTGATGGATTGATTTGATTTTCATTGATTGATTGGATTGACTTTCTTTGATTGAATGGAATGATTGATTGGATTTGAGGGATTGAATTGATTTGATTGATTGGATTTTGATGATTTGATTATATTTGTTTTTACTTGAGTTGATTTGATGATTTGATTTTGATTTGACGATTTGATTAGAAGAATTGATTTGATGGATTGATAGATTGACTTGATTCAATTTTGATGATTGGCCTTGATAATTGTTTGGATTTTTGTTGGATTTTATGATTTTTTTTTTGTGTTTTTGGGAATATTTAATTTTTTTTTTGTATATTTTTTTCAAGACTTTTTATAATTTTTTTTTGGGATTTTTTCACTACAGTTTATGATGTTTTGGGATTTTTTCAGGACGTTTTATGATTTTTGGGGATTTTTTCAGGTCAATTTATGATTTTTTGGGATTTTTTCAGGTCATTTTATGATTTTTTTTTTATTTTTGGAATATTTTGATTTTTTTGTGTTTTTTTAGATGTCAAAGTATTTACAAATTGGGTAGCCTTTATGCTAGATACCAGTGATGAGGGAGAAAACCAAGTCTAGGCACAAGGGTGATGGAGGAATAAATGGATGAAAGATGGGTGATAGAATGGAAAGATCGTGATAGATAGATAGGTAAAAGGATAGGCTATAGTGGATGGGATGGAAGACTCGTGATAGGTGATTGGATAAGGGGATAGGTGACATCGGATGTATGCATAAGAGAGCAAGGATGTGATCTCAAAGGCTATGACGCATCAGAATAACATGCCCCATTCTAGGTGCAATACTTAGGATTTTTCTTGACAATGATCATGACGATAGGCTAGTGATAGGATTGGGCTGATGACATTGGGATTATGAAAGGATGACAGGATGGATTGGAAGGGATAAGGTACATCAAGAATTTTTTCCAAGCATGTTTCAACATTTTGCCCCCAATCTTTATCAAGATCAAGAAGAGGAAGGATGAATGGACTCAGTAGGGTATGTGTAAATGTAATGGATAAGGATGTTAGGAAATGGTATGGTAGAATATAATAGGATGGAAAATGATAGGTAGGATGAGACAAGGTGCCCCCCAAGTGTAGGTGACATAGAAGATCAACTTACACATGACGCCTGTTTGCCAGGTTTTCATCATGATACTTATCCAGGGAACTTGTTTACTAGGTTTTCACTATTGGAAGAAAGGATTTATCTTTACTTTTTTCATTTTTTTCATTTTTTTCTTTTTTTTTTGACTTTTTTAACTGGGATAGGTGGATATGGATGAAAGGGACTCAAGTGTCTAGTGCCAATGAAAGGTGATAGTCCCGCTAGATGGATATCGCCACATGGACCACGTCGAGTGTGCTCAGAGATGTTGGTAAGGGATTTCATGAAAGATAGATTAAGTAGATGGTGGATTATGAAAGGTACGATAGTGGATTATGATGTGGATTATGTAGAGAAGATGGTGGTTTATGATGTGGATGATGGATGGAAGGATTATGCAAAAGCATGGACCATAGGGAAGTGATAAGGAAAATATGTAGGATAGTGGATGAAGGATGGGGAGATGGAGGTATGTGGAATTGGGGGATGGAAGGGAACCATGACCAATAGCTATACACACTGTGATAAACATTGAAGCCTTTGGTGGGAAGATGGTGTAGGAAGCAATGGTATTGTTTTCTTAGGAGATGGGTGATGTAGTGCTTTAGGGACCCACATAGACTTAGTATTTTTTAGATTTGTACTTTGCTTGTGGGATGGAGGGTTTTGACATTTTTGGATGGAATGGACCGAAGGAGATGGTTGGGATTCGTGAGAGGTGGATGCCTCGTTTGACTTGATGGTTTGTTCCTTAGGGACCCATATCATTTTAGTTTTTGACTTTTCTTGTGGAGGTATGGTTGTATGCAGCTTTAGAGATGGATTTGAAGTAGTTGCTTGTTGCTTGGGGACACACACCTTTTTCATTTTTTCTTTGAGGTGTGTGGGTGTATGCAGCTTTTGAGATGGATGTTTCTTTGATCCTTGGCTTTTATATCTTAAAAAATTAGGATTTGTAGGATTTTGTGCTTTATAGGTAGAGGCATCCAAATTTTGACTTTTGAATCCCATGGGATGAGTGGAAGTGAGGTTGGTGGAAGCTCCTTGTTTAGACAATGTGTGCATTTGTTGGCCATGATTGGGATTTTTAGAAGATTTATGTGTGGATGGATAAGATGTTGGAAGTAGTGGAGGCAAAGTGGATGGAGGGATGTTAGGAGTTGGAATCAATGGAGGCAAAGTGGATGGCGGAATGTGTATGGTCACATGCTTTTAACATTTGTAAGATGAAGGAGGTAGAATGGCAACATATGTTTTGGGTGTGTGATGGGATTTATGGTAAGAAGTGGTGGACTTAGGAGGGATGGAGGAAGTACCAACATCATTATATTGTTGACCTTGAGTTGTGTATCCAAGGCCAAATGAGCGTGGAGGGACTTTGACATGGATTAGCTCCAAAATACCTTGTTCAAGAGGGCCTAAACCCTTACCTTGATAATTCATGTCTTGGAGGATGCGATCGACAATGGCACTAGGTGTAGGTGGAACACTAGACACGAGTCCTTTATTGGATGGAGACGCTGAGGTGGTGGATAAAGGTTGTTGTGTTCCCAAGGAAGAACACTCATGGATGAAGGTGGATAAACCAGTAGGACATGATGGTGGATTTGGAATAGATTCGATGGTGGATATGGATGGAGGATCATTAAGATCTTGATTATTCTCATTATGATCCAAGGTATATGTTTGATCTTCTATGCTTATGTCTTCTTGGGAGGCACATGTCTCATTATGAGAAGTAGGTGTTTTCTCATTAGGGCTAGGTGGAGGATGGATAGGAGCAATTTGGATATCTTTCTCGTGGATGATCATGGGAGTAGGGATAAGTGGAGTGATAACCTCTTTATCATGAGTTGAATAAAGTTTGGCTAAGAGGCTCATCGTGGTTTTTATGATCATATATATAATCTTGATCATAAAGGTGAGCATAAAAAAGATTAATTTGGCTATGAATGGGATCGCTTTGCTCATGAATAGGGTTATGATCATAAGTAATATCTTGACTGCAGAAAATATATAGGGCATGGGTAGTTTGAACTTAGAGGTGCTTTGATCTTGATTTTGATGAAGGCTTGGTGTTTCCACATGCATTGGATTATGCTCTTGACATAGCTCTTGGGTTACTTGGATGGAAGGAGATGGCTCTTGGATAGGCTTTTGCTCAATAACATGAGGGTATGATAGGTCTTGATGTGGACTCATAGGAGAAGTCTTTTCAATAAGCTCAATGGTTTGTGGATCACATGGTGGATTTGGAGGAATAAGCAAGGCATTGGGAGAATCTATGATAGGCTCATGAATGGGACTTGGATGACATGGTAGTGATTTATTCCTCGCTAATAGCCAATGGATCACATTCTCTGCAAGTGTATGGGTGGATGGATAATAGAGGGGATGAATGATGATAGTGGATGGTGTTATAGGCTTAGGAGTAGGAATATGATTAGAGGGAGGGATAATGTGGTTAGATGGATTGGGATTTGGATTGGATGAAGGGATAATGGGAGTAGATGGGGCAAGACTAGGAGTAGGAACACATGGTGATGCTAAGATAAGACTAGTAGGCTCATGTGTTGGCATGTGGTCAGATGGTGATGGAGGATGTTTGTAGGATGCTTGCTCTAGGTTAGTGTCTCCCTCGCAAAAGGTTATTAAATCTTGTAGCATAGGTGAGATTAGGGATACTTGTTTTATGTACAAAGAGTCATTTAGACTTGAGTCAAAAGTTATTGGGTCTTTTTGCATAGGTGGCCTTAACTCTATTAGGTCTTGTTGCAAAAGTGGATTTGAGCTCACTTGATTTGTGTACAAAGGGCCACTTTGACTTACATGTTCATGTTGTGGGGGCCATTGATAGTCTTGTGAATGTGTTTGATGTAGAGATGAAATGGTAGGATGTGTAGGTAAAAGGTCTTGGGGTATGGGTTGTGGATAATGGTAGATGTTGGAAGAAGTAGGGTATGGTGATGTGGCACTAACATGGAAAGGTGTAGAATTAGGTGATGTGACATTGATATGGGAAAATGTAGGATAATGTGTTGTGGTAGTGATTTGAGATGTCAGTGGATTAGGTTGATAGGGCATAAGATAATATGATGTGTAATTATTATGACATGTGGATGGGTTAGATTGATGTGAAATGGAAGGGGATGCCACATAGGAATGAGGTGGAATTGGTTGGTGTTGAATGGATAAGGGATGATGATGTGGGGTTTGTGATTGGAAAATGGCTAGAAGGTGTTGGATTTGTGCTATGAGGTGCGGCATTTGCAGGGATTGGTTTGCTTGAAGTTTTTGGATCATGTTATGGATAGATTGAATTGTTTGTTGGCTTAAAGGTGATTGGCTTGTTTGAACTTGGTGAAGTATGTGAATGATCTCTTGTGCTAGGTCCTCTAAGGTCAACATGGTGGAAAATTGTGTGGATTGGATTAGAAAGAAGGTGATGTGTAATGACAAGGTTAGATCGATTGGATTGATCACGATGGGGTTGATTGGCTGACTAGGATGATTGGATGACAAAGATAATCTAGTTTGGAGGGATTGGATGAAATGTAATGATTGGGAAATGTGTTGTGACAAGTAGGATTGAGGATGATGTGGCAATATCAAACACAAGATCTCATGTACGCATGCATGCACACCAAACACACTGATCAATGTGTACAACCTAGGCTAGGCAAGGATAGTATCTATTGGGTTCCCACTTGGTTTTACCCAGATGCACCTACTTATGGTGTATAGCTCCAGGAACTTGGGGCATGGGCTCCCCCTTACAGTGTACTCTCTTCTCAGGCACACCAAGTTCTAGATCCACAAGGCTTGCAAACCTTGTGGTACCTTTCTATCTTTGCCATAAGCCACGAAAATGTGGGATAGCTATCAGAGTTTCCTCCTGTACCAACAGATAGAGGTTTTTGGCCACTAAAATATGGTTTTTAGTTTAGATTTCTGTTCAGGTGGCTATATGTATAGCAGCGCTACTCTCCATTATGGAGTCTCCCAAACTTCAAGGGTTGCACCTTGGAGAGTTTTGGGGGAGGTTGGTTGTCGGTATAGTGAAACAACTCCTGTTGTTTGTGACTTTCGTCACAAACACATTATTTATATAGCAGCTTGGAATGGTCTGGCTTTGAGCTATTTCCGCTTGGGTCATATCCCTTCTCACAGTGGGAAGGTAGGCCCTCTAGAGTTGATAATGATTTCTCATGCACCCCAGATCCATTGGTTAGGCAGGGGAGAGGATACCTTCATTTCCAAATTGGGTTACAAATAGACTAGACAAGCAAGCAAAGAAATGAAAAAGTAGACACAATGAAGGCAGATTGTTAAATTTAAGCACCAAACTAAAGTGAGCCTACTTTAGTGATAAATGATTGTTCTTTGACTGCTCAAACCTGTAGAAGATAGAACAATATTTTTTTTTCTCCATTCTTTGACCCCGCGTGTTTTGACAAGTTGCACAGGTAAATTATTAGTTTCCAAGAAAAATGATAGATAAAAGCTCAAAAAAATAGCTTAACTTTGATTAAAAAAAGAGATAATAAAATGATAAAATTACTTGATCAAACCTATTCCATTGTGAATTTTGTGGAATTACCTTTCTGACAAGTCCTCCCGTGCGTGATTTCAACCCCGTATGACAAATGATGCAGAGCATCTAGGACAGTAGTAGCATGATCATAACTTCACATGCAAAGATCTCTCAAGATAGCCTTCAACACCATCTCCAACTTACTCTTAACACACACACAAAGAAGAAGGACTCCAAAACACCTTCCAAGATGCCAACTCCATCAAGGTTCCCTCTAGATTTCCTGCCAAATCACTATACAGGTCTGCAGGACAGCAGTCACAACTATGTTTTCTTCATAGACTGTCAGAACATCTCACTGCTCCATGAGAAGGATAGTCACACTAATCTCCATATGGTGGTCTCCATCAAGACACCCTCAACTTCATTCAACATAACAAACCTATACCTTGCTACACATATCCACTGCCTTCCTTGGCAAAGCAAGAGTTCATCAAACTTATCTATTTCTATTGTCCTCTTTCAATCTTCCAATACTTGACTCTTAATGGGCCATCTACATGGAAAACTTAGACCAAATCCATTCTCTTGCCTCCAAGCTCTTTACCATGCCAAGGATCAACTATCTTACCACCCATTCCATTGACCAATAACAGAAAGAATCAATGGAATGAGGAGAATATCATTGTACTGTCAAAAGAAAACCTAACCTAGGTTTTTGGACAGCTGGTAAACAATCAACAATTTCTCCCTCCTATTACAATGTCAAGAGTCCAAACAAGATGCACAGGATGGGTGTCTCAACCCTCTAACTAACCATTATAAACTTGGTCTTTGACTGTTCCATACAGGTACGGTTCCCTTAAGAAAATAGTGAACTTTTTAAAAGGAAACAATAGATTTTAATAGTTTACAGTTCTGCATTCATAACATTCTTCCCCATCAATTTCAAGAGGCCAAACTTATTTTGGTGGATACTCAACTCATCACCCTTCACTTTCAGTCAACCCACATTTGCCAATAGTACGGTACTGTACAGCAATACACAGAAAAATAGCGATTTTCATAGACTGTGACAGCAGGTTTTAAAGCAGATTACAGTCTTACACTAATATCTTTCTTTCCATGCAATCTCAAGATACCAAACTTGCTTTAACAGATAGTTAACTCATCCATCTTCTCTTCCAAACATTCAACCTTTTATGACATAGCCATACTGTACAGTGGTACGGGCTCCAAAGGCATAAGAATGCAGAAAATACAGAAAAAAAATAGAAAATAGAAGTTTCTTTGTTATATTTCACAAATCTACCCTATCTTTTTTCTTACAATAATGCTTGGCAGAGTTATAGCAAACCTCCACAATGCATGCATCGAGTGGGAGTCCAAAAAACTACCAAAAACCAACATGCCTTTTCTTGTTTTCAACTGCAACACAAAATTAGAAACTGTCTTTTTTTTTTAAACTGTCTTTGAAAGTGACTGTCCACCGATTGTTTTGGTGTTTAGAAAGCTTTTGACAAGTGGTCTAACCTTGGATAAGGTATTAACACAACTACACCTTTTGACATGCCTTTAAAAGTCTAAAAGGCATGAGAATTTAATGACTACCTATATAAACAATAAAACTTAAATTCATCTTGCAAACTACCTATGACTGTCCTAACTAGGACTTATAACAAGACAAAAGAGGAAATTAGCTATTTGGACCTAGTCCATTACAAGAATGGCATTCAAGCCTTAGACAACATTGAATATGGTCTTATAGACCTTATTTAACCAAACAACTACTTGTAAATCTAATCAAAACCCTGATGTCTATGATGCTCCTGCACCATACTCCCCGGCATGATGAAAACTCTTGTCCCAAGAGTTAGGGGATCTACTCCGAATGTTCTTCAACCGTGGTGGAATGATCCTCAAACTAGGAAACATGAACTCTCCCAGAGTTATCTTTCTCCATCTCCAACCTGCATGGCTCCTGTAACCAGTGTTAGAACCATAAAACTTGTTTTGGTGTCCTTGCCTAGGACCTTGCTGCTGTAATGCTTCAACTCTTCTCAACTGGAGGTTCTGATTCATTCCTCCTTGGACTCTCTGCTGTTTGTTTTCCTTCTTCTGGCTCCTTATAGGACACTCAATGTCCCCTACCTTAACATAACTCAAGTCCCAAGCCTATTGCTCTCTAGGACTGTCATCCACCTTCTTGTGTGGCATCTGTGTCTGCTATGTGTAATCACCCTGAACCTGCACATTCAACTTCAATTTCTCTCCAAAGCAAATTGTAACCTGTTCCTTCTTCTCCTCACAAGGTAAAGGAATCAATTTGAACTTCTTACCATCTTTGTGCACTAAATAGGTATTAGTATACCCATCATGAATTGTCCTTCTCGAATACTACCATGGTCTGCCCAAGATTACATGCCCACATGTCATAGGAATAACATCACATAAAACAGAATCCTGATATGGACCAATTGTGAAATCAGCATAAGCCTTCTTAGTGACCATTACTTGCTGCTTCTAACTCACCCAAGTGACATGGTAAGGACTGGGATGATCAAAAGTCTTCAACCCCAACTTATTCACCATTTCCCAAGAAACTAAGTTATCATGAGAACCTGAATCTACAATCAACTTGCATATCTTGCCATGGATCAAACAATTAGTTCTAAAAATAAATACCTGTGGTGGTTGCTGCATCTTACCTCTTTCCACCATGAGCATCTCTCCATCCATCATTGGAGAGGCTGATGACATCTCTGGTTCTTTTGGATTCTCCTCCTCTTGTGCCAAGTGAACTCTTTTATCCTTGGTCTTGTCAACACCATCCTTCTTAGGACAGTTGAAAGATGTGTGTCCCACCTCATTGCAGTGATAACATCTACCTGTGAACACTCCTCTTCCTGATCCAAATCTACCTCCACCTCTATATCCACCTCTCTGTTTTGTAGGCATCTCCTTACCCTTCTCATTGCTGTTCTAAACTTCATTAGTAGGTTTGCCCCTACCTCTATTTCCTCTTCCATAACCTCCTTGCCTTTCTTGCTTCCTCTTCACTCTCTCTTTAGCTCTGATGGCTAACTAAAAACACTCTCCAAGTGTTTTTGGTACTACTAACCCAATCTCATCCTGCGAGTTATACCTAAGCCCATTAAGGTACCTTGCCACTTTCTCTTCTTCATCTTCCAGCCCACCTCTAATACTAAGCTTATGAAATTGCTCAGTATAGGACATAACATCCATGTCCTTTTGTTTCAGATTCTACCTCATCCTCTTTGTCTGAATGGAGTAATCAGATGGAAGGAATTGGTCTTTCATCATGTCCTTCATCCTACTCCAAGAAGTGATTTTTGATGCACCTCTAGCCATTCTCTCTGTCTGCACACTACTCCAGCAGGTAAGTGTTGTTCCTCTCAATTTTGTCTTTGCAAACTTAATCTTTTTCTCATCACTCATCTCCTCATACTCAAAAAAAATTTCCAAGGCATCTATCCACCCTAACACTTCTTCACTATCCATCTTCCCCTGATAGATAGGTAACTCTATGTTTGCCTTAGTTCCACTTCCTTGGACTGCCTTCAGCAATCTTACAAACTTCTTTTCTTCAGCATCTAACTCATCCTCAGGAGGATTCTCATCTGCATCCTCATCTCCTTCTTACTCACTTTGTTCATCCTTTCTTGGATTCTTCTCTAATGCTTCCAATCTTGCCAAGATTGTTGTATTCTCCCTTCTCACTTGGCTCAGTTCTCTGTCTCTGGCAGCATCCTGTTCTCTACTGTCCCTTAGCTCTTTCTCTCTTGCCTCTAAGGCTTCTCTCAACTTAGCATTCTCTCTTGCCATCTGGTTCTTTGGAGGCATCTTTACAACTCTCTCACAAACCTTATCTTCTTCACAAGATCCACAACACCTTCAAGGATCTACTAGCTAGCTCTGATACCACAAATGATGTAGAGCATCTAGGACAGCAATAGCATGATCATAACTTCACATGCAAAGATCTCTCAAGAAAACCTTCAACACCATCTCCAACTTACTCTT
This sequence comes from Cunninghamia lanceolata, assembly GCA_027924645.1. NCBI lineage: Eukaryota > Viridiplantae > Streptophyta > Pinopsida > Cupressales > Cupressaceae > Cunninghamia > Cunninghamia lanceolata. The sequence goes on from BSBN01000437.1 coordinate 5,107,134, forward strand.
AACACACAGACAAAGAAGGAGGACTCCAAAACACCTTCCAAGATGCCAACTCCATCAGGGTTCCCTCTAGATTTCTTGTCAAATCACTATACAGGTCTGTAGGACAGCAGTCACAACTATGTTTTCTTCATAGACTGTCAGAACATCTCATTGCTCCATGAGAAGGACAGTCACACTAATCTCCATATGGTGGTCTCCATCAAGACACCCTCAACTTCATTCAACATAACAAACCTATACCTTGCTACACATATCCACTGCCTTCCTTAGCAAAGCAAGAGTTCATCAAACTTATCTATTTCTGCTGTCCTCTTTCAATCTTCCAATACTTGACTCTTAATGGGCCATCTACATGGAAAACTTAGACCAAATCCATTCTCCTGCCTCCAAGATCTTTATTAGGCCAAGGATCAACTATCTTACCACCCATTCCATTGACCAATAACAGAAAGAATCAATGGAATAAGGAGAATATCATTGGACTGTCAAAAGAAAAGCTAACCTAGGTTTTTGGACAGCTAGTAAACAATCAACAATTTCTCCCTCCTATTACAATGTCAAGAGACCAAACAAGATGCACAAGATGGGTGTCTCAACCCTCTAACTAACCATTATAAACTTGGTCTTTGACTGTTACAGGTACGGTTCCCTTAAGAAAACAGTGAACTTTTTAAAAGGAAATAGCAGATTTTAACAGTTTACAGTTCTGCATTCATAACATTCTTCCCCATCAATTTCAAGAGGCCAAACTTATTTTGGTGGATACTCAACTCATCGCCCTTCACTTTCAGTCAACCCACATTTGCCAACAGTATGGTACCGTACAGCAATACACAGAAAAATAGCGATTTTCATATACTGTGACAACAGGTTTTAAAGCAAATTACAATCTTACACTAATATCTTTCGTTCCATGCAATGTCAAGATACCAAACTTGCTTTAACAGATAGTTAACTCATCCATCTTCTCTTCCAAACATTCAACCTTTTATGACAGCCCTACTGTACAGTGCTACGGGCTCCAAAGGCATAAGAATGCAGAAAATACAGAAAAAAATAGAAAATAGAAGTTTCTTTGTTATATTTCACAAATCTACCCCATCTTTTTTCTTACAATAATGCTTGGCAGAGTTATAGCAAACCTCCACACTGCATGCATTGAGTGGGAGTCCAAAAAACTACCAAAAACCAACATGCCTTTTCTTGTTTTCAATTGCAACACAAAAATATAAACTGTCTTTTTTTTTTAAACTGTCTTTGAAAGTGACTGTCCACCGATTGTTTTGGTGTTTAGAAAGCTTTTGACAAGTGGTCCAACCTTGGATAAGGTATTAACACAACTACACCTTTTGACATGCCTTTAAAAGGCTAAAAGGCATGAGAATTTAATGACTACCTATATAAACAATAAAACTTAAATTCATCTTGCAAACTACCTATGACTGTCCTAACTAGGACTTATAACAAGACAAAAGAGGAAATTAGCTATTTGGACCTAGTCCATTACAAGAATGGCATTCAAGCCTTAGACAACATTGAAGATGGTCTTATAGACCTTATTTAACCAAACAACTACTTGTAAATCTAATCAAAACCCTGATGTCTATGATGCTCCTGCACCAAGAGGATACCTTCATTTCCAAATCGGGTTACAAATAGACTAGACAAGCAAGCAAAGAGATGAAAAAGCAGACACAATGAAGGCAGATTGTTAATTTTAAGCACCAAACTAAAGTGAGCCTACTTTAGTGATAAATGATTGTTCTTTGACTACTCGAACCTGCAGAAGATATATCAATAGTTTTTTTTCTCCATTCTTTGACACGCGTGTTTTGACAAGCTACACAGGTAAATTATTAGTTTCCAAGAAAAATGATAGATAGAAGCTCAAAAAAATAGCTTAACTTTGATTGAAAAAAGAGATAATAAAATGATAAAATTACCTGATCAAACCTATTCCATTGTGAATTTTGTGGAATTACCTTTCCGACAAGTCCTCCCGCGCACAATTTTAACCCCGTATGACAAAGTTATGATAAAAAGAAAAAAATAGCCTCCTTTAGCATGTTTGAGAGGATAGGGTTGACTCAATTTGACTTTTTGTTGACTTTTGATGTCTTGATGGTTCTTTGCAAATTTTTGTCACGTGTTGTTTGAAGGAAGTTTAGTATTTGGTTTGCAATATTTCTTGGTCATACATGCCCTTGATCACATGTAATGGTCGACCAGACCTTTGAAGGCTTTGACCAAGGCAACAAACACTATGCTAACCTTCAACTAGACAACAAAACTCTTAAGGACCCCTACCAACATTGACTAAAGGACTCCAAAACAATAGAAAGTCACAACTATGTTTTTAAAGTGTCTGACCACCGAGATGACAGGCTGACTGTCAACCCAAGAGACTGCCAACCTAAGTGATTGTGGACTACTGAGATCTCAGATGTTGGTTGATGGAGATTTTATCATTACCGACTTTAATGTTTAACACAGACTTAAGTGTTTAAAACACCAACTTTTTTGAGGTTTAAATGCTGATTGAATGGCTTAAATGCCGACAAAGGATACCTAATGACGACCAAAGGATTGTCACGACCCTAAAATCTAAGACTACAACAAGTAAATAGACGCTGACCCCGAGATTTAAGACTACGACCTTTGGGATGATGTCGACCAATGGTTTTAAATGTAGTGCTTCTATTTTGAGTATGGTTGTCTTTTCATTGATGTCAAAATGTTGATGATCTTGGTTATGATCTCTCAGATTTATCAGTGAAACAGTTTTGTGAAGTTACAGTGGGTTAATCATTTCAATGAAGTTTTAGTGAAGGTTTCAGTGGATCTCAGTGAATCACAGTTGCCTAGTCTTGGTCATCTCAATGCACAATTGCTTAGTCTCAAATGGTATACTTGACTTATTTGTTTCAAGGTGTGACATTTGTTTCAAGGTGTGACATTTGTTTTTCAAGTTTTGTCTTGTAAGTTCATTGGTCATAATCATTTGTTGCCTTTCAGAAATTGGTTTGTCATATTCACAAGTTGTGTCTATTGTATATCCTACCAAAATATAGTTAATTAGTGTGATGTTCTATTGTTAAATCAGGTCATATGTAGTATGTTTTAAAGCTCCATATGTATGTCAAAGCCCTTAAAAAACCTAAGTCATTATCATAAATTCTTTTTTAAAACTGTCAAGGCACTTTTATTATAATCTCCTATTGACCGGTCGAGGAGGTTTTCGGGACTTAAGTAATGACTTAAGGGTTGTGACTCCGTTGTTCTTACTGGCCCCATTGCCTAGGGTATCTGGTCACCAGGTAGCAGAGGTTCTAAACCAGTGGGAAATGCTCATCGAAGTCCAACATTTGAATGACAGTTGGTGGGGTCTCTTCATCGGATGGTCGAGTTTTAAACGGAGCTCCAGTTGGCATATCTTAAATTTGACGGTTTCTGTGTTAAAAAAAGGCAAGAAAATCAAGTTTGTTTCTATTCTTGTGTGACAGCGAAGCCCAAAAGATGTGAAGTTTTGGAGGTTTGAAGTTAGAAAGTTTATTAAGATGTTTTCGTCAGATTTGGAAGGTGAATCGATGAGATTGTATTCAGGATGAAAACTTTGTTTTTTCCTTTTGAAGTGTGATAATAAAAGGGTGTGTTTTTTGTTTTTAAAAGGTTGTTGATCATGAAAAATGTGGAAGAGTTTTTGACAGAGAGATCAATCGGATGTGAAATGGACTAGAGGAATTTTGTGAAGAGGTTTATGTTAGTTTTGTTTTGCAGAAAAGATGGCACATCAGTTTTGTTGCAGAGATACAGGATGTTAGAATTGTGCAGAAGGTTTATTTATTGGTAAAATTGAAATGAAGTTTTTGGTGTGTTGCAGAGGCATGAAAAGTGTTTGAAGACCAGATTAAATAAGTGATTTGAAGATGATGAATAATTGATGATGTCAATTCAATACATTAGCTTGCAGAGAAATGTATTTTTGTATTGCAGAGAATATATTTTTGTTTGGTTTTGAAAAGGAGAAATAAGGTGTTGTTTTATTGAAACAGGGAAACCCCCTGAGTTTTTCATTGAAATTTTTGATGTTGTAATGTCAGTGAGACATGCAGAGAAGTACAATATGCCAGTGAGGCAAAATTGTAATGTCAGTGAGACATGCAGAGAAGTACAATATGCCAGTGAGGCAAAATTGTAATGTCAATGAGACGGTTGTAATCTGAAATTTTTGTTAAGCCAGTGAGGCAGTTGAGTGGTTTTTATACCCCAGGAGGGTTTTCCACTCGAGAAATTTCTTGTGTCAAATTTTGTGTTGTTACTCTGCATAATTTTTGTTCTATCTGAAGAATTCTATAATTGTGGAATTAAATTAATCAAAAGGTGTAAAAAGTGTTAAAATTGTTAACAACACTAATTCACCCCCCCTCTCAGTGTTGTGTGTATTCCTACATTAAATGCTGCATTTTGTTTTCAAATGTTGACTTTGGCTTTTGAATACCGACAATGAAGTTTTAAACATCGACAATGAAATTTTAAATGATGACAGTGAAGTCCTTAAACACTGACCAAAGGAATATATATGAAAATTTAAATGGCGACAGAGATACAGAGGTGGTCGATTGTAGAGGTGGTGTCAACCATTGATATGGATTAACCTGCCTTTTGTATTGTTTGTTATTTGGGAACAGTCGGCAGAAAGAGAACAATTTAGCTTTGTATTGTATTGTTTGTTATCAAGAGTGATAGGGTTGAAAAAATGGAGATGGAGATCAGGCAGATATAAAATGGTGTTGACAGGACTTTTTACACAGGACCGACCATATTAAATGTTGCAAGTGACCAGCATGGGCTTTAGACAGGGTTAACAGAGGAATCAAAAGGTCGACAGGGAGAAACAAGCTGACAGAGAAATCAAACCCCCCATAAATCAAAGCAAAACCAAACTGTGATAATTCCACCCAATCACCTAGCACATTGCCTAAAGGATATAGCATGCACGCAAACCCCAAATGGTAGTCTGTACTATACGGATCTGTATAGTATGGCTGCCAAACTAAAAAAAAATTGAATTTTTACAAAAATCATTCGGTAACAAAAGATATGCAAATTTATAGTCAATTTTTATGGAAACAACGTCTTGAGCATGATGGTGATGTCAGTTTTTGCCTCAGAGATCACCTGTAGTAGATTCTTGCAAAAAATCACAAACAAAGGTTAGGTAAAAGCAATTTTTTTAAACAAATCTGTAAAAAAGATCAGAAGAAATAGGTCCCATCGGGCGTGTCATTTTGTATGTAGAAAAATTTCATCGATTTAACAATTAAAACAATGTAACCTACAACCTCAAAGAATCCAATCTAACTAAACAACTACAAAATGCAGAAAACAAGCAAATCAACTAGATTATGTGATTCTTTGGTTTTCATTATGGATTGCTTCACCGTGTATGCATCCAAGATAAAAAAGCTGCCATGATTTGTTCAGGAAGATGACATGCAAAGATAATGAAGAAAGATAATGGATTCGAAATGGGAGATAATGCAAATTTCCAATGGATTTGAACAAAGATAATTGTAGATGTAAAAAGGTTCGAACCCCCCAAATGAGAGAAAAAGAGGGTTTTATAGACTCTTTAGATAAATGATCAATGGTGGAGATAAAAAGGATGAATTGACGGTTGAGAATGAATGAGAGACAAGGATAAATGAGCACATGTCATGTGTCCTTGTGTAGATATGCTTGCCTTTTCGAAAAAAGAATATTTCTATTGTTTAGTGGAGCTCATAGATTTTTCTATTTTATTAAAATCTCACCATATTGGATTTTTGATTTATTTCCATTTTCATGGTAAGTTGTTTTTTAATTTGTTGTTGTATACACCTAAAAATGACATGACTATACCTAAATAAATATTTTAAATATTTATTTCATCTTTATATTCCTCTATCAATAAATAAATAAAATCAATTTATTTATTTGATTTATTTTCTCCCATTAATTGAATAAATTACATTTATTTAATTAATTTCATCAATAGCAACTTTATTCTTCTAAACAATTAAATAATTTTAAATATTTAATTAAATCTTTCATTCTTCCAAATTTTAATAAAATGCAAATTTATTTAAATTAAATCTTAATCTCCAAAAAAAATAAAATATAATTAAATATTTTATTTATTCTTCCAAATCATGTGCAAGTAATTAAATAAATTTATTTATTTAATTACGCTTTCTTATCTTCTAAAAAATCTTTGAAATCTTCTAAAAATAAATTCTTCTTGTCATGCAAAAGCAAAAGCTGAGTTAACTGATTTAAAGCTATCAACAAAACTCTTAAATTAGAAAAATATATTCTAATTTAAGAAATAAAAATTCATCCTCATCAAGAAAATAGTTAACTCAACAAAGTATCTTTTTGAATGACACGTGTCCTTCTTCTATTCACACACGTTCTCTTGAACATCCTCTACCATTGATCTTCTCTCACACAATCCTATAAATACCCCTCTATCCTTTCATTTAACATCATCAAGCTTTCGAGTAAACTTATGCTGCAGAATCCATAACGCGCCATTGGCACCCCCACTATCACATTCATTTATTATCCATTTCATGTTGTGTTGAAGCTCACCTTCAACACTACAAGTATCCAAGCCATTTCTCTTTTGCCATCTTGAGGAATTGAAGCAAGGAAGCAAGCTTCCTGAGGGCCACATTCATCACTGAAGATCAAACAGGAATAGGTGAACAATAGAAATCACTAGGTAAAATGGTTGTGAGTATCAATTTCTTATTTTAAATGTTTATTTACTTGCACATTCAATTGATGTTTTTGGGTTTTTATAATTCATTTTGATTATCCCATTTTACCCATCACATTTCATTTAGTTTTTTTTCCTTTTAAATAGGATTGGATAAACCATTGTTTTCTGTGTTTGTTGAATGACAATAGGCTTATGCTCTCCCCTTTATTGGGTGACCTTGTTAATCCCTGTGTATAACCTTTAGAGGGGCCTGCCCTTGGATGCTCACCTATCCAAGTGGGAACGACCCTAAGTGGAAATAGGCTAAAGCCAAGCCCTACCAATCCACTTTAAATAAATTGTGCTTGAGGTGAAAGCTTCCTGCAACGAGTGCCGCTATGTTACACTGACAGCCAACCTCCCCCAAAACCCTCTAAGGTGTAATCCTTGGAGGCTGGGAGACTCCATAACAGAGAGTAGTGCTGCCGCACGTGTAACCACTCGAACGGTTGCCTTGACTACTTAGCCATTGTTTAGTATACCAAAATCCCCTATTTGTTGGTGCAAAATGTGGAACCTTTGAAGTGGCCCTGATTCATGTGATTCTTAGTAGAGGTATTAGGGACAATCCTATGGTTCGGTGGGGGTATGATCCTAAGGAAACTTGGATCTGGTATGCGTGAGAAGTGAATGTCGTGGAGGGGAGCTGGTGCTACCAGATCCTGGAGCTACACGCTTTGAATATGTACAGCTAGGGGACTTAACAAATACTGTCCTTTCCAGCCTAGGTTGTAATTATTCTTGTGTCAAAAAGTCCAAAAATACAAAAAATTAATAAAAGATAAAAATCATGAAAACTTCTATGCGCTTGCTGTGTCTTTTGCCATAATTGAAAATCAGAATTCAAAAAGACCAAGTTTTCAACCAAAAATAGATTTTTTTTAAAAACGTGCCAAAAACTCTACAAAACCATAATTGAAAACTAGAATGGCGCATCTGTTGTGACCTGCGGTGCATACACTTAGACTTGTTGCGCATTTGATCATTGTTGTTGCACATATAAAATTTGCCAGATTGGCACATTTACTTCAACCTACAGTGCTTTTACACTCTGTTCTGGCATATTTATTGCTGTGCATCCAATCCAGAGAGCTATTTTGTACTTCCTAGGAGAAAAACTGTCAACTTTTCAAAAACCCATTTCAAACTTGTCTTAGTTTTCCCAAGATCTGATTAGAATTGTGCAAGTCAACCATTTCACTCTTCTTCCACACCATAGCTACTTTTCCCACACTGCATCATCCAAAATCCAACAAGGTGAGAACCAAACTATTCTTGATCACATCAAAATTTCAAACAAACCTAGTGAGTCTCCACTATCAAGGATCAATCATCCTTTTCTCTCGAAACACTAGTGGATTGTGCAAAACTAGTCTACATCAAGTAAACAGATTTCTATCATCCTTACTTTGACTATTGTTTTGTTCACCCAACTTGTTTGACACCAATTGATCTAAGGAGAACCTTTCTCGAATCTTGGCGCATTCTAGCACCCCTTGTTCAAAACTTTCAAACTCACTCCATGCCATCTCTAGTCACCTTGAATGGTCTTAACAAGGTCCCAAAAACAAAAATAGATTGAAATGGCTGAGAAAACTATTCTGACCTCTCACGACAGTGATGAGGAAATTTCTATGGAAGAGGTCCTCCAAACACAACAAGACCAAAGATTTCAATGCATAATGGATAAGGTACTTGCCCAATACCCTACTAAATTCTTTCTACACTTAGCACAACAAGGAGACAAGTTCCCTAAAGATTTTGACATAGAAGCTCTAAAAGAATCTGAGGAATAAAGAAACCCTGAGGGAAGCACACATGAGGAAATACCCACAGACAAAAGCAAAGCAACCATTGATTCTACAAATGCCTTAAACTTAATGACCCAACAGATCCAAGCTTTACAACAACAATTCACAAACATGCAAATAGAAGCATTAACTAAGCATTATTCCCTAGAGGATATTTCACCATATCCTTTTGATAGAACCTTGATCATGATACCTTTCCCCTCTAAATTTGAGGTGCCAAAATTTGATAAATATCGAGGAAAGGGTGATCCAAGGGACCACATTAGAGAATTTAACGTTGCATGTCTTGAAGTCACCCACAATGATACTTATCTTATGCGACTATTTCTAAGAAGCTTAGGAGGACAAGCCATGGAGTGGTTTTCTAGACTACCACCAGGCATTAGAACCTTTAACGAACTTGTGGACAAATTTGTCACACACTTCTCCTACAATATTGAGCATGACACCTCAATCTTAGATCTTTGTAACACCAAGCAAAAAGGTGGAGAATCTTTCGCCTCCTTCCTACAAAGATGGAGACAATTGGAAAGTAAGTGCCCACATCAAATGCCTAAAAAACAAATGTTGGAAATGTTTGTCCATAACTTACAAACTGACCTAAGCTATCAGATACAAATCCAATGTCCTACTTCCTTTAGTAAGGTCATTGAGATGGGTCTAATCATTGAAAAGGCTTTAATCACAAAGGGTCAAATAAAGCTATATAAGGACACTCCTAGTACCAACACGAACATAGATAAACCAAGATTCTGGACAAAGAACAAAAATATTGTGAACGATGGGGTGGTAGATGCCAAGAATGCGGCACCAAAACAACCAATCTTCAACTTATCAATTCCTCAAAACAACCCCCCGCAAAACAAACCAAGAAACACTGAATCACGGTTTACAAATTTTCAACCTAGGAGAAAATTTACACCTTTGGGAAAATCATTAGAAACCGCCCTATGGAAGTTAATCACTAGTAAGATCATAACACTTCCAATGGCATGGGAATATGAACCAAAAGTAAAACCTCCTTGGTGGAATGACAACGATTTCTGTGAGTACCATCGAAACAAGGGGCACAAAACCAACGACTGCATTGCGCTCTAGCACACTATCCAAGATTTGATCAACCAAAATAAAATATCACTTGACGAACATACCTCTAATAATGATTACCGGGCATTCAAGGATCCTCTTCCCAACTATGAGCAGGGAGGGTCTTCCAACCAAAACAATAGTGGAACTAACAACACCAATTACACAAACATGTCCTTTGACTATGTTGTTAACCACATCTCAGAAAGTGATTCACGCATCAATGTGATCACTATAAATAAAGATTTAGATTGTAACGTTACCACCCACAGTAATAGAGTTACTCTTAGAGGAGCCCCCGCCTCTCTGGCTAATCAGTATAGTATCCTGGATCAACTTCATAAGACACCGGCACATATCTCCATCCTAGAACTTCTGCGTCTGTCACCGTGCCATAGGGCCATACTTGACAAAGCACGTTCCAAAGCCTCCGTTCCAATGAGCATCACTGAAGAACAGTTTCAAACCATGGTAGGTCACATTACCTCACCTCACTCCCTATCATTCACTGAAAAGGATGATATGTCAATCACCCAACCTCATAACGCCTCTCTTCATATCAAAGCCTTCATCCACAAACACAAGATAAAAAGGATCCTATTCAATGGAGGAGCTGGTTTGAATATTTGCACCTTGAAGCTAATCCTTGCATTGGGGTTTGTGGAGAAAGCTATAGATCCAAAAAAGAAAATCACTATCATAGCATATGATGAGGAAGAGAGAACTTCCAAGGGAATTGTTACTTTATCAATCAGAGTGGGACCTATAGTAAAAGATGTGGCTTGCCAAGTCCTCGATGTGGAGCTAGCATATAACATTCTTCTGGGGAGACCATGGATACATGCTCTAAAAGTAGAGCCATCAACATACCACCAGTGTATCAAGTTCCCTTATGAAGGTCAAGATATCACCATCCAAAGTGACCCCAATCCATTTCAGTATTGCAACTCCATTCAATCTAAACCTGAAGTTATAATTCCTAATAACCGTGCTTCTGCTTCATCTTCATCTCATGTTGACCCATCTTCACTTGCTTCCACATCAAAAGCTTCCCAACCTGACCTCAAACTCAAAGATAAGGGCTTGGATGAGTAAACAATCTCCTAATCCCTCTGTTTAGCACAACTCCCCCTATCTCCCAGATCTTATGGAAGACCTACCCTAAGCAAATCCAAAGCAGACAAAACTACCAAAGGTCTGTTTATCAAATGGGGAAGCCTCAAAGATGAGAGCGATGAAAAAGATATTCTTCAATGGTTATATAAGGATGAAGGTAGTTCATCAACACAACACCATCACACCACTATACAAACTAAACAATATGGTCAAGGATTCCAAATGCTACAAAGAATGGGGTATGAAGGACATGGTCCACTCGGTTCAAGAAAAGATGGTATCACTAAACCCATCCAACCTCATACCTTGACAGCCCGAGACACTACAGGGCTAGGTTAAACTGGCACATCAAGAGCCAACAGAGCAAATAAGAATAAAGGTAAACAACTAGAAACATATGCTAGTAATATGGTTGATCAAATTTAGCAACTACAAATGGGGAGCGAGATTGATTCCAATGAATATGAATGGGATAGCCTCTCTGAGCTATCTTGTGATGAGAAAGGTATCGATGTCGTCCATGAGTATGACCCAACCCATGCAAATGAGAGATGAGGTCCAAGGGCTAGACCACTAGAGTTTGACCCACATAATAACGATAGTGAAAGTTGTGAGGAAAGAATGATACCCCCTTGATAGATCTGCTAATAGAGAGTACCATCGTAGACTTTGTTCGTGCTTATAATGACCTCCACAACACCTCTATCTTAACCATCAATACCATCGAACCAGACCAACCCAATGACCCCTTACTATTTTTGCACCCTGAACTCAAAGATTGGGACTTACAAGACACTACCCCTGAGCTCGATACCTTTCAGAACGATGAAGCCATCATAGACTATCTTGAGCTTAGAGATCATATACCTGCAGGGGACCACAGAGCTAGCTATGCCATAGAACTCAATGACAAGGCCTATTTTGGAGAGAGCGCCAAGTCTTTCAGTCTCAAAAATGTCAAAATGAAAGAAAGATCTAATGGTAAAAACTGCTCTGCAACAGTGTTAGATCATGAAAAAAGTAAAAATATAGACGTATCCAATGGTGAAAACCTCTCCGAGGCACTGAAGGATGGAAGGCTTGACCCTCTACCCAATCTCACACATTAGGAGAGATCTTCAATCTTGATAGAACCAACAGAACAGATCAATGTCAGCACAGGTGATAATCCCAGAATGATCCACATGGCATAGTCTTTAACAACACAAGAAAACCCAGCACTCACTAACTTCTTCAAAAGAAAACAAATCAATTTTGTGTCAACATATGTGGACATGCCAAGGCTAGATCTGAATCTCATAATGCATCACTTATCCTTAGCTCTAGGAGCTAAGCCAGTAAAACAAAAACTCAAAAAGATGCACCCACATGTGGCCCTCATGGTGAAAGAAGAACTGAAGAAACTATTAGATGTTGGATTCATCAAACCAATAGACTATCCTGAGTGGATTTCAAACATAGTACTAGTTACCAAATCAGATGGCATAGTCTAAATATGTAATGACTCTAGGGACTTGAACAAAGATTGTCCAAAAGATGATTTCCCCTACCAAACATTGACATTATTGTAGATCTCACGGCAGGGCACACCATGCTATCACTAATGGATGGTATTTCCAGATACAACCAGATAAAAATTACACCTAAAGACCAACACAAGACTGCATTCACATGTCCATGGGGCACCTATTGTTGGTGTGTCATGCCATTCGGTTTGAAAAATGCTGGTGCAACATATCAGAGAGCTATGACCACAATCTTCCACGACATGATGCACACTATAATGGAAGATTATGTTGATGACATTCTGGAAAAATCACTCACAAGAGGACACCTAGCAGTACTGGACAAAATCTTCAAAAGACTAGAACAGTTTAATGTACATCTCAATCTAAAGAAGTGCATGTTTGGAGTTACCTCAGGTAAGCTACTTGGATACATAGTGTCCGCCAACGAAATCAAAGTAGACCTAGCTAAAGTAAAGGCCATCATGGAAATACCACCTCCTAAGAATCTCACTTAGCTAAGGTCCCTACAGGGAAAACTACAATCTATCAGAAGGTTCATTTCTCAATTGACAAACAAGTGCCACCCATTTTCCCACCTCCTACATAAGAATGTCCCTTTCAAATGGAATGATTCATGTGAGCAATCATTTCAATAGTTAAAAGAATATCTAATGAAGCCTCCTGTATTGATGCCACTGATTCAGGGTAAACCTCTACTGTTGTATATCTCGGCCACACCAACAGCTCTGGGAGCTCTCCTCGCACAACAAAATTATGAAGGGAAAGAACAAGCAATCTACTATATCAGTTGAACACTTGTTGGATATGAACTACAATACACACCAATTGAAAGAGCATGTCTCGCTGTGGTATTTGCCTCACAAAAGTGGAGACATTACATCTTGTCACATTTTATCAAACTAGTAGCAAAGATTGATCCACTCAAGTACTTACTCAACAAAGCAGCCCTAGCAGGTAGATTGTCCAAATGGGTCATGCTTCTCAGCGAATTCGACATTGAATATATAAACAAGAAAGCAATAAAAGTCCAAGTACTTGCAGATCAACTGGCAGATGCACCTCTAACAGATGATAGCCCTTTGAATTTTGAATTTCTAGATGAATCTATCTTTCACATAACCACAACAACCTGGAAAATGTATTTCGATGGCTCATATACTCAGCATGGATTGGGAGCAGGTGTCTTGTTGATCACCCCTAGTGGTGACACCATTCCTAAATCATATAGATTACTCTTTCCCTACACTAACAATGTGGCAGAATATGAAGCCCTAGTCATTGGCATTAAGCTAGCATTTAAGTAGAATATCCAAGAACTTCAGGTGTATGGTGACTCACAGCTGGTCATAAATCAAGTAAATGATGACTACTAAACAAAAGATAAGAAATTAATCCCTTACAAATGGATGGTAGATGACTTCAAAGACTACTTTGTCAAGATCTCTTTTGAGCAGATACCAAGGATTGAGAACAAAGCTACAGATGCCATAGCAACGATTGCATCTCTCCTTGATATTTCAAATAATCAATCATGTTATGAGTTCTTGGTAGAGCCAGTGTCCTATCCTGCATATGACACCCCTAAATCCCATATCATTTACCACATTGTCAGATTCCCCCTCTATGGAAAAATATTTGCCTATCTTAAGGAGAATATCCTCCCACCTGATCTCTCCAGTAACCAAAAATGAACCTTCATCTGTCAGGCATCTCGATATGCCATTGTCGCCAATACCCTATATCACAGAGGTCTCAACAGTACTCTCCTTAGATGTCTCGATAGTGAGGAATATCAAACCGCCCTGAATGAAGTACACGACGGTATATGTGGGACCCACTCTAGTGGCCCTACCCCAGCCAAGAAACTCATATGCATGGGATACTACTGGCCAACCATGGAACAAGATTCCTATCATTTTGTAAAGAAGTGCAAAAAGTGCCAAATCCATGGGAACCTGATACATGCGCCAGCACAGGAGCTACAGCCATTAACGACTCCTTGGCCTTTCTATCAGTGGGGACTCGACTTAGTGGGCAAGATTCACCCTCTTTCATCTAGTGGCCATAAATTCATAATCACTGCCACTGAGTAATTTACAAAGTGGATTGAAGTTGTGCCCTTAGCCAATATCACAGGCAAGCAGATTGCCTCTTTTATCTTGAACTACATCATTTGTCACTATGGTATCCCTTCATCCATTGTCACGGATAATGGACGACCCTTCAAAAATCAAGATGTCAGAGAACTATGTGACAAATTCCATATCCAACACCACTTTTCAACCCCCTATTACCCCCAAGGCAATGGCTAGGTGGAGGCATCAAATAAAACCATCTTGAAAATCCTAAAGAAGACTGTCAATGATGTCGGTCATGATTGGCATATCCAATTAAATCACGTGCTATGGGCCTATCATACAAGCATCTACACACCCACAGGTGCAACACCATACTCCCTAGTCTACGGATCTGAAGCCATCTTTCCCATTGAAGTCGAGATCCCATCCTTGCAAGTTTCGTTAAAAGGCCTCATATCTGATGAAGAGTACAGAGTGTCCAGACTTCAAGAGCTAGATCTACTCAAAGAGAGAAGGTAATAGACCTTTAACAACCTAAAGATTATCAACAACGAATGTCCTGGAGCTATAACCACAGGGTAAAACCCTGAGTATTCCAAGTTGGTGATCTAGTCCTCAGAGAAAATCCCAAAAATCAACAAGATCAAGAGAAAAAAGGCAAGTTCAAACCCAACTGGCTGGGTCCCTATGTCATTATTACAACCTATGGGTTAGGGGCATATCAATTGGCTACCTTTGAAGGTGAACTATTTGATGATCCTATCAACAACATGCATCTTCGCAAGTTCTATACCTAAAAACCCCAATGCAAGGGAGTCCTTAAAAATTCAAAAAAATTGGAAAAGTGATAAAAAAACAAACAAAAAAAAATTTAAAAAAAAGAAAAATAACAAAAAAATTGTCCTCTGGTGAAAACCTGGCAAACAAGCGTCTGGGATAGGTACCATGATGAAAACTTGGCCAACAGGTATCATGTGTACTTTTAGCTTTCATGCAGATAAAAGCAAGTGGTGAAAACCTAGTAAACAAGCGCTATCTGTGACGAACCACTTCCTCCATCTATTGTGACCTCATGTCTCTTATGTCCATCATATCATTCATCTCGAACCAATCCTTTGAATCATTGTCAAACTACGTCACCTCTAAGTTATCACGTAGGCAAGGCCATTATCAATGCACCCTTGAGACTCTGCTCCGCTTCACTCTGATTCTTTCCTCTCCATTCCTTTGAGTGTCATCTATCGTGTTGTCTATGCCATTTCTACATCTATGCCATCACCTAGGTCTTAGGTCCATCAGGTTCACCCCAAACTACGTTGCCTCTATGTCGTCATGTAGGCAAGGCCATTTAGTAATGAGCCCCCAAGGCACTAGTTCAGTCCCTTAGGATTTGTCTCTCCATGTATGTTTGTCATATCACCCATAATAAGTTGATCCTTTGTCTAAATCAGGGGCAACTCCTCGACCTGGTTGCGGATTTGGATTCTTGAATGGCACCTTTTCTAAGAGGGTACCAATAAAGGGTTGTGATACCTTTCACTAGACAAACATGTGCAGCAAAGAAAGCTTCCCAAAACAACAAAAATATTGGCACAAAGCATCAACCTGTCCAATGCAAATGTGTACTGAAACACTCAGATTAACTCTATATCAATTATGGCGAAAAGACACATCTAATGCAAGAATGTTTTGTGAACAGGTTAACTTACAAAGTCTTGGATTTTTGTCATTATGTCTTCCTATGCTACTCAAGGATGCCAAAAGCTAGAGATGCTATGATGGGGCATAATCTTTTTCTTTGTCTACTGTTTATGGATCAAACTTTAGTAATCTGATGACTTTTGTCTAACGACATGATCAGCAAAAGATCATTGAGGACTTCAGAGGTCTGAACATGAAAAAGGGCAATCCTTGTCTGTTGAAATGCAAGAAGTACTCAGGTCATCTAGATTCAAGTTTGACTAGATTCTTGTATCAACTTGCTATATCACAATCCATGTAAGGAATACTCAAGTCATCTCGGCTTAATTATACCTAGATTCTTGTATTTTCTTACAACATTTCAAAAAGAGAAAAGAAACAAAAAAATGCCCAATGATGAAAGCAAAATACTTGCGTTCTAACGACGGCAAAGTATCCACATCCATCCCATATCCAAAAATCCATATCAACCATGCAATAAGAAAATCTTGCAGTGTATCAAATGGAAGCCTGTATTTCTTCATTTCTTCTCTTCCGCCTACCTATATCATCTCTGTGTCGATTGAGTACATTTGGACATATCAAAAACATAGCATAGATAACCTATCATATCACATGAGATAGTCATTCACATGATTAAATCATTTTGCATACATAATAAGTGCATCAGGACATCCACATACATTTGCATCTATATATCATATCAAAAATCAAAAACATATAGAGCTGCATCATCATATCAATAACATTTCACATTTCACATTTGCATTAGCATATCAAATCATCCTAATCCATCTAGTATGCATCACATATACAAAATATCATAAGATAGATTGCATCCATAGCATATCAACATAGAACATGTGCATGTAGAACATCAATAACTGCATCATCATATAAACATAAAAACATGTCCAAATGTGTAATATATCAAAATATCTATCCATCTCTTAGAGTCATGTCATGAAAAGTATACAAAATACAAAAAGATAGTGATACATGTCTCAGGGCAAAATAATACATAGCAGGCTATCTCAGCCATAAAAAATGTGTCCATCCTGCCAAAAATTGGTACAAGTGTCCAAATCTAACTAACCCTGCTACCGTGGAGCACTGCTCCCTACACGACCCTCTCCTCTATCACCCCCTGACTACTGGGGGCCTCTCACTGATGCTACAGAATGGGATCCACCTGCCCTATGTGATGCCACAGATTGACTCCTATAACTAGGCGCACGCTGGTCCACTGACACTGCCCCGTGGTATAAACTTCTGTAGTACTAAGTCTGAGCCTGTGCTCTGGTAAGCTCACCTTGTACTTGGGCCAGCTATGTCTATGTTTGTTGGACTTGTGCAACCAAAAATCTTGAAGTACTATCTATACCCAAGGCTGCCACTACTGCATCTCTCTCTGCTCTCATCGCCCACACACTCGCCAGGGCTGTATCTCGCTCTCTGGAAATCTTTGATATCTGTCCTACATTTGCCTCTCTTCGAGACCCTATTCCTCTCAGGTGGGCCCTCAACTGCCTAACCTGACCCTATAGAACAACCATAGCCTGCTGCTATAAGTCAAGCTGTGGAGCCTACCCTCCCTATCCCTATGCCACATGTTGTGCTGGAACCTATTATTGTGCCACCTATTGAGGTGGCGACATCTGTCTCTGTTGTGCCTGCTACTATACTAGCACCTGCACCTACCCTGTAGCCTGCGGCTGTGCAACCTCCTGTTGACCCGAAGGTCCCTCCCTGGACCTCCTCCTCTATCTCAGTTTGCTACCTCCTCCTCCATCTCCTCCTCCTCCATCTCCATCATCATCTCCCTGACCTCCTCTCCCTCTCCTCTGTCTCCTCCTCCTCCTACTGACTCCACCCTCGTCATTTGAATCCTCCTTGTCTATATGAGGAGCCAACTCTCTGGGTCTTGAATATCTGGGAAATGGATGAGCAGTGAACCACTCCTCATAATCTAGTGTCATGTCTGCATCCACTATGTCCCTCCTCATAGGCCAAGCTGCATAAGGGATCTGACAAAATTCTGCCAAGGCCTCCTCATACAATGCCACAGGACCCCAACTAAATCTCTCTACATGGGTCCTCGCCTATCGTGCCTGCCCTTGTGGCTTGCCCTGCACTCTGCCAAACTACCACTATACTCTACTGATAATCTGTCGCTCTAATATGTACCACAACCTGCCGATAAGCCACCAAGTCTAGAAATAGTATGGCAACTCATCAGCCTCATCCTCCCATACCTCGCAATCTAGGTATGGGCGCCAAATAACTAGATCCACATTATCTAGCACGTGTCTCCAATACTCGAGCTTCCCCAGCTTATGCTAGGAAATCACACCTACATATCCATAGCTGTAGGGCTCACCTCTCTGCCTGTGAAAAAGACATATCAGCCGCATGATAGCTATGTGCTCCCATAACCAAAACTACAAAAGAGACACACCTGCTGACAAGCTGGCCCCTCTGTGATACACAACCTAGTGCATATCTCTGTATAGGTGTGCTAGCACACACACACACCATGCATATCGAGTCCCATCAGTGATCATGCTCTCCAACACCCTCCCCCAGTCAATCAGGAACCCGTGTGACCTCCTATCAGGGCATACTATGCCACCGATCAATCCTACTACTATACCCAAAAAGTAGTCATAGCAGTCATGAATGTCCTACCATGAAATCACCTACTCAACCAACTCTGGGTCATCAAAAACACATTTGCACTCAGCTAATCCTGCATCATGCTGTGGATCGTACTCTACCAACTCTCCCTCAATAGGGAGGTGCAGAATCATGTACACGTCCTCTAAAGTGATTGTCATCTCCCTGGTTGATAGATGAAACGTACCATCCTCGTTGTGGAATCGCTCCACCGCTGCAGTCAACAAACCATGGTTCACGCGAACCTCGGGCATGAAACAAATGTAATGAAGGCCCATAGCACCAAGAGCCTCGCAGTCCATCTCTGTCAACATATACCACTGCAACAATGACAAAGGGAACTTCTCTCATGACATCAGGGTATCATGGATATCCTCTTGCAACTAGGCAAATCATATAGTCAAAGAAATCCATATCCAAGCAGACCTACTCAAAGAAATCAACCTATCCTGTCATTGACTTAACATATCAAATTAATCAAAACAACATATCATCTCTTGACTAGATTCTCAACAATCTCAGAGATTGCTTATCAATTGACGCATCGATCAAGGTGCCAATTGGGTTAATTTCGTTAGGTCAACTGATTATCCTAGTGAAAATGCATTGAACCAAGTAGCAAATGCGCTGATTCATATCATATGCACCACTTCACTATGAATGCACCAATCCTTGACGTGTATGCATTGTTCTGGCACATGCACTTCTTCTAGTGTTACATGCGCAGTTCCACAATGGATGCGCCAATTCCTAGCCTATATGTGCACATCTATCATATGCATTGTAAGATCTCTTAGATGCGTGATTTCGTGGCATATGCACCATTTTGGAGCACATATGTGCCGAACTATAGTTCAACGCATCTATCCTAGCTTTTTTTTTTCCTAAGCATTTATTGACCTAATAAATGACTTTTAATGAGATTTGACGAACTACATACTGGTGGACCTGCTCGAGTGGCCGATCGAACCGTCAAACTCACTCAAAACAATGCTCCTCGTGTGGAATATCCATATCTCTGTCGACTACTCTAGCTCCTCTACTCTCCTAAGCTCTCCAAGACCAATCAACTAAGGACAAGTGTGCAAATGAATAAGACTTGTGGACCCAGCTCCTATATATAGCAAGTGAACCATAGCTGAATGTGTGACAACTATGACTACTTCCCATATCTGTTCCTCTGAACCATGTCCTATTTTTATCCATCCTAACCCGCTTTTCACCTTCTTCTTCATGAGATTGTCCGTCTCACGCTTTCTGCCTTCTTCCCATCCAATCTCCCGAGGGGGCATCCTGTTGTTAAACTTGTACCAGGGGCAAACTGGGGCATGTATCATTGTCCAAAATTCTTATTCTTTGAAACAACGTGATAAAACACATTGCATCAAAGAGGGGCAAAATGTATACACCTAAAAATGACATGACTCTACCTAAATAAATATTTTAAAATATTTATTTCATCTTAATATTCCTCTATCGATAAATAAATAAAATCAATTTATTTATTTGATTCATTTTCTCCCATTAATTGAATAAATTACATTTATTTAATTAATTTCATCAATAGCAACTTTATTCTTCTAAACAATTAAATAATTTTAATTATTTAATTAAATCTTTCATTCTTTCAAATTTAAATAAAATGTCAATTTATTTAAATTAAATCTTAATCTCCAAAAAAAATATAATTAAATATTTTATTTATTCTTCCAAATCATGTACAAGTAATTAAATAAATTTATTTATTTAATTACGCTTTCTTATCTTCTAAAAAATCTTCGAAATCTTCTAAAAATAAATTCTTCTTGTCATGCAAAAGAAAAAGTTGATGATAGAGTTAGGTTGTCATTGATGTCAAAAAGGTCTTGTAGGATTTTGGATTGATCTTAGTTAACATCTGAAGGTCACTATATCAGGAATACATCAAAAAGATATGTCATCTTGTGTGTTGTTGCAAGAGTACATCATCTTGTGTTGTTGCAGTGAAATATTTTCAGATGACATGATTTGCAGTAGTAGTGGCTTGGTAATTTGATCTCCATAGTATACAGTTGGTCTTGTTTCATGTCTCTTACAATTTCTTTCAGAATTGTTTACTCTATCAGGAACATCAATCAGGAGTTCATATGGTGTATTGATTATCAGGTGATGGAGTTCATTTTCTTGATAACTTGTGTTGATCTCATAGTTCAAAGTGTTCATGAGTTGTTGATCAAAACACCTATCAATTGTTTTGTCATTGTTATTGCTTCTTTATTTAGGGGATTGTTGATCTGATATTCATCATGAACTTCATATGGTTAAGATAAATCAGGTTATTTATCAGGGTGTTACAACGATCACATTCAGATCAGGGTTTTATGTTGGATGAGTTTGCAGATGTATACAAAGTTGAATAGGTTTGCAAGTTTGGTAATCCAAGAACATTCATGTCAGTTTGAGCATAAGGCATAATTCAAGACAATTTGTTTTTGTGCCCTTAATGTGGACCAAATCTATGTTTTGATCTTGATGTGGTTAATTGTCTTGGTTTAGTTGTATAAAAGTTTATTCTTTACAGGATTGGCTCAATGGCAAGGTGAGGTATTCTCAGTCAAGGTTCTAATTATGAAGTGCAAATCTTAATCATCATTTCTTGAATGGGTTTGGTGTCTCATTCAACTTAAGATTTAAAACCTTGATTAGGAGCTATCATGCAAAGGAGCCCTATGTTGCCCATCATATACAAGTTCACCTTTTATTATGTTTTGCTTTGACCTGCTATATCAAGTCGAGAGGGTTTTTAGTTATATCTTGAAGGGTCTTAGTGTCATGAGTGACCGGCCCATTTTCTAAGTGTAACTTATTGCTTTGGTCTCCTTCACAAGAGTTTGAGCGGTCAAATGTTATCAAATGTTATCAAAGCATAGAATTTAAATCTCAAGAAGAGCACGTGAGATAGAAATCTTTAAACAAGTCTTGAGTGCCAAATGTGGAGTGGGTGGGCTTTCAAAGTCTTTGATTTTAAAATTCTATCACCGCCAAAAGCAAAATGGGCACGGGTTTAAGGAGAAAGTATTATTCCTCATTTTTTATGAAAAACATGACTTTATAGTTAAGACTTTCAAAAGAAGAATTTTCATGTAAAGGAGTGGTCGAGATAACTTGGGATAAATTGGTCTTTTTTAAAAAAAAAAAAAAGAAAAAGGCATATTTGGCACGATTTATGCTTTTCCTTAAAAGAATTTTTTTGGGGAAATTTGTTTAAATTTCTATTTTTTAAAAAGCATGAGATTCATTATAGAATGCATGAGTTTTTCAAGGAGCCTTTATAGGAGATGGCTGATTTTTTAAAAGCAATATTTTTGGAAAAAGCTATTGAAGAATTTAGTGAATTTTTTTATGTGAGAAGATTGATTTTTTGATAAATCATTTTGCATAGAAGATGAACAATTTTTTTTTGAGAAAATACAGAGGTTGTTTGCAAAGAAGAATTTGAGGAGATTTTTGTAAAGCAAATATTTATGAAGAAATTGGAGATTGATTTTGAGAGGATTGCTTTGACAGAGAATATAAAAATATCAGATGATTATATGTAGATTAGTGGAGTTATTTATGCAAATTGAAAAGATTGAAGAGTCATCTTTGAAGGAATATAAAGAGTTTTTGTTTATACAGGATTCAATGGTTTCAATGAAGGAGTTTGTCTTCTTGCACATGGAGATCATATTTGAAAGAGATTTTATTTTCTCTTTCAAGAGAAAATTGAAAAATCTTATTTCAATTAAAGATTTTTATATGACTTTAATTATTGTTTTAGATGAATTGTCTGTGCAGAGTAAGTGAAAGGTTTCAAAATTTTTGAAGAAGATTTACATATTTTTGCAAGGGATAATTTGAGATGTCAAAGTGGACAGAGAAATAATATTTATCCTATTACAAGAAATTGATTTTTGAAATAAGAAAAATTGCAGAGAGAAGGTGAAAAGTTTTTGTTTGCAGGTTCTTCATTGAGAGAAGATGAAAATGTTCAAAAAGAAGAGGAAAGGTGAAAAGATATTCAACTTGTATAAAGTCATTTTTCAGGTGCATTGATGGTGTGAATTAAAAAGAGAGATGAAATATATAGAGTTGTGAAGTGTTGTTGAGTGTATCCGGATGTCAGATTGTTTTTGAATAAAATAGGCATTTGACAGACATATGTGAAAGAAGATATGTTTTGAATTGTATGGAAACAGAGTGTCCCTCTGAACTTGTTTATTACTTCCAGTGAAGATTCAGTTTGCCAGTGAGGCTTGTAGGTCAGTAAGACCTATTTGTTTACCAGTGAGGTATATTAGTGTTGGAAGTGGGTGTTTCTGTTTGGTATTGGAGTTGGTGCTCCATAAGGAGTTGGTGCTCCTAGTTACAATTTGTATTGCCACTGAGGCATGTTTTTAGTTAAGCTAGTGAGGCAATTTTGGAGTGGTTTTTCTACCCCTGGAGGGTTTTCCACTCATGCAATTCTTGTGTCTTGATCTTCTCTCTGTGGATATATGTTTTACTCATGAGTTTTTGTTTTTCATTCTCAGTTATGTGCACATGTATGTGAGAAATAAATGATAGCTCTCTCTCCTTGTACTCTGCAAGTTAAAGTTTGTAAAAAGATTAGAAATTTCACACAACACTGATTCACCCCCCCTCTCAGTGTTGTCCTTGACTCCTACAGTTGAGTTAACTGATTTAAAGCTATCAACAAAACTCTTAAATTAGAAAAATATATTCTAATTTAAGAAATAAAAACTCATCCTCATCAAGAAAGCAGTTAACTCAACAAAGTATCTTTTTGAATGACATGTGTCCTTCTATTCGTGCACATTCCCTCGAACATCTTCTACCATTGATCTTCTTATTTCTTCTACACCATTGACCTTCTCTCACACAATCCTATAAATACCCCTCTATCCTTTCATTTAACATCATCAAGCTTTTGAGTAAACTTATGCTGTAGAATCCATAACACGTCATTGGCACCCCCACTATCACATTCATTCATTATCCATTTCATGTTTTGTTGAAGATCACCTTCAACACTACAAGTATCCAAGCCATTTCTCTTTTGCCATCTTGAGGAATTGAAGCAAGGAAGCAAGCTTCCTAAGGGCCACATTCATCACTGAAGATCAAACGAGAATAGGCGAACAATGGAAATCGCTAGGTAAAAAGGTTGTGAGTATCAATTTCTTATTTTAAATCCTTATTTACTTGCACATTCCATTGATGTTTTTGGGTTTTTATAATTCATTTTGATTATCCCATTTTACCCATCACAGTTGTTATTTGATTTGTTGCTATTTTGAACTCATGTGCACATTTAGAAGAATTTGGAAGGTGAGTAAATTAAATAAACATCTTTATTTAATTTACTAATTGAAAGTGGGTAAATAAATTAAATAACTATGTTTATTTAATTTATTTAAATGATGAGTTGGAAAGAAAACATAAATTAAATAAATTAAGATTTATTTAATTTATTTACATGATAGAGTGGGGGAATAAATAAAATTTAGATTTTATTTATTCTTAGAAGAAAGATGATGACCTAATTAAATAATTTAAAAATTATTTAATTATTAATATGAAGATAGGAAAATGAAGACAATTAATTAAATAAATGAAACTTATTTAATTAATTGTGAAGACATTTTTGGGTGTTAGAGGACATTTTTGGGTGTCTACAGTCCCAATACAAAAATCTCCTATTGTAGAGTCAAGACAATATGGATAGAAGGTGAGAAGGAAAAATGTAAGGCAAACATGGAGAGGAATGATGGTAGTGCTCCAAAAAAGAATGTGTCAGAAAAGAGGAAACTTTTTGTACAACCTCTAGTAATAAAGAAGTATGTATAGAAAAATCTAGCACAAGTGGTGCAACCAGGTGTTGTATCCATTTGAAGGTTCATGATCCAAAAGGCGCTGAAAAGCATGATCAACCTTAGGTACAAAAGGAACTAGAAAAGGGCAAGGAGAAGATGAAGGAAAAAGGTATGGATGTTTCTTCAAATCAAGTAATACCTTAAATTCTTTGTGCAAATAATATTACCATCTCATGTGATGCTCCTCTACCAAATTATAGCCCTATTGATATGGCTCCAATCTTTAACCAAGTTAGAATTTTAGTGCCTGTAAGGAAACTTCTTAGAATACCTAAACATAGAGATAGGTCGGTGTCACTCGTCACTGCTGTAGATGCACAAAAATAGCCTGTTGTTATTCATAGTAATTATGATGAGGGTAAAGGTCATGATGAAACTATAGAGGTATATCTAGGGTCAACTGTTAACAACAGGATTGGAGTAGACCCTTTTTACACAACATTGATCATATATGGTTGGTTATTACATAATTGCATGCTTGATTCTGGTGCTTCTAGCAACGTTATGCCCTTGGAGATAATGAATGAGTTGGGACTTAAAGTGTCTAGGTCTTATGGAAAGTGCTTTGCCATGGATTCTGGAGAAGTTAATGTGATAGGTCTAGTTAAAGATGTTGAGGCCAAACTTGCTAATTACCCAGACAAATCATTCTTGATGGATATAATTGTTGTAGATTGCCCTGCTAAGTGGGGTATGTTGTTATCAAGAAAGTGGGTGGCCTCCATGGGTGGAAGTATCTAGATGGATCTTTCATATGCCACTATTCTAGTCTATGGCATGGAAGTGAAGTTGTATATCTAGAAAAAGTTAGAAGATGAAAACATTGAGGACATATATAAATTATAGGATGATCACACCAATTTCTTTGACACTGATATTGACCACTTCATGGGATATTGCAATGAGGATGATCATATCCTTGATGTTTCACCTTCCACTTTCACTCTTCCTACTTGTGTTGTAGATGATTTATAGACAATGTATTTTGATGGTGCATGTAGACACTTAAAAATGTCCTGGCCCTGCAAATGACATTTTCACACAGAATTCACCCTGATTTCATATTCTGCTATTAATTAAATAATTTTTAATTATTTAATTAATTCATTCCTCTTACGCTTTTGATTAAATAAATTTCATTTATTTAATTACTCAAGCTACTTTCTTCTAGATTCTTTTATGATTAAATATTTTAATTACTCATCCATCATACACCCACATTCCTCCTCTAATTTAAATAAATACCCATTTATTTAAATTATAGACCTTACCCTAATTAAATAAGTCCCCCCACTTATTTAATTAAAATTCCTATACATTACCCATTCCTCACAAAAAATTAAATAAATCCCCACAATTTATTTAATTTTAAAACATTGCCCACCTCACCATTTCCTCTAATTAAAAATTACCTTTTATCTTCTTGTGGCTGGAAACCCTAAAACATTCTCAGCCCTTGATCTTAATCCTAAGTCAACTCTTCATCGCAGCCCTCCATTCACATTTTACCTTCTATAAAAACCACTTTGACCCTCTCATTTTCACCTCACCACTTGTGAATTTGACTTCTTCCATTGTCAATATTTGAGCTCTCATCTCATTTGCATACCTGCAAGTCTAAGTGCATCATCATAGCTAGGTTAGATAGCAGCAATGGAGGGAATGCATTAGATATCGTAGGGTTTCTTTCTTTCTGTCATGCCCACATTTTCCATGTGGTCACAACACACATCGCACGTGTCATAGCCACATCTGTCATGTGGTTATGACACGAGATATGAAAAACTTTTCTCACACTGTCCTAAAAACCCCCTTCGCATGCGTATGCATGCTCGACGGTGTTCTCTCATGGCGAAACACTACAATTTTCGGCGGGATATAAGTACAATTGCGTGCAACCAGACGCATACAGATCAACAAGAGGGTCTGTACGACGCCGCTAACGTCATTGCAAGAGTGAGATTACCAAAGTTCCTAAATCTAACCCTCGGCAATTTTCGGTAGCATAATGCCTTACGGCGTTAGTGGGAATTACGCTGCACTCATTTACGCACGTGGTTCGCTGATAGATTAACAACTTCCCACGACGCCTTGTTCCGACTAAACCGGCTAGTGATCTCCCTATTTAGTCATTTTTCAGCCAGGCACGGTTGTCTGTCTCCTCTCTTGTTTCCTGAAACATACTCCTCCTATGACTTAGCATTTTCAACAAGGCGGTTTGGTTGCTCTCTCTTCCCTTTTCACTAGTTCTTAATTTTGATTGTATTTTTATCGCCCTTACCTTAACTATTTCTCTGTTAATTTAGTGTGTTTATATTTCGGTCTCTCTCTCTCTTTCATTTTCTATGCTTTCTTTATGTGCATCCTGTCCTTTCTTCATGATTTACGTCAATCAGGGTTATCACTGCAGCTATTGTTGATATTAAACCTAATTTCAGGATGATCTAGGTCACAAAGGTTGGTTTACTACTTCGCTAGACTCGGTCTCCTAATCTTCCCCGATCTAGGTTCCTCCTCTTCTTATATACTTATTCAACTTGTTCCTAAGCAGATTTAGCAGAAGGGTCCGTCAACTTAGTTCTCTTATCCCATGTGGGAAATGTCGCGCATTTTCTCCTCTGTGTTTTCCACTGTTAGTTTTTCTTCTTCGGACTCTCTTACAGGTTTACTTATGAGGTCGTTTACTACAGTTGAGATTAAAATGGCCACATGGATTGTCAGTGGTGGCTTCTTAAGTTTATTTCCAGTGTTCTTTTAAGCAAGGTGATGTGTAATTTTCCTCTTCATTTTTCGGGTGATTGATATTACGTTGATAGTTGAAACTTCCGAGAAACTCTTTCCAGAGTATCACTGAATATTCCTTTACTCTCTTTTACATTATAATTTTATTTTCTCTTGTTTATAATTACTGTTGTTACTATTACTATTAATGACTATTAATACACTGATTGTGACTCGTATAATGTTGTAAATAGATGTAGGAGGCTCTCCACTTTATAAAACCCTGATCCTGGAAATATCACTTCTTTGGTTGTTGTGTTCAACACTTAATAAAAAAAAACTAACTGTGAAAATATAATTTGTTATTTTATTTTTATATATCCATGAGACATATTTTATTATGATTTAAAATGAGGGTCCACTAAAATGGTTCATCGATTTACTCCTATGTATATATATATATATATATATATATATATATATATATATATATATATATATATATATATATAATATCTATATATATATATTTTAATGTCTATGTATAGGACGAAATTGGTTTCACATTATATATATATATATATATATATAGATATAAAGTAATTATTTTATTATATATTGCTATATACATAGACATCTATAGTATATATATATATATGCTTATGTATAAAGCAATAAAAATGTATGCATTCTCAAATAATCCAATCATATGTTAAGACCAAAGCCCTAACATTTATATATATATATATATATATATATATATATATATTTTGTTATTTGAGTTTCCACAACCGACGGCGGCCATGGGCGGCAGCGGCCGCAGCGACAGAGGGGGCAGAGTCGGCGGTGGCCGCAGAGCGGAAGGCAAGGTCGGCGGTGGCCGCAGAGCGGAAGGCCTGTGCAGGCCGCGAGAGTCATAAGGGGAAGGGGGGATGTGGAGTGGGGCGGAGCCCCACCCACATCCCACGATGTGGGGTGTGGGTGGGGCTCCGCCCCACTCCACACCTCCATTTATATGCTAAGGCCTGCGGTGGGGATTTCTCCCCACCGCCTGCCCATTATAAAATGCGACTGTGTTTTTGTTATCCGCGGCTTCACTTCGACAGTCATTTCTTATGGTGCTTTTTCGTTGCTAATATATAATATATAATATATATATATATATTTATTCATATATATATATATATATACACAAAATTCAGTCTCATAATAACACAATTTATTCAGTAATGATAATTAATTAAACTGATATATGTATATATATATATATAAATATATAGATATATATTTATGTATATATATACATATATTCTTATATGTATATATCTAATTCATAATTCTCTCAAATTCACTACTTTATTCATTTTCTCCAAATCAACCTGTTATAATGATAATGTCATAACAATTAGATATATATATATATATATCCCAATTTCACTTATTCGGTAGAAATGGTACATATCTATCCACTTATTATATGTATATATTTCCATTTTCATAAACATTTTAGAATTCTTAAATTTACAAATAGAATATATATACATGCTAGATTTTCTCTAATCCTTCTAAATTAACAAAATCCACTAAATATGGAGAATAACTCAAACATTTAAAACTGTCTTTTCCATTTTAACATTGAACTATAAAAACTAACATTTCAACTAGTTAAGCAATTCCAAACTTTCAAACGTAGACCAACTCAGTTTAGTAATGAACTTTTCCTTTCAGTAATACTTGAAACACAAATAAATTGCTATTGAACAAGGTTTACAAAAATCAACTTGAAAATTTAAGCACAATCATATTACAGAATTTAAACCAGGGATACAATAACTAGCTTCCTAGATTTCCTTCTCCCAAACAACATACTACTGATAGCTTATGACAACCAAATAAAAGTCCAATAATAACAAGATCAGGGAGGTGATTTTCTTCACTCCCAGAATAGCATTAAATTACAACAATAACGAGAGAGGTGTTCTCTCTTCAACTCTATGAAATGAACCAGGCCTAATTCTCATGACAAAGAAGATTAACTGCTTCTTCATAAAATCCAACCAGAAGCTCCAAGAGAAAACCTGCGTATCAAAGACAAACAAAGAAGAAAACACCACGCATCTAGCTCTCCTCCCTTCCGTAGACCCGCAAGTGGGTCACCCCCGAGCTAGGGAGACCATACTCACACCTGGGTACTCAAACACTCCACTTCACAACAGAAACAACAACAATCCCAAAGCACACATACACCCGTGGGTATTTTACACAATACGGAAACTCAACTACAGTGAGTTTCATAAGGGGCAGGAGAGTGGACACACTCGACTCCAGAGTGTCACCCTGACGGATAAGTTAACCAATATTAATTTCTCTTGGTCTCAAACCAAGTGTGATCACAATTTTTGAGAAATCTGCATATGACTCTCAAGTCAAAAATGCAGTCACAGATACATGCCCTCAAGGCTTTCAACATCCCAAAAGATGGAAACGGGTATGCACCAGAGGAGGATCTCTCCTCCCCTACCCCAAACTTGATGAGCATTTCTCCCAAGTGGGAGACGCTCTGTCAAACAACCTGACAATAACCCCACAGAAAACAAATCTAAACACAAAATTTCACACACATTTCATACACATTTCAGTTCTACAAAAACAAAGGTAAAATTCAGACCAACCTTGCAAAGCCCTCCTGGAATGAAGCTGTTGCAGAGTCCACAGAGTTCACTTCCAACCTTAGCCACCAACTCCCTCTCCCTTCTCTATCTTGCAAACTAACTTCTCTATTTTTGGTAAGGCAAAAATGAAAGTTTTCTCAAAATTCAACTAACTCCCTCTCATCCCCAAAATTTGAAAATAAATAACCCAAATTCTTTTTCTTTTAGTTTTGAGAAATGGGGAAGTGACACTTGTCACCTCCTCACCCTTCCCCAAAACCACTATTCTGTCCTGGTGGCTTATGTCACTCTCCATTCCCAAGGGTACTCCTTATTCCTCTCATGTGACTCCACTTTCTCATGGGAGAAATAAAAAAAAAGAGTTAAATGGGAACAAGACAGGTGACCCATGCCTCTTTCTCCTTTCTTCACATGGGTGTCCCCACAGTACATGGGGGAATCTCAATAAAGAAGAGGTGACCTTCAATAATGGATGGCATCTCTTATCTAGGGGAATGTAGAGGGGATGGGTTGAGTGTTGGTACAACCCATCATGTCCCCTCCTACCTCCAATTTTCGCCACTTAACTTCAGGGGGAGGTTAAGTTGACTAGATGGAGGTTACTCAAGGGTTACCCATGCCAAATGGGCCCCTGGACCCATGGGGTATAACCCAGGGTCAACTTTAACCCATACAAGACACCCCTGGTCAAGGTAAAGCACAAGAAAAGGGCCTCATAATTAAATACTTAAAGAAATTTCAAATTCAATCTCTTTACAACACAAATTATAAAAATAATGTTACATGAGGGTAACCTAACCCACTCGACCATACGAAAGACCACATTACATCAAGACATCAAACACAAAGAGATCTTGGTTCCTCGTGGAACCAGATCGGCTTAACAGGGAATAACAAATAACAAGGTGTGGAATGATCTCCGAAATCTGTGGTTCGATTAGTAATCCCTGCACACTCAATTACAAGATCAGTAACCACATAAAATCATCATAGCCGAAGCAACTTAAATAAAACATGCATTCTCATGACATAGTACAATTTAACATAATTAAAATCATATTACAATTTTCCATCATCACCTAATTCATTTTTCTGAAAAGTAAACTTATCCAAACATCACCCAATTAGTTTTTCCGAAAACATAATAAAGTTTAATAGTCTGACAAATTCTGGGAACTGCTATCCCACAAATATGAAAGTAACAATAACAGTACTGTAAATAGTCATAACAACAGTAGTAAAAAGGGCGGTCCTCACACTTTCATGCTTGCATGTTTAGATTCCAGGTTGTTTAAGGGCTCTATTGCATAGTTAGGGTTTTAATTTGCTGATTCTAGGATTGTAGCAGAGTTTTTACTCGACTACATTGGTGAACCCAATGTGAATCAGCTGTACAGTCTGCAAATTTAGGGTTTTGAATTTTACAGGTCTATGTGATGCATAAGCTGATTAGTGTTATGCATGCGCTCCTTCGTGTGATGATTGAGCCGTACAGCATGACGCCTGCGCCGAATCTGCACCGCCTAAGAGGGGTTCTACAATGCATACACTTGTGTTTAGGGCTTGAGTCTTTTATTTTATTTTAAATAACCCTAACCCAATTTGTTTTGAAGGATTCTAACTTGTTTTAGAGGCTCTTTTTGCTTAGATTACTCTCTAGTTTTATCAGTCATTAGGGTTTTTAAAGCATTAGGGGTTTAAATGTTACAAATCTTTTTTGTCTAGGGTTTATACTTGGTTGTTTTACAATTTGGGTAAATCCTGTTAATGCTTGAAAGTTCCCCATCTTTCTGGCATCCAGGAATTGACCTTACATCCCTAGGGTTTGATATTAGTCCATATAATATGTTTTTCACTTGTTGGTTAGGGTTTTCCTGTTGAATTCTGGTTGCAGGTATTATCTGATGTTTGTGCAGGTTTTTGTGACACATGAGTTTCTCAGTGCACCGCTTACGCTTGACTGAACCACATACTCCTAACAGTACACTGCTTGCACTAGTTTCTGAAATGCATAAGCCTAATAGTGCACCGCTTACGCTCTCTGTGTGACACATGTGACTGGGATAAAAATAGAAAGTTTTAAAATCTTCTTCATTCAGGTTTTTCTATTTTGAACAATAGGGTTAGGGTTTTCTGTTACTAATTTTTGATTTGTAGCCTATGGCATGGGAGAAACATTTTCATTTGCAAGCATAATTTGTTACTTAGGGTTTTCTTTTTCATGAATATGTGTGTGGATTAGACTAAGGAACTTTCTCAATTTGGGTTAAAAAGAACACAACTTTTGTTTGCTATCTACACTCATTTGGAACTAAAATAAACCTCATTCATATTGGATAAAAAGAACCACAACCATGCATTGATCATATTTCATGGGATAAAAAGAACAACAAACTTTGCATTTTCATGCATTGGGTTAAAACAAACCACAAATCTTGCATTTTCTCACTCATTGGGGCTTAAAATTAACTTGCATACTCACTCATTTAAAAAAGATTACATCATTGCTTGCTATGTTTGGTGATTTTTGTTAGAGTTGTGGAAAGGTATATGCTCTTCCCTTGCACCATTGGTGGTCTTGGGAATAAAAACGCCCTCCACATCACTTACATAAAATCACACCACACTTAAGAAAAAGATAAAATCAAAAGAACCCCCATGCGAGTGTGACCAAGTAAATGCGTATGCTCTCCCCTCGCATCTTAGTACGAACTTGGGGATCAAAAATATTTACTTGCATTGCTTTCGTTACCCTTTAGAGTGGGCCTGCTCTTGAGACACATTTGCAAGGAGAACTCATTTGCGACCCCAAGCAGTACTTTCATCTAGTTCATTATACAAATTAGGATAAGGCAAAAGCCAAGTCCAAATCGGTATTAGTGCTTACCGTACAATGCTAACTCAAAAGGAGGCGTACCTTTGTGTATATTAAAACTCCTAGTAGGGTTAGTCAAAGCCTTTAGTAGCTTTTTGGGTGCTCGTAAGGTGCCGGTCCCCTGGATATTCATTACAAACCCTTTATTAGTGGCCAAAAACCCTCTACTTGTTTGACGCAAGGGGTCAGAAGATAGACCTTTGGAGCTGTCCCACACTCTCGCAGTTCCTAGTAGAGAGCAAGTTTCTTAAGGTCTGTGCACCTTAGGGAATTTACAATTTGGTGTGCTCGAGAAGTGAGTTTCATTTAAGGGGGAGCCAGTGCCACCAATTTTCTAGGCTATCCACTTTGAATAAGTGCGGCTGGAGAAATCCAAATGGGAACTCAACAAGTATTGTCCTTGCCTAGCCTAGGGATTGTGAGCTTGTTTTCTAAAGTGTTTTCAAAAATTTGTCACAAAGATGTGAAACCAACAAGAGACATAGCCACAAAAATGACTGCTAAGTGTTTTCATGTCTGATGTGCTTTCTGATTTTTCACAAAACCATCAAAATAGACTTAGAAAATTGGTTTTTAGGCCTGCTAAAATTGCAAAATGCATACACTGAGCAATGAAATGCATAGGAAACCTTTTGCAATGCATAAGATTGAGTAAGATGCATCTGCCAAACTGTGAAACATGTCTGCTGAATAGTAAAATGCATAAGCTGAATAGTGCAACTCATAGGTGTTGGTCATGATGTTAGTCACAAACAAACATAGAATAAAAGTACACATTAACCTTTATTCATCTTGAAAGATACAGTGAATTCAGAGAATTCATGATCCCAAGTCTCCGGTGATTAGGTCTTAATCGACTAAGGTTACTCAGTGGTTAATGTGAGTTGCTGTTTCATTTTGGGGCCTTACGTGAAAGTGTGCCATCATCATGACTTTCCTGCAGCAATTCCTTACAGAGGAGTCAAATTATGCAGTTATTTGATAAAAGGATGTAAAATACCTCGATCTTTGCATGATATTTTCAATTGCGCATGCTTAGTGTTCAAATATGCTAAATATTTGCGATTATCTACGGGATGTTTGCATATTTCAGGTTGTTTGCTTAAGATTATCCGTTATTTGCAATTATGACAGTGAGATATTCTGAAATTAAAAGAAATTAAAGGAAATACTTCTAATTAAGTTGAACCTTTAGCTTTTGATCCACATACATGCTTGATACTGTCATGAGGAGAAGAAATCAAACCATATGTTCACCAGGACATTCCACAACTAGATACAGTTGATGCAAACTTCAGAGGATAATGAATGAAAACAATACATGCAACATGATGAGCACTCCAAGGGACGCAGCAAATCAAAGCATATATCCAGAATTCAAACACAGATTACTCAAGATTTACTAAGATTTGTAATCGGAATACTCTTCTCTTTCATTAAGTATGCAAATGACATGTACATATATAGCAGCTTTGAAATAAGTCCTGAATACTTCAGCAATCAAATTTCAATTAAGTTTCGAATGAATATAACAAGGCATTCCACCACCTTTTATAGAATAAGGTGAGGAATCCGTTTACAAGAGATCTACGGATCTGATATGTCAATACAAATCAATGGTCATCATTTCATGACTTGTCAATTTTACAAAAAGGCACAAGTTGCCAGCTGGCAACTATCTATATTGTATATGCAAAATGTTCCCCCTCATGATGTATCTTCATCATGTTCTTCATCTGATGCATGCGGGTCATCATCATGTGCATCACTTCCTGACTCTTCGCTATCCTGATGATGACGCTGTTGCATATGGGGCTG
This sequence comes from Cunninghamia lanceolata, assembly GCA_027924645.1. NCBI lineage: Eukaryota > Viridiplantae > Streptophyta > Pinopsida > Cupressales > Cupressaceae > Cunninghamia > Cunninghamia lanceolata. The sequence goes on from BSBN01000437.1 coordinate 5,141,916, forward strand.
CATGCTGCTCTGGATCTGTTCGTATGACTGCACAACTTGGTCTATTCCTCCGCCATCTTGAGTCTTTGCCTTGATAATGGCGTGTTTGTGCGCTTCATACTTATCCCTGCTGTTGTCCAGCTTATTCTTTTTGTCCTGCAGTGTCTCATTATAACTCTCCATCTTGACCTTGATCCTCATCACCTTATTTATGATCTCTTCTGTCAAGTGGACGAGTGGACCATCGTCTTCCAGGTGGAAGTTATTGCACAGAGCCTTAAGGGCAGAATCTTCATCTTGATTCTCTATCTTCCCTTCCACTTTGCCCTCTAATGTTTCGAGCGTGTCTGCTTCAATGCCCATTAAATCACGTAGCCTCATGCTGATCTCCCTTAGCTTATTATTGCATCTCTTGAGGACTCCGCATTCAAACTGTACATCTTTGTACCAGATATCTACTAACAATGCAGTATTATTATTTAACACCTGCTTACTGATAAGCAGTTGTGGATTGATCTTCCTTATTTCTCCCAACATGCTGAGGACTCTCTCCAGTTTATAAGACCTTTTTCCGGTCTGCATCTGCAATTTATCCACCTTAGCCTTGGAGTCGCTTAGGATGCTCCACCTCTTCAAAGAGGCCTTCATTATTTCAATGGCATCATCCAATGTGGATGACAACCATTTCCTTATTACGGACGCCTCATGTTTCATGAGGTCCAGTTTATTTACCTCCTCCTGAGAAATGGCAGTCAATGGGACTGCAGCTTCACTTGTGGTACTATCAGGAGTGGTCAAGCCTTTAATATATGCATGCAACTGAGCAATGTGCTCTTTATGTTGCTTATTCTTCTCTTTCTCTCTTTTCACTTTCTGAATTAGAGAGTCTATGATGTCTTTACCTTCTTGACCTTCCTGTTCTTCGTTGGCAAAACCCAGATCTACTGTGCTTATCTGGAATTCATCCACAGTGATTTTGCCCTTCTCCTTCTCCACCGCAGGTACAGTAATTTGTGCGGTCCTTCTCCCTGTCACCGGATCTCTCTTGATGGCCGAAGTCATCCTGGCCTTCCTCCTGGGTTTCATTATATCCGCGGAGAACAGGGTGGAGACGTCAAACTCCTGAATCTCCAGCTCCTCCTCAACATTCACTTCTGTTGTTAACCATGGAGGTACCTGATCATGTTTTTCAGCATCATGCTGTTGTTCACCCCTATCTCCTGTTTCTGTTAAAAAGTGCTGTGGAGACGGTGATTTTTCTTTTTCTTCCTCATGATGCTCGCTTTGCTGCTGATCCTTTGGTGCCTCCTCCTATTGAGGAGCTTCCTTTTCCGGGGGAGCATCTTCTCTGTGTGGGGAACCCTGCGGTGTACCTGTATGTAGATCATGATGATCATGATCTTTTTCTTTCGTTATTTCACCTATTCCCAGTTCTTCCCCTTGTGGAGGTTGGTCATCCTCCTTTTGTTTTTCAACTTCTGGTGGTATGTCCACCACCTTTGATATTGTAGGATCTGCCTGAGGTGATGGCATCTGCTCTGCGGCGGCTATTTGCTATGTACCTGTAGCATCCACCTCTTGTGCCTTATCAGCAGGATCCTCTATCGCTTCTTTCTTCTCATCATCAGCCTTTGCTTCTTGGACCTCTACTATAGCAGGTCCTGCTGATGTATCTTGTGGGCTTTGCTAGCCTGATTCAAGAGCATGGCCCTCTGCTTCGGCCATCTCTATCTCCTCTATTATGTGGCCCTTATCAGGTGATCCTGCTGGTTTCTCAGGACTTGCATCCTGCTTCTCTGTTAAGTCTACCATTGCAGGACTTGTCACCTCGGTGATCAGTGTGTCCAGCCCTATGTCCTGAGCTACTTGTTCCGGGCTCTTCTCTAGTTCTGGGCTCTTTCATCGCTCCGCTTCTGCTTGTTTTATCTCCTCAAGCACTTTTTGAACCGTTGGAGGCTTGTGAGGAGTCACACTGATGCCAGTAGCTAGTGTTTCCATTTCCTGTGCAGACACATCCTGCATAACCTCATCATCAGACAAATTGATTGTCTCTTCCAACGAGACATGTCCCTCTACTTGCGCCTGGGAGGTTTCTTTTTGTTGTTCTTCAGCAAGTTCTGTTTTGAACTTGACAATGGTAGGAAGTGGAACATTGTGCTGAAGTTCCTTCTGCACTTCACTACCTACCCCTTGTAATTGCACTGGGGGTTGACTCATCTCACCTGTCATGGAGGTTCTTGGTTTCTTAGGTGTGGTAGGAACCAACACCTGCGGAGCTCTCCTCTTTCTTCTGATTATCAATGGAGCTTCCTCCTCTTCTTCAGGCTCTTCCTCCATGAGGATATCCTTGCCTGGTTGTCTGGATGACTGACCCACTTCTTGGGTCTCTGTGGTTCCAGCCTCTGCTGTCTTGGCTTTCTTGGGCTTGGGAGGAGAATCTGATTCTGATCCTGATCTGGCTGCCTCCTCAGCCGTGAATACTGCCCTTTCAATTATGACCCCTTTGGGTCCCTTTTCCACCTTCTTGCCCCTTGGGGCTCTCTTGCTTGGCTGCTGTGGTGGAGGGATTCTCTCTCCCTTAGTCTTCCACTTCTCTAGCAGGAAGTCATCATATTCATCTGCAGGGATGTCCTGCCCCTTCTTTTTGTTGTCCACCATGATGGCAACACCCTTTTTCTTCAATGCCTCTACCTGTGCATCTACCCAAGCTTGGGTCAAGTGTAGGGTTCTGGCAAGGAATGGGTCTAAGGACATATCCTCCTGCATGGTGAGGTCAGGGGCAGAAATGGTATCATTGTAGATCTTCTTCTGCTCATATTCATCTGCCATTATCCTGCCGTCATCATTCTTTAGCTGCTGAGGGAGGGAGATGCAGTCGAACGTTCTAATCTGGTTCAGAGTCAACCTCTGATACCTCCTCCTCCTGGCTTCTGCCTCATCTTCGCAGTCAGCCCAAAAATCTTCTAGGTGCCTTTGGTGAATAGGCTTCCCTAGGATCTTCTGTACCCAGCCGTAAGGATCATATGGTCTCGTTACTGGGAAGGGCAGTAGATTCATCTTGTTCAGAGTGACCATCACCTTCTTTATATTATCAGAGTCAGGGCACATGTAGTTGCCAATGCTGACTGGGAACAAAATTGGTGGCAGCTTCTTGGCATCCTTATACATTTGTATCATGGTGGAGCCCTGCCTGATAAATTCCATTAATACTACTGCATCTGTAGGATATCTTGGCAGCATCAGGGGATGTCCTTCAAAACCCTCTATCCTGATATAGGAAAAGGTGGCAAATTGTATGTACCATGCCCCATGCCTGTATACTGCCTCCTGAGCTTCCATGCTCAGTCTTTTAGTTCTGTCATCTTCCATGGTCCTTACCAGATGCATAGAGAATGCATCATTGACCAGTTTGTAGTCCTTGATGTAATTGGTTCTTTGCAGCTGGGGATGATGATCCCAGATATAGGCTGCATTTGTGCCTGTTAGCTTCCCATCTGTAGTTAAGGCATCAAACGTACCTCTATATGCACAAGAATAAACAATGTAAGAAGTCATATAGAAGGCACAATCTGAACCTCCCAAATTCAGCAGCTGCTCATGCAGAGCATCACTTATGATTTGGCCCCACAGTGGCTTGATGTCTGCATATAGACACATCATTATTATGCCGTACATCCAATCTCTGAATTCACCAGTATCAGGTTGGCCAGTCACCCTGTTCAGGAGAGCAATCATGTACTGATATTCTTCATTAAAATCATATTTGAACAGGTGCACTGGGAGCTTGGCCGCTGCATTATACGTGCTGTTCTCGGCCCGCCAAGCATACATATTCTTTCTGGCCATCTTCTTGTTGGCCTCATATTCTCTTTCAGACTTCTTCAAGTCTACACTCTTTACCTTACTGCCCATTGGCAGTCCAAATGTTCGGGAGAGACCTTTGATGGATAGGTCTGCATACACCCTCCCATGCTTCACCACCTGCCTCGTCTGAGGGTTGTAATTTCAGGCGCACTCAATAACCAACTCTGGAGACTCCATGGAGTAGGGGAAGCCAGCAGTGCTCCACATACCTAATACAAATACCGCGTCTAGTATAGGACTCTTGTCATGTCCATCGTTTAGCTTGGCTGACCAGGCTTCCAGGTTTGTACTCCCCTGATGGGTGTCTGTAATTGCCCCAAATTTAAACATGACCCCTCTCTGTGAAGAGAACATAGGCCTACTGAATTCCTCTTGACACTTGACTAAGCGTTTTTCAGCCATGGGTACCTGCAATTGACAACATCTCCTCTCACAATAGGGATATGTATGCATACATATTGCAAATATCATGCCTATTGCACCAATTTCACGTTACTTATTCATACGGATACATAACCAGAACTTACAGCATCATATAGAAACAACATGATGAGGGTTTCAGTTTACTTACCTGGTTATGCCGATTTCTTTTTATACCAGTATATCTCTAAGACACCCTTAATTCAGCTGCTGATCACCTTCCTCCCTCAGTTTATGAGCTCCAGTCGCGCAACGGTGGCTATTCTGCGGATATGAAGGCTAGTGCTCTGTAAAACAATTTTAACGCAGGTAAATGTAACAATGGCGGTTGAATTACCTTTTAACCTCGCAGTTAGGGTAAATTTAAGGCAACTCTGACAAGTTAGATTGCAATCTTTGATCATTCGTGCAAAAACTCAGGATCTCGCCAGACGTTTCATTGGGTTCCGGAGTCGGCGGGAATCACCTACCATATCTGCGCGCATTTAATGGCAATGGCAGCAAAGGGAGTGGGGGGATATTCATACGACAAGATATCATGAGGGCAGGATGATATTTATAAATATCAGGTTGAGTTTCAATATCATCTCCCCTAGTCTTGAAATTGTTATCACGACAAAATTCGGGTGACAACGTACCTTTGTTTACACTTTAGCACATCAGGAGGATATTTCAGTCTATCGGGTGATATTTCAAAATATGATGATGACCTTCAAAATTACTCATTCTCCTCTTTGAATATCGGGATGACGTCATCATGATATTTGTTCTTTGTATTGAAAATGTCTCATGACGTCATTGTCACATTGGGTGAACATGATCATGTTTACAAAGTATCCTGTCGAAATGTAAATATGATGATGATGTCATCAGGATGTTTCTTTCTTCGTTTATCACATTCGGATGATGTCATCAGGATACTTGCTAAGGGTGATATTTTGCGTCAGGATGATATTAACGAATATTGGGTTACATTTGAAAACATGACGTTCGCGATACAAAAGACCGTTCGACGGGGAAGACTTACTATCACTTAATGTTGACGTCCAGATATTTGAACCGTAGGATATTATCGGGGGGGACGTTTCAAATATGATGATGATGTTCTTCAAACAGCATAACTGAGGTTATAAAATATGACCCTCTTCTTGCGAATATCAGGTTTGACCAAGACTTTGACTGTTCATAACTCTCACATCCTGATGAATATCAGGGTGATGTAAAAGGCAAACCTGCATGAATTTTAATGCTCTTTCAGAATATGTGGTCATATATATGAAATATGAATTTTGACAGACTGACCTCATATTGGGGCTTACCTCATCTTGACTCCACATGATGATGAACATGACTGATTTTACCAAACCGCCAGAAAGCAAACAACACAAGCCAAAAGAAAAGTTGGGTCCCTGTTTTGCCAAGTCAAAATGGGGTGTTTTGTGTAACCACACAACAATAGGTTACAATGAAACGCATTCACCTAGTTCTAAAACACATCAGTAGGACAGTGTGACTCATGTGCCTACAAAAAAAATTGGAAACCTAGGGAACATTTGAAAAATCACTCTCCCAATCAAGATTCAACTGCAACCATATCAAACACATTTCAGACCTATTAGTTTTCATCTCTTAGGTTCCATTTACAAATAATTTCATCCTCTTAGGATTTAGTTGCATATACAAGCCCATTTAGAATTAGACTTCATGCCCAACATCTACCATATCATTTTAGGCAACCTTAGAATTTTAGGATTTTAGCCTTAGACATCAATAGAGGATTCCAAAAATTAATCTTCCTAAGTTGAAACATAAGGAGAAACCATCAAAGTGTGACTACCTCATAAGTACAAAAATTGGACTAAGAGACCTTGGCATCATTCTCATTCAATCGATCATTTGGGCCTAATACTCACTTGACTAGTTTGGGTCCATCTTCCAAGTGAATTCTCATACTCCTGAGCTCACTTTAATCAAACCATTCCTCCCACATCAAAATTCCAAGGTCTTGATAAAACCAATTAGTACTTTGAAAGTCATTAGTAGACAATTATATCCTATTGGAGCTAAACTTTGTGAAGATTAAAATCATTAACCTCTACTATAGTCTTGGGCATAATCCCCTTAGATAATTACATCACCATAGTTACATCCTTGCAAAATATCCCAAGAAAATACCAAAAACATATCTCCATTCCTATTCTGCATAAAGCACTTAGATCACACCCATTAGCATAGACTCATTTGTCAACCTTAGAAAAGACCAAAAATAATCCTTGCATTTTCATCCTTAGTGTCATTAGGTACCCTTAGGACAATTACTTAGTACATTCTCACCCTGCATTAGCACCTTATCTAGAACATACCAAAAACATAACATAGAAACATTACATTCCCATCCTTAGGATAAGATCATTTTCCCACCATTCATAAAACTAGCAAGGTCTTTTATGGTTGAAACATGGTTGCAAAGAAAAGGAAAGGGAGAAGAAACCTTAGAACAATCCAAAGATCCTCACATCAAGAAAATGAGATTTGGCACCCCTTCCAACAAACAATCCAACCAAAACACAGGGAACCCCTTTGACAATCTCTTTTTGCAAGATGATGAACCCAAGGTTACACCTAAAGTCCTTGAGGTTGCATCACAAGACCCTATAGTATTGAGGATCCTAGATGAAATGATTGCCACAGACCCAAAAATTTATCTAATGCACCTCTTGCAAAATAGAATCAAACTTCCCAAAGGCGTTGACATAAATACGCTCATAGTAAAACCCACTAATGCTATCATGACAAGCCAAAGCTATGCCTCATCCTCTAATAATCTTGCAAATCAAACCCAAGAACATGTCAACATACCTCTAGGGTAAACCTCACATGAATCCATCATGGTACACATACCTCCCCCTTTCGAGGATAATAATACAAATGCCATGACTCACACATCAAATCCTTTTATTTCTTGGTAAATCCTTAGGGTCAAGATAAGAGAACACGAAGGATACACATTGTGACCTCACAAGCCTGAACCCAAGGAGTTAATACCACGTCAAATGCAAACACAAACTTTGGGTCCAACTACAATAACAACATGAGAAATCTCAACACCAACCCCCTCAACCAACATAACAACGTGACTAGCCAAGGTTTGGGTGCATCCCACATCAAGTCAAACCCCATAGATCCACTTGGAACTAACAACAATGTGACTAATGCCTCATACATTGATCCCAACCAACAACAAGTGAATCCTAATGTTTCATTTCAAAACCTCAACACCACAAGTATGCCATACCATTATCGATACATCAACCCTAACATATCCTTCACAACCAAAACCAAAACATGATACCATTACACGCTCATTACAGCACAAACACCAACACCATCCCACTTGTTGGCAACTTGGGAACTTATAGCATGTCGAATTCTTAGATACAGTCACAAACATCACCAACACACCCGTCGAAGCCCTCACCCAAGAGTTGGATAAGCTGAGATAGCAATTCTCAAACTTACAAGTCTCGGGGAAAAAGAAACCATACTCTATGGAGGACTTATGCCCATATCCATTTGACAAAACCATTTACATGCCTCCTTTCCCTCCGAATTTCACTGTGCCAAACTTTAACAAATATAGGGGAAAGGGGAGTCCCATTGAACAGGTATGCGATTTCTATATTGCTTGTCTTGAGCTCGCCTATGATCATACCTACTTGATGAGACTCTTCCCAAGGAGCCTCATAGGCCAAGCTCTTAAGTGGTTCGCACATCTCTCCATGGGGATATGAACATGGACTGAACTCGCAGACAAATTCATTTCACATTTTTCCTATAACATAGAGATAAACGTAAACATCGCCACCTTGTGCCAAACAAGACAAGAAGATGGAGAGATCTTTATCTCTTTCTTTCAAAGGTGGAGGGGCCTAGCAAGTAAATGTCCTTGTTACATTCCCGAGAATCAACTAGTGTCCATCTTTGTAGAAAATCTCAACAAAGAGCTTATGCACCAATTGCAAATCCATTGCTACACCTCCTTTGGAGAAGTGGTCGAGAAGGGAACAACCATCAAAAAAGCTCTTATTGCCAAAGGCACAATAAAAATCTTTAGTAAAAACCAAAATACCCAAAACGTGCCCTACGACAAGAACAAACTTGGGCTCGAAATAAGAACATCACCAATGATGGGGTGGTAGATGCCAAGGCATTTAGGGCTGGTCTCGTTATCATGCTCCAACCACCCCCCAGAATAAACAACCAACCACATGCACAACAACAACGACAACAACAACAACAACCACAGCCACAGCCATAACAACAATCAGAAAATGTGATTCAAAATAATCAAAGGAGACCACCCCCTAGGAATAACACACCCTAACGCAATTATATGCCTTTGACAGAACCAATTAAATCGGTCTTATAGAAGTTATTGCAAAACAACCTTATCAAATTGCCAGAAATTTGATAATATGACCCAGCTTTTAAACCTCCATCATGGAATGACAACAACTTCTATGATTACCATAGAATCAAAGGTCATAAGACGTCAAACTATTACAAATTGAAAAACATCATTCAGGACTTCATTGATAGGGGTATTGTGGGTGTAGATCATCCAGCTGGTTCCTCCAACACTGATCATACCATCTTTATTGACCCATTACAAAACCACAGATCAAGAAAAGCCTCCGCATCAGGAACCAAACCACATGATAGTGTTAACTACAATAACGTTGCTTATGACTATACCATTAATAGCATCTGTGCGTACGATAACAACATTTCCATGATTACCATCAAAGCCCGTCCAGAGTGTGTCATAGCCACCCGAAAAGCTAAGATAACGCTACAAAGTGCTCTTGCCAACCCTACCAATACATCCATTCCACAACCCAAAAGCTAATATAAGCTTTTGGACCACCTAAAAAAGACCCCAGCTTAGATATCCATCTTTGAATTGCTTCGTCTTTCACCTGAACATAAGGCCATTCTTGACAAAGTACTCCTAGAATCCTCCGTTCCCACTGATCTAAATGTTAACCAATTCCAGGCCATGGTGGGACACTTAGCTACTATGAACAACGTGTCTTTCACAAAATGTGACTTACCGTCACACCGCCCCAATCACACCAACCCTCTTCACCTAGAAGTCTTTATCAATAAACATAAAATTTGATGAGTCCTAGTAGACGGTGGAGCAGGATTGAACATCTGTCCTTTGAAATTAGTAATAACATTGAGCTACTCTGAGGCTTATGTTGATCCAACCAAAAGAATCATTATTAAGGCATATGACGATACTGAATGCTCCTCTAAGTGGTGTAGGGCACCTTGTAAACTTCATGCCTCCATGAGGCAATTTTGCAAATTTTGAGCTATTGGTTGTATTTTGTTTGTAATGAGGTCATATTTTGACCATATCTATTGCATTTGAGTCATTTGAATAGGTTTCTAGGTAAAGTGTGGGGTCAGGTGTCAAATATTGTAAAACCTTGCAAATATTATCAAATTTGCAAAAGCGCAAGAAATGGAATATGAAGAGTCACCTTGTAAAGGGAAGGGTTTTGGTCATTGGAAACTCAAGGGGCAGGTAAAATAATTGATGTAAAATGTTTTAAAGAGCCTTGTGAAGGCGAGAAAGGAGAGAGAACATTGTATCTTGAAGCAATTTTGAATAAAAGTATCTTGTTTCTGCAGATTCAACAATTTTTTCTATTGGTTTTAAGGGTTTGAGAGTCTAAAAAAGGAATAAAAGGTTGTTCCACCGATGGAAACTCTTGTAAATTGGTGGAATGGGTTAGTTTAGATTGTTTTTCCAATTTGATTATGCTTGCAGGTGCTTTTGGTCCATCTTAAAGCTGCAAGAAAATAGTTGTGAGAAGGTGTGTTGGCTACAGAAATGGAAGAGGTCTGTGATCACTATCCTCCAATAGAGATTAAGTTGGGGAGAGGTGCAGAGAGAGTTACACCACTGAGAGAGAGAGAGTGGGTAGAGGTGCATCTTCGAGGATCTCTTGTTCAGTAGATGGATGGTATGTTGTAAGAGGTTGTGTGATGAAGCAATGAGAGAGATGGGTATATGTCTGAGGAAAAGAACATGAAGAATGCAACCATTTCAAACCATGGAGATGCTGAAACAACAGGTATGAAACATAATTTGATTTTAGAGGGAAATGATATTGAGTTGGTGTTCAATTTTGCTTCTTTGAAGGTCAAGGATGAATTGATTTTGGAAATGCAAGAATGAATTGAGAAACATGTTGCTAGGATGGTAGGAAAAGGTTGAATGATAGGTAAAAGGCAAGTTCAACACCATTTTTAGAAGAACAGGTTAGGAATCAATCATCAATTGAAAGACAACATTCAACAATGAAGAACATAAGGTTCAAGACAAAGGGCAAATGCAGATTTTCAGTTGTTGGTGAGTGCAAAGACTACTTGGAGGATTGAATAATGATATTGACAAGCTTGAATCTATTGTGCAGCACTGTCCTCAAGAGGACTTGAGGCAATTTTGCAAATTTTGAGCTATTGGTTATATTTTGTTTGAAATGAGGTCATATTTGGACCATATCTATTGCATTTGAGTCATTTGAATAGGTTTCTAGGTAAAGTGTGGGGTCAAGTTGTCAAATATTGTAAAACCTTGCAAATATTCTCAAAATTGCAAAGTGCAAGAAATGGAATATGAAGAGTCACTTTGTAAAGGGAAGGGTTTTGGTCATTGGAAACTCAAGAGGTAGGTAAAATAACTAATGTAATATGTTTTAAAGAGCCTTGTGAAGGTGAGAAAGTAGAGAGAACATTGTATCTTGAAGCAATTTTCATTAAAAGTACCTTGTTTCTGTAGATTCAACATTTTTTTCTGTTGGTTTTAAGGGTTTGAGAGTCTAAAAAATGAATAAAAGGTCATTCCACCAATGGAAACTCTTGTAAATCAGTGGAATGGGTTAGTTTAGATTGTTTTTTCAATTTAATTATGCTTGCAGGTGCAGGGGAAGGCTTGTTACATGAATTTGTTGCTGTACTAGTTTCTTTTCATAATTTTATGCTTAATTTGATGGCTAAGAGTTGGGGTTTGAAGAAAGGACAATGGTGAAAGATGGAAAATAGTTTAGTAAGCTTATGCAGACCATATTTGATGTGTTTGAGGTGTTAGTGAGGTGAGTAGAGGCTATTAGGAAAGTACAAGTGTAGAATACAGCTTCCCTAATGTCAATTCAAAGGGGATAATGCAAACAGGTAAAGTTTAATTCAAATACAAAGATGAACACACCAAAAAATATAGAATAAACATACAAGATAATAGAGAACAACACCAGATGTACGTGGGAAAACCCTTTTAGGTAAAAAACCCACCACCACAAGAGAGATAATATTTATTTATAGTAAGCTTAGAAAGGTTATAATAAAGATCTCAACCTTCTCGCTCAGGTATCGATTCTCAAATCATACACACAGTTCACTTCCTCTGTACATCTATAGAATGAACAATTTGATCAAATCTCATCATTCATCCAGACGACCTCACCAAATCTGTATATAACACAGTCTTCAAGAGCAAAACCGTTTTAAACTTCTGCCCTAACTGTTCGTTTCAATTGACCTAGCATTGCTATCTTCCAACCCTCACATAACTATTCGTATTCATGTGAGACTTTTAGTCCCACATTCACCAGTTTGAGTTTGATATCCTAGTTTACATACACAAACACTCAGTAAGACTACCGTCGGCAATTTTGTTACCGACGATGCCAGTCTAAGCCTCATCAGAATAGTCCAAGCCATCAGAGACCACTCCACCATCCACATTGATGGTTCCTTGTCCCACCAATTCCCAAGCCTTCATCCTTCATCGGAGTAATAGAAGACCATCAGAGTACCTGCCACAGGCTCAACCGATGGCCAACCTTATGCCGATAGACATATCGCATCGATTGAACCTATTGAACCATTGAACCTGAGGAGCAAAGTTCAAGCCTTCATCAGAGTAACAGCAGCCGATGGCCAACCTTATGCCGATAGACATATCACATCGGTTGAACCTGTTGAACCATTGAACCTGACAAGTGAAGTTCAAGCCTTCATTAGAGTAATAGCATCCGATGGCCAACCTTATGCTGATAGACATATCACATCGGTTGAACCTATTGAACCATTGAACCTGACAAGCGAAGTTCAAGCCTTGCCGATGAACAATGAACATGTACTTGCTATGAACAAACTAATGAATGAATGAGGTTCCAAGCAATAACTTGAGACATTAGGTCTCTTCAATCTCCCACTTGTTGAAGAGAATATTGCTACCTCTTAATCCTCATATGATTACTAAGAATTATGGGCTCGAAGACCCATTCCATCTGAACACCATTTGAACTTGGTCATGCTCACTGGTTTAGTCAAGGCATCGGCAACATTATCCAAAGTATCAACCTTTTCCAGCTTTACCTTTTTGTCTTCCACCATATCACAAACAAAGTGATATTGGACATCAATATGTTTTGTCCTAGCGTGAAAAGTGGGATTTTTTGCCAAACAGATAGCACTTTGACTGTCACAATGAATTTGTATCTGCCCTGCATCAAAACTGACATCAGAACACAACCTCTTCAACCAAACGGCTTCTTAGCATGCACGAGTAGCTGCCATGTACTCTACCTTTGTTGTGGACAAAGCGACTATAGCCTGCTGCTTGCTCATCCAACTAATAGCACCACCATTTAACATGAATACATATCCACTAGTGGATCTTCTACTATTAATGTCCCCTACCCAATTAGAATCAACATATCCCTAATGCTAATAGATTTTTGAGATCCAACTAAGTTTCCATGATAGCAAATAGCATAGTCAGAAGTTCCCTTCAAATGCCTCATAACTCTCTTCATAGCATCCCAATGTGATCTACCTAGATTTGCCATAAATCGGCTCAAAACTCCCACTGCCTGGGCAATGTCTAGTCTGGTACAGACCATTGCGTACATTAAACTACCAACAACACTTGCATAAGGCACTTTTTTCATGTCATCAATTTCATTCGAAGATTCTGGGCAATCTTCAATAGATAGTTTCATTCCTTGCAAAACTAGAACAACTAACTATTTGCAATCAGACATGTTAAATTTATTAAGAACATTGGTAGTATACTTGCTCTGGCTGAGCCAAAGCTTTCTACTAGATCTATCCCTTTTTATTTCCATTCCCAGAATGTACTTCACTACCCCAGATTCTTCATTTCAAATTTCAAGGACAACTGAGATTTTAAATATGAGATCATCCCCTTACCATTTCCAATGAATAACATGTCATCCACATACAATGCAATTACAAGAATTTGATCACCATCAGTTTTATAATAGACACAACAATCAGATTTAGATCTCACAAATCCCAAAGATAAAACATATGTATCAAATTTTTGATACCACATACTAGGAGATTGCTTCAAGCCATAAAGAGACTTTTTAAGTTTACATACTAGATGTTCTTTACCTTTTACCACAAAATGCTCTAGCTGGGACATATAAATTTCTTCTTCAAGGTCCCCATGAAGAAATGTTGTCGTCACATCCATCTGCTCAATTTCAAAGTCATACGCTACTACAAGTGACAATAGAAATCTAATGGATGTCAGCTTAGCTACAGGAGAAAAGATTTCTCCATAATCTATACCTTCCTTTTGAGAATACCCCTTAGTAACCAGTCTTGCCTTGTACTTTTCAATACTACCATCTGGACCATATTTCTTTTTAAATACCCACTTACAGCCCATAGGTTTTATACCTTCAGGAAAGGGCACCAGATCCCAAGTTCCATTTTTCTCCAACGATGACATTTCGTTATCCATGGCTTCCAACCAAGAATCTAAATCAGGTAAACTAATAGCTTCTTTCACAGTCCTAAGTTCATTAGTATCAGTAAGCAAAGCATAGGCACAACTTGAATCAAGTACTGAAAATCTATACCTATCTGGTTGTCTTCTTTCACGTGTAGACCTCCTCAACTGCTTAGGTGCAGGTTCAGGCTCTTGCTCTGGATCTAAATCTTCGGAGCTACTCAAACTCACTTTTGAATCATCTACACTTGGTGCTTGTTGTTCCTCTTTTACAGGGGTTAGAGGAATATTAACAACACTCTTTTCTTTCTTCTCTTCTGTCTTCTCCAGCTGAGGATCAATAACCAAAGGTTTTAGCTCTCTAAAAATTACATTCCTGTTGTAAATTACTTTTTTAGTTTCAGGATTCCAAAGCTTGTACCCTTCAACACCAACTCCATAGCCAATAAGGATACATTTGACTGCCTTATAATCCATCTTAGATCTTTTTACCTTAGGAATATGAGCATATGCCTCATAGCTAAAGACACGAAGATGTCTTAGAGAGGGTTCTTTCGAGACCATGCTTCCATAGGCATCTTATCAACCAATGCCGAAGTGTTGTGTGGTTGTACAACACACCCCATTTTGACTTGACAAAACAGGGACCCAACTTTTTACTTGGCTTGGCTTGTGTTTTCTGCTTGCTAGCAGTCTGGTAAAAGTAAGTCATGCAAATGATCCTACATAAGGGGACTGGGTAAGTCATCATGATGAGGTCAATTTTTCAAAGTTCATATTTCATGTCAATAACCTCATGGTTGGAAAGAGTACAAAATTTCATGCAGGTTTGCCTTTTGGATCACCCTGATATTCCTTAAGGAACGAGAGTTATAGTGAGTCAAAGTCCTGGTCAAACCTGATATTCTGAGGAGCGAGGTCATATTTCTTGACATCAGTCATCTTATGAAAGATCACCCTGATCCAATTTTATCACCCGATAAATCATTTATCAAGAGAATTGGACATCAATTTTAGGTGATAGAAGCATTTACCCGTCGAACAACGTCATATATTTTGTGGGGGTCATATTCCCAATATCACCCGATATTTCGAATATCACCCTATCTCCCGAATATCACCCTGTCACAAAATATCACCCTAAAGCCAATATCATGATGATGTCATATAATCCTGATAGATAAGAAAATTGCCATGATGATGATGTCATCATTCTTTTTACCTCGCGGAGGTATATTTCCAATAGCGACCCTTTCTACATAACATGACGATGACGTCATAGTGCAATAATGATAAACTAAGTCATTATCCTGATGACATCATCCTGATATTTCTTAATATCACCTGACATTTTAAACATGACCTGATATTTAGAATATCCCCTGATCTTCCGAGGATCACCCCGCTCCTCTTTCCACGCAACATTAAATGCCATAAATGCAGTAGGTGGTTTCCCGCCGATTGTGAACCTGATCTAGACACTTGGCAATGTCCATGAATTAATGACAAGGGATCAATGGTTAAGATTGAATAAACCCTGTGTTGCCCTAAAATTGACCTAATAAGGAGGATAAAAGTGAATTTACACCGTCATTTTTACACTTACCTTACGATAAAATCAGTTTTTACAGAGCACAGAGCTTTAGAACCCTCATATGACCTACCTGCGGACACACATGGCTTGCAGCAGAACAGGACACGTGATTATCACTAGTATCTAAATCTCTTTCATATAATCATAAGCATAATCAAGGAGTTAAACGCTATCAAGAAAGTAATTAAAACCCTCCTCCTGTCATTTTCTGCATGTCCAGGTAGTATGCTTTTGCTGGTTTGAAGATATATGTTATGCATATCATGATGAAGCGATGATTAATTAATATAATGTGCATCATGCCGTGAAGATATAATGTTGTGTGCATGTATGTGAAGTATTGTATGGTAAGATTGGTCCTGTTTATTGCAGGAAACCATGGCAGACAAGAGGTTGAGCAAATCTAATGCTAAATTTCTTAAACCAATGTTCGCTCAACCTAAAGGTGTACGGTTCAAGTATGGCGTCATCACAGACACACACCAGGGAAGCACTGATTTGGTCACTTGGTCATCTAGAATGCATGATGACAAGAATAATACCCTGTTGGACGCCATTTTCATGTTAGGAATGTGGAACGTAGTTGGATTTCCCTATTCTATTGAGAATCTAGAATTGATTATTGAATGTGCCAAAAACTACAATCCATAAACAAGGAAAGTGGAAAAGCATGGTCGAGTGTATGTTGATCTGTCCATCAGGGGGATTGCAGCCACTTTCAATTTACCATTGGGAAAGAAGGTTGTCAGCATGGATCCGAAGAAGCTGGAAACCGAATATATAAACAACAAGAAGGCTGCTAGGAAGAGAATGTATCAATGGAGGGCAAAGAATAGTCCTTATACTGCAGCTGCCAAACTACCAGTGCATATGTACAAGTTTGACTCTGATGATGAATACCAATATATGATAGCCCTACTTAGTAGAGTGACAGGCCAGCCTGATGCTGCGAGTTTCAAAGATTGGATGTATGGGGTTATCCTAATGTGTCTGTATACAGACAACAAGCCATTATGGGCCAAAATGATAAGTGATGCCCTAGATGAGCAGCTCATGAACCTAGGAGGCCTAGAATGTTCATTTCATATGACTTCATATGTGGTATACTCACGTGCATACAAAGGTACATTCAGTACACTTGCAATAGAAGGAAAGATTGGTGGCACTACAAATGATGCCCACATTTGGGATCATTATCCCCAGTTGCAAAGACAAAATTATCTTCTAGATTACAAATTAGTGAATGATGCATTTTCTATGCATCTGGTCAGGACAATGGAAGAAGATAGGACTAAAAGATTGAGCATGGAAGCTCAAGAAGTCATATACAGGCATGATGCCTAGTTTATACAATATACCACATTCTCTTATATCATAATAGAGGGCTTTGCAGGACAACCCCTCATGCTCCCAAGATATCCCATGGATGCAATTATCCTGATGGAATTCATGAGATAGATATCCACAATACTGGTTGCTTACAAAGCAAATAATAGGATTCCACCAGTACTGTTTCCAATAACAATGGATTGGTATATATGCCAAGATTCTGATAACAATAAGAAGGCCATAGCTAGTCTAGACATGATGAAGTTACAGCCCCTCCCCCTAGTAAGATCATATGACCCATATGGGAGGATGCAGAAAATCATGGGGAAGCACATCCATCAGAAGCACTTAGAGGATTTCTAGATAGATTGTGAGGATGAAGCTGAGGCCAGAAGAAGAAAATACCAAAGGCTGACTCTCAACCAGATCAGAACTTTTGATTGTATTCCAGTACCTGCTTAGTTAAAGAGGGATGATGGTAAAATAATAGCTAATGAATATGAGGAAAAGAAGATATACAATGACACAATCTCAACACCTGATCTTACACAGCATGAGGATATTTCATTAGACCAATTTATAGGCAGGATATTGCAGTTAACCCAGTCTTGGGTAGATGAACAAATAAATGCACTAAAGAAGAAGGGTGTATCCCTTACAGTTGATAATAAGAAGAAGAGGCAGGAGCTTCCTGACAATGAATATGATGACTTTCTGATTGAAAAGAGGAAATCTAAAGGAGAAAGAATGCTGCCTCAAGAACAAAGCAAGAGACCCCCTAGAGGTAAGAAAACTAATTATGAACCTAAAGGGGTAATAGTTGAAAGAGTGATTATAACAGCTGAGGATGCATCTGCATCAGGATAGGCATCAGCCTCATCAGCACCACCTCCTATAGATACACAAAAGGCTAAAAAGATCTAAGGGCCAGCTGTTGAAACTACTGAAACATATGAGGAGGGTCAAGCATCACAAAAGAAAAAGGAAAAGGATGTTCTTCTTGATGAAGAGCCTGAAGAAGAGGACCCTATGCCCCTCATTAGAAAAAGAAAAGCACCTCAGGTGATGGCATCCACACCTAAGAAACCAAGAACCTCAATGAGAGGTGAAATAAAACATGACCCCATAGTATTGAGGGGAGCTGGTGGAGAAGTATTCAGAAAGGAACTGCAACACAATGTACCACTTCCCACCATTGTTCAGTTTAAGACTGAACAAGCTGAAGACCAGATGAAAGAAGCCTCTAAGCCAATTCAAAGTAGTCTTGTCTCACTGGAGGAGACAGTTGACTTATCTGATGATGAGGTAGTAAAGGATGTAACCTCTCAACAAATGGAAACCCTTACTGCTAACACCCGCATAACCCCACAAGGAACTCCCTCAGTATAGGTGGCTGTGTTAGAAGAACTGAAGCAACTAGAACAAGAAAAGGAAAATAGCCCAGAAAGGATTGCACAACAAATAGGGCTTGATAAACTAGGGGATCAGGTGACTAGCCCCAAAGTGATAGATTTAACATATAGGGAGGATGTAGCACATCCTGAAAATCCAATGGGTACACCTGAGAGAACAGAAAATGTTGAGGAGATTAAATTGACAGAAGCAGAAGGACACACTATAGATATGAGTCAACAACAACAAGATATATCTAATGAGCCCAAAATAGTTGAAGTCCAAGAAAAGGGTGGAAATGAAAATGTTATATTAAGTGAAGAAGTACCCAGGACTCAAGAAGCCTTTGGTGAAAAAGATACATTAGGTCAGGATGACCTAAGGACTCAAGAAATGGATACTACAGGTGTGGATCAGAATGTGATCCAAAATTAGGTAGAAGCACCTAAGGTAGATACAATGACATTTACGGATGCAAATGTGCCTCATAATGAGGAAATTCCCACAGGGGATGAAACAAAAAATGATGAAGTACAGGACCAATTACAAGATCATCATGTGGATGCATCGCAAGATCCTCCACCACAAGAAGAAATTCCTCAACAGGAGGAAGTACCACAAGATCACCCTCATGAAGAGCATCACGAGGAAGAAATAATGAAGTCTCCATCCCCATCAAAAATAGATGCAGTTACTGGAGATCAAGGTGATCAACATGATGATGGTGGATGCCAAGGATCTAGAGACCAAGTTCTTCCATGGCTTGAGAAAGAAATAGATACAGAGTCAGGTTTGGAGATTCAAGAGTTTGATGTGTCAACCCTATTTTCAGAGACCATCATGAAGCCAAGGAGGAAGGCCAGATTAACCTCAACCATAAGAAGAGATCCTGCTACAGGTAGAAGAACTGCTCATATAGCACTTCCCATGGTTGAAAAAGAGAAAGGCAAAATCACCCTGGAAGAATTCCAGATCACTACTGTTGATTTAGGGTTTGCCAATGAAGACTAGGAAGGTCAAGAGGGAAAAGATATAATTGATTCTTTGACCCAGAGGGTAAAGAAGGAAAAAGAGAAAAATAAGTAGCATAAGGAACACATTGCTCAGCTGCATGCCTACATAAAAGGGTTAATTAACCCTGATGACACTTCAAATGCAGAAGCAGTCCCATTGACTACAATTTCTCAGGAAGAGATCAATAAGCTGGACCTTATGAAGCACGAATCGGTAATAATGAGGAGGTGGATGTTATCCGCACTCAATGGAGCAGAAGAAGTAGTGAAAGCCTCTTTACAGAGGTGGAATTCTCTAAGTATCTCCAGAAGGAAGGTTGATAAGTTGCAAATGGAGGTCGGAAGAAGGTCATTTCAATTAGAGAAGCCTTGAGTGCTTTGGATGAAATGAAGACGATTAATCCTCAAGTTCTAATAAACAAACAAGTGCTGGATAGTAATACTACCATATTGATGGATATCTAGTATAAAGATATCAAATTTGAAAATGATGTATTAAAAAGATGCAACAACAAGTTAAGAGACATCAGCATGAAGCTGCATGACATGATGTCATTTGAAGCAGAGATCTTGGAGGCCCTAGAGGGGAAGTTAGAAGGAAAGATTGAGAATCAAGATGCAGATTTTGCAGTAAAGGCTCTGCATAATAACTTCCCGCTGATAGCTGATGACCCTCTTAACCACCTGACAGAAGAAGCCATGGACAAGATCATGAGGATCAAAGTCAGGGTGGAGAATTATAATGAAACATCAGGCAGTAGGAGGAGCAAATTGGAGACTCTTCAAAATAAATATCAGGCCCACAAGCACGCCATTGTCAAGACAAAAACTTAGGATGGCGGAGAAGTTGAACGAGTGGTGGGAGCATATGAAAATGTCAAGATAATCATGCAGGCCCATATACAAAGCAATGTTCATCAAGATGATGAAGATGCAGGAAGTGATGATCCAAATGCACCTGATGATGAGGATGAATAACCTGAAAAATGAAGAGTAGATGAAGATGCAATACCAAAGAAGGCATAAGCATCTGGCATTTAGAGAAAAATAAGTAATTCAGATGGTTGCCAGCTAGCAACCTGTGCCACGTGAAATGTTGACTAAGTCAAGGATGAATATCCACCGTAGATCTTAATAGATAAATCTTGATCATAGATCATGTGTAACCGCTCCCTCACCTTGTTCTATAAAAGGTGCAGGGATGCCTTATTTTGAGCATTGGAAACTTAATTGAAATCTATTTGCTGAAATATTCAGGGCTTATCTCAAAGTTGTTGTACACATATATGTTCTTGCATACTTAATGAATGAGAAGACTATTTTGATTACAATCCATCATAAATCTTGAGTAATCAATGTATGAATTCTTGATACACGCTTTGATTTGCTGCATCTCTTGGAGTTCATATCAGCTTGCATGTGTTGTCTTCATTCCTTTCCTTTGAAGTTAGCATCAGTTGTATCTAGCTGTGGAATGTCCTGGTGAACATATGGTTTGATTTCTTCTCTTCATGACTGTATCTGATGTTTATGTAGTTCAATAACTAAAGGTTCATCATTATTTGAAGTATTCTATTTAGTTTCTTTTAATTTCAGAATAATTCACCATCACAATTGTAATAATTGACAATCAGAAGCAAATAGTAATAAATATGCGGATATCTCAAAGATAATTGAAAATCAGTAGCATATTTGAGTTAAAGCATGTCAAATTGACAAATATCATGCAAAGATTTAAGTATAAATATATCATCCAAAGAAATATACTATGAAATAACGTTTCTTTGTAGCATCTTATCAGATCTTGTTGATGAACGTAAGGCCCCCAAAATGGAAAACAGCAACGCACATCAACCACTGAGTAATGTCAGTAGGTTATGAACTAATCCACGGAGACTTGGGATCATGAATTCTCTGAATTCATCATATCTTTCAAGATGAGTAAAGGTTGTTGTGCAATTTTTATTCTATGTTTGCTTATGACTAACATCATGATCAACACGAAGTAGGAGAACGATTCAGCAAGTAACAAGTTGTAGCAACTACCTCAGCCTAGAACCTTTGTTCAAGACCAGCATAACTCAACATACTTCTTGCTTTCTCCATCAATGATCAATTCAACCTTTCAGCAACTCCATTTTGTTATGGAGTATAAGGTGTAGTCTTATGCCTTTTTATTCCATGATCAATACAATATTTATCAAAATCTACATTGCAATATTCACCACCGTTATCCGTTCTCAAACATTTTATTTTTCTACCAGTCTGATTTTCCACAAGATATTAAAATTCTTTAAACCGACTGAACACTTCTAATTTATTTTTCAAAAAAAATACAAATACCCTCCTTGAATAATCATCAATAAACAATATGTAGTATCTTGATTTAGACAGAGAAGGAACATCAACTAGACCAAAAACATCATAATGTACATAGTCCAGAGCACCAGAAGATTTATGAGAACTAGAGTAAAAAGAAACACAATTCTATTTTCTATATATGCAATGTTCGCAGAAATTGAACTCCAGATTACAATCAATTAGCCCATCTACCAGGTTTTTGTTTTTCAAGGTTTTTAAACCTTTTTCAGCTATGTGACCAAGTCTATGATGCTAGAGCATTATTTTTTCTGCAGGAAGTTTAACTTCCATAGAGTTTGCATCATGTGTTATAATAGTAGCTTTTTCAAATTTTATAGACATTATTACAGCACACTGGTTTAGTATCTAACCTATACAAAGTTCCAATGCGTTCACCCTTTGCCAGTACAATAGAACCTCTAGTCATCTTACAGCCACCATTCACAAAAGTACCTTGCACTCCAACATCATTAAGCTTACTAACAGAAAGTAAATTTTGAGCCAGACCTAGTATGTGTAATACTCCATTCATTCCCTTTATTCTGCCATCCGAGAACTGGATTTTGACTCTTCCTCAGCCAACAATTTCTAGTGTTGAATCACTTGCCAAGAACACCTTCCCACAAGCATATGGTTCATACTTAGTGAACCATTCTCTATGAGATGTCATATGAAAAGATTCTCCTGAATCCACCAGCCATACATCTTCAGATGTAGGCATTGCCAGGGCAGCAATGAAGGCATCAGCATCACTCTAAGAAGAATCGGTATCAGAGAAGTTCTTCTTCTTCTTTTTCTCCTCTTTGCAGTCTTTTCTGATGTGTCCTTTTTGTACACAATTCCAGCACTTCACCTTGGACTTTTTTCAAGGAGATTTTGATCTCCCCTCTGATTTGGACTTAGACTTCTTGTCTTTCTTCTCGCCTCTTTCCTTTGATCTACCTCGAACGGACAGGGCCTCTTTGGCCATCTCAAAAGATTTCCTCCACATCTCTTCAGATAACAGCGAGGCAACAACTTCTTCAATTTTAAACGTGGTTGTTGTACTTCCAATAGCCATCACAAGATGATCCCATGAGTTAGATAAGGAACACAACATAAGCATACAGTGGTCCTCCTCTTCTATTTTTACACCTACAGATATCAACTGTATAGTAATCATATTAAATGAGTTCAGATGGTCTGCTATGCTCCTTCATCCATCTTAGAGAGTACAACTTCTTTCTGAGGAAACGTTTATTCACCAAGGACTTGCCCTGATAAATATCTCCCAACTTCTTCCACAAAGCATTTGCAGTCTTCTCCTCATGGACGTTCAATAGAATAGAATCTGCTAAACTTAATCTTATTAGTCCTCTAGCTTTCCTATCTGCCAGGTCCCAGTCTTCTTGCTTCATGCCTAAAGGTTTAGTCCCAGACACAGCAACCCAAAGATCTCTGTCGACCAGCAAATCTTCAACCTTAAGCTTCCACAACTCAAAGTTTGTGCCATTGAACTTTTCAATGTCTACTTTTCCTGATGCACTTGCCATCTTATTTAACAAAATAGACCTCTACAAAACTCCCACTCACAGAACTAACACAAAAAACCCAACCTACCAACAAGGATAACACAACTGGCTAGGCTCTGATACCACTTGTTAGGAAAGCACAGGTGTGGAATACAGCTTTCCTAATGTCAATTCAAAGGGGATAATGCAGATAGGTAAAGTTTAATTCAAATACAAAGATGAACACACCAGAAAATACAGAATAAACATACAAGATAACAGAGAACAACACCAGATATAGGTGGGAAAACCCTTTCAGGTAAAAAACCCACCACCACAAGAGAGATAATCTTTATTTACAGTAAGCTTAGAAAGGTTACAATAAAGATCTCAACCTTCTCGCTCAGGTATCGATTCTCAAATCATACACATAGTTCACTTCCTCTGTACATCTATAGAATGAACAATTTGATCAAATCTCATCATCCATCCAGATGACCTCACCAAATCTGTATATAACACAGTCTTCAAGAGTAAAATTGTTTTGAACTTCTACCCTAACTGTTCGTTTCAACTGACCCAGCATCGCTATCTTCGAACTATCGCATAACTATTCGTATTCATGTGAGACCTTTAGTCCCACATTCACCAGTTTGAGTTTGATATCCCAATTTACATACACAAACACTCAGTAAGACTATCGTCAACAATTTTGTTGCTGACGATGCCAATCTAAGCCTCATCGAAATAGCCCAAGCCATCGGAGATCACTCCACCATCCACACCGATGGTTCCTTGTCCCACTGATGCCCAAGCCTTCATCCTTCATTGGAGTAATAGAAGACTATTGGAGTACCTACCACAGGCTCAGCTAATGGCCAACCTTATGCCGATAGACATATCACATCGGTTGAACCTGTTGAACCATTGAACCTGACGAGCGAAGTTCAAGCCTTCATCAGAGTAATAGCAACCGATGGCCAACCTTATGCCAATAGACATATCACATCAGTTGAACCTGTTGAACCATTAAACCTGACAAGCAAAGTTCAATCCTTCATCAGAGTAACAGCAGCCAATGGCCAACCTTATGTCGATAGACATATCACATCGGTTGAACCTGACGAGCGAAGTTCAAGCCTTACCGATAAATGATGAACGATGCACATGTACTTGCTATGAAAAAACCAATGATGAATGAGGTAACAAGAAGTAACTTGAGACATTAGGTCTCTTCAGAGGCCTGGAGTCTAAAGATCCAATAAACCCTCATCCAAATAAGCTTAATTAGGCCTCTTTTCAAGTGGAATAGTCAATTTTAGGGCCTTATGTTACAAAACAACCCCATCTGCATGTGAGATATGTTGTGTAAGAGGGAAATGGGTATCCATAACTATAATTAGATTTTGGGTATGAGCTCCAGTTTGGAAATTATGTCAAAAAAACCTCTTTTGTTGTCCTAATTAGACCTTTAGGACAGCGGGACAGTCAAATTTTGGAGGTTACTTTTCAAAACAACCCTAGTCACCTATTGGAGATGTTAAATACAAGACAAAAGGGTATCTAGAATGCTAATTATTTTGTGGGTTTGAAGATTATTTTGAAATTTATGCTCTATTTACTCTATTTGGAGTGCTACAAGTGAATAGGCCTCTTGGTATGAACGATGGGATAATGAAGGAACCAGGGTTCTAAGGGAGTTTGGTTGGCTTAATCTAGTCAATATTATGATGCCTAAGGTGTATCAAAGGTTCATTGAGAGTTTGGTGTCTTGAAACCTCCATTTGGTGTATTTGTAGCCTTTGAAATCATGTTTCATGGAAGTGAATTTATGAGTATTTAGGTGATCTATCAAAATTAGTGTTTTGTACCTTTTAAAACCTTTTGAAGCCCATCATGCTCTGCATCACTAAGGGATTCATCACCCTACCTGTAAGGGTTGGACCTGCCACATAGGACACCGTATTCCATGTCTTGGATACCGAGCTACCATACAACCTTATCCTTGGCCGACCATGGATCCACGCCATGAAGGATGTCCCTTCCACATACCATCAATGCATCAAATTCCCCTATGACAGCATGGAAATCACCATCCATGGTGATCCTAATGCCTTCCAATACTACAGCTACCTTAGAGAGGTACCCCAACATCAGGTGCCTATAAATAAGGGAATCTCACCATTCACTTCATCCAATTATGTCGACCCATCCACATTATCCAAATCCCCTACCACTTTCACTCCACCTATCAACCCCAAAATTCAAATCCAAGATAGAAGATGTGGTGAGTACAAGATGGAAAGGTAATACTGCATTGGAAAGTTGCCTGCATCACCTAAGTCTCAAGGAAGGCCCAACCCTATTCCGTCAAAGCAAACTCTTTCAGTTGGTCCCACCACATTCACAAAGTGGGGCGAACTCAATAAAGAAGACATCAGTGAGGACATATCCACATGGCTCTATAAGGAATAAGAAGAAGAAATCGAACATATCAAATTGCTCATAGAACAATATGGTAAGGGAAATGAATTTGTCAAAAAACAAGGATATGATAGGCATAGTGGACTTGGACCCAATGAAAATGGATGCACCGAGCCTCTTCAACCAACAATGTGGCCATGCAACAAAGGGTTGGGATATAACTCACAAAGATATAGGGCTCTACATACCAAGTTACTTCTAAGAGGGGAGGGGAGTACTTCCAGAGAAGTTGTGACATCAAGAGATCTACCCAAACTCGAACCCGAACCATCCACACCGGATTTGCTCGCACCATCCACATTCAACTCACCCGAATCATCCACATATGACCTCCCCGAAGGTGCTACTTGGATCAGTATCTTTTGGGATCCTAATACCACGTCTATTTGCACCCTAACTCCCAGACCATAAATTACCTATACACCGATGATGGCTTACCACTAGTTCATCCTGAGCTAATCGACTAGGACCAACAAGATCCACCTAGCTTAGATTTATTCAAGAACGACGAAGCAATAGCCAAGTTCATGGGACTTTGTGAAGGCTTACCTATTGGGGATCATAAAGTTGGTTACATCATGGACTTAGACGACTATGTATAGTTTGGAGAATCCACTCCACCCTCTAGTCGCAAAAGTGAAAATAAAAAAAATAAAAAAATAGGTCTCTGGGTGAAAATTGAAAGGCACTCTTAGATCATTCAAAAGTAAAAATAAAGGACATATCCGAGGGTGAAAACCTCCTTGAGGCACCCAAGGATGGAGGGTTGGAAGTGTTGCCTATCACATAGAAAAAATCGCTACTGTTAGTAGAAACAACTCTTCAAACCAACCTTGGTACTGAAGAAGCGCCCAAGATTATTCACTTTGCTGAGTCACTCACAGAAAAAGAAAAGACTAAATTCAGAGATTTCTTCTCAGAACGACAAGTCAACTTCACCTGGTCGTATGCTGATATGCCTAGGCTTGACCCATAGTTTGTCGTACATCACCTGCCGTTGTTGCCAAATGCCAAACCAGTCAAGCAGAAACAACATAAAATGCACCCACAAATTTGTAAAGGGTGGAATTTGGATAGTTGAGTTTTTGGTAGTTTTGTATATGTATCCTCCTTTCACCCTTTCATTCAAGGACTTAGGTTCGAGTGGCAATGTACTATCAGATCCTAGGTCACTGTGAGATGTAGGGAAACTTGGATTTGTGTGATTTGATTACCAATTGTGTCTAATTATGCTCAATTATACACCAAAATCCTAATTATGCAAATACGGAAGCAAATGGATGAATATCAGAAAATGTTGCTATAGAAAAATGTAAAATAACAGATAACTGTGGACCTATTTTTAGGATTCGGAAGTAGAACAGTTGGGTACTAATGAGTGGGCGCCCAAGTCCAGTGCCTAGGTTTTTGTCGGGATCTGGAAGCTTGATTTGTAACCTATTCCTGCTGCATCAGAGATTTTCCCGTCACAGAATTCAGAGGACTAAAGAGCGGGTGCCCAAGTCCAGGGTGCTATTTTAAACTCTGATCTACAGATCTAACTCTATAGTATCCTCCTACAACTCCACTTTTCCTGTATCTTCAACCTATATCCTGCAATTGCAGAAACTTTGGGAGGGTGTTGTGGTGTTTAGAGGCTTGCCTCAGTCAAGCCCCGGAGAGACATTCAAGTCTTCCAAACACCGTTGTCAGATAGAGAGTGCATGCCCTTGTGAGGCAGAGGCAAAAACTAAATGATAAATGCTCCAAAACACAAATGATGTCACCTTGTAGTGAAGATCTCATGGAAGGAAGAAGCTCTTCATGCCATGAGGAGAAGATTTCTCAAATCTGCAAATACAAACACATAAACAACACAAATCTGCTCTTTCTACACAAATAAAGCCTTGAGTCACCTTCACATAAACTTGAGAATCCAAATTGCTAGCTAGTAATCATCTAGTTTACAAATGAATGCCTAAACATGCTTATATATGCAACTACAAACACTCCCGCCAAGAATTTTGTAATTCAAACTTACTGTGTCAACATAGGACCCAAATAATGGTCACAAGCTGACACTCAAAATTTGGGACTGACCCAAAATAGGGCAGGACTAGGGCACGGGCACTGAAGTCCTCCCCCCTATTTTGGTCAGGGTTAGGTTCAATGGATCCCCCTAGGTCCCATTTGTCATGAAACATAGGGCTCATTTCATCGAGATGCCAAAATATGATGCAAGATGTCCTAAATGCAGATAAAAGACCCAAGAGCTAAACCTTAGGAGGGAAAATCCCCCAAGGGGATATTTTCTGACGTTACATTTAGCTCCCACTTTAATGTATGTATAAATGCAAGGCCAATACATGCATTAAAGTACGGTCAACAAACACACCAAGCATGGAGAAGACATGTCAAACACATTGAAGACAATGATAGGCATGCAAAACATGAAGAAGATAGTTACAGTCATGCAAAACATGAAGAAAACAACAGATGCATAGAAGATAGTTAATGCATGGAAGACATAAATGATTTCTTTTCTTTTCTTTTTCTCATATATATGAAATACAGATGCAAGTGCAAGGAAAGTAAACACACCTCCCATAATGCAAGAAGCACTCATCGCGCTGGTCTTTAGATTGCATATATGGGGCAACACACATGCAAGACACACCAAACCTCCCAAAATGTAGGAAGCACTCATCGTGCTGGTCTTTAGACTGCATATGGGGCAACAAACATGCCAAACAAAGAAATCATGCCAAACACACACACTTTAAAGACAGAGAAAACACAGCAGACAAGCGATGGAGTGTTCCTATTTCTAGGCTCATCACCATCTTAGGCACATTACAGGCACACACCGATGATTGCGCTTCACCACAATAATTGTTGAAGACACGCTTAAGGGTTGAGTTAGTCATAGAACTGCTCCTTGCCTCTGCAGAGGACTTTTGAAAATGACAAAATGGGCACTCTATGCAAGAGATACACCATACCCACCTCCACTGAGGGCTTAAGATGATTGATTGATTGATTGATTGCAAACAAACTCAGAATACAGGAGGGACTCATCGCCACTAGTCTTTAAACTGCACCTGAGGACAAGCACATTGCTAACATCTACAATAGGCAGCTTACCTTATATATGCCCCCACCTTAAGGTGGTTGATATCATGCCTCGATATCAAGCATGTTAAGGTAGGAAGAAAACACACAAGGGAACACAGACTTTCGCAAAGCTCATGCCCCCCAGAGGTGACATGTACTTTACGATCACCAAATGTTCCCATAAACACATCCCTGCAAGAAACATGTTAGTGTCTACATAATCATGATAAACAACAACATCAATGCATATGATTAACCACACAAAGAGACAAGGTTATACTACAAATTGGGAGATCGAGGATAACCATGGGGCTATATTAGGAAAATCTCATAATCAAGTGTCACCAAGGTGAGATTCAAAGAAAAACAAAGTGCATGGAGCAGTAGTATTGTTAAGGTTTGTAAGTGAGATAAAGATCATCAAAATCACTACGCAGAAAGCACGGAGTGCTTCTAGTAGCCAAGTGTCAGATAAGATATACAACCCCATCGTCATATTAGGAACTAAGTCCAATTTTTGATTTCTCGCTAAAGGAATGCCAAGTCCACATCAATATAATGGTTTTTCATCATTCGCCTGCTAGATAGAAACACTAGAGGAAGGGAAACAATAAATCAGAGAAGAGAAACAAGTGTCTTAGGGATAGTCATGTAGGAGGGTGCCCCAAAGTCACCAACCACAATTCTATGTCTGAAAGACACAACACACAATGATGAAATCAGAGAGAGAGGCAATATAGAAGAGTGATGATATAAATAGAGGAAGGTCACAACAGAGGCAGTCTCCTGGTATCTTAGACCTTACAAGAGAATCTGGGGTCATCCCAGGAGGCCTAAACAACACTTAAAACATCACAAGAGAGATAAAGGGTTAGAAATACTTACCTGTAGGATCTTTGTATCAGATTTTTGAACTTGCAAACCTCTTGGAGAGGTACTCGAACATGTTTAGTGCAAAGTTTGAGTGGCTCTTATGAAAGTTTTGTTTATTATCATATGATGCTTGTTCCTTAAATCCTTGTTCAAATGAGACTTTTTGTTGCTTATGAGGGGGAGAACCACTATTATTTCCAATTGCTGATAGTCGTCTTACTCTTTTCTAATTTTTAGTGAGTTTTCATTGTTGATGCCGTCTAACACAGTAACAGGAATCATCCTATAGCATCTCACTCATTTGTATTAGTTTTTCTACTTGTCTTTTTGATGTATTTTAGTTATCTCCTGATCCATATACAGATAACGAAGGAGGAACCTCAACATAAATTCCATTTCTTAGTGGACAAGGTGGGTTATCCACCTTTTCCTTATCCACCTCAATCATACCAATGATGTTATCATATTCCAAGTAATCATCATCAACTACTTCTATTAGTCTGTGTTCCAACATATTGTTATCAGTATGTTTAGGGAAAGGATTAGTGAAGATTTGTAAATTTTGATTCAGCGGAGCAACCGACTTATTTTCATTATCATTCACACTCGATACCTGTATGATATTCAAATCAATGAGGTCTTGTATTTCATGTTTAAGACGCATAGATCATTCAGTATCATGTCCTTGTGTTTGATGAAAATGACAAAAGGCATTAGCATCGAAGTAAGGTCCTTGTGCTTTACTAGGATCAACAGGCTTAATCAGGGGAAGCTTCAGAATGTTATTACTCATAGCTTGATTCATGATAGAATGATAAGACTCAGATATCAGAGTAAACTTTCTTGGTTGATATGATGTCTTCTTCCGATTTGTGATAGCAGACACATTAGAAAAGTTGTTCATATTCGGTCCATTAATCTTTATGAAACTTCTATTATTATTTCTCTTAAAGTTGTTTTGTGATGATCCACCCATGGATTAGCTAACTTGAGCTGATGAGTTTTGGTTTTCATACTGACTAGACAAAAGTTGGTAATCATGAAGGGTGGTGCATTAATGTTGAAAGGAGTTATATTTCATCAAGAGTATTTTATCACAAATATTAGGTTGTAGATTAGTGATAAACACCTTCTGAACATCCTCATCTTTCATATGATATTGAATTTGTGTATACAAAGCTTGATACCAACTAATAAACTTAGTTAACTTTTCTTTCGGACCTTGCTTGCAATGAACTAAGTCAATCAAAGAGACTTGAGGTCCAATGTTTGCTTGAAAATGTTGTAAAAATTGATCAATCAACTGTGGAAAGGAGTGTATTGAATTCGAAGGCAAAGAGCAAAACCATTCTAAAGCAGTATCTTTGAGAGATCGTGGGAAAAGTTTTGCCAACAAGTCCTCTTCAAAATAAAAATCACTATACATAGCTGTAAATGCTGCCACATGAGTATTAGGATCACCTTTTCCACCATATTTTTCAAAGTGAGGGGTCTCAAACCTCTCAAGCATAGGGGTTCTCAAAATTGAATAGGATAGAGGATTACGGGCATAATATGTTGGTATATTAGGTTGTGAAGAATTTGTCAAGTTTGTTACCTTTTGTTGTAAAGCAGTCATGCCCTGCAAAAGTTGGTTTAGGATGGCATCATTGGGAGATATAGTTTGCTACGAGGAATTTGAACCAAAGTGAGGAGGTGATTGAGCTTGAGATATGATAGGTGGAGGTTGTGGATAGGTCAACAGTGGTTGGACATAATGGTAGGTGGAAGGTGGTTGAGAATAACTATATGTAATGGGAGGTTGGGAATAAGTGGGATGAAGAGGTGGTTGAGAGAAATTATTCATAGAAGATGTCCCCTTAGAAACCAAATTTTGGTAATTAAATCCCATAGCTTTGTAATTAGTGCCATTAGATACTCCAATACCAGTGGTAGCATTACTACAAGCATTTGCATCAGTTGTTAAGATCATTGATGTAAAGGTAGATATTCCTGTAGTCGGTATACGTGTCAATACTTGTGTATGAGACGATGACAAAGTGTTATTTATCACTTTTACAGATTTAGTCACTGGCATGATATTGGTTTGTACAATATGTGCTAAACCACGGATTGCATTAACACCGTCTTGTCCTTCTTTTATCAATTCTCTTACATGGTGAATCACAGGTATAGCTTCTTCAGCTATCCTCTCAGTTTGCACATAGTCTTGGAATTCAACTAGGTATTTATCAAGTTTATCTATTTTCTCATCAGATATATGTCCTGTCACCTCAATAGTATCATCAACATCATGAAAATTTTGCTCTTCCATTGTACTTGTGATAGGTGTAATATCTTGTAACATTTGTGTCTCTCCTTTTGTAAAGAAGGTGTTCAATGTGCCAACTTCTTCAACAGCACTAAATCCCATATGTCTTATGCTTCTTCTTAAAGGAATATTTCTCTCAGGGCAGCGAGTTATTAGACTCATGCAAATCTAGGATGATGACAAGTTAAAACCTAGTGAAAATGCCCTAAAATATGCAATTTTTCATCAAATCTCAATGCAAAAGACAATGACAAAGGGTGTTGTGAGGAAAATGGTGATGGACAAAAAATTATATCAGTAATAATAGCCACCTAATACCAAAAAATCTGTCACAACACACTTATAGTGCCACTCAAGGTCAAACCCTAGTGAGGTGCAGTCACGGTAGGAGGGCTCACAAAATGAACTATCTAGACCATGTAGCAAGAGTAAACACAATAGAAACAACTCAAAGAAATGATGAAAATACATATTCATTTATTCAGTGTATCATAGAATTCATATAGAGATAGGCTGGTAACATGCAGCTTACAATTAGGGCTCACAGGCCTGATTACATACATGCGCAAGATAAAACTTTGAAGCTCCTCCACACAAAACTAAACTAATGATTATGAATCAAATTGCTAACTCTTAACTACTTTCCTAAGGATCTATTACATCAATAGATATCATCTCCGGACCAATAGATTCCTCCGAATCAACCAAGGAAGATCACAAATTCCAAAGAAGAGATGTAACGTGTGAACACAGATAGGTCAGACCTAAATGCATAGAACACTTCCTCAAATGAATGGAACAATGTGCGGACCCTTGGGGAAGGTCGACCATGAACCAAAGAACATTGAATAATATGATTGAGATCTGCAGGTCAAGGAATAATTTGCAAGCCTTTTCCTTTAGTTGATTATCTAAGACTGTCAGGATGCTCTGCTCTGAGAAAACAATCAACTTCTAATAGTGATATCTTTCCGGTAATTGATCCAAATGCTCTAAATTCTTGATATGATGTAGATGAATGAATGTATATGCTAAGTCCATATCTGCAAGATGTGAAATACCAAAACTAGACCACAAGCTGAAACTGCTTCTGACTGAACTGCCTGAACTGAACTGGGAAATGAAAAGAAACAAACTGAACTGCAAACAAACTGGAATGCAAATGTTTTTGGTTGATGCAAGATTGCTCTTGAACTAGGGATGCTCCTACATTAGACATCTGGGGTTATTAAAAAAGTGAGTCCCTCACTTTGTTGGGGCCAGGGGAGAACCAAGATAGTCCACCTCAGCCTGAGAAATCCATGATGAGTCTTCTTTCAGTCTTCCTTTCCACTTCACAAGGTATTCTTTGTATTGTCTTTGTCTGGTGCTGCATCCAACCCTTCTATCCAAAATGTCCTCAATCTACTCTGGTGCTTGTTGTGGTAACTGCTTCTTCAAGTCTTCTTCCATACTATCACTGAACTCTACTTCATGATATTGATAGAGGTCTACAATGTTGAAAATAGGTGATATACCCAAGGTCTCTGGTAATTCCACTTCATATGCATTTCCTAAATCAAATTTTTTGAGTATCTTACAAGGTCCAAACTTCTTCATCTTCAACTTGTTATATGTCCAAACTAGAAATCTTTCTTTTCTAAAATACACCATCACTTCATCTCCAACTTCAAATTCATTATGTCTTCTCTTCTCATCTGCCTTCTCTTGGTACTTATTGGTCATATTCTCCAAATGATTCTTAACCTGATTATGCACTATCTTCATGTAATCTACAAATTCTTCTACTTCTACACTTCTCTTTTCTTCCATATTGATGTCTATCAATTCTGCAACTCCTCTAGGATTCACTCCGATCATAGTCTCAAAAGGTGTTCTTCCAGTACTCCTATTTACTGAATTATCATATGCAAACTCTGCTTGTGAAAGAATCAAATCCCAACTTCATGTCTTCTCTCCAACTAAACATCTCAACAAATTTCCCAAACTCCTATTCACTACCTCTGTCTGTCCATCTGTCTGTGGATGAAAAGTAGAACTAAACTTCAAATCTATCTTCATCTTCTTCCAAAGTGTCCTCCAAAAGTATCCAACAAACTTTGTGTCTCTGTCTGAAACTATACTCTTAGGTAATCCATGCAATCTCACAATCTCTTTGAAAAATAGGTCATCTACGTGCACTGCATTAGTTGTCTTCTTACAAGGTATGAAATGATCCATCTTTAAAAATTTGTCAACCACTACAAATATTGAATCATGTCCTCTCTGTGTCTTAGGGAATCCCATCACAAAATCCATGCTTATGTCTTCCCAAGGTCTCTCCACTACTGTCAAAGGTTTATACAATCCAGTATTCTGACTACTCCCTTTTGCAACTTGACAAACTCTACAATTCTGCACAAATCTCCTAACATCCTTATGTATCTGAGGCCAAAATTAGTTTTCACTCACCAAAGCCACTGCCTTATCAATGCCAAAATGTCTTGCCAATCCACCACTATGCTTCTCCTTGATCAAATTATCTCTCATTGAACTTCTAGGTATGCACAACTGACTTCCTTTGAATAACATATCTTCTTGAATGAAATAGTCCAACCATTTGCTTCTATCTGTCACAACAGGTTCCTTACATGCTCTCCAAGGTTCTGCAAGATCAGTGTCTCCCTCATACATACTCTTCAATTCATCAAAACCCAACACTTTAACTCTCATTTCTGTCAACAAGTTCCTTCTTCTACTCAATGCATCAACAACTTTGTTTGATTTTCCACTCCTATGCTTCAACACAAAAGTATAACTCTGCATGAACTCTACCCATCTCATATGTCTCTGATTCAACTTACCTTGACTATTCAAATATTGCAAAGCTTCATGATCTGTATACAACATGAACTCCTTAGGCAACAAGTAATGTCTCCACTTCTTCAAGGCTTGAATTATGGTATAGAACTCTTGATCATAAACTAAATATCTTTTCCTTGCATCATTCAACTTCTCATTGAAATATGCTACAGGTCTACCTTCTTGACTTAATACTGCTCCAATTACATTTCTACTTACATCACAATCAACTTGAAATACCTTATTGAAATCTGATAATGCCAAAATAGGTTGTTCTGTCACTTTCTGCTTCAACAATTCAAAACATTTATCTACTCCAGATGTCCACTTAAAGTCTTTCCTATCACCTCTCATTGTCTCTATCATAGGGTTACATACTGAATTGAAATTTCTGATGAACTTCTGGTAGAAACTAGCTAATCCATGAAATGATCTAACTTCTCCAATGCTTTCTAGTTTAGGCCATTCATTAATTGCTTTCACTTTCTCAGGGTCCATCTTCAATCCTTCTGTGGAAATCACAAATCCCAAATATACCAACTCTTCTTTCATGAAACTACACTTTTTGATGTTTATCAGCAACTTCTCTTCCCTCAACCTCTACAAAACTTGTCTAATATGCCACAAATGTTCCTCTTTTGTCTTACTAAAAATCAAAATATCATCCAAGTACACAATCACAAACTTACCCAAGAATTTCTTCAAGAGTTCATTCATCAACCTCATGAAAGTACTCAGTGCATTTGTCAATCCAAAAGGCATCACTAACCACTCAAACAATCCTTCATTTGTCTTAAAAGCAGTTTTCCATTCATCTCCTTCTCTGATTTTGATCTGATGGTATCCACTCTTCAAGTCTATCTTTGTGAAATATTTTGCTCCACTCAAACAATCCATGATATAATCCATCCTAGGTAAAGGAAATCTATACTTAACTGTGATCTTGTTTATTGCTCTAGAATCAGTACACATTCTCCATTCTCCATCCTTTAGTACTAACATTGCAGGTACTGTACAAGGACTCAAACTTTATCTGATCAAACCTTTCCTCAACAACTCTTGTATTTGTCTATTCAATTCTTCATTCTCTGTCGGTGTCATCTGGTGTGCTACTTTATTACGCAAACTTGCTCCAGGAATAAGATCCATGTGATGACTGATACTCCTTATAGGTGGTAATCCATCAGGTACATTGTCTAACATGATGTCTTCATACTCTGTCAGCAACTCTCTTATCTCCTTCGGTTGTGATTCTTCTTTCTTCAATGCTTCAGGCTTCTTAGGGATCAAGGCGTAACATATATTCTCATGTCTCAAACCATCCAGAAATTTTCTTCTATCTACCAAATAGATTCTACCATTTCCGCATACCACATCTTTAGGATCATCTTCTAAAGAATTCAAAGTAATTCTATTTCCATTTGTTGTTATAGTATATGTATTCTTTCTTCCATCATGTATAGCTTTTCTATCATACTGCCAAGGTCTACCCAACAAGATATGACAAACATCTATAGGCAGAATATCACACAAGACTTCATCATGATAAGATCCAATATAAAATTTCACCAAACATTGTTCACTCACTAGTACCTTATGGTCATCCTGAATCCATGCTATCTGATAGGGCTTAGGGTGTTTCAATCTTTCCAACTTCAACTTAGTCACCATCTCCTCTAAAACTAGGTTATATGAACTACCACTATTAATTACAACTTTACAACACTTACCTCCGGATTTGCATCTAGTTTTGAACAAACTTTTCCTCTGCGATGGTTCCTCATTTATCTCTATTTGAAATAGTGCTCTCCTCGTCACAAGTGATTCTCCTTTCTCCAGTTTACCAATAGAACTAGGTGATTCAATAGGTTCTTCTTCCACATAGGCTGCTCTTCCACTATTTTTTGTCATCTTACTTGTACTACCCTAATTACATTCAAATGCTCTATGTCCTTCACCCCCACACTTGAAACAAGTACCTCTAAATGTTCTCTTGTCCAATCCTCTTCCATCTCTTTTGTATCCTTCATTCTGGTATGCACTAGAGTTTCCTCTCCGGTAAAAGTTTTTGTCATCTCTCCGATAAGCATTGTTATCTTTGTCATCCCTCTTCAATGGGCTGTCAAACTTGTTCTACTCTGGATAAGATCTGTCTCCTCCAGAATAAGTCCTCCCTCTCTGCAATTTACCTCCTCTACCTCTTTGTCAATGATCATGTCTTTTGTTTAGCTTCTCTTCAACTTTCAGGGCTAACTAATATGCTTCCTCCAAAGATGTCATCCTCACCAAGCTTAGTTCTTCTTGAATGTTCAATCTTAGTCCATTGATGTATCTAGCCACTTTCTCTTTGCTTACTTCACTATGTCCTATCCTTATGATCATCTTATGAAATTCTTCGGTGTACTCCTTCACAAACTTCTCCTTTTGTCTCAGGTTTTGCAATCTTTTCAACAGTTCCAACTCATAATCAGCAGGTATAAATTGATTCTTCAACTTTGTCACTATCCTATCCCACTTTGTAATCTTTTCTTTTCCTCTTCTATTTCTTTCTAACTGAACTTCTTTCCACCATATAGAAGCATGTCCTTTCAACTTTGTCTTTACAAATTTCACCTTCTCTGGATCTTCAATTTCCTCATATTCAAAATATTCTTCCGTATCATTTATCCAGTCAATCAATTCTTCAGGGTTCAAATTACCAGTATAATTTGACACATCAACTCTAGGTCTCTTTCCAATCTTTGAAATAGCTCACAACATCTTTACTTGATCTGATTCTTCTTCTTCATCACCTCCTAGGGTTTCACCAATGTGTTCAACATATTGAAATTCTTCCTCATCATCGCTTTCAACATTAGGTCTCGATGTCAATCCCCTTCGCCTATCCTCTTCAACAACATCCAATCAGATTTGGATTGTTTTCATTATCTCCATCAACTCATCTATTCTACCAGCCATTGTTCCAATAGCAGCAACTCTCCTCGGCAGCATTCTTCCTAGGATCAAGTGTAAACTGCCTCAAGTTTGGTGATCGGGCTACAAGGTGACAACTACCTCACAATCGGTGATCAGTTGCAACACAGGTAAGCTACATCAATTCGGTGATTTGTCCACAATAAGATCTTATGGAATTCCCTCACCAGCTTCACTCAATTTTCTCCCAAAGATTTGAACTTTTGCTCTGATACCACTTGGTGCAGTCACGGTAGGAGGGCTCATAGAATGAACTATCCAGACCGTGCAGCAAGAGTAAACACAATGAAAACAACTCAAAGAAATGAAGCAAATACAGATTCAGTCATTCAGTATATCATAGAATTCAAATAGAGATAGGCCAACAACATGCGGCTTACAATTAGAGCTCACAGGCCTGATTACATACATGTGCAAGATAAAGATTTGAAGCTCCTTCACACAAAAGTAAACTAATGATTATGAATCAATTGCTAACTCTTAACTGCTTTCCTAAGGATATATTACATCAATATATATCATCTCTGGACCAATAGATTCCTCCATGTTGGCCAAGGAAAATCACAAATTCTAAAGAAGAGATGTAATGTGTGAACATAGATAGGTCGGACCTAAATGCACAGAACACTTCCTCAAATGAATGGAACAATGTGCGGACCCTTGGGGAAGGTCAGCCACGAACCTGTTGGTACCCATTTTGGCCTATAGGTTGAGCTTGCATGTTGGGGGGTTTCTTCATTTAAACCCTAGGTCTTCTTGTCCATCGGCAAGAGCTTGGCCTATCGGCGAGCTATTTTTTGTTCCCTCCGATGTGTTTGGTTTGGCCGATGGAAATGCCATCGGTGTGATATTCATCGTCGACGGGCTTCATTTGTGTTTGGCTGATGGATGTTATCGGTGTGTGTTGTATTGTCGGCGTGAGTGTTTTGAGTTGTACCAACGATGGGGGGCTTGGCCGATGGGACCAAGGAGGATGTGTCTATTGAAAAGTTCTATCGGTGTAGGCATTTTGTTGTTCACCGATGGCTTTGGTCATACCGACAGGCGAGGAATGTGGAGACTTGATCAGTGAGAGTTTGGTCCATCGGCTGGGGAGCTTTGGGTTTGGCCGATAGTGTTGATATCGCCGATGGAGGGATTTGGAACGAGCATCGGTGTGACTTTGTGCGATTGGCCGAAGAGTTTTTGACTTGCCCGATGGTGTATGTCACACCGACGGAAGGAGGAGGCTAGGGTCCATCGGCGTGAGTTGTGTTGTCGGTGAGCATCTTTTCTGTTACGCCGATGGTCTATGTCTTGGCGACGGACGTGTTTGGAGTGAACCATCGGGATGACTTAGTATGTCGGCGAGGGAATTTTGGGCTAGCCCGACGGTTGTTGTCTGGCCGACGAAGTATGTTTTGGTGGCCATCAGGGAGACTCGTATTGTCGGTGGGAGTCTGGAGAGTTAGCCTGATGGTCAGTCTCTGGCCGATGAGGGGAATGTAGTGAAACGGTCAGCGAGACTGTTGAGGTCGGCCAGAGGATTTTTGGATGCTCCAATGGAGGGAGTCACACCGACGGGGGTGCAGAGTGTAGTTTGTGGTCATCGGCCAGACTATTGATGTCGGGATAAGTTTTGTGGAGTTGGCTGATGGTTCTTCTCTGGCTGATATGGAAGTTGTAGGCTTTCGGGAGGTGTCGTCGGCGAGACTTGATAGATCGGCAGGAGGATTTGGGAGTTGGCCGATGGCCTGGGTCTGGGCGATGGGCTTTTGGGTGAAGGAGCATGTGTCAAGCGTGGCAAAAGCGCTTGACACCTATTATGCAAGTGACTATGCTTTTAAACTACTAAGGTGGTCTCTGCACCATGCATGTGGGATTAATCTCCCTACATTATTTTGAACCTGTGGTAAACGCATTTTAGCGGGAACTTCATTTTGATTGCTGCGACTGATTTCTCAATGGCTGCTGGTGGTTGAGGCATCAATGGCGACTATAGCAGGGATATGGGTGACAGTACAAGTGATTAAACTGCTCGATTGTGAATGAGGACTTCCATACGGTGGCGCAAGGCTCAAGGCCTCCCTGTCAACTCTCCTGCCTACTGCATTGATAAATTCTGAGCGCCATTCCTTTGAAGGATCTGTATCCGGCAAATTTTGATATTTTGTCATGTAATTAATTGCTACAGGTACACTTTCTGGCCAATATAGGTAGACGGTGTTACCATTTTTGTGGTTGTTGAAAGTTGAACATTTGGCTCTGTAATACAATACAGATGATTTGGTTGCTCTGTACAGCAAAACCTGTGAGTTTATGTATCTCTTGTTGTACGTTTTTGCATGAATCCACTGATTTCATGGTTAATTCTATATGAGAAATGCTATGTTAGCATGTGTTTTGTTAATTCTGTCTCCAGTATTGCATGTATCTTTCTTCTGAGTCTGGATATTTAAGCAATGTCTAAGATTCTAGAACATAGAATTCCTGTGTTGAATGTCTGATCTTTTAACTTCTGCTCAAGGGGTAGATTAAACTATTTTCAGATTGAACATTGGGAAGGGTATACTGTAATAGGGATGCCATAAGTATAGATAGCTTAACACTCTATATTAGGAGATATCTGTAAGGCAAGTATCATATGTATCCCCCTGAAATCTAGTTTTATTTGTTCATGCATATCATTCACAGGTGTATGTCTACTGACTCCAGGCCCTGGATAGGCACCAATCTTGCTTTGTGTTTGTGTTACAACCATGTCCAGCTTTGCATCCAAACTTAAAATCAAAATCAAACTCTAAAACAACCATTAGGACATTAGAATTAGTTTTAGGATCCTCAGTCCTCTGTCTACAACTGCAAATAGGCCCAAAGCTAGCCCCTTTGCTCTTATCTTACAGTTTTGGTCTACTTATAGGAGGACTTATCTGCTTTCTGTCAACATCCCAGCCTTGTATGTATATCCTCATGGATGTTGAGTAGGGAATACCGCCCTAGGTTTTGTAGAGCCTGAAGAAGAAGAGGAGATAAAATATAGAGTCTATCTCCTACACTGTTGGCCCCTGGCCCAGAGATCATGTTGATCATTGATGGCTACCTTGTAGGGAAATCTGGGAATAAGCATCCAGTTTGGGAAAAAACCAACAGAAATTGACGACTCTGCTGGGGAGATCAATGTCATATCCATGAAAGTTTGAGTCTAGGAGATTGAAGAATTAGGCCTGGATATGTTTGTTGCAGCAGAGAAAAAGGTTGTATATGTGACTCTGCTGGTGGATGACCCAGAAAGAAAGAAATCAATTTGCAGCTTCAGCTTGTTTGAAGCTCATTCCTCTTCAAGGAGGTGGCGACTCTGCATCAAAGAACCTGATAAAAGAACAAAATTAGTCAGAGAAGAATTTGCAGCTCCTGCAACATATCCAAGTATTTCATATTGTTTGACAGACTCCCTATTTAGTGAGATAGCACTGGTTAAAAGGGAAACATTGGTGAAAGCAAAGCTTGCATGCTTTTATTAGAACTTATTCTGTATTTCAAAGGGCATGCAATGTTGCTAAAAAGACTCATTTAAAAGACTTTAGGAAAGTTTGAAAAAACAGTCTAAATTTTGAGTGCCTAAAGTCATTGTTTGTAGAAAATCTGAGTAGAGAGGAGGGTTACAAAAACATAAAGGATGTATTATCAGCCTATGCACCCTTGTGAAGTGTCAAGTGCAAAAATGTATAGTAGTCAGTCCCAACAATGTAATAAAAGAAGTTTCAACATAGACAAATATAAACCCATAAATTTCAGTGGCATTTGTGGCTATCCAAATGCTCTTCCACCTAAAATCAGAATTTTTTTGCCTAAATTTAATGGTATAAAGGATGAAACAGCTGAGAGACACTTGCAGCAGTTTATGAATGTGATAGATGACTTTGAGATTGACCATGAGGATGTGGTTATGAGATTATTTGTTCAATCTCTAGATGAAGATGCAAGGGACTAGTTTTCCTACCTTCCGGCTCACTCTGTCAACTCTTGGCATGGTTTTAAATCTGCATTTCTAGTACAATATGGTGAAAGAATCTCTGAATATGCAGTTATTAGTAATTTTATGTACATCCATATTGAAGAAGGTGAGTTGATCCCAGCCTTTAACCTTAGATTTATGAGGGCATTGAATAGAATTCCAGAATGCATGAGACCTAATGATGCACTGTGCTTAGTTGTCTATTTGGGAGCTTTTGATAAGAAAATGAGTTACAGATTAAGAGACAAGGAGCCCACCACATTGCATCAAGCACATCAGTTTGCAATAGATATTGAAAACAATTAGAGGTATGGAATACAAAAGGGTTATTTTTCTAAAAAATTTTGTTGTCCTGCAGCCCCCGATGTTAATGAAAGATTTAATTCAGGAGTTGACAATGAATGTCAAAGTATTCACACCCCTGTTGTCCCAGTTTTTGCATCATTTCAAGTTGATGATGTTTCTGTTATAAAGGAGGATGTCTTGTTTTGCCCAACAAATGAAGTTGAAAACAATGGTTTTTCAAGTAATATTTACATACCAGCCCTTATCAAAGAACCATCATGTTTAAATGATCCAGTTGTGCAAGGTTGTGATCATGTGGATAAACAATCAGTATCAGTTTCATCAGGAAGTATTAGAGGAATGGAGAATGATACAGATAGCTCAACTTCAGAATGCATTGAAACAGCAAAAATCTTGTATATGGGGCAATCAGTTGATAGAAATGATATCCATGATCAATTCATGGATCAGGTTTGTTCTTCTTATGACTCTGGATCTGATAGTACTAAAGAAGAATTGGAGTATCATGAAGAAGAAGCAGAGGCCTTTGCGGTGAGTGTTAATCCCCTTTATGATGAGTCCACAGATGCCTTTGATGCTGTGAATCTTGACTTTCAGTGGTGTAGGATTAATCCTCTTTTTGAGGATGATGATGAATATAAGGAGACTGTT
Organism: Cunninghamia lanceolata; assembly: GCA_027924645.1. Classification (NCBI taxonomy): domain Eukaryota; kingdom Viridiplantae; phylum Streptophyta; class Pinopsida; order Cupressales; family Cupressaceae; genus Cunninghamia; species Cunninghamia lanceolata. The sequence continues at coordinate 5,184,725 of BSBN01000437.1, forward strand.
GACCTTGGTGTTACATCAGTTTGTGAGTGGGGGGCATATGAATCAGATATCTTCAGTTCTTGTGAAGATACTATGGATTTGCAAACTGTGAATGATGGATGTTCATCATCACCTGGTTTAGATATGTGCAACATTGGGTGTGTGGATCAGGATTTGTTTTCAATATCAGTAGATATTGGGGGTCTCATTTTTTCTGAGTATTTTGAGTTTTTGGATCAGCTGGATGAGTGCCTGATGGTGTGCAGTAGCCAGATAAATGATGAAGACTACCAAGAGTAGTATGATGTACCATCTGAAGAGTATAACATGCATATGTTGCTTAATGCTGAAGGATTTTTTAGCATGTATGGTTGCATGTTTGATTTTGAAATGCAGAGTGACAGAGGCAGTACTACAAGTGGCAAGCTGTCAAAGGTGGTGGAATATCTAATTGAGCAAATGACCTTATGGACAAACTATGCCAATTTTTTCAGTTGGGATTGGGATCTTTCAGTTTGGAATCAGGCATTTGGCAGGAAAAAATTTTGGTTCTTCCTTTTTGGCTACCCGGGGCCACCCAAGTGATGACTAAAATATAGTTTTTGTGCAGGTTGGTGCAATGATTGACTCTGTTGCCCAATAGATATGGCCCAATCTGCAAAACTAGAGATTCTGGGGTCCTCGCTGCAGTTTTGCACCTGCACGTCCCCAGACAGAGCCAGTGTTGGTACCCATTTTGGCCTAGAGGTTGAGCTTGCATGTTGGGGGGTTTCTTCATTTAAACCCTAGGTCTTCTTGTCCATCGACAAGAGCTTGGCCTATCGGCGAGCTATTTTTTGTTCCCTCCGATGTGTTTGGTTTGGCCGATGGAAATGCCATCGGTGTGATATTCATCGTCGGCAGGCTTCATTTGTGTTTGGCCGATGGATGTTATCAGCGTGTGTTGTATTGTTGGCGTGAGTGTTTTGAGTTGTGCTGACGATGGGGGGCTTGGCCGATGGGACCAAGGAGGATGTGTCTATCGAGGTGACAAGTTCTATCAGTGTAGGCATTTTGTTGTTCGCCGATGGCTTTGGTCATACCGACAGGCGAGGAATGTGGAGACTTGATCGGTGAGAGTTTGGTCCATCGGCTGGGGAGCTTTGGGTTTGGCCGATAGTGTTGATATCGTCGATGGAGGGATTTGGAACGAGCATCGGTGTGACTTTGTGCGATTGGCCGAAGAGTTTTTGACTTGCCCGATGGTGTATGTCACACCGACGGAAGGAGGAGGCCAGGGTCCATCGGCGTGAGTTGTGTTGTCGGTGAGCATCTTTTCTGTTACGCCGATGGTCTATGTCTTGGCAACGGGCGTGTTTGGAGTGAACCATCAGGATGACTTAGTATGTCAATGAGGGAATTTTGGGCTAGCCCGACGGTTGTTGTCTGGCCGACGAAGTATGTTTTGGTGGCCATCGGGGAGACTCGTATTGTCGGTGGGAGTCTAGAGAGTTAGCCTGATGGTCAGTCTCTGGCCGATGAGGGGAATGTAGTGAAACAGTCAGCGAGACTATTGAGGTTGGCCAGAGGATTTTTGGATGCTCCGATGGAGGGAGTCACGCCGACGGGGGTGCAGAGTGTAGTTTGTGGTCATCAGCTAGACTATTGATGTCAGGATGAGTTTTGTGGAGTTGGCTGATGGTTCTTCTCTGGCCGATATGGAAGTTGTAGGCTTTCGGGAGGTGTCGTTGGCGAGACTTGATAGATCGGCAGGAGGATTTGGGAGTTGGCCGATGGCCTGGGTCTGGGCGATGGGCTTTTGGGTGAAGAAGCGTGTGTCGAGCGTGGCAAAAGTACTTGACACCTATTATGCAAGTGACTATGCTTTTAAACTACTAAGGTGGTCTCTGCACCATGCATGTGGGATTAATCTCCCTGCATTATTTGAACCTGTGGTAAACGCATTTTGGCAGGAACTTCATTTTGATTGTTGCGACTGATTTCTCAATGGCTGCGGGTGGTTGAGCCATCAATGGCGACTGTAACAGGGATATGGGTGATGGTACAAGTGATTAAACTGCTTGATTGTGAATGAGGACTTCCATACGGTGGCGCAAGGCTCGAGGCCTCCCTGTCAACTCTCCTGCCTACTGCATTGATAAATTCTAAGCGCCATTCGTTTGAAGGATCTGTATTCGGCAAATTTTGATATTTTGTCATGTAATTAATTGCTGCAGGTACACTTTCTGGCCAATATAGGCAGACGGTGTTACCATTTTTGTGGTTGTTGAAAGTTGAACATTTGGCTCTGTAATACAATACAGCTGATTTGGTTGCTTTGTATAGCAAAACCTGTGAGCTTATGTATCTCTTGTTGTACATTTTTGCATGAATCCACTGATTTCATGGTTAATTCTATATGAGAAATGCTATGTTAGCATGTGTTTTGTTAATTCTGTCTCCAGTATTGCATGTATCTTTCTTCTGAGTCTGGATATTTAAGCAATGTCTAAGATTCTAGAACATAGAATTCCTGTGTTGAATGTCTGATCTTTTAACTTCTGCTCAAGGGGTAGATTAAACTGTTTTCAGATTGAACATTGGGAAGGGTATACTGTAATAGGGATGCCATAAGTATAGATAGCTTAACACTCTATATTGGGAGATATCTGTAAGGTAGGTATCATATGTATCCCCCTGAAATCTAGTTTTAGTTGTTCATGCATATCATTCACAGGTGTATGTCTACTGACTCCAGGCCCTGGATAGGCACCAATCTTGCTTTGTGTTTGTGTTACAACCATGTCTAGCTTTGCATCCAAACTTAAAATCAAAATCAAACTCTAAAACAACCATTAGGACATTAGAATTAGTTTTAGGATCCTCAATCCTCTGTCTACAACTGCAAATAGGCCCAAAGCTAGCCCCTTTGCTCTTATCTTACAGTTTTGGTCTACTTACAGGAGGACTTATCTACTTTCTATCATTATCCCAGCCTTGTATGTATATCCTCATGGATGTTGAGTAGGGAATACCCCCCTAGGTTTTGCAGAGCCTGAAGAAGAAGAGGAGATAAAATATAGAGTCTATCTCCTACACTGTTGGCCCCTGGCCCAGAGATCCTGTTGATCATTGATGGCTACCTTGTAGGGAAATCTGGGAATAAGCATCCAGTCTGGGAAAAAACCAACAGAACCAAAGAACATTGAATGATTTGTCATTAAGATCCACAAGTCAAGGAGTGATCCACAAGCCTTCTCCTTTAGCTGATTGTCTAAGACTGTTAGGATGCTTTTCTCTGAGAAAACAATTAACTTCTGATAGTGATATCTTTTTGGTAACTGATCTAAATGCTCTGAATTCTTGATATGATGTAGATGAATGAATGTATATGCTAAGTCCAGATCCGCAAGATGTGAAATGCCAAAATCGGACAACAAGCTGAAACTGCTTCTGACTGAACTGCCTGAACTAAACTGGGAAATGAAAAGAAACAAAGTAAACTACAAATAAACTGGAATGCAAATGTTTTTGGTTGATGCAAGATTGCTCTTGAACCAGGGATGCTTCTGCATCAAAATATAGCAAAATATGCAAATTTTCACAATTTTTCAACTCCAATACCTAGCAAAAGGAGTGTTGTAAAGAATTTTAATGGGTGTAACAAATAATAGCAATATTATTAGTCACCTACAATCATAAAATTTTTTAAAACACACTTGGAGTGCAATCTAGGTCAAACCCTAGGGCAAATATAGCAAAAATGTGTAATTTTTCACCAAATTTTTAATACAAGAGCCCAATAAAAAGGTGTTGTGAATATTTTTAGGAGGGGCAGAAGATAATAACACTGATAACAGCCAATTAGTGAAAAAATATTCTTCACAACATGCCTATAGTGCAAATTTAGAGAGCCGATAAGGCCAAATCTAGTGAAAATCAAGGTTTTTCAAGCCCTAGGTTTGAGATCTTGATGTAAAATACCATATGAATGTCTTCTAATATGTTTTATGATGAAAATTAAGTCCATTCAGATCTGAAAATGATTTTCAAACCCTACCATGCAAAATACAAGTGCAAATCTAAGGAAAAATCAATGAAAATGCTAGTTTTTGTTGAAGTTTTCTATATAAAAATGCAAAAAAAAATTTAGATCTAAATGCAAATTCATACTAACATGCAACACTAAAGACAAATGTAAATTTGAATGAGTGTCTAAGATCAGTAGAAAAATATGAAACAAGATTTTGCCTACAAACCCTAGATTTTGGAATTACTAGGTTATATGAAAATTTCACAATTTTCAACAAAACCCTAGCAATTGTATGATGAAAATGCAATGCAAGTTATTGAATTTTTGTAAATTTCTGCAATTTTAACTCAGATCTAATGTAAAATCAGAAATTTGATGAAATTCACATTAATTGTTGTAAAATAGAAACCCTAGCATGCAATTTTTTTCCAATTTTTCTAATTTTTCAATTTTTTTGTAAGTTTTCCAATGCAATAAGATGAATGACTATATGAATGAATGAAATCAAAGAAAATATTAAGGAAAACAATCAGCAAGGTGCAAACAAGTTCAATAACACGGGTTCACCAAAATGTAAAGTGTAGAATTTGGATAGTTGTGTTTTTGGTAGTTTTGTATGTGTATCCTCCTTTCACCCTTTCATTCAAGGACTTAGGGTCGAGTGCCAATGTACTATCAGACCCTAGGTCACTGTGAGATGTAGGGAAACTTGGATTTGTGTGATTTAATTTTCAATTGTGTACTATTATGCTCAATTATACATCAAAACCCTAATTATGCAAATACAGAAGCAAACGGATGAATATCAGAAAATGTTGCTATAGAAAGATGTAAAATGATAGATAACTATGCACCTATTTTTAGGGTTCAGAAGTAGAACAGTCAGGGACTAATGAGCAGGCACCCAAGGTGCCTAGGTTTTTGTCAGAATCTGGAAGCTTGATCTGTAACCTGTTCCTGTTGCATCAGAGATTTTCCTGTCACAGAATTCAGAGGACTAAAGAGTGGGTGCCCAAGTCCAGGGTGCTATTTTCAACTCTAATCTATAGATCTGACACTCTGTAGTACCCTCCTACAACTCCACTTTTCCTGTATCTTCAACCTATAACCTACAATCATAGAAAGTTTGGGAGGGGGTTGTAGTGTTTAGAGGCTTGTCTCAGTCAAGCCTCGGAGAGACATTCAAGTCTTCTAAACACCGTTGTCAGATAGAGAGTGCATGCCTTTGTGAGGTAGAGGCAAAAACCAAATGATAAATGCTCAAAAACATAAATGATGTCACCTTGTAGTGAAGATCTCGTGGAAGGAAGAAGCGCTTCATGCCATGAGGAGATGATTTCTCAAATCTGCAAATACAAACACATAGATAACATACATCTACTCTTACTACACAATGAAAACCTTGAGTCACCTTCACATAAACTTGAGAATCCAAATTGCTAGCTAGTAATCATCTAGTTTACAAATGAATGCCTAAACATGCTTATATATGCAACTACAAACACTCCCGCCAAGAATTTTGTAACTCAAACTTACCATGTCGACATAGGACCCAAATAACGGTCACAAATAACGGTCACAAGCTAACACTCAAAATTTGGGACTGACCCAAAATAGGGCAGGACTAGGGCATGGGTGCCCAAGTCCTCCCCCCTATTTTGGTTAGGGTTAGGTTCAAGGGATCCCCCTAGGTCCCATTTGTCATGAAACTTAGGGCTCATTTCATCGGGATGCCAAAATATGATGCAAGATGTCCTAAATGTAGATAAAAGACCTGGGAGCTAAACCTTAGGAGGGAAGAGCCCCCAAGGGGACATTTTCTGACATTAAAAGATCGCATTGCTAGTGAAAGCAGAACTGAAAAAGCTCCTTGATGTCAGTTTCATCAGGCCAATAGATTATCTAGAGTGGGTATCTAATATTGTACCAGTCATGAAACCCAATGGCTAGATCAGAATATGTAAAGACTTTCATGACTTGAACAAGGGTTTTCTGAAAGATGATTTTTCATTACCAAACATAGACATTATAGTCAACTTGACAGCCAGATTTGAAATGCTATCATTAAGGGACAGCTTCTCAAGATATAACCAAATATAGATAACACTAGAGGATTAGCATAAAATAGCTTTCACATGTCCTTGGGGCACATATTGTTGGATCGTCATGCCCTTCGGTCTCAAAAATACAGGTGCTACATACTAGAGGGCCATGACAACTATATTTCATGACTATATGCATACATGTATGGAAGATTATGTTGATGACCTGCTAGCCAAGTCAGTCCCTAGAAACTCTCATCTGGATGTGTTGGATAAAATCTTCAAACGACTGGAAGAATACAAAGTCATATTAAATCCTAAGAAATGTGTGTTTGGCGTTACATCAAGCAAACTGTTGGGCTACGTTATTTCACACCAAGGTATATACGTCAACCTCGCTAAAGTGAAATCGATAATGAAAATACCTCCACCCACTACCCTAAAATAGTTATGCAACTTACAAGGAAAGTTACAATCCATCCAGAGGTTTATTGCACAACTAGCAGACAAATGTTAACCTTTTCAACACTTACTCTGCAAAGGGGTACCATTTGTGTGGACAGAACAGTGCCAAGAATCCTTTCAAAAGATCAAAGATTATTTGTTGTCACCACCAGTCCTCAGGCTGCCAATACTAGGAAAGCCCCTCTTATTGTACATTTCAACTACCAATTTAGCACTAGCGGCATTATTAAAATAGGATGATGAGGAAGGAAAGGAAAGGGAAATCCATTACATCAGATGAACCTTAGTGGGATATGAGATAAATTATAGCCCTATTGAATGTGCCTACCTTGCTGTAGTTTTTGTTACCTAGAAACTATGACATTACATGTTGAATCATAAGACAAAACTGGTTGCTAAGATTGACCCACTAAAGTACTTACTCAACAAAGTAGCTCTGACAGGATGACTGGCCAAATGGGTTATGGTATTGAGTGAATTTGATATAGAATATGTTAACCGAAAAGCAATGAAAGGACAAGTGATCGCAGACCAGCTCGCAGAAGCACCTACACCCACAGATCATCCGATGGTCATTGATTTCCCTGATGAATCAATATTCACAGTAGGTGGACCCAAAATCTGGACACTATTCTTTGATGGCTCATGTACAAATCATGGTTCAGGTGCTGGTATTTTGTTTATTACTCCTCAAGGTGATGCCATTCCCAAGGTATTTTGAATTGCTTTCCCTTGCATGAATAACATAGCAAAGTATGAGGCATTACTCACAAGACTTTGAATAACTGTCAACTGGAAAATAAAAATGTTACAAGTGTTCAGCGACTCACAATTGGTCATCAAACAAGTCAACAATGAGTATGACACCAAAGATGGAAAGCTCATACCTTATAAAAGAATGGTGGATAGCTTCAGGCTCTATTTTGACACAGTCCTCTTTGATCAAATTCTCAGAGTCCAGAATCAAGTAGCTGACACAATGGCAACCATTGGATCTCTCCTAGATATCCCAAGTAATGTAACTCAGTTTGAGTTCTTGGTGGATCAACTATTGGTCCCCGCCTTTGATATCCTAGAATTTGAGCTAGTTTGTGAAATTGTTGGTCCCACATCACCCTGGTACCATGACATTTACGCCTACTTACATGATCACACCCTACCCACTGACCTCTCATCCAACCAATGTAAATCCTTCATCTGCCAAGCTATAAAATATGCCATCATCAGTGACACAGTTTATGGCCGTGGCTTTGATAATACCCTCCTGAGATGTCTCAACACTGAAGAAGCATTAACAACCCTACGAGAAGTACACAAGGGTATATGCAGAGCCCACTCGAGTGGTCCCACTCTTTCCAAGAAGATCATCAGAGCGGGATATTAATGGCCTACAATAGAAAAGGATGCCTATCATTTTGCAAAGAAGTACAGACAGTGCCAGATACACAGGGATCTTGTGCATGCACTAGCTCAACACCTGCAATCACTTACATCTCCATGGCCTTTCTCTCAATGGGGACTTGACCTCATGGGCAAAATCTACCCTACCTTCGCAAATGGCCATAAGTTTATTCTCACAGCCACTGAATATTTCACAAAATGGATTGAAGCCATCCCTATGACATACATTATTGGCAAACACATCACCAAATTCATCCTCAACTACATCATACGCTGGTATGGTGTCCCACAATCCATTGTCATAGACAATGGCCACCCATTCAAAAACTAGGATGTCCATGAATTTTGTGAAAAATTCTACATTCAACACCACTTTGGCACTCCATACTACCCACAAGGCAACAGTCAAGCCAAGGCGTCGAATAAAACCATCATAAAAATACTCAAAAAGACTCTCAATGACGTTGGTCATGACTGGCATCTTCAACTTAACCCCGCCCTTTGGGATTACTGCACCAACATCCACACACCAACTGAAGCCACCCCATATTCCTTGGTTTACGGATCCGAAGCTATCCTACCCATAGAGGTTGAATTGCCCTCCTTGAGAGTGTCACTGTAGCAGTTGGTCGATGATGAAGAATATAGAGCATCCCGACTACAAGAACTAGAGTTGCTAGATGAAAGGAGACAAAATGCCTTAACCCATTTACAGGCATATCATAATCGTCTCCGCCGCAACTACAACAAAAGGGTCCGAGTTTGACATTTCAACATTGGAGACCTAGTTTTAAAAGAAAATCCTAAAAATTAGATGGAACGAGAAAAGCCAGGAAATTTTGAGCTGAATTGGCTGGGGCCTTATGTCATTACTGCACAGCCTATGGGTCTACCGCATATCAGCTAATCACTCCTGAAGGTGAGCCGTTACCAGAACCCATCAACAGCATGCACCTTCGGTGGTATTATACTTAAAAAATAAAAAAATAAAAAAAACTAGAAAAAAGAAAAAAAATAGTAAAGAGAAATAATCCGTCCAAAAGTGAAAACCACTTCGATGGTGCTTTGGATAAGTACCATGGTGAAAACCTGGCAAATAGGCGCCATGTGTAGTTGATCTATGCTCCATTGTCTACCATCACTCGATTCCATATGCCATCTTTCACAACGAACCATACTCACTCCATATCATACTCCACATCCCACATCCATAATAAATCACACTATTTCTCCCATGGCCTGGGAATAAATTAGCATTGCATGTCTTCACATCCCCCTCGCCTCACCTTCATCCTAACATTATCATGCACCAGACTGGGGGCAATTTCTGATCCTAAAATTGTTGTTGGAGGACACTTATTTTCTCAAAAATACAAAAACATCCAAATATTCTTCAAAAATCCACAAAAAATCAAAATATTCTCAAAAATCCAAAAACATCCAAATATTCTCAAAAATCCAAAAACATCCAAATATTCTCAAAAATCCAAAAACATCCAAATATTCTCAAAATACAAAAACATTCAAATATTCTCAAAAATCCAAAAACATCCAAATATTCTCAAAATACAAAACATTCAAATATCCTCAAAAATACAAAAAAAAATCCAAATATTCTCAAAAATACAAAAAAATCACATAGTCAACCAAAAAAATCCCAAGCAATAAATAGTGTCAGGGAATAAACCGAACTACGATGCCTCTGAACTTTCATGTAGGCAAGGCTATCTTCGATGCACTCCCGAGGCACTCCCTTAGGTTTTAGGTCACACAACCCGCGTGGTCAAACTATGACGCCTTTGAGCTTTCACGTAGGCAAGGCCATCTTTGATGCACCCCCGAGGCACTTCCCTTAGGTCTTAGGTCAACCCAAGTCCACCATTGTCAAACTATGTTGCCTCTAATCTTTCATATAGGCAAGGCCATCTTCGATGTGCCCTCGAGGCACTAGGTCAGCCCCTTAGGGCCCGTCGTGTCCCCCCATAATAAGTTGTCCTTTAATGAGATGGACACTTTGAGCAGACAAAACAATCAAATCTCTTACAAGATGGCAAATATCCAAACAATCAAACAAGACAGTCAGCAACACAGCCAACACATCATCCATCATCATTCCCACAGTGATGATCGAACATCACTAGGACCAATCAATACATCCCAATCACGTGTCTGAAAACAAGCATGGGATATAGTCAAAACCAGGTTTTACGCCTTAGACGGCATATCTCACCTTCTGGACACCATCATTTCTCACAAGCCAATCATCTTCCCAACTTACGACACTCTTGAAACTAGACCACATGTTGTATACGAGATGTCCTCCCCCTATCATCTACCTTATACAGGAGGTCACATCACCAAAACCAGACTTAACTTCTTATATGACATGTGTCTTATCCTAAAACCAGATTACATTCAACCTATCATAATCATTCAGATAAGCACATATACACTCAACAAATGGCCTAATGGCTATTGGCTCTGTCTCATCCTTCATTTTGGATTGTTTTCTGCTATCTCATTCCTAAGCTTCTCCAGGAAGTCCTTATGTGATGAAGAGAAGAGAGGAAGGAGCAAGATCTCTTTTCTTTGATTGTTGTTTGCGGTTTGTCTTGGCAAAAGGACTGGGGCAACAAAGGTCCTTGTGTGTGACGGGGGTACTACTGGGTGTGAATCAAACATATCCTATCCATTGGAATGGCTAGATGCTTCTATGTATCAGGTCTTATCCACCTAGAGTTTTCTCATCACATGATCTGATAAGGCACCGTAGTGACTTGGTCTGATCCTAGCAATCCTTGTCTATTTTTTGTGCCTGTTTCCCAAAGGACCACACTTTGTGCCTTGGTTATGCTTTTCCATGGCATTTTTTATCCTTTGATACAATAAGCACTATGATGATACACAGTAACTGCATTGTAGAAGCTCAAAATCTATCACAGCAAAGTTTGAATCTATTCTTCTCGAACAAATTCTTCATCCCTCGTCCACCTCTTCATCTTTTCCTTGTCTTTTCTTCCAATCTTCTTCCATCCTACTATGACACACCAAAAAACAACATTAGATCATATAACCTACATACACACATGTTAGTCCATCATACACCATCATCATAATCACCATAATAAGTCATCATTATCATAATCATCATAATAAGTCATCATTAACATAATCACCATAATTAGTTATCATTATCACAATTATAAGCATTGCAATGATCACATCACCTCATCCTCATTTGCATAAAACCATACATATAACACATAAGCATTTATCATATTCCCATTTACATCTGTACATGAGCACCACATAGAAATAAAATACCATAGCATACATCACATCATATACATCATCTAACCATTACACAAACATCATATCAACATGACATAAGCATCATAACATCTAGAACTGCATTACCATGAGTCACAAATCATAACACATAGCATCATATGCATATAAGAAATAACAAGATCGATCAGAATAGGTCCATCTCATATATATATAATCCAAACTGTGTCACAATACAATCTGAATACATCTGCATGTGTCAAAAATGGAGCTCGCAGGCTCAATCATATACCAAGAGCACGTACGCTCGATCAAAATACATGTCTACATCAGGACTATCAAAATGGCCCTATGGGAGGATCCCTGTGCTCTCAACCAGCCCTCAATCTAGAAGGCCTATCATATGGTGATGGCTACCTCTATGAATGCCCAACACTATTGTGTGATCTACAAGAGTGGGACCGGCTGCCACTCCTGCTCTAAAAACTCAGAGCCCTTTGATCTGCTAGCACTAAACTCTCATAGAGGCCCCTATAATACTGAGTCTCCTTTGCTGAACTAACCAAAGCCTGTGTAAAATTAGCTAACAACCTACTTAGCATCATTGCGAGATTAATACTTCGCTGCTCTACCCTCTGTGCCCTGATCACGACCATATCTCTCCTAGTCGTCCTCTGAATGAGCTAACCCTCTACCTCCTACACACGCTGCAGCATAGCATCGAACTGAACTTGTAAGTCTGCTATCTACCTATCCACATCTCCATGAGCTCTGGCATCCCTCTCCTCCTCCTCTGCCTCATCATCTCCAACCTCCACAATCGGTACATCCAATAAGGCCTACTCCCTGATCTGCTCATCAGCCTCCTCCTCATCGGCCTCCTCATCCTCCATCTCCTCATCCTCCTCTGGATCCCCCACCTGCATCTCTCCTATAGCTACAGCCACCTATCCTACTGCCTCCTCTCGAATAGGGGCAAGTACAACACCCCTACCCCCACCATCTCTTCCTCTACCCATATCTCCTCTACCTTGGCCTCCTCCGCCCCCGCCCCCACCACCACCACTTGGTCCATCATCATCTTCCCCTCTACCACCACCCCTACCACCATCTCCTCTGCCTCTGCCTCTATCTCCGCCTCGCCCCCTAAACCGGCCTCTAGGCCCTTGACCCAACCGCTCCACTGGTGTTGGCACATCAGGATGTAGATAAAGAATAGACATGTGTGTGGCCCACCAAGCATCATATGCCAGAGTCATGCCTAGATCTGCAACATCACCATAGTCCCACTATAGCGGCTGTAATCTTGCAATCTCATCAATAGCAATTTGAACAGGGATCATCACCCCCCACACTGGAATCTCCCATGTCATTCATGCAAACTCTGCAATACCCGCAGGCTCATCCTGCCACTCCCCAAACTGTCTGAGCACCCGTGATGACAAGTGGCACTCTATAATATGTTGTGCTTGAATAGTCCGCCTAATCAATTATTGAGTATGTTAGTAATATGATAGCTGCACATCATCCTTAGTCCACCTCGGACACTCCCTGTATGACATCCAAGTGAATATGTCCATGTGATCGATAACATGATGCCAGTAGCCAACATCACCCATCTGAACCTGTGGAAGTGCCCCAGTATAACCAAAAACATAAGGCAACTCATCAAATATTTGTCAATCCACTGGTTGCCTGCACACTGCAATATGCTCCCATGCCCATATCTTAAGCAAGGTCACACCACAACTGATGGACTGCTCTCCCTGATACACAACACCGTACAACTAATGATATAACTATGCGAGGAGATAGGGTCCCCATGAGTATGATGTCATATCTACCATCATCCCCTCCAGTATCTCCCCCTAGCCCACGGGAAATCCATGGTCATGCCAATCTAGACATACAAGACCACCGATACAAGTACGGATAACCATAATCAGCTGATCATAACAATCTATTAGTGTGTCCTAGGGAATCTCATGCTCCTCAACACCCAAAGTTGCATCGTCCTCAGTCTCAAATAATTGATGCAGTTCAGCTAGGCTGGTCTCCAGACTATAGATCACCTACTCCCCATGAATGCGCAGCTGCAGAATCTGCCACACATCAAGCAAAGTCACCATGGCCTCTCCTATCAGAAAATGAAATGAGCTGGTCTCTAAGTGATACCTCTCGACCACTGTAGTCAATAATCCTCGGTTAGCCCAAATCTTGGGCATAAAAGTGACACCGTACAATCCAAGCGCGTTAAGAGTATCTCGCTCAGCTATCGATAAGGAGTCGTGCAACTGATATACGGTCAGATGACTCTCCCACATATAAATGGGTGACAACCTCACCTGTAGCCATGCAACCAAGACACCACGTTAATCCAAAAACCCTAAAATGTGGTATTTACAGTCAAACAGGGGCAAGAATTATGGTGAAATACATTGTTCCTCAGCTCATGTGTTGCCCTGTTATTCTTATGCGTAGCGGCTAAGCTCATGCAGTGCACTACTCAACTGATGTGTCACACCCAGTCTCATGCATCACACTGCTCAATGCATGTGACTCACCTAATTGCATGTGTCGCACTATCGAGCTCATGCGTCAGATCTTGATGCAGGTGGCGCATTCTTCATCCTAAGCGTCGTGGCCAGTGGATGTGCACCGCCTAAGTGGAGGTGTCGCACCCACTAATGCATACGGCTCCAAAAACTACATGTGTCACACCTTGGCATGGGCTTCACGCTGCCACATGCAATCGGCACATGCAATGGCGCAAGCAGTGCACAAAAGTGCACTGCATGCGTGCCGTATCTTTGGGCCCTAAAATCTACAGCAAAACACAAAAATTGACCAGATAGGGTTAGATGCATACCGAGGTGCCTGAACCAGAAAGCTGTCCATATGATCAAACCCTTGACCCATAGTGTTGGTGAAGTGGTATGGGAGACATCTCGATAGTAGCTCCACACAAAATCTCCACAGACTCACTCCTCTCTCTCTAAAAATTCTAAAGCTCAAGTGCACAAATGAAGATTATGGACCGCCCTATGAGCTATTTAGGTGACCTTTTGACCTAGATGGGCCCCTTTTTCAATAATCTAACCAACTGGCGACCTCATTTTACACGCCAGGCACCTTTTATCATCGTTTTCTCACTTCTAGATCATTTTGGGCATCCCACATAACTTTTCAGAAAATTTCCCAAATTTTTTGAAATTTTTTAGAAAATTTGAAAAATTTCCCAAAATTTTTGAAATTTTTTAGAAAATTTGAAAAATTTCCCAAGGGGGCATAGGACCATCACACTTCATCTGGAACACACTGGGGCATGTCTAGAACACATTTCTAAAAAATTTTCTTTGATATAACGTCGAATTCAACATTATATCAAAGAGGGGCAAAATGTAGACACTTAAAAATGTCTTGGGCCTGCGAATGACATTTTCACATAGAATTCACCTTGATTTCATATTCTTCTATTAAATAAATAATTTTTAATTATTTAATTAATTCATTCCTCTTACGCTTTTGATTAAATAAATTTCATTTATTTAATTACTCAAGCTACTTTCTTCTAGATTCTTCTATAATTAAATAATTTAATTATTATTTAATTATTCATCCATCATACTGTTAGATTCAAGACAGACAACTGAGAGGGGGGGTGAATCAGTTGTCCCAAAACTTTCTCTTATTAATCACTTAAATCCTTCTTGTAATTCAGTAGCATAATAATAAATCAATCATGAAACATAATGCAATAATTCAAGAGTAGAAACACATTAACACATATGACACCAAGATTTTAATGTGGAAAACCCGGTTAAGGGAAAAACCATGGGTTGACTAACCCAAGATTGTATTCTCTGTTAAAAGAATAAGAAGAACAAAATGACACTTGCCAATTAGGGCTTACTGCCCGAGCACACTACTCACAAGAGGCCCACCGCCTACAAGAGACACACTGTCTATAGAATAATAAATATTACATACTTGAACTGAAGAATAGAATCTTCACCATGCTTGAGTCAGTTCCATTTAAGCCCAATACTTCTACTCTGCTTTTCACTCTGCTCCTCTCTACCACACTCTCATCTCTGACAAGATGCATTTGAAATGACTTCACAACTCTTATTTATACAAGACATTGACTTTGGGATAATCATCTAAGTCGACACACTTTACAGAGAAAAAACAACTTGACTAATTACAAAAGACTTCATGCGGATCATCACACTGTTGGCCACACAGATATGAGACTTTAATCTTCTTTGAGGAACACGCCATGCTTCGCAGAACATCTTCAAGATCATCTGCAAGATGTGTAACTCATCCAATCAGCCAAACTTAGGAAGAACATCATCATCTAGAAGTAATTCTTCAATTGCAAGCTCAATCTTCAATGCGGACCACCAACACAAACTGGACACAATTCAGAGACCCCCACAAGCTTGCCTAAATCACTAGGAACATCCACACCACTTCTTCTTACTGAAATCATTCTCTCCTTCATCCAGAACCTCAAGAACACAGACTGTCATCACTGTCATATTGGAATAGATGCTTGCAAACCTCTAGACCACGAACCAATTGAGTTGTCAATTGACATTGACTTCCTAAACAATCCACCAAATCTGCAGAATAGGATATTACATTTATGGATCTCACCAGACCTATTTGTGTTACTCTGTCACCTCTGAACATCTGCTAGAACTAGTTTTATTGAAGTGGCCATAACTTCCTCAAAACTTTACTGGATCATCTTAAGACACATATCTACAAACCCTTTGATGCACATCCTCTAATCTTCATCTTAGCTGGGATCTTCACTTCACTGTCTTCACTATTCTTCTCTGTTCCTGATAGGACTAATTTTCTCAATATCCTCAGCATACAACTCATCCAATCCTTTTCATCAATGCAATAGGAGTATGTTGACATCAATGACAACACCGATTGGGCCCATACTTGCAACAATCTCCCCCTTTGTCATTAATGGCAACATATGATGTGAAAAACTATTTTAACGATCAAGATAAGAACTTCTCCTTACTGACTGACATAACTCCCCCTATCAACAACAACCATTCACATGTCTTCTCTTCCTTTACTACTCCCCCTTTGATCAACAACCACTTTGGTTTTTCACATGTCTTCTCTCCCCCTTTGACATCAATGGCAAAGGGCACATACTTGCATCACTCAGAATCATACCAACTGCTCCCCCTGAGTAGCAGCTTTCCATCATCAATCCGGACCATAAGATATGATTGTGAGATCCACTAGACTGATGCACATCAGTGCACCTTAATTTAGAACCGGAGGGGTAATAACCCCTAACTTCTCCCTAAGATACTCAAAAGAGTCCTTAGGTAGAGGTTTAGTCAAAATGTCTACAATCTGATCCTTAGAGGGCACAAACTCCAATTTGACTTTATTCTTGTTC
This sequence comes from Cunninghamia lanceolata, assembly GCA_027924645.1. Classification (NCBI taxonomy): domain Eukaryota; kingdom Viridiplantae; phylum Streptophyta; class Pinopsida; order Cupressales; family Cupressaceae; genus Cunninghamia; species Cunninghamia lanceolata. Next base: position 5,201,355 of record BSBN01000437.1, read on the forward strand.
ACTTGCTCTCTCAAAAAGTGGAACTTGATGGATATATGTTTTGTCTTTGAATGCAACACTAGATTTTTTGATATATTTATTGCACTTGAATTATCACAAAAGATTGTGATAGGTTCCTCATACTCCACTCTGATGTCTCTTAGCATTTGCTTCATCCACAATACTTGAGTGCAACTACTTGCTGCTGCAATATATTCTGCTTCTGCAATGGACAGAGATATTAGCTCTTGTTTCTTGCTTAGCCAAGAAACCAATCTTTTCCCAAGAAAGAATGCTCCACCACTAGTACTCTTCTGGTCATCCACATCTCCTGCCCAATCCACATCTGTATATGCATGAAGAGAGAAATCATGATCTCTAGGACACCATAAACCATACTCAACTATTCCTTTTAGATATCTAAGAATCCTCTTGATTTCCATGACATGAGATTCTCTAGGATCAACTTGGAATCTAGCAACAAGACCAACAACATTCATAATGTTAGGTCTAGTTTGAGTAAGATACAATAGTCCTCCAATCATTGACCTATACTTTTTCTGATCAGCCTTAGGAGAGTCATCATCTCTGCTCAATTTACATCCGGTTGCCATGGGAGTACTCATTGGTTTTGAGTCTTCCATCCCAAATTTCTTCAACAATTCTTTCACATATTTGGTCTATGAAATGAAGATTCCTTTCTTTGTTTGAATGATTTGTAGACCCAAGAAGAAATTTATTTTCCCAAACATAGACATCTCAAATTCACTTTTCATTTGATTTACAAAAGTTTTACACATATTATCTCTTCCTCCAAAAATGATATCATCAACAAATACTTCAACAATAAAGATATTTTCATGATCAATTTTGAAGTGCAAGTTACTGTCAGCAGTACCTTTGTTGAAACTAATCTTCAAGAGATGCTTATCCAGTCTTTCATACCAGGCTCTTGGGGCTTGTTTGAGTCCATACAGTGCTTTGTTCAACTTGCAGACCATATCACCATGATCAGACAATTGAAATCCATCTGGTTGCTCAATGTAAACTTCTTCTTCCAAGTCACCATTCAGGAAGGCAAACTTGACATCCATCTGATATACTTTGAAGTCCTTAAAGGTAGAAAAGGTAAGAAATAATCTGACTGGTTCAATTCTTGCCATCGGAGCAAAATTTTATTCAAAATCAACTCCTTCTACTTGGGAATAACCCTTGCAAACCAATCTCACTTTGTTTTTGACTACTTCTCCATCTTCATTTAGTTTATTCCGGAAGACCCATTTGGTTCCAATCAAATTTTTATTTCTAGGTCTGGGAACAAGATCCTAAGTGTGATTTTTCTCAATTTGCATCAGCTCTTCCTTCATTGCTTTAGTCCATCTTTCATCATTGCATGTTTCATTCACTGTCTTTGGTTCAATCTTTGAAATCAAACAATACTTTTCTAAGTCTTGACCAATCTTTGTTCTTGTTTGAACACCTTTGCTTTTATCACCTATGATCTGATCTTCAGAGTGATTCAGTCTTACATACCTAGGAATTTTGGGAGTTTCTTGCACTTCTATTTCTTGAACAGGTTCATTCAAACTTATCTCTTCTTCCTGATTTTCTGGATCAGTCTAGATCTGAATTTCAAAAGGGGCTTGGACTTCTTAGACCAAAACATCATTCCAATCATCTTCATCATATTCATAAAACCTTGAGGGTTTTTCAATACCTTCATCAACCTTTACATTTGTACTTTCTATAATCTTTCTCAATGTCTTGTTATAACACCGGTATGCTTTTCTTTGAGTAGAATAACCCAAGAATATTCTTTCATCACTTCTAGCATTAAAGTTGCCAAGGTCTTCATCTCTTTTGATATAACATTTGCTACCAAAGACTTTGAAATACTTCATAGTGGGAGTGATGCTAAACCAAAGTTCATAAGGGGTCTTACCAGTATTGCTTCTGATTTGTACTCGATTAAGAGTATAGACAATAGTGCTTACAACTTCTCTCTAGTAGATCTGAGGAACATTTTCTTCCATCATCATGATTCTAGATGCTTCTTGGATGGTCCAGTTCTTTCTCTCCACTACTCCATTCTGTTGTGGAGTCCTTGGAGCAGACAACTATCTTTTTATCCCATGTTTCTCACAGAATTCTATGAAGTCACCGGATGTGAATTCTTCACCTCTATCAGACCTCAGACATTTTATGTTTAATCTGATTTCATTTTCTACCATAGCTTTGAATATTTTAAATTTCTCAAGAGCTTCAGATTTCTCTTTCAAAGAAGTCACCCACATCATCCAAGAGTGGTCATTAATTAATAACATGGAGTATCTATCACCTTGCAAACTTCTGATTCTTGCCGAACCACATAGATCAATATGTACTAAGTCCAACAATCTGGTAGAATATTGTTCCTTACTTTTGAATGTGACTCTTCTCTACTTACCCAACTGACATTCTTTGCACAAACTATTAGTAGGTTTCACCAGTCTTGGAAGATCTCTTACAGCCTGAGTGTTGCTTATCTTGATGATATTATCAAAATTCACATGACACATTCTCCTATGCCACAACCAACTCTGATCAATTTGAACAAATAAACAACTTTTACCAGTACCAACCAAGTGGAAGATATTACCTTTTGTTTGAGTATTGGATGCAATCTTTGTTCTGAAACTTTCAAAGATCTTACATTTTCCATTTTTGAATCAGAGATCATAGCCTTTGTCCACAAAATGTCCAACACTGAGAAGATTATGCTTCAGACCTATCATATGGTGGGAGCATCCACTGTCAATGACCCAATCATCCTTTTCTTCAACTTGGGCAGCCAGAACTCTTTCTACCATTTTATGATTGACAGATTCAGAGGGCATTGGATCTTCTTCCTTGATGGCAATAAACACCCAGTCACTTCTGGATTTGTTTCCTGTCTCTGATTCATCATCTGTTACTCCTTCATCATCATCATCTTCATGAACATAGTAACATTTCTTTTGGAATCTTGATCTGTTTGGATTTGCTATTGAAAATCTTTCTGGACACCTTGAGGCAAAATGACGAATCTTATTGTAGTTGAAACATTTGAAGGGCAATTTTCCTTCATACTTACCAGATCCTCTTGGCAATCTTTTTGCAATAAGGGCTTCAAGTTGAGCAACTTCTGCTTCATCTTCTTCCAGATCTTTTCTTGCTTTTTCATACCATGATAGTTTCTTTGAAGAGTTCTTTCTTAGATCAAACTTTTGTTTGCCTTTTACAGAGGCACTAGCTTTGAATGCAAATTCAGTCTTGGGGGGTGCACCTCCAAACTCGGCCAATTCAAATGCAACTAATTTTCCAACCAATTGATCTCTTGTGATATTTGAAAAAGATCTGAATTCTTCAATAGCAGCAACCTTGTATTTGTAAGAAGGAGGTAGTGATCTGAGAACTTTGGCAATAATCTCATCTTCATCCAAGATTCCACCAGCACATCTAATGCTACAAACAAGTTCATTTACTCTTGGCATAAATGTAGTGATATTTTCATCTTCACTCATCTTCAGGTTTTCAAATTTTCCTTTTAGACTTTGTAGCTTGGCACATTTGACATATTTGTCTCCTTCATCCAGAAGTTCCAGTTTTTCCCAAATCTCATATGTAGTTTTTAGATCTATAACATTTGTCAGCTCTGAATCAGATAAGGCACTTAGAAGAGATTCTTTAGCTCGAAGATTGTTTTCAACATCTTTGATTTCATCTACAGTTCTCAGACCATTTTTTGGAGGAACATACTTCTTTGAAGCTATGATCCAAAATTGCATTCCCATACATTGCAAGTGACATTCCATGTGGCTTTTCCAAAGAGTGAAATTGGTTCCATCAAACCTCAGACTATCCTTCTTGTAGGAAGACATTTTGGATCTCCTCAAGTGGTTAAGCTCTTTTAGAGGAACTTAGCTCTAATACCAATTGTTAGATACAAGACAGACAACTGAGAGGGGGTGTGAATAAGTTGTCCCAAAACTTTCTCTTGTTAATCACTTAAATCCTTCTTATAATTCAGCAACATAATAATAAATTAATCATGAAACATAATGCAATAATTCAAGAGCATAAACACATTAACACATATGACACCAAGATTTTAATGTGGAAAACTCGGTTAAGGGAAAAACTATAGGGTGACTAACCCAAGATTGTATTCTCTATTAAAATAATAAGAACAAAATGGCACTTGCCAATTAGGGTTCACTGCTCGAGCACACTTCTCACAAGAGCTCACTGCCTACAGGAGACACACTGTCTACATATTACATACTTGAATTGAAGAATAGCATCTTCACCATGCTTGAGTTAGTTCCATTTAAGCCCAATACTTCTTCTCTGCTTTTCACTCTGCTCCTCTCTACCACACTCTCATCTCTGACAAGATGTATTTGAAATGACTTCACAACTCTTATTTATACAAGACATTGACTTTGGGATAATCATCCAAGTTGGCACACTTTATAGAGCAAATACAACTTGACTAATTACAAAAGACTTCATGCGGATCATCACACTATCGGCCACACAGATCTGAAACTTCAATCTTCTTTGAGGAACATGCCATGCTTCACAGAACATCTTCAAGATCATCCGCAAGATGTGTAACTCATCTGGTCGGCCAAACTTAGGAAGAACATCATCATCTGGAAGTAATTCTTCAATTGCAAGCTCAATCTTCAATGCAGATGACCAACATGAATTGGACACAATCTAGAGACCCCCACAAGCTTGCCTGAATCACCAAGAACATCCACACTACTTTTGCTTACTAAAATCATTCTCTCCTTCATTCAGAACCTCAAGAACATAGTATGTCATCACTGTCATATTGGAATAGATGCTTGCAAACCTCCAAACCACAAACCAATTGAGTTGTCAATTCAAATTGACTTCCTAAACACTCCACCAAATCTGTAGAACATGATATTGCATTTTCGGATCTCATCAAACCTATTTGTGTTACTCTGTCACCTCTAAACATCTGCCAGAACTAGTTTTACTCAAGCGGCCATCACTTCTTCAAATCTTAATGCGGACCTCTCAAAACTTTACTAGATCATCTTAAGACACATATCTACAAACCCTTTGATGCACATCCTCTAATCTTCAACTTAGCTAGGATCTTCACTTCACTGTCTTCATTATTCTTCTCTATTCTTGATAGGACTAATTTTCTCAATATCCTCAGCATACAACTCATCCAATCCTTGTCATGAATGCAACAGGAGTGTGTTGACATCAATGACAACACCGGTTGGGCCCATACTTACAACACATACACCCGCATTCCTCCTCTAATTTAAATAAATACCCATTTATTTAAATTATAGACCTTACCCTAATTAAATAAGTCCCCCCACTTATTTAATCAAAATTCCTATACAATACCCATTCCTCACAAAAAATTAAATAAATCCCCACAATTTATTTAATTTTAAAACATTGCCCACCTTACCATTTCCTCTAATTAAAAATTATCTTTTGTCTTCTTGTGGCTAGAAATCCTAAAACATTCTCAACCCTTTATCTTAACCCTAAGTCAACTCTTCATCTCAGCCCTCCATTCACATTTTACCTTCTATAAAAACCACTTTGACTCTCTCATTTTCACCTCACCACTTGTGAATTTGACTTCTGCCATTGTCAATACTTGAGCTCTCATCCCATTTGCAGACCTGTAAGTCTGAGTGCATCATCATAGCTAGGTTAAATAGCAGCAATGGAGGGAATGCATAAGATATCCTAGGGTCTCTTGCTTTCATGCTTGCATGTTTAGATTCTATGTTGTTTAAGGGCTCTATTGCATAGTTAGGGGTTTAATTTGCTGATTCTAGGACTATAGAAGAGTTTTTACCCGACTAAGTGCATATTCAAGAGAAGGCTGAGGTACTGGTATTATTCTGATAGCACTAGATAGAGAGTAGTTTGGCATGTCCTTTAGAATTGACTTTTATTGTAGTAACAACATAGCTGAGTATGAGGCATCATTGTCGGGTCTAAATGTTTCTCATAAGCATGGACTCAAATGCTTGAAGATACATGGTGATTCAAAATTAATTGTGCAAAAGATTAAAATGCATTTGCTGCCAAGGACAAGTTGAGAAGATACACGAATGTAGTTTGAGACACTTTGGAATTGTTTGATGCCATTGGCATTAAATGGATTGAGAGAGGTAGAAATGAAAAGGCAAATGCTTGGGTTGTTGCTGGTTCAAAGTTTGACCTACAACTAGATTCTTGTCCTTTTTCCCATTACGTTGTTGAAGTTCTCACCGGGCCAACAATTCCTAATAATGTTTACAGCTGGCAGGTCTTCAATGGTAGCAATCAAATCTATAGTTTCCTGAATTGCATAGATGAGTTTGTCAGTTAATTAATTGATTGGAAGCCTATGATAGAGATAGAAGATGGCAATGAAACATTGTTTGGGAATGAAGTAGTACAAATGAAGACCAATACTATCCCAAGGGTTTGGTTGCACTTGAAAGAATGTTTGATAATGCTTACCGATGGAAAAGAAAAGGTAAACTAGTTGAAGAGGACAACATTGAAGGTGTTAACTTTGGCACCCAGGAGGCACCTAGGATGGTTTACATTGGTAAACAGTTCAAACCCCATGAAAAGCAATGTTGATTACTTTATTAGCAAAATTCAAAAAATATTTTGCATGGTCCTATGATGAGCTAAAGGCTTATAGGGAGGATTTATTTCAGCATACTATTCCACTTTAGCCTGATGCAAAACCCTTTAGGCAGAAGCAAAGGCCTATAAATGCCACCATAACTCCCAAATGTAGAAAGAATTGTTAAAGATGAAAGAGGGAGGTATCATAAAACCAATCAGACGTTCTAAGTGGGTATCTAATCTTGTCCCGGTGACAAAAAAGAATGGGGAGATTAGACTATGTGTAGACTTCAAAAACTTGAACATCAAATCCCTTAAGGACAATTATCCTGTTCCAAGTATGGACCATCTTTTACAAAGGGTTGTTGGTTCATAAATGATGTCTATGATAGATGGATTCTTAGGCTATAATCAAGTGTTAGTCAAGGAGTCATGACAATACAAGAAAAAATTCACTACTCCTTGGGGAACCTATGTCTATTTGAGGATGCCATTCAGGTTGAAGAATGCAGGATCAACGTTTTAGAGAGCAATGGATGTTGCCTTTGCAGGCCTCATTGATGAATTGATGGTTGTATACCAAGATGATCTCATTGCATTCTCCATAGATAGGGAAGATCATTGCAATAATTTGCAACTAATCTTTGACATATGCTTAGAGTATGGGATTTATTTGAATCCCAAGAAATGTTAGTTTGGAGTTGAAGAGGGGAAGTTGCTGGGAGATATTGTATCAAGGGATGGGGTTAGAATAGAGACTAAAAGAGTTATGGCCATTAACCTTATATCTCAGCCTAAATCAGTCAAGGGAATTTAATCTTTCTTTGGGCAAATAAATTTCGTTAGGATGTTTGTTCCTAATTTTTCAGAGAAGACTAAGGCTATTTCTAAAATGCTCAAGAAAGGACTGTCAGTTGTATGGACTACTGAGCCATCTGAAGCATTCAAAGATATAAAAGAGGCCATCAAGGAGGTGCCAGTACTGATAAGTCCAAATTATTCAAAGCCCCTTTAGTTGTTCTCCTTTGCTTCTTTTTATACTATTGCTGTTGTTTTACTCCAAAAGAATGAAGATGGATATGAGTAGCCTATGTATTTTTTTAGTAAATCATTGCAAGCAGCTGAGTTGAAGTATTCCATAATGGAAAAACATGTTTATGTATTAGTAAAGGCTGTGAAAAATTTTAGATCATACCTCACAGGTGCGAAGACCATAGCATATGTGCCACACATAGTAGTAAAGGACATATTTACACAATAGGAAACTTTATGTAAAAGATGCATATGGATCAATAGGATCCAAGAATATAACATGGACATATAGGTCACAACGTTGGTTAGATGCCAAGGCTTAGCTAAGCTGATGGCTAATTCCAATCTTGAGGTAGCAGAGGTAAATGAAACAGATATAGAAGATACTCCTTCTCATTGCAGATTGATTGACAATGCATGGTATAAGGATGTCATATTCTATCTTGAAAATATGAATTATCCACCATGTATGGATGAGAATCAGAAAAGGACTCTCAAGCTAAGATCTCAAAGGTATGTGTTGTTCCAGAATGAGCTCAAGTGGAGAAATCATGAAGGTGTATTACTCAAGTGTTTGGATCAAGAGCAAGTTGAAGCAGTAATGAATGAGTGTCACCATGGCATTTGTGGGGGACATTTCAAAGCTAAGACCATTACTCATAAGATCCTTAGAGCTAGGTATTGGTGGCCTACTTTATTCAAGGATGTAGCACATAAGATAAAAAAGTGTGATGCTTGCCAACAATTTTCTAGTAAGTTGAAGTTTGCCGGAGCACTACCCCTTTTGCCCCTCATAGTTTATGCATCTTTCTAGCATTGGGGAATTGACTTCATTGGATAAATACAAGAGAAATCTAGCAATAGATTTAAGTGGATCCTTGTGGCTACTGATTACTTCATCAAGTGGGTAGAGGCAGTCCCCACTTACAATGCAACTTCCAAGGTGGTTATCAATTTCATAGTCAACAATATAATAACCAGGTTTGGAGTGCCAGCAAAGATTTTGGCAGACAATGCAATGTGTTTTAGGTCTCAATAAATGTTGTACATGTGTTCTAAGTTTGGTATAAACCTTGTGCATTCGTCTCCCTATCACCCCCAAATTAATGAACAAGTTGAATCAAGTAATAGAAGCTTGATGAAGATATAAAAAGAACATTGGATTAGAATAAGAAAAGATGGGATGACAGTTTGAAATATGCTTTATGGGCTGACAAGATAACTTTCAAAAGATCCATAGGTAGAAGCCCATTTGCACCAGTATATGGAATAGAGATGAAGATGCCTATCAACATCGAATTGGCAGTCCATTAGTTGCTACAAGACACAGAGGAAGATCAATATGATGCAATGTCCCAGAGGATCATGTAGTTAACTAAGTTAGAGGAACAAATAAGAGTTGCACATGATAAAAATTTGAATCATAAGAAGAAAATGAAGTGTTTTTTTAGGAACCCGTGTTTAATCCTTATCTTTACTTTGTTAGTATATTACTTTTGGACACATATGCTTTGTAAGTCGTCCCATGAGTATATTGTATTATCCCACATTCATGGGAAGTAATAGTTGTTTAGATTAGACTTAGTATATAAGTACATGTTGAGGCCAATGAAGGCATCCACAAATTTATTGTATTAAGCTTGCTCAAAGGAGGTTACCCCCTCGAAGTGGCCTGTGATCAATAAATTCCTTATGTGTTTCTACTATTTATATATTTTTGTTATTTTGTGCATTTTTCATCATATTGTTGCAGAAGGTTCCTCTCATCTAGTATCAGAGAGCTTTCTTGGGCTCGTTGGGTGGAATTTTTGCCAAAAAAAATTTCTTTCCGTAGTGGCCTCCAGGCGCTGTGATTATTGCTGTAGTTCTTTCTTTTTTGCATATGTATTATTCATTTAAATTGCAGGTTCAGATCAGGGAATATCCCTATCCACTTAACTATGGGAAGTGCTTGGGCATATAGCCCTAAAACTAATTGTGAGGAATACCACAGGAACCCTGAAGTAGCTGGCTCATTGAGAGGACCTGCCAGCGAAAAGGGCAACGGCCCCTACCTGATTGACTAGTTCCCATCCATGAGGTAAACCAAGAGCTGTCATTTGTGGAAAAGCGGTTATTAGTTTTACCTGAGCCGTGGAGTGAGGGGTACTACCCCAATACATAAGTCATTAAACAACATTGGTGGCCAAGTGACTCCCTTGAACCTTTAGGAAGCTGAACAACTTGGGGCCCATATCTATTGATAGCTAGCAAATCGCAGAGTGAATCCGTCCAAAGTAGTTACCAGATCATTTCCAGAAAAAATAAATTTAAAAAAATCTATTTTTTTGCCATTTCTTCCTTGCTTTACCTCCGTTTCCTCTCAAAATTCATTGGAACCCCTAAAATTTCCTTCTGCATATTTCCTTCATTGACGACCCTATCCCAAATTCCACTTATCAAAGCCAGAAATCCCACATTTGTCTATTTTTAGGGTTTGCCATAACTTCTTTGATTCCCACCCAATAGCCTTCAAATTTTACTACAGTGTTCATTTCATATTTATGCTCCTTTGTCCCTCTTGGACAAATTTTCCCATTCTTTCACCCCGCTTCTGAAATCCCCACTTTCTACTTCCCTTTCCCTCAGAAGGTGTCCAAAACCTAGTCAAACCCCAATTACCCATCAGAGCTTTTCCCAAATCCAAATTTTCCTTTACTAAAAAAAATTTTGTTTTTGTTTTTCTACCCATTCCCAAAAAAAAAAAAGAAATCTCCTGGTTATGGTTGTTACCCGCATAGGAGAAAAAAACATGGAGGATGAACTTGCAGCCCTCAAAAAAATCTTGGCCTCAATCTTCACCATTCAACCATGAACAATAGATGGCAAGCATAGTCTTCTACAGACATTGGGTTCTCTTCTTCCAGCAATTTTCGTGGGTCAAAGCTTGATTTTCCTCACTTCAATGGTGATGATCTGACTAGATGGATATGCTGGGCAGAACAATATTTCAGTCTACATAATACTTTTGATGTCAACAAAGTCCCACTTGCATCCTTTCATTTGGAACATGAAGCCCTTCAATGGTTCTATTGGTACATCAAGGCTCATGAAGAGCCAAAATGGACAGATATTTGTAAACTTATTTTGCAACGATTTGGCCCTAGTGCTTTTGATGACTTCATAGGAGCACTCACTAAACTTCGTCAAATAGGCATTGTGAGAGAATATCAGACATAATTTGAAAAACTAGCCAATCACACAGAAGGATTGTCTGATGAATTCTTCAAGAGTTGTTTTGTTAGTGGTCTGAAGGATGCAATCCGATCTGAGGTTAAAATGTTCCATCCCAACACAATGATGGAAGCCCTAGGGTTGGCTAAGTTGGTAGAGAACAAGATCACAACTCAACAGTGATCCAAATCTAATTTTGTTCCATTCAGAAATACGGTTTCCCAAAGACCTCAAATTACACAAGCTCCTAGAACAACTCCTATCAAGCATTTGACTAAAGCAGAGATGCAGGAATGTAGGGAAAAAGGGCTTTGTTATAATTGTGATGAGAAATTCACTCGGGAACATAGATGTGTTGAGCAAAAGCTCTATCTCTTGGATGTGGATTCTCTGCCTAAAACTAAAGTTTATGTAGATGCTCAGGATATAGTAGATGATTAGGTTGAAACTTAGTAACCACTTGTTGACCCTACTTCTTAGGAAGACCACCCAGAGATCTCTCTCCATGCTTTAGCAGGAGTCACCACCCCACAAACCATGTAGGTTAAGGGTTACTTCAAGAAGCTCCCTCTTACAATACTCATTGATTCTAGTAGCACTCATAACTTCATTGACCCTCGGATCACCAAACAAGCTGATTGTTTTGTCCATCCTTGCTCCAGCTTTGAAGTCATGATTGTCAATGGGGGCACATTATCTTGCAAAGGGAAGTGTCACAATGTGTGTATCTCTATTGGAGATTATAACCTGTGCTCTGACATGTTTGCCTTGCCCTTAGGCAGATGTGATGTGGTTTTGGGTGCCCAATGGTTACGCACACTTGGACCCATCTTATGGGATTTTGCTAAACTTTGGATGCAATTTTTAGACAATGGGCAAAAACACACATTGAAGGGATTACAACCGGGGTCTCTCAGCATCATAAGTTCACATCACATGGAAAAACTTCTTAAGAAGAATTCACATGGTGTCATCGCTCAGCTCCATTCCATTCAGATGCAACCATCAGTAGTCTTCACTACTCCTTCTGATCTACAATGAATTTTGGATAGGTATGCATGTGTCTTTACAGAACTAGTGGGATTGTCACCTTCATGACCAGAGGACCATCGTATTCAGCTCCTTCCTAGAAGCATTCCTCCCAACATCAGGCCCTACCACTACCCATTTCACCAAAGACAGAGATTGAGATGCTCGTTCGAGACTTACTAAAGCAAGGTATTATTCGCCCTAGTACCAATTCCTTTTCTTCACCAATTCTTCTTGTCTGAAAAAAATATGGGTCATGGCGCCTCTGCATTGATTTCTGAGCACTTAATCACATCACAATCAAGGATAAGTTTCTGATTCCTGTTGTTGATGAGCTTCATGGTGCTCATTTTTTCTCCAAGTTGGATCTTCGTTCTGGGTATCACCAAATTCAAGTTCATGAGGATGACATCCCTAAAATGCCTTTCCGCACACATGATGGCCACTATGAACTTTTGGTCATGCCCTTTGGCCTCACTAATGCTCCTTCAACATTCTAGGCATTGATGAATAAAATATTTCAGCCCTACCTGCGGAAATTCATTCTGGTCTTCTTCGATGATATCCTCATCTATAGTAAAACATGGGCTAAGCATCTCCAACATCTCAATCTCATACTATAACTTCTCTCTAATCATCATCTCTATGCAAAATGATCTAAATGTGTTTTTAGTCAGGAGCAAGTGGAGTATCTCAGGGATATTATTTCAGTCCAAGGGGTTCAAGTGGATCCTGCAAAAATAGACGCCATGAAAAATTGGCCGCATCCTCAGACGCTTAAGAGCCGCCATGGTTTTTTGGGGCTGACTGGCTACTATCACAAGTTTGTCAAGGATTATAGGAAGATTGCAGCTCCATTAACAACTATGTTAAAAAAGGATGCTTTTACCTGGACACATGCTGCTTAGGGTGCATTTGAAAAATTGAAACAAGCTATGTGTACTACACCTATTCTAGCTATGCTAGATTTTTCCAAGACCTTCACTATTGAGAGTGATGCTTGCGACAATGGACCTGGTGTTGTTCTCCTTCAAGATGAACATCCCATTGCGTTCATCAACAAATCCCTTTCTGGAAAGAATTTAGTACTCTCTACATATGAGAAGGAAATGATGGCTATTTTGCATGCAGAATAGAAGTGGTGGCCATACCTACTAGGGAATCATTTTTGCATCAAGACTGATCACCAGAGTCTGAAATATTTCTTGGAACAACAGGTCTCCTCCCCAGTACAATAGAAATGGGTCAGCAAACTCATGGGTTATGACTATGCGATCACTTACAAGAAGGGTAAGGACAATATTGTGGCAGATGCTCTTTCTCACACATTTGATGACCAAGCTTCTCTTTCAGCTATTTCTATGCCTGTTCCAAATTGGTTGGAATCTGTCCAGAAGGGCTATGCCAATGACTCTTCATTATCTCAAATCATTCAACACTTGGCCAATAACCCTTCTATTGTACTATATTACTCTTGGGATGGTATTTCTCTGCAATACAAGGGTTGCCTAGTGCTTCCCTAGAACATAGATCTTCAGTAGGCTGTCTTCTATGAACTCCATGCTTCTCCATTAGTAGGGCACTCTAGGTTCCTCAAAACTTATGAGCGGGCACGACGTAACTTCTTTTGGAAGGGAATGAAAAGGGCAATTTAATAGATGGTGGTTGAATGTGATACCTGCCAAAGAAAAAAGGGTGAAATGACACTCCTTCCTAGATTGCTCGAACCCTTGCCCATCCCTACACGGATTTAGATAGATATTTCTATGGATTTCATTGAGGGGCTCCTTAAATCTGGAGGGAAGACAGTGATCTTGGTTGTGGTTGATTGCCTCTCCAAATATAGTCATTTTTCTGCCCTCAGCCATCCCTATACCACCTCCTCAGTCACACAACTTTTCATGGACTAGATCTTCTTTCTTCATGGTATCCCTTCTTCCATTGTCTCAGATCGTGATACAACTTTCACTAGTCATTTTTTGGACAGAATTATTTCGACACATTGGCACCAAACTGAAGATGAGTTCTAGGTATCACCCACAAATAGATGATCAAACTAAAATTATCAACAAATGTTTGGAAACTTATCTTTGTTGCTTCACCTCAGAACAACATCATCAGTGGGCAAAGTGGCTCCCTCTCGCTGAATGGTAGTACAATACCTCCTACCACATTGCATCTAAAATGACTCCATATGAAGTGTCTATGGTCAGGCACTGCTAGTGCTCCTTCCATACACCCCCAACAGTTCATTAGTTTAGGCAGTCGACACGGTTCTCTGAACCCAGGATCAGATTCTTCACATCTTGCAGGACAATCTTCACATGGCAAGAAATTGAATGAAACAACAAGCTGATCAGCACTGTTCTGAGCGCACTTTTCAAGTAGGTGATATGGTTTTTCTTTGTCTACATCCATACAAGCAATCATCCCTAAAACTCAAAGGGCATTATAAGTTGGCTCCAAAGTTCTATGGGTCATATAAGGTTCTTCAAAAGATTGGGTCAGTTGCTTATAAATTGGAGCTTCCTCCTTCCCGCGTTCATCCAGTATTTCATGTCTCTTGTCTAAAGAAAGTTCTTGGCACCAACATCAAAGCACAAACTATTTTACTAGAACTAGATAATGAAGGATCCATCATTTTGGAGCCAGAGGCAATCCTCAACAGGTGCACTCATTAGCTTCGCTCCCGATCCATCACAGAGGTATTAATTCAGTGGCACGGAATGCAACCAGAGGATGCTACATGGGAACCACTCCTTCAAATTCAGCAACAATTTCCACATCTTAAGCTTTGAGGACAAATCTTTTCTAAGAGGGAGGGGATGTTAGGAACCCATGTTTAACCCTTCTCTTTACTTTGTTAGTATATTACTTTTGGATGTATATGCTTTGTAAGTCATCCCGTGAGTATATTGTATTATACCACATTCATGGGAAGTAATAGGTGTTTAGATTAGACTTAGTATATAAGTACATGTTGAGGCCAATGAAGGCAACCACGAATTTATTGTATTGAGCTTGCTCAAATGAGGTTGCCCCCTCGAAGTGGCCTGCAATCAATAAATTCCTTCTATGTTTCTGCTATTTATATATTTCTATTATTTTGTGCATTTTTCATCATATTGTTGCAGGAGGTTCCTCTCATGTTTGTTTGATAAAAATATTGTGTCAAGAGATTTTTCATATTGGTGACTTGGTCCTCCTTTGGAATGCAAAATATGAAGATAAAGGGAAACATGGTAAATTTGATCCATTGTGGCTTGGGCCATATGAAGTGGCTGAGAAGTTTGAGCTCAATGTCTATTGTTTCATGACTCTAGAAGGAGAACTCAAGGAGCTACCCATTCACGGTCAACATTTAAAGCATTCCTTTTCATAAGTAGTGATTTACTTTAAAATTTGAATGATGAAGTCAAGTTCCATCTTCAATATTTTGAACCTCGAGCAATGTTGACCACTATTGGTCTTGATGGTGTTTTGTTTTGGTTCTTGTGTGTCATTTCTTCATATTTTTTGGTGTTTTTTTTGTCTGCCTGGAGATCTAGACTCTTGTTGTGCGACTACTTGGAGCACGTCCCCAACCAGAGCCACTATTGGGATTCCTATTTTCAAGCCAAGTATTTGTAAAATCTTGCTAAGTTTTCCAAACATTCTTGTAGACACCTAAAAATGCCTTCACCGCCTAACCATCCTCTGACATCACCCATATCATTAATTTCTCTTCTCATTAATTAATTAATTTTTTCTTTAATTAATTACCTCATCCAACACCTAAATCATTCACCTTTTCTTCATCATTTAATCCCTAAAATTGGATTAGTTTAATTAATTCAATAGTTACACTTACTAACATTAGCTCAATTAATTAAATAAATAGGCAAATATTTATTTGATTAATTTCCCCATCTCACTAAACCTAATTAATTGGATGAATCATGTTTATCTAATTAATTCTGCCTACTAATTAGCCTACCCTAACCTAGTTAATTAAATTCATATTATTTAATTAGCTACCCTACCCTACCTAACCCCTAGACCTAAAATTAATTAAATAAATCATCATTTAATTAATTTTAACCCCTAATTAATCCATCTACTAATTTTCTCCAGCCATATTAATTAAACTAATCCTCTTGATTAGTTTGGTCAAAACCCACTTAACACTCATCCCCACATCCCCTAAATAAAAAATTAACCTTTATTCCACATAAGGTAATTTTTTATTCACATTTGTCCTAAATTTCATTAATGAACTCTTACAACACCTAGTTTGTCCTAGTCTTCATTTAATGGAGCTCTTCCCCATGTGAATTTAAAATTCACTTCTAATCCCCTTCATCTAACTTCATTAATGCAAACCCCTTTTGAAGGTGAATTAAAAATTCACTTTTATTCTCATCCATCCAACATTTGTGATCAAATCTAAGCCCTCCATCTTGCATTCATCCTCATCCATTGATCTATATATTTAATCTCAATCATTGGATCAAATCCCCCTCCATTTAGCCTATAAATACAAGCTCTTCTAAGCCATTTTATCATGCAATCTTTGAGTATTGTTATTATGCCAAAATCTATTCTCTCCATCTTCGAGCTAGGATTGTAGTGATTTGTATTTGTATTGAGAGCATTTCACATTGAAGCCATGGGTGAAGCTAGAGAGTAAGGGTGCACTCTCTCAAGCTTATCAAGGAGGAGGAGGACTTCAAGGTATAAAGTGTTTGTTTATGCATTTTGTTTATGTTTTTAACCTTGTTTGTTTTCCTTGACTTCAATTCTAATCTTGCCAAATCCATCAAAATTCCTACCTTGTTCCTTTTGAAATGCAAGGAAGAAACCCACAAAATCACTAAGTCTAAAAATTCTAAGTGTTTTCCTTATGTTTTTGCCTTTTTCAAAGTTTTAGAGTTTCAAGTTCCTATCTTCCATCGTTCCATTCCTATTGGCTCTGAAATCTGCCTTGGTTCCTTGCAAAATCACCTAACTATTTTGGGCGTCAGAGATCAGGCTTGCAGCATTTCATCTTCTTCAGAGCATGCATTAATGGGAAGGATCGATCGTCGAAGTCCTCCAAGGCTTCAAAAAATTTCTAAGTGTTGCAAGTTGTTGGAGGTTGGAGTGGTGGCCTTCGATCTTCTTCCAGGTAGGAACAAGGAAGAGGGTCCAGCGACTGAGTTCCAATGAAGCTCAAATTCGTCAAAGTCCATCGAGGTTTTAAAACTTTTTTTAAGTGTTACGAGTGTCGGCGACCGGGGGTTTATCTTTCTCCTTTCTCTTTGAAGATGGAAGGTGGGAGGCCCAATGACTGAAGTCCAATGAGCTTCAATTTTCTTCTATGTATTTCAGGATTGGGTGGTTCTTTTCTTTTCTTCCAAAATGAACGATGTATGGTGAAGGCCTAATCTCTGAAGCTTGATGGTTTCCCTTTGTTCCTTTCAGACTTTGGATATTGGGGCTTCCTTCTTTACCTTTTCAAAATCTGATTGCCTAGAGGAAGCCCGATTTGTTGGGGATAGACTAATTCGTCTTCCCTGCTCCTTCCATTGTCTAGAAACACCGAAAAAATATGGGAAAACGCACCAACAACTCTCAAGATCGCGTTTAATGTGAAATGGGTAGCTGGAAATGGTGTTTTTATTGCAGTTGGTGGGGTTGTTGGGGGTTTTCCTACCCATTTCATTCTCAGGTCTGAATTGTGAAGGCTATAAGGGCAGGATTGAAACTCTTTTCAAGGGTTGGTCTTTTGGTAGTTCTTCAAGTGACAAAGTTTAGAGCTCTCTAGGGTTTCAAATAACAAAAGGTTCCAGTCCTCCAGCAGGGAAGATAAAGGTTATGAAAGGTTTCATATTAATTTCAAGAATCAGTGTATGAACTTCTTCTTCTTATGTAATTTTTCAAGGAAATACTAAGTTTCAGCTAGGGTTTCCTCTTGCCACACTTTGTGGTATGACTGTAACAATTGATCAGATGAATATGATAGATTCTTAAAATATTACGTGCTATGTGATGATCTCTTCTATGCTTGTAGATGAATGATTGCATTTTGATGAAGGATTACTAAGCATATTCTTTACTGGTTATTGTCTTTTCTGCATCTTGGTATCTAGAAAGTGCTTGTTTCATTTCTGTGTTATCTTACCTTTTGTTGAATTGTGGAATCTATAACCCATTCTAATAAGCACCGGTCTAGGAAGCATGCAATCACCCACACCCATCAAAGAACTAAAATAAACTTATCAAGTGTGAAATAAATAGTTAGTATTGCATGCATTGTTGTGGTTCTGTATTGAAGCTAGGAAATATTATTAGTAAATCTTTCAAAGTGCCAATTTTAGCAAACCAAACATGCATACCAACACATTCCATTATTGTAGGAAGTGTTTTTCATCATCTTAAACAAAGGATTTAGTGCAACAAGCCTGTCTTAATCTAGTGACTGTATTTAGGGATTTGGACAGCAGTTGGGTATTGTTGCAATGAATATGACTTTGAAAACATCTTCCATTATTTTTAATCCTTGTTAAGGTATACCTCTAGGAACACCCTCCTTGGCTTAGCTAAGCCAGAAGTGAAGGGGAGATTACCCATTCCCAATCAGGTGACCCTTAATCATCCTTATCTTGTTGATGAACCTCTTCTCTGTCTCCTTGATGACAACCTTGGCCTCAAAGATTGAAGAATGTTCTAGGAATTAGGTAAGCTATTTTGGAACCCAATAGTTTGAAATGTTCAAAGTTTTTTTGTTTGACATGTTTCATAATCATTGAGGGTTTCTTATCTCTAATAGGTGTTTGGCCCTCATACTTAGCAATTAGCATACGAACCTCAATGTTTGTCTTATGGGTCACTTGCAACATAAGAGGACTATATCTGATCTTGTGATTAGGATCTTGTCACCTAAAACAAGTATTAGGCAAGTTAATGTAGGTCACCTTCTACAAAAGGTGAAATGAACCCACTTGAATCTATGGACACCCAAAAATGTCCACCTTGTCGCAACGTTACATCATTTAGGCATCTTGTAGCATGTTTTGCCCTAAGCATCCATATCATCACCTAATTTCATTTTCCTCTTCATATCTTTAGTTAATTAAATAAATTTTATTTATTTAATTAATGTTCATTATTCTTCTATCTTCCATCAAATGATTAAATAATTTTAAATTATTTAATTATCTTATCTTTCTTCTAAAAAATAAGTGAAACCAATGTTTTAATTATTTTCCCATCTTACATATGAATTAAATAAATTAAATTTATTTAATTTATATTTTATTTCCTCCAAACATTTCCTCTCATTTAAATAATAAATTAAATAAATATGTTTTTATTTAATTTATTATCCACTTGGCCCACCTTCTATTTCAATCACTCAACTCATCTCTCAAATCACTTCAACAACCTTCTGATTTCATCTCTTAAGTTAATTCACTTACCATTTCCATCTTTCAAATCTTCTCTAGTTAACTCGATTCACCTTCTAATTCTCTCTCTAGTGAACTCAACTCATCTCTCAAATCCTCTCTAGATGACTAGATCCCCTTCTATTCTCTCTCCCAAGTTGCACAAGCAACTTTCCAATTTCAACTATCACTCACAAAATGGGAAATCCTATCCCTCCATCCTCTCACACTTGCCTATAAATTGATCCTCAGCCATGTCATTTGCATGGATGAACCTTCAAGCACCATTACTCTATAGAAATTATGCCTCTCATCCATCAATCTTTCATCCATCATTTCACCTATCTTTCATCCATCAATCTCAATCCAATGTTATGCTACAAAGTTGAGTAACCAACAATCCAAATCATTCGAGCAACAACATGCATGCATCATCAATCTGAGGTATTCATAAAATTGGGATCAAGGTATTACATTTGATTGTTTTATCTTTCTGATTTGTCCAAATTTTCTCATTTACATTCTTGCACGCCTGGTGGGACCCACTCTCCTGATTAAATCTTATGTTTTTGCAAGTTTTTGTAGTAAAAATTTGTGTGCTTTCTAACCCTCATTTGCAAGTTTCACAGAGGATCTTTTACAAGTTATCTCCAGGGCTCAATTTGACTATGTCATCATGTTCAAGAGACTGATTCCATGCTTTTTGACTATAAATTTGCTAGGGTTTCATCACTGTGAAATTTTTGGAAAATTTTGAATTTTTTTATTTTCACAGGTCGTACCTTACAAATCTGTATGGCCTGTGCAGAGACTCTTGCATCTGATCATCGGGTCTTGTTGTGGTGGTAGAATAGTCTTGTAGGTTTAATACTTTTATGAGCTACGAGTTTCATTTTTTGCAGAGATTTTGTGGATGTTTTATATTGGTCTTTGGTTGTGGGTACTAGGTCAAAACCCTAGCTAACCTCTGCCGATCTACACACCCATTTCCTCAGTCGACAATCACCTTGTCTAAATTGACCTAACTCCCATCGCCACCCTTATATCTCCCGGTTGCCACCATCTGGAAACTCATCACCATCGTTTATCTCTCTACTGCATGTCGACCCTGCAACTTCGAATTCCCAAAACGAAGAAATCCTCTACCAAACCACCCCCGATCCACAGTTTTATGTCATGATTTTCACTGTATTATGATTGCAAGGTTATCAATCAACTTTGTGATTGCAAGCACCAGTCGATATAGTTGCATCGGTTGCCCACTATTCCATACTCCAGTCAGCCAAGTTCAAAAACTATAAAGTCGGCACTAAAAGTTTAAAAGTCGACCAGTTGAAACCTAAAAAAAATGCCATTATAAACCTTGAAAACCACTAGTCAGAAGTTCAAACTGCCTGTCGAAATCCTTTATCTGTTGATCATCCCATTGACTTTACCTATCACCTTGGAGCCATCGACCAAAGTCACTGTAGTCAATCCAAAATCTCGTCGCTACCATCCATGTTACAGTTGTTATCCTCATAACCTTGGAGTCGGCGTTAGGAATCTTTAAGTCAGTGAACAATCCTCAAATCAGAATTAACTATCCTTTGGTCAGCGTTAAAATAACTTTCAGTCAGCATTAAAGACCTTTCAGTCAGTGCTTTTAAAGTCTGTGGTCAGCATCACAAAGTCTAAGGTCGTAGTCTTAAGTCGATGTCTTTTATATAGTAAGTGTCTTGAATCTCATAGTCATTGTTTCATGTTAAACGGTCCTCGACCCTTGTTAAACCCCAATACAAATCGACTCTCCAAAAAGCTTTAATTCTGTCATTCAACCTTAAAGTATTTGGGGTTTTTAACATTTACCTTTTATAGTTTAAGCTCTAGGGTTTAGGCTTGGATCTTAAATTTTTAAAATGGGGTGGGGCCCATTCTAGACTTCAATATAAAACTGTAACCACAACAACTCACGTGATCAAAGATCTTGCAAAACCATCAAAAAATCAAAAAGTCAAACAAAGTCAACTGAAGCAACCCTATCTTCTCAAACATGCCATAAGGGGTATATTTTTCTTTTTTCCATAACAGGGGCATACGGCATCAGATTTTCACAAACAAACACTTGTTGGAAAGGTAATTTGATGAACTTCACAGATGTGCCACTTTAATTGGGTGATTTTATCATTTTATCAGCTCTTTTTATAGTCAAAGTTTAGCTACTTTCTAAGCTTCAATCTATGGTTTTTCTTGGAAACTAATATTCTACTTGCGTAACTTGTCAAATACATTTGTCAAAGAGTGGAGGACATAAACATACTAACATAGCTTCTACAGATTTGATCGGTCCAAGGACTTAAAATAATTTTCATACTAAATTAGGCACATTTGGGCTTGGGCTTTAAAAAGAATATTTGCATGCTATGTGTCTTTTTTTTATCTTTTTTAGTTTGCTTACTGAGTCTGTGTGTAACCCAACTTAGCAATGAGAGTATCCTCTCCCCACACCTAACCAACGAATCTGGGGTACAAGATAAATTGTTGCTAACTCTAGAGGGCCTGCCTTCCCATTGTGAGGAGTACAACCCAAGCAGAAATAGGCTAAAGCCAAGCCCTTCCAAGTTGAGCCCTTCCAAGCGGCTATATAAATAACATGTTTGTGCCAAAAGTCACAAACAATGGGTGTTGTTCCGCTATACCAACGAATATTTCCCCTAAAACCCTGTAGAGCGTAACCTCTACAGGCTAGGAAGCCTCCTTATCGAAGCAAATCACCACATGTATAGCCACCCGAATGGAAGCCCTTACTACAAATTGTGTTTAGAAGCCAAAAACCCTATATCTACTGGCGCAAGAGGTTGGACCTCTAAAGCCGTCCCATACTTTCACAGCTTATAGTAGAGATGGCAAATTTTTGGAGGTCTTCAGATCTTTAGAAATTTGAAGTTTGGTATGCCCGAGAAGTGAGTGCACTGTAAGGGGGAGCCAGTGCTACCAGACTTCTAGGCCATCCACTATAAGTAGGTATGGCTGGAGAAATCCAAGTGGGAACCCAGTAGATATTGTCCTTGCCTAGCCTAGGGTGTACACATTTATCATTGTGTTTGGTGTGCATGCATGTACATGTGAGATCTTGTGTTTGATATCACCACATCATACTCAACCTACTTGTCATAACACACATCCTAATCATTACGCATCATCCAATCATTCCAAGCCAAATCATCCTAGTCATTCAATCAACCACATCTTAATCAATCCAAGTCATCTAACCTCATCATTATACATCATCCTCTTTCTAATCTAATCCACATCATTCTACACCATGTCAACATTAGAAGACCTAGTGCCTCAATTCCAAGACGACCTCCAAGCACTTTGTTGGGAACCACAACCCCTCAACCAACGAATCATTCAATGACTACAAGCCTTCATCCAACAACCTCAACTCTAAGCAAGCCAATCACCTTAAATGCAACATCTCGTAGCACAAGAACAACACCTCATAGCCACTTGTCAATCACAAACCCAACAAGTACATCATCATCCCTTATCCATTCAACACCAACAATTCCACCTCATTCCTATGTGGCATCCCCTTCCATTTCTCACCAATCTAATCCATCACATATATCATAACAATCCCACATCAACTTAGCTTATTCCTTATCAATCTAATCCATCCGCATTTCAGATCACTTCCACATCACCTCATCCTACATCTTTTCATAACAATGCCACATAGCCTTATCCCATATCTTTCCATAATAACTCCACATAACCTAATCCTATACCTTCCCATAACAATGCCACATCACTATACCCTACTTCTTGCAATATCTACCATTATCCATAGTAACCCATACCCCATGATCTTTTACCTACACATCCTACCATTTCATCTCTTCATCAAACCCATTCACAAGACTATCAATGGCCCCCACAACATGAACATGCAAGTCCAAGTGGCCCTTTGTACATAAATCAAGTGAACCCAAGTCCACTTTTTCAGTAAGACCTAATAGACTTAAGTCCACCCGTGCTACAAGACCTAATAACCTTTGACTCAAGTCTAAGTGGTAAGTCCACCTATGCTACAAGACTTAATATCCTTTGACGAGGGAGATACCAACCTAGCCGATGTATCCTATAAGTCACCTTCACCATTCAATCACATGCCAACACATGAGCCTACTAGTCCTATCTTGGCACCACTATGTGATCCTAATTCCAATTCATCCAACTCTAACGTTCCTCCATCCAATCCAAATCCCAAGCCATCCAATCACATTATCCCTCTATCCAATCCAAATCCCAATTCATCCAATCTAATTAGCCCTCAACCTTATCATGATCCTAAGCCTACAACACTATCCACCATTATCATCCATCCCATTTATTGTCCATTCACACATACCCTAATGAAGGATGTGATCCATTGGCTACTAGCTGGGAACAATTTATCCCCATGTCAAACACCTATCTTAGCACCTAGCAAAAAGCCTTCAAATGCCATGCTTATCCCTCCAAGCCCATCATGTGACCCACAAGCCATTGAGCCAATTGAAGAGCCTCCTATCATGAGCCTAAGTCAAAGTCCATCATACTCTCTTATGGATGAATATCAAGAACCCATCAAACTCATCCAAGAGCCTCCAACTTTCACTTCCATAAAACTACAACAATTATATCAAGAGCCTAATCCTAAGCATGTGGAAACATCAAGCCTTAGTCCTAATCAAGATCAAATCCTTTCCATGCAACCCATCAATAACATTTATCTTTTCCATGATTAATATGATATTACCTATGAAGAAGCTATCCATGAGCACCTTGATCTTATCCATGATCCTATACATATCCATGAGTAAGACACCCCTTCCATCCATCCTCCATCTAGCCCTAATGCACAAGCATCCGTTTTCCTTGATGAGACATGTACCTCCCAAGCAAGCATAAAAGATCAAACAAATACCTTAGATCAAAATGAACATAAGCAAGATCCTAATAATCCTTCCACATCCACTATCAACCACATTTCAAATCCACCATCATGTCATATTGGTCTTTCCACTCTCACTCATGAGTGTTCCTCCCTAGGGACACAAAAACCTTTGTCCTCCACCTCACCTTCTCTATCCAATAAGGAACTCGTGTCTAGTGTTCCACCTACACCTAGTCCCACTATCCATCGCATGCTCCAAAACATGAACTATCAAGGTAAAGGCTTAGGCCTTCTTGAACAAGGTATTTTGGAGCCCATCCATGTCAAGGTCCCTCCTCCATGCTCATTTGGCCTTGGATATGCACCCCAAGGTCAACAATTTAACAATTTTAGTACTTCCTCCATTCAACCTAAGTCCACCGCTTTCTATCACCCATCCTATCATACACCTAAAACATATGTAGCCATTCCACCTCCATCCTCTTACAAATGTCAAAAGCATGTGACCATACACCTCCCACCATCCACTTTGCCTTTGTTACTCCCAACTCCTAATATCCCTCCATCGAACCTACCTCCACTACTTCTAACACCTTATCCATCCATCCATAAATCTTCTAAAAATCTAAATCATGACCAACAAATGCACATATTGTCTAAACATGAAGCTTCCTCTCCTTCCACTCACCGCATGGGATTCAAAAATAAAAACTTGGATGCCTACACTGATAAAGTCAAAAATCCTAAGGGTCCTCAAGCCTTAGGACACAAAAGAAAAGAATCAAAGAAAAACCCATCTCAAATGCTACATACACCCACACACCTCAAAGAAAAAATGAAAAAGGTGTGGGTCCCCAAGCAACAAGTAATTACCTCAAAAGCTGCACAAAATATGCATATATCCAAACCCATACCTCCACAAGAAAAGATGGTATGGGTCCCTAAGAAAAAAGAAGCAATCAAGTCTAATAAGGCATCCACCTCTCAAGAATCCCAATCCTCCACTTCCATCCAAAAATCCCATTCCATCCAAAAGCTGAAAATTCCTCCATCCCACATGAAAAGCAAAAATCATAAAAAATACTAAGTCCATGTGGATCCGTAAATGCCTAAATCGACCATCCCCTAAGAGAACAACACCATTGCTTCCCACCACCATCATCATCACACAAATCAGAACTACATCTCATCTCTATCATTAAGTGCCTTGATCCTGTTGACATTGGTATGTAGGCAGTCTGGAGTATGAAGGAAATATCCAGATTCAGGCACAAGGTGATATTCTTCTTTCTTCCATCTTTCATCATCTTCTATCTCCATCAATTCATCTATCTTTCAAAACATTTCTTCCAATCAATCTTCATCAAATGAATTCTTCTATCACTTCTTCAAGTCAAATAAATCCAAGCAAATAATCTCAAATGCAAGTCATTATCAATCCATACCAATCAAGTTAATCAATCTTATCAAATATCTAATCACATCAACAGTCTTGATCCTATCCTTGTTGTAAACCCAATCAATCAATCATCAATCATCCTTGTGTTGATCTAGGGATATATCGTTCCCCGCCATGACAACACTATCATCACCAATCAAACAATTAATCGTCAGTTTACAACTTGACAGGGGCAATACCTTGTTTGTTTTTGTATCATTTGTGCATGCTTGCTTATGTGTGTTATCACTTTTGCATTTGCATCTGTATCCTCCCAGCTAATATTCATATCTTGTATCTAGACAAGGTTGTATTACGCTGGGGCACGAGACACATCGTCACCTTGGTCCTCATACCTTGGTGCATAATGTCTCGTGCTATATCAAACATATGATTGCTCACTTTCATTGTAGCATAGCGTGTCATTCTTCTCTTTCATCCACTTCCTATTTTGCATCATTCATCTTATCCCTCCTTATCATTTCATTTCATTTCGAGAGCATACCCATGTTCTTCTAACCTGCCTATCCTCTCGAGGGGGCATCATCATCCCATCATCATATCTTTACATCATCTTATCATTCCATCATCATCCTATCTTTCCAACATCCTATCTTTTTCATTTATCCATACCTTAGCTTCTTTAAAATGATGTTACTCGACACGAAACTCATCATCTCAAAGAGGGGCAAAATGTAGACACCCAAAAATGTCCACCTTGTCTCAATGTTACATCATTTAAGCATCTTGTAGCATGTTTTGCCTTGAGCATCCATATCATCATCTAATTTCATTTTCCTCTCCATATCTTTAATTAATTAAATAAATTTTATTTATTTAATTAATGTTCATTATTATTCTATCTTCCATCAAATGATTAAATAATTTTAAATTATTTAATTATCTTATCTTTTTTCTAAAAAATAAGTGAAACCAATGTTTTATTTATTTTCCCATCTTACATATGAATTAAATAAATTAAATTTATTTAATTTATATTTTATTTCCTCCAAACATTTCCTCTCATTTAAATAATAAATTAAATAAATATGTTTTTATTTAATTTATTATCCACTTGGCCCACCTTTTATTTCAATCACTCAACTCATCTCTCAAATCACTTCAACCACCTTCTAATTTCATCTCTTAAGTTAATTCACTTACCATTTCCATCTTTCAAATCTTCTCTAGTTAACTCGATTCACCTTCTAATTCTCTCTCTAGTGAACTCAACTCATCTCTCAAATCCTCTCTAGATGACTAGATCCCCTTCTATTCTCTCTCCCAAGTTGCATAAGCAACTTTCCAATTTCAACTATCTGATGCAGCACACAACATACACTCAACAGAATTGTGCCATTAAACATGAGAGACAAAAATTTGGAAGCTGAAACATAACAAAATTTCTATTCCTCAACTCTACCACTACAATGAGAGAAAACTCTCTTATATCTAAGAAAACAAAAAAAACAAAAAATTACCTTTTTTGGCAGATTTCGACAATTGTCAGATTTTGCCATTTTAGGTAATTTTACAATCATATCTTGAGAATCCAGTTTTTTCCCAAAAAGCTCGAAAAGCTAAGGTAGGACGAAAAACCAACTAACATCCTAAATTCGAAACATGAGTTTTGAGTTATTAAAAAAAGCAACTTTTAAAAAACTAAAAAAAAACACTAATTTGCCATTTTAAGGGCCAAGATGAAAGTTTCAAGCCTCGAAAAAGTGCCAAGACGAGGTCCAACCGACTAGGGTTAGTTGGGAAACCAATTAAACATGAGAGACAAAAATTTGGAAGCTGAAACATAACAAAATTTCTATTCCTCAACTCTCCCGCTACAATGAGAGAAAACTCTCTTATATCTAAGAAAACAAAAAAAACAAAAAATTACCTTTTTTGGCAGATTTCGACAATTGTCAGATTTTGCCATTTTAGGTAATTTTACAATCATATCTTGAGAATCCAGTTTTTTCCCAAAAAGCTCGAAAAGCTAAGGTAGGACGAAAAACCAACTAACATCCTAAATTCGAAACATGAGTTTCAAGTTATTAAAAAAATCAACTTTTAAAAAACTAGAAAAAAACACTAATTTGCCATTTTGAGGGCCAAGATGAAAGTTTCAAGCCTCGAAAAAGTGCCAAGATGAGGTCCAACCAACTAGGGTGGGTTGAGAAACCACTGGCCACCTCATAACGCATCCACCTGTAAAATTTCGTAGAAAACCCACATCCGAGTCAAAAGTTATGACCTCCGGAAGTCCCTACATCATTCTCCTTTGGTTGAAAAGAATGCAGCTCCTGCAAGTGAGTGTCTTCAAACTGCTGCCATTTGATGGGATCTAACCTCTGCACTTCCCACTCTGTAATCCATGTGCTATCTGTTGGTGGCAATCCTTCCCACTGTACTAAATACTTGTTGTAACGCCCGTGCCGAGTGGAGATAGTGTTCTTATCAAGAATCTGTGCAATCTTTTCCTTCTTCTTATGGGGAATGTGGTTGTGCCATGACACCTCTGGTTGACTATCTTCAGCATCATCCTCACCATGGAATGCATATAAATCAGAAATATTAAACATAGGAGAAATAGCACATCTGAAACAAGTGAAAGGCCTTCTCTGGTTTTCCCATCCTCTACCACTACCATAACCTCTACCTCTTTGAAATCCCCTTCCTCGTTCTTGATTTGGAGGATCTTGCCGAGTGTCTACTTGTTTTTCCAAACCATGGGATGACTCTCCCCTGCCATAATTTGAACCTCCTCGAAATGGGGTTGATGTACCCCTTCTTCCTCCTCTATTCCTCTGATGGTACTGTCTGTTTTGTTTTTCTTCAGCCTTTAGAGCCAATTGGTAAGCCTCTTCCATATTGTTGAGTCGATGCATGCTCAATTCATCTTGAATAGAAAATTTCAGGCCATTCACATATCTAGCAGCCATTTGTGCGTCAGTTTCTTGATGCTCTATACGTATAGATAGTGTATAAAACTCATTTGTATAATCTTGCACAGAAGAGAGGTTCTGCTTTAAATTTTGAAACCTACGAAAAAGGGTTTGTGCATAATCTATGGGCAAAAATTTTTCTCTCAACTTCTTCTCCATTTTATTCCATGTCCTGATCTTATCCTTACCTTTCCTTGTTCGTTCCTTTTGAAGATGATCCCACCAGATCATTGCATGACCCTTTAATTTGGTGCATGCAAATTTTACCTTCTTCTCCTCTGTCATGGATTTCCATTCAAAAAATTTTCTCATGCCATTCAACTAGTCTATCAACTCCTCTGGTTTAAGACTACCTGCATAATCTAAAACATCTACCTTGATCCCTTCATTTTTTCCTTCTAAGGCCCTGAGCATCCTCTCTTCAAAACTCATGCCTTCTAATTCTTCTTCTTCATGTTTTGTATCTTGATTTACACCTCCTTGACCTATCTTTTCATCAGATTCGTCTCCTCCTCTACCCAGTCTTTGGGTTTCCATCCGTGTTGTAAGTTCTGCTATTTGCCTTTGCAGATTTTGCATTTCTCTATGCATCTGGGCAAGACCGCCTCTTCCTCTTCCTCTCCCAGCCATCTTCCTGCTCTGATACCAAATGATGCAGCACACAACATACACTCAACAGAATTGTGCCATTAAACATGAGAGACAAAAATTTGGAAGCTGAAACATAACAAAATTTCTATTCCTCAACTCTGCCGCTACAATGAGAGAAAACTCTCTTATATCTAAGAAAACAAAAAAAATAAAAAATTACCTTTTTTGGCAGATTTTGACAATTGTCAAATTTTGCCATTTTAGGTAATTTTACAATCATATCTTGAGAATCCAGTTTTTTCCCAAAAAGCTCGAAAAGCTAAGGTAGGACGAAAAACCAACTAACATCCTAAATTCGAAACATGAGTTTCGAGTTATTAAAAAAAGCAACTTTTAAAAAACTAGAAAAAAACACTAATTTGCCATTTTGAGGGCCAAGATGAAAGTTTCAAGCCTCGAAAAAGTGCCAAGACGAGGTCCAACCGACTAGGGTGGGTTGGGAAACCACTGGCCACCTCATAACGCATCCACCTGTAAAATTTTGTAGAAAACCCACATCCGAGTCAAAAGTTATGACCTCTGGAAGTCCCTGCATCACTATCACTCACAAAATGAGAAATCTTATCCCTCCATCCTCTCACACTTGCCTATAAATTGATCCTCAACCATGTCATTTGCATGGATGAACCTTCAAGCACCGTTACTCTACCAAAATTCTACCTCTCATCCATCAATTTTTCATCCATCATTTCATCTATCTTTCATCCATCAATCTCAATCCAACGTTATGCTGCAGATCTGAGCAACCAACAATCCAAATCGTTTGAGCAACAAACATGCATGATTCATCAATCTGAGGTATTCGTAAAATTTGGATCAAGGTATTGCATTTGATTGTTTTATCTTTCTGATTTGTCCAAATTTTCTCGTTTACAGAATCTCCAAAGAATTTTTCATGCCACTATTGAGGTCCACTTTGATACAAACCCTCTTGTTGGGACATGCAAAAGAAAATTCTTTGGTTTATGACATGTAATATGCCTTAGCAAGGAAATTCTAAAGATGAATGGGAAATCCAGGGAGCTCAACCTAGATAGGGTTCTTAAGCAAGTCTTTTATTAAGACCATATTAGTCTACAATTTTCACACCACTGATAGATATAGTCTACATCATCAATAGAAAAACAAACATCAAGAAGGCTCTTGTGGTTGTTATCTTATTATATACATTGGGGACAAATTCATCTCTCTTGGGCATCATGCTATTTGTTATTCATAATTGAATTTGTAAAAGGCTAGGAAGGAGTTGTATTTAAAGCCTTAATCCACCCTAAGGGTAAGATTAATGGCTTAATTATTATGGGAAACCCATGACGGATTCATGACCTAATGGGTACCATACCACATTCATTAATAAAGATGATTTTATAATCACTAAAAATTTAAGGTAGAATATCACTTTCTATTAAGAGGACAAGAGGATAAATTAATTATGGTATAAGGTTTGATATTAAGAATGTTGCACATGGATGGTGAGGGGTTGACTACATAGATATAATAGTTAGGTATTAACATTTTTATCTTATAGAAATGGATGTGGAGGAATGGTTACCTAGCAATGAGTTTAGTATTTCCTAGATCTTGATAACTTTTAATAATATTTGTAATTAAATTTTAAAAAAAGTATTTCAATACATGGTAGAAAATGGATATAAAAATGTTGAATATAAAAGAGATAGAAATAAAAAGTTGTATAAAAAATGTCAAAAAATGGATAGTTTGTATACATGGTAAAATGAGGTGTATTTACAATTAGAAAAGTATATTGGGAGGGGTGTCATTAATCAAAGGTAGAAATGGAAATAGAATATTATTGAGTAGCCTACAATTAAAAATGTTTGGGCATAAGTTTATATAGTGAATTTTTGTAGGAAAACCTTAAAAGTATTTCAATGAGATAGTATGAAAAAATAGATAGACAGATAGAAACTTTAATACAAAAATCAAAACATCAAATTTGCACAAGCCAAACTAAAGCTCCACTCTTATTAATTCACTTCTTTGTACAAGCCAAACCAAAGCTCTACTCTTATTAATTCACTTCTATCTAATCATTTAGAGGCAATAAATTGATGCCATGAAATTAAACAACCAAAACTACACTCTTATTAATGCACTTCTATCTAATCATTTAGAGGCAATAAATTGATGCCATAAAGTTAAACAACCATAACTACATTCTTATCAATGCACTCTTATTAATGCACTTCTATCTAATCATTTAGAGGCAATAAATTGATGCCATGAAGTTAAACGATTTATTTATTGAACCACATAAAATAACATAAGCTATAAGCTGATTCAACTTCATTAGATTATTAATTTGCAAGGCACTGGTTACATTTATAGTGTCTTGGTGGCCTTAATTTTTTAAGTAATCTGTTCTCTCAAGTGAAAGAAGTCCAAAATAGATAGGAGTACCACCTCAGCATGATATAGAGCAATCAATCAAGGTCAAACAAATTACGAGGAGGAGGGGAGCAAGAAAAGTCACGTACGAGCTCCTCCCGTGCCCATATGTAGTAAAGTTGGGGGGACCTATATCTTTTTTTATAAAGGTTTTATCAAAAAAACCCGAAAAGCTGGTGAGGATGTGGGTGCTTAAATCAAACAATACCATGACAATGATTTATCAGTATCAAGAGAAGCTTTTCTCATGATGTTTCATGTCTGCATTTGAATGTCAACTTTCAGAAAATGCAATGCATAGGAATTGGGATATTCTTGAATTATGGTAAACATTGCCTGCTTGCATGTTGTGATGGCTACGAGACCTATGATTGGTAGTATTGAAGGAGGTGGGGACAAGTACATTATTCATTGCATATACTCTGAAACTCACCAATAAATCTAACATTATGTAGGTATGTTCTGAATTACAGTACCATTGTTTGCATGCATGTTGTGATGGTTACAAGACCCACATGACTAGTGACATTGAAGAGGGTGGCGACAAGACATATATTCATTATATATACTCCAAAACCCACCGATGAATTTACCATTATGTATCATTAGCCTGCCTGCCCAACAAGGCCTCGTGCTTAGCCTGCCTTCATCCAATTGCTTCGTATCTTCAAGACCCAGTTTTTCGTAATGTGGGCTCTGTCATGCTGCAGGCATTGTTGGCCATGCCCTTAATCTGAGGGTACACGTACTTGACATATATACAGTTAATATCCATCAAAGGTGTCAGCTCAATAAGCCTTCACAAATAAGACTTTTGCAGGTATCACTTAAATCCATACAGATATGCTACTCTATATTAGGTATCTATCTATATTTCTAATAGCCTGCCCCCCTAGAAAACACAAGGACTTAAAACATAACCACAGGGGCAGCAGCTGACAGTAGTGTGTGATTGTTGGGGATTTTTTTGGCCTAGAAACTCTACGAACACTTGGGCAAGCAACCATCATCCATATGATTCAACATGTACACATTATGCATATATATATTTTTGGGTAATGAATACTATTGCACAGTTCTCCTGACAGCTTTTAAAAAGTAGCAAAACTGCTGCAGTATTTTCCAAGGTATTAATTCTACAATAATCCAGATGGGATCAACTACTTTAGGGGATAAAACAAAATTTAAGGCCTGGCAGACAAACCCAATCCTCCTTCCCACAGAAATCTTCAGCTCTGAGAGAAAAAGAACTGCACTTTTTTTGGGGGCAGGGGTTGGATGTGTTTGTCTGTATGTCTGATGTACTGTACTGTCCTCTGAAAAGGTGCCTGGTTTTGACTTGTGTATGCATCTTGTACTAATGAGGACATGGGCATTTTTCTGTTATTGTCTATGGTTGGGTTTTGTGAAAGAGGCGGCCACTGATCTATAATTTTCTCTTATAATTTTTGTAGACTTTTCATCCTTTAAAATTTCAAATTCTTTTATTGGGAAGCTAAAGCAATCCATGTCTTCTACTTCTGTACTTCAAGGAAACTAGATCCAAGAACCTTAAATCACAACAAAGGATCAAAGCTGGTCTTATCTAAGGTTATTTCTGTCTACACTAACCAGACCTTACTGTGGGATAGAGGATATGAGTTTAGTGTTAGAAAAATAAACAGTGCAGAATTGAAATAAAAGTGAATTAACAAATGAAAAGTACAAAATAGACAACACAGATTAAATGGAAAACCTGATAATATACCAGGAAAAAGCCACAGGCAAAGATCTCTCAATTTTATTCTCAAAAAAAAATTCACAGTTATAAAACTTTTTCTCATGCCTTGACATTCAAGTTCACTAACTTAAATAATCAGGAAAAAAAACCACATGCAAAAAACAAATCAAATCTAAAGATAGATTTTCATCCATAAAAGTGCAAGTGAGACTTCAGCATACAATTTTACATGGTGTACAAACTGACTTCACATTTCAACACTTAACCCTCACTTTTGGAGACATGGACATTTTTGAAATAGAATTTAAAATCAACTATTCTTAAGCAAAACTATAGACTTAAAAATTTCACCAAAAACTACTTTTAAAATTGAAGACCCCATTCAAAAAAACAAATTTAGGGCAACTTCATAATGATCCAACTCAAAGATATCATACATCACATAGCTCTACTAAAAAATCCACAGCCAATCCAAGTGGAATTCACACTCCACAGTGATAGGATAACTTCATGATAACCAAAACTTATTGACTTAAAATCTAAGACAGACTGAGGTGTACTAGTCTTCTGGTTGGGATCACTTAAAATCAACTATTCTTAACCAAAACTATAAACTTAAAAATTTCACCAAAAACTACTTTTAAAAAATTGAAGACCCCATTCAAAAAAACAAATTTAGGGCAACTTCATAATTATCCAACTCGAAGATATCATACATCACATAGCTCTACTAAAAAATCCACAGCCAATCCAAGTAGAATTCACAACTCCAGTGATAGGACAATCATGACAGACTGAGGTGTACTAGTCTTCTGGTTGGGATCACTTAAAAAATAATCATGGTTGCAAGAATCTCAACTAGGACATTTTGTTTGCTTGATTTGTGGAGCGGACAAAATAGTGGGGAATACAAGTATTTCACTACATGTTTTTTCGCTAACATTCCATCATTCCAATAATAGGCCATGTTAGGCTGACTTTCTGTTCCTGAACAGAGACGTACACTGTTTTACTGACAATACCCATTTCATATTTGCATATGTATAACCATCCTTAGTCTTATTCTACTCTTAGCAAGCTCTTGGTCAAGTATATATTGACTTTCAAAAATTTAGTTCAGTTCTTATGGAAGGTCCAGGTCTAGTTCAATTCTGACTAGAAGGCTTTCTCTAACCATGAAATCGAAAGGAAGCAATCTACAATAATTAGTGTCAGTCTGAGCATCTCTTTCTTTGGCTTCAACTGTATAAAATATACACTTTATTGAGAATAATTGCTGCACAGTAATCTCTTTGGAGTGTAATGTTCTATGACACGTAGTGATCCTCCCCCATCAATTTTATATTCCATTTTTTTTGTTTTCGATATACATCTAGTCGGTACAATCCCTCAAGCTGAAGCAATTATTCTATTGGAAACTGGTTACCTTATATTGCCTAATAATGACATTTGTTAGAAGTTTAAGCTAAGCAAGCTAATACTTCACAATAATTAAAAAACAAATTATTGCTTTTGTTTAAATTTTAAACATTTGTTGTAGTGTACAAGAAAAATAAACATTCCTTATGCTTATTCAATAAGATCATACCTTGTAAGCATAAATTAATTTAGATTAAAAATCGATAACTATGGGTATATGTATTCTAAAACAGTAAATATTAAAATATAGAAAATAAATGTGATAAAATAAAGGTATTTAGTTCTTTATTTGGAGGAGAAGAATAACTTTGTTAATATATTGAATTTAAGATATTTCTTGATCATAAACAAAATGTGACAATCTATAGCTTGCTTTAGGATCTAGATAGTTGGTCTACATTATGTGAAGTCAAGTCTGAGGATTAGCGTTAGGCCTGCACTTGTAAAAATGATTTGGTAGTGCGCACACTTCTAGTTGTTGATTTCCCTGATTCACTTCTACTTCTTCTACCTTTTGTGCTCTTTGGACTAGTAGTATTTAAAAATACCTTTAGAGTGTTGATATCTTGCAAGGGAACATGTTCTCCTAGGTCAACATCCAAAACAATTAGAGAACGATTAAAGATGATAGATATCAGTCATGCAAATGCTCTAGAATGAATGTGTAGATCTAGATTTGTTTTAGTCCACCAAATTGAAGTGTTATTCATTGTAATGTGAATCATATTTGAATAAATGCTTGGATTGGAGTGGATGTTAGGCTGGATTGAAGTGTGAAAATGATATAAAGGTATTATTGTGTGAGAATGATGTAAAGGATGTGATATAATATGTTATCATCAAAGACAAAGATAATGATGCCATGTAAAATGCAATCATGTAAGATTAAGGCAAGGATCTTGTGTGGGATGTTATCATGTAAGAATGGGGCCAAGATTGCCATGTGAGATTTGATCATGTAAGAGCAAGGAAAGGAATTTCATATGCAACTTTATCATGTACACATAGTGAAATGAGGTTATGTGAGAGTGACCATATGTAATTGTTTATGGTGTTCTCCTAATGGAGATCAAGTATTGAGATTGTACGATTAAATCCAATAGATGATTCCAATTGGGGCAGCTAGGTATAGTTGTGTGTGTAATGATGACAAGTGCCATGAGTTAAAAAAGAAAGGGCCAAGAAATTGTAAAAGATCAATGTGTAAGGAGATAATAATTATGAAGGTGTAAGAATAAATGTGTGATGATGGAAAGGGCCATATAAGTACAAGGAGCATCATCAAAATGCAAGAGGCAAAGTTTTTAATTAAGATATTGTACAAGAAACCACACAAGTAGTGATTACTAAGGTTGTGAAAATGTAAGGAGAACCATAGAAACAAGGTAAATGCCCAAGGAAACTATGATTTTGGTCAACATGAATGAAGTGTTACGGTGATATTTGCATTATGTCAAGCATCATCCCAAATCCATAGAAGTAAAAATACAAAAAGAAGTAGAAAAATAAAAGATATGAAAAGGAGGAAAGGGATCATGAAATAAACAAGAAAATGTTCATGTGGCTACTTATGTCAACATGCATTGTGAAAGGTAGTTTTGCACCATCCACAAGTTTCAATGAACATGTGAAGAAATCAAAGTAAAAGCAAAAAAGAAAATAGAAGAAATAATATGTATTCAATTTTTTATCATTTGGTAACAATATTTAATATGGTAGATCAACCTAAAAAATGAGTAAAACTATCATTCCCAAGCAGGTCATCTTCTTCCTAATTCCAAGATGAAAATGTATCCATATTTCCATGTGATCACACATGTTGGAAGATCATGGATCTTCACTCATGGTAGATCCTTTTACAAATATGTTGACAAGAGGAAATATTTTTGTTTTAAGTTTTGGAACCCATGTTTGCTTTTCTTTTTATTCTTTCTTTACAATATTATTGGCTTTATTTTGCATTAAATTTTTAGCCACTTGTTGAGTTAGAACTTACTTGATAGTAACATTGTTCAGTTCACTCTTGGTAGCATGTAATTAATAGTTTCTCATGTGTCTAATGGGATAAGATCCATAGGAATGGTAAAATTATGTTGGACTTGTTAAGTGTGAAAAAGATGAATGATAAGACTAGCATGCACACTAGATCAAACCCTCTTCCACAATAACATTCAAGGACAAGACCGAGCCAAATCCCTACCAAATGGAGGCAAACTTAGTTATAGATCTTGTACTCAGGAGTGCTATGGAAAGATCTGATTTAATCAAGCCTTTTTGTCAAACCCTAGGTCAATGAAGCACAAAACCCTAGTTCTACAAATATCTGATTATAACAGAAGATATACAACATATATCTAGAAAATAATTGCATAGGAGTGACCAGGAAGATGTCAGAACCCGTGTCATGAAAGCAAGAATGTCGGAGGACTATTTCAAGGGAGCCCAAGTCCTGTAAGTTGGAATCTTCAGAAGTTGTAAACTAGAGAAACGCTATAGAGACTACCTTGATGCCAGATCTAAAGTTTGTTCAGGCAGAAGGATGATTTTAAAAGTGCCCAAGTCTTGTACTAAGGAATATTCCTGAAATATTGTCAGATACTGAAACCCTGATTCTTCCTCAGTCTTCCTATACCTTCATTTCTCAAATCTTGCACCTAGAACCTACACCCAAGAAGAAGAGAAGGGGTTTGGGGGTTATGGTGTTTAGGAACTTGGTTCAGTCAAATTCTAGGATAGTGTTCAAGCTTCCCAACACCGTTGATATATAAAGAGAGTGTGCCCTTGCAGGGCATAGGCTAAACACAAATCAATAAAATGAAATCAAGTGATGATGAACAATAATGATATCACCTATGTGATGAAACCCTTAGGAGGATGAATGCTCTTCAACTATAAGGAAAGATTGATGATAACTTCAAAACTTGCAATAACACACAATGATAATACAAATCTACTCTAGAATCACAATGAATGCTTTGAATTCTCTTTACTCCAATGCTTCAAGTTGGCTATATCTATCTAGGTTCATAATGAATTCAAAAACACACTGCAGTGAGGAGAGAAACAAAGATGATCAGTGCCAAGCAAGGGGGTTGACCCAAGGCACACTTATTTTTGATAACCCTTGCTTTGTTGAGGATCCTATTAAAATCAACACAGAGTTGTCTGTAGATGAGAAAGCTATATGGGATTGTGTCTTGAATGGCCCCGATGAACCTATAGCTAAAAGTC
This sequence comes from Cunninghamia lanceolata, assembly GCA_027924645.1. Classification (NCBI taxonomy): domain Eukaryota; kingdom Viridiplantae; phylum Streptophyta; class Pinopsida; order Cupressales; family Cupressaceae; genus Cunninghamia; species Cunninghamia lanceolata. Next base: position 5,239,402 of record BSBN01000437.1, read on the forward strand.
TTTACATGATTGTCAATCAAGATAACCCTTGTTGAATAGCGCAAGACAACTGAGAGGGGGGGTGAATCAGTTGTAACCAAAACTTCAAAACCATTAACACATCAACCACTTAATCACTATTATTGTATTTTAACCATGAAAGCATGAAATTTGAAACTTAAACACATTCACACATTCAACACATGAGACACCGGATTTTTACGTGGAAAACCCAATATGGGAAAAACCACGGTGAGTGTTAGCTCACAATATAATATGTAATAACAATACCAAAAATCAAAGGCTCACTGCCTTAGGGCTCACTGCCCAGAATGCTCACTACCAAAGAAGAGGCTCATTGCCGATTGGTGGCTCACTGCCAGAATTGGTGAACTGAGATATTAGCATCTACTCCATGTCAAGATTCAGTTCCATTGAAGCGCAATGAATATCTTCTGCTCTGCTCTACTTTTTCACTTCGTAATTATCTTTTCATTTTTCGCATCCATCACACTAATTCACGACTTCATTTCATGTTTTTATACAATTCATCAACCATTGGAACAATCTCCAAGGTCGACAAACATACATACATTAAGATAGGTCTGTACCTAAATAGATTTGAGAGAGAAAAGAATGAATACGGACGACACCATGCCTTAGCTGGGACTTAATTGTAATCTTCCACACAACAACATGCTTCCACAATCTTCAAAGCATAACTGCAAGTAGTGAGAACAACCAGGTTGGCCAAGACTGGAGTTAACACTAGGACTTTTAGGAAGACGCTTCATGCATGATCCGACCTATACTTTACAGACCAATCAAAAGGTAGGAACACAATCTAGAGACTTCCACAAGCACGTTACAATCACCAAGAACATCTGCACAACCTCTAAACACTTAATCCATAAGATTCTTCAAACACGAGCACTTGAACATTACTGTCGGCAATTGTCATAAAGAAAAGATCACTTGTGGAGCACCAAATCACGAACCATTTGGACTGTGTATATCAAAAAAATTGGATTTACAAATGGAAATGATCAAACAATTGAAATGCATAACCTAAACCCAAATAATTCAATACTTCGAAGATGCAAGATGAGCTTGATTGATTGATCGCTTTGTTGTGTTGATTGCTCGATTCCGCAGCATAACATTGATAAAAAGATAGGTGATGGATGATTGATGGTTGATAGATGCAAGCTAGGTAGATGAAAGAGGATAGATAATGGCTTGAGATGAAAATTCAGCAGAGTGAGGTTGCATGAAGAAGAATCCTCCATCCTCCTAATGGCTCAAGAGAGGCTTGTTTTATAGGAAAGGCTTGATTCAAATGGATGGCTAGGATCAATTAGGGCTTTAGATGAAATGGATGGATATGATTAAGTTAGGTTTCCTTGCACATCAAGAAATTGTAGTCATGTGACATGTGGCAAGGGAAGATAAGGCTTAGGTGTGCTTGTGTAGATAAATACTAAAATTAGGTCCCATTAGTTGTGCATGTGAAGGATAAAAGTTGTATTACAACACATGATTGACTAGACAAGTGTTGGAATGTGATAAAAGATGAGTGTTTAATTCAAATAAAATATTTGAATTAGTTGGGATATGAGTTGGAAATTAATTAAATAAATAAGATTTATTTAATTAATTTGAAATATGAATAGGATGGGATAAGATATGATGTGGAAATTAATTAAATAAATAAAATTTATTTAATTAATTGGGATGAGGATAAGATAAATGGAAGTTAATTGGCTAAGTAGGATAAAGATGAGGATTTTAATTAAATAAATAAAATTTATTTAATTAATGGGATTAAGAGTGGGTTTAGGACAAAATGCTACATGATGTCTAGGATAATGTTTTTGACAAGGTGTTGCTAGACATAGACAAATTTGGGACAATTTTGGGTGTCTACATTTTGCACCTCTTTGAGATGATGTTCGAGATGATGAACTTTGTGTCGAGTAACATCATTTCAAAGAAGTTAAGGTATGGATAATTGATAGGGATGCTGATGATGATGATGATGATGATGATAGAAAGGATAGGTTGGTGATGCCCCCTTGAGAGGATAGGTGGGTTGGACAAACACGGGTATGCTCTCGAAAAGAAATGGCTTGGCTGCAAAAAGAAAAGGGGATAGATAGAAGAAATGGAGGATGTGTTATGTTGCAATGAAAGTGAGCAACCATGATGTTTGATATAGCACTAGACATTATGCACCAAGGTATAAGGATCCAGGGTGACATTGTGTCTCGTGCCCAAACGTAATACAACCTTGTCTGACGTATGAGGAAGAAAACTTAGAGCATTGAAGTCCTAATGCATAAAAGGTATGATATGACCTTAGATGCAAAGGATAGTGCAAAAAGCTATTCCAACATACACAATATATGAATATTAGCCAGAAATGATACAGATTTGATGCAAATGCAAGATAAAAAGATAACACACACAAGCAAGAAAGCAAGCATGCACAAATGATTCAAAAACAAACAAGGTATTGCCCCTGTCAAGCTGTAAACCAATGATTAATTGATTGTTTTGATGGTGATAGTTGAGAGTGTTGTCATTGCGGGGAAAGCTATATCCCTAGATCAACACAAGGTTGTTTGCTAAGTTGGTTGGCTGATTGATTGATTGATTTGGCTTACAACAAGGCTAAGATCAAGACCATTGATCACGTTTGGATAACTTGGCTTGATTGATTAACTTGATTGGTATGGATTAAGGATGGGCTTGCATTGGGATCATTGTTTGGAATGAATTGAGGATGATGAAATGATGGATGAAGATTGATGAAAATGAATTGGAGTAAATTGATGTGCTATGATTTTGGTGATGATGGATTGCTATAAATAGATTGATTGGATGATAGATTGATTGGAAGAAGTTGTTTATTGTATAAGATAGATGATAAGAAATGATAAGAGGAGAAAGAGGAAAAAATCATTTGTGCCTAAATCTAGGCACTTCCTTTGTACTCCAGACTGCCTACATACCCTGTATCCACGGGATCAAGGCACTTAACGATGGAAATGAGATGTAGTTCTGATGTTTTGTTGATGAGATGATGAAAATGGATTAGATTGATGTGATTTTGATTGATTGATGATTTGCTTGTTTGATAACTTGAATGGATTTGTCTTGATGGTTGGATTGTGTTGAATGATGATGGTGTGATGATTGGAGTGTCCACTCAATCTAAGCATAAGCAAGTGTTCTCAGTGTGCTCAAAGGATGTAAAACAAACAAGGTATTGCCCTTGTCAAGTCATAAACCAATAATTGATTGTTTGATTGATGATGATAGATAGTGTTGTCATTGCAAGGAAAGCTATATCCCTAGATCAACACAAGGATGTGGGAATGCTATATCCCATTGATAATGATTGATGAAGAGTGGTTTGGCTCATGACAAGATTCGGTTCAAAAACTTGTTGATTTGATTGGATAATGTTCCTTGATTGATTAGCTTGCTTGATATGGATTAGTGTGTGACTTGGATTTAAGATCATTGCTTAGATTGATTTGATTGATATGATTGGAAGAAGTGATTGATTGAAATGGATAAATGAATGTTATTGATAAGAAGAATTGATGATGATGATGATGATTGAATGTTGATGGAATGGATTGTTTTGGATGATATGATTGGTTTTATTGCTTGGATTTTTCATTGGATAGTTTATTTTTTAGATTTTTTGACATATTTTGATTTTTTTTTTTTGGAGTTTTGAATGTCAATGGATTTACAATTTGAGTAGCCTTTGTGCTTGATACCAATGACAAGGGAAGAAACCAAGTCTAGGTGCAAGGATGGATGAATGGGATTGGATGGATAAAAGGATGGGCAACAAAGGATGGAAGGCTCGTGATAAATGGGTGGATAAAGAGATAGGCCATAAAACAAAAAGCTCATGATAAGGATACGCCATAGTGGATGGATCATAAGGGAGCTAGGATGTGATCTCAAAAGGCTATGTTGCATAGGAAAGATAACTTGCCCCATTCTAGGTGGTAATGCTTAGGATTTTTACATGACAAAGTTCATGACCAAGAGATGACATGATAGATTGGTTTGAATGGGATAGATAAATGGTCAATCGATAAGACTTGGTTTGGAAAGAAGGTATGTCAAGAAATATCCAAACATGTTTCAACATTTTTCCCCAATGTCTTCATCAAAATCAAAAGGCGGAAGGATGGGTAAATGGGTTCAGTAGGATAGGCATATTTATGTAATGGCTAAGGATGGCAGGATGGTATGGTATAATGGGATAGATAGTTTGGAAATAGATAGATTGGATGAGATAGTGTGCCCCCAAGTGTAAGTGACATAGAAGATCAACCTACACATGATGCCTGTTTGCTAGGTTTTCATCATGGTACTTATCCAAGGCACCTATTTGCCAAGTTTTCATCATTGGACGAAGGGATTTCTCTTTACTTTTTTGATTTTATTTTGCTTTTTTTTGCTTTTTTTTTTCTTTTTTTAGAAGGGATGACAATTACACATGGTGCCTGTTTGCCAGGTTTTCACCATGGTAATGGATAGGAGGGACTCAAGTGTCTAGTGCTATGAGAGGTGATAGTGTCCCTTTAGAGATGGATGATGTCTTCGCATGGACCATGTCATTATGCTCATAGATGTTGATAAGGGATTGTGTCGATTGGAGATGGATTAGGTAGATAGTAGATTATGATGTGGATTGTGGAAGGGTAGGCTAGTGGCTTATGGTGTGGATTTATATAGGCTTATGGAATGAAGATGGATGAAAGGCTTCTGTAAAAGCATGGACCATAGGGTTAGCATGGGGGAGATATGTAGGATAATGGATGGAAGATGGGGAGATGTAGTTATGTGGAGGTGCTGTGGAGTGGAAGGGAACCATGACCAACAGCTGCACACACCGTGATAAACATTGAAGCTTTTGATTGGATGATGGTTTAGGAAGCAATGGAAATGTTTTCTTAGGAGATGGTTGATGAAGTGATTTAGGAACCCACATAGATTTAGTATTTTTAGTGTTTTTTCTTTGCTTGTGGGATTTTTGAAGAGAATAGAAGTTTTGGATGGAAATAGGCTCTTGGATGGAGATAGGTGGTTGGGATTCTTGAGATGTGGAGGAGGATGCCTCATTTGTCTTCCTAGCTATTTGCTTAGGAACCCAAACCATTTTGATTTTGGGCTTTGCATTTGGAGGTAAGGGTTTGGATGGCTTCTTAGATGAACTTTGCTTTGAGTTTGATTCTTTATGTCTTAAGGTATGAAGACCTTTAGGATTTTTGGTAGGATTGTTAGCTTTATAAGTAGAGGCATCAAAAATTTTTCTTTTGAATCCCATGGGGTGGGTGGAGTGGATGGAATGATTGGAAGCTTTATGCTTAAACGATGTGTGCTTTTGTTGGCCATGATTAGGGATGTAAGGATACTTATGAATGATAGGTATGTTAGGTGTTGGAAGCAATGGTGGCAAGGTGGATGGAGGGATATTTGGAGTTGGTAAAAGTGGAGGCAAAGTGGATGGTAGAAGGTGTATGGTCACATGCTTTTGACATTTATAGGATGATGGAGGTGGAATGGCAACATATGTTTTGGGTAGATGATGGGGGGTGTGATGGAAAGTGGTGGACTTAGGATGGATGGAGGGATTACCAACATCTTTAGCTTGTTTACCTTGGGGTGTGTATCCAAGGCCATGTGAGCATGGAGGGATCTTGACATGGTTTGGCTCCAAAATACCTTGTTCATAAAGGCCTAGGCCTTTACCTTGGTAGTTCATGTTTTGGAGGATGCAATGGGCTATAGGGCTAGGTGTGGTTTGAACATTAGACTTGAGCTCATTATTGGATGGAGAAGGTGAAGTGGATAAAGGTCATTGTTGTCTGAAGGAAGAAAACTCATGTATAAGGGTGGTAAGACCAATAGGACATGATGGTGGACTTGAAGTGGAATTGATGGTGGATGTGGAAGGAGGATCATTAGGATCTTGATTAGCATTGTGTTCGCTAAGATCCAAGTTATTTGTTTGATCTTTTATGCATATGTGTTCTTGAGAGGCACATGTCTCATTATGACAAGTGGATGTTTGCTCATTATGGATAGGGCTAGATGGGGGATGACTAGGAGCAATTTGGATATCTTGCTCATAGATGGATATAAGATTATGGATAGGATCAAGGTGCTTATGGATAGCTTCTTTATAGGTATCATCTTGATCATAAAGAAGGTAAATGTTATGGATGGGTTGCATAAAAGTGTTTTGATCTTGAGTTGGACTAGGGCTTACTATTTCCACATGCTTAGGATTAAACCTTTGACATACCTCTTGGGTTGCTTGAATGGAATTAGAGGAATCTTTGATAGGCTCTTGGTCAACAACATGAGAACATGATGACTCTTGACTTGGATTCATAATAGGAGACTCTTGAATAGGCTTGATGGATTGTAGGTCACATGATGGGCTTGAAGGACTAGGCATGACCTTTGGAAGTTCTTTGGTAGGCTCATGAATGGGTGTTTGACATGGGGGTAGTTTATTCCTAGCTAGTAGCCAATGGATCACATCCTTCGCAAGGGTATGAGTGGATGGGCAATATAATGGATGAGCAATAATAGCAGATGATGTTGTAGGCTTAGGACTAGGATTAGGTTGAGAGCTAATTGGATTGGACGGATTAAGATTTGGACTAGATGGGGGTGACACATAGGATGGGGATGACGTGGCACGATTTCCCATTATAGGTGGGTACACCTTGTAAACAATTGGGACAAATATTGGGCATTTATTTGTATTATGGCCTTTGGTCCTATGGTATGCACAGTAATCATGTTCATCATATGGACTTTCTTCACATTGTTTGACTTCAGGAAGTTCAATGAGTTTTGATTCAAGCATCCTTTGTAAAACTATCTCAGCTGCATCCTTTGGTGAAGGATTAGAATGACATGGCAATGAAGGTAATGGAGGGCTTGGTAGTTTGGAAGATAAAGGGATTAATGGACTAGGGGTAGGATCACATGGTGGTGTTGGGATAGGACTTGTTGGCTCATGTGTTGGCATGGGATTGGATGGTGGAGGCCACTCTAGATTGGTATCTCCCTTGTCAAAGGTTATTAGATCTTGCATAGGATAACTTGGACTCATTTGATTTATGTACAAGGGACCACTTGGACTTGGATGTACTTCTTGTTGGAGAGGTGGACTTAGGTCTATCAATGGTGCTTGATGGTCTTGTTGAAAAGGTGTACTTGGACCTACTTGATTTATGTACAAAGGGCTATTTGGACTTGCATGTTGTTCTTGTGATATCACTTGATTGCCTTGTGGATGGGCTTGGTAGTGCATTGGAATGGTGGTATGAAGGATTGGATAAGCTTGAGGTGGAGGTTTATAGGTTGATGTGGCATTGACTTGATGTGTAGATAGATGAGGTTGGTATGAAGTTAAGGTGGATGACACATAGGATTGAGGTGGAATTTGTTGAGGTTGGGATGGCATTTGGATTTGTTGTTGTGATATGATTTGTTGTTGTTAGAATTATTGAATGGGTTGTTGTGAAGTGATGTGTTGATGTGGATAAGGGATAACATTAGAAGAAATGGAATAAATTGGTATCGAATTGGGTTGATGAGTGGACAGATATGATGGGATAGGTGCTAGATAGGATGGTCGTTGGACTTTGCAAGTAGCCATGAGGTGTTGGATTTCTTCCAAGAGGCATTGTATGTGTGAGGATTGGTTTGTTTGGCATATTTGAATCAGTTCTTGAATGCTTTGAAATGTTTGCTGCTCTAAAGGTGATTGGCTTGCATGCATGTGGTGAAGCATATGAAGGAGCTTTTGGAGGTTCTCTAAGGTTGACATAATGTCACACAAGTGTTTAAGTCTTAAGCCCTTTTTGGAAAATGCTTGGTTATGATTCGATGATGATGTGGATTGTTTGGATGAAAGTGATTGGATTTAGATGTTGTTGGAAGAATGTGTAGGATGACTTGTCTTTATGTGTTTTGGTGTTTAGAGCTTGATATGGCAATATTCAAATAAATGATTATGCATATACACACATGAATCACTCACATAAGACACATAAGCAAGTTGTTAGTTTGAAAGAATGTGATGATGGTTAAGCAAGCACGTGAAAACACTTCAACAAGTCCTAGTCAAGGAAAGGCCACTATCACAAGTAGGTTCTAGTGAAAATTTGGGGGACCGACACCCCACGAGCATCTAGCAAGCCACTTAAGACTTTAACTAACCCTACTAGGAGTTTAATATACACAAGGTACGCCTCTTTCGAGTTAGCACTATATGGTGAGCGCTAATACCGATTAGACTTGGCTTTCACCTTATCCTCTGATTTTTATAGCGGACCGGATGAAAGTACCGCTTGAGGTCATTCCCTTGGGGTGGATACCAAGGCAGGCCTCTCTAAGGTTTAACAAAAGCAACACAAGTAAATGTTTTTGATCTCCAAGTTCATGTTGGGACGCGAGGAGAGAGCATACACATTTATTTGGTCACACTCACATGGGGTTCATTAACCTTAGAAATTCAATGTGTGGAAGACAATGGAAGCACTTGTTTATTTTAAAGCCCAAATCCAAATGTAATGAAAGACAATGGTTTGTTTTAGCCCAATTTTTTGATGTGAATTGCAAACAATTGTTTGTTTTATGCTCAAAATCCAAATGTGTTTGCAAACAATGATTAGAAGATGAGAAATGAAATGATTGCACCTGGTTAATTCGCTATCCAAATTGCTGTAGATGTTAATGTCAATGTTGCTCTAGCTCCTTATGATCACCTACAAAAAAAAATGATATTATAATGCAGGCATAAAAAATAGGCTCATCAGGCAAGGAAAATTGTAATTTTAGATGTATAGCTGAATTAGATTTGATTATTTTGATACATTTTTGACTCAAAAATTAACAAATCAAAGAAGAGATCCCCATTAATTTTCAGAGAGCTTTCTGAAAATGTAAAGAAATCAGAGAAATTCCCTGATTTGTGCCCAGAAATGCAGATTTATGAAAATAGTACAATCGACAAAGATCTAATTTTTTCGCACTGTAAATGAGCTCCAAATTAAATCTGCAAAACTCAATAATGGGGGTTATATGAATGCAAATTTTTACTACAAAAACCTGTAAAAAAGATCAAGCGAAGTGAGTCCCACTGGGCGTGCCAAAATATATATCAAAAAATTTGGATTTATAAATGGAAATGATTCAAACAATGAAATGCATAACCTAAACCTAAACCCAAAATTGTCCTAAATTTGTTCATGTCTAGCAACACCTTGTCAAAAATATTATCCTAGACATCATGTAGCATTTTGTCCTAAACCCACTCTTAATCCCATTAATTAAATAAATTTTATTTATTTAATTAAAATCCTCATCTTTATCCTACTTAGCCAATTAACTTCCATTTATCTTATCCTCATCCCAATTAATTAAATAAATTTTATTTAATTAATGGGATTAAGAGTGGGTTTAGGACAAAATGCTACATGATGTCTAGGATAATGTTTTTGACAAGGTGTTTCTAGACATGGACAAATTTGGGACAATTTTAGGTGTCTACAGACTAAATGCACATCATATCATTACAAACTTAATTCTAGAACCGCAGATTGTAAAACTTGAATGCAGAGAAATGCAGAGTAGAATACATTCTCCTTGTCACCATTAAATACATAGAAAAATAGTTTTTACTCTGGTAAAGAAAACTTGCTCAAATCTTCACAATGGAGGCTCAAACTTGAAACATAGCATCTACAAACATCCCTTAACATTACTTCCAATCTACAGACAAAGATATTCAATCTATAGGATATGCAGAGAAAAACATTGCACTGATTTGGTAGATAAAGCAATTCTACACTTGTACTAATTCCTCATGTACTTGTTCAGACTTATTCAAATAACTTCCTTAGATGCTAACCTTAGGTGTTGACATCAATACCAAGACTTACTGCTCATGCTTACAACAACCCTGCCTCTAAAAAATTGGAGGAAGTGGTTGGGGCTTCTAAAATTGAGGCCAAAACAAAAAAGAATGCACAATAGTTGGTTATGATGAAAATTAGAGAAAGGATTTTGACCAAGAAAATGGAAGATGTATTAGAGAATGTAGGCTCTCCTATTAGGTTTCAAACACCAGACCCAAAGGTGTTGGATGGTGAAGTTCATACCGAAAAATTTGAGTAGAAAATTGAAGGGAATGCATCCAAGGTTGAAGAATTTTTTTCCTTGAAGAAGGATGAAGGCAGTAAAAAAGAGAAGATATGTTCATAAAAAACAAAGCACTGAAAAAAAGGTGAAAGGAGGTAAGCTCCCTAAGTGTTTTGATAAACTAGGGCTCAATAGCTCTTAAGGTGAGCCACTTGTATTTTTGACCAAACAATTTGGACATGAATTGCTTCAGCTGGAATGCAAGGGAACTTGAGTCTCCTGATAGAAAATATATTGTGAGAGATTTCTGCAATAAAAATAGAAAAATGGATTGTTTAATGTTATAAGAATTCAAAGCCACATGTTTCCAATTAGACAACACTTTAAGGTTTATATGGAAAGAGGCAATGAAAGTCTACACTAAACATGAAAAAGGTAAAGGGGGCACTGCAATTTTGATCTATAAGGAATGGGGTCAATACATAGCCCAAAGAGGGTGCTCCCCTTGCAATAGATGTGTTTGGGTGGTGATTGATGAAGGGAGATAGTTTGGCATATGCTCAATTTATGCCCCCAATGAACATAGAGAACAAAGTGAATTATGGAGTTGGATGTCTGATAAGCTACCTAAAATTCCTTGGACTGTTTCTGGGGACTTTAACATAGTGGAACATAGAGAGGACAAGATAGGGGGGAAATATGCAAAATGGAAGGGAAATGAAAAGTATTTTTGGTTAAGAATGAAAAAGTTTCTAGGTCTCATCGACCCTCTAGAAGGGAATAAGACCACAAGTCAAGGGATCTAGTTTTCATGGTGTAACTCATAGAAAGGCAGTAGGAGAATCTATTGTAGGTTGGATAGATTCTGTCAATAAAGAATTTTCTATTTTCAAAACTCACGATTTTCCAATGTAGTAAGGGTCATCCCTAATACCCTATCTGACCACCATCCTATACAAGCTATTATCAACACTGAGAGTCAGGACAAGGAAAAGATGCACAAAAAAGACAGTATGTTCAAACTAAATAGTCAATTGCTATTAGACAAAGATGTTGGAAATGAAGGTGCAAACCACACAATGAAAATCTAATTCAAACCTTATTTGTGTCCTCTAAACAATGTACAATCAATGGAGATTGCAATAGAAATAAAACCCACTACATAGAAATAACATGCATTAAAAACTGAACACATAACACAATATGTAACATGGAGAAAACCCTTTCGAGTGAAAAACTCCACTAGGAAAAGAGGCTCCAATTTGTATTATCTTCAAATATGAGATTACAATACATGCACAAGTCCTCTCCTTCTTCAGTCTTCAATCCAGCAACACCTGTTACTCTCATCTTTGATAAAAACTTAGTACAAATATCCTTATAAAAGGGGGTTGCCTTCTAGGGCAAGAAAACCAACATAATATTGACCATCAGATATGTGGCCTAATGACGACCAGTCTAGATTTACAATGATAAAATATAAATAAAATGTGGTTTCGGGGGTGCTGCCCCCGAACCCCAGCTGGGGTACTGGACCCCCCGCCAGGGGGATGATCCCCCCGAATCCCTCATAGGGGGGGAAACCCCCTGGGATCCCCCATCGCGGACGAATTAGCATCGAGGACCGGATATAAACATGTAGTTGAAACAAGACCGCTGCTAGAGAAACCTTTCATCCCTTATGGGTGATTTACAAACAATATTAGGAGTAATTAATTGCATAGGATTTACAAGGTTGATGGTGTAGACACTGAAAAATGTCCTCATGCCACAAATGTGACATGACGAATTTCTCCTTTACATTCCATAATTCAACTAGTTTAATCTCATCCATTCTAGTCATTTGTCCACATTTCTTCTATAATTAAATAATTAATCTCAATTGATTATTTAATTATTTGTTCATACCCTAATGTCCCCTTCACTTGATTTATTTAAATAAATAAATCAATCCCATAAAAAATCCCCTTTCACATGTCCCCTTCCTCAAATAAATTAAATAAACTAATCAAGTTTATTTTAAACATTTCCCACCTCACCATTTACCTCAATTTAAAATTCTATTTTGTCCTCTTGTGGTGAGGAAACCCTAATCATCCTCCACCCTTGATTTAGCTCCCAAGTCAACATCAAATCATGTCCATTCATTCAAATCAGGTGTTTTATAAAACACCTCTTTCAGCTTCATTTTCACCTCTTACAGTCTCATTTTTCTCCCTTAAGCTCTCTTATGCTCATTTTTCATCTCAAATCAGCTATAAACCTTCCAAAGTCTTGCAAATCAAATACATGAGCTTCTCATGATGTTGCATGAACTTGCAAATCTAAGAACACAATGCAAAGATGGAGGAGGAAAATAGAAGTTAGTCAATGTTAGCTTAGATTTTTATTGGTTTTTGTGTTTATTTGACTACTTTCTAAGCTTGATTACATTCTATTGCAGCTAGGGTTTAATAGTTTGTTGTTTCTACATGTAAACCTAGTTTTTCCCTAGCCACATTTGGTGAACCTGACGTGAATCATACAAAAATCTAACCTTTTTTTGGTGATTTTTGAAAAGCAAGTCTCACAGGTGGCTTCCTGGGCTCAAACGGACCTCACTGTTGAGTTCGGGAGGCCCTTTCCATGAAAAATGACATAAAATTTGATATATTTTCGTTACTAAAAAAATTTGGAATTTTTTTTTACTTTAGGCCCCTGTGCAAGGCCGTACTATACGGCCATTGCGTAGAGGTCCCAGGTTTTTAGTGTCTGATTTGTGTCTTTCATTGCAAATTGTATTAGGGTTGCAGAGTATATTGTTTGTATGGTGTTGCAGATGTGATTTCCTTGTTGGTAGGGTTAAGATTTTTATTGCAGGTTCATTTACTTTTGAAACCTTAATTCTGCTGCTAAAAACCAGTCGCCACCGAATCTCTACTCAGTCGCCACCATTGGTGGTGACCAAGTTGTCTGCCACCACCCACGAAACCTTGTCGTTAACGATATTTTTATCACCAAAACCCTAATTCCCACTTTTGCTTTCCTCGCCACTTCTCATGTATCGGTCGCCGCCCTCATAAACTCTTACTGCCACCTTATACCCACAGTCGATGACCTTTAAAATCTTCAGTCGCCATTTAAAAAAACCCTATCACCAAATGAAGACAAGGAAAAGCTAACTAATCTACAGAAAACAAACTACAGCTAACCCTAGCTCCCAATGGAGTGTAATCTAACTTAGAAAATAGTCAAATAAACATGAAAACAACTAAAAATCTAAGCTATCTATTGTCTAATCTCCATTGTCCTCCTCATCTTGCATTGTGTTCTTAGATTTGTAAGTACATGCAACAATCATGAGAAGCTCTTGAGTATGGACAACAAGATTTTGGAGGGTTTACAACTGAGAGAGAAGAAAAAATGAGCTAAGAGAGCTTAAGGCGTCAAAATGGGGCTGAATGAGGTGTTTTATAGAAGAGGGATTTTGAATGGAGGGCTAGGATTGCATGTTGACTTGGGAGGCAAATCAAGGGTGGAGGATGACTAGGGTTTCCCTCCACAAGAGGACAAAAGTAAACTTAAAATTCAAAAATATGATGAGGTGTTTTATGATTTTTAAAATAAATAAATGGTGTTCATTTATTTAATTTATTTGAGGAAAGGGATAATGTGATGGGGGATTTAAACAAATGTTGTATTTGTTTAAATCAAACAAAGGTAACATTAGGACATGAATGATTAAATAATTAATTAATTCAAATTTAGTATTGAACCATAGGGGAAAATTAGGAGAATTTAGGCAAAATTAGGGTTTTGTGATGTAAGGACACTTTTAGGTGTCTACATTTTGAAACTTGTCACAAAAATATCAAACAACCACAAAATTGATTGCCAAGTGTCTTCTTTGATTGATGTGTGTGCTTGCCTAATCATCACCCTCGACATTCTTTCCACACATTCATCCCAAGTCATCATACCTTCATCACATTCATACCATATCCTTATCATTCAACCTTCATATCCTAGTCACCCTCCTAAGCCAACCCATTTCATCCTAAACATTCCTCATCATATCCTAATCATCATTACACCTCATCATAATCCTATTCTACCCTACCATTCCTAATCATGCCACCTCATCCCAATTATAGCCTAATCATCATAATCATGACCAATTCATCATGCATAACCATTACACATCGTCATCCTAATCCAATCCATTTCACCCTAATCATTCTTCTAGTCATCATCTTAGTCATCCTTACCATATCCTAATCACCTCGTTCATCTAATCCACATCATCCTAATCATACCTTAATCATATCCTAATCATACCCTAACCATTTCCAAATCGTCCTAATCACCTCTTTCATCTAATTGACATAATCCTAATCATGATTTCACATTTCCAAACAACATCATCCCTAATCATTCCATATCATACCCAAGTCATCATAATTCAAACCTTAATCGTCCTTTGTCACCTTCTTCCCAATTGAATCCCAATCATCCCTAATCATTACATTTCATCATCCCTGCCATTCAAATCCAAGCAATTTCATATTATCATCCCACATCATATCACTATCACATATCCTAAACATATCTAAGTCATCATCATCATTCCCCATTCATATCCAAGTCATCCAATCATATCATCCCTAATCATATTCTATCTATCTTAATCATATCCTAGTCATCTTCATTCATAATCCAATCCACTTCATCCCAATCCATTCATGTTCTCTACATCTTATCATTGCATATCATCACCTTCATTCTAATCCCATTGATCACATCTCAATCATATCTGAGCCATTCATTCCAATCAAATCCATTTCATCCTAATCATTCCCAACCATGAAACACCATAACCCTAGGGAAGCCTTTGAGTATCTACTCCCCCTATCGAATCTGATTGCAACTGTGTCAAATCCACCCATTACATATCCAATTTCATCCCTTTACAATCAAATTTCATCACAACATATTCAATTTCATTCAGCCTTTGACATCTATAGAGGACCCTAAACATTAGTCTTCCTAAGGTCAAAACATAGGGAGAAACTGTCAAAGCTTAACTGTATCACAAGTACAAATTCAGACCAAGAGACCTTGACATCTTTTCACATCAATCACAACTTGGGCTTAATACTCCACGGCTAGTTTAAGTCCATCCTTACAAGTGAATTCTGAAACTCATGGGTTCACTCTAATCAACCATCTCTTGCATACCGCAAGGTCTCGACAAAACCAATTTGTGCTTTGAAAGGTCATTAGTAGACGAGAGTACCCTCTTGGAGCTAGACTTTTCAAAGACTAATATCATTAGCCTCTATCATAGTCTAGGCCTCATCACCTTCCATTGACATGCACATAGCATCCCGCAATCCACAAGTCTCATTTGGTAAAGACACGGTTGCAAAAAAAAGAGACAAGGGAGTAGATCCTCCTAGTCATCCCTCATACACACATCATTCCAAACACATCAGCATTCCTTCCAACACATCATCCAATTGACATCACCTCTAATCATATCCTAATCATTTCGATGTCATCCTAATCACATCCCTAACCATACCCTAATCATCCCTAATCACCTTTCTAATCATCCAATCAATCCCACACTCTATCACATTCCTAGTCATTCCATCTCATCATTCATCCTAGTCAAGCACAACATGATCCTAATCCCACAAGAAGACATACAACGATATGAAGACATGTGTCATTCCATGACAATCCTAGAAAACAAGGTTCTAGAACCCCGAGTCCATTCACAAGCCTAAGTCTACCTTGGCAACAAGACAAAGTGCCTTCACATTCCAATGCTATCTTTGACAAGGGGAACCTAAGTCTACCTCATCCATCCTATAAGTACATTCTACCACCGCACTCCTAATCTGAGTCCACATCATCTACCCTCATCATCCATCCACTATTTTGTCCTTCCACACATGCCCTTGCAAAGGATGTGATCCAATGGCTACTAGCTAGGGATAAACCCTCCCCATGTCAAACACCCATTCATGAGCCTATCATAGAGTCCTCAAATACCATGTCCAAACATTCAACCCTATCATGTGTTCAACAACTTATCGAAGCTATCCAAGAGTCATCCAAATCCACTTCTACCCAAAGTCAAGAGCTATGTCAAGAGCATAATCCTAATCATTTGGAAACATCTAGCCCTCATTTGAATCAAGATCAAACCCCTTCCATTGCACCCATTCATAACACACTTAATCCTTTTCATGATCAAGCTCCCATTTATGATCATGATCCCACTTATGATCAAGAAGGCCATGATGATCCACTTAGCCAACTTTATGCATTCCATGGTCAAGTGGTTTCCACTTCACACATTCATGATGAGACATGTGGCTCCCAAGCATACATAAAAGATCAAACCAATAACTTGGATCTACATGAACATAACAAAGATCTTGATGATCCTTCCACATCCACATCCACATTCATGAGTGTTCTTCCTTAGGAACACAACAACCTTTCACATTCATGAGTGTTCTTCCTTAGGAACACAACAACCTTTGTCCACTTCACCTTCTCCATCAGATATTGAACTCGTGTCTAGTATCAATACCACACATAGTCCCATTGTCAATCCCATGCTCCAAAACAAGGTATTATGGAGTTGTTACATGTTAAAGTCCCACCTCCATGCTCATATGGTCTTGGCTACACACCCCAAGGTCAACAACCAAAAGATGTTGGTAATTCATCCACTCATCCTAAGTCCACCACTTCCCATAACAAATCACATCATATTCCTAAGACATATGTCGCCATTCGACCTCCCTCATCCTATAAATGCCAAAAGCATGTGACCATACACTTGCCACCATCCACTTTGCCTCCGCTACTTCCAACTCCGCATATCCTACCATCTAATTTATCACCATTACTTCCAACACCTAATATCCCAATCATTCATAAATACCATTACATTCCTCATCATGACCAACAAATGCACACATTTTCCAAACATAAAGCTTCCACTCATTCCACCTGCCACATGGGATTCAAAAATAAACATTTGGATGCCTCTAAATATAAAGCCAAAAATCATAAGGATCCTAATGTCTTAGGATACAAATGCAAAGAATCAAAGTCAAATACATTCAAAAATCAATCCAAGCCCATACCTCCAAAAGCAAAGTCCAAAACCAAGATGGTATGGATCCCTAAACAAAAATACAAATCAAAAGAGGCATCCACCTCTCAAAAATCCCAACCATCCACTTCCATTCCAAAATCCTAAAAATCCCACAAGTCAAGTAAAAATCATAAAATAATTAAGTATTTGTGGGTCCCCAATTTCTTACATCACCCTTCCACTAACCAAACATCTCCATTTCTCCCTACACCTCCATCCAATCACAAGCCTCCATGTTTATCATAGTGTGTGCATCCATTGGTCATGATTCCTTTTCAAACCTCCATCATCCCATCATTCAACTATTATCCAACACATTTCACTTATCATATGGTCCATGCTTTTGCATAAGCCCTACATAATCCACTATCTTCCCTACATAATCCACATCATAATCCACTTTCGTCCCCTACATAATCCACTATTGATCCCTCCATAATTAACTATCTACCTTATCCATCTCACTTTCATGCCATCACTTACCAACATCGATGAGCATAACAAAATTTGACATGGTCAATGCGATATTCCTTTGGGACTATCACCTTCATGGCACCAGACACTTGAGTCCTTCTCGTCCATATCCCCTATCTAATTCAAAAAATAAAAAAAGTTGATCTTCTATGCCGCTTACACTTGAGGACACATTGTCTCATCCTCCTATCATTTTCCACCTTACCATCCTTATTCATACACCCACATGCCTATCATATCAAATCCATCCATTCTTCCCTTCCTCTTTTTGGTCTTGATAAAGATTGGGGAAAAAAAGGTTGAAATATGCCTTGGGGTATCTCTTGACATACCTTATCCTTTCCAAACGATCCTATCATTATCCTATCGTCATACATCTTGCCATGCCAAATCTTAAGCATACTACCTATAATGGGGCATGTTATTCCTATGTGACATAGTCCTTGAGATCACATCCTTGCCCTCTTACGCATGCCTTCCTTCCATCCACTATCGCCCACCCCTTTTATCTATTCATCCAATCCATGCAATCCCTAGCACCTAGACTTGGTTCTCCCTTGTCATTTGTATCTAGCACAAAGGCTATCCAAACTTGTCATCAAATGTTATTCCCTCAAACATTTCAAAAACACAAAAAAATCAAAACATTTCAAAAACACAAAAAAATCAAAACATCTCAAAAACCAAAAAAATCAAAACATATAAAAACACAAAAAAATCAAAATATCTTCAAAATCCAAAAAACATCACATATTTCAAAAATCACAAAAAAATCAAATATCAGCCAAAAAATTCAAGCAATATCCTCAATTCATCACATCATTCCAACCAAATCAATTCTTTAATCACTTCTTCAAATCATTCAATTCCTCAACTAAATCACTCAATCAAATCTCTCGATTGATCCATTCAAATATCTGAATCAGTCACATCATCTTACCATCTAAATTAGTTCTTCAAATCATCTACAGTCTGCATAGTCGAACTACGTCACCTCTGAGCTTTCACATAGGCAAGGCCATCTTCGATGCGCTCCTGAGGCATTAGGTCAATCCCTTAGGGCCCGTCCTATCAACCATCATAATAAGTCATCCCTTAACGAGATGGACACTTTGATTAGGCAGTCAATCTTTCATAGCAACACACACTTAAAATCCAATTCTAAAATCAACAAAGACAAACTAATCAATCAGTCAAACCAATCAATCACCTTGTGATAATCATATGTCAACTATCACATCACTATACGGAATGGGGCATCATCAAAACCAAGATTTTGTTCCTTATACGACATGCGTCATTTATCAAACATCATCAATCAAGCCTTGGTGTTGCTCGTATGACCAACAACACTAGTGTCAATCAATCAATCACTTGCCTTATACAGGATGTTGCATTTTCGAAACCAGACTAGGTGTCTTATATGACATGTTTCATTTCCTGAAACTAGGCTCCTTCTCCATCATTCAACCTATCACAATCAAACAATGCACCTAGCACTTCGCAAATGATCAAATGGCTGTTGGTCTAGTCCTTTTTCTTTAACTAGATTGTTGTGCAGTCTTGTTCTTATGCTTCTCAAGGTAGTCCCTAAGTGATGAAGAGAAGCGAGGATAGGGCAAGATCTTTTTCTTTGATTGTTGTTTGTGGTATGTCTTGGTAAAATGACTAGGGCAACTTGGTGTTTTACATGTGATCAAGATTCCATCTGGTGTGAATCAAAGACATCCTATGCATCAGAAAGAATAAAAGCTTCCTTGCATAAGGACTTGCACACCTTACAGTTATCTCATCGCATGTTCTGACAAGGTATCACAATTACTAGTCTGAGTCAGGCATTCCTTGTTTGTCATGTACCTATTTTGCAAGGGACCATACTTTCCACTTTGGCCTTTATCACGCCATGGTGATTGTCATCCTTTGACATAACAAGTTCTATGATGATAAGCAAAAAAAAAATTACAAGTGAGAAGCTCAAAAATCTATCAAAGCAAGATCTCATTCATGTTCTTCTAGCCAATCTTTCATTTTGCCACCATCTCTCACTCTCATATCATTCATTTCTTCTAACCATTCTCCTATCTTTCTTCCTTGACCAATCCCTTTCATTTCAAGAGCCTACCCGTGTTTGTCCAACCCACCTATCCTCTTGAGGGGGCATCATCATCCTATCTTTCCATCATCATCCTTTTCCTCCATCCATTTCCTCAACTTGTTTGAAATGATGTTACTTGGTCGTAACATCATCTCAAAGAGGAGAAAAATGTCACAAATGTGATAGGATGAATTTCCCCTTTATATTCCATAATTCAACAAGTTCAATCTCATCCATTCTGGTCATTTGTCCACATTTCTTCTATAATTAAATAATTAATTTCAATTGATTATTTAATTATTCATTCATACCCTAATATCCCCTTCACTTGATTTATTCAAATAAATAAATCAATCCCATCAAAAATCCCCTTTCACATGTCCCCTTCCTCAAATGAATTAAATAAACTAATCAAGTTTATTTTAAACATTTCCCACCTCACCATTTACCTCAATTTATAATTCTATTTTGTCCTCTTGTGGTGAGGAAACCCTAATCATCCTCCACCCTTGATTTGGCTCCCAAGTCAACATCAAATCCTGTCCATTCATTCAAATCAGGTGTTCTATAAAACACCTCTTTCAGCTTCATTTTCACCTCTCACACTCTCATTTTTCTCCTTTAAGCTCTCTTATGCTCATTTTTAATCTCAAATCAGCTATAAACCCTCCAAAGTCTTGTAAATCAAATACACGAGCTTCTCATGATGTTTCATGAACTTGCAAATCTGAGAACACAATGTAAAGATGGAAGAGGACAATAGAAGTTAGTCAATGTTAGCTTAGATTTTTATTGGTTTTTGTGTTTATTTGACTGCTTTCTAAGCTTGATTGCATTCTATTGTAGCTAGGGTTCAATAGTTTGTTGTTTCTGCATGTAAACCTAGTTTTTTCCTACCCACAGATGGCACCTTAATCCTAACATTCTCCCACTTGACATCATACATTATAAATACCCATAGGAAAACCATAAAATAATCAGGCACTAGAAGAAAGGCCCATGGCCTCTTTGCACCAAACAAATTTCTCTGTGCTCATAGACTTGATCAAACCATCTACAACATTCTCACAAGTGTTTACCTTCTTCAGCTCAATCTATCCACTTGCAACCATTTCTCAAACAAAGTGATACTATACATCAACATGCTTAGTCTAAGCATGATACATAGGATTCTTGGCCAACCAAATAGCACTCTGGCCATCACAACCAATATGAATGATCCTGCAATCAAAACCAATACCTGCACACAATCTCCTCAACCAAATTACCTCCTTAGAGACATGAGTAGTAGCCATATACTCTGCTTCAATGGTGGACAAAGAAATCATGGGCTACCTTTCGCTCATCCAACTCACTACTCCACCAAACAAAGTAAACACATAGTCATTGGTGGACCTTCGACTATCCAAGTCACTTGCTCAATCTACATCAACAAATCCCTTTATGTCCAAAGTTTTATCAACATTGTCAGTACTAGAATAAACCAAACAATAATCAGGAGTACCTACTAAATATCTAAATACCATCTTCGCATAATTCCAATGTTGTCTACCAGGGTTAGACAGAAATCTGCTTAAAACTCCCACTGGTTGGGCAATATCTGGTCTAGTGCAAACCATTGCATACATCAAACTCCCTACAACACTAGCATATGGCACATGAGACATATCCTCTAAATCATCCTCATTCTTTGGACACATATCTAATGAAAGATTAGTACCAATGGGTTAAGGAACTCTAACTAGGTTACAGTCTTGCATACTAAATCTCTGTAAAATGGTATTCACATACTTACTATGAGACAACCAAAGCTTTCTATTACCTCTATCCCTTTTGATCTCCATCCCCAATATATACCTGGCAGCTCCAAGATCCTTCATTTTGAATGCACCTAAAAGTTGGGCTTTCAATTCACTGATCACACCCTTAGTATTGCTGAAAAATAACATGTCATCAACATACAATGCAATGATCAAAATAGATTCATCAATACAATGAATGTAAACGCAGCGATCCTCCTCACTTCTAACAAAACCCAATTTCAATACAAATGAATCAAATTTCTAGTACCACATTCTAGGGGACTATTTCAGACCATAAAGAGACCTCTTCAATCTACAAACCCAATGTTCTTTCCCTTTTACCTGAAAACCTGTAGGCTATTGCATGTAAATTTCTTCCTCAATACCTCCATGCAAGAATGCAGCCTTAACATCCATTTTCTCTATTTCCCAATCAAGAGCTACAACAATGGATAAGAGAAATCTAATAGAAGTTAATTTAGAAACAAGAGAGAAAATTTCACCAAAATCAACTCCCTCTCTCTGGGAGTAGCCCTTGACTACCAGTCTAGCCTTGTACTTCTCCAATGAATCGTCTGCTCCAAACTTCTTCTTAAAGACCCACTTGCAACCTATGGCCTTTCTTCCTTTGGGAAAATAAATAAGATCCTCAGTGTTGCATGAATCTAAAGCCATCATCTCCTACTACATGGCTAACTACCAAGACTCACTATCATCTGCACAAATAGCTTCCCTGTAGGATCTAGGCTCGTTGTCAGTACTTAATAAAGTAAATATACAATGGAAATCTGGTGAGCTATACCTATCAACAAGGTTCCATTGTCTTGTGGATCTTCTCAGAGGTGGAGTAATAGACTCTTTAGGTTCTTCTGCATGCTTATCTATACCAACTTCTTCTGTCACAATAGATTCTTCCTCATCAGAACTTTCACTTGAGTCTTCTTCTACTTCTTCACCCCCCAATCCATCATTATGTTCTTCCTGTGGTGCATCTTCATTCTCTAATTCAAAATGCACTCTCTTCACCTTTTCTTCTTCTTCCTTTGGTTGTTTAGGTTCTGAAATAACACTAAGTTTCCTGAAAATAACATCCTAAAATAGATAATCTTTTAGGTTAGAGGATTCCAAAGCTTATAACCTTTTACATTATCGTTTCATATCTAATGAAAGTACACTTTTCATCTTTTGGATCCAACTTAGTTCATTTTTCTTTAGGCACATGAACATAAGACTCACAACCAAATACCCTTAAATGTGAAACAAAAGGTTTCTTAACTGTCCACATTTCATAAGGAGTTGAAACAAGAGCCTTACACGGAGATCTGTTAATTAAGTAGTTTGCAATACACACAACTTCTACCCAAAAGCATTTATTCAACTGTGATTCATTTAACATACTTCTAACTCTTTGATGTAGGAGCATCCTTGGTTTAAGAGAAATCTTGCATCAACCAAAAACATTTGCATTTCAGTTTGTTTTCATTTCAGTTCTTTCATTTTCCAGTTCAGTTCAGGCAGTTTAGTCAGTAGCAGTTCTCAGCTTGTGGTTTGGTTTTGGCATTTCACATCTTGTGGATCTGGTCTTAGCATCTACATTCATTCATCTACATCATATCAAGAATTTAGAGCATTTGGATTAGTTTCTGGAAAGATATCATTATCAGAAGTTGATTGTTTTCTCAGAGCAGAGCATTCTAACAGTTCCTGATAACCAACTGAAGGAGAAGTCTTGTGGATGGTTTGTTGACTTGCGGATCGTGTTGACATATCATTCAATGTTATTTGGTTCATGGCTAACCTTCCCCAAGGGCCCGCATGTTGTTCCTTTCATTTGAGGAAGTGTTCTATGCATTTAGGTCTGACCTATCTATGAACACGTTACAACTCTTCATTAGACTTTGTGACCTACCTTGGCCGACGTGGAGGAATCTATTGGTCTAGAAATGATATATATTGATGTAATAGATCCTTAGGAAAGCATCTATTCACATAAGAAGATTTGATTGTTTAGATTTTGAGTGAAGGAGCTTTAAAGCTTTATCTTGCGCATGTATGTAATCAGGCCTGTGAGCCCTAATTGTAAGCCTGCGTGTTGCCCGCGGATCTCTATTTTGAATTCTTTGATACACTGAATGACTAAATCTACATTTGTTCCCTTTTTGCGAGTTGTTTCCGTTGTGTTTACTCTTGTTACATGGTCCAAACAGTTCATTTTGTGAACCCTCCTACAGTGACTACACCAAGGGGTATTAGAGCAAAAGTTTAATTCTTTGGAGTGAATTGGCGAAGGGGATTTCGTAAGATCTTGTTGTAAGCAGATCACCAATCTGAGGTAGGTTACTTGTGCACAACCGATCGTTGATTGAGAGGCAGTTGTCACTTGTAGCCTGATCACCAAACCTGAGGCAGTTTGCACTTGATCCTAGGAAGATGCCGCCGCGAAGAGTTCCTCCTATTGGTACAATGGCTAATAGAATGGATGAGATGATGGAATTGATGAGAACAATGTGAATTCATTTAGATGTTGTTGAAGAAGATAGGCGAAGAGGATTAAAACTGAGACCTAATGTTGAAAGTGATGATGAAGAAGAATTTCAATCTGTTGAACACACTAGCAAAACCCTAGAAGGTAATGGAGAAGAAGAATCAGATCAGATAAAGATGTTGCGAGCTATTTCAAAGATTGGAAAGAGACCTAGAGTTGATGTTCCACACTATACTGGTAACTTGAACCCTGAAGAGTTGATTGACTAGATAAATGACATGGAAAAATACTTTAAATATGAGAAGATTGAAGATCTGGAGAAGGTGAAATTTGCAAAGACAAAGTTGAAAGGACATGCTGCTATATGGTGGAAAGTTCAGTTGGAAAGAAATAGAAGAGGAAAAGAAAAGATTACAAAGTGGGACTGGATGGTAACAAAGTTGAAAAATCAGTTCATACCTATTGACTATGAGTTGGAATTGTTGAAAAGATTGCAAAACCTGAGACAAAAGGAGAAATTTGTGAAGGAATACACTGAAGAATTTCATAAGAATAGGACATAGTGAAGCAAGCAAGGAGAAAGTAGCTAGATACATCAATGGACTAAGATTGAACATTCAAGAAGAACTAAGTTTGGTAAGGATGACATCCTTGGAAGAAGCATATCAATTTGCCCTAAAGGTTGAAGAGAAGTTGAATAAGAAGCATGATTAGAGATGGAGAGGTAGAGGAGGTAAATTTTAGAGGGGAAGATCATTTTTCAGATACGATAGATCATTTGTGGAGCAAAACAAGTTTAACAGCCTAGTCAGAAAGGATGATAGAGATAACAATGCTTACCAGAGAGATGATAGAAATTTTTACTAGAGAGGAAACCCTAGTGCATACCGGAATGAAGGATATAGAAGAGAAGGAAGAGGATTTGATAATACATTCAGAGGTACTTGTTGCAAGTGTGGAGGTGAAGGACATAGAGCATTTGAATGTAATCAGGGTAGTACAAGCAAGAAGACAAAGAATAGTGGGAGAGGAGCCTATGTTGAAGAAGAACCTGTTGAACCACCCTGTTCAGTTAGCAATCCAGAGAAAGGAGAATCATTGGTGATGAGGAGAGCACTATTTTAGGTATAGACAAATGAGGAACCATCATAGAGGAAAAGTCTGTTCAGAACTAAATGCAAATTCAGAGGTAAGTGTTGTAAAGTTGTAATTGATAGTGGTACTTCAAATAACCTAGTTTCAGAAGAGATGGTGACTAAGCTGAAGTTGGAAATATTGAAACACCCTAAGCCCTATCAGATAGCATGGATTCAGGATGATCATAAGGTACTGGTGAGTGAACAATGTTTGGTGAAATTTCATATTGGATCTTATCATGATGAAGTCTTGTGTGATATTATGCCTATGGATGCTTATCATATCTTGTTGGGTAGACCTTGGCAGTATGATAGAAAAGCTATGCATGATGGAAGAAAGAATACATATACTATAACAGCAAATGGGAAAAGAATTACTTTGATTCCTTTAGAAGATGATCCTAAAAATGTGGTATGTGGGAATGCTAGAATCTGTTTGGTAGATGGAAGGAAATTTTTGGATGGTTTGAAATAGGAAAGTATGTGTTATGCTTTGATTCTTAAGAAGCCTGAAATATCAAAGAGAGACACTAAACTGGAGGAGATAAGAGAGTTGCTAACAGAGTGTGAAGACATCATATCAGATAATGTACCTGATGGATTACCACCTATAAGAAGTATCAGTCATCACATGGATCTTATATCAGGAGCAAGTTTGCCTAATAAAGCAACACATAGGATGACCCTAGCAGAGAATGAAGAACTGAATAGATAGATACAAGAGTTGTTGAGGAAATGTTTGATCACAGAAAGTTTGAGTCATTGTGCAATACCTACAGTGCTTTCACCGAAGAAGGATGGAGAATGGAGAATGTGCACTGATTTCCGAGCAATAAACAAGATCACAGTTAAGTATAGATTTCGTTTACTTAGGATGGATGTGTTAGATTTAGGGTAGACAACTGAGAGGGGGGGGTGAATCAGTTGTCTGAAACTTTCTTGTAGTTTAATCACTTAAATCCTTTTCTTAATTCAGTAGCATAATAATAAATCAATCATAGAAACATAATGCAATAATTCAAGAGCAAAAACACATTAACACATATGACACCAAGATTTTGACATGGAAAACCCAGTTAAGGGAAAAACCACGGGGTGACTAACCCAAGATTTTATTCTCTGTTAGAAGAATAGAAAGAACAAATGGCACATGCCAATTAGGGCTCATTGCCTGAGTACACTGCTCACAAGAGGCCCACTGCCTACAGGAGACACACTGTCTATAGAATGATAAGTATCACATACTAGAACTGAAGAATAACATCTTCACCATGCTTGAGTTAGTTCCATTTAAGCTCAATGCTTCTGCTCTGCCTTTTTCTCTCCTCCTCTCTACCATGCTCTCATCACCACTTCATACTCTTTGAAATGACTTTACAACTCTTTATTTATACAAGACATCGACTTAGGAATAATCATCCAAGTTGGCATACATTACAGAGAAAATACATAAATACAACATGACTTATTACAAAAAGACTTCACACGGAGCAACACACTGTTGGCCACACAAATCTGAGACTTCAATTTTCCTTAGGAACATGCCATTTTTTACATAACATCTCCAAGATCATCTGTAGGATGTGTAACTCATCTGGTTGGCCAGATTTGGGAAGAACATCATCATCCGAAAGTAATTCTTCAATTACGAGCTCAATCTTCAATGAGGACCACCAAAATGAACTAGAAACAATCCAAAGAC
Source organism: Cunninghamia lanceolata (assembly GCA_027924645.1). Classification (NCBI taxonomy): domain Eukaryota; kingdom Viridiplantae; phylum Streptophyta; class Pinopsida; order Cupressales; family Cupressaceae; genus Cunninghamia; species Cunninghamia lanceolata. The sequence continues at coordinate 5,266,431 of BSBN01000437.1, forward strand.
CTCCACAAGCTTTCCTAAATCACCAAGAACATCCACACTACTACTGTCTACTGAAATCATTCTCTCCTTCATCTAAAACCTCAAGAACATAGTCTGTCATCACTGTCATACTGGAATAGATGCTTGCGGACCTCCAGATCTTGAACCAATTGAGTTGTTACTTCACATTGACTTCTTAAATACTCCACCAAATCTGTAGAATAGGGTATTGCATTTCCAGATCTCACCGGACCTATCTGTATCACTCTGTCACCTCTGAACACCTACCATAACCAGTTTTACTGAAGTGGCCATAACATCTTTATATCTTCATGTAGACCTCTAAAATCTTTACTAGATCATCTCAAGACACATATAGACAAACCCTTTGAAGAAAATCCTCTGATCTTCATCTTAGCTGGGATCTTTACCTCACTATCTTCACTGTTCTTCTCTGTTCCTGATTATGACTAATTTTCTCAATATCCTCAGCACATCCAATCCTTATCATTAATGCAACAGGAGTATGTTGACATCAATGACAACACCAGTTAGGCCCATACTTGCAACAATCTCCCCTTTTGTCATTGATGGCAACATATGATGTGAAAAACTATTTTAACCATCAAGACAAGAGCTTCTCCACACTATCACAACTCCCCCTATCAACAACAACTATTCACATGACTTCTCTTCCTTTCCTACTACCCCTTTTATCAATAATTACTTGTTTTTCACATGTCTTCTCTCCCCCTTTGACATCAATGGCAAAGGGTACATACTTGCATTACTTCAGAATTATGCCAACTGCTCTCCCTGAGTGGCAGCTTCCCAAACATCAATCTGGTCCACAAGATATGACTATGAAATTTACTGGACTGATGCACATTAGTGCACCTTAGTTCATAACCGGAGGGGTAATAACCCCTAACTTCTCCCTAAGATACTCAAAAGAGTCCTTAGGAAGAGGTTTAGTAAAAATATCTGCAATCTGATCCTTGGAAGGCACAAACTCCAATTTGACTTCATTCTTCACATGCTCTCTCAAAAAGTGAAACTTGATGGATATATGTTTAGTATTTGAATGTAACACTAGATTCTTAGATATATTTATTGCACTTGAATTATCATAGAAGATTGTGGTAGGTTCCTCATACTCCACTTTGATGTCTCTTAGCATTTGCTTCATCCACAAAACTTGAGTGCAACTACCTATGCTATAATATATTCTGCTTTAGCTGTGGACAGAGATATTGCCTCTTGTTTCTTGCTTAGCTAAGAAACCAATCTCTTCCCCAAAAAGAATGCTCCACCACTGGTACTCTTCTGGTCATCCACATCTCCTACCCAATCCGCATCTGTATATGCACGAAGAGGAAAATCATGATCTCTGGGATACCACAATCCATACTCAACTATCCCTTTTCGATATCTAAAAATCCTCTTGATTGCCATGACACGAGATTCTCTAGGATCATCTTGGAATCTAGTGACAAGACCAACAACATTCATAATGTCAGGTCTAGTTTGAGTGAGATGGAATAGTCTTCTAATCATTGACCTATACCTTTTTTGATCAGCCTTAGGAGAGTCATCATCTTTGCTCAATTTACATCTAGTTGCCATGGGAGTATTCATTAGTTTTGAGTCTTCCATCCCAAATTTCTTCAACAATTGGTCTAAGAAATGAAGATTCCTTTCTTTGTTTGAGTGATTTGTAGACCCAAGAAGAAATTCATTTCCCCAAACATGGACATCTCAAATTCACTTTTCATTTGATTTGCAAAGGTTTTGCACATACTATCTCTTCCTCCAAAAATGATATCATCAACAAACACTTCAACAATCAAGATGTTTTCATGATCAATTTTGAAATACAAATTACTGTCAGTAGTACCTTTGTTGAAACCAATCTTTAAAAGATGCTTATCCAATCTTTCATACTAGGCTCTTGGGGCTTGCTTGAGTCCATACAATGCTTTCTTCAACTTGCAAATCATATCACCATGATCAGACAATTGAAATCCATCTGGTTTCTTAATGTAAACTTCTCCTTCCAAGTCACCATTCAGGAAGGCAGACTTGACATCCATCTGATATACTTTGAAATCCTTGAAGGTAGCAAAAGTAAGAAATAGTCTGACTACTTCAATTCTTGCCACTGGAGCAAAAGTTTCTTCAAAATCAATTCCTTCTACTTGAGAGTAACCCTTGCAGACCAATCTAGCTTTGTTTCTAACTACTTCACCATCTTCATTTAGTTTATTCCAGAAGACCCATTTGGTTCCAATCACATTCTTATTTTTAGGTCTGGGAACAAGATCCCAAGTGTGATTTTTCTCAATTTGCATCAACTCTTCCTCCATTGCTTTAGTCCAATTTTCATCATTGCAAGCTTCATTCATTGTCTTAGGTTCAATTTTTGAAATCAGACAATACTCTTCTGAATCTTGAGCAATCCTTCTTCTTGTTTGTACACCTTTGCTTTTATCACCTATGATCTAATCTTCATAGTGATTCAGTTTTACATACCTGGGAACTTTGGGAGTTTCTTGGATTTCTGATTCTTGAGCAGGTTCATTCAAACTTATCTCTTCTTCCTGATTCACCGGATTAGTTTGAATCTAAGTTTCAGAAGGGGCTTGAACTTCTTGAACAAAAACATCATTCTGATCATCTTCATCATATTCATAAAACTTTGAGGAGTTTTCAATACCTTCATCAACCTTCACATTTGTACTTTCAACAATCTTCCTCAATCTCTTGTTATAACATTGGTATGCTTTACTTTGAGTAGAATAACACAAGAATATTCCTTCATCACTTCTAGCATCAAATTTTCCTAGATCTTCATCTCTTTTAATGTAACATTTGCTACCAAAGACTCTAAAATACCTCACAGTGGGAGTGATACCAAACCAAAGTTCATAAGGAGTCTTACCGGTATTGCTTCTGATTTGTACTTGATTGAGAGTATAGACTGTAGTGCTAACAACTTCTCTCCAATAGATCTCAGGAACATTTTCTTCCATTATCATGGTTCTAGATGCTTCCTAGATGGTCTGGTTCTTTCTCTCCACTACTCCATTCTGTTGTGGAGTCCTAGGAGCAGACAACTATATTTTTATTCCATGTTTCTCACAGAATTCTATGAACTCACCGGATGTGAATTCTCCACCTCTATCAGACCTCAGACATTTTAATTTTAATCCGGTTTCATTCTCTACCATAGCCTTGAATATTTTGAATTTCTCAAGAGCTTCTAATTTCTCTTTTAGAAAAGTCAGCCACATCATCTAGGAATGGTCATCAATTAATAACATGAAGTATCTATCACCTTGCACACTCCTAATTCTTGCTAGACCACATAGGTCAGTATGAACTAGGTCCAATAATCTGGTCCTTACTTTTGAATGAGATTCTTCTTTGTTTACCCAACTGACATTCTTTGCACACACTATTTGTAGGTTTCACCAATTTTGGAAGATCTCTTACAGCCTGAGTGTTGCTTATCTTGATGATATTATCAAAATTCACATGACACATTCTCCTATGCCATAACCAACTTTGATCAATTTGAACAAATAGACAACTTTTACCAGTACCAACTAAATGGAAGATATTACCTTTTGTTTGAGTACCGGATGCAATCTCTGTTCCAGAACTTTCAAAGATCTTGCATTTTCCATTCTTGAATTAGAGATCATGGCCTTTGTCTACCAACTATCCAACACTAAGAAGATTGTGCTTTAGACCTTCAACATATAGTACATTATTGGTTTTGTTCTTTTCATCAAAAGAAATGGTTCCTCTTGCTTTGATTCTGTCAGCAGAATTATCACTAAATTTTACCACTCCTCCTTCATACCTTTCCAAATCTATGAACTTATTTTTGTCACCTGTCATATGGTGAGAGCATCCACTATCAATGACCCAATCATCCTTTTCTTCAACTTGGGCAGCCATAACTCTTTCTACAATTTTATGATTGACAGATTTAGAGGGTATTGGATCTTCTTCCTTGATGGTAATAAACACCCAGTCACTTCTAGATTTGTTTCCTATTTCTGATTCATCATCTATTACTCCTTCATTATCATCATCTTCATGAACATAGTAACAATTCTTTTGGAACCTTGATCTGTTAGGATTTGGCCTTGAAAATCTTTCCAGACACCTTAAGGCAAAATGACCAATCTTATTGTAGTTAAAACACTTAAAAGACAATTTCCCCTCATACTTACCGAATACTCTTGGCAGTCTTTTTGCAATAAGGGCTTCAATTTGAGCAGCTTCTGCTTCATCTTCTTCCAGGTCTTTTCTTTCTTTTTCATACCATGATAGTTTCCTTGAAGAGTTCTCTCCCAGATCAAACTTTTGTTTTCCTTTAACAGAGGCACTAGCTTTGAATTTAGATTCAGTCTTGGGGGGGCATCTCCAAACTTAGTCAATTCAAATGCAGTCAATTTACCAACCAATTGATCTCTTGTGATACCTGAAATAGATCTGAATTCTTCAATAGCAGCAACCTTATACTTGTAAGAATCAGGAAGGGATCTGAGAACTTTGCCAACGATCTCATCTTCATCCAAGACTCCACCAGCACATCTAATGCCACAAACAAGCTCATTTACCCTTGGCATAAAAGTAGTGATATTTTCATCTTCTCTCATCTTCAGATTTTTAAATTTTCCTTTCAGACTCTGTAGCTTGGCACATTTAACATACTTATCTCCTTCATGCAGAAGTTCAATTTTTCCCAAATCTCAAAAGCAGTTTGAAGGTCAACAACATTTGTCAGCTCTAAATCAGACAAGGCACTTAGAAGAGCTTCTTTAGTCTACAGATTATTTTCCGCATCTCTGATTTCATCTATGGTTCTCAGACCATTCTATGGAGGAGTATACTTCTTTGAAGCCATGATCCAATACTGCATTCCCATACATTGCAAGTGAAATTCCATGCGACTTTTCCAAAGAGTAAAATTGGTTCCATCAAACCTCAGACTATCCTTCATGTAGGATGACATCCTGGATCTCCTCAAGCGGTTAAGCTCTTTTAGAGGAACTTAGCTCTGACACCAATTGTTAGATTTAGTGAAGACAACTGAGAGGGGGAGGTGAATCCGTTGTCTGAAACTTTTTTGCAATTCAATCACTTAAATCCTTTTCTTAATTTAGTAGCATAATAATAAATCAATCATAGAAACATAATACAATAATTCAAGAGCAAAAACACATTAACATATATGACACCAAGATTTTGACATGGAAAATGCAGTTAAGGGAAAAACCATAGGGTGACTAACCTAAGATTGTATTATCTTTTAGAAGAATAGAAAGAACAAATGGCACATGCCAATTAGGGCTCATTGCCCGAGCACACTGCTCACAAGAGGCCCACTGCCTACAGGAGACACACTGTCTATAGAATGATAAGTATCACATACTTGAACGGAAGAATAACATCTTCACCATGCTTGATTCAGTTCCATTTAAGCTCAATACTTCTTCTCTGCCTTTCGCTCTCCTCCTCTCTACCACACTCTCATCACCACTTCATACTCTTTGAAATGACTTTACAACTCTTTATTTATACAAGACATCGGCTTAGGAATAATCATCCAAGTCGACATACATTACAGAGCAAATACATAAATACAACATGACTTATTACAAAAAGACTTCACACGGATCAACACACTATCGGCCACATAGATCTGAGACTTCAATTTTCCTTAGGAACACACCATTCTTTACATAACATCTCCAAGATCATCCACAGGATGTGTAACTCATCTGATTGGCTAGATTTGGGAAGAACATCATCATCTGGAAGTAATTCTTCAATTATGAGCTCAATCTTCAATGCAGATCACCAAAACGAACTGGAAACAATCCAAAGACCTCCACAAGCTTTTGTGAATCACCAAGAACATCCACACTACTACTGTCTACTGAAATCATTCTCTCCTTCATCCAAAACCTCAAGAACACAGTCTGTCATCACTGTCATATTGGAATAGATGCTTGCGGACCTCTAGATCATGAACCAATTTAGTTGTTACTTCACATTGACTTCCTACATACTCCACCAAATCCACAGAATAGGGTATTGCATTTCCAGATCTCACCGGACCTATCTATATCACTCTGTCACCTCTGAACACCTACTAGAACCAGTTTACTTAAGTGGCCATAACATCTTCAGATCTTCATGCGGACCTCTGAAATATTTACTAGATCATCTCAAGACACATATCGACAAACCCTTTGAAGCGCATCCTCTGATCTTCATCTTAGCTGGGATCTTTACCTCACTGTCTTCACTGTTCTTCTCTGTTCCTAATTAAGACTAATTTTCTCAATATCCTCAGCACACACCTCATCCAATCCTTATCATTAATGCAACAGGAGTATGTTGACATCAATGACAACACCGGTTAGGCCCATACTTGCAACAGAATGATATCATGGATTGTTTGAGTGGAGCAAGATATTTCACAGAGATAGACTTGAAAAGTGGATACCATCAAATTAGAATTAGAGAAGGAGATGAATGGAAGACTACTTTTAAAACAAATGAAGGATTGTGTGAGTGGTTAGTGATGCCTTTTGGATTGACTAATGCACCGAGTACTTTCATGAGGTTGATGAATGAGGTCTTAAAGAAATTCTTGGGTAAGTTTGTAATTGTGTACTTGGATGATATTCTGATTTTCAGTAGGACAAAAGAGAAACATTTGTTGCATATTAGTCAAGTTTTGCAAAGGTTGAGAGAGGAGAAATTGCTGATAAACATCAAGAAGTGTAGTTTCATGAAGGAAGAATTGGTATATCTGGAATTTGTGATTTCTACGGAAGGATTGGAGATGGACCCTGAGAAAGTGAAAGAAATTATTGAATGGCCTACACCAAAGAGCATTGGAGAGGTTAGATCATTTCATGGTTTGGCTAGTTTCTATCAGAAGTTCATTAGAAATTTTAGTTTAGTTTGTAACCCTATGACAGAGACAATGAGAGGTGACAGAAAAGATTTCAAGTGGACATCAGAAGCAAATAGAAGTTTTGAGTTGTTGAAGCAGAAAGTAACAGAACAACCTATTTTGGCATTATCAGATTTTAATAAGGTATTTCAAGTTGATTGCGATGCTAGTGGAAATGCAATTGGAGGAGTGTTAAGTCAAGAAGGTAGACTTTTAGCATATTTCAGTGAAAAGTTGAATGATGCAAGGAGAAGATATTCAGCTTATGATCAAGAGTTCTATGTCATAATTCAAGCCTTAAAGAAGTGGAGACATTACTTGTTGCCTAAGGAGTTTGTGTTGTATATAGATCATCAAGCTTTGCAGTATCTGAATAGTCAGGGAAAGTTGAATTAGAGGCATATGAGGTGGGTAGAGTTCATGCAGAGTTATACTTTTGTGTTGAAGCATAGGAGTGGTAAATCAAATAAAGTTGTTGATGCCTTGAGTAGAAGAAGAAACTTGTTGACAGAGATGAGAGTTGAAGTGTTGCGTTTTGATGAATTAAAGAATATGTATGAGGGATACACTGATTTTGCAGAACCTTGGAAAACATGTAGGGAACCTGTTGTGATAGATAGAAGTAAGTGGTTAGACTATTTCATTCAAAAAGATATGTTGTTCAAAGAAAGTCAGTTATGCATACCTAGAAGTTCAATGAGAGATAATTTGATCAAGGAGGACAATGGTGGATTAGCAGGACATTTTAGCATTGATAAGATAGTGGCTTTGGTGAGTGAAAATTACTTTTGGCCTCAGATACACAAGGATGTTCAGAGATTTGTGCAAAATTGTAGAGTTTGTCAAGTTGCAAAAGGGAGTAGTCAGAACATTGGATTGTATAAATCTTTAATGGTACTGGAGAGACCTTGGGAAGACATAAGTATGGATTTTGTAATGCGATTACCTAAGACACAGAGAGGATATGATTCAATATTTGTAGTTGTTGATAGATTTTCAAAAATGGCTCATTTCATACCCTGTAAGAAAACAACTGATGTAGTGCATGTAGTTGACCTATTTTTCAAAGAGATTATGAGATTGCATGGATTACCTAGGAATATAGTTTCAGATAGAGACACAAAGTTTGTTGGTTACTTTCGGAAGACACTTTGGAAGAAGATGAAGACAAATTTGAAGTTTAGTTCAACTTTTCATCCACAGACAAATGGATAGATAGAGGTATTGAATAGGAGTTTGGGAAACTTGTTGAGATGTTTGGTGGGAGACAAAGTCAGAAGTTGGGACTTGATTCTTTCACAAGCAGAGTTTGCATACAATAATTCAGTGAATAGGAGTACCAAAAGAACACCTTTTGAGATTGTTACCAGAGTGAATCCTAGAGGATTAGCAGAATTAAGAGATATCAGTATAGAAGAAAAGAGGAGTGCAGAAGCCGAAGAATTTGTAGATCATATGAAGACAATGCATAATCAGGTGAAGAAGCATTTGGAGGACATGCATAGTAAGTACAAAGAGAAAGCAGATGAGAAGAGAAGACATAAGAAATTTGAAGTTGGAAATGAAGTAATGGTGTACTTAAGAAAAGAAAGATTTCCAGTTGGGACATATAACAAGTTGAGGATGAAGATGTTTGGACCTTGTAGGATACTCAAGAAATTTGATTCAAGCAATACTTATGAAGTGGAATTACCGGAGGCATTGGGTATTTCACCTATTTTCAACATTGCAAATCTTTACCAGTATCATGAAGCAGAGTTCAGTGACAGCATGGAAGAAGACTTGAAGAAGCAGTTACCACAACAAGTACCGGAATAGATTGAAGATATTTTGGATAGCAAAGTTGGGCACAACACTAGAGGAAGACAATACAAAGAATACCTTGTGAAGGAAAGGCAGACTGGAAGAAGATTCATCTTAGATTTCTCAGGCTGAGGTGGACTGTCTTGGTTCTCCCCTAGCCCCAGCAATGTGAGGGACTCACTTTTTCAATAACCCCATAAGTCTGATGCAGGAGCATCCCTGGTTCAAGAGAAATCTTGCATCAACCAAAAACATTTGCATTTTAGTTTTTTTTCATTTTAGTTCTTTCATTTTCCAGTTCAGTTCAGGCAGTTCAGTCACTAGCAGTTCTTAGCTTGTGGTCTAGTTTTGGCATTTCACATCTTGTAGATCTGGACTTAGTATCTATATTCATTCATCTACATCATATCAATAATTCAAAGCATTTGGATTAGTTACCAGAAAGATATCGCTATCAGAAGTTGACTATTTTCTCAAAGCAGAGCATTCTAACAGTTCCTGATAACCAGCTGAAGGAGAAGGCTTACGGATCATTCCTTGACTTGCGGATCATGTTGATACATCATTCAATGTTCTTTGGTTCGTGGCCAACCTTCCCCAAGGGTCTACACATTGTTCCTTTCATTTGAGGAAGTGTTATATGCATTTAGGTCTGACCTATCTATGAACACGTTACAACTCTTCATTAGAGTTTGTGACCTACCTTGGCCGACACAAAGGAATCTATTGGTCTGAAAATGATATATATTGATGTAATATATCCTTAGGAAAGAATATATTCACATAAGAAGATTTGATAGTTTAGATTTTGTGTGAAGGAGCTTCAAATCTTTATCTGGCGCATGTATGTAATCAGGCCTGTGAGCCCTAATTGTAAGCTCGCATGTTGACGATAGATCTCTATTTTGAATTCTTTGATATACTAAATGACTGAATCTACATTTGTTCCCTTTTTGTGAGTTGTTTCTGTTGTGTTTACTCTTTCTACACGATCCAAATAGTTCATTCTGTGAACCCTCCTACTGTGATTGCACTGCTCTTTCCATTATTGTCTAATTCATCCTTTTTGCCACTCTATTCTGTTGTGGAGTATATGGAGTAGTTTTATGTCTAACAATACCTACATGCTTATAGAATTCATCACATTCCTTAGAATAATATTCCCCTCCATTGTCAGATCTCAAAACCTTTATCTTATAATATGATTGCTTTTCAACTAAGGCTTTAAATTCCTTAAACTTAGTGAAAACTTCAGATTTGTGACGCATAAAATAAATCCAGGTAAACCTTGAGACATCATTAATGAAGGAAACAAAATATCTAGATTTTCCAATTGATTCAACATCCACTGGACCAAAAACATCGAAATGAATAAGTTCCAATTTATCATTAGATTTATTATTGCCTAAAGGAAATGGAGATCTGTTATGTTTTCCAAACACACAATGTTCACAAAATTTAAAACTCTCATCAGAATAGGATAAACTGTCTAACAATTTTTTATTTAAGATAGTATTTAAACTAGAATGACTTATGTGGCCCAATCTATGGTGCCACAACATACATGTGTTTTCAGTATTAGCCTCAAATACATAAGAGGCATTACAAACAATAGTGGCTTCTAGCTTAAACAGAGTTCCCAATCTTTTCCCCTTTGCTACCACCAAGTTTCCTCTCACCAATTTGCAACAATGCTTATCAAATGTCACATGCACTCCCAAATCATTCAAATTTGAAACAGAAATCAAATTTCTAGCCAATCTAGGAACATGTAAAACACCAAGGAGGGTTTTAATTCTTCCATCATTGAAACACAACATTACCTTCCCTCATCCAACAATAGGATATGTAGAGTTGTCCCCGAGGTACAAATTTCCTCCATCATACTCTTCGTATGTGGAAAACCATTTTTTATGCAAGGTCATGTGGTACAAGCATCTTGAGTCAACCAACCAATGATCATGAGAAACAACATTACATGCAGAAAGTAAAACCTCATCACCTACATTCGAAGACTTATCAGTAGCAGAATCCCATTGTTTCTTTCAGTTTCTACATTCCTTTTTCACATGTCCTCTCTTTCTGCAGTTCCAACACTTAACTTTGCTCTTCTTTCTAGGAGTCTTAGAATGGCCCTTAGACTTGTATTTAGACCCCTTCTGATCTCGTTTTGGTCCTCTTTCCATAGACCTTCCCCTGACATTGAGAGCATCCCCTGAACTATCAGAACTTTTCTTCCTCAATTCATGTGACAACAGAACTGAAACAAGAGCATCCAACTTCCGATTTGTGAGGTTAGTAGTGATAGCCAAAATAACATCCTCTCATGACTCAGGCAAAGAATAGAGAATCAATATACATTTATCTTCCTCATTCACCTCAACATCTACAGATGCTAGTTGACTCAATAACAAATTAAACAAATTCAAATGCTCTGCAATTGATTCACCCTCTTTCATTTTCATGGAAAATAACTTACACTTTAAATAAATCTTATTTACCATACTCTTGGCTTGGTAGATCTTAGCCAGATGCTTCCACAAGCTATGTGCAAACTTCTCACTTGCAACATTTAGTAGAATAGAATCTACAAGACACATCAAGATTATACCTCGTGCCTTTTTATCTAGTCTTTCCCACTCATCGGGAGTGACATCATTAGGTTTCTTTTCTTTTGTAATAACTAGCCACTGGTTTCTTTCATCTAGCAAATCCTCCATTTTCAACATCCATAATTCATACCCTGTGCCATTGAACTTTTCAATGTCCAACCGAGAGATAGAAGAAATAGTAGATGAAGCCATGATATCTACACAAGATTTGTAAACAAAAAACAAACAAATCTCTCACTACAACTAAAAAACTTTCACAATACCACCCAAGAATCAAAACTAGCCATGCTCTGATACCAAATATTTGAAATGAAGGTGAAAACCACACAACTAAAATCTGATTCAAACCTTATTTATGTCCTCTAAACAATGTAGAACCAATGGAGATTGCAACAGAAATAAAACCCACTACACATATAACATGCATTAAAAATTGAACACATAACATAGTATGTAACATGGAGAAAACCCTTTTGGGTAAAAAACTCCACCAAGAGAAGAGGCTCCAAGTTTTATTATCTTCAAATATGAGATTACAATACATGCACTTCCTCTCCTTCTTCAGTCTTCAATCCAATGGTGCCTATTACTCTCAACTCTAATAAAAACATAGTACAAATATCATTATAAAAGCAGGTTGCCTTCTAAAGCAAAAAATGATCTAATGACAAATGGTCTAGATTTACAATGATTTAAAATATAAATAAAATGTGGTTTTGGGAGCATTACCCTTGAACCCCCGTCGGGGCGTGTGGCCCTCGAACCCCCTGCTGGGGGGATGATTCCCCCGAACCCCTCGCAGGGGGAAACCCCCTGCGACCCCTCATTAAGGACGAATCAGGGTCGAGGACCAGATATAAATATGTAGCTGAAACAAGAATGCTATTGGTCAAACCTTTCATCTCTTATGGGTGATTTATAAACAATATTAGGAGTAATTAATTACATTGGATTTACAAGGTTGATGGCATCTTAATCCTAACAAAATACTGCCACGCAGGGGTCTGTTGCTTAAGAGCAATTATGAAATCCATGGCAGGGAGGGATAAAGAAATTCAATATTGGAATGAGTTAGTCAATGTATGCAAAGGTCTATTCCAAGTTTGTTGTAAGAAAATGAAACTTGATAGAAGGAGAGATGAGAAATTGCTTCAAATTGAGTTCTTGGAAACTGAAAGAAAATTGCAACAAATCCCAGATGATAGGGATACAATTAGATAGCTAGGAGAGATTAAAAGAAAACTTAGGAGATTGGAGACTTACAAGGCCCAAGGGGCTAAAGTGAGGGCAAGGATCAACTGGCTGAAAGATGGAGACCGAGGTACAAAATATTTCTTTGATATTCTTAGATCAAAATTTAAGAAAGAACATGTTGGTCCTATCAATGAAAATGGTACAACATACAATGATATTGAGGATATCAAGAGACTATTTAGAGATTTTTATGAGAACCTTTTTGGGACTGATGATCATAATGCAGAATGCTTCGAGGCCTAGGATCTATGTTTGAGCATCAACCCCAAAAAGGTAGATGAGGCAATGTCTAGTAAATTAAAACAAAAAGTATCCAAAGATGAGATTAGAGAAGCTATTATGTTGATGGAAGATGGAATTTCTCCTGGGCAGGATGGACTACCAGTTGAATTTTACAAAGCCAGCCTATCTTGGGTAGTGGATGACTTATGGGATGTGTATCAAGAGGCTTGTAATAGAGGATCTCTAGGTAAAGATATAAATAGAGGTATCATCAAGTTATTACCCAAAGATGGGGATAAATCTAACTTGAGAAATTGGAGACCAATCTACCTTTTGAATGTTTCATACAAGGTTGTTGCCAAAGTATTGGCAAGAAGGCTCATAGACATCCTACCTAAAATCATCAACTTCACACAGACTAAGTTTATAAAAGGTAGGTACATCTTAGAAAATTTATTGACAAGCTTGGATGCATTACATTAGGCAAGATCATCAGGGAAAAATGTGAGTATCCTACTACTTGACTTTGAAAAGGCCTATGACATAGTGGAATGGTCGTTTAGTCTAATTGTGCTAAAATATTTTGGCTTTCCCAAAGAATTCTATGATATGGTTAACATGATCTTTAGGGATACTTCTGCACAAATAGAAATCAATGGGTCAATGACTGTTCCATTTAACATGGAGGGGTCAAAACAAAAAAGAATGCGCAACAGTTGGTTATGATGAAAATTAGAGAAATATTTTTGGACAAGAAAATGGAAGATGTATTAGAGAATGTAGGCTCTCCTATTAGGTTTCAAACACCAGACCCAAAGGTGTTGAATGGTGAAGTTCATACCAAAAAATTTGAGGACAAAATTGAAGGGAGTGCATCCAAGGTTGAAGAATTTTTTTCCTTGAAAAAGGATGAAGGCAGTAAAAAGACAAGATATGTTCATAAAAAACAAAGCACTGAAAAAAAGGTGAAAGGAGTTAAGCTGCCTAAGTGTTTTGATAAACTAGGGCTCAATAGCTCTTAAGGTGAGCCACTTGTATTTCTGACCAAACAATTTGGACATGAACTGCTTCAGCTAGAATGTAAGGGGACTTGAGTCTCCAGATAGAAAATATATTGTGAGAGATTTCTGCAATAAAAATAGAAAATAGATTGTTTAATGTTATAAGAAGTCAAAGCTGCAGGTTTCCAATTAGACAATACTTTAAGGTTTATATGGAAAGAGGCAATCAAAGTCTATTCTAAACATGAAAAAGACAAAGGGAGCACTACAATTCTGATCTGTAAGGAATGGGGTCAATACATAGCCCACAGTGGGTGCTCCCCTTTCAATAGATGTGTTTGGGTGGTGATTGATAAGGAAGGGAGACAATTTGGCATATGCTCAATTTATACCCCCAATGAACATAGAGAATGAAGTGAATTATGGAGTTGGATGTCTGATAAGCTACCTAAAATCCCTTGGATTGTTTCTAGGGACTTTAACATGGTGGTGTTAGGGGAAATTACGCGTAAATATCAAAAGACATCAATAATACCCATAACTCAATGGAATATAGAAATAAAGAAGATCCAAAACAAAAGAGCCATACCACAACAAACCTCTTTACCTCGTGGCTTCCATTGGCGGCCTATCACAAATGATCTTGTTGTATGAATATGCCCTTAGAAGGTGCACCTCCTTGCTATTCCAAGATGTCAAGTGAGAATGGCCATGATAGTAGATTGCGATGAAGATGATCTTCACAACAATGATAATTGTGATATAGTAATGGGTTGATCACAAGCAAATGAAATTTCTATAGAGTAACAATATTGAAAGCTTGGATGAATGAAATGAGAGAAGAGGTTCAATTTATAGACTCATGAGAGAGGAGATCAACGGTTGAGAAAGAATAAGAAGATCAATGGTTGAGAAAGGTTGAGGGAATGTGTGCAAGTAGAGAGAAGACAAGTGTCACACAAAAGCTATTTTGAGTTAACTATTTTTCTATTTATTGAAGACAATATATGCTGTCATAAAATAGAAAGCTCTTTTCTATTTCAGGAGTTTTTGGAATCAATTAGTTGACTCATGATTTGCTTTTGCATGTTTTGAGAGGAATTAAATAATAAATTATTTAATTATGTGTGCATGAAGAATTGGGATTATTTTTAGAAGATTCTGGAAGATGCTAGAAGAATTCGAAGCAAATTAAATAAATAAATTTATTTAATTGTTGTGCAAGATAGAAGAATAAATAATTTTTTTTTTGGAGAGTGAGAGGATTTAAATAAATTTACTTGATTTATTTAAATTTGGAAGAATGGATGACTTAATTAAATAATTAAGAATTATTTAATTGTGCTGGAAGAATTTGAATTAAATAAAGAATTTTATTTAATTCTGACTTTAGAAGAGATAAATAAATATTTTGATATTTAATTAACCTAGAGGAATACGAATCAAATAAATTTATTTATTTATTTATAGAAGAATTAGGATGAAATAAATATTAAAAATATTTATTTAGACTAAGCTGTGTCATTTTTAGGTGTATACATTTTGCTCCTCTTTGATGCAATGCAGTTTACGACATTGCTTCAAAGAATAAGGATTTTTCTGATAATGATACATGCCCCAGTTTGCCCCTGGTACAAGTTACGATGACAGGATGCCCCCTCGGGAGATTGGACAGGAAGAAGGGAGAAGGACGTGAGACGGACAATCTCATGATGAGGAAGGCAAAAAATGGGTTAGAGTGAAGAAAATAGGTCATGGTTTGGAGAAACGGGAAGAAACGAGCCTGGGAAGTACCCACGATCGTCACACAGCCAGTTAGGGTACACTTGCTATATATAGGAGCTGGGTCCACAATCCTTGTCATTTACACACTTGGCTTTAGTTGATTAGTCTTTGAGAGCTTAGCAGAGCAGAGGAGCATTGAGCAGCTGGTGTCAAGATGGATATTCCATGCAAGGAGCACCGCTTTGAGTGAGTTTGACGATTCGGGCAGCCAGCTGAGGCAGGACCACCGGTATGTAGCTCAAAAAAATTCACCTAGGGTCATTTATTAGCATAATAAATGCTAGGGAAAATTAGGCAAGATAGATACATAGGATTGCAGTTCGGTGCATATGCCATGCAAAACTGTGCATATGTCATTTTGCGGCGCATTTATGGTATGGAACGACGCATACACAAGTTCTGTGCATATACAGTATGAGTCAGTGCACATGTTAAGAAATTGCGCATGCAGTTATGCTGTGCATATACGGTATGGATCGGTGCATTTAAGATATGTTGTGGTGCATCTGCCAGAAGTGGTGCATTTACTAGGAAATTGTGCATTTACCTTCTGGTTCAGTGCATATGTCTTAAGTAGTCAATTTACTTAACCAAATTGACTTGATTGGCATCTTGCTCGATGTGTCAATCGATGAGCGATCTCTGAGATTGTAGGCATCTAGTCAAGAGATGCTGTATGTTGCTTTGATCAATTTGTCATGTTAAGCTAGTGATATGGTGCTTTTGATATGCTGAGCAGTTTTGCAGATTTAGGTTGACGCATTGCTTTTCTTGATTGTAGGAGGATATTCGAGATGTTCTTATGTCAAGGGAGTAGTTTCCCTTGCCTATGTTGTAGTGCTACATGCTTACTGAGATAGATCATGAGGCACTCGGTGCAATGGGACTTTACCATGTTTGCTTCATGCCTGAGGTTAGTGCGAACCTCAGTTTGCTGACTGTAGTGGTGGAGAGATTCCATAGCGAGGATGGGACTTTTCATTTTCCGATTGGTGAGATGGAAATTACTCTGGAGGACGTCTACAGGATTTTGCACTTGCCGATTTAGGGTGAGCTAGTAGAGTATGATCCTCAGCGGGATGCAAGACTTGTGGAGTGTAGGCGAGTCTTTCATGACCTGGAGCTAGATTGTCAAGTTATATCATGGTAGGACATGTATGACTACTATGACTACTTCCCAAGCATCATGGCAGGATTGATTGGAGGCATTGTATGCCCCAATCAGAGGTCTCATGGGTTCCCGATTGGTTGGGGATAGATCATGGAGCAGATGCTTATAGAGGGCACCTGCTATGCATGGGGTGTCTACATTTTGGCACATTTATATAGGGATATGCATAAGGTGGTATACCATAGGGGTGCAAGTTTGTCAGCAGGGGTCTCATTGCTTCAGTTTTGGCTCTGGGAGCATATTGCTATCACGCGGCTAATATGTGTGTTTCACAGGTAGATAGGTGAGCCTTACAACTATGGATATGCAGGTGTGATTTCCCAGCACAAGCTGGGAAAACTTGAGTATTGGTGACATGCATTAGATAATGTAGATGCAGTGATTTGGCGTCCCTACATAGATTGTGAGTCTTGGGAGGATGAGGATGCTGAGCTCCTGTACTGTTTCCAGATACAGTGGCTCATTGGGAGGACACGGTTCATATTAGAGAGATAGATTGTGAGCAGGGTACACAAACAGTTTGACAAGGTACAGGGCATGCCACAGGGGCAGGCCTAGTTTGCGAGGACACACGCAGAGAGGTTTAGATGGGGCCTAGTCGCATCATATGAGGAGGTGTTAGCATACTTTTGACAGATTCCTTATGCAGCCTGGCCGATGAGGAGGGAGATAGTAGACACAGGGATGACTCCTGATTATGAGGAGTGGTTTTCCGCTCATCCATTTCCTAGATATTCATGACCTAGAGAGTTGGTTCCTCGCATAGACGAGGAGGATTCAGACGACAAGGATGGGGCCAACAGGAGGAGGAGGAGATGGAGGAGGGGTAGAGGAGGATGAGGAGATGGAGATGATGGAGGGGATGGGGGTGGTGGAGGTGGAGGATGGGGTGGAGATGGAGGCCAACAGAGGCAAAGGAGGAGAGCTGGGGAGGGACCCTCCCAGCAACAGGAGGTAGTGCAGCCACAGGTTGCATAGCAGGTTCAGATGCCACCACCGTAGTAGGTGATTTAGTAGCAAGCACATTGACAACAGGTGCCCCAACAACAGGTGCAGGCACATGTTCAGGCTCCTTAGGGTCCTGCTCAACCAAATGTATTGCAGTAGGTTATTACTACGCTGAGGGGATAGGTCAGAGGGCTTAGAGCCCAACTCAGGATGGCAGAGGCTCGAAGAGAGGCAGATGTAGGAGTTATATCAGAGCTTACTAGAGAATGAGACTTAGCCTTGGTGAGGGTGCAGTCTGTCATAGTAGAGAGAGACTCAGTAGTGGCAGCCTTAAGTATGGATGGTACTACGAGATTTCTAGTGACACAAGTGCAGCAGGCATAGGCACAACATGCACAGGTATAGGCATAGCTGGCAAAGGTGTAGGGGGAGTTGGCACAGGTGTAGGGGGAGTTAGCATAGGTATAGGGTGAACTTGCCAGATTGTAGGCTTAGATGCAGTACTATAGGGGGTTGTACCATGGTGCAGTACCAGCAGAGCAGAGGGCTCCCAGCTATCGAAGCCAATCAGTAGCCTCACAGAGAGCAGGAGTATCGCGGTTGGGAGGGTCAGTGATGGGCCCACGGCAGTCAGGGGCTGGCAGAGATGGAGAGGATAGTGCAAGGAGTAGTGTCCCACGGTAGCAGGGCTAGCCGGTACTTGTACCCTTTTTGGTTTATGTATTCATTTTTTATGGCTCATAGATAGCCCGATATGTATATACCTTTTGTATCATTTAGCACCAAGACATGTATCATTATTTTTGTGATGTATACACTTTATATGACATTAACTCAGATATGGATGGACTTTGATATATTGTACCTTTGGACATGTTTTATTTGATATTTTTATGATGATACAACTATTGATGATCTATATATGCAGTTGTTTATGGTATATGCCATGGAGGCATTCTAATTCTATGATGTTCATATGCGATGTACATGTTTATTATGTCTTTCATGATGCTATGTGATGCTGCTATGGATGCATTTTATTTTTGCTTCTATGACTCTGATATGCTGACGATCTAATGCAGACTTAGATGATTTCATGATGATTTGATGCACTTTTATGTATATAGATGCGAATGCTTTCTATGTTTTTGGTTTTTTTTTTCTATCGATACTATGTGATGATTGTAAAGTGTATATGGATGACCTAATAGACTTATTATGTATGCAAATGATTTAATCATGCTAATGACTATCTCATGTGATATGATATGTAATTTATGCTATGTTTTTGTTATGTCCAAATGTACTCAATCGATATAGAAGTGACACAATGATAGATAGAAGACTGACTAATGGAAGAATGACTTGATAGAAGGACTGTCAAGCTTTTATTTGTATTGGTACTTTGTATAGGGATATGGATGTAAATGCAATTGGATATGTTGTTGATATGGATATGGAATGGTTTGTCATCTTGATTTTTGCAAGTATTTTGTAGTGCTTATTTCATCATTGAGCATTTAAAATGTTGTAACAAAATACAAGCATCTAGGTATAATTGAACCAAGATGGCCTGAGTATCGCTTACATAGGTTTTGATTTAGCAAGTTAATACAAGCATCTAGTCAAAATTGAATCTAGATGACTTGTGTATTTCTTGTGTAACAACAGACAAGGATTGCCCCCATTCATGTTAGACCTTTGAAGTCCTCGATGATCTTTTGCCGATCATGTCGTTAGACAAGGCTTCACATTACTAAAGATTAATCTGCAAGCAACAAACAAAGAAAATGATTATGCCCTCATCATAACATCTCTAGCTTTTGGCATCCTCGAGTAGCATAGGAAGACATAATAACAAAAATCAAGACTCTATAAGTTAACCTGATCAAAACACAAAAAATTCTTGCATTTAGATGTGTTATTCTTGCCATAATTTAGATAGAATCAGTTTGAGCATTTTAGGTTTATGTATGTTTTGAGTTGGATAGGTTGATGTCTTGTGTCAAGACTTTTGTTTGAAAGTAGGTTTTGCTTGTGCTTGCATGCATGCCTGGTAAAACGGACCCTAAGGGACTAACCTAGTGCCTCGGGGGTGCATTGCTAAATGGCCTTGCCTATGTGACAACGCAGAGGCAACATAGTTTGGGGTTGACCCTATGATACTTATGACAGACGCTATGCTAGGCTGACACTGTGGATAGAATATGGGATAAGACCTCAGTTGGATAGGGTGACAAGAGAGATAGAGTATCAAGCTATGATAGGTTATCGTTAGGTTGCACAAGGTGCTTTATTATGGAACAGATATGGATCGGATGAGAAACAATAGTAGGAAGAATGGACACAAGGTGATTGGTTTCCCAAAGATGGAGAAGGTGGTTCATCACAAGTAGTGCTTGTTTACCAGGTTTTCACCACTTGCTTTTATTTGCATGAAAGCTAGAAGTACACATGACCCTTGTTTGCCAAGTTTTCATCATGGTACCTATCCAAGGCCCCTGTTTGCTAGGTTTTCACCAGAGCATGATTTTTTTGCTGTTTTTTCATTTTTTGATTTTTTTTGCTTTTTATTTTATTTTTGCATTTTTTTAATTTTTTGATTTTTTTTGTATTTTATGCCCCCTTACATTGGGGTTCTCTTAGGTATAGAACCAGAAAAGATTCATACTATTGATTGGGTCATCGAATGGCTCACCCTCTGATGTTGCTAACTGATATGCCCCTGATCCATAGGCTGCAATGATGACATAAGGACCAACCCAATTGGGCTCAAACTTACCTTTCTTTTCTCGATCCTGTTGATTGCAGGGATTTTCTTTGAGTACTAGATCACCAACATTGAAGACCCTTGGATGGACTTTGTGGTTGTAGCTTTGTGACATCCTCTGCTGATATGCCTTGAGATGGTTAAAGGCATTCTGCCTCTTTTCGTCTAGCAATTCTAGTTCTTGCAATCTGGAAACTCTGTAGTCTTCATTAGTAATAAGACCTTTTAACGACACCCTTAGGGATGGTTACTCGACCTCAATGGGCAAAATGGCTTCTGATCCATAGACAAGGGCATAAGGGGTAGCACCTGTGGGAGTGCGTATACTAGTTTGATAGGCCTACAGAGTGGGATTCAGTTGTATGTGCCAATCATGGCCAACATCGTTGACTGTTTTCTTGAGGATTTTCAGAATTGTTTTGTTGGAGGCTTCTACTTGGCCGTTGCTTTGTGGATAGTAGGGAGTGGAGAAATGGTGTTGGATTTTGAATTTGTCAACACACTCTTGGACATCTTGGTTCTTGAAAGGTCTTCTGTTATCTATGACAATGGATGAGGGAATTTTGTATCTACAGATGAGGTAATTGAGGATGAATGAGGCAATTTGTTTTCCTGTGACATTGGTGAGTGGAACTGCTTCAATAAATTTGGTAAAATATTCAGTGGCAGTTATTATGAACTTGTGGCTGTTGGATGATGGAGGGTGAATTTTACCCACAAGGTCGAGTCTCCATTGATAGAAAGGTCAAGGTGTCGTTAAGGGTCGTAACTCTTGAGCTAGTGCATGTATCAGGTTTCCATGTATTTGGCACTTCTTTCACTTCTTCACAAATTGATATGAATCTGTTTCCATGTTTGACTTATAGTATCCCAAATGCATGAGTTTCTTAGCTAAGAAGGACTGCTAGAGTGTGTTCCACAAATTCCTTCATGTACGTCTCATAAGGTGGTTTGAGATTCTTCCCATTCTAAACATCGAAGTAGAGTACCATCCAGACCTTGGTGATATAAGGTATCAGTGATAATGGTATAACGAGAGGTTTGGCAAATGAAGGTTCAGCGTTGGTTGGAAGACAAGTCAGGTGGTAGGGTGTTATCCTTGAGGTAAGTGTAGATTTTACCATACCAAGGTGAATTAGATCTAACTAAAAGGCATATGGAATGTGTTTCAAGAAGATCATAAGCTGGTTGCATAACTATCTTAACCAAGAACTCATACCGTGACTCATTCTTTGGGATCTCGAGGAGAGAGGCAATGGTCACCATAGCATCTGCTGCTTTGTTTTCAATGCGAGGCATCTGTTTAAAGGAGATGATCACAAAGTAATCTTTAAAATCATCAACCATGCGCTTGTATGGGATAAGCTTGTCATCTTTGGTTTGATAGTCATCGTTGACTTGATTGATTACTAGTTGAGAGTCACCATAGACATGTAGTTTCTTTATTTTCCATTTTGTTGCCATTTTGAGACCAATGACCAAGGCTTCATACTCTACCATATTATTTGTGCATGGGAAAAGTAGATGATAAGACTTAGGTCTGGTGTCACCATGAGGAGTGACCAACAGGATTCCTGCCCCCGATCCATGGTTTGTATAGGATCCATCAAAGTAGAGTTTCTATGAGTGTGTTGTGATACTGAATATGGCTTCATCAAGAAACTTGAATGTCATTGGTGTGGTATCCTGTAATGGAGCTTCTGCCAACTGATCGGCAATGATTTGACCTTTGATAGCCTTCCATTCTACATACTCAATGTCATATTCGCTTCGGAGCATTACCCACTTAGCTAGGTGACCTGTGAGAGTTTCTTTACTTAATAGGTATTTTAGTGGATCTATCTTTGCAATAAGTTTGATTGGATGTGCTAGCATGTAATGTCATAGTTTTTGAGAAGCAAAAACCATAGCAAGACAAGATTTTTTAATTTGAGAGTATTGCAGTTCATAGCCCACCAATGTGCAACTGATGTAGTAGATAGCCCTTTCTTTGCCTTCATAATCCTGTTGTGCTAATAGGGCACCCGAAGCTGTCTATGTAGCAGATATGTAAAGTAATAGTGGCTTTCCTTGGATAGGAGGCATCAAGATAGGTGGGTTCATGAGATATTCTTTCAGTTTGCCAAATGCTTCTTCTCACTTCTCATCCCATCTAAATGGAATGTTCTTATGTAAGAGATGACTGAAAGGTTGGCACTTGTCTGCTAGTTGTGATATGAATCGACATATTGCTTGTAACTTGCCTTGTAGAGATTGCAACTGAGTGATGTTTTTAGGTAGTGGCATTCCCATGATAGCCTTGACTTTGGCAAGATCAACTTCTATCCCATTTGCTAATACGATGAAGCCTAAGAGCTTGCCTGAGGTGACTCCAAACACACATTTCTTTGGGTTCAACCTGACTTTGAATTGTTCCAATCTCTGAAAGACCTTCTCTAGCACATCCAGGTGGGATTCTCTCATTAGTGACTTTGCAAGGATATCATCTACATAGTCCTCCATTGTGACGTGCATCATGTCATGAAAGATGGTGGTCATAGCACGTTTATATGTTGCTCTTGCATTCTTTAACCCAAATGGCATAACGTTCCAACAGAAGGTACCCCATGGACAAGTGAAAGTTGTTTTATGTTGGTCTTCTAGTGCTATCCTGATTTGATTATACCTGAAGAAGCCATCCATTAGAGAGAGCATGGTGTGTCCAGCTGTCAAGTTGACTATGATATCAATATTAGGCAACGAAAAGTCATCTTTGCAACAAGCTTTGTTTCGATCTCAGAAATCATTGCATAATCTGACTCTGCCATCAGGTTTGGATACTGGCACTATGTTGGATACCCACTCGAGATAGTCTATTGCTCTAATGAACCCTACCTCTAGCATTTTCTTGAGTTCTTCTTTCACTAGTAGTGCAATGTGTGGATGCATCTTCCTAAGCTTCTACTTGACTGGTTTAACCCCTGGATCTAGTGGTAGGTGATGTAGAATCAAATTTGGATCTAAACTAGGCATATCTGCATATGACCAAGTAAAGTTGACTTGCTTTCTCTTGAAGAATGGTATAAACTTAGTCTTTTCTGGTGGGGTTAGAGACTTTACAAAGTGAATGATCTTAGGCTGTTCCTCTGGTCCAATGTTGACAGGTTCTGTAGGTTCCAGAACAATCTGAGACTTCTCCTAATGCATGTCAGTGTGGAGAGTGTCAAGTCTTCCATCGTCAGGTGCCACAATTGGGTTTTCACCATCGGATGTTTCCTTTCTTTTTACCCTTTTAGGATCTGATGCTATCGTAGAGTGGTTTTCACCATCAGATCCATTTTTTATTTTTATGTTTTTGCATCTGGAAGGCTTGGCACCCTCTCCAAAATAAGCCATGGTGTTGAGTTTAATTGCGAAACTAGCTTTATGATCTCCTGCAGGTAGGTGGTCCCTAAGTTCCATGTAGTCAATGTAGGCATCATCATTTTGGAACATGTCTAGTTGTGGGGTTCCATGTAAATCCCAGTCAATAAGTTCAGGATGCACAAGGGGAAGGGAATCAGAAGATAGATCTGATTCATTGATAGTTTGAATGGATACATGGTTAGAATTCTGATTGGTAGGGATAGGATCTGAGATGGTACTTTCCTCCAAATTATTTATTGCAATGGAACTCTGACCTTCCTTGAAAGTTATACTCTTTGGAGTTGGTGAATCACACTCTAATGATCTATGTGTTAGCGTTTGTCCCTCATGGTAGGGGTTATACGTTTGAATGGTGTCAACTCCTTTATCCTCATAGGAGTGCTCTGTAAGTTCATCCCACTCATATTTGTTGGAGTTTATGTCACTATCTTCTTGTAGGGCATGAATCTGTTCCAAAAAACAAGCATTGGCCTTAGCTTTGCCTTTGTCTTTGCATCCCAACCCTTTTGTATTTCTTGCCAATGAGGATGAAGAGGGTTGAATGGGTTCTAATATTCCTTCTTTTCTTAGGCCAATGGGACCTTGTCCGTCATAACCCATTCTGTGTAGGATAGACTCACCTCGCCCATATATTTCCGTTGGGAGCTTAGGCAGCTCTTGTGTGTTATCTTCTTCTGTGTAGAACTAGTATAAGACATCTCTTTCCTTAGTTTCATCTGATAGGGTCCCCCATTTTACAAAGGGAGATGTAGGAGCTTTGGGAGGAGTAGAAGGTTTTGGAATGAATTTAGGTGGGGGTCTGCCAAAGGATCTTGGAGATAGAGGCAATTTGGCTAAGTTGAGGATGTGCTCGATGGAATATTCTCCTACTCCTATTTCTTTGATGGTGATTTTCTGCTCTTTAGGTCTAGATGAGGAAGCTTCAGAGGTAGAACCATGCTGTGAGATGGGGGATATAGAGGCTCTATTGTTGGGAATGATGCAATCAGGCTTTGAGTGGATGGTGTTGCAGTGCTTAAAAGGATTAGGATCACCTTGGATGGTGATCTGTTTGCTGTCATGAGGAAATTTGACGCATTGGTGGTAGGTAGAAGGCACAGCTTGCATGACATGAATCCAAGGTCGACCCAGGAGGATATTATAGGCTAGCTCCTTGTCTAGGATTTGGCAAACAACCTCTTTTATCACTGGTCCCACTTGTATTGGTAATATCACTATTCCTTTGGTAGTTCTTTCCTCTTCATCATAGGCTTTAATGGTGATCTTTTTCCTAGGATCCACTACAACTTTAGAGAACCCCAATGTAAGGACTAGCTTGATTGTGCAAATATTTAAACTGGCTCCTCCATCAATAAGAACTCTTTTGATACGGTGTCTATTAATGAATGTAACAATATGTAAGGGTGTGTTATGAGGCTGAGACACTAAGAGATCATCCTATTCGGTAAATGAGATGGTGCCTGAGGAGGTTAGATTTCCTACCATGGCTTGAAACTTCTCTTGGGCCAGGTTCATGGGTACAATTGTTTCCACTAGGGCTTTATCAAGAATTTCCTTGTGGGAAGGAGACAGACACAACAACTCTAAGATAGACATGTGGGCATGAGTTTTCTAAAGTTCATCTATGAAACTGTACGTATGGGGATTAGATGGAGAAGGTGACAACCCTTGAGGAAACGTGTTTAACGTGACCTTACCACTACAGGTGATGATGCTGCAACGAGGTTTGTTGGGTCTTGATTGTTGGTTGGGTGTGACCATATTAACTTGTGGGATGTGCTCTAATATGCAATTGTTGGTATAATCAAATGGCACACTTGTGTAATTCACATTGTTGTTTCTGTTGTTTTGATTTTGCTAGTCATAGTTGATATTGTTGTATGGCCTATCGTGATTGAGAAGCGGATCTTTGTATGTGTTATGCCCTTACTTCTATAGTGTATATGGTTATGAATAGTCGGCTTGTGGCTATCTTAACTCTTAATTAAGTCATATTATCATTATTATATTGTTATTTAGTTGTTTAGGTCGGCCTAAGGCTTCTATAGGGCTATCTAAGTTGGCCTGGGTGATATCCTAGGCATAAATAGGTATATATAGGGGTAGTGAGTCTTATTAGATCATCATATTGTGTATTGTGTTCTCATTGAAGACTATTGGAGGTATCCCCCTCGAAGTGGATTAGGAGGTTGCCCCCTCGAAGTGGCATATTATTATCAAGTATTTGCAGCATATTTACTATTATATTCCTTATTGTGCAAGTTGTTTCATTACAAGTGGTATCAGAGCATGATCTTGGCACCGTAGAGGCAAAATTTTTTCTCATCATTGGAGGCGATTTTGGGAAGAGCATAACTTTCAGATTTTAGCGAATTTTTTAAAGATTTTTAAAGGGTTTTTGAAGACAATATTAAAGAAGATATAGTCCAGATTTCAGAGGAATTGGAGCAAAAATAAGTGAGTTATTGCAAAATTAGGGTTTGCAACAAATTCACTCTCAAGGCAGTAAATTTGCTAATTTCTTGGAATTTTTTCTGGGTAAGTGGTATCTTGGCCTTAGTAAGTTACAGTAAAAATTTTAGAGAATTTCCATTTTATTTGTGTGATTTATTTCAAAATTATTATTTCCAATCATGACGGGTCCTTCAAAAAGGGGCAAAAAGAATGTTACCACACCGGGAAAAACTCTAGGCAAGGAGGAGGTGGAAAATGAGGATGTTGATCAAAAAGAATATGAAAATATACTTGAACTTATGAAAGGGTTGGCGAAGTCATGTGATATTGAGAAAATTTTGGAGATACTTTCCAAACATAAGCAGTCACAACACCATGAAACAGAAGAAGAAGAAGCAGCAGACAAAGAAGAAGAAGAACCAGAAGAAGAAGCAAAAGAAGAAGAAAAAGAAGAAGAACCAGAAGAAGAAGAAGAAGAAGAAGAAGAAGAAGAAGAAGAAGAAGACAAAGAAGAAGAAGAACCAGAAGAAGAAGAAAAAGAAGAAGAACCAGAAGAAGAAGCAGATGAAGAAGAAGAAGAAGAAAAAGGCAATGAAGAGGAAGAAGTGAAAGAAGAAGAACTTCCTAGTCAAGCTATTTAACCAATGCAAGGGTACCATGTACTATTCCTCACCTTTTCCTCTATGGCACATCAAAAGGTTCAAGTAAAGGAAGAACACATTCATCACCATCAAGAGCTAGATGCAAAGGGAAGACACATCTTGGAGCTGAAGTTAATTTTCCAAACACACCTGAATAAGCTGAGGACATCAAGGAAATATCTTCTAGTTGAAGTTGCCACATGGGAAGATGAAGATTATATGAAGAAACTACCACAATTGATCAGCGTTGAGGACAACACTTTTATAAAGGTGGGGGTTATGTTATGCCCTTACTTCTATAGTGTATATGGTTATGAATAGTCGGCTTGTGGCTATCTTAACTCTTAATTAAGTCATATTATCATTATTATATTGTTATTTAGTTGTTTAGGTCGGCCTAAGGCTTCTATAGGGCTATCTAAGTCGGCCTGGGTGATATCCTAGGCATAAATAGGTATATATAGGGGTAGTGAGTCTTATTAGATCATCATATTGTGTATTGTGTTCTCATTGAAGACTGTTGGAGGTATCCCCCTCGAAGTGGATTAGGAGGTTGCCCCCTCGAAGTGGCATATTATTATCAAGTATTTGCAGTATATTTACTATTATATTCCTTATTGTGCAAGTTGTTTCATTACAGTATGCTACATGTGTCTTATTTGAGGTATGTTGTTGAGTGCCTTTCTGATTTTGGTCAAGTATGTCTTGAATGACGTGTTTGAGATGGATACAGTTGTTGGTCATGTGGCCTCTTCCTCTATGGTACTTGCAGAAATCTGTATCTTTCCAATAGTGAGGTTCTATTAGAGGATCATAGTCGGTAGTTAGTGGAAGAGTGATCTCATTGTTGGCCAATAACTTTCTTAATGTAGATTCTTGGGACTCCCCTAGTGGTGTGAATTTTCACCTAGGGTTGGAATTGAACCATGGCCTTGGCTCGTGAGAGAAGGTTTTGTTTTGTGTTGCATTGTTTGCCTCTCCTTTGATAGTGAAGATTGGTTGTTGTTTGGGTGCTGCCACTTTGGCATTAACTACTCCATCATTGATGACATTTTTGTTCTTTGTCCAAAACTTTGATTTGTACATTGTGTAGTTTGAGTTAGGTGTGTCCTTGTACAACTTGATTTGTCCCTTGGCGATCATAGCTTTCTTGATAAATAGTCCCATCTCAATGATTTTCAAAAATGAGGTAGGGCATTGAATTTGTATTTGATAGCTTAGACCAGAGTTAAGGTTGTGGACAAACATCTTTGTCACTTGCTTCTCAGGTATGTCATATGGGCATTTGCTTGTGAGTTGTCTCCACCTTTGTAAGAAGGAGATGAAGGATTCACCACCTTTTTGCTTTGTATTGCATAGGTCAAGCATGGAGACTTTGTGCTCAATATTGTAGGAGAAGTGTGTGACAAACTTGTTTACTAACTCATCAAAAGTTTTGATACCTGGTGGGAGTCGTGAGAACCATTCCATGGCTTGACCACCTAGAGATCTAGGGAATAGTCTCATGAAGAAAGTTTCATTATGAGCTACTTCCATGCACACGGTGTTAAATTCCCTAATGTGATCTCTTGGGTCCCCTTTTCCTTTGTATTTTTCAAATTTAGGTACTTCAAACCGAAAGGGGAAGGGTACCATGTTCAAGCTTTCGTCAAAGGGATATAGTGCAATGTCTTCCAAGGAATAAGTTTTAGTGGGCGGACTCGCTTTGAGATTTGTCATTTGTTGCATTAGGGTCTTGATTTGTTTCCTCATTTCTTCCATAGGTGTGTTTGGGTCTGCGACTTTCTTTCCTTTGTCCTTAATAGTGTGTTTTTCAAGAGTTTCCTCTATGGTCTCTTTCAGTTTGTTGAGATCAAAGTCTAAGGGAAGTTTAAGTCCTAGATTTGCAAGATGTAGGAAGTACTTGTTAAGGTCCTCGTGGAGCACTTTTTCTAGCAAGCGCTGAAATTTCTTATTTTGGAGGGTTTCTTGAAATTCTTCATGAGAGAATTCCTCATCACTATCATGGGGAGTGACCACGGGGTTTGATGATCCAGCCATTTCAGTTTGTTTTTGGTATTGAGATCTAGTTAAAACCTTGCAAAGCGACATGGGACAAGGTGGGCTGAAACTAGAGATTTTGTCAAGGTGTTGTTGGAGATTGTTGAGAAGAGGATACTTGTGATGAGATTTGAACAAGGGACTCTTTTGATCAATGATTCCAAGTTGGTCGATACAAGATGATAGCTAGGAGTAAGGGTATCCGGTACCCATTTACTGTGTAGGGACTAGTCTAGCACCAAGACCACTAGCGAAGTTCTGTGACCTACTAGGTTTACTTGAATCTAAAATGATCTGAAAAAGGTCTTGGACTAATATGATATGAAACTCTGACTTTGTTTTAAAAAGACCTAGTGGAAGGTGGACGGGATGACTGATGAAAGAATAGGGTATGCTATGAAAATGGATGGAAAAGGTGACTGCACAGTAGGTCTGATCTCAGAAGCTGGTGTGAGACTGAAATGGGTATCTGGAAAACCTAAATTTTTTCTCTGAAAATGTTTGGAAATGCTCACTGTCATGGATGCGCAGAAACAAAAGCCAGAAACAGGAGATAAATGCACAGCAAGCCAGATCAAAAGTGTGGTTTTGGTGAAATCAAAAGGCACAGTAACATGTGATATATGCGTAACAAGGCAAGGTATATGTGCTGCAAGTCAATGTATATGCACAGTTTTGGTTTTTTTACCGTTTTTGCAAATTTTTGGCAGTTTTTCAATTTTTTTGGGTTTCTTGGTTTGCAATTTTGATGTTTTTGATCTGATTTTCTCAATTATGGAAAGAAGACACAGCAAATACAAAGAATGTTTTCATGGTTTTTTGAATTTTTTTTGTTATTTTTGGACTCTTTTTGACACAAAACAAGTACAATCCTAGGCTAGCAAAGACAATATTTGTTGAGTCCCCTAGCTGTGCCATTTCAAAGCAAATAGCTTCAAGATCTTGGTAGCACCGGCTCCCCTCCACAACACACACTTCTCATGCATACCAAGATCCAAGTTTCCCAAGGCTCATACCCCCACCGAACCTTAGGATTGTCTCTACTATCTCTACTAAGAACCACATGAATCAGGGCGGCTTCAAAGGTCACACCTTTTGCGCCAACAAATAGAAGGATTTTGGTACACTAAAACAAAGAATGACTAGTAAGGGCAACTGTTTGAGTGGTTATACGTGTGCCAGTGCTACTCTCCATTATGGAGTCTCCCAACCTTCAAGGGTTAGAAGGGTTTTGGGGGAGGTTGGTTATCGGTATAGCACAACAACACTCGTTGCTTGAAGCTTTTGCTCCAAACATAATTTATTTATAGTGGCTCGGCAAGGCTTGGATTTAGCCTGTTACCACTTAAGGTCGTTCCCCAAGGACGGATGGGTATCCAAGGGCAGGCCTCTCTAAAGGTCAAACACATGCAAAAATGAAATGTCTGGCATTCTGGTCACCCAAGATAGGGGAGAGCATAGGCCTGGTATCATTCCCAAAAACATGAAAGACACTTGTTCTTTTCCCCCTAGTTAAAATGAAAAAGACTATATGAGCTATCTACTTGGGCACACACGCAAGTTGTTAAATTTGAAAAGCAAGATAGCAATGGTTCATTTGACCCTCCTAGCATTATGACTAGATTCGATTTGTAGATACAACAAGATCTAAGTTACTTCCCTTCTAATTAAAACTATGTGAGATTTGCATGAGCATTTGATTACTATCCTTTAAGAAAAGACGATGTGCTAACGATGCAACTAGAATGACTAAACCAACTCCTAATCCTGCAAGTAGATGAGAGAATATCCCTGTGAAAAAGTGTCAGTCGTTAGCAAAAGCTACAGAAAATACTCTAAAACCACTGCTCAGAACATATGCATAGAAACAAAACATAAATGCGCAGAAACAGAGATCAAAAGCGTAGGAAAATCAGAAGTGCGGAAACAAAAAGTAAAAGTGCTGAAACAAAGAATATATGCACTGGAATATCATATGCACCATAAAAAAGGGTGTATGCACTGTGATAGGAGGTATATGCACTGACATATCACATGCATCAGAATAGAACTCAGATGCGTGACATAATGGGTTAGATGCGCCGAATCCTCATGTGTACAGAACTTGTGCACATAAAACTCAATTTTCTGGTTAAATCGGGGCAGTGCCCCATGGTGGGCGCCAAAAATGTTAGGGGAAATTATACGAAAATATCAAAAGACATCAATAATACCCATAACTCAATGGAATATAGAATTAAAGAAGATCCAAAACAAAAGAGCCATCCCTCAACAAACCTCTTTACCTTGTGGCTTCCATTGGCGGCCTATCGCAAATGATCTTGTTGTATGAATATGCCCTCAGAAGGTGCACCTCCTTGCTATTCCAAGATGTCAAGTGAGAATGGCCATGATAGTAGATTGCATTGAAGATGAGCTTCACAACAATGATAATAGTGATATAGTAATGGGTTGATCGCAAGCAAATGGAATTTCTGTAGAGTAACAATACTAAAAGCTTGGATGAATGAAATGAGAGAAGAGGTTCAATTTATAGACTCATGAGAGAGGAGATCAACGGTTGAGAAAGAATAAGAAGATCAATGGTTGAGAAAGGTTGAGGGAATGTGCACAAGTAGAGAGAAGACAAGTGTCACACAAAAGCTATTTTGAGTTAACTGTTTTTCTATTTATTGAAGACAAGATATGCTGTCATAAAATAGAAAGCTCTTTTTTATTTCAGGAGTTTTTGGAATCAATTAGTTGACTCATGATTTGCTTTTGCATGTTTTGAGAGGAATTAAATAATAAATTATTTAATTATGTGTGCATGAAGAAGTGGGATTATTTTTAGAAGATTTTGGAAGATGCTAGAAGAATTCAAAGCAAATTAAATAAATAAATTTATTTAATTGTTGTGCAAGATAGAAGAATAAATAAAATTTATTTTTTTGGAGAGTGAGAGGATTTAAATAAATTTTCTCAATTTATTTAAATTTGGAAGAATGGATGACTTAATTAAATAATTAAGAATTATTTAATTGTGCTGGAAGAATTTGAATTAAATAAAGAATTTTATTTAATTATGACTTTAGAAGAGATAATTAAATATTTTGATATTTAATTAACCTAGAGGAATATGAATCAAATAAATAAATTTATTTATTTATTTATTGATAGAAGAATTAGGATGAAATAAATATTAAAAATATTTATTTAGACTGAGTCGTGTCATTTTTAGGCGTATACAGGTGGAACAAAGAGAGGACAAGATCGAGGGAAATATGCAAAATGGAAGGGAAATGAAATGTATTTTTAGTTGAGAATGAAAAAGTTTCTAGATCGAGCATCAATCCTCTAGAAGGGAATAAGGCCACAATTCAAGGGATCTGGTTTTCATGGTTTAACTCACAGAAAGATAGTAGGAGAATCTATTGCAGTTTGGATAGATTCTATGTCAATAAATATTTTTTCAATTTTTAGAACTCGTAGTTGTCCAATGTAGTAAGGGTCATCCCTAATACCCTATCTGACCACCATCCTATACAAGCTATTATCAAAACTGAGAGTTAGGACAAGGAAAAGATGCACAAAAAAGACAGTATGTTCAAACTGAATACTCAGTTGCTATTAGACAAAGAATGTCAAGCAGGGGTCTGTTGCCTAAGAGCAATTATGAAATCCACGGTAGGGAGGGATATAAAAATTCATTATTGGAATGTGTTAGTGAATGCATGCAAAGGTCTATTCCAAGTTTGTGGTAAGAAAATGGAACTTGATAGATGGAGAGATGAGAAATTTTGTCAAAATGAGTTCTTGGAAACTAAAAGAAAATTGCAACAAATCATGGATGATAGGGATATAATTAGACAACTAGGAGATATTAAAAGAAAACTTAGGAGATCGGATACTTACAAGGCCTAAGGGGCTAAAGTGAGGGCAAGGATCAACTAGTTGAAAGATGGAGACCGAGGTACAAAATATTTCTTTGATATTCTTAGATAAAAATTTAAGAAAGAACATGTTGGTCCTATCAATGAAAATGGTACAACATACAATGATATTGAGGATATCAAGAGACTGTTCAGAGATTTTTATGAGAACCTCTTTAGGACTGATGATCAGAATGTAGAATGCTTGGAGGCCCAGGATCTATGTTTAAGCATCTGCCCCAAAAAGGTAGATGAGGCAATGCCTAGTAAATTAAAACAGAAAGTATCCAAAGATGAGATTAGAGAAGCTATAATGTTGATGGAAGATGACAAATATCCTAGGTAGGATGGACTACCAATTAAATTTTACAAAGCCAACCTATCTTGGGTAGTGGATGAATAATGGGATGTGTATCATGAGGCAACTTGTAATAGAGGATCTCTAAGTAAGGATATAAATAGAGGTATCATCAAGTTATTACCCAAAGATGGGGATAAATCTAACTTGAGAAATTGGAGACCAATCTCCCTTTTGAATGTTTCAAACAAGATTGTTGCCAAAGTATTGGCAAGAAGGCTCACAGACATCCTGCCTAAAATCATCAACTTCACATAGACTGGGTTTATAAAAGGAAGGTACATCTTAGAAAACTTATTGAAAAGCTAGGAGGCATTGCATTGGGTAAGATCATCAGGGCAAAATGTGAGTATCCTATTGCTTGACTTTGAAAAGGCCTATGATAGACTGGAATGGTCATTTATTCTAATTGTGCTAAAAGATTTTGGCTTTCCCAAAGAATTATGTGATATGGTTAACATGCTCTTTAGGAATGCTTCTTCTCAAATACAAATCAATGGGTCAATGACTATTCCATTTAACATGGAAAGGTCTATCAGGCAAGGTTGCCCATTGGCACCTGTACTTTTTGAAATTGCTTCAGAAGCCTTGTTCTATATGTTGAGAATAGAAATAATACCTGGGATGATGAAAGGGGTTAGACTTCCTGACAACAGCATGTTTCTTAACATGCAATTTGTAAATGATACTGCATTATATCCTATACTTGAAGAAGAGAATCTGAGAAACATGCAGACTAGGTTGAATATGTTCTGTAAAGCTTTTGGAGCTAAAGTCTCATTCAATAAATTTGTATTACTAGGTTGGTCAGATAACTCTCCTAAGTGGTTGGTGGAGGGTAAATGGCAGTGGGGTGGACCCCATAGGCAGGTCAGATTTATAGGGGATACCTTTTTTTTTGACTCTTCACTTAAACTTATGTGGACTTGGATGCTTTCAAAGATTGAGATGAAATTGAAAAGCTGGAAAAAATAAGTTCTGTCACTGGCAGGGAGGGTACAAGTGTGTCAAAAGATTCTCTCTGCTTATTCTATTTATTATGCCTCAATGTGGTTGTTTTCAAATCACCAAATAGACCGTATACAAAAGATTATTAGTGTTGGATTTAGGACAGACAACTGAGAGGGGGGGTGAATTAGTTGTCACCAAAACTCATGTTCCTTATTCACTTTAAACCTTGTTATATTTCAACAACATATCAAAGATTCAATCATGAAGTATAATGCAATAATTCAAGAGCAGAAACAAATTCAACACATATAACACCAAGATTTTAATGTGGAAAACCCGGTTAAGAGAAAAACCACAGGGTAACTAACCCAAGATTGTATTCTCTGTTAAAAGAATAAGATGAATAAAATGGCACTTGCTAGTTAGGGCTCACTTCTTGAGCACACTGCTCACAAGAGGCCCATTGCCTACAGAAGACACACTATCTACAGAAGAATATAAGTATTACATACTTGAACTGGAGATTAGTATCTTCACTATGCTTGAGTCAGTTCCATTTAAGCTCAACACCTTTGCTCTGCTTTTCACTCTTCTTCACTATAACCTTCTCATCATGACCACAAGGATACTTTTGAATGACTTTGCAACTCTTATTTATACATGACATTAACTTGGGAATGATCATCAAAGTCGGCATAATATACACATGTTTTATTACAGACCAATTACAAGAATACAACTTGACTTATTACAAAAACTTCATGTGCATTACTACACTATCAGCCACACATAGCTAGGACTTTAATGATCTTCGAGGAACACACCATGCTTTGCAAAACATCTTCAAAATCATCCGCAACATGTACAAATCATCCGGTCAGCCAAGAGTAGGAAGAACACCATCACCCAAAGGTAGATCTTTGATTACAAGCTCAATCTTCAATGCAGACCACCAACACAAATTGGACACAATCTAGAGATCCCCACAAGCTTGCTTGAATCACCAATAACATCCACACCACTTCTGCTTACTGTAATCATTTGCATCTTCATCTAGAACCTCAAGAACACAGTTGGTCATCACTGTCACATTAGAAGGATTACTTTTGGACCTCCAAACCATGAACCAATTGAGTTGTCAATTCACATTAGCCTCCCAAACATGCCACCAGATCCACAGAACATGATATTGTATTTTTAGATCTCACCGGATCTATTTGAGTTACTCTGTCACCTCTGAACAGTTGCCAGAACCTGTTTTACTCTCATGGCCATAACTCCTCCACATTTTCATGCGGACCTCTCAAATCTTGACTAGATCATCTTCAGACACATATCTACAAACCCTTTGATGCGCATTCTCTGATCTTCATCTAGCTAGGATCTTCACTTCATAGAGCTTTACTGTCTTCACTGATCTTCTTTGTTTCCAATAGGACTAATTTTCTCAATATCCTCAGCATACAACTCATCCAATCATTGACATCAATGCAACAAGAGTATGTTGACATCAATGACAACACCGGTTAGGCCCATACTTGTAACAATTAGTAGTTTTTTTGTGGTTAGATGGGAAAGGTAAAAAGAAAAAGTATGCAGTCAAGTGGGAATGGTGTTGCATGAGTAAGGAGAAAAGTGGACTAGGGATTAAAGATCTAAGAATTCAAGGTGTGCCTCTTGTTACAAAATGGATTATTAGATCATTAGAAGGAAATGAACCATGGAAGGTTCTTATCATAAATAATGTCAGTCTCTTTCGCCCTAAGATGGCTCTCCAATGGATCAATTTATGTCCTCATGAATTCTTTTATGGGAACTTCAAAATCAAAACCTTTGGGTCTATAGTGTTTAGATCTATTTGGAGGGCGTGGGAAATAATTAAATGATTAATCTTAAATACAGAGGCTATTAATTGCAATAAAAAGTGGGTCGGGGGGTATAGATCTTTGTGGTGGAACTTGAAGCACAAAAATAAGCCACTTTCCCTACTTCAGGGCTGCTCTGCCTTTAAGTGGCTCAAAAAAGGTTTGGCTACCTTTGATGACTTGATAAAAGAAGAAGGCATAAAATCTTGGGAAGTTCATGTTAGATTAGAATTTGGATTGCTTGAGTCTCAGAGGACATACTCTATCATCTATTATACTTTTTCAAACATCCCAGGTCATCTTGAGAGGCTAGGTGAGTTGGGCTGGTTGGATAAACTAGCATGGGAAGATGGATCTTTGTTGTTAAAAGGTGAATTTAGGAAGTTGTATAAACTACTTTATGACTCCTTAGTGGTCTATGAGCATAGTGGTAGGGTATGGGAATTGAAAGTCAATCATAAATCGTTAGCCTCCTCATTTAATTTGTTTTGGTCTAAATATAAAGAACCCAAAAAGGGTAGTTTTAGATGGCTCTTGCTTTTGAAGAAATTACTAATAGGGAATAATAGTTATATATGTCCTCTTTGTAATGTTTTTGAATCCTGTGAACATATATGTTTTGAGTGCCCCTTTATAGTGAATATATGGAATATGTTTATGGGTAATATGAAGGGTTGGTCTTCATTGAATAAAATGTATTGGATAGAAATACTATGTGGGATTGCTACTCCAGGATGACTTTTAAATCTAACATATTTTGGCTTTGTCTAATAACTAAAATTTTATGGGTTCTATGGAAAAGAAGAAATGAAGACCATTTTCAAGGCAAGAGGAGATGTCTTATTGGGTCTACCTTAAGACTCATGCTTTTTGATGTTTATATATAGGTTATAATGACAATGGAGCTCCCTATATAAAGGTTTATGAAGATTCTTGATGAAGGCTTAGAAGTCATATACAGAGCAGATATATAATATGTGGAGTTTTGGCCCCATGACCTAAGGAGAATCCACCAAAAGTTTAATGATTCAAATAGATTGATTTCCAAAATAGGTATTGTAAACACCACAAATTAGAAAGAATGAAGGATGCGGCACAAAGGGACCTAGAGGTGACTTTCCAAAATCCAATGTTGACAGTAACCAGCTCAGGGCTTCTCCTCCAATAGGCACATTCAGAGGCATTGATTCATATGATGCCAGTGACAACAAAGCACACTTGGATGGGATAAACAATTTCATAGGACAAGTGGCTAGTGAACGCAGGCAAGTTGATGACACAATCAATCAGGACAGGGAGTCTAACAGATTCGTCTTTTCTACATAGGATGAATAGTATTGGGCAAGTATAGGTAGTTTCCAATTAGCAGAGGATGTGTAAAATGAAGACTAATTAATGGACAGGGAGGAAAAATAGGAAAGACAAATGAATTGGCAGCAATATAGATAGTATTTTGATAGTACCTTGATAATTATTTTGATAGTATATAATAGATTGACATGGAAAAACAATATCGTGTAAAAAATTAAGTAGTCTACTATGTTTTATGTTCCTGCACATTCTCTGTCATATTTTAAATTGTAAGTGAAATGTGTATACTGTGGCTCTCTAGGCCACACAACATGTACTGATCCTCTTTTTAGATATATAGAATGCACTATCTTCAATTCAAAAAAATATAGAAAATAAATGTGATAAAATAAAGGCATTTAGTTTTGTATTTGGAGGAGAAGAATAACTTTGTTAATATATTGAATCTAAGATATTTCTTGATCATAAATAGAATGTGACAATATATAGCTTGATTTAGGATCTAGACAGTTGGTCTACATTATGTGAAGTCAAGTCTGAGGACTAGAGTTAGGTCTGTACTAGTAAAAATGATTTGGCAGTGCGCACACTTCTAATTGTTGATTTCCCTAATTCACCTCTACTTCTTCTACCTTTTGTGCTCTTTGGACTAGTAGTATTTAAAAATACCTTTAGAGGAGTGTTGATATCTTGCAAGGGAACATGTTCTCCTAGGTCAACATCCAAAACAATTAGAGAACGATCAAAGATGATAGATCTCAATCATGCAAATGCTCTAGAAATGTGTAGATCTAGATTTGTTTTAGTGCACCAAATTGAAGTGTTCCTCATTGTAATGTGAATCATATTTGAATAAATGCTTGGATTGGAGTGGATGTTAGGCTAAATTAAAGTGTGGAAATGATATAAAGGTATTATTGTGTGAGAATGATGTAAAGGATGTGATATAATATGTTATCGTCAAAGACAAAGATAATGATGCCATGTAAAATGCAATCATGTAAGATTAAGGCAAGGATATTGTGTGGGATGTTATCATGTAAGAATGGGGCCAAGATTTCCATGTGATATTTGATCATGTAAGAGCAAGGAAAGGAATTTCATATGCAACTTTATCATGTACACATAGTGAAATGAGGTCATGTGAGAGTGATCATATGCAATTGTTTATGGTGTTCTCCTAACGGAGATGAAGTATTGAGATTGTTTGATTTAATCCATTAGATGATCCAAAGTGGGGAAGCTAGGTATAGTGGTGTGTGTAGTGATTACAAGTGCCATGAGTTAAAAAAGAAAGGGCCAAGAAATTGTAAAAGATCAATGTGTAAGGAGATAATAATTATGAAGGTGTAAGAATAAATGTGTGATGATGGAAATGGCCATATATGATGCAGGAGTATCCATAGGTCAAGAGAAATCTTGCATCAACCAAAAACATTTGCATTTTAGTTTGTTTGCAGTTCAGTTTGTTTCCTTTCATTTTCCAGTTCAGTTCAGGCAGTTCAGTCAGAAGTATTTTCTATATTTTGGTTTGCATTCTACCACAATTGCATTTCACATCTTGCGAAGCTGGACTTAGCATCTAGATTCATTCATCTACATGATATCCATAATTTAGAGCATTTGGATCAATCACTGGAAAGTTATCGCTATCAGAAGATTAGTTGTTTTCTCAGAACAGAGCATCCTGACAGTCTTTGATAATTAGCTAAAGGAGAAGACTTGCAGAACATTCCTTGACTTGTGGAGCTTAATGACACAACATTCAATGATCTTTGGTTCGTGACTAACCTTACCTGATAGCCACACATCATTCCATTCACTTGCAGAGGTGTTCTACATGATTAGGTCTGACCTATCCATGTACACACGTTACAACTCTTCATCGGAGTTTGTGACCTTCCTTGGCCAATGCAGAGGAATCTTTTGTACCAGAGATGATATATAAAGATGTAATAGATCCCTAGGAAAGCAGTTAGTATAATTCTCATGATTTAGAAAATAGATAGTTTGGATCCTTTGCGAGGAGACTTTAAAGCTATATCTTGCGGATATTCTGTAATCAAGCCAGTGAGCCCTATTGTAAGCCCGCATGATGCCAACCAATTTGTATTTGAATTCTTTGCTATACTAACTGACAAAATCTACATTTATTTCATATCTTTGAGTTGTTTCCACTATGTTTACTCTTGCCGTACAGTTTGGACAGTTCATTCTGTGAACCCTCCTACCGTGACTGCACCAAGTGGTATCAGAGTGAAAGTTTTAATCTTTGGGAGTGAGTTGAGCGAAGTTGGCGAAGGAATTCCATAAGATCTTGCTATGGACAGATCGCCGAATCGAGGTAGTTTACTTGTGTCACAACTGATCACTGATTGTGAGGCAGTTGTCACCTTGTAGCCTGATCACTAAACTTGAGGCAGTTTGCACTTGATCCTAGGAAGAATGCTGCCGAGGAAAGTTGTTGCTATTGGAACGATGGCTGGTGGAATGGATGAGATGATGGAGATGATGAAAACAATGCAAATTCATTTGGATCCTATTGAAGAAGATAGACGAAGAGGATTGACACTGAGACCTAATGTTGAAAGTGATGATGAAGAAGAATTTCAATCTATTGAACAAACCGGCGAAACTCTAGGAGGTGATGAAGAAGAAGAAACATATCAAGTAAAGATGTTGTAAGCTATTTTGAAGATTGGAAAAAGACCTAGAGTTGATGTGATGAACTACACTGGTAATTTGAAGCCTAAGGAATTGATTGATTGGATAAATGACATAGAAGAATACTTTGAATATGAAGAGATTGAAGATCCGAAGAAGGTAAAGTTTGCAAAGACAAAATTGAAAGGACACGCTACTATATGGTGAAAGAAGTTTAGTTGGAAAGAAATAGAAGGGGTAAAGAAAAGATTACTAAGTGGGATAGGATGGTGACAAAATTGAAGAATCAATTCATACTTGCTGACTATGAGTTGGAACTTTTGAAAAGACTACAGAAATTGAGACAAAAGGAGGAATCTATGAAGGAGTGTACTGAGGAATTTCATAAGATGATTATAAGGATAGGACATAGTGAAGTAAGCAAGGAGAAAGTGGCTAGATATATCAATGGACTGAGATTGAGCATTCAAGAAGAACTGAGCTTGGTAAGGATTGTTGGATTTAGGACAGACAACTAAGAGGGGGGGTGAATCAGTTGTTACCAAAATCCCATTCCTTATTCACTTTAAACCTTCTTATATTTCAATAGCATATCAAAGATTCAATCATGAAGCATAATGCAAGAATTGAAGAGCAGAAACAAATTCAACACATATAACACCGAGATTTTAACATGGAAAACCCGGTTAAGGGAAAAACCATGGGGTGACTAACCCAAGATTGTATTCTCTGTTAAAAGAATAAGATGAATAAAATGGCACTTGCTAGTTAGGGTTCACTGCTTGAGCACACTGCTCACAAAAGGCCCATTGCCTATAGGAGACACACTGTCTACAGAAGAATATAAATATTACATACTTGAACTGGAGATTAGCATCTTCACTATGCTTGAGTCAGTTCCATTTAAGCTTAATACCTCTGCTATGCTTTTTGCTCCTCTTCACTATCACCTTCTCATCATCACTAAGGATAAATTTGAATGACTTTGCAATTCTTATTTATACATGACATCGACTTTGGAATGATAATCAAAGTTGGCACAACATACACTTATTTTATTACAGAGAAATTACAAAAATACAACTTGACTTATTACAAAACTTCATGTGCTTTACTACACTATCAGCCACACATAGCTAGGACTTCAATCTTCTTTGAGGAACATGCCATGCTTCACAAAACATATTCAAGATCATCCGCAACATATGCAAATCATTCGGTCGGCCAAGACTAGGAAGAACACCATCACTTGAAGGTAAATATTCAGTTACGAGCTCAATCTTCAATGCAGACTACCAACATGAATTGGACACAATCTAGAGACCCCCACAAGCTTGCTTTAATCACCAAGAACATCCGCACCTCTTCTACTTACTGTAATCATTCGTGTCTTCATCTAGAACCTCAAGAACACAATCGCCCATTACTGTCACATTAGAAGGATTGCTTGTGGACCTCTAAACCATGAACCAATTGAGTCTTTAATTCACATAGCCTCCCAAACATGCCACCAGATCCGCAGAACATGATATTGTATTTCCGGATCTCACCGGACCTATTTGTGTCACTCTGTCACTTCTGAATAGTTGCCAGAACTGGTTTTACTCTAATGTCCATAACTCCTTCATATTTTCATGCGGACCTCTCAAATCTTGACTAAATCATCTTTAGACACATATCTACAAACCCTTTGATGTGCATTCTCTGATCTTCATCTACTTGGGATCTTTACTTCATAGAGCTTCACTATCTTCACTAATCTTCTGTGTTTATGATAGGACTAATTTTGTCAATATCCTCAGCACAAAACTCATCCAATCCTTGACATCAATGCAATAGGAGTATGCTGACATCAATGACACCACTGATTAGGCCCATACTTGCAACAATCTCCCCCTTTGTCATCGATGGCAACATATAATATGAAAAACTATTTTAACCATCAAGACAAGAACTTCTCCTCACTGACTAACATAGCTCCCCCTATCAGCAACAACCATTCACATGTCTTCTCTTCTTTTACTGCTCCCCCTTTGATCATCAACCACTTTTGTTTTTCACATGTGTTCTCTCCCCCTTTGACATCAATGGCAAAGGGCACATACTTGCAACTACTTCTCATACTTTAGAATCATACAGACTGCTCCCCCTAAGTAGTAGCCTCCTAACATCAATCTAGATCACAAGATATGACTATGGGATCCACTAGATTGATGCACATTAGTGCACCTTAATTCAAAATTGGAGGGGTAATACCCCCTAACTTCTCCCTGAGATAATCAAAAGAGTCCTTAGGTAGAGGTTTAGTAAAAATGTCTACAATCTGATCCTTTGAGGGCACAAACTCCAATCTGACTTCATTCTTGTTCACCTACTCTCTTAAAAAGTGGAACTTGATGGATATATGTTTTGTCTTTGAATGCAACACCAGATTTTTTGATATGTTTATTGCACTTGAATTATCACAGAAGATTGTGATAGGTTCATCATACTCTACTCTGATATCTCTTAGCATTTGCTTCATCCACAATACTTGAGTGCAACTGCCTGCTGCTGCAATATACTCTACTTTTGTAGTGGACAGAGATATTTCCTCTTGTTTCTTGCTTATCCAAGAAACCAGCCTTTTTCCCAAAAAGAATGCACCACTACTGGTACTCTTCCAGTCATCCACATCTCCTACCCAATCAACATCTGTATATGCATGAAGAGAGAAATCATGATCCTTAGGAGACCATAATCCATACTCAACTGTTCCCTTCAGATATCTGAGAATTCTCTTGATTACCATGACATGAGACCCTCTAGGATCAGTTTGGAATCTAGCAACAAGACCAACATCATTCATAATATCAGGTCTAGTTTGAGTAAGATAGAGCAGTCCTCCAATCATTGACCTGTACTTTTTCTGATCAGCCTTAGGGGATTCATCATCTTTACTCAGCTTACATCCAGTTGCGATGGGAGTATTCATTGCCTTTGAATCTTCCATCCCAAATTTCTTCAACAATTCTTTCACATACTTGGTCTGTGATATGAAGATTCCTTTGTTTGAGTGATTTGCAAAAACCCAAGAAGAAATTCATTTCCCCAAACATAGACATCTCAAATTCACTTTGCATTTGATTTGCAAAAGTCTTGCACATACTATCTTTGCTGGAAATAAGGCAGATAACTGAGAGGGGGGGTGAATCAATTATCTCAAAATTTCCTTAACTTACTTTTCTTTTTGTTATCTTATTATTCAGTGTTGTATCAAAACATGAAAGAATATGTAATCATAAGAACAGAAATAAAGTCAACACACATAACACAAGGATTTTTATGTGGAAACCCTGTTAAGGGAAAAACCACAGGGTGACTAACCCAAGATTGTATTCTCTGTTAAAAGAATAAAGGAGTACAAAATGACACTTGCCAATTAGGGCTCACTGCTCACAAGAGGCACACTGCCTACAAGAGACTCACTATCTATAGAACTTACAGAAGATAATCAAGTGTTTGAACTAATGAGAGGCATCTACAAATGCAAGAGTTTAGTTCTGGTTTAGGCACAATATACTGATCTGATGCACTTCATTCTTCCTCTGTTCAATGCTGTTGTTCAGTCATATACTAGACTTGAATTTCTGTTCTCACACTTATCCTTACTTTTCTTCACACTCCTTTTTTTATCACATGTTCACCACCTTTTTTTTCATGCTAGAATCTGTTTGGTATATATAGCTGCATCAAGGATTTTCATCAACTTTCTAGTTGGCAACAAGAACACTGCAAGATATTAATCTGTTGGCTGAATCCATGCTTGATTTGTGATACGTATCAAAAACATGGGCATAGAAGTCATTAATCATGTCGGCCAACAATGTATAATCCCACAAATTGCTTGATCAACACCTTTTACTCATCCAGATTGAAGTCTGATACTCAGTTCTTCCTCTGTCTACTCTACCTGACTGGAACCCAACACTCAGATGCTCATATCTTTTTCTTGCTTTATCATCAAAGGCTAAATCTTTGGAATATAGTAGTCATGATACCCCTCTTGACTTGTCCAAGTCCGCAACTTACTGAGTTACACCATCTGAGAGATCCGGACTTGATTGTCGGACCTTGTTACATACACTGTTCTTGTTCACCGGACCAAAACAATCTTCAATCTGACTTCCAGTATAAGCATACTATGTATTGTGGATGTGTGGGATAGACTCTATTGTCATTAATGACAACACTTATGAAGCCACACAGTGTCTCTTACCAACAATCTCCCCCTTTGGCATTGATGGCAACACTTAGTGAAAAATGGCTAAGTGTCGCAGTAACTCCCCCTTGGTCGATGCTCTGTCTTTTGCACTCTTTTACTAGAGCTCCCCCTTAGTTGGATTCCACATTTTTCACTACTCCTCACTCCCCCTTTGACATCAATGGCAAAGGGAGGAATCTGTATACCAAAAATTTGCAAAAATTATTCTATACATGACCGCATAAGTATATATTATATGTTATACTTACATATACTTAAGTATATCCGCAAAAGTAGTCTTTAGCTATACAAACTCTATGGCCCAGCTCTACT
This sequence comes from Cunninghamia lanceolata, assembly GCA_027924645.1. Lineage (NCBI taxonomy): Eukaryota > Viridiplantae > Streptophyta > Pinopsida > Cupressales > Cupressaceae > Cunninghamia > Cunninghamia lanceolata. Next base: position 5,311,137 of record BSBN01000437.1, read on the forward strand.
TCATCCTATCCAAAATGGAGATATGACCACTCAACAAAAATGCATATGCTTCTGCCCTTCTTAAATCTACTGCATCACTGGTCTGGGTTGTGGTCTGAGCATCGATCAAGGCCTCATGCATTGCCTCTAGCTTAGGGATAATTATCCCTCTGAGTTCACCCATTTTGTTCATTCTGTTCTTCTTTTCTTTGTCCAGCCTTTTTATTTCATTTATAATAACACTAGCCTAGCATTCTTGATTCATTAGAGAGGAGGAAAATTCTAAACTAGGCTTGACAATTTTTCTTCCTGTTCTTTTACCTTCTCTTCAATATCTTTTGTCACTTTGGGCCAAGATAAACAGAATTTGTATATGTCCCCACCATCTTTAAGAGCATTTTCAAGGCTCTTTATTCCAATGTCTAGGCTCCTCCTATCATTAACAATAAGTCCTTGAACTTCAGTGAATCTTTTTCCCAAAAATGCCTTCCGAACCTTTGCTTCTGCTGATTTCTCTAGAGATTCAAAATAAATGTCAATAGAGTTTACCAAAGTTTTTAAGTTACCAGATGGTGAGGCCGAAGGATCCTTTTGATAGGATGGCATGATCTTCTCTAGTATCCTGGATGCAATCTCCAACAGTTCACAGTCCTCCATGTGAGATTTCAAGAGTTTTTCTTTAGCCTTGGATTGGGCAAAAGATGCTATCTTCATCATCCGTACTGGAGAGAGAGTGTCCAGATTTAGGGGCCCTTGAAACAACTCTAGTTCATCTAACTCCACCACCTCTTTGTCTAAGAAGTTCTTCACTATCTCTGCAGTGTCTCTTGCCGGTGATTGAGTCTTCTTTGAAATATCAGAAGAGTCATGATTAGTCTTTTCTACTTGTTCTTCTTCTTTTCCCTTAACCTCTTCTTCTGGAATCTTCTTCTCCTCTCTTCTACCTTCTCCTTCAGCTTCAAAGTCTGGAATGTCTGTCACAACTACAGTGGGATCTGGAGGAGAGATGTCACCTGTGTTTACTGCTTCATGAACTTCCTCTTTCGGAACTGAGGAGTCTAAGTTCTTAGAGATTTCTTCATTTATTTTCTTTAATCCTTCGACATCCTTGTCAGAAGTTTCTTCATTGATTGCATTTAATCCTTCAACATCCACGGTAGAAGGTTCTTCATCTTTTTCTTCTACAATGGGAAGATTTAATCTCTTCAAGGCATTTCAAAGGATATCTTTTATTTCACTTGCTACTTGGTCTTTTTCTCCAAGCATGAGTTTATTCATTCTTTCCTTACTCTAGAACTCATCCTTACAATCTTTGAAAATCATGTTCAATTGTTTTGGAGTGATGGAAGGATAAAGATGAATTGCTATCTACTCCCTAATCTCTAAGTCTTTTGCCTTTGCATTTTATTTTCTTAGCTCAAGTACTTTTTCTAGACTCTTAGGAATTAATGATATAATTTCAATGAAACCTTTATTGTAAATGTTCAAGTACCTGAAAGTAGCTTCTTCCAAAATTCTCTTGTCAACATCACTATATTCATCATAAAACTCAGTCACCAGCTGCAGGTTCCCATCCACAGTGATTGCCTTGATGATTTCATCAATGGAAAGAGTGGATTTTTCTACAAATTCCTCTGCCTTCTCTTCCTCATTTTTTTCTAGCAGAGAACTTCTCAGATGTTCTCTTTTTCTTTATTTCCCTAATTTCTTCATCTAATTCTATTGCATCATCATCTTTATGGCTTGTATACATCCTTGAGGCTTTGGTCTTCATCCTCTTTTCTCCTTTTCTAGATGTCTTGACTTCTAGTTTGGTGGACTTTGATCTTTTGGAAGTCACAGGAGTAGAGCTCTTGGAGGATCTAGTCCTAGAGAAGGTTTGTGCGGGGGCATTTTCTTTTTCAGCTTCTTGTCTTTCTTTCTCTGCCTTCTCCATTTTCTCTCTGTTAGCATCTAGAGCCTCCTTTGATATGCCAAATCATTTGGCAATTTCCTCAACTTCTCTTCTTACTTTCCTCTTCATCTCCAGCTGTCTTAACTCAACATGTATTTTTACACTTAGCTCTTGAAAGGTGCTAAACATTCCTGCTTTAGTGTCCTTTGGCTAGTTCAGTAGGTGTTGAATATGTAGTTCCAAGATTTTTTCATCAACCTCATATCCCATAGTCATTATCCATACAGTTCTTGGCTCAACTGCCTCCATTATACATTGATCAGTGTCGACCATAAAGCAAATTGTGTCCTTGTATTTCTCAACTATGGACTGTGGTATTCTCTCTTTGGCTTGCAGCATGCGTTGGAAATTCTTAAATTAACCCCAAAGATCTTTGTTTTGGGCTTGAGCATCACCAAGTCCATACATGTAATCTCTGATCTGAATTGCAATTGGTTTATCATTTTTCCAAACCCAACCATTTGATCTGGGTAGCTCATTCATATAGTAGAAGAACAGACATAGTATTAGACAACCATATTTAAAGGAATTTTTCTTATCCTTTTTGATCTTTTGCAAGTTTTCCAATAGCTGATTTAGAAGAAGCTCACATAGACCATAATTTGCATCGTCCCTCAACATTTGATATGCTGCATAGATTGATGTGCCAGACATAGAATTCTCCCTGCTCGAATGATAGATCTTGTAGCTGATTATCATTGAGGTAAACTTGACATCTAGATCTATGATGTCATCTATGGTCATTGCTCTTTTGTCAAATTTAGATCCAGTGGCTTTAGTTACTATTTGGCTCTTTATATATTTGAGTGCAGGTACCCTACCGGATGAATGCAGTCCTGTCACTGCCCTTATGGCATCTTTAGTGATCTTGAATGGCCTCATTAGCCACATGAAATTGTCATGCATCCTACTAAGAACATACCGAACCCAATCATCTTCTGCAAAACATGGAAAATGTATGCAATGTCCAAAGTGTTTGTCTCTGAGGGCCTTGAATTGATGTTTGAGTTCAAAATTTTCATCTATTAGCTATTTGTGATAAATATCCATCAATTTTGAGTCTCCAAATTCTTCAATGTTTGCATGGATATAAACCCTAACATCTTCTACATACAATACTCCGTGCGGAATTCTAGAGACTGCACCCAAGGGATCAACTTCTAGGGATTTGTAAGGGTGTTTCTTGAATTTAGGTCTCAACCTATTAGAAATATTGACAACCATTGGAGTAGCCATTTTGCAAGAGATTTAGAGAGAGATTTTTAGAATGGAAGTACCTTTTCACGCTTTAGGGTTTGAAGTAGGAGCCAGAATGAATCACTGGTTGAAATCCATTTTTAGTTGATCTTTAGTGAATTGCAAAATCTTCTTTGCAGAGCTCTTCTTTTCTTCTTTGTGAGTGCAAGTGTGTAAATAATGAGTGAAAGAACCCTTTTATCCTTGCACAAACCCTAATTTCCTTTTGTAATAAATGCACAATTTAAGTTATTCGGTTGCCCTATTTTGAGAGAGATCTTCTTGAATCACAACACTGAACTTAGAATCATTGTCATTGAGGATTGACAATGTATATTCTTTTCTTCAATCATACCAAGGGTCCGTAGATCAAGGTATTTCAATTTTGAATCATACCAGTTCTGTCTGTGAAATTCTGCTTTATCGGATAGCTGTCAGAACTGAATTAACTTGAGCGGTTATAAATCTTACAAAACTCCATGCGGACCTTTCACATTTTTACTGAAGGTTACTTGGAGGTTGTTCTGAGAACCCTTTTATCCACAACATTAGATGTTTACTCAATGTGCCGAATTCAGGCACTAGCTGACTGGCTAGAGGAAGATGTTTTTCTCTGTGGCTCCCCCTGAGCTAGAGCTCACCTTTTTAGTTTCCGGAAGGAATATCAACACAGGATTCCGGTGCGGATCCATCCCCAATATTTTATGTACTCTTCTTTACCCAAATCTTGCTCATCTCCTTTTGAACTTCATCCGCATTCATTTACCTTTGCCCTTATCTTGTTTCTAATTATGTTCCACCAGACCTTTTCTATCCCGATTTCTGCTTCTATAGAATTTAGCAATATGACCAGATCTATTGCAATTATAACATACAAAATTTCTTTGCTTATTTGATTGATATCCTCTTGATTTGCATTGATTAGCCATATGTCCCATTCTATTGCATGCAAAGCATCTCCATTGAATGAATTGTTTATTTGCATATTTTTGCATTCATGAGATTTGTGACCATACCTTTTGCAGTTGAAACATTGTCTGGAGAAGGATGGATTATTCTAATTCATTCTCCTCCTGCACTGAGTTGCTTTATGACCGAAATTGTTGCAATTGAAGCAGTATCCATTGAAGGATGGATATCTTTGAGCATTTGGTTGCCTTACCAGAGGTCTTCTAAGCCCGTCTATTTGATTTCTTGATCCAAAGTTCTTCTAACCAGATCCAGAGCTTTCACCTTTCTCATATCCCAAGCCACGCTTATCATCTACCCTCTTTTGGCTTTCAAGAAGCACTTCAAGTTGGGATAAGCTTATCTTGAATTTTTCTTTGTATTCATTTGCAGTTTGAAGATCTTGTTTAAGAGTGTCTATCTGATTCTCAAGTTGTTCTTCATTATCTCTACCTTCTTCAAGATCAGATTCAAGATAATAGTAGGCATGAGTTTTCCACAGTCCATGAATTAATGTAGATAGTGCTTCTGGATTAAACTATGTATGTTTTTGCTTCAACATTTTGGATCATGCACAATGATCCATCATCAGGAAGAGGAGAAAGTGTGTTTGGATAGCAAGAACTGACCTTATAAAGGGGATGGAGAGGGGGGGTAAGATAGGACCATAACACGAGGAGAGGGGATGGAAACAAGAACTGACCTTATAAAGGGGATGGAGAGGGGGGGTAAGATAGGACCATAACACGAGGAGAGGGGATGGAAAAATAAAAACACTTTCTCCTCTTCCTGATGATGGATCATTATGCATGATCCAAAATGTTGAAGCAAAAACATACACAGTTTAATCCAGAAGCACTATCTACACAGATTCAAGATGCTTGATTATTCTATCCATTTTGTGGTAGTCCTCTGTTTTCTCCTTGAGGGTTTGTTTTAAATTATCTTCAATCTTTCTTTTTTCTTCAATTTCTTGGGTAAATCTCATAACCCCTGATTCCATTTCACACCTTACCATAATGACGTCTTTTGACAGCTTCTCACATAGCTTATTTTCTCATTCAAATCTTCATTAGTATCATTGACTTCACTTTGGTTGGCAAATTTTTGAAGTAGTTCCTTTCTCTTTTTTACAGAGATAGTAAGTTTTTCTTTTAGCTCATTTATGAATTCATCAGCTTGTTTGAGTCTTTCTCTCAAATTATTAACTTCATAGTGAGATTGTTCAAGATCATCCAGAGCAGACTGAAGTTGTTCCTTCATACCATATGCATCCATTGTGATTCCTAGATCTTCCTCAAACTGTTAGGCTTTGTTCATAGGAAATTAGCTTTGATACCAATTGTCAGAAACAAGGTAGATAACTGAGAGGGGGGTGAATCAGTTATCTCAAAATTTCCTTAACTTACTTTTCTTTTTGTTATCTTATTATTCAGTGTTGTATCAAAACATGAAAGCATATGTAATCATAAGAACATAAATAAAGTCAACACACATAACACAAGGATTTTTATGTGGAAACCCTATTAAGGGAAAAAACATGGGGTGACTAACCCAAGATTGTATTCTCTATTAAAAGAATAAAGGAGTACAAAATGGCACTTGCCAATTAGGGCTCACTGCCTGAGCACACTACTCACAAGAGGTACACTACCTACAAGAGACTCACTGTCTATAGAACTTACATAAGATAATCAAGTGTTTGACTGATGAGAGGCATCTACAAATGTAGGGGTTCAGTTCCAGTTTAGGCACAATATATTGATTTGATGCACTTCATTCTTCCTCTGTTCAATGCTATTGTTCAGTCACATACCAAACTTGAATTGATATTCTCACACTTATTCATGCTTTTCTTTGTACTCCTTTTTTTATCACATGTTCACCACCTTTTTTTTCATGCTGGAATCTGTCTGGTATATATATCTGCATCAAGGATTTTCATCAACTTTCTAGTCGGCAACAAGAACACTGCAAGATATTGATCTGTCGGCTGAATCCATGCTTTATTTGTGATGCATATCAAAAACATGGGCATAGAAGTTATTAATCATGTCGGCCAACAATGTATAATCCCACAAATTGCTTGATCAACACATTTTACTCATCCGGATTGAAGTCTGATACTCTGCTGGTCAGTTCTTCCTTTGTCTAGAACCCAACACTCAGATGCTCATATGTTTTTCTTGCTTTATCACCAGAGGCTAAACCTTTGGAATACAGTAGTCCTGATACCCCTCTTGACTTTTCCAAGTTTGCAACTTACTGAGTTAAACCATCTGAGAGATCCAGACTTGATTGTCGGACCTTGTTACATACTATGTTCTTGTTCATTGGACCAAAGCAATCTTCAATCTGTCTTCCGATTTAGGCATACTATGTATTGCAGATGTGTGGGATAGACTTGTTTCCATCAATGACAACACTTATGAAGCCACATAGTGTCTCTTTCCAACAATCTTTCCCTCCAAAAATGATATCATCAACAAATACTTCAACAATCAAGATATTTTCATGATCAATTTTAAAATATAGATTACTATTAATAGTATCTTTGTTGAATCCAATCTTCAAAAGATGTTTGTCCAATCTTTCATACTAGGCTCTTGGGGCTTGTTTGAGTCCATACAATGCCTTCTTCAGCTTGCAGACCATATCTCCATGATCAGATAATTGAAATTCATCTGGTTGCTCAATGTATACCTCTTCTTCCAATCACCATTTATGAATGCAAACTTGACATCCATCTGATACACCTTGAAATCTCTGAAGGCAGTAAAAGCAAGAAATAATCTGACTGCTTCAATTCTTTCCACCAGAGCAAAAGTTTCTTCAAAGTCAATTCCTTCTACTTGAGAATATCCCTTACAGACCAATCTGGTTTTGTTTCTTACTACTTCACCATCTTCATTCAATTTATTCTGGAAGACCCACTTAGTCACAATCACATTTTTGTCTTTAGGTTTGGGAACAAGATCCCAAGTGTGATTCTTTTCAATCTACATCAATTCTTCCTCCATTGCTTTAGCCCAGCTTTCATCATTGGATGCTTCACTTACTGTTTTTGGTTCAACCTTTGAAATCAAACAATACTTCACTGAATCTTGAGCAATTTTTCTTCTTGTTTAAACACCTTTGCTTTTATCTCCTATGATCGGATCTTCAGAATGATTTAGTCTTACATACCTGGGAGTTTTGGGATTCTCTTGCACTTCTAATTCTTGGAGAGGTTCATCCAAACTTGTCTCTTCTTCTTGTATTTTAGAATTCTCCAGATCAGTCTGAATCTGAACTAGAGTTGGGACTTGTTCTTCTTGGTCTGAGACATTATTCTGATCATCTACTTCATACTCATAATACCTTGAGGAACTTTGTTGGTCTTAGGACAGACAATTGAGAGGGGGGGTGAATCAGTTGTCACAAAACTTTCTTTGCTTTAAACACTTAAATCCTTCTTGTATTTCAACATCATAATAATGATTCAATCATGGAAACACAATGCAATAACTTAAGAGCAGAAATACATTAACATATATGACACCAAGATTTTAACGTGGAAAACCTAGTTTAGGGAAAAACCATAGGGTGACTAACCCAAGATTGTATTCTCTGTTAAAAGAATAAGAAGAACAAAATGGCACATGCCAATTAGGGCTCACTACCTGAGAACACTGCTCACAAGAGGCCCACTACCTATAGGAGACACACTATCTACAGAATAATATAAATATTACATACTTGAACTGGAGTTTAGCATCTTCACCATGCTTGAGATAGTTCCATTTAAGCTCAACACTTCTACTCTACTTTTTTCTCTCCTCCTCTCTACCACTCTCTCATCCTCACCTTTATCCTTTGAAATGAATTCACAAATCTTATTTATACTAGACATTGACTTTTGGATAATCATCCAAGTCGGCACAATACATACTTTATTTTATTATAGAGCAATTACACAAATACAACTTGACTTATTACAAAACTTCATGCAAATCACCACATTGTCGGCCACACATATCTAGGACTTCAATCTTCTTTGAGGAACATGCCATGCTTCGTAGAACATCTTCAAGATCATCTGCAAGATGTGTAAAACATCTGGTCAGCTAAGATTAGGAAGAACACCATCACCTGAGAGTAAATCTTCAATTACGATGGCCACACATATCTAGGACTTCAATCTTCTTTGAGGAACATGCCATTCTTCACAGAACATCTTCAAGATCATCTGCAAGATGTGTAAAACATCTAGTCGGCCAAGATTAGGAAGAACACCATCACCCGAGAGTAAATCTTCAATTACAATCTCAATCTTCAATACGGACTGCCAACACAAACTGGACACAATCTAGAGACCCCCACAAGCTTTCCTAAATCACAAAGAACATCCACACCAGTTTTGCTTACTAAAATCATTTGCATCTTCATCTGGAACCTCAAGAACACAGTCTGTCATCACTGTCACATTAGAATAAATGCTTGTGGACCTCCAGACCATGAACCAATTGAGTTGTCAATTCACATTGGCTTCCTAAACATTCCACCAATTCCACAAAACAAGATATTTCATTTTCGGATCTCACCGGACCTATTTGTGTCACTCTGTCACCTCTGAACAACTGCCAGAACCAGTTTTACTTATATGGCCATAACTTCTCCAAATTGTCATGTGGACCTCTCAAATCTTGACTGGATCATCTTTAGACACATATCTACAAACCCTTTGATGCATATTCTCTGATCTTCATCTAGCTGGGATTTTCACTTCATAAAGCTTCACTGTCTTCACTATTCTTCTCTGTTTCTGATAGGACTAATTTTCTCACTATCCTCAGCACACAGCTCATCCAGTACTTAACATCAATGCAATAGGAATATGTTGACATCAATGACAATACCGGTTAGGCCTATACTTGCAACAATATCCCCCTTTGTCATTGATGGCAACATATGATGTGAAAAACTGTTTTAGCCATCAAGACAAGAACTTCTCCTCACTGACTGACATAGCTCCCCCTATCAACAACAACCATTCACATGTATTCTCTTCCTTTATTGCTCCCCCTTTGATCAGCAACCACTCTTTGTTTTTCACATGTCTTCTCTCCCCCTTTGACATCAATGGCAAAGGGCACATACTTGCATCAAAACAGACTACTCCCCCTGAGTAGCAGCGTCCTATCATCAATCCGAACCACAAGATATGACTATGAGATCCTCCAGACTGATGCACATTAGTGCATCTTAATTCAGAACCAGACGGGTAATAACCCCTAACTTCTGCCCGAGGAACTCAAAAGAGTTCTTAGGTAGAGGTTTAGTAAAAATGTCTACAATCTAATCCTGTGAGGGTACAAACTCCAATTTGACTTCATTCTTATTCACCTGTTCTCTCAAAAAGTGATAGATATATGTTTTGTCTTTGAATGCAACAATGGATTTTTTGATATATTTATTGCACTTGAGTTATCACAGAAGATTGTGATAGGTTCCTCATACTCCACTCTGATGTCTCTTAACATTTGCTTCATCCACAATACTTGAGTGCAACTAATTGCTGCTACAATATATTCTGCTTCTATAGTGGATAGAGATATTGCTTCTTGTTTCTTGCTCAGCCAAAAAACCAATCTTTTCCCCAAAAAGAATGCACCACCACTGGTACTCTTCTGGTCATCCACATCTCCTGCCCAATCCACATCTATATATGCATGAAGAGAGAAATCATGATCCCTAGGATACCATAAACCATACTCAACTGTTCCCTTTATATATTTGAGAATTCTCTTGATTTCCATGAAATGAGATTCTCTAGGATTAGCTTGGAATATGGAAACAAGACCAACGACATTCATAATGTCAGGTCTAGTTTGAGTAAGATACAATAGTTATCCAATCATTGACCTGTACTTTTTCTAATCAGCCTTAGGAGATTCATCATCTTTGCTCAGTTTACATCTGGTTGCCATGGGAGTATTCATTGGTTTTGAATCTTCCATCCCAAATTTCTTCAACAATTCTTTCACATATTTGGTTTGTGATATGAAGATTCCTTTCTTTGTTTGAGTAATTTGCAGACCCAAGAAGAAATTCATTTCCCTAAACATAGACATCTCAAATTCACTTTTCATTTGATTTGCAAAAGTCTTGCACATACTATCTCTTCCTCCAAAAATGATATCATCAACAAATACTTCAACAATCAAGATATTTTCATGATCAATCTCGAAGTACAAGTTACTATCAGTAGTACCTTTGTTGAAACCAATCTTCAAAAGATGTTTATCCAGTCTTTCATACCAGGCCCTTGGGGCTTGTTTGAGTCCATACAGTGGTTTCTTCAATTTGCAGACCATATCACCATGATCATACAATTGAAATCCATCCGGATGCTCAATGTATACTTCTTCTTCCAAGTTACCATTCAGGAAGGTAGACTTGACATCCATCTGATATACTTTGAAATCCTTGAAGGCAACAAAAGCAAGAAATAATCTGACTGCTTCAATTCTTGCCACCAGACCAAAAGTTTCTTAAAAATCAATTCCTTCTACTTGAGAATAACCCTTGTAGACCAATCTGGCTTTGTTTCTGACTACTTCACCATCTTCATTCAGTTTATTTTGGAAAACCCATTTGGTTCCAATCACATTTTTGTTTCTAGGTCTGGGAACAAGATTCCAAGTGTGATTTTTCTCAATCTGCATCAACTCTTCCTCCATTGCTTTGGCCCAGCTTTCATCATTGCATGCTCACTTACTATTTTTGGTTCAATCTTTGAAATCAGACAATACTTCTCTGAATCTTGAGCAATCTTTCTTCTTGTTTGAACACCTTTGCTTCTATCACCTATGATCTAGTCTTCAGAATGATTTAGTCTTACATACCTGGGAGTTTTGGGAATTTCTTGCACTTCTATTTCTTGGACAGGTTCATTCAAGCTTATCTCTTCTTCCTGTATTTCAAGATTCTCCGAATCAGTTTGGATCTGAATTTCAGAAGGGGCTTGAACTTCTTGGACCAAAACATCATTCTGATCATCTTCTTCATATTCATAAAACCTTGAGGGTTTTTCAATGCCTTCATCAACCTTCACATTTGTACTTTCTATAATCTTTCTCAATCTCTTGTTATAACACTACTATGCTTTTCTTTGAGTAGAATAATCCAAGAATATTCCCTCATCACTTCTAGCATCAAATTTTCTAAGGTTTTCATCTATTTTAATGTAACATTTGCTACCAAAGACTCTGAAATACTTCATAGTAGGAGTGATGCCAAACCAAAGTTCATAAGGGGTATTACTAGTATTGCTTCTGATTTGTACTCAATTAAGAGTATAGATAGCTGTGCTTACAACTTCTCTCCAGTAGATCTGAGGGACATTTGCTTCCATCATCATGGTTCTAGATCCTTCCTGGATGGTCTGGTTCTTTCTCTCCACTACTCCATTCTGCTGTGGGGTCCTTGGAGCAGAATACTATCTTTTTATCCCATGATTCTCACAGAATTCTATGATATCTCTGGATATGAATTCTCCACCTCTATCAGACCTAAGACATTTTATGTTTAACCTGGTTTCATTCTCTACCATAGCCTTGAATATTTTGAATTTCTCAAGAGCCTCAGATTTCTCTTTCAGGAAAGTCACCCACATCATCTGGGAATGGTCATCAATTGGTAACATGAAATATCTATCACCTTGCAAACTCCTGATTCTTGTCAGTCCATAGAGATCAGTATGTACTAAGTCCAATAATCTAGTAGAAGATTGTTCCTTACTTTTGAATGTGACTCTTCTCTGCTTACCCAACTGACAATCTTTGCACAAACTATTAGTAGGTTTCACCAGTCTTGGAAGATCTCTTACAGCCTGAGTGTTGCTTATCTTGATGATATTATCAAAATTTACATGACACATTCTCCTATGCCACAACCAACTCTGATCAATTTGAACAAATAAACAACTTTTGCCAGAACCAGCCAAGTGGAAGATGTTACCTTTTGTTTGAGTACCGGATGCAACCTCTATTCTGTAACTTTGAAAGATCTTACATTTTCCATTTTTGAATTAGAGATCATAGCCTTTGTCCACCAACTACCCAACACTGAGAAGATTGTGCTTCAGACCTTCAACATATAGTACATCACTGGTTTTGTTCTTTCCATTAAAAGAAATAGTTCCCCTGCCTCTGATTCTACCAGCAGAATTATCACCAAATTTTACAACTCCTCCTTCATATCTTTCTAGATCTATGAACTTGTTTTTGTCACCAGTCATATGGTGGGAGCATCCACTGTCAATGACCCATTCATCATTTTCTTCAACTTGGCTAGCCAGAGCTTTTTCTACCATTTTTATTATTGACAGATTTAGTGGGCATTGGATCTTCTTCCTTTATGACAATAAACACCCAGTCATTTCCGTATTTGTTTCCTGTCTCTGATTCATCATCTGTTACTCCATCATCTTCATCTTCATGAACATAGTAACATTTCTTTTGGAATCTTGATCTATTTGGATTTGTCCTTGAAAATCTTTCTAGACACTTTGAGGCAAAGTGACCAAACTTGTTGCAGTTGAAACATTTGAAGGGCAGTTTTCCTTAATACTTACCAGATCCTCTTGGTAGTCTTTTTGTAATAAGAGCTTCAATTTGAGCAGCTTCTACCTCATCTTCTTCTAGATCATTTCTTGCTTTTTCATACCATGATAGTTTCTTTGAGGAGTTCTCTCTTGGATCATACCTTTGTTTTCCTTTTACAGAGGCACTAGCTTTGAATGCAGATTCAGTCTTAGGGGGTGCATCTGCAAACTTAGCCAATTCAAATGTAGCTAATTTTCCAACCAATTGATCTCTTGTGATATTTGAAAAAGATCTGAATTCTTCAATAGCAGCAACCTTGTGTTTGTAAACAGGAGGTAGGGATCTAAGAACTTTGGCAACAATGTCATCTTCATCCAAGGTTTCACCAGCACACCTAATGCCACAAACAAGCTCATTTACTTTTGGCATAAATGTAGTGATATTCTCATCTTCATTCACCTTTAGGTTTTCAAAATTTCCTTTCAGACTCTGTAGCTTGGCACATTTAACATATTTGTCTCCTTCATGCACAAGTTCCAGCTTTGACCAAATCTCATATGCAGTTTTTAAATCCATAACATTTGTCAACTCTGAATTAGATAAGGCACTTAGTAATGCTTCTTTAGCTTGAAGGTTATCTTCAACATCTCTGATTTCATCTACAATTGTCAGACCATTCTTTGGAGGAACATACTTCTTTGAAGTTATGGTCCAATATTGCATTCCCATACATTGCGAGTGACATTCCATGCGGTTTTTCCAAAGAGTGTAATTAGTTCCATCAAACCTCAGACTATCCTTCTTGTAGGAAGACATCTTGGATCTCCTCAAGTGATTAAGCTCTTTTAGAGGAACTTAGCTCTGAAACCAATTGTTGTTTTTAGGACAAACAACTGAGAGGGGGGGTGAATCAATTGTCACAAAAATTTCTTTTCTTTAAACACTTAAATCCTTCTTGTATTTCAATAGCATAATAATGATTCAATCATAGAAGCACAATGCGATAACTTAAGAGAAGAAACACATTAACACATATGACACCAAGATTTTAACATGGAAAACTCAGTTAAGGGAGAAACCACGGAGTGACTAAACCAAGATTGTATTCTCTATTAAAAGAATAAGAACAAAATAGAACATGCCAATTAGGGCTCACTGCCTGAGCGCACTGGTCACAAGAGGCCCATTACCTACAGGAGACACACTGTCTATAGAATAATATAAATATTACATACTTGAACTAGAGTTTAGCATCTTCATCATGCTTGAGACAGTTCCATTTAAGCTCAACAGTTCTTCTCTGCTTTTCACTCTTCTCCTCTCTACCACTCTCTCATCCTCACCTTTATCCTTTGAAATGACTTCACAAATCTTATTTATACAAGACATCAACTTTGGGATAATCATCCAAGTCGGCACAATACATACTTTATTTTATTAAAGAGTAATTACACAAATACAACTTGACTTATTACAAAACTTCATGTGAATCACCACATTGTCGGCCACACATATCTAGGACTTCAATCTTCTTTGAGGAACATGCCATGCTTCGTAGAACATCTTCAAGATCATCCGCAAGATGTGTAAAACATCCGGTCAACTAAGATTAGGAAGAACACCATCACCTGAGAGTAAATCTTCAATTATGAGCTCAATCTTCAATGTGGACCGCCAACACGAACTGGACACAATATAGAGATCCCCACAAGCTTGGATGAATCACCAAGAACATCCACACCACTTTTTCTTACTAAAATCATTTGCATCTTCATCTGAAACCTCAAGAACACAGTCTGTCATCACTATCACATTAGAATAAATGCTTGCGGACCTCCAGACCATGAACCAATTGAGTTGTCAATTCACATTGGCTTCCTAAACATTCCACCAAATCTGCAGAACAAGATATTTCATTTTCGGATCTCACCGGACCTATTTGTGTCACTCTATCACCTCTGAATAGCTACCAGAACCAATTTTACTCATATACCCATAACTTCTCCAAATCATCATGCAGACCTCTCAAATCTTGATTGGATAATCTTTAAACACATATCTACAAACCCTTTGATGCTCATTCTCTGATCTTCATCTAGTTAGGATTTTCACTTCATAGAGATTCACTGTCTTCACTATTCTTCTCTATTTATGATAGGACTAATTTTCTCAATATCCTCAGCACACAGCTCATCTAGTACTTGACATCAATGCAACATGAGTATGTTGACATCAATGACAATACCGGTTAGGCCCATACTTGCAACAGACTTTCTATGCCTTCATCAACCTTCACATTTCTACTTTCTACAATCTCTTGTTATAACACCGGTATGTGTTGTGTGGTTACACAACACGCCCCATTTTGACTTGACAAAATAGGGACCCAACTTTTTTTTGTGCTGCTGTGGCTTGTTGTTTTTTTGCTTTTGGGCGGTCTGGTAAAATTAAGTCATGCAAGTAACCTTGCAAGAGGGTAGATAGGTCACCATGATGAGGTCAGTTGCCAAAGTCAATATTTTACATTATTAACCTCATGGTTGGAAAGTGTACGAAATTCCAAGCAGGTTTGCCCTTTGGATCACCCTGCAATTCTATAAAGAGAGAAAGTTATGTTGAGTCAAAGTTTTGGTCAAACTTGATATTCTGAGGGGGAGGGTCATATTTCAAATCTCAGTCATATTAAATAAGATCACCCCGATATAAGTTTATCACCTGATAATCACTTGATCTGTGAAGTGCGGACGTCAATTTTACGTGATAGCTGTTATCTGCCCGTCAAACGACTTCATATATTTTGCGGGGTCATATTTTTAATATCCATCATCTTATGAATATCACCCTCTTCGCAAAATATCACCCTATGCTAATATGATGATGATGTCATCTAAACCCAAGGAACGAAGGAAATCACCTTGATGATGACATCATCATTCCATTTTACCTCGCGGAGGTATATATCCGATGCCTACCATATTCAATAACATGACGGTGATGTCATTACAACACAATGCTTAAACAAGGTTGCCGACACAGTGATGTCACCCTAATCCTTTTCCCAAGGGGGTCATTTTATTTGCAGGGTCATATTTTGAACATCCCCTGATTTTAAATTCATGACTCGATTTACATGTGGTCAATGTTGACCGCATTACCTGATTCTTTTGCATTAGTTTTGCCGCTCAAAGGCGAGGGGTCATTTTATCCAGAGGGGGTCATATTTTGGATATCCCCTGATCTTTTGAAGATCCCCCCCTCCTATTTCCTGACATTAAATGCACTTAAATGCAATAGATAGATTCTCACTGATTGCGAATACAAATCAAACACTTGGCATCATCCATGAATCCTCTGCACAAGATCTATGGATTTAACCATCTCTAATGCAGGTTTACCCTAATTTGCCCTACGGATGCATTTAAAGGTAATTTTTCAAGGTAATTTTCATTTACCTTGCGAAAAAATGAGAAATTACAGAGCAGAGAAGTCAAACCCTCATACAGCTACATGTGAAAGGACTAGATCTTCCATCGTAACAGAATGGGTGATCCTCAACATTTGTAGCCCTTTTCTGTAATTACCCATATAACCCAGGTGGAAAGCATTATCAGGTAAGTAATTGAACGCCCTCCTGTTGTCATTTTCTACATGTTTAGGTAGTATGTTCTTTCTTGTGGTTTGAATCTATAAATATGCATATCATGATGAAGTAAAGAATAATGAATAAAGTATGCATGATGCCATAGAGGTACATAATGTTGTATGAATGCATGTAGATATTGTAAAGTAATACAGATCATGTTTATTGCAGGAGTCCATGGTAGATTGTAGATGGAATAGGTCTAATTCAGAATTTCTTAAGCCCATGTTTGTTCAGCCCGAAGGGGTACAATTTAAGTATGGCATCATTGGTGACACTCACCAGGGAGATACAGACCTGGCAGTATGGTCAACAAGAATAGATCATGATAAAGACAATACCCTTCTAGATGTAATATATGTTTCAGGAATGTGGCATGCAACCAGATTTCCATATGCCATGGACACCCCAGAGCTAGTAGTGGAATGTGCCAGGAACTATAACCCTGAGACCAGGCAGGTGGAGAAGCATGGAAGAGTATATGATGACTTTTCAATTAAGGGCATCACTTCTATGTTTAATCTACCAGTTGGAAAGAAGGTGGTCAGTGTGGATCTACGTAAGTTTGACATAAAATACAACAACAATAAGAAGAGTGCAAGGAAGCGGATGTATCAGTGGAGGTCAAAGAGCAGCACCTACACTTCCTTAGCTAAATTGCCCGTACACTTGTACAAATTTGATTTTGATGATGAGTACTAGTACATAATTGCCCTGCTAAGCAGGATGATAGGTTGGCTTCATGCAGGAAACTTTGACAATTGGATGTTTGGAATCATCCAGATGGTCCTATACATAGATAATAAGCCATTATGGGCCAAGGTTATTAGTGATACACTAGATGAAGGCATGAGGAACCTGGGAGGTCAGGCATGCATGTTTCATATGACCTCATATGTTGTGTACTCATGTGCTTACAAGGGAACCTTTGATGCCTTGACTACAGTGGGTAAGGCTGGCAATGATGTAGATGATGCCCACATATGGGATCACTATCCTTAGTAATAGAGAAAGAACTATCTCCTGGATTACAAATTGGTAAATGATGCATTCTCTATGCATCTAGTAAGAACCATGGAGGAAGACAGAACCAAGAGACTGAGCATGGAGGCTCAGGAAGTTGTTTATAGACATGGCACCTGGTTCATCCAGTTTGCCACCTTCTCATATATAAGAATAGAGGGATTTGAAGGACAACCCCTTATGCTACCAAGATACCCTACTGATGGGGTTGTCCTGATGGAGTTTCTTAGACAAGTATCTACCATAGTTACATCATACAAAGAACAAAAGAAGATACCTCTAGTATTATTTCTAGTGTCTATGGTCTGGTATATGTGCTCAGACTCAGAGAACATAAAACATGCCGTGGGAGGCATAAAACTGTTGTATTTGCAGCTATTTTCACTAGCCAGATCTTATGACCCCTATGGTAGGATGCAGAAAATAGTGGGAAAATCTATACATCAGAAGCATAGATAGAGGATTTCTAGACTGATTGTGAGGATGAAACTAAGGTGAGAAGAAGAAAATACTAGAGGCTTACCTTGAACCAAATAAGGACTTTTGATTGCATCCCAGTGCCAGCACAGCTGAAGAAGGATGAAGGAAAAACTATGTCTAATGAATATGAAGATAAGAAGGTGTACAATGACACCATATCAGCCCATGATCTAATATAGCCAAAGGATATTTCCCTGGACCAGTTTATAGGTGGAGTGCTACAATTAACCCAAGCTTGGGAAGATGAGCAAATAAACAGATTGAAGAAAAAGGGTGTGGCCCTTACTGTTGATGCTAAAAAGAAAAGGCATGAACTAGCTGACGAGGAGTATGATGACTTCCTCAATGAGAAAAGAAAATCCAATGGAGAGAGGTTACCCACACAGAAATAGAGGAAAGGTCTCCCTAGAGGTAAGAAAACTGAAGATGAACCTAAGGGGGTGATAATTGAAAGGTTTGCCACACCAGCTGTAGGTGCATCAACATCAGGACAAGCGTCTAATCATCTGCACGACCTTTGATTGACAAGCCTAAGACAAAGAGGATTTTGAGGCCAGCTATAGAAATTACAGAAGTACTGGAGGAGGGCCAAACCTCACAGCATGAGATGGAAGAAGATATCCCATTTGAGAAAGTGTAGGTAAATAAGGAACCTGCAGGTGATGACCCAATGATGGTCAGTAGGAAGAGGAAGGAAATGCCACTGACATCACCTGCCAAGAAGCAAAGGACATCCATGTAGGGTGATATTAGGGATGACCCTATTGTATTAAGAGGGGCCGGTGGTGAAGCATTTATGAAGGAACTGCAACATGATATTCCACTTCCCACCATAATCAAGTTTAAGACTGAGAAGGCAAAAGAACAAGCAAAAGAGGCTTCCAAGGTAGGTCAGGGTGGTCCTTTCTCCTTGGAGGACACTGTCAACTTATTAGATGATGAGGTAGTACAGAATGTAGCTTCTCAAAGGACAAAGAAGGTGCACCTGAGGTGATAGAAAAGGTTGAAGTGGCCAAGCAGGCAGAAAAAGAGAGCAATGCTCCTGATATGGGTCAGCAATAGCATGAGATACCCACAGAGCCAAAAATAGTAGAAGTCCAATAGAGAGGCAGAGATGATAAAGATACATTAGGTGATGCTGCTACCCAGACTCAAGGAGATCAAGGAGATGCCATAGGAGAAAAAGATAAATCAGGTCATGATGACCTTAAGACACAAGACATCGGTGCCTCAGGTATAGAACAAGAAGTGACCCAAGATCAGGGTGATGTACAAGGCCCAAACACACAAACAACCACGAATGTCAATATGCCTCAAGATGAGGAAAATACTAAAGTGGATGAAAGTTAGAAAGAGGGAAATATTGAAAATCAAGACGCATACTTTGCTATCAAAGCTCTACATGATAATTTCCAGCCAGTAGCAGACGACCCCCTCACTCACCTGATGGAAGAAGTAATGAACAAGATCATGAGGATAAAGGTCAGGGTGGAAACTTACAATGAGACTTTAAACAACATAAATGGTAAGCTGGAGGCACTCAAAGCTAAATTCCAGTCTCATAAGCATGCCATAAAGCCAAAATCCAAGATGGCAGGGAGGTAGATAAAATAGTACAGGCCTATGAGAACATCAGGACATCGATGAAGGTCCATATACAGGAGGATATTTTATCAGGGTGATAGCAATATAGAAGGTAATGAAGATGATGATCATGATGAAGAAGAAGAAGATGAAGAGGAGGAACCCAAAGAATGAATGAAGATGCATCACGAAGAAGACATATGCATAAGGCACTCATAAGATAATGAGCCATCCAGATGGTTGCTAGCTGGCAACTTGTGCCACGAGGAAGAGTTGACTGAGTCAAAGAGTAATTATCTACCATTGATCTTAATTGACAAATCCTGACTGTAGGTCATTTGTAATGGCTCCCTCATCTTATTCTATAAAAGGTGCAAGGGTTCCATATTTTGAACATTCAAAAACTTAATTGAAATTTGATTGCTGAAATATCAGTGCTCATTTCAAAGTTGTTGTAAATGTACATGTTATGCATACTGAATGAAAGAGAAGACATTTTGATTATAAATCATCATAAATTTTGAGTAATCTATGTTTGAAATCTAGATACATGCTTTGATTAGCTATGTCCCTTGGAGTGCTTATCAGTCTGCATGTGCTACTTTCATTCCTTATCCTTTGAAGTTAGCATCATCCATATCTAACTGTGGAACATCCTGGTGACATATGGTTTGATTTCTTCTCCTCATGAATGTATCTTGTGTGTATGTGGTTCAATGACTAAAGAGTCACTAAAATTAGAAGTATTCTTTTAAATTTATTTCAATTTCATAATAGATCATCACCATAATTGCAAATAACAGAGAATTAAAAGCAAAAAACATGAAATATGCTGATATTCCACAGATAATTGAAAATAAAGAGCATATTTAGAGAAAAGGCATGTCAAATTGACAAACATCATGCAAATTCATACACGTATCCATGAAATTCATGCAAATATCCACTTATAGACACAACATTTGAATAAATATAAAGAAAGAACAAGTTCAAGATGATCAATAATTAGACGAATTGATCAAACTTGCAAATATATCAGCTATCTTTGGAAATAGAGTAGAATTAACCTCTCTGTGGAGTAAATTTACAAGAAATAGAACAATACTGATCATCAAGACAAATTTAAGACCCCTTGAAATAGAAAACAACATGTCACTTCAACCTTTGAGTAACATCAGATGATCATGACCTGATCAATGGAGACTTGGAGTCGTCAACTTATCCTAAGTTGATCGTACTTTACAAGATAATAAAGGTTTGTTGTGCAAATTTTTATGCATGTTGTTATGACTAACAAACATCAACATAAATTGGCACTAGAAGGAGGGCCTCATTAGTAGATTTGTCTAATTTAATGACACAGATAGAAAGGTAATATTCATGTAGCTTTGTATTTCAAGTCATATGCAAAGATTTGTTGTTTTAAGTCCTTGTATGTTTATCCGTTGCAAAGTTTTCAAAATTGAGCGTAAATATTTCAAGCTTAGTGGTTGATCACCGTAATATTTCAAAGATAAGCTCTATTTCATGTCTTTTGTTAAAGCTTTGAGGTAGTTTGCTTTAGGGACCTGATATCGAGTTGCTTGTGTCCCAAAGTCTCATATCACCTTATATTTGCATCATTTCTGCAAATATTGCATAAGTATCCAGTCAGTTTTAGATCCTAATCATAAATACAACCTTTTGTAGGGTGTTTTAGCCGATCTTTACAGTAAACAAGCCAAATTTTCCTTAAATTCAAGGAATCCTGGCTCTTAGGCCAAATACTAGGTCCAGATCTAGCAGACTCTTTGAAGAATTGCCTATCCAAGGATTTAGACCTAGAACAGTAGATATTCATCATTATCCTAGTTCTAGTGCATCAGGAGCTTCACCAGAACATGCTCCTATAACTCCTATCAGGTTGCAAACACCTACAGGACCACCTGTCACACCTCAGGTCCAACCTCCACCAGTCATAATGTCATTCTTTACTGCAAAGTCACCTCTGACTTTTACTGCATATCATCCTTTACCTAAAAGTCTTGATAAGATTTGTCCTAAATATCATCCATATCAAGATGCTGATGATCATAGTATAACATTCAAGGAAGCTTGTTGTAGGGCTAGAATTGAACATTAGGATGTGGTATACAGGTTATTTCCATTTTCCTTAGGGGAAGAGGCATATAAATTGTATATTAGTCTTGGTCAAGGTTCAGTCAGTTCATGGGCCACCTTGGAGAAAGCCTTTAAGGATAGATTCAAAATACCTATAGATCCTTTAATGAATTATCATCTGTTTGCCACAATCAAGATATTTGAAGGAGAACCTATTGCTAATTTCAATGCAAGATTCCAAAAGATGCTCTCAAAGCTAGTCGCTCCCTATATTGTAAAAGATGAAGCTGCTAGGAGCATATATAACTTAGCCTTAAATCCCTTGACTTCTATGTTTATCAGGAGAGCACATCCTGGTGTCACAACCTTGACAAGAGCTTTTGAAGACGCTGTCAAAGTCAATTAGCAGCTGATTCCTGCTCCAACACCTAATATTGCATTTCCTACACTCCCTACTTATCCTACATATCCTGCTTAGCAACAGACCAATGGAGCCATGATACCTCCAGCTGTAATGCTAAGTCCTTTTCAGATACCTCCACTTAGTATTATGCCACCTCCAAATGGAAATGGTCAAATGTTACAACATCTAGGACATACATAGATACCTTAGGTTGTGGAACAATGTAATAACAATAACAATGGATCTTCCTTCTTCAAACCTCAAACAGAGAATGTAGTGGCCAAGGTTCAGGAAGAAAAGGAAGTAATTAAAGAGATATCAGCACAGTTAAGGAAACTCACCACTGAGATCACTCACTTGAGGAGTCAGAATTTCTATTCTCAACCAAATCAGAATAGAGGATATGCCAATGTAAGACCCCTTGAAATGGAAAACAACATGTCACATCAACCTCTGAGTAACGTCAGATGATCTTGACCTAATCAACAAAGACTTGGAGTCATCAACTTATCCTAAGTTGATCGTACTTTACAAGATAATAAAGGTTTGTTGTGCAAATTTTTATGCATGTTGTTATGACTAACAATCATCATCAACATAAATTGGTGCTAGAAGGAGGGCAAAATTGAGTGGACACCTAAAGCTAGAGAAGCTTTTGAAGATATCAAGAAAGCCATATCTAATGCTCCTATTCTAATCAATCTAGATTATACCAAGGATTTTTATATATACTCATTTGCTTTAGAGCATACATCTATAGCAGTGTTAACACAAAGAAATGAGGCTAAAGAAGAAAAGCCCATAGCCTTCATGAGTTGTCCTTTCAAGGATACAGAACTCATATACATGGATGTTGAAAGACAAGCACTTGCTCTGGTCTGAGCAGTCAAGAAGTTCAGACATTACATCTTGAGAACTAAAGTGATCGCTATAGTACCAGATGCAGCAGTAAAGATGCTTTTAATGCAAAGTGAACCAGGTGAGAAGAGAGCCAAATGGATAACTATCCTCCAAGAGTATGATATGGACATAACACCCATGAAATTAATGAGAGGACAAGCATTGAGTCAGATGATATTTGAAATTGATCCTAACATCATGAGCCATCAATATGTCATAAATACAAAGGAAAATGGAGAATGGTATTCAGACATCAGGCACTTCTTGATTACTGGAAGATGCCCTTCAAGATTGCAGGGCTCACAGAGGAGAGCCTTAAAGATAAGATCACAAAAATACATGATAAAAAGAGGAGCCCTTTTTAAGAAGAACTATGAGGGAATATACCTTAGATGCCTAGAAAGGCAAGAAGCAGATAAGGTGCTAACAGAATTACACAAAAAGTTTGGAACTGCACATGGATCATACTTAGCTACTACTCATGCTATCCTCAGGGCAGGGTATTATTGGCCCACTATTTTTAAAGATACTACTAAACACATCAAATGCTGTCATATGTGTCAGGTTGTTGCAAATAGAGAAAGATATGCTGCTCAGCCTTTGTAGCCAGTGATGGAGATGCGCCCATTTGCTCAATGGGGGATGGATTTCATAGGACCTATCAACCCTCCATCATCTTCATGCCACAGGTATGTGTTAATTATTACTAATTATTGTACCAGGTGGACTGAAGCTGTTAGCAGTAAGACATGTAATGCTGAGGATGTAATCAAGTTTTTGGAAAGCAACATAGTAACTAGGTATGGAGTTCCTTATGCCTTAGTATGTGATAATGGGTCTGCCTTTGCTTCAATAAGGTTATCAAGTTGGGCTTTTGACCATGGGATTATCTTGAAATTTTCTTCAAATTACTATCCTCAAGGGAATGGATTAGTAGAATCTATAAACAAGAATTTATTGAACATCATAAAGAAATTGATAGAAAAGAACCCAAGGGAGTGGAACACCCTATTGAAGTATGCCTTGTGAATAGATAGAACCAGGATGAAGGCTGCATTAGGAAATTCTCCTTTTCACCTAGTATATGGGGTGGATCCCATCCTCCCTGTTAACCTAAAGATCCCCACACTGCAGTTTGCACAAGAATATCTAGGCATAGATAACAAACAAGAAGTCAGGTTGCTTCAGTCGATGCACCTAGAAAAAAAAAGGAATAAAGCAATTGATCAATTTGCTAAACATCAGGCTGTTATCAAGCATTGGTTTGACAAAAGAGCCAGAGTTAAAGCTTTTAGAATTTTAGATTTAGTCCTTATGTGGGAAAAAGCACATGAAAGGAAAGGAGATCATGGTAAATTTGATAAACTTTGGATAGGTCCCTTTCAAGTTTTAGAAATCTTAGGAGATAGCACCTACAGGCTTAAGACTTTAACTGATGAGGATGTCCCATTACCAGTTAATGGGCAATTCCTCAAACATTATTTTCAAGCTTGAAATAGTTTCATGTAAGTCATGTGTATCATAGTGTGCATATTTGTATAGTTGTTTGTATTGTTTTGTTTTGTTTGTTTATTTTCTTGTTGAGTTCTATTTTGGTTAGTCAAGATGATGCAGCTCATCACCCTAAGAAAATAACCAAATTGTTAAGATTCAAGTGATGAGAACAAATTCTTATATAGGTTATGACTCATTTTGAGAAGTGTTGGTGATCAGGTCTGTGATATCTTTTCATCAGGGTGCCTTTTCTTGACCAAATGTATTCTTTCAAAATGACTCACCTAACATCCTTGGGTTTGTGGAGAACATAAGTACAGGTGTTAAGTGAAAAATCTAAAGGGACTCCCTTGCTACCAATGCAATCTCCAACCTAAATCAGCAAGTGACCATGCTTTGCAGATTAAGCTTACATGATGACATCATATGACTATAGAGAATAGATATTGAAAATCCAAAAAGAAATAAAATTAGGCCATCTAAGTAACTCTACCGAGGCTATAGACGCCTGCTGGCAGTGGGGCTCTACTTAGGGGGATTGTATAGATAACCTTCCCGGGGCTATAGACACTTGCTGGTAGCAAGGCTCTATCCAGGTTGGCTATGAGGGATGCTCCCAAACTATGTAGCTTAACATCAGTTACTCATGTTTTCAACTTACTTTCAAGATGAGGATAATTAATCTTTTGTTAGCACTATTGCCATGATGAGAACCTTATTATTCAAAAAGATTATAATACTTATACTTAGAAAGAGTTAAAATACTATGTTAGAATGTGATCACATCACTTGAATCATTAGAATTTAGTTATGTTCTTTGGTGGCAAGTTGTTGTGTGGTTACACAACACGCCCCATTTTGACTTGACAAAACAGGGACCCAACTTTTTTTTTGTGCTACTTTGGCTTGTTGTTTTTCTGCTTTGGGCGGTCTGGTAAAATTAAGTCAGGGTAGATAGGTCACCATGATGAGGTCAGTTGCCAAAGTTAGTATTTTACATTATTAACCTCATGGTTGGAAAGTGTATGAAATTCCAAGCAGGTTTGCCCTTTGGATCACCCTGAATTTCTCTAAAGGGAGAAAGTTATGTTGAGTCAAAGTTTCGGTCAAACCTGATATTTTGAGGAGGGGGTCATATTTCAAATGTCAGTCATATTAGATAAGATCACCCCAATATAAGTTTATCACCTGATAATCACTTGATCTGCAAAGTGCAGACGTCAATTTTACATGATAGCTGTTATCTGCCTGTCAAACGACTTCATATATTTTGCGGGGTCATATTTTTAATATCATCATCTTACGAATATCACCCTCTTCACAAAATATCACCCTATGCTAATATGATGATGATGTCATCTAAACCTAACAAATGAAGGAAATCACCTTGATGATGACGTCATCATTCCATTTTACCTCGCGGAGGTATATATCTGATGCCTACCATATTCAATAACATGACGGTGATGTCATTACAACACAACGCTCAAACAAGGTTGCTGACACAGTGATGTCACCCTGATCTTTTTCCCAAGGGGGTCATTTTATTTGCAGGGTCATATTTTGAACATCCCCTAATTTTAAATTCATGGCCTGATTTACATGTGGTCAACGTTGATCGCATCACCTGATTCTTTTGCATTAGTTTTGCCGCTCAAAGACGGGGGGTCATTTTATCCAGAGGGGGTCATATTTTGGATATCCCCTGATCTTTTGAAGATCCCCCCTCCTGTTTCCTAACATTAAATGCACTTAAATGCGATAGATAGATTCCCGCTGATTGCGAATACAAATCAAACACTTGGCATCATCCATGAATCCTCTACAAATGATTGATGGATTTAACCATCTCTAATGCAATTTTACCCTAATTTGTCCTACGGATGTGTTTAAAGGTTATTTTCATTTACCTTGTGAAAAAATGAGAAATTACAGAGCAGAGAAGTCAAACCCTCATACAACTACCTGTGAAAGGACTAGATCTTCCATTGTAATGGAATAGGTGATCCTTAGCATTTGCAGCCCTTTTCCGTAATCACCCATCTAACCTAGGAGGAAAGCATTATCAGGTAAGTAATTGAAAGCCCTCCTGTTGTTGTTTTTTGCATGTTTAGGTAGTATGTTCTTTCTTGTGGTTTGAATCTGTAAATATGCATATCATGATGAAGTAAAGAATAATGAATAAAGTATGCATGATGCCGTAGAGGTACATAATGTTGTATGAATGCATATAGATATTGTAAAGTAAGACAGATCATGTTTATTGTAGGAGTCCATGGTGGATCTTAGATGGAATAGGTCTGATAAACAAATTACTTAAGCCCATGTTTGTTTAGCCCGAAGGGGTACAATTTAAGTATGGCATCATTGGTGACACTCACAAGGGAGATACAAACCTGGCAGTATGGTAAACAAGAATAGATCATGATAAAGACAATACCCTTTTGGATGCAATATATGTTTTAGGAATGTGGCATGCAGCTAGATTTCCATATGCCATGGACACCCCAGAGCTGGTAGTGGAATGTGCCAAGAACTATACCCCTAAGACTAAGTGGGTGGAGAAGCATGGAAGAGTATATGCCAACTTTTCAATTAAGGGCATCACCTCTACGTTTAATCTACCAGTTGGAAAGAAGGTGGTCAGTGTGGATTTACGTAAGTTTGACACAAAATACATCAACAATAAGAAGAGTGTAAGGAAGAGGATGTATCAGTGGATGTCGAAGAGCAGCACCTACATTGCCTCAGCTAAATTGCCCGTACACTTGTATAAATTTGATTTTGATGATGAGTACTAGTACATAATTGCCCTGCTAAGCAGAATGACAGGTAGGCTTCATGCAGGAAATTTTGAGAATTGGATGTTTGGAATCATCCAGATGGTCCTATACACAGATAATAAGCCATTATGGGCCAAGGTCATCAACGATGCACTAGATGAAGGCATGAGGAACCTGGGAGGTCAAGCATGCATGTTTCATATGACCTCATATGTTGTGTACTCATGTGCTTACAAGGGAACCTTTGATGCCTTGACTACAGTGGGTAAGGCTAGCGGTGATGTAGATGATGCCCACATATGGGATCACTATCCTTAGCTACAGAGAAAGAACTATCTCCTGGATTACAAATTGGTAAATGATGCATTCTCTATACATCTAGTCAGAACCATGGAGGAAGATATAGACACCTAAAATTGTCCACTATTCAATTCATCCCTAATTCATCACTAACTATCCATATTCATCCCTAAACATCTCCAAATCATATCTAGACACCCCTAAACCACCATTTCTCCACAATTAACTCAATAAACACATGTTTAAATAGTTAATTAATCAAATCCCTTCAAACCATGATTTTACAATATTTTATTATCAAAATCACTATTCATGTACTTTCTACTAGTCATCTGTACCCACATTGGTACCTAGCCCTGCCAAAATGATCTATTAATCATTTATCCCCTTAATCCATAGTCCAAACATTATATAAATTTAATTTATCTATTATCCCCTTTCCCCATCCTATGAATTAAATAAATATTTGTACTTATTTAATTCCTATTTTCTACATCTTTGATTAGGTCACCTAAACCTAATTAACTAACCTAATCCACCACTTGCACAACCTAAATCCTAATCTAACCTTGGTAAAATCCTCTCCATTCCCCCAAATGTACAAAGGTATGGGCCTCTTGTACATGTCCATATGACCTTCTTACAAAAGGCATGGTCAAGGACTCATGTACAAAGGTCCTTTTGTCCTCCATATCCTATTCCTCCAATTTTAAATTGGGCATGTACCCATGCTTCCAATTTAAAATTTAAATCTAAGCCAGCTCATCTGTTTTCCTTCAATTTTAAATTGGGCATGTACCCAAGCTGCCCAATTTAAAATTCTAATCAAATCCAATCCATACCTCCCATCTACCAAGGCAATCTAATCCCTCCAATCTTCCCAAAGCCCAATCTTGACCATCCATTCATCCTTGATCCAAGGACATCCCACCTCATCCAATCCTATCATGACACTTGTCAAGCTCTCCTTTCTTGAGAAATCTCAATCATACTCATCCATTGATGTCAAAATTCAAACTTGACCATCCAATTGAGTCTCCAAAAATCTATAAATTGGAGCTCACCCCTTCACAAAGAACACAACTTCTTGCAACATAATGCTACCATTTCCACTCCAAGACTCCATAAGAAGAAAGGTTATGCTGCCCATTTAAGGAGCCATCCACATCAATACCATCAAGGAGCACATCAACATAGTAAGGTTTGCATTTGGGGTTAATATCTTAGCTTCATTTCTTGTTTTATGCATTCCTTCATTGCTCCATCCGAGGTATATTAGGATTTGCATGAAATAGGTTATTATTTTAGCTTGTTTCTTGTGTACATTTTCTAGGTATACAATGCCCATGGTGGTTTCCCACCAAAACTTAAACAATAAATAATTTTCAATCAAATATTATTATTCCTAGTGTGATGGGTAACACCATTGTATAAATAATTAATATTATTTACTTCTTTAAGAAAATAAATAAGTCAAGAACCATATACAATGCCCATGGTGGTTTCCCACCAAAACTTAAACAATAAATAATTTTCAATCAAATATTATTCCTAGTGTCATGGGTAACACAATTGTATAAAGAATTAATATTATTTACTTCTTTAAGAAAATAAATAAGTCAAGAACCACAGGTTTATAATGTTTCAATGGAAAAGTAATAGGGCAAGTCACCAACATACATTAAACCAAATAGTCTTTCTTAGGTGGATGTTGAGAACACTATTGTTGTTCACTAGAAAATAAAATAGGTTAGCTAAGATGTTTCTACAAGACTCTCTTGAGATGAGACTTGACATCGGAGAAAATGAGTCAAGCTCAAAAATGACACAAGAGAAGAAAATGAATTAACATTGAATTGGACGATATGATCCAACACATCATGACCAATAAGAAACCAAACACAACATATACAATTATAAGGAAACTCAATGGAATGGCTAGATATAAAGAATGTAAAATGGCTATCAAAATGACAACAACTAAAAAATATTCCCTTCATCATGGTTTGACACTCAAAAATACCTATGATACACTTGTCCTCCTTTCTTCCATGTTGCCCCATAATGATGAACATGTCCTCCCCATAATACTCTTAGGGTCTATTAGGGACATGACTTCACAAAATAAGGAGAGCGAAAATTGCACACTAGTCCCAAAATAATATATTAAAGAATAATCAAAATTATATTACCAATAATAGAATAAAAGTAGCATAAAAATTTACTTACTGTAGATGATAAAAATTGAAATAACTAAGTTATCTTAACTAGCACTCAATTATAACCACTTACATTTAGGACCTAACCAGCTTCTAGGAAGAGTAATCTACTTCATCCACTTCGGAAAAGCAGATTAACCTATCTAGGTTTGATTTGGTTCTCAACTAGTAAGCTACCTAATAAATAACTATAGAAATAAATAGAAAAATGGAAACTAATAGAAATATAAAAATAATTTTAGGGAGTGGATGACATAATAGGAAATGAGACATAAAGAGGAACCTGGTGTTAGAGTTTAGAAGCCTCAGCCTCAGATGCCAGCATGTCACAGGGAGGTCAGCACGTGGTGCTGTCATCCCAACACGAATAAAAATTCAAAAGGTTGTACTGTACAAAAATGTTTGAACCTGCAACATCATCCAGTTGGTATACAAACATAAAAGAACTTCCCAGAAATGGTATTTAAACAAAAATCAAAGGAAATAAACATGAAGGAGATAAAATGGGAAAGAAGAGGAACAAACTCTTGTGCATTTGATCTTCTTACCCAACCTACACAATACAAATACAAAGGAAAATTTGTTGGGGTTGTTTAGGGGCTTGCCTTGGTCAAGCCTTCATTTTGGTTTTCCAACCTCCACAGAACAACCAATGATACAAGTGCGTGCAACTCTTACTGTAAGTTCTTCTAGGAGCTAAGAGCAATAATAAAATACCAATCTATAAGCATTTTCCCTAGTGTGCATATGGTAAAAGGGTGGTGGTCTACACCACAAGCATTAGCTAAAATGATGTTGTATGAAATCAATACCAATAAAATGATACTATTCTATAATCATAAAACAATATTGCCATATTTCAGTGTTGTGGAGCAGGTTGCAAGCCTTGAGGGTGAAATATGTTGTTGAATTGCACAAAGCCTTGAGTGAAAGAGCCTCTTCCCAGCTCCAAATCTGATTAATATCTCACAAAGTGGACAATGAGAGATGCCCCAATACAATTGAGCATCAAATACATAATGTCTATTCATAAGAGTGTTTAAAATCCTTCCACAATGGTTGAGAGAAGATTTATGTACGCTTTCAATTTGAGCTAAGAGGAAAATTTGTTATCCACGAGTCCTCAAATGTTCAAGAGTTCTCCTTTTTGTTCATCTTCCTTCTTTGCATGAAAGAGGGGAATTTTTCTCATTGGATATGCTACAGGGACCGTTCTAAGGTCATGTGAGCATTACCCTTCTAGAAGCTTCTAGAAATGGGTGGAAGAATCTTTGTTTCAAATTTTGGCATATTCAGGATGCTAGCATGGCGTGGGGACATTTTTCCATGGCGCTTATATGTCCTAAGAATATTCTTCCAAACTTCACACGTGTTCTCTGAAAAGTATAACAAGTGAATTATGATGTACATTTTTGGCAAATGGCTAGTGATGAGGGAAGATTTGGTGACCCTAAAAACATGTTACATGCGTGGAGGCTAAAGCGAGCAAAACGTATCATGAAATTGTGAGGGTACACAGTTTTCTACGTTACATTTTACCCCCACTTTAGTAGGCTGATGACACTAAGTGATAAGGTATGCTAAAGTATAGAAATAAAGTACTGAAAGAAATAAGAACGTAAAGGATAACCAAAAGGATATTGTAGAGGTCACAACAATTCTCCAGCTGGAAAAATGATGCCCTTGGACTAAGAATCTACAACACCATATTGTTAGGAACCACATACCTACAAGATCACCATGTTAGGCAAATTAAAAAGTCCTATAAGGTCCAAAAACATGTCATTCTAAGAAATAATAAAAGACAAAAATAGTGGTGGGTAGATGCCCCCACGTTTATACCGACTTTCTAAAATAATAAGGCAAAAAAAGAGGTGAAAAAGTCTGCCACATCGCAATTTTTTTGTAAATATTGAAAAATGTGCTTCACAAGGTTATGTTGTGCCTTGCACACATGCCCCATTTTGCCAAATGGAGACCCCCTTTTTTGTTTTTTGTTGTTTTGTTTAGGTCTTAGTTTTGACCTTCTTGCTTGTGAGAAAAAGAGGTCTTTCTTAATTGGGTAATTTGCTTTACATTTAGACATTTTGGCATGTTTGAGCTTTCTTTGATGTTTTAGTGATTGAATTGAAGTGTCTTGGTTGATTTTGAACTCAAGAAGTGGCTCCTTGTGTGCTTTTGTGCTAAAACTATACTTCACTGAACTTTGTACTAAAACCTTGTGTCACTAGACAAAGCGCTAAAAACTCACTTCACAGGATAAGCACTAAAAACTATGGTCTCTAGACATATCTGGTAGCATTGGAAAGTTCCACCAACTTTGAATTTGGGAAAAGTGGGTATTTGTTATGACATTGGATATTCCACTAATATTACTCTTCACAGGACATGTCTTGTGAGGTCCCATTTCTTCACATATCCTGTCTAGAGGCATTTCCCCTTTTTTGGTTCAATAGTGCCTAACACCCTGTCAACTAACAGTGTCATTAATGGCATTTGTCAGAGCACTTAAAATGTTGAATTCTATCATTAATTCCTCATTTGTATTTGAAATATTTCATTGAAGCTAAGCTCTATGAATTTGGTGATTTCCCAATTGATTTGTTGTGTGAATCAAAGCTCCCCATGATGATTTAGGAAGGCTTGGAGGGTCGTCTTGAAAGTGTATCTGCCAGGTCGGCCTCCATTGCACTTTCTTTCTTCAATTTACTATTGAAATTCTTATTTAAGATTGAATTGCTAAATGAATTTTTGGATTTCTTTTTGATATGGGTTCTTGTTAAGTAATGTGAGTAAATCTTGTTGCACTTCATTTTCATTTTCTCTAGAATTCAATTTGTATTGATTATGGTTTGCTCATTCAAGTGAATAAAGCTCTGTGTGGGGGTGAATTTCTTTGCTTGGGATGGTGAACAAATCTGTTGCAAATTTTTATAGTGTAATTTAGGGAGTGTTTAGAATTTGTTCTAAGGTTTAGGGCACGATGTTCCCTATACACTAGATGTTGGAGATATGCCCTAGGTGGGATTTTGGTCATAGCATGACTTTTGATCTTCAAAGGACATATCCCTTAGACCCTAAAAACTCCATTGATCCAAGGAAAGAGTTCTCGTGATTTGACACTTAGAAAATTTAGGCTTAGGATGTTTTACACCAATATCACTCTTCATTGGATATGTCCTGTGAGGTCTCATTTCCTTGCATCCTCTAGTCAGCCACACTTTCCTCACTTTGCCTTAGAAGTTTCCAGAAGGAGGTTTTGTTCTATTCTCGTGCTACACCAGACATATCCAGTAAGTCTCTAAACCCCTACTATCTGATGAAGCACTTCTTACCCACTCCTGTCGTTCTAGAATACTTAGTGCATCTTAGTGCTAAAATGGCATGGTACTAGATATATCATTTGACCTCTAATTTTCCCACTATCTAGTGATCCTTGTTTTTGTCGCAAAGACTTGATACTACATCTTGCACTGGTACACTAAGCATTGCACGAAAACTTCACATGACAAGATATATCTTAAGAGGGCCTGAAATCACGCATATCTGGTGAACCTCAAGAACCTCATTTTGTCCTGTCAAGGTTAGAAGATCCGCTTTTGATCGAAAATGATTGATTTAACTGAGTTTTCACTTTGCACTAGACTTGTTGCACCATGATTACTTATTTTTAGGTACTATTTATCATGTCTAGTGTGAATTTAAGGCATTTTTAAGGTACTACATACCAATGTCCTATGACAAGGCAAAAGTCTATTTTTTGCTACAATCACATCAGTTCAATGTCCAAATAAATCTCAAGACTAGGAATGGTCAGAAACATGATATAATGCATCTCTTCATGATCTAGGACCTAGGTTTAAAGTATAATGAACTGGTATTTATTAGGGTTTTGTACTATAGGGTAAATGTCTACAAGATAAGTCAACATGAAGTACGAATTCAAGGGGATTCCACTTGTGTCAAAGATTACCTCAACTTGGAATAACATAGGAGATACCAACCTAGGTCACATTGACTTGGAAGAGTTCAAACTCCAAATCTTTGGTGATAATCCAACCAAATGGGCCAAGAGAATCAGAGATAATGGAATAGCACAAGCTGCAGCCTTCCCCACTTTAATGTAGTGTCCAAATTTAATAATTCCATGTGGAGAAAGATACCATACACCAATGAGAATAGTAGTAGCTCAAGATAGTAGGGTAGTGGCTAGCTTCACTATGGAATCTCTTGCTGAAGCATTTGACATTCCCTCTGCTCCCACTTTGATAATAGTCACTAAAACTCACAATTAGAATATGTATGACCAAGGGCCAGAGGCCTTTAGGAGGCTCATAAATGAAATATGGATGAAGAAGAAAAGAACATCTATGTCAAAGATTCCTTAGGTGTTGTATAGGAGTGACTTCAAAGATGAAGTGGGTGACTTGGTCACCCTACTAAGTAGAATCATGGAACTGCCCTCTACCTCTACTTTTAAGAGTTGGATGTTTTGTTACATTGAGGAGATCCTCAAAGGAGAAGTGAAGTTATATTGGGCTCACATCCTTAGTGATAACATTCATGAGGCTTTCCTTGCACTTAACCAAGACAAAACCTTTTGTTGGACCTCATATGTTGTATACATGTTAGCAAGGAATTTTGTTTATCCTAGACTATCTCAGCTCAAGACAATGGGAAATGTTGATGGTCAACTGAAAGTATATGAATGCTATCCCCAACTAGAACTCTCACAATCTTTGGTGCATCAGAAGAGAGTAAATGATGCATTCACAATGCATATAACTAGGATGTTGTAGGGAGATGTCTAGGAGACTATCTCTGGAGGCTGCCAATGTGGTACAAACTTATGGAAGATGGTATAATACAATTTCCCAAGTTTACTTATATCAAAGTTCATGGATTCAGAGGAATCCCTTACAAGCTACCAAAATATCCAATAGACAAGGTTATACTACTAGAGTTGACTAGGTAGTTGTGCACCTGCCATGGGTTGCTGAAGCACTTGCATAGAGCCTCCATTAAGTTTCTTGTCATTTTGGGTAGGGGTCTCTTCACTTGCATCACCATAGGTGTAGCAGAATATTCTGACACTAAACTTCAACTGTTGCATTTGAATCTCTACAAGGCCAGAACTCACTTTGATCCATTTGGGACCATAGAGAAACATGTTAGCAAGAAAATCTTTCATAAAGAGCATTTGTAAGACTTTTGGACCAACTGCCCATATGAACATGAAGTACTATGGAGAAAATGCTCTAGATTGTCATCATAATACATCATCCAATTTCAAATTGCAAAAGTACCCGATCAACTAACAGATGATGGGGTAGTAGTCTAGCAAGATGAATTGAGAAGAGTATTTGGGCAGCCCATTTCCCCACCAAACTGGGTTGAGGCAAAGGAGAGCTCTTTAGAAGAGCTTATGAAGCCTCCAATCAGGCACAACAGGGTGTGGGTGAGAAATCAAATAGCTCAATTGACTACAGTAGGGGTTGCCCTTACCTACACTCAGCATCCCCAAGAAACATAAAGTGATGATGAATAGGATGAGCCCATTGAAGCTAAGGAAGAGCCAAAACTGGGGCATCTGGAGATGTAGGTGAGGCAGTTGATATTGATAGTGAAGAAACAGAGGATGTGCCTCTTGCAGAGAAAAAGGGTAAAGGAAAAGTAACTAAGAAGCCAAAGAAGAAGTAGACGAGGGGAAGAATTTCTCCTCCACAAACTAGAACTTCAAAAAGAAGAACCATGACAAGTGGGGAGGGAGAAGGGTCAAAGGTCAAAAAGGTTAAGGTGACTAAGAAAGCCCCAACCTTAAACATAATATCATATTCCTCCACTGCTGCCACCACTGCAGTTCCTCCTCCTATTTTACCCACTTCCCCTATGGTGTTAGGTGTGCCACCCACTACTTCCCCTGTAGTTTCATCCTCCTCTCTTGTAGCTCCCAGTTCACCACCTCCTACATCTTCCAATATGTTTATTTCTCCTTCTCCCCCGATGATCTCTTCAACTACACCACCTCTTTCGTATCCATCTTATCCTCTCTTGCCATCCACCAGCCTTCCTGTTTCTTCATCTCCTCCTCTTTCTTTCCCCATTTCCATTTCCATTTCCTTAATCTCGTCAACTCCACCTTCCTTTGTCTCTCTACCTCCCATTTCCACTATCCTCTCTCCATCATCCTTCTCCTTACCACCCCTCAACCTTTCCAATCCTATCATTCTTTCCTCCATTTGTCCTTCTCCCTCCATCCCTCCTTCCTTAGGTTTTGTAGCATTTTCAAACCTATCATAGGTGCAACTACGTAGTTCTGCTGTGGATTCTTTTATGTCCATCAATAATTCCTTGACTTGACCATTCTAGGACAACAAGGATGATCCTAACCCCTCCTCTTTGTAGGTACCACTACTAGAAGGAATAGAAAAAGTCTATATAGAAATGAACATCACTACGGAGGAGGAGGTCACCATTGAAGATGCACTAGATAACTCGCCTATAGACATGAGCATAGTAGAAATAGTGGATCTTGATGATAGTCCTATAAAGGACAATATTGATGACACTGTATTGAATATTGTTGCACAAGACACTACACAACATTTATAGCATTTGAACTAGACCAGTTGACCTCCAAGGGTGGATATAGGGATTACAGGGAGTGAGGATGATGTTGACAAAGGAGTAGGTTCAGGTGATGTAATTCTTTTAGATTCTTTGAATAAAGGAGATAGTCACATTGGCTCTCCCAGTCATTCATTAGCAATTCCTTCTTGGTTACAACAAAGGATTCAGAATAAGCCTCCTTAGGTTGAGCTAGTTGATTTGAGTTTAGATAATTTTTTGGCTCGACCGGAGAAGCCCTAGAAGCAAAAGAAAGAAAATATTCAATCTAGAATTTATAAAGATGCTTCTAGTTCTAGGGTGGTGGAGGTTGTTGTGCCTCCTGCACAAGAAAGTAAGGAGGAAGTCCATCTAGAAGATTACACTTTATCTACAATAAACCTTGGACATGCCTCCAAAACTCAAGTAATTGATGAGCTCAAAGATTCAGTATCAAACATTTTGGATATGCTAGACAAAGATGAGCTGACAAAGAAGAAACTCAAGCAATAAAATGAGGAGTTAAGGGCTTGTATCAAATACTTGATTAATTCTATGCATACCAAAGATAGTACAACTATGGCCCCTACTATTCTTTCTAAGGAGGAGTTAGCAGAATTTGATGGTATCAGGTTAACAACTTCGGTCATCGAAGAATGGGCCAAAAGTATATATCTAGATGGTTGTGAAGTGATTGAAAAGATTACTGAAGTCCATAAGGATTATTGTGCATTTAAGGAAGAATGGGAAGAGGTGTCAGAGGATTGGAATAATTATGATGATTAATACTCTCATATGCATGCCAGAATCCTCACTATGAGCAAGTTATTAGAAGACGTTCTCATTGAGGAGAACATTTTGCCTAAGGATAAACTACAGATGGCAGACACATGGTTAGAAATGCTCAAGCTCAGGAAAGAAAATTTTGATAAGACAAGAGTAGACACAGATGCAGCCAAGGCCTAGCTCTTAGAGGTGATATATAGTTTCAATGAATTATTACGAGACTCCATCAAACTATATCTAGATGATATAGCTCTTGTAGATATTGAGGAATGTAAAAAGTAGCTTAGGAATGTGATACAGGGAGATTCATTGCCATTTTGAACTGCAAACTTAGATAGGGTGAGTGACTTGTGAGCCTAGTTCAAAGAATTTAAGAAAAACAAGAGGGCCAAATCAACATTCTATCATAAGTTGTTTGGATCAGTGGATACTGTGAAGTGAAAGGAAGCAAGGTACACGAAACACACTTCTTACACCAATCTAATGAGGGGAATGGAGTGCAAATTCATTTAAAACCTTACAATTGCAGAAACATTAAACTAATAACATAAAAATTATAGTAGCAACACAACACAGAAAGAAGGTGACACAAGATATACCATGGGGAAAACTTTTTCAGGTAAAATACCCCACACTGTAAACTTGCACAATGTATTATCAAAACAACAATAGTTTACAATACACTTGCAATGCAAGTCTTCCAAGAGTTCACAAATGTCGATTCTGGAGTTATTCCGGTAGCATAACAGTACCTATAAAAAACTATGCAACTACAACTCCAAACTATGCATTTTATAGAGATTACAAGGCATATCTTGAGAGCATCTTGGGATAGGCATCCACCTTGGCCACATGGCCATTTTCAGCATCAAAGGACACTTGTCCTTGCTATCCTTACATCCCTTACATCTGTCATACATGGCAGATTTGACTTTCCTAATGTAGAGCACTCTAGGCTAAAAATAGACTATGACAGATGCTCTTATGCATCTTACAACTGTCATAAAATCTGCCCACAATAACAATCTTAAATGTTGTAAGAGAAACTATCATACAATGATAAATATAGCATATTCCACTTACAACATGTCATAGCCCAACTTGGGCACCCAAAGATGCCTTTCTCTCATGCAAAGATGCCAACCGACACTTGTCATCACTTGTCATAGGAATCTCCAAACTTGGCCCTTACGTGTCATAGATTCTATCATATGGAATATTGCCTTCCACATACCAAAGATGCTGACACATGGAAAATTAATGCCACCTCAATATGGGATGCCCAAATCCATGTAGGTTTGACTTGACCATCCAAGTCACATTCCAAGTAAGATGACATGTCACCATGCCACCTCACTATCTGACCAAACTGAATGTGTAAGTAAAATACAGTATTTGGCAATAATTAACTTACCAATGCTAGGAAAATTACAAAGGTTGAGACACCTTAATTCCCAACATTCTCCCACTTGTCGAACACCTTACAAGTGCCAAAAGAAATGAGAAGATTTAACTGCTATAGGCCGAGAGGCCAATACACTCCAAACACCATCTGAACTTCTCTGTGCCCACAAGTTTAGTCAATGCATTTGCAACATTTTACAAAGTGTCCACTTTTTCCAACAACACCTTCCCATCTTCTACCATATCTCGAACATTGAAATGAAACTAAACATCAATGTGCTTTGTTCTAGCATGGAAGATAGGGTTCTTTGCTAAGCAAATCGCACTATGACTATCACAATGGATAGTAATATGTCCTGCATCAAAACCAATATCTGAACACAACCTCTTAAGCCAAATGGCTTCCTTACAAGCATGAGTTTATGCCATATACTCAGCTTCTATCATGGACAAAGCAACCACAGGTTGTTGCTTACTCATCCAACTAATAGCACCACCAAACATGGTAAAAACATAAGCACTAGTGGATCTCCTACTATCAATGTCACCTACCCAATCAGAATCCACAAATCTTTGAATACTCACATAATGTTGAGGTCCAGTAGGATAACCATGATAACATAAGGAATACTCGGAAGTACCCCTCAAATATCTGAACACTCTCTTCACTGCATCCCAATGTACTCATCTAGGATTAGCCATAAACTGACTAAGGACTCCCACTACTTGGGCAATG
Organism: Cunninghamia lanceolata; assembly: GCA_027924645.1. Taxonomy (NCBI): domain Eukaryota; kingdom Viridiplantae; phylum Streptophyta; class Pinopsida; order Cupressales; family Cupressaceae; genus Cunninghamia; species Cunninghamia lanceolata. The sequence goes on from BSBN01000437.1 coordinate 5,350,300, forward strand.
TCTGGTCTTGTGCAGACCATAGCATACATCAAGCTGCCAACAACACTAGCATAAGGTACTCTACTCATATGCTCCATCTCAGAAGGAGACTTTGGACAATCATTCATAGATAACTTTGTCCCCAATGAAACAGGAACACTGAATGGTCTGCAATCTACCATGTTGAATCTATCCAACATGGTCATCACATACTTACTCTGGCTTAACCAAAGTTTTCTATTTTCTCTGTCTCTTCTGATTTCCATTCCCAGAATGTACCTGGCTGCCTCTAGATTTTTCATCTCAAACTGTGCTGACAACTAAGACTTCAAATCAGAAATCATATTCTTACCATTCCCAATCAGCAACATATCATCAACATATAGTGCAATAATGAGAATATGATCATTATCAAACTTATAATACACACAATGATCTAATTTCAATCTCAGATATCCAATTGACAACACAAAGGCATCAAACTTCAAGTACCACATCCTAGGAGATTGCTTCAAACCATACAAAGACTTTTTCAACTTGCAAACCAAATTTTCTTTACCTTTCTCTATGTAATGCTTTGGCTGTGACATGTAAATCTCTTCCTCCAAATTACCATGAAGGAATGTTGTCTTCACATCCATCTACTCCACCTCTAAGTCATAAGTAGTTGCAAGAGATAGGAGGAATCGAATAGATGTCAGCTTTGCAATAGGAGAGAAAATTTCACCATAATCAATTCCCTCCACTTGTGAATACCCCTTCGCAACTAGTCTGGCCTTGTACTTTTCAACACTGCCATTTGCACCAAATTTCTTCTTCAACACCCATTTGCATCCAATAGGTTTCCATCCATCAGGCAAAGGTACCAAGTCCCAAGTTTTGTTCTTTTCCAAGGAAGCCATCTCATCCTCCATGTCCTCCTTCCAGGAACCTGCATCTTTCATGTCCATAGCCTCTGACATAGTTCTAGGCTCATCCATGTTAGTAAGCAAAGCAAAAGCACAACTAGAATCAAGCAATGAATAACCAAACCTATCAGGTTGCTTCCTTGTTCATGTAGACCTCCTCAATGACTAAGGTTGAGGTTCTGCTTCTTCTTATGAACTTTCAGAGCTGCTAGAGCTCTTCTCATCATCAGGTCTCACAGGGTCTATCAGTTCAATCTTCTCAAGGGTAGAAGGAAATTGAACCACATCTTCTTTCTTTTCTATCTATTATGGCTGTAGAACAATGGAAGAAGGTGTTAGCTCTCTGAAGATAACACTTCTGCTATACAACACTTTTTCAGCCACCGGATCCCAAAGCTTGTATCCTTTCACACTGACACCATAGCGATTGAAGATACACTTAATAGCCTTGTTCTCCAATTTAGACTGTTTCTCCCTAGGCACATGTGCATATGCCTCACAACCAAAAACATGAAGATGTCTAACTGAAGGCTTCTTACCAAACCACACCTCCATAGGTGTCTTGCCAACAAGAGCTGATGTAGGAGATCTATTTACCAGATAGCAAGTAGTGGCTACAACTTCAGCCCAAAACTTTTGTTCGAGGCTTGCTGCACTAAGCATACTCCTAGCCCTCTCCATTAGTGTCCTGTTCATCCTCTCTGCAACTCCATTTTGCTGCAGGGTGTAAGGATTTGTCTTATGTCTTTCAATCCCTTGCTCTTTACAGAACTTATCAAACTCTGCCGAGCAAAACTCACCACCATTATCAGTTCTCAAATACTTAATCTTTTTACTAGTCTAATTTTCAGCAATAGCTTTAAACTCTTTAAACTGACTAAAGACTTTAGATTTTCTTATGAGAAAATAAATCCATTTCCTTCTACTATAATCATCTATGAAAGATACAAAATATACAGATTTGGTGATCGAAGGAACACTAACAGGACCAAACACATCAGAATGAATAAGATCCAATACACTAGAAGACTTATGAGAACTAGAGTAAAACTAAATATGGTTTTACTTTCCATATATGCAATGTTCACAAAAGTCAAACTCGAGATTACAATCATTTAACCCCTCTACGAGGTTTTTATTTTTCAAGGTACATAGACCCTTCTCACCAATGTGGCCATATCTCATATTCCATAACATTGTCTTTTCAGCAAGAAGTTTAACTTCCAAAGCATGTGCACTACCATCAGAAAGTGTTATAACAGATTTCTTCACTGCTTGTTCAGATGGTGGGGATGAAGTGACTACAACTCTTTTCTTCAAGTCAAAAGAACTATTGCACTATGAAGTGCTTGCCTCTAGCTAAAACAGAGTACCTCTCTGAGTACCCTTTGAAAGCACCATAGATCCTCTAGTCATCTTGCATCCATCCTTCAAAAAGACAACCTGCACACCTGCATCATTCAACATACTTACAGAAAAGTAGGTTCCATGCCAAGGATGGGATATGCATAACCCCAGTGATCCCCTTCACTTGTCCATCAGTGAATCTAATAGAGACTCTTCCATGACCAACAATCTTCAAATGAGAATCATCACCTAGGTACACTCTTCCACCATCAAACTCTTCATACTTTGTGAACCAACTTTGATGCGAGGTCATGTGGAATGATGCACCAAAATCTATCAACCACACATCATTAGATGCATGGGTGGCCAGGGCTGCGACGAAGGCATCACCATCATCTTGTGACTCTTTAGAATCTGAATTTGGGACATTCTTCTTTTTCTTTTTCTTTTCCTCTTTGCATTCCTTTCAGAAATGCCCAGATTTACCACAGTTCCAACAAAGAGCCTTGGACTTTCCAGGAGATTTGGATCTCCCACAGGATTTGGATCTACCCTTATCAGCTTTCTTGTCTTTCTTTTTCCCTTTCTCCTTGGGTCTTCCACGAACCGCAAGAGCCTCTCTGGCTACCTCAGAAGACTTTCTCTGCATCTCTTTAGATAACAAGGAAGATACCACTTCATCCATTGTGAAAGTGGATGTGGTGTTCCCAATAGCCATCACAAGATGATCCCATGAGTCGGGCAAGGAACAAAGCAAGGTCATGCAATGATCCTCCTCCTCCATCTTCACACCAATTGATGTCAATTGTGCAATTAACATGTTGAAGGCATTTAGATGATCTGCAATAGATCCTCCATCCTCCATCTTTAGAGAATACAACTTCTTTCTCAGAAAAAGTTTGTTCACCAGGGACTTGGCCTTATAAACATCACCCAACTTCTTCCAAAGATCTTTCGTGGTCTTCTCCTCATGGACATTCAACAGGATAGAATCAGCTAGATTGAGTCTTATGAGACCCTTAGCCTTTCGATCTATGAGATCCCAATCAACTTGAGCCATAGTAGTTGGTTTTACACCAGATACAGTCTCCCATAGGTCACGATCAATAAGCATGTCTTCCATCTTAAGTTTCCATAACTCAAAATTAGTGCCATTGAATTTCTCCACCTCTATTCTTCCAGATGTGCTAGCCATTTTCTTGTTGCAATAAGATCAAATAATACTCTGCACACTCTCACTCAATCGAAGATTAGCTCAAAAAACCCCTACCCAACAACTATAGATCATAGGTGATCAAGCTCTTATACCAACTGAAAGGAAGCAAGGTACACGAAACACACTTCCTACACCAATCTAATGAGGGGAATGGAGTGCAAATTCATTTAAAACCTTACAATTGCAGCAACATTAAACTAATAACATAAGGATTACAGCAGCAACACAACACAGAAAGAAGGTGACACAAGATATACTGTGGGGAAAACCTTTTCCAGTAAAAAACCCCGCACTCTAAACCTGCACAATGTATTATCAAAATAGTAATAGTTTACAATACACTTGCAATGCAAGTCTTCCAAGAGTTCACAAATGTTGATTCTGGAGTTATTCCAGCAGCATAATAGTACCTGTAAAAAACTATGCAACTACAACTCCAAACTATGCATTTTATAGAGATTACAAGGCATATCTTGAGAGCATCTTGGGATAGGCGTCCACCTTAGCCACATGGCCATTTTCAACATCAAAGGACACTTGTCCTTGCTTTCCTTACATCCCTTACATCTGTCATACATGGCAGATTTGACTTTCCCAATGTAGAGTGCTCTAGGGTAAAAATATACTATGACAGATGCTCATACTCATCTTACAACTATCATAAAATCTGCTCACAATAACAATCTTAAATGTTGTAAGAGAAACTGTCATACAATGCTAAATATAGCATATTCCACTTAAAACATGTCATAGCCCAACTTGGGTGCCCAAAGATATCTTTCTCTCATGCAAAGATGCCAACCAACACTTGTCATAGGAATCTCCAAACTTGGCCCTTACGTGTCATAGATTCTATCATATGGAATATTGCCTTCCACATACCAAAGATGCTGACACATGAAAAATTAATTCCACCTAAATATGGGACTCCCAAATCCATGTAGGTTTGACTTGACCATCCAAGTCACATTCCAAGTAAGCTGACATGTCACCATGCCCCCTCACTGTGTGACCAAACTGAATGTGCAAATAAAATACAATATTAGGCAATAATTAAATTACCAATGCTAGGAAAATTACAAAGGTTGAGATACCTTAATTCCCAACATGAATTTTAGAATAGATTTTGTTAAGGACCCGGCTCCTGAAGAGATAAATCCAACATCGGAAGCATTCATGTCTTATAGGAGAAAGGAGGCAGAGAAAAATAAAGTGACTATAGATGACGGTGATCAACAAAAGGGTGACTCAGGAGCAGCCTAAGTCGAATGTCAAATCCATCTTAGCCACCACCTCCTCTAGAAAAGTGCCACATATCTCTTTTTATCAATTGGTTCATTGTAAAAGGGTTTTGTCTTTATAGACAAAACAAAACGTGACTATTTTGTCTTATTCTAATGTGCTAGAAAGTTGTATTTTTGTCTTTTTCCTACAAGACAAAGTCAATTCTAGGAATGTAACAACCCACCATCCAAAGATAAATGTTGTTAAATTTGGGCACTTGGTGTTGGTTTAATCCTCACCATCTATTCAAAAACTTGGTATGCCTGCCTATCTATAAAAAGGCAGTCATTTTCTCTCATTGTAAGGTTGGACAAATGAATTGTTGAGACTATGCAAAATTTCTAATTTAATACAAAGCATGATTACATGTGTTGCTACACATTGGGTTGTTGTGTTATCAATTTTGGATTTCATGGTTCATTTCCATTCTTGCTTAGATAAAGTACAATTGCAATGGTGAATGAATGTTTAGATATTTGATGAATACCTTGGTTCATACCATTTGTTTCTTGCTGATTGTAAGTAAATTTGTATGGTTAGTCTGAACCCACTTTATGAATTAAGTTCAATTGCATAACACTAATTAAGTTGTGCTAGTAATTGGGTGTTTAATGAATGTATGTGATTTGAAAATCTTACAATACCATTGAAGATTGCACCATTTATGTGGCATTGTGGTTATATCCTGGTTAAACAGAAATTGGTTTTATATTGGGTATTTATCTATCTACAGCATTTGATTTGTCCTTAGGTTTTACTTATCATCTCTTTACCCTTCAATCCTTCTACAATTTTTACATAAGATTGATAGACTTAGGGTTTTAAGCAGCATTACATTGCTCATTTGCTGGAAAGTTTTAGACTTAACAATTTGTATCACCTAGGGTTTCTGCATACATATTACTGTCATATTCTTTATAAACCCCACATTACATGTAAGTCCCCTTGGTTGGAGCAACAAAGCACATATCCACCGAGTTATCCTACAATTCAAGACCTGACATTAGAAACTGAAAGGAAGATAGGTGTGCAGAAAATGCTTCCTACACTAATCTAATGAGGAGAGGGCTATGTAAATTCAAATTAATCATTACAACTATAGCAACATAGAACATCTAATAGAGATATTGCAGAAATACACATGAACCAAAAAGAAGACAGAAGAAGAGAGACAAAGATTTACGGTGGTGAAAACTCTTATCGGGTGAAAAACCCCACACTCAGAAACTTGCACAATGTATTAACAAATCTGAAAGTTGTTTACAATACACTTGCAATGCAAGCTTCAATGGTCTTTGACACTCATGTGTGGAGTCAATCTGGTAGCATAACAGTACCTATAAACCTGTGATACAACTCCCTCTCCAAGCACCTGTTTATATAGAAAATATAAGGCAATATTGAACCTATCTTGGGATGGATGTCCAACTTGGCTTCATGGCCCAAAATCCATGCCTAAGGACACTTGGTTAACATTGTAGAATGTGCCTGACACTTTTCCACATATCCCATCCCAAAGAGGTCACCTATTTCCAAAATGGGCTATGACAGATGCTCTTACGACACTTATGACCGTCATAGAATTTGTCATAGTGGTTACAACTTATAGTTGTAAGAGAATCTGTCATACATAGGCTATAAATAACATATTCTCTTACATGTCATAGTCCACCTTGGGGTGCCCAACTATGCCTTTTTCAAAGATGCTTCATGACACATGTCCTCACTTGTCTTACATGCTTCTATTTCTAACTCTTACATGTCATAACTTCGTCATAGGAATTCGTCATAACTGTTTCGGTCAAACATTCCCTTACACAACATGAAAGGTGCCGACACATGGCAAAATGCTCCTACCATAAAGTGGGATGCCTATCTCCTCATGTGAGGACAAAATTACAAGTTGTCATCTTCCATGTAGGATGACACATCACTGTGCCACATCCCACAACATGAGAATATGAAATTTACAATTTATTTACAACTTAGGCAATTAATTAATATATACAAAGATAAATAATGCAAGGAATTACCAAGGTTGAGACACCTTAATTCTCAACATTCTCCCACTTGTCGAACACCTTGTAAGAGCCAATAGAATAACATAATTTAACTGCTATAGGCCGAGAGGCCTATAGACTCCGAATACCATTTGAACTTCTCTGTGCCCACTAGTTTAGTCAATGCATCTGCAACATTCTTCAAAGTATCTACCTTCTCTAAATTTACCTTTCCATCCTCAACCATGTCTTGCACAAAGTGAAACTGAACAACAATGTGCTTTGTTCTAGCATGGAAAGTTGGATTCTTTGTGAGGCAAATTGCACTCTGACTGTCATAACTGATCGTGATTTGACCTGCATCAACACTAATATCTGAACAATCTGTTAAGCCAAATGGTTTCCTTACAAGCATGAGTTGCTGCCATATACTCAGCTTCTGTCGTGGACAAAGCAACCACAGGTTGTCACTTACTCATCCAACTAATAGCACCACCAAATAGTTTAAACACGTAAGCATTGGTGGATCTCCTGCTGTCAATGTCACCTACCCAATCTGAATCCACAAATCCATGAATATCAACAGAATGCGGAGGTCCTATAAAATTACCATGATAGCATATGGAATACTTGAAAGTACCCCTCAAATATCTAAGCACTCGCTTAACTGCATCCCAATGAACCCATCTAGGATTAGCCATAAATCGACTAAGGACTCCCACTACTTGGGCAATGTCTGGTCTTGTGCAGACCATAGCATACATCAAACTACCAACAACACTAGCATAAGTTACTCTGCTCATGTCTTCCACCTTACTAGGAGATTTTGGACAATCCTCAATAGATAACTTTGTCCCCAAAGAAATGGGAACACATAATGGTCTACAATCTGCCATGCTAAACCTGTCCAACATGGTCTTCACATAGTTACTCTAGCTTAACCAAAGTTTTTTGTTGGTTCTGTCTCTTGTGATTTCCATTCCTAGAATGTACCTAGCTGCCCCTAAATCTTTCATTTCAAATGGTGCTGACAACTGAGATTTAAAATCAGAAATCATATTCTTACCCTTCCTAATGAGCAACATATCATCAACATACAGTGCAACAATGAGAATATGATCACCATCAAACTTATAATACACACAGTGATCTAATTTCGATTTCACAAATCTAATTGACAACACAAAGGCATCAAACTTCAATTACCATCTCCTAGGGGATTGCTTCACACCATGCAAATAATTCTTAAGTTTGCAAACCAAATTTTCATTACCTTTCACCATGTAATGCTCTTGCTGTGACCTGTAGATTTCTTCTTCCAAATCACCATGAAGGAAAGTTGTTTTCACATCCATTTGTTCTACCTCTAAGTCATAAGCTGCTACAAGAGACAACAGGAATTGAATGGATGTCAGCTTTGCAATGGGAGAGAAGATCTCACCATAATCTATACCCTCCACTTGTGAATACCCCTTCGCAACCAATCTAGCCTTATACTTCTCAACACGGCCATCTGCACCAAATTTCTTCTTGAACACCCATTTCCATCCAACAGGTTTCCATCCAGGAAGCAAAGGCACCAAGTCCCAAGTTTGATTCTTTTCCAAAGAAGCCATTTCATCCTCCATGGCCTCCTTCCAGGAACTTGCATCTTTCATGTCCATAGCCTCTGATACAGTTCTAGGTTCATCACTGTTAGTAAGCAAAGCAAAAGCACAACTAGAATCAAGCAATGTAAAACCAAACCTTTTTGGTTGCTTTCTTAACCGTGTAGACCTCCTCAAAAGCTAAGGTTGAGGTTCATCTTCTTCATCTAAGCTTTCAGAGCTGCTAGAGCTCTCCTCATCATCAGTTCCAACATTGTCTTTCTGTTCAGTCTTCTCAGTGGTAGCAGGAAATTGAACAACATCCTCTTTCTTTTCTTTTTCTTTTGGCTGTAAAATAGTGGAAGAAGATGTAAGCTCTCTGAAGATGACACTTTTGCTATACAACACTTTTTTAGCCACAGGGTCCTAAAGCTTGTATCCTTCCACACTAACACCATAGCCAATGAAGATACACTTAAGAACCTTGTTTTCCAATTTTGACCGCTTCTCCCTAGGCACATGTGCATATGCCTCACAACCAAAAACACGAATATGCCTTATTGAAGGCTTTCTACCAGACCACATCTCCATGGGTGTCTTTCCAACAAGAGTTGATGTAGGAGATCTATTTACAAGATAGTAAGCAGTAGCAACAGCTTCAGCACAAAACTTTTGTTCTAGGCCAGCTCCACTAAGCATACTCCTAGCCTTCTCCATCAGTGTCCTGTTCATCCTTTCTGCAACTCTATTTTGTTGCGGGGTGTATGGAGTTGTCTTATGTCTTTCAATCCCAAGTTTCTTGCAATATTTATCAAATTCTATAGAATAGAACTCACCACCATTGTCAGTTCTCAAACACAATCTTTTTACCAGTCTGATTTTTAGCAAAGGCCTTAAACTCCTTAAACTTACTATAGACTTCAGATTTGCTTCTGAGAAAATAAATCCATGTCTTTCTACTATAATCATCTATGAAAGATACAAAATATACATATTTTGATAATGAAGGAACATTAACAGGACCAAATACATCAGAATGAACAAGGTCCAACACACGAGAAGATTTATGAGAACTTGAATAAAACTGAACATGGTTTTTCTTTCCATAAATGCAATGTTCGCAAAAGTTGAACTCAAGATTACAATCAGTTAACCCCTCAATGATGTTTTTATTTTTTAGGGTACGTAGACCCTTCTCACCAATGTGACTAAATCTCTTATGCCATAACATTGTCTTTTCAGCAGGAAGTTCAACTTCCAAGGCATGATTACAAACATCAGAACTAGAAACACCAGATCTCTTAACTGCTCGTTCAGATGGTGGGGATGAAGTGACTGCTTCCCTCTTTCTTGAATCAGAAGAACTATTGCATTGTGAAATGCATACCTCCAGCTGAAATAGAGTACCTCTACTAGTACCCTTAGCAAGCACCATAGCTCATCTAGTCATCTTGCATCCTTCTTTCGAAAAGACAACCTGCACACCTGCATCATTCAAACTACTTACAAAAAGCAGGTTTTGTGCTAAGCCTGGGATATGCATGACCCCAGAGATCCCCTTCACTCTACCATTGGGGAATTGGATAGAGACTCTTCCATGACCAACAATCTTCAAATGAGAGTCATCACCCAAGTACACCTTTCCACCATCGAACTTCTCATACTTAGTGAACCAGTCTCGATGCGAGGTCATGTGGAATGATGCACTAGAGTCAATCAGCCACACATCATCAGATGCATGGGTTTCCAGGGCTGTGATGAAAGCATTACCATCATCTTGTGATTTGTCAAAATCTAAATCTAGGGTATTCTTCTTCTTTTTCTTTTCTTCTTTGCATTCCTTTCGGAAATGCCCAGATTTACCATAGTTCCAATAGATAGCCTTGGACTTTCCAGGAGATTTGGATCTCCCACAGGATTTGGATCTACCCTTCTCATCTTTCTTGTCCTTCTTTTTCCCTTTGTCCTTAGGTCTTTCATGAACTACAAGAGCCTCTTTGGCTACATTAGAAGACTTTCTCCACAACTCTTCAGATAAAAATGAAGAAACCACTTCATCCATTTTGAATGTGGATGTGGTGCTTCCAATATCCATGACAAGGTGATCCCATGAGTCTGGCAAAAAAAAAGAAAGGCCATACACCGATCCTCCTCCTCCATCTTCACACCAATAGATGTCAATTGTGCAACCAATATATTAAAAGCATTCATATGTTCAGCAACGGATCCTCCGTCCTCCATTTGAAGAGAATACAACTTCTTTCTCAGAAAAAGTTTATTAACCAGGGATTTGGCTTGATACACATCTCCCAACTTCTTCCAAAGCATGGTTGCAATTTTCTCCTCATGGATATTTAACAATATAGAATCAGGAAGACTAAGTCTTATGAGACCCTTAGCCTTCCGATCCTTGAGATCCCACTCATCTTGTGACATTGTAGTTGGTTTAGTTCCATTAACACTTTCCCAAAGGCCTCGATCAATAAGCATGTCTTCCATCTTGAGCTTCCACAGCTCAAAATTAGTGTCATTGAATTTCTCCACTTCAAATTTTCTAGATGTACTTGCCATCTCCTTGCTAAAATAGAATTCATAATACTCTACATAGACTCCCACTCAACTTAAGATCAGCTCAAAAAACCCCTACCCAACAGCTAAGACCAAAACTGGCCATGCTCTGATACCAACTGAAAGGAAGTTAGGTGTGTGGAAAACGCTTCCTACACTAAACTAATGAGGAGAGGGCTATGCAAATTCAAATTAATCCTTACATCTACAAAAACATAGAACATTTAATAGAGATATTGCAGCAATACACATGAACCAGAAAGAAGACAGAAGAAGAGAGACAAAGATTTACGGTGGGGAAAATCCTTATCGGGTGAAAAACCCCACTCAGAAACCTACACAATGTATTAACAAATCTGAAAGTTGTTTACAATACACTAGCAATGCAAGCTTCAATGGTCTTTGACACTCATGTTTGGAGTCAATCTGGTAGCATAACAGTACATGTAAACATATGATACAACTCCCTCTCCAAGCACCTGTTTATATAGAAAATACAAGGCAATATTGGACCTATCTTGGGATGGGCGTCCAACTTGGCCTCATGGCCCAAAACCCACACCTAAGGACACTTGGTCAACATTGTATAATGTTCCTGACACTTGTCCAAATCTCCCATCCCAAAGAGGTCACCTATTTCCAAAATGGGCTATGACAGATGCTCTTACGACACTTATGACTGTTATAGAATCTGTCATAGCGGTTACAACTTATAGCTGTAAGAGAATCTGTCATACATAGGCTATAAATAGCATATTCTCTTACAACATGTCATAGTCCACCTTGGGACACCCAAATATGCCTTTTTCAAAGATGCTTCATGACACATGTCTTCACCTATCTTACATGCTTCTATTTCTGACTCTTACATGTCATAACTTTGTCATAGGAATCCATCATAACCGTTTCGGTCAAACATTCCCTTACACAACATGAAAGATGCTGACACATGGAAAAATGCTCCTACCACAAAGTGAGATGCCTATCTCCTCATGTGAGGACAAAATTACAAGTTGTCATCTTCCATGTAGGATGACACATCACCGTGCCACATCCCACAACATGACAATATGGAATTTACAATTTATTTACAACATAGGCAATTAATTAATATATACAAACATAAATAATGCAAGGAATTACCAAGGTTGAGACACCTTAATTCCCAACAGAAACCTTAGGGCAGTCCTATTCTAGATCTAATGGGATAGGATTCCTTTCAAGAGAGGTGAGATATCATGTATCTTACATGTGTTGTTGCGTGCTAAAACACCCATCAATAGGTTATTTAATAAAATAAAACCTAAGTAAAATATAGGTAAAAAGAATGTAAGCGAAGTCAGGATTCCAATGCAATGAACGACGTGAAAATCTGACTTCACAGGCCCAAGATATGACAATTTAAATGAAGACTACTTTAGAAAAAATTTAAAATTTTCTATAAATAGTAAAAGAATTTTACTATTTACTATTTTATAAATAGTAAAAGAATTTTAATATTTACTATTCATTTTAACATGACATTTATAGTAATTTGAGTGAATTATAGAGCTAAAATGCCTTGCATACAAGCATATCAAGCACTAGGGCTGGATGCACTAAGGGCACGCATGGAGCAGGGCGTTGTCATGCATGAGGTACATTTTTTTTGTTTTTTATCAAAATTTTGTATTGATTTTTGTGTCGAAAGGAGAAATTCATGGAGTGCTAGCATCTGAGATGGGTGGTCATCTCTAAGTTAGGAACTTAAATATGTCAAGTACACAGGCATCCTTTAGATGTGCAAGCATTTAAAATAGGTGGCGGCATCTGAGGGATGTGCTAGTGTCTCAAAAAGGTGCCAACGTTCGAGAACTTAAAGATGGAAAATTTTTAAGATTTTGAACCTTTTGAAAATGCTATGAAACTATGTGGTAGTTTGATAATATTATATACTTGATGAGCACAACATCCTCTAGTGATGTAAGAGCATATCAGAGGGTCATACTTTTCCCTTTTGCACAATCAGTAGACCTCCTTATCACTAGAGGAGGTGGCGCTACTGTGGGTCATCAGGCTATGGTATGTATACACTATGCTAGAGATGTAATTTCATGATTGTATTCTTATGGCATTGATGGAGAGGTTGGACCCAGACACCTCTATCTTTCATCTTCCAATGGTAGAGATGATAGTCACACTAGAGGATGTGTACTAGATTCTACGGCTACTAGTCCAAGGATGACCCATTTCTATTATTACTGAGAGGTCATCTAGTTATGTTGCAGAGGGCTAGTTGTATGCACTTAGATTGTCTATCCTTAGTGATCCCTTAGGGAACATACATCTAAGGTGGTTAGTGTAGGGAAGCAATAGGATCCCACTAGTTTGTTGAGTGATGATAGCTACTGTCACTATCCATGTAGCACCTGATATGCGAGGTGGCTAGTTCCATAGGGGTCTCATTCACACTATCAGGGAGATGGAGGAACAAAGGATGATGTTTACATGGGGTGGCACTATGCTTTCACACTTATTCCATGATCTAGGATGTTACATCCATTATGAGAGCATGAGCTTGATGGTGCAAGAGCACCTAACAAAAAGAGGAATTACTTAGTTTGTCAAGGCTTGTAAATAGTTGTCATAGAGGTGTTTTGGTGTGTCAAGACTAGTTAAGTGGTAATAAGGTCTAAACAAGACCATTTTTCTATGTTAATGTCATTTTGTAACCTAGGTGTCTAGTTTTGTAAAATAAACAATGCAATGTAAAGAGGTAATAGGTAGAAGTTAAAGAGACAAACTTGATTTTTGGTTGCCAAATGATTGGTATTCCTTGAAACCCTATTGAAGAGGATGAAAAATCATTGAATGGAGTTTGGAGAAGATAGAAAAGAGAAAATAAAGTGGAAACAGTTTAGATTTACCCTATTTTTCATTGTTTTTACTATATTTTTACTATTTTTCATGCAAGTATGGCCTAGTATGGCCCCGTGATACTTTGCACCATACATGGTTGGATACCATTTTGTGTTACCTTTCATTTTTATATAATTTTTTGGTTTGACATTATTGTATAAGGATTTTATGCTCATTTTTTGGTGCACAGCCCAGTAACCTAGGGTTTGGCTGTTTTAAGGAGGAAATCAGTGTTTCTAAGTGCTACGACCATGGGAAAATTGTACAAATCAGTGAAATGGTAGATTTTGAATTCATTTAAATGTTTTCTTCACTTGTGGAGCAGAGTAAGGTGTTTTATGGTGTTTTTGAGCAAGCCCTAATGTTGTTCTTCCTATTTTTTAGGAGAAATAAGGGTTTTAGCTTTGCATGCTTGAATTTCATTAGGTAAATGAAGGTATTGATCAAACTAGTGGTGGATTTTATCCATTGGTAACCAATTGAAGGTTTTGAAGTGCAGTTGGTAAGTTGGGAAGCCAAATACCTCATAGTTCCTTTGGAAAAGAGGCCTAATTAGCCTAGAATTTAGCAACAGCAGTGAATTATTCTTTATATTTCTCTGAAGAAACATTGGGTGAGATTTTGATATGTTGTGTAAGTCCCTAATGGGTGCTGTAAAAGGTATTTTTTGTGTGGGTTAGAGTCCACTTTACAAAAATATGTCAACAAAACCCTACTAGGAGGGCTACAAGGCAAACAAATCCTTTTGAAGGAACTACAATAACCATAGAAGATTGAAACTTGAAGATTGGTTCAATTGTCATTTGTAAACATTCCTTACTCTATTTTACATCACTTGATGACCTTCACTTTACTATAGGTGTGGGATTTTGAGAACATCACATGTACGTGGTTGATAGGGGTTCCTACCACCACCATCTAGATGCAGCCTCGATCTCACACCTATGGCCTGAGGAGGCCATGTCAATTCAAGAATCTTTTATACTATAGGTAAACATTTGATAGATTACATGCTATAGATGTAGTATGGCGGCCTTACCAATATATGTCGTGATGGGTAGGACGAATGTAGTAGTTGGCATGGATGCAGAAGGACAAACTTCTAGTTAGTCACCTTGATCATATTATAGTGCCCTTTTACTATGAACCAGGTAGTTTGGGTAGATACATGGTATCCCAAGCATGTCCCCTACATACATTCACTCACATTGGAGTGTCGTTTGACTCGGAGACTAGCCTCATCCCACTATCGTAGAGGTGGAAGTTAGTGATCAAGAGGTGGAGGACTAGATCACGATGCAGTCACGGATGTAGATGATGTAGGGGTGATGATAGGGTACACAGTGTGGTGGACTTCCATGAGACTAGCCCTAATTTTTCCTGATGATGCCCTTACCGATGATGCATGTCCTCTAGCAAAGCAGGGGTCAAAGGATGAGATGGCTGAGAGGAAAGAAAGGGAGAGAGAGAGGGAGGGGGAGAAGGAGGAGGAGGAGGAGTAGGATCAACCTACACTAGTATCAGGGACTCAATGACAATGAGATTAGGCTGGTGCCACCATAAAGGAGAGGCCTAGAACCTGACCTTGAGTCACATGAGCTACACCTTCAATTGACTATATCTCTAGCCAGACAATGTGAGGGGAGTCAAGAAGTGCAGTTGCTATGAGATCCACTATAGTACTTGTGGTAGGGGAAGGTATGACAGGTATCATTCAGTACCAAGTGACAATAGTGGGGCTCCTAGATACTGATTGGCAGACCGGGGACCTAGGTGAGGGTTGTTATTTGCTTTAGTTACCTTGATAGAATAATAGACATGTATATGCATATATTGATTTTGGATTTTATATGATGACGAGATATGACACATGCCTTGTTTGATTTTGTGGTGTGCACATGAGAGTGGCTTGACTACATTGGTTAAGTCATTGCTAAGATGGTCCCCACTATTTAGCTCCAATAGGGTGTGCAGGCCAGTCACAAGCCTCAGCAGACAACAGGGTGGCACATGGAGGTCTTCGAACCAATGGCTTAGCTAAGAGTGGCCTTAGAGGAGGCAAAGGCTGAGAGGTCTCTAGCTATCACTCAGGTCACTGTTGTGATAGAAAAGCTACACCATGATAGGGTGAAGAGAGATCATGTCATGAGGAGAGCTCAAAATGCAGAGACTACCTGTGACTCTCTATAGACATAGTTTACTATTTAGAGCATACCAGCCACATGTCTGGACCATCCTAGAGTTCATAACTTGATGGATGAGATGAGATAGCTATGAGCTCAGCTCACTCAGCTACAACAATAGGTTATGGATGGGAGGACAAAGGTTGTAGAGATGAGAGGCTAGGTGAGGGGCATGCATTCACAAAGCCATAGCCACTCATGCTCTGTAGCATCTCACCAGGAGCCTTCTGTGCAATAGCCACCACTAGGTCCAAAGGTTTCATGCTCCTATGGTGAGAGTTGAGATTACATGATTGTATTATGATTTTATGATATGCAACATTTTGATGCAGTGGTCATTTTTATATACCTTATAAATTTGATATATATATATATATAATGTGATGATGTATGTATGTTTTTCTCATGTGATGTGGATTATTTAATTAAATGCTATTATGATTCAATTAAACAACTATATAATTGTTTAACTAAATACTAGAATGATCTAATTAAATAATAGTTGTCTAAAATTTATGCAATTAAATTCAATAAAGATCTAATTGGTAAATTGGTAACTTGAACAACGAAAATTATCTAATCAAATACTTATGAAAGATATAATTAAGTAATTATGAATATATTATTTAATTGTTCTCACAATTAAATAATCAACATGGTAAAGAATGAGGTAATTTCCATTTATTTCTCAATGAAAACTACAACTAACATTCAATACAATGTGTAATGTGTCGAGAATAGAAAACAACAAGCTTACAACTACCATGTAAAGTATTAAAAGTACTAAACAAAGATAACACATTGTTGCTTTTAAAAGAAGAGAATTGTATATTTAACAAAATACACAATTTAAAAAGAGATCATCACACAAGAAAATAAAATGTGTTCATAATCAAATGACATAAGGAAAGTTACGAATAAAGTCAAAACTTATCTACATGAATGCCACACTAAAGAAAGAAACTAGGTATAATAATGACCCAAATGCATAGCATTTATGGGCTCTTTAAGAGGCTTAACTTCCATCGTAGAGAGATCATATGCATCATACCCATAGATAGTAGTGGCAATGTAAGGTCCTAACTAGTTTAGATTGAATTTACCTTTGGTACCAGTGGGAGCATTCACATTCCTCTTGTTTTCGTATAGTACTAGATCATTCACCTCAAAGGATCTGTTAATAATACATTGATTATAGGCACAATTTAAGGTCTTTTGATAATCTTGAAGATGCTCGAGAGTGTGAAGGTGTTGTTCATCAATCATCTCAAGTTGTAAAAGACACTGATCATGATAAGTATTGTCATCAATAAGGCTTTGGAGGGAAATTCACAATGAAGGAATTTCCAACTCTAGAGGCATAATAACATCGACACCATAGATGAGATTGTATGGAGTTGTTCTAGTGGCTATATGAATACTTGTGCAATAAGCCCACAATGGATATGAAATTTGAGTGTGCCAATTCTTACCATGTTTATTAATGGTTTTACGAAATTTTTTCTTAATGGTTTTATTTGACGCTTTTGCTTCGCCATTCGACTCTGGATAGTATGGCATAGAGAAATGGTGTTGAATTTTAAATATTTTCATAAACTAATTCACATCCTTGTTCTTAAATGATGTACCATTATTAGAAACAAAGGTGAAAGGAAGTCCAAAATGAGATATAATGTCTAAGAGAAAGCAACAAATAACTTTAGCAGTCGTGGATCAGAGAGGAACAACTTTGACCCATCTTGTGAAGTAATCAGTTGCTGTGATGATGAATATATGACCTCAATAAGAAGGTGTAGAAATCTTTCTGATGATATCTAAGCCCCAAATAGAAATTGGCCAAGGTAGTGTCTAGGCACAAAGTTCTTGTGCAGAAGCTCATATAAGGTTGTTATGTTGAAATTGAGGGCAATTCTTAAGAAAAGAAAAGGAATCTTATTCCATGCTTCTCCAATAGTAACCCATTCGGAGCAATTTTTAAACTAGAGAATGTCCACCAAAATGCCCCCCATAGGCACTAGAGTGGGCCTCTTCAAGGGCAATGGGGAATTCATCTTTAGTTAAGCAATGTAAGAGAAGATCATTATAGGAACAATGATAGATAATATTAGAGAGAATGATGTAACACACAACAATATTATGAATGCAAGTTCAAGCACTCTTCAAAGAACTAGGGGAAAAAGGTACTATCAATCAGATAAGTGTATTTATGGGATTACCATTCCTCTGAGTCTAAGTTATAGTAGGAAAGGGAATTTATTGAACTACAATCACCAATAGAAGGTGAAGATAGATTTTGAATTGTGAATTGATAATTATCCTCAGAATCATCACAAGGTAAAAGAGAGGAAGCACTTGCCATTGCATCAACATGATGATTGTCCTTATATGGAATATTGACGATGGAGAAAGAAGAAAAAAGATCAAGAATTGACAAAGCCAATTCACGGTATTAAGACAATTTATCTTATTTAGCTCGGTAAGAGCACACGACTTGTTTTATAATTAACTAAGAATCACCATGAATTCTAATATGTTTAATATTAAGAGATAGCATGACACACAAGCCATCAATAAGGGCTTTGTACTCAACTATTTTATTAGTACAAATAAAGTTCAAATGAAAGGAAAGAGGAATCATCTTACCAGAAGGAGGTATCAAAATGACACCTGCCCTAGAGCCGGTTCAACGTCTAGATCCATCAAAGAACAAATCCCACGTTTAATCCTTTTCTATAGAAAGAATATGATCATCAGGCAATGAGTCCTTCTTAGAAATAGAAAAAGGAGAAGGATCCTTAGCCAAATGATTGGCTATGACTTGTCCTTTTATTGCCTTCTGAGAGACAAATTTAAGGTCAAGTTCCAATAGCAACATAACCCATTTAGCAAGTCTTCCTGAAAGATCCATTTTTTAAAACAAATGTTTTAGAGGGTCAAAATTTACAATTACATGTGTCTTAGCATGGAGGAAGTAATTTTGAAGTTTACTCATTGCAAATACAAGAGAAAGACATTACCTTTCTAAGATTACGTATCGAGTTTCATAATCAAGTAGAGTTTGGCTGATCTAATAAACAACTCGTTCCCTATCCTCATCACCATGTTAAGCTAATAAGGTTGCTAAATCATGTGATGAAGCAAATGTATATAAGAGGAAAGAACATCTTAAGATGGTTTTGGTTCCCAAATCTACACACATCAATCTCTAAAGGTTTTCCAATTCTTATGATTAAGTTCAATGGAGATCTGGCCAATAGAGTGGGAGATTATTTTTCACCTATCTCCCCTACACTTTAGACTCTGCCAAACCTAGGGGGTGTCCCATATTTGCAATCAACAGATTTGTCTTTCACTATATCAGACAGAAATATTCTCATAAATTTGTACCAATATGTGTAAGATAAACCCTAGACTGACAATATTCTTGGATTATCTTCACTATTTAGTCTAGAGAACATACATTTTAACCTACTCAAACTACAATCAAACAAACTAAAATATTTTTAATGATTTATCTCTAGATTTTTGTTCTTTCTGGACCCAAGTAGACAAGTAAATTTCTTGATTGGTGCCTATTTTGGGTAAAATTAGATTTGTTAATCTTTTGTGGCTTAGATGTTAAAATCCTCCTTTCACCCTAACATTGAAGGATCTAGGGTCAAGTGGTGAGCACTATCATACCCTAGATCACTTGCAAATGAGGGAAAGCTTAGATCAGGGAATTAATTATCATTTTTTCCTTCTCCTATGCTCAATTGACCATTAAAACCCCAATTACACAAATACGACAACAAATTAATGAATTATGGAAAAAGCTCCTGCAAACGGAAGTAAAATGCCAAATTATAGAATACGTGTTTTTGGGGTTCCAAAGAAGAATAGTCGGGGACACTGGAGCAGGTGCCCAAGTCTAAGGTACCTACTTTTTTGGGGAATCTAGACCTTCTTCAGACACTGATCAGCCCTGTAACTTCTATTTTCCAAAATCAGTCTGCAAAGGACACTGAAGCGAGCGCCCTAGTCCTAGAAGTGCTCCTTTGTCTATCTTTTCTTTAGATCTCAAATCCCTAATGTATTTCTAGCCTTTCTGCAACTCCACTTTTCCCAGATACAACACTTGTAACCTATAATCAGAAGACTTGGTTTGGGGGTTGTGGTGTTTATAGGTTTGCCTCAGTCAAACCCCAGAGGACACTTAAGTCTCCAAACACTATTGTCAGATAAAGAGTGCATGCCCTTGTGAGGCAGAGGCCAAAAAAGGAATCAATGATAAAAACACAATGATATGTCACCTTGTAGTGAAGCTTTCATGGAGGAAGATGCTCTTCATGCCATGAAGGAATTGATGCTCAAATCTACAAATCTCAATACACAAAACATACAAGTCTGTGTTGGCAAGAGACACTATATGGATTCATGGTTGTTGTCATTGATGGCAACAAAGGTCATCCCACATATCCGCAAGTCATAATGTGTCTCTACCGGAAGTCAGAATAAAGAATGTTGTGGTCCGGTGAACAAGAACAGAGCATGTGGCAAGGTCCGACAGATTGGTCCGGACCTCTCAGAGGAAGTGTCTTGGTGTAGTGCGGATTTGGGGAAGTCAAGAGGACTACCTTGAGTGGTATATTCCAAGGATTTAGCCTCCGGTGATGGACAAGGAAAAAGATATGAATAGTTGAGTACCGGATTCCTGAGAGACAGTGAAAACAGAGGAAGAACTGACTGACAGAGTATCAGACTACTTTCTAGATGTGTTACTATTGATGATAGAGGTTGTGAAGGCATGAATCATGTTTGGCCGACATGATTAATGATATCTACAGGTATATGCTTGATCTGCATTGCTTGGTGAGGAAGGATTCAGCCGACAGAACAAAAGTTTGTAAGAAACTAGACTGTTCCGGATGCCGACTAGAAAGGTGATGAAATTACTTGTGCGGATATATATAGAGGATGGATTTAGTTATGAAGAAGTGTATTGTGTGAAAATGATATGCGAATAAGTCCAGAACAGAGCAGAGGTAGCAAAAAGGATCCGGTATGTGAAAGATAGCAGAATAAAGAACAAAGGAAAGATGAAGTGCAGCAGATCAGTGTACTGAGCCTAACCGGAACTGAACTCCAGCATATGCAGATGCTTCCAATCAGTTCAAGACTGTGATTCTTATCACTTTGTAGACAGTGTGTCTTCTTGTAGGCAGTGGGCCTCTTGTGAGCAGTGTGCTCGGGCAGTGAGCCCTAATTGGCAAGTGCCATTTTGTAATTTCCTATTCTTCTAACAGAGAATAATTTTGGGTTAATCACCCCGTGGTTTTCTCCCTTAACAGGGTTTCCACGTCAAAAATACTGTGTCATGTGTTTCTTATTTCATGATTAATGTTTTGTGTTTGATTCTATGCTGCATCAATTAAAAAGAAAGTTCAATAAGGGAAATAATTAGGATAACTGATTCACCCCCCCCCTCTCAGTTATCAACAATTGGTATCAGAGCTAAGTTCCTCCTAATAGAGCCTAACAGCTTGAGGAAGATCTGGGATTTCAAATGGATGCATATGGTTTAAGGGAGCAACTCAAGACTGCTCTTGAGGATCTTGAACAGTCAAATTCTGAAGTCAGTGAATTAAAGGAAAGACTCAAACAGGCTGATGAATTCATGAGAGAATTAAAAGACAAATTAAGTCTCTCTATGAAAAAGAGAAAGGAGCTGCTCCAACAGTTGGCAAGACAAAGTGAAGAAAGCAATACAAATGAAGAATTGACTGAGCAAACCAAGTTATGTGAAAAGTTATCAAAAGAAGTCATTATGTTAAGACATGAAATGGAATCAGGAACTATAAAGTTTACTCAAGAGATTGAAGAAAAAAGAAAGGCTGAAGACAATCTAAGACAATCTCTTAAAGAAAAATCAGAAGAATGCCACCAGATGGACAGGATTATCAGACATCTTGAATCTGATCTTGAAAATGCCAAAGATAATGAAGAAAAACTTGAGGATCAAATTGCCTCTCTCAAAAGAGACCTTCAAACAGCAAATGAATATAAAGAGAAATTCAAGATAAGTTCTGCTCAACTTGAAGTTCTTCTTGGAAGTCAAAAGAGGACAGATGACAAGTATGGTTTGGGATATGAGAAAGGAGAAAGCTCCGGATCCGGTCAGAAGAATCTTGGATTAGAAAATCCAAGGAGCAGGCCTAGAAGACCTCCGGTAAGACAGCCAAATGCTCAAAGATATCCATCCTTCAATGGATACTGTCACAGCTGCAACCACTTTGGTCACAAAGCTAATCAGTGCAGAATGAGAATGAATCAGATTAATTCATCCTTCTCCGGACAGTGCTTCAACTGCAAAAGGTATGGACACAAATCCCATGAATGCAGAATTATGCAAGTAAACAAATCATTCAAAGGTAGATGCTTCACATGCAATAGAGTAGGTCATATGGCTAATCAATGCAGATCAAGAGGATATCAGTCAAATATGCAAAGAAATGTTATTTGCCAAATCTGCAATAGGTCCGGTCATAATGCTAAAGTCTGCAGAAACAAGTATCAGGACAAAAGAGGTCCGGTGTATAATCAGAATCAAGACAAGGGTAAACAAAAGATGAATGCGGATGAAGTTAGGAATCAGATGAGCAAGATTTGGGTGAAGAAAAGTTCAGAGAATGTAGAGGTTGGATCCGTACCAGACTCTGGTGCTGATATTTCTTCCGGAAATTAAAAAGTGAGCTCAGGCTCAGGGGGAGACTCAAAGAAAATCCTGTTCCCCTAGCCAAACAAGTGGTGCCGAATGTGGCACAAGATGCGGATTAAAGGGTTTGCAGATATGAGTCTTGAGATGCTTCAGTCAAGTTTTCAGAGGTCCGCATGGAGTTATGGAGAAGCTGTGATCGATCAAATAAGACCTGTTCAGGGAGATGCTCCGGTATGACAAAGGATTACAAAAAGGTCCGGAGAGATCCGGAAGTGCACTATCTTGTTCTGCGGATTGGACAGAATGTTTGGGATGTTCTTGTAATATGTTACCTCTATTTATTCATGATTGAAAGATCCGGATGATATTCACAGATCGGGACTAATCCGGGATACTCCAAGCTATCCAGACAAGGCGAACCAGAATAATGTAGGTGAAGCATTTATTGCAGACAGATATTAGGGTTCGCGGAGCAATATAAGGGATTTCTCAAAAGTCATTTGCTCATTCTGTACTCAAGAAGAAGCGAATAGTGGAGCTCTGCAACAAGATTCATCAAGCACACCAAGGATCTCCTGCCGAAGTCATTACATAAAGAAATCAATCCAATCACTCCGTGCAAGTCGAAGGTGCATAAGGTATTCTCCGTTTTTCATTACCTCACTGCAAATCTTTGAAGAATGGCTACTCCAAACATAGTTAAGATCTCTGATAGACCTCGCCCCTCATTCAAGAAACATCCCTACAAATCATTGGAGGTAGATCCACTAGGAGCCTTCTCTAGTGTTCCTCACGGAGTTTTACATACTGAAGACATTAGGGTTTACATACATGCAAGCATTGAGGAATTTGGGGAATTCAAATTAAGAGACCTCTATCACAAGCAACTGATAGACAATGCTTTTGAGCTTAAACCAGAGTATAAGGATATCCAGAAGAAACAGTTTGAGCAATTTATTCATTTCCCCTGCTTTGAAGAAGATGAATGGGTCCGGTATGTACTGAGCAGGATGCATGACAACTTTCTATGGCTGGATAGACCCTGCAAGATCACAAAAGAGGCAATCAGAGCAGTAACTGGTCTATACTCTTCCGGAGGGATACCTATCCTCAAATCTGTCAAGAACAACATTGTAACTGAGGCCACCGGATCAAAATTTGATAAGAGGGCAATGACCATTGAAGATATTTCGGATCCGGATATCAAATATGCATCCATGATAATAGGATACAAGATCTATCACTCCAGCAGGGAGAATTCTGTATCCGGAACTGCAGTATACACTGCCTATGAAATGCTAAGAAAGAATGCAGAATATGATCTCTGCGAACTACTGCTAAGCCAATTAATGGAAAATATACAGAAAATCAAGAAGGATAAGAAGAATTCCTTTAAGTATGGTACTCTTATTGTATGTCTATTCTTCTACTTCATGAATGAGCTACCCGGAACAAGTGGATGGGTATGGCAGAATGAAAAACCTGTTGCAGTCCAGATAAGAGACTATTTGCATGGACTTGGGGATGCAAAAGCGAGAAATACAGCTCTATGGGGATACTTCAAAAACTTTCAGAGCATGATGCAAGCAAGAGAGAGAATTCCCCAGTCTCTTGTTGAAAAATACAAAGACTCAGTGTGCTTTATGGTTGACACTGATCAGTGCCTAATGGAGACAGTGGAGCCAAGGACTGTCTGGATCATGCCCATGGGGTATGAAGTGGATGAACAGATAGTGGAGCTACATGTTCAACACATGCTAAGTCAGCCCAAAGATCCTAAGGCAAAAAGGTTTGGAACCTTTGAGGAGCTGAGTGTAAAAATACATGTAGAACTCAGGGAACCTGAGATTGAAAGAAAGGTGAGAAAAGAAGTAGAGCACATTGCTCAAGGCCTAGGCATCTCAAAGGAGGCACTTGATGCCAGCCGGGAAAAGAGGAGGAAGGCTGAGGAAGAAGAGAAAAGTAAAGAAAGTGCTCCGGTTGAAGCTCCCACCCGGACCAGATCATCAAAGAGATCTGCACCTCCCACAACCAAAAGTTCAAAACCGGAAGTCCAGGCATCCGGTAAGAGATCCAAGACAAAAGCCACAAGGGCTTATGGAAGCCAAAAGGATGAAGAGGAAACAGAGTCAGATGAGGGAGTAAAAGAAATAAAGAAACAGAAGAAGAAAGGATCCGGTAAGCCCTCCACAGGCCAAGACAAGGATGAAATGGCAGAGGTATCTGTTGAAAAGCCCACTCTATCTCTAGAGAGCATAATCAAGTCGGTCATGGTGGATGGAAACCTTCTACCAATGACTGAATCCTATGATGACTTCAGTGAGGCTGACCAAAAGACTCTGCAGGAAGCCACAGTTAAATATCTGAACATATATAATAAGGCTTTCATTGAGATCATATCTCTTATTCCTAAAAGCCTAGAAAAGGAATTGGAAGTAAGAAAGAATAATGCTCATGCTAAAGATCTTGAGATCCGGGAGCAGATAGCTATTCAGCTATATCCTCAAATTGATCCCAAGACAATGAACATTATCTTCAAGGACTGCAAAGATGAGTTCAGAAGCAAAGCCAGGATGAATCAACTCATGCTTGGTGAGACTGACAAAGTGGCCCAAGAAACAGAAGAGATCCTCCGGAAGGCCTTCAAAAGGTTCAATCTTCCTGTTGTAGAGGACTTAGGTACAGAAACAGCTGAGGACTTGGGTCCCTCTGCTCCAGAAGAAGTGGCCCATGAACAAGCTAGCATCTCTCCTCCGGTTTCCCCTACAGTCTCCGGATCCAAAGAAGAAGAGCAATTACAGGAGAAGGAAGCAGTGGTGAAAGACAAAGAGGTTGACAGTTCCAAGACTGCAGAAGAAAAGAAACATCTGTCTCCGGCAAGAGACACTGCACAAACTGTTCAAAAATTTTTGAGCAAAGAAACTTTAGAGATTGATGAACCGGAGCTTCTAAAAGGCCCATTCGACTTTGACTCTCTCTCTCTGGTACAAACAATGAAGATAGCTTCATTTGCAAATGCCAAGGCAAATGAAAAACTCCTGAAGTCTCATATGGAAGACTGTGAGTTGATAGAGGCTGCTTCCGGAGTACTTGTAAAGATTATGCCATCAATCCAGATAGATCTGACAGCCTCCACTTCCGGTAATCTAAAAACCTTAGTCAGCAGTGTTGATACACATTTTGATTCTCTAGAAAAATTAGCTGAAGAAAAGGTCCGGAAGGAATTTTTGGATAAGAGATTTTCAGAAATATTAGAATTAATCTCTAAAGATAGGAAGATTGTAAGCATTGGAATAAAGAGCTTAGAGAATGCTCTTAAGGATGGCGGTGACATCTACAAATTTTGTATATCCTGGTCAAAGGCAACAGCAGCATTTGACAAGAAAATAAAAGAGGAACAGGATAAGCTACAAAGCTTATCTCAAAGTTTTGATCCTCTCTCTTCCTCTATAATAAATCAAGAATGTCAGACTATTGCAGTCTTGAATGAAATAAAGAATCTTGAGAAGGAAAGGAAGAACATCACTAACCGGATGGGAGAACTTAGAAGGATTATAATCCCTAAGTTGGAAACTATGCATGAGGCCATCAGTGATGCTCATACCACCGCCCAAACAAAAGATCCGACAGATCTCAAGCGGGTAGAAGCTTTTGCATTTTTGTTAAGTGGTCACATTTCAATTTTGGATAGAATGAAGCAAAGTTGGGCTACAGAAATGATCCAATTGCAGACATCCTTTGCAGACATTCTTCAGTACATGTGAGTATGTAAATATGCGGCTATATATAGAAAATTTTTGAAAATTTTGGTGTGCAGACCCTACCCTTTGCCATTGATGTCAAAGGGGGAGTGAGGAGCAGTGAAAAATGAGGAATCCAACTAAGGGGGAGTTCCAGAAATTGTATATAAAGACAGAGCATCAACAAAGGGGGAGCATAGTGAAAACACTTAGTCATTTTTCACTAAGTGTTGCCATCAATGCCAAAGGGGGAGATTGTTGGCAAGAGACACTATATGGATTCATGGTTGTTGTCATTGATGGCAACAAAGGTCATCCCACATATCCGCAAGTCATAATGTGTCTCTACCGGAAGTCAGAATAAAGAATGTTGTGGTCCGGTGAACAAGAACAGAGCATGTGGCAAGGTCCGACAGATTGGTCCGGACCTCTCAGAGGAAGTGTCTTGGTGCAGTGCGGATTTGGGGAAGTCAAGAGGACTACCTTGAGTGGTATATTCCAAGGATTTAGCCTCCGGTGATGGACAAGGAAAAAGATATGAATAGTTGAGTACCGGATTCCTGAGAGACAGTGAAAACAGAGGAAGAACTGACTGACAGAGTATCAGACTACTTTCCGGATGTGTTACTATTGATGATAGAGGTTGTGAAGGCATGAATCATGTTTGGCCGACATGATTAATGATATCTACAGGTATATGCTTGATCCGCATTGCTTGGTGAGGAAGGATTCAGCCGACAGAACAAAAGTTTGTAAGAAACTAGACTGTTCCGGATGCCGACTAGAAAGGTGATGAAATTACTTGTGCGGATATATATAGAGGATGGGTTTAGTTATGAAGAAGTGTATTGTGTGAAAATGATATGCGAATAAGTCCAGAACAGAGCAGAGGTAGCAAAAAGGATCCGGTATGTGAAAGATAGCAGAATAAAGAACAAAGGAAAGATGAAGTGCAGCAGATCAGTGTACTGAGCCTAACCGGAACTGAACTCCAGCATATGCAGATGCTTCCAATCAGTTCAAGACTGTGATTCTTATCACTTTGTAGATAGTGTGTCTTCTTGTAGGCAGTGGGCCTCTTGTGAGCAGTGTGCTCGGGCAGTGAGCCCTAATTGGCAAGTGCCATTTTGTAATTTCCTATTCTTCTAACAGAGAATAATTTTGGGTTAATCACCCCGTGGTTTTCTCCCTTAACAGGGTTTCCACGTCAAAAATACTGTGTCATGTGTTTCTTATTTCATGATTAATGTTTTGTGTTTGATTCTATGCTGCATCAATTAAAAAGAAAGTTCAATAAGGGAAATAATTAGGATAACTGATTCACCCTCCCCCCCTCTCAGTTATCAACAGTCTGCTCTTGCAACACAATAGAAAGCCTTGAATCACCTTGAGAACATAATAGCTTGCTAGTAATCATCTAATTGAAATCCCGTTTACAAATGAATGTCTACATATGTTTATATATGCATCTACAAGAACTCCTGCCAAGATATTTGAAATTCAAACACACCGTGTCGGTAAAGGGGCCCAATAACGGTCACTAACGCACACCCAGAAATTGAGGCTACCCTAAAATAGGACAGGACTAGGGCACAGGAGCCCAAGTCCTCCCCCTATTTTAGGCAAGGTACAACTCAAGGGGTCATCCTAAGTCCTATTTGCAATGGTACTTAGGTCTCATTCCATTAGGGTGCTAAAATATGAACTAAAATGTCTGAAATGCACTCTAAAGACCTGAGAGCTAAACCTTATGAGGGAAAAGCCCCTAAGGGGACATTTTTTGACATTACATTTAGCCCCCACTGTAATGTATGTATGAACATGAGGCCCATACATGCATTAAAGTAAGGTCACAAACACAAGAAACACAACAAGCACGGAGAAGACATGCCAATCACATAGAAGATAGTAACAGACATGTAAAACATGGAGAAGATAGTTACAGTCATGCAGAACATAGAGCAGAGAGTTAATACATGGAAGATAGAAATGATATATTTGTTAGATTTAGAGCAGACAATTGAGAGGGGGGGTGAATCAGTTGTATAAAAAACTTTCTTCCAATCAAACACTTAACATCACTTTGTAATTCAGCAGCATAATAATAAATCAATCATGGAAACATAATACAATGAATCAAGAGAAGAAACACATTAACACATGAGACACTAAGATTTTGACGTGGAAAACCCGGTTAAGAAAAAAACCACGAGGTGATTAACCCAAGATTGTATTTTCTGTTAGAAGAATAGAAAGAACAAATGACACGTCAATTAGGGCTCATTGCTTGAGCACACTACTCACAAGAGGCCCACTGCCTACAAGAGACACACTGTCTACAAAGAAATAAGTATCACCTACTTGAACTAGAAAATAGCATCTTCACCATGCTTGAATCAGTTCCATTTAAGCCCAATACTTCTGCTCTGCCTTTCGCTCTCCTCCTCGCTACCACACACTCATCTCCACAAGGACACATTTGAAATGACTTTACAATCCCTTATTTATACAAGGCATTGACTTAGGAATAATCATCTAAGTCGGCAAACAACTACAAGAACATCTGCAAGATGAGTAACTCATCCGGTCGGCCAGTCTCATGAAGAACACCATCATCTGGAAGTCATTCTTTAATTGCGAGCTCCAACTCCAATGCGGACCACCAAAATAAACTGGACACGATCCAAAGACCTCCACAAGCTTGCTTGAATCACCAAGAACATCCACACTTCATCTGCTTACTGAAATCCTTCTCTCCTTCATCTGGAACCTCAAGAACACAGTCAGTCATTACTGTCATAAAGGAATAGATGCTTGCAGACCTTCAAACCATGAACCAATCGAGTTGATACTTCAAAAGGACTTCCTCAATACTCCCTCAAATCCATAGAACAAGATACTACATTTCTGGATCTCACCGGACCTATTTGTATCACTCTGTCACCACTAAATATCTGTCTAAACTGGTTTTACTTGAGTGGCCACAACTTCTTCAGATCTTCATGCGGATCTCTGAAATCTCTACTAGACCACCTTAAGACACATATCTACAAACCCTTTAATCCGTATCCTCTGATCCTCATCCTATCTTGAAATTTTACCTTACTGTCATCACTGTTCTTCACTGTTCTTGATTGAGGCTAATTTTCTGAATATCCTTAGCACACAGCTCATCCAATCCTTATCATTAATGCAACAGGAGTATGTTGACATTAATGACAACACTAGTTAGGCCCATACTTGCAACAATCTCCCCCTTTGTCATTGATGGCAACATATGATGTGAAAAACTATTTTTAACCATCAAGACAAGAACTTCTCCTCACTGTCATAACTCCCCCTATCAGCAACAACCATTCACATGTCTTCTCTCCCTTTACTACTCCCCCTTTGATTAACAACCACTTGTTTTTCACATGTCTTCTCTCCCCCTTTGACATCAATGGCAAAGGGCACATACTTTCAATTCCACCACTTCAGAATCATACCTACTGCTCCCCCTGAGTAGTAGCTCCCCATCATCAATCTAGACCACAAGATGTGACTGTGATATCCACCGGATTGATGCACATCAGTGCACCTTAGTTCATTACCGGAGGGGCAGTAACCCCTAACTTTTCCCTGAGATATTCAAAAGAGTCCTTAGGTAGAGGTTTAGTAAAGATGTTTGCAATCTGATCCTTGGAAGGTACAAACTCCAATCTGACTTCATTCTTGTTCACTTGCTCTCTCAAAAAGTGAAACTTGATGGATATGTGTTTAGTCTTTGAATGCAACACCGGACTCTTAGATATATTTATTGTACTTGAATTATCACAGAAGATTGTGATAGGTTCCTCATACTCCACTTTGATATCTCTTAGCATCTGCTTCATCCACAAAACTTGAGTGCAACTACCTGCTGCTGCAATATATTATGCTTTAGTTGTAGACAGAGATATTGCCTCTTGTTTCTTTCTTATCCAAGAAACCAATCTCTTCCCCAAAAAGAATGCTCCACCACTGGTACTCTTCCGGTCATCCACATCTCCTACCCAATCCGCATCTGTATATGCCTGAAGAGAGAAATCATGATCTCTAGGATACCATAGACCATACTCAACTGTCCCTTTTAGATATCTAAAAATCCTCTTGATTGCCATGACATGAGATTCTCTAGGATCAGCCTGGAATCTAGTAACAAGACCAACAGCCCGCATAATGTCTGGTCTAGTTTGAGTGAGATACAATAGTCCTCCAATCATTGACCTATACTTTTTTTGATCAGCCTTAGGAGAGTCATCATCTTTGCTCAATTTACATCCAGTTGCCATGGGAGTATTCATTGGTTTTGAGTCTTCCATCCCAAATTCTTCAACAATTCTTTCACATATTTGGTCTGAGAAATGACGATTCCTTTCTTTGTTTGAGTGATTTGTAGACCTAAGAAAAAATTCATTTCACCAAGCATGGACATCTCAAACTCACTTTTCATTTTATTTGCAAAAGTTTTACACATACTATCTATTCCTCTAAAAAATGATATCATCAACAAACACTTCAACAATCAAGATGTTTTCATGATCAATTTTGAAATATAAATTACTGTCAGCAGTACCTTTGTTGAAACCAATCTTCAAAAGATGCTTATCCAATCTTTCATACCAGGCTCTTGGGGCTTGCTTTAGTCTATATAGTGCTTTCTTAAACTTGCAGACCATATCACCATGATCAAACAATTGAAATCCATCCGGTTGCTCTATGTACACTTCTTCTTCCAAGTCACCATTTAGGAAGGCAGACTTGACATCCATCTGATATACCTTGAAATCCTTGAAGGTAGCAAAGGCAAGAAATAATCTGACTGCTTCAATTCTTGCCACCAGAGCAAAAGTTTCTTCAAAATCAACTCCTATTTGAGAGTATCCCTTGCAGACCAATCTGGCTTTATTTCTGATTACTTCACCAACTTCATTCAGTTTATTCCAGAAGATCCATTTTGTTCCAATCACATTCTTGTTTCTAGGTCTGGGAACAAGATCCCAAGTGTGATTTTTCTTAATTTGCATTAGCTCTTCCTCCATTGCTTTAGTCTAGTTTTCATCATTGCAAGCTTCATTCACTGTCTTAGGTTCAATCTTTGAAATCAGACAATACTCTTCTAAATCTTGCGCAATTCTCCTTCTTGTTTATACACCTTTACTTTTATCACCTATGATCTAATCTTCAAAGTGGTTCAGTCTTACATATCTAGGAACTTTGGGAATTTTTTGCACTTCTAATTCTTGATCAAGCTCATTAAGATTCATCTCTTCTTCCTGATTTACCAGATTAGTTTGAATCTAAACTTCAGGGGAGACTTGGGCTCCTTGAATTAGAACACCATTTTGATCATCTTCATCATATTCATAAAACCTTGAGGGTTTTTCAATTCCTTCATCAACCTTCACAGTTGTACTTTCTATCATTTTTCTCAATCTCTTGTTATAGTACCGATATGCTTTGCTTTAAGTAGAGTAACCCAAGAATATTCCTTCATCACTTCTAGTATCAAAGTTTCCTAGATCTTCATCTCTTTTAATGTAACATTTGCTACCAAAAACTCTAAAATACCTCACAGTAGGAGTGATGCCAAACCAAAGTTCATAAGGAGTCTTACCGGTATTGCTTCTGATTTGAACTCGATTGAGAGTATAGACTGCAGTGCTAACAACTTCTCTCCAATAGATCTGAGGAACATTTGCTTCCATCATCATGGTCCTAGATGCTTCCTGGATGGTCTAGTTCTTTCTTTCCACTACTCCATTCTGCTGTGGGGTCCTAGGAGCAAACAACTGTCTCTTTATTCCATGCTTTTCATAGAATTCTATGAACTCGCCGGATGTGAATTCTCCACCTCTATCAGACCTCAGACATTTCAATTTTAATCCGGTTTCATTCTCTACCATAGCCTTGAATATTTTGAATTTCTCAAGAGCTTCTAATTTCTCTTTCAGAAAGGTTACCCACATCATCCAGGAATAGTCATCAATTAGTAACATGAAGTATCTATCACCTTGCACACTCTTGATTCTTGCTGGACCACAAAGATTAGTATGAACTAAGTCCAATAATCTAGAGGAAGATTGTTCCTTGCTTTTGAATGAGACTCTGCTTTGTTTTCCCAACTGGCATTCCTTGTACAAACTATTTGTAGGCTTCACCAATTTTGGAAGATCTCTTACAGCCTGAGTATTGCTTATCTTGACGATATTATCAAAATTCACATGACACATTCTCCTATGCCATAACCAACTCTGATCAACTTGAACAAATAAACAACTTTTACCAGTGCCAACTAAATGGAAGATCTTGTATTTCCCATTCTTGAATATGAGATCATAGCCTTTATCCACCAACTATCCAACACTGAGAAGATTGTGCTTCAATCCTTCAACATAAAGTACATTACCGGTTTTGTTCCTTCCATCAAAAGAAATAGTTCCTCTACCTTTGATTCTACCAGCAGAATTATCACCAAATTTTACTACTCCTCTTTCATACCTTTCCAAATCTATGAATTTACTTTTGTCACCTGTCAGATGGTGAGAGCATCCACTGTCAATGACCCAATCATCCTTTTCTTCAACTTGGGCAGCCAGAGCTCTTTCTACAACTTTATGATTGATAGATTCAAAGGGCATTGGATCTTCTTCCTTGATGGCAATGAACACCTAGTCACTTCTGGATTTGTCTCCTGTCTTTGATTCATCATCTGTTACTCCTTCATTATCATCTTCTTCATGAACATAGTAACAGTTCTTTTGGAACCTTGATCTGTTAGGATTTGGCCTTGAAAATCTTTTCGGACACTTTGAGGCAAAATGACCAATCTTATTGCAGTTAAAACACTTAAAAGGCAATTTTCCTTCATGCTTACCGGATCCTCTTGGTAGTCTTTTTGCAATAAGGGCTTCAAGTTGAGCAGTTTCTACTTCCTCTTCTTCTAGGTCTTTTCTTGCTTTTTCATACCATGAGAGTTTCCTTGAAAAGTTCTCTCCCAGATCAAACCTTTGTTTACCTTTCACAAAGGCACTGTATTTGAATGTAGATTCAGTCTTAGGAGGGGTATCTCCAAACTTGGTCATTTCAAATGCAGCCAATTTACTAGCCAATTGATCTCTTGTGATAGTTGTATGGGCTCTAAATTCTTCAATGACATCAACTTTGATTTTGTAAGAAGCAGGAAGGGATCTGAGAATTTTTCTAACAATCTCATCTTCATCCAAGACTCCACCAACATTTCTAATGCCACAAACAAGCTCATTTACTCTTGGCATAAATGTAGTGATATATTCATCTTCTCTCATCTTCAGATTTTCAAATTTTCCTTTCAGACTTTGTAACCTTGCACATTTAACATACTTGTCTCCTTCATGTAGAAGTTCCAGTTTTTCTCAAATCTCAAAAGTAGTTGGTAGGTTAATAACATTTGAAAGTTCTGAATTAGATAATGTGCTTAGAAGAGCTTCTATAGTCCGCAGATTGTTTTCAGCATCTGTGATTTCATTTGGGGTTTTCAGACCACCCTGTGGAGGTGTATACTTTGTTGTAACCATGGTCCAGTACGCCATTCCCATACATTGCATGTGACATTTCATGCGACCTTTCCAAAGATTAAAATTGGTTCCATCAAACTTTAGACTATCCTTCTTGTAAGATGTCATTCTAGATCTCCTCAAGCGGTTAAGCTCCTTTTAGAGGAACTTGGCTCTGATACCAATTGTTAGATTTAGAGCAGACAACTGAGAGGGGGGGTGAATCAGTTGTACAAAAAACTTTCTTCCAATCAAACACTTAACATCACTTTGTAATTCAACAACATAATAATAAATCAATCATGGAAACATAATGCAATGAATCAAGAGCAGAAACACATTAACACGTGAGACAACAAGATTTTGACGTGGAAATCCTGGTTAAGGGAAAAATCACAGGGTGATTAACCCAAGATTGTATTCTCTGTTAGAAGAATAGAAAGAACAAATGGCACATGACAATTAGGGCTCACTACCTGAGCACACTGCTCACAAGATGCTCACTGCCTACAGGAGACACACTATCTACAAAGAAATAAGTATCACCTACTTGAACTGGAAAATAGCATCTTCACCATGCTTGAATCAGTTCCATTTAAGCCCAATACTTTTTCTCTGCCTTTCGCTCTCCTCCTCGCTACCACACACTCATCTCCACAAGGATACATTTGAAATGACTTTACAATCCCTTATTTATACAAGGCATCGACTTAGGAATAATCATCTAAGTTAGCAAACAACTACAAGAACATCCGCAGGATGTGTAACTCATCCGGTCGGCTAGTCTCATGAAGAACACCATCATCTGGAAGTCATTCTTTAATTGCAAGCTCCAACTCCAATGCGGACCACCAAAATGAACTGGACATGATCCAAAGACCTCCACAAGCTTGCCTGAATTAGCAAGAACATCCACACTTCATCTGCTTACTAATCCTTCTCTCCTTCATCCGGAACCTCAAGAACACAGTCTGTCATCACTATCATAAAGGAATAGATGCTTGCAGACTTTCAAACCATGAACCAATCAAGGTGATACTTCAAAAGGACTTCCTCAATACTCCCTCAAATCCATAGAACAGGATATTGCACTTTTGGATCTCACCAGACCTATCTATATCACTCTGTCACCACTGAATATCTGCTAGAACTGATTTTACTTAAGCGGCCACAACTTCTTCAAATCTTCATGTGGATCTCTGAAATCTCTACTGGACCACCTTAAGACACATATCTACAAACCCTTTAATCTACATCCTCTGATCCTTATCCTATCTTGGACTTTTACCTTACTATCATCATTGTTCTTCACTATTCCTGATTGAGGCTAATTTTCTCAATATCCTCAGCACACAGCTCATCCAATCCTTATCATTAATGCAACAGGAGTATTTTGACATTAGTGACAACACCGGTTAGGCCCATACTTGCAACAATATTTTCTTTTCTTTTTCTCATATATATATGAATGCAAATGCAAGTACTGGAAAGTAAACAAACCTTCCAAAATGCAGGAAGCACTACTCGATGGCACTAGTCTCTACATACAGGGCAACACACACACAATACATGCAAAACCTCCCAAAATGCACGAGGCACTACTCAAGGTGCTAGTCTATGCATATGGGGCAACAAACATGCCATACAAAACAAGCACACCAAAACACATACACTTGAAGACATGGAGAGAACATGACAGACAAGCGATGGTGTGTTCCCTATTTCTAGGCTCATCAAAATCTCAGGCACATTACAAGCACACATTGATGATTGGGCTTCACCACAATAATCACCGAAGACACGCTGAAGGGTTGAGTTAGTCACAAAACCACTCCCCGCCTCCACATAGGTCTTTTGAAAATGATAGGATGATGCAATCTGCTCTGAGAATTACACCATCCTTGCCTCTGTAGAGGGCTTAAGAAAAAGGATATGCTTGATATCCCATCTCTGCAGAGGGCTTATATGATTGATTGATTGATTGCAAACAATCTCAAGATGCACAATACACTACTCTAGCACAGGTCAACAAATTTAGATTTTGAGGATAACCAGGGGCTATATGACGAAGCTCTTCGAATCGAGTACTGCCAAGGCTAGATTCAAGGGCAAACAAAGGTGCATGGACTAGTAGTATTGTTAAGGTTTGTAAATGTGACAAAAACATCATAAAAATCACTACGCGGAAAGCATGAGTGCTTCCACTAGCCAAGAGTCAGATAAGATATACAACCCCATCGTCATATTAGGAACTAAGTCCATTTTTTTATTGCTCTTGAAAGGGACACTAGGTCCGCATCAGTATAAATGCTTGTCGTCATCTGCCTGCTAGGTGGAAACACTAGAGGAAGGGAAACAATACATAAGAGAGGAGAAAACAAGTGTCTTAGGGACAGTCATGTAGGAGGGTGCTCCCAAGTCACCAACCACGACGTTATGTCCGTAAGACACAACACACAACAATAAAATCAGAGAGAGAGCAATTAGAAGAATGATGATACAAATAGAAGAAGGTCACAATAGATGCGGTCTCTTGGTATCCCGAACCGTACGGGAGAATCTGAGATCATCCCAAGAGGCCTAAACAACATATAACACATCATGGGGGAAGCACATTATGATAGAAATAAAAATTATATAGATACTTACTTGTAGGGTCTTCATATTATATATTGGAGCTCTCAAACCTCTTGGAGAGGTAATTCATCATGTTTTTCATAAAATTTGAGTGGTTCTGATGAGAGTCTTGTTTGTTATCATATGATCCTTGTTTAAGTGAGGCTTTTTGTTGCTTAGGGGTGGGAGAATCCTTATTATTTTTGACTATTGATTGTTGTCTTGCTCTTTTCCAATTTTTAGCGAGTTTTCATTGGTAAATCTTTCTAGAACAGTAACAGGATTCATCTTGTACCATCTTGCTCATCTATGTTGATTTTTGTTGTTTCTTTTCAAAGACATTTTGATTATCTCCTGATCCATATAAGGATAACGAAGGAGGAACCTCGGCATAAATTCCATTTCTTCAAGGATGAGGTGGATTATCCATTTGTTTCTTATTCACTTCAATCATACTGACAATACTATCATAGTCCAAGTAATCATCCTCGTCTACTTCACTAAATCTTGTTCCACCATATTATTTTCAGTATGCTTAGGAAAAGGATTAGTGAAGATTTGTAAATTCTGATTTAGTGAAGTAACTAACTTATTTCCATTGTCATTCACACCTGATACTTGGATGACATTCAAATCAATAATGTCTTGTATCTCATGTTTAAGATGCATACATCATTCAGTGTCATGTCCTTGCATCCGATGATAATGACAAAAGGCATTAGCGTTGAAGTAAGTTCCTTGTTTACTAGGATCAACAGACTTGATCAGGGGAAGTTTCAGAATGTTATTACTCACAGCTTGATTCATGATAGAATGATAGGACTCAAATATCAGAGTAAACTTTGTTGGTTGATATGATGCTTTCTTTGGATTATTTATAGCAGACACATTCGTATTTGGTCCATTGATCTTGATGAAACTCCTATTATTGTTCCTTCTATAGTTGTTGTGCGATGATCCACCCAAGGATTGACCAACTTGAGCCGATGAGTTTTGGTTTTCATACTAACTAGACAAAAGTTGGTAATCATGAAAGGCAGTGCATAAATGTTGAAAGGAGATGTATTTCATCAAGAGAATCTTATCATGAATATTAGGTTGCAGATTTGTAATGAATATCTTTTGAACATCTTCATCTTTCATCTGATACTGAATTTGCACATAAAGTCCTTGATATCGACCAATGAACTCAGTCAACTTTTCTTTGGGGCCTTGTTTGCATTAAACCAAGTCAATAAGAGTGACTTGAGGTCCGATATTTGCTTGAAAATGTTGTAAAGGAGTGTATTGAATTTGGAAGCAATGAGCAAAACCATTCTAAAGAAGTATCTTTGAGAGATCGTGGGAAAAGTTTTGCTAACAAATCCTCTTCAAACTAAAAATCACTACACATAGCTGTGAATGCTACCACATGGATATTAGGATCACCTTTTCCACCATATTTTTCAAAGTGAGGAGTCTCAAACCTATTAGGCATAGGAGTTCTCAAGATTGCATAGGATAACAGATTACGAGCATGATATGTTGGTAGTGTTGGAAACAATGCAGATAACTGAGAGGGGGGGTGAACCAATTATCTTAATACTTTTCTATTTTTACTTTCTTTTCTTATCTTATCATTTAGTGTTAAATCAAAGTAAGGCAATCATAAGAACTGAAGAAGAAATTAACACATAGCACAAGGATTTTCACGTGGAAACACTATTAAGGGAAAAACCACGGGGTGACTAACCCAAGATTGTATTCTCTGTTACAAGAATAAAGAGTACAAATTTGGCACTTGCCAATTAGGGTTCACTGCCCGAGCACACTGCTGACAAGAGGCCCACTGGCTACAAGAGACTTATAGTCTACAAATGCTTATAGATGATACCAAAGTGTTTGAACTAATGAACAACATCTATACATCTAGGAATTCAGTCCCGGTTAGGCACAGTATACTGATCTGGCACATTTCATTCTTCCTCTACTCAATATTACTTTCCTATCACATTCCAGGCTTGAATTACTACCTTGGCACTTGTCTCTATTTTTCTTCGCACTTAATCATACTTTATATCTCTTTTTCACACTCACAAGCTTGAATCCATTGGGTATATATATCTGCATCAAGGATTTCCAACAACTTCTTATTCAGCAACAAGAACACCTGAGATATTTGCAAGTTATTGATCTGTCAACTGAATCCATGCTTGATTAGTGATGCACATCAAAAACATAGGCATAGAAGTCATTAATTATGTCATCCAATAATGTATAATGCCACAAATTGCTTGATCAACACCTTTTGCACATCCAGATTGAGTTCTGATACTCTGTCGGTCAGTTCTTCCTCTGTCTACTCTGCCTGACTGGAACCCAAAACCCAGATGCTCATATCTTTTTCATGCTTTATCACCGAAGGCTAAATCTATGGAATACAGTAGTCATGATACCCCTCTTGACTTGTCCAAGTCCACAACTTATTGAGTTACACCATTTGAGAGATCCAAACCTGATTGTCAGACCTTGCTACATACTCTGTTCTTGTTCATAGGACTAAAACAATCTTCAATCTGACTTCTGGTATAGGCATATTATGTACTGCGGATGTATGGGATAGAATTTTTTGCCATCGATGACAACACTTATGAAGCCACACAATTTCTCTTGTCAACAATCTCCTCCTTTGACATTGATGGCAACACTTAGTGAAAAATGGCTAAGTGTCGCAGTAACTCCCCCTTAGCTTGTGCTATGTCTCTTGTACTATTTTACCGGAGCTCCCCCTTTGCTGGATTCCTCATTTTTCACTACTCTTCACTCCCCCTTTGACATCAATGGCAAAAGGTGGAATCTGCATACCAAAATTTTGCAAAAATTATTATATACATGGCCGTATAAGTATATACAAATCATATGTTATACTTACATATACTTAAGTATATCCGCAAAGGTCCTCTTCAACTGTATGATTTATGTGGCCCAACTCCTCTTCATTCTATCCAAAATGGAGATGTGTCCACTTAACAAAAATGCATATACTTCTGCCCTCTTTAAGTTTGTTGGATCACTGGTCCAGACTGTGTTTTGTGCCTCTGTTAAGGCATCATGCATTGCCTCTAACTTAGGGATGATTATCCCTCTGAGCTCACCCATTCTATCCATTATGTTCTTTTTCTCTTTAACCAGTTCTTTAATTTCATTTATTATAGCAATAGTTTGACATTCATGATTCACCAGAGAGGTAGTAAGTGAAGCAAAATTCTAAGATAAACTTGACAGTTTTCCTTCTTGTTCTTTCACTTTCTTCTCAATGTCTTCTATCACTTTGGGCCAAGTTAAACAAAATTTGTATATGTCCCCACCATCCTTAAGA
The DNA here is from genome assembly GCA_027924645.1 of Cunninghamia lanceolata. NCBI lineage: Eukaryota > Viridiplantae > Streptophyta > Pinopsida > Cupressales > Cupressaceae > Cunninghamia > Cunninghamia lanceolata. The sequence continues at coordinate 5,390,236 of BSBN01000437.1, forward strand.
GCATTTTCAAGGCTCTTTATGCCAATGCCTAAGGTTCTTTGATCATTAGCAATTAGCCCTTGTAGTTCACTAAACCTCTTTTCCAAGAACTCCTTCCGGACCTTAGTTTCTGCCGATTTCTCTAAGGATTCAAAATGAGTGTTAATAGAATTAACTAAGTTTTTTAGATTGCCAGATGGAGATACAAAAGGATCCATTTGATAGGTTGGCATAATATTCTCCAGCATCCCAGATGCAATCTCCAACAGCTCACAATCCTCCATGTGTGATTTTAGAAGTTTCTCTTTTGCTTTGGCTTGAGCAAAAGATGCTACCTTCATTATCTGAACCAGAGAGAGAGAGTAGAAGTTTAGTGGCCCTTGAATTAACTTAGGTTCATCTAGCTCCATTATTTCTTTGTCTAGGAAATTTTGTACTATCTCTGTAGTGTCTCTTGCTGACTCTACTTCCTTCCTTTTATGGGCATCTAGACTGACTTGCTTATTGATATTTGTTTCTTCTACATGTCCTTCCTCTTCTAGAATAGAGGAGTCTAATGCCTCAGATGGCTCTTCATCATTTTTTTTTTAATCCTTTGATGTCCTTGTTAGAAAATGTTTCTTCTTTCTATCCTTCCTCTTCTGGAATAGAGGAATCTAAAGCTTTAGATGATTCTTCATCATTTTTCTTTAATCCTTCAACATCCATGTTAGAAGGCTCTTCATCTATTTCCTCTATAATGGGAAGATTGAATCTCTTCAAGGTATTCCAGAGAATTTCTTTTATTTCATCTGCTATTTGGTTAGTTTCTCCAACCATGAGTTTTTTCATCTAGGACTTGCTTCGGAAATCATCTTTACAATCCTTAAAAACCATGTCCATTTGTTTTGGAGTGATAGAGGGATATAGTTGTATCACTATCTACTCCTGGATCTCCAAGTCTTCAACCTTTGCATTCTCTTTTCTTTGCTCCAATACATCTTCTAGGCTCTTTGGAACTAATGAAATTATATCAATGAATGCTTTGATATAGATATTCAAATACCTTATAGTAGCTTCCTCCAGAATTCTCTTGTCTGCATCATTGTATTCATCATAGAACTCTGTCATCGGCTTCAGGTTCCCATCCACAGTAACTACCTTGATGATATCATCAATAGATAGAGTAGGCTTCTCAACATACTCTGCTGACTTTTGCTCCACATCAACCTTGGGGGATTTTACTTTTACTTTCTTCCTTTCTCTAATCTCTACATCTGACTCAGTATCATCATCATCCTTGAGACTCATATAGGCTCTTTTGGCCTTGGATTTCTTTCTCTTTTCTTTTACAGATGAATGGGCGTCCAGATTTGCAGCTTTAAAGCTCCCAGAGGTAGAACTCCTAGTAGTTCTAGTCCGGGTAGAGGCTTCTACCAAAACCTGTTCTTTCTTTTCTTCCTCTTTTTCTTTCTCAAATTTCTCTATTATTTCTCTATTTGCAATAATAGCTTCTCTGGTGATGCCAAATTTCTCAGCCAGTTCTTCAACTTCTTTTCTCACCTTTCTTTTTGTCCCAGGCCTTCTTAGTTCAACATGCAATTTTATGTTTAATTCTTCAAAAGTGCCAAACCTCTCTGCTTTGGGGTCTTTGGGTTGACTCAGTGAATGTTGAATATGAGTCTCCAATTTGTTTCCATCAACCTCATAGCCCATGGGCAATATCCATACTGTCCTTGGCTTAACTGCCTCTATTAGGTGCTGATCAGTATCTACCATAAAGTAGACTATGTCTTTGTACTTCACTATTGTTTTGGGAATTATTTCTCTTGCTTGCATCATGCTCTGGAAGTTTTCAAAGTAACCCCAGAGAGCTTTCTTTTGGGTTTGAGTGTCACCAAGTTCATACAAGTAATCCCTGATCTGTATAGCAGCCAGTTTGTTATTTTCCTAGATCAGACCTTTTGAGCCTTGTAACTCATTCATGAAGTGGAAAAACAAGCATAACACCAAATCACCATATTTGAAAGAGTTCTTTTTATCTTTCTTGATCTTTTGTAGGTTTTCCTGCAACTGATTCAACAAGAGTTCACACAGGTCATAATCTACATTCTCTCTTAGCATTTGGTATGTAGTGTAGATGGCAGTACTGGATACAGAGTTTTCTCTACTTGAATGGTAAATCTCGTATCCAATCACAATTGAGAAAAATTGACATCTAGATCAGTGATGTCATCAATGGTCATTGCCCTTTTATCATATTTTGAACCTGTGGCTTCAGATACTATTTGATTCTTCATAGACTTAAGAGCAGGCAACCCACCAATGGAGTGCAAACTAGTTACAGCTTTGATGGCATCTTTGGTTATTTTGAAAGGCCTCATTAACCACATGAAGTTACCTTGTATCCTGCTTAAGATATACCAGACCCATTCGTCCTCTCCAAAAGATGGAAAATGTATACAATGTGCAAAATGCTTATCTTTTAGGGTCTGGAACTCTAGTTTCAGATCAAAGTTCTCACTACTTAACTGATTGCGGTATAGATTCATCAATTTCAGGTCTCCAAAGTCCTCAATGTTTGCATGTATATAAACCCTAATGTCTTCTACATGGAGAATACCATACGGGGTATGGGAAAATGCACCCAAAGGATCAATCTCAATAGATTTGTGAGGATGTTTCTTGAAAATTGGCCTTGGTCTCTCAGAGACATTTACAACCATAGGAGTAGCCATTCTAATCAATGAAGATTGGAGAGATTTACAAAAGAAATACCTCTTCATGCCTTAGGGTTTGGAGTGACTCTCGGAACAAATTGCACTTGGATTCGATCTTCAACTGATTTTGAGTGTTTTTCTAGATTTCTTCTCAGAGCTCTTCTCCCTTCTTCATGAGTACAAAGTGTTGCAAATGATGGATGAGAAAGCTTTTAACCTTGCCCAAAAAACCTAATTTCCCTTTGTAATAAATGCACAACTTAAGTCATCTGGTTACCTTGTATTGAGAGAGGTTTTCTTGAATCACTGCGTGGATCTTAAAATCATTGTCTATGAGGGTTAACAACATATATTCACCTTTTTAAAACATGCCATAGGTCCATAGATTAAAACATTTCAATTCTGGATCATACCAGATCTATCTGTGAAATTCAGCTTTACTGGATAGCTGCCGATACAGGATCTCCTCATAGCTTCCTCAAATTTGCATGCAGATTTGTCAAATTTTGATTGGATGAATTTTAAATGAATCTCCTCAAACCATTTAAACCACAACCTCTTATTCTGACTCAATGTTCTAAATTCAGACACTCACTAGCTGGCTGGGGGAAAAAGGATCTTCTCTATAGCTCCCCCTGAGCCAGAGTTTACTTTTTAGTTTTCAGAAGGAATATCAGCATTGGATTCCAGTGCAGATCCATCCCCAATATTCATTGTACTCTTTTTTACCCAAATCTTGCTCATTCATCTCCTTTTGAACTTCATCCGCATTTACTTTACCTTTGCCTTTATCTTGTTTCTGATCATGTTCCATTGAACCTTTTCTATCCTGATTTCTACTTCTATAGAATCTGGCGATATGACCGGATCTATTACAATTGTAACACACAATATTTCTTTGCTTATTTGAATGATATCCTCTTGATCTGCACTCATTAGCCATATGTCCAATTCTATTGCATACAAAGCATTTACCATTGAAAGAATTCTTCATTTGCATATTTCTGAATTCATGAGATTTGTGACCATACCTTTTGCAACTGAAACATTGACCAGAGAAGGATGGATTAATTTGATTCATTTTATTTTTGCATTAGATTGCTTTATGACCAAACTTGTTGCAATTGAAGTAGTATCCATTGAAAGATGGATATCTTTGAGCATTTGGTTGTCTTATCGGAGGTCTTTTAGGCCTGTTTCTTTGATTTCCTAATCCAAAGTTCTTTTAACCGGATCTAGAGATTTCACCTTTCTCATATCCCAAGCCATGCTTATCATCTACCCTCTTTTGACTTTTAAGAAGAACTTCAAGTTGGGCTGAACTTATCTTGAATTTTTCTTTGTATTCATTTGCAGATTGAAGATTTTGTTTAAGAGTGTCTATTTGGTTCTCAAGTTGTTCTTCATTATCTCTGGCTTCTTCAAGATTAGATTCAAGATGCCTGATTATTCTATCCATTTTGTGGTAGTCCTCCATTTTCTCCCTGGGGAATTATTTTAGATTATCTTCAATCTTTCTCTTTTCTTTAATTTTTTGGGTGCATTTCATAACCCCTGATTCCATTTCATGCCTTATCATAATGACTTCCTTTGATAGCTTCTCACATAGCTTATTTTTCTCATTCAGATCCTCATCAGCATTATTGACCTCATTCTAATTTGCTAATTTCTGAAGTAGTTCCTTTCTCTTTTTCACAGAATTACTAAGTTTTTCTTTCAGCTCATTTATGAAATCATCATCTTGCTTAAGTCTTTCTCTTAAATTGTTGACTTCAGAGTGGGATTATTCAAGATCATCTAGGGCAGACTGAAGTTGTTCTTTCATACCATATGCATCCATTGAGATTCCCAAATCTTCCTCAAGCTGTTAGGCTTGTTCAGAGGAACTTGGCTCTGATACCAATTGTTGGAAACAATGCAGATAACTGAGAGGGGGGTGAATCAGTTATCTTAATACTTTTCTATTTTTACTTTCTTTTCTTATCTTATCATTTAGTGTTAAATCAAAGCAAGACAATCATAAGAACTAAGAAGAAATTAACACATAACACAAGGATTTTTATGTGGAAACCCTATTAAGGGAAAAACCACAGGGTGACTAACCCAAGATTGTATTCTCTGTTAAAAGAATAAAGAGTACAAATTTGGCACTTACCAATTAGGGCTTACTGCCCGAGCACACTGCTCACAAAAGGACCACTGCCTACAAGAGACTTACAGTCTACAAATGCTTATAGATGATACCAAGGTGATTGAACTGATGAACATCATCTATACATGCAGGAATTCAGTTCCGGTTAGGCACAGTATACTGATCTGGCACATTTCATTCTTCCTCTGCTCAGTATTACTTTCCTGTCACATTCCGGGCTTGAATTACTACCTTCACACTTGTCTCTACTTTTCTTTGCACTTAATCATACTTGCTATCTATTGCTCACACTCACAAGATTGAATCCATCGGGTATATATCCGCATCAAGGATTTCCAACAACTTCTTAGTCGACAACAAGAACACCTGAGATATTTGCAAGTTATTGATCTATCAGCTGAAGCCATGCTTGAGTGGTGATGTGCATCAAAAAAATAGGCATAGAAGTCATTAATCATGTCATCCAACAATGTATAATACCACAAATTGCTTGATCAACACCTTTTGCACATCCAGATTGAGGTCTGATACTTTGCTGGTCAGTTCTTCCTCTGTCTGCTCTGCCTGACTGGAACCCAACACTCAGATGCTCATATCTTTTCCATGCTTTATCACCAAAGGCTAAATCTCTAGAATATAGTAGTCATGATACCCCTCTTGACTTGTCCATGTCCACAACTTACTGAGTTACACCATCTAAGAGATTCGGACCTGATTGTCGGACCTTGTTACATACTCTGTTCTTGTTCACCGGACCGAAACAATCTTCAATCTGACTTCTAGTATAGGCATATTATGTACTGTGGATGTATGGGATAGACTTTTTTTCCATCAATGAAAACACTTATGAAGCCACACAATGTCTCTTGCCAACAGGTAGACTAGGCTGCAAAGAATTTGTCAAATTTGTTACCTTTTGTTGCAAAGCAGTCATGCCCTATAAAAGTTGGTTTAGGATGGAATCATTGGGAGATATGGTCTATTGCAAGGTGGGGAGGTGATTAAGCTTGAGATACAATATGCGGAGGATGAGATAACGGTGGTTGGTCATAATGATAGGTGGAAGATGGTTGCGAGTATGTAATAGGTAGCTGGAAATGAGTGGAATAGATAGGAGGTTGAGAATAATTATTCATAGAAGATGTCCCTTTAAGAATACAATTCTGATAATTAAATCCCACAGCTTTGTAATTAGTGCCATTAGATACTCCAATACTAGTGGTAGCATTACTACAAGTGTTCGCATTAGTTGTTAAGATCATTGATGTAAAAGTGGATACTCTTGTATTTGGTATAGGTATGGAAACTTGTGTATGAGATGGTGATAGAGTGTTCTTTATCACTTGTACACATTCGATCACTGGCATAATGTTAGTTTGCACGATATGTGTTAGACCACAAAGTACATTAACACCATCTTGTCCTTCTTTTATCAATTCTCTTATATTATGAATTATAGGAATGACTTTCTTGTGATGCTCATAACATGCCCCATTTTACATCTTAGCAAAATGAGGACCCCTGCTGTGGCTGTGGTTTTTTTTTGCTTGTGTGTGGTCCTGATTGGTGGTAAAGGGAAAAGAGGTAAAGGTTACAAACCATGTTGAAAATTGAAAAAATTTAGCATTAAGTGCCAGAGTGGAATAGAGGTGAATTCTTTGTCAAAAATGAATAAGGGTTTCTTTTTTAACAATTTTAAAACTCCCAATATTCTGCAAGATATGCGTGTTTTTGGTAAAATGCATTATAGAAAGGTTTGTATGTGGAGGCATTGTATTAGTCACATTGAGTGGTTGATTTTATTTATCGTGGTACTCTATATGCATGTGTTTAGTGTTTTATTCTTTGTATACAAGTCAAACCTGATAAGTTTCAGAAATGGAGTCGATAAATGGCTAAGTTTGCATTGTATCTTAAGTTGTATGTTTGTTGAAAAGGAAAGATACAAAGCAATATACAACGCGATATACATGATGTGGACCTAAAGAGAATATAAAATTTGGTTTTATTAAGGGGAGATAAAAGGGTATGTTTCGTTGTTTGTATGTTGCATATTTGAGGTTTACATCCTGGGCATACATACAACGTGGATTTCAAAAGATAATTAAATCGAGTGTAAGTGATGCATCATACCTTAATGCTTTTTGGAAATATGCATTCACTTTATATACATGTATGGATCTGAAAAGGTTATATAATACGGTTAAGAAAATGAAAAGTTTGGAATGATTGTATAAGAGTTTGCATGTATGGAGGCTTGTATCTAAGGGTAGATACAAGTGTTGTTGTTTCGTCGAGATACAAGCGGTTAGGTAAAGTGGGTCCCACAGGTTGTATCTCACAGTTGTATAGTGCATAGACAAGAGGATATACAAGAGCATATACAAGCGGATATACAAGCAAAGATGTAAGGAACCACAATACAACATGGATTTCAAAAGGAAGTTAAATAAAGGTAAGGCTTTGTATGTTTGGGCGATTGTATGTTAACGATATACAATCCTGATATACAAAGAAATGAAAGACATTGTCAAAGAGCTAAAAGGTAAAGAGCATTTGTATCCATTTTACATACATTACGATATACAAACAAAAGATACAAGGGCGGATATAAAGAAAAAGTGTAACAATGTTTATAACCTGTTAGATGTAGGGTTGTCTATTGAAAAGATGCAAATTGACATACAAGAAATAATATACAAGGAGATATACAAGAAAGCGCGATGTATGCAAAAAATAGATTAACGTATAGAAGGTTTAAAAATAAAACATTGAAGTAGAAGGCCGAGGCCGTAGGTGCATTGTTTGCTGCAATTAATGCTAAACTAACACTAAAAATGGTAAAATTTAACGGGTTAGGGTAAATAAAAGGTTGTTTTTCTTTCAGATTTGCATTGTTAAAATTAAAATTGTAGAAAGAGGAACTATTGCAGAAATTGAACAAAAATTCATCACAAGATGGAATCTCAAAAGCGGGAATAGAGTAGAAAACGGTTATAAGGTTGAGCTATCAAAAATATAGGTATTTATCTTAAAATGCCGTTATAGTTCAGTTAATTGAAAATGCAAAGTGATTATCAGTAATTTCATTTTAAAATGTAAGCAAGCATTAAAATTAGTGTGTCTGATAGTTAATTAGCTGGTTTAGGTTAAATAATATGAAAGTCAAAACTAGAAAAGACAAACGGGGGGTTAGGGTAAATGTAAAAAATAGAAAATTCATGGTAAAACCCTAGGTAAGAGAGTAAAACGGCCAGTTCAAAAGGGCATTTTTTTTTATAAGATGGCCCCAAAACAGAAAAAGGTGGATACAGGGGGTTAGGAAAAAATTAAAAAGGAAAGAAAGCCCCGTAAAGAAACTGAGGAGGAGTTGCCAATATATAGAGGGTACCCTTTGTTGCTCGGCAGAAGTGGAGTAGAGACAGACCCAGCATAGGGAATTATGACATGGATGATGTTTTGCAGAAGATCACAACAGTCGATGCTACACCTGACATGAGGTGTATATGGGAAAGTGGATTATACAGAGCTGTAGGTTTCCCATTAGCTATGGAAGCTAAGGACTTATGTCTGGATTGCATACACTTATATGACCCAGTTACCAGAAGAGTAATACACCAAGATAGGGTCATTACAGACTTATCTACAAAGGGGATTGCAAGAACAATTGGGCTAGAGATACATGAAAAAATGGTAGATATTGATATTGACCAGTACAATGAGGATTTCAATGATAATGAGAGGGATTGTAGAAGTAAGATCTTCTACAGTTGGTATAATGTGGAGAATAAACCCAAGGCCGTGGCAAGAGTACATAAGAGCCTGCAAAGAATAGACTTCAAAGAAGAGATACATTTGATGATTACAATGTTAAGCAGACTAGTGGGATTGAGGGATGCCACTAAGTGTGAGCCTTGGATGTTCACTATTATACAATTCATGAGGGAGGCGAAGAAGGAACCAGGACAAATTCACTAGGCCAAGGCTATAAGCACAGCCATATGGAAACAGGTAATGTTAAGAAAACAAAAGATGATGCCTTTCTATTTGTCCTCGTATGTATTATAGTCATGTGCGGTAATGGTTTAGCCATATATATATGGGATTGACAGAATTGGAACCCTAGGGAATGGCCCATACCAAAAGCTTGTATATGACCATTATCCTAATTTACAAGAGGATAATGCATTAAGAAAGCATGCTTTAGTAAACGATGTATTTTATACATACATGGTTAGAGTTTTAAGAGAAGAGAAAGATAAGAGGTTGTCTGCAGATGCAGAGGATACAATTGGTTTGCATAGTTCATGGTACATTCAATTCCAGAACTTCACTTATATCAGAACTGAGGGCTTTGAAGGAAAACCTTTCATGCTGCCTAGGTATCCTTCTAACAAGTTGATTGTTTTAGAGTTCTCAAGGTAGAACTTGAATGCCTTTAGAATGTATAAAAAGAGTTATAACAGGGGGAATCTTAAGCTCCCTTGGGCAATTGGTAGATATTCCTGTTCCAATGAAGAAGTGGCTGGTTACTCAGAAAGAGAGTTAAGGTATAATGGGTTTAAGGAATTTGAGTTAGCAAGGAGGTTTGATCCTTTTCACAGGATCCAAAATACTATTGATTCTAAATTTAAACATCAAATACACATTGAGGATTTTTTGTTAGATTGTGAGAATGACAGACAAGTGAGAAAGAGAGCTCACAAAAGATTGACAGTAGAGAAAATGAGGTCCATGGGAGACATTTATGTCCCCCCAGAAATTGAGGATGATGGCAAATTATTACACCACAGTTATGAGAGTGCCAGGCTTACTCCTATTGGAGAGCTTGATTGGTCGCAACCATGGAATACAACTTTGGACACATTGTCCAAACCTATCATTTTGTTCTCCAAGACATGGTTGAAGGACATAATTGAGGAGCTTAAGGCTAAGGGAATTGAGCCTACATATTCAAAGAAGGGCAAAAAAAGAGTGAGGGAGCATCAGGATGATCTCTAGTGCTTCTATAAAAAGAAAAGGAAGATTGTAGGAGCAAAGATTGTTTAGAAAAACAAAAATACTACATTGATGGATCCTTATGCACTAGGGGTGACAATAGTGGTATCATCAGGCACATTTGTAGAAGTAAAGTCATTGAGTCATGATACCAATACATAGCAAGCACAGGATGCTAAAGAGTTAACAGGACAAAAGGTTATGAAGGCAATACTAGTAGGGATATCCAAAGGAGAAACTTCAAAATAGAGTGAAGTTATAGGAGCATAGTAGGTAGGTGCTAAATTAAGTAACATACCTGGTGCATCTACCTCAACAGAGAAAAGATAAACATATGCTAAGGTTAAAACAAAATTGGCTAAAGAAACGTTGCATGGGTCAAAAATGCATGAAGCCAAACAAGTTAATGAGACTGTCAACATTGAAGATGACAGCAGTGGGAGTGAAGTCAAGGAAGTAGATTCAAGGACGGGAAGAGAAACTGGAATGGAGGAAGAGGAATCCAGCAAATATTCAAGTGAGGAAGAGGAACAAGATACTTAAGATTATATGGAAGTTGAACAGGGTCTAGTATTTGAGCAAGAAGATGTACAAGAAGGATTGGGGTCAGTGGATCCATTTGGTACATTGGTACCTCTAGAAATAATAAGGGATATGCAAGATGTGGCACATGAAATAGAAGAATTTGAAAGAGAAGATGCACCTGAAGAAGTAAAAAAAGAAACACCTACTCAAACTAAGGAAGAAACAGGAGCTAGCACTTCTGTTGTAGATGTGTTGAATATTCTGAACATGTATGGAGAACACAGCAAAGAAGAAAAGAATATAGAAAGAAAAGATGAATAAGAAAAAGAGACAAAAGAATCTGATAAGATAGTGGGTTCATCTTCACATGTAGAGCAAGCTGACATGCCTGAAAAGGTACAAAAGAAAGTTGAAACAGTAGAGGAAAAAACAGATAAACCTGAAAGCAAAGAGAACATAGAGAATATTGATGAAGATAATTTTAAACATGAAAAACAAACAGAGGATAAGGGCATGGCAAATATGGAACAAGAAAATAAAGAGGTAGAAGAAGAAAAGGATTCATCAGAAAAAGAAGGTCCAGAGGAAGAAGATGAAGGTGGAGGAGATATAGAAATTGAAGAAGAGGATAATGAGGGTGAATCTAAATAGCAAAATGATCCAATAGTATAGGAACCAGCCCCTCAACAACAACCTCCTCCACAGCAACAAGAACAACAACAAGAGCAACAAGAACAACAAAAGTAGCAACAAAAACAAGGAGAAGTAGAAAAGCCTCAAGAAGAGGTAATCAATGAAGAGAAAGCTACTGAAAGCACAAAAGAGGCTCCAGCCTGGTTGGGTGCAGAAATAAGCAGAGAAAAGGTGGAAGTACAGTTAGTACCCATATACATCAAAAGTTTATTAGGTGATGCAACACCAAGAAAAGAAAAGAGGAAGGCCAGAACCATGTCAGCAATACAAAGGGGTCCAGATGGATCCAGAACACTTAATTTGGCCATACCACAGAAGGAGAAAGCCAAAGGAGAAATAACAATAGATGATTATAAGATACTCAATTTTGACTTAGGACACACAACAAGGGAGCAACATATAAGTGAGTGGGAGGATATGCACCAGGTTAAAGCAGAGATATTAAAGAAAGACAAAGATAAACATGAATATTTGAAAGGACACATTGTCTAGTTACAACAATTTATTAGGGGGATATTTGATCCCAATGCTACAATACCAGAGTTACCTAGTGAAATAGCAGTATTGTCAAAAGATGAAGTGAAGGATATGGAAAATAAGAATCTTGAGGCCAATATTTTTGAAGAATGGTTCAGCGCAGTCATGCAAGAAGGAGAAGAGGTGATCAAACAAATAGTGACAGGATGGGAATTGGCTGCAACAGAAAAGAATACATGCAGTGTGCTTATATATAATTGTCAGTTTAGAAAAGAAGAATGCAAGTTTGAATTGGGTCAACTAGAGGAAATTGAAGAAAGAGTGGACGAATTAATACATGAAGGGTTCATTACTCCTCAAATGGCAAATCAAATACCACAAGCCAGGTTGGAGTTAAGGTTTGAAGATGATAGTCTCAAAAGATGCATCACAGTCACTCAGGGTTTAGAGGAGAAAGCAGATAGCATGATCAAGTTACATAAGAGGATAGTTGAAAAGCTCATAGATCATGAATGTATGGACATACTAGCATACAAACTCCAAAGAGCATTAAAAGAATTCAAGGCCATCTTTGCACCATGTCTAGAGAATCCAGATGCGTATTTAAGTAAACAAATGATTGATTCAATAATGGAGGTGAGTGCCAAGATAAAGAAATATAACAAGAAGGTTGAAGCTTCAGGTAAAGAAGAGAAGAAATTGAAAGAAGGGGTCATAATGCAAGAATATATATGGACAAGGAGTCCAGGGGGAAATCACACCTTCATAGAAGGTGTAACAAATAATTTCAAGATATATCTGAAGGAGTAAGAAAGTATATAAAAAAAGGCAAATAATACTAATGAAAGAGTCAATTGAATGGTATCCGCAGGCAAGGTCAACAAAATAGAAGGGGTCAAAAGGGGGAATCATATTTTGAAAAGATTCCAATGGCATCCTTTGAGGCAGGAAAAGATATCATAAAGATATTTTAAGAAACGGTTAGGAATGAATGTACACCCTTGATCAAGAAAGTATGACTACTGACCGTAGATTGGGTTTTGTAGCCATTGCAGTATGAAGCTTCAAAATTCTATATAAGAAGCTCTGCTACTTGTATATTTTTACACAGGGATTTTTGAGTTATAGCTTTCGCTTGTAATTCGTTTGAACATTTGAATATAGAAGTATTTCTTTTAGTTTAGAAGAGGAGGTCACCTATGTCTACACTAAGGAATGTGCAGAATGTCTGGTTTCCTTACTGTATTTGTAAAAACATCTATAAGTTTTCTGGCAATTTGATTAATGAAACAAAAGGTCATTCATACATTGTAAATTCTATATGACTGTGTGGTCTAAATACAAGTAAACTTGGAATTCTGTGTCGATTACAGAGTGTTTTCTAACTCTTACTGGTATTTGGAGTATTATCCTTTGAGAGCTTGCAATATTTGATGTGTGTTCGTGAAAATACTCAGAACTCTGCATTTGAAGATTTAATATGTTGATTTGATTAATTTGTTGTATCTCTTAAAGACGTGAGTAACAGAACATTTATACCCTGTAGTGGAATGGTTTTCAACTTGATTTTCTCTAACTTTTCCCCAAACATTTGAAATAATTAGCTTAAGCACAGAAATCTTAAGGAAATTATCTTACATTTGAAAGAAGCATGAAGAATTGTGTTAATATCTAACAATTTTCATATCAATTTGAGAGACAAAGCTTGTTTCATTATAAATCATACAAGGCTTTGTGATATAGTAGAAAGTTTATGCAAAGGAATGAATAATTTGTCTATATTTCTAATAATTTGCATAATTTGAGTCTAGTAAGTCACAAATTATCTTAAATCAAGAAAGGCCCCTTGAATATTACAGTTTCACATCAACCTGCTGAATTATCCACAAGGTCAAGACCTGACCGTACAAAAACTTGGGATTAAGAACTCTTAGGTGATTCCTTCATATCTTTCAAGACAGTTTAGGTTCATTTTATGAATTTTAACTTTTGTTATGAATGTGTAAAAACAATCATCAACATGCTTCTTCAGCTATTCTCTCAGTTTCCATAAATGATTGAAATTCGGCTAACTCTTTATCCATTTTTTTCTATTTGCTCATCTAATACATATCATGTTGCCTCAATAGTATCATCAACATCATGAAAAGTTTGTTCTTCCATTGTACTTGTAATGTTTGGGTTTCTCCTTTTGTAAAGAAAGTGTTCAAAGTACCAATTTCTTCGAGAGCACTAGATCCCATGTGTCTTATGCTTCTTCTTAAAGGAATATTTCTCTTAGGGCAGAAAGTTATTAAACTCATGCAATGATAAGCTCACTCTTAACACACTCTTGATGCAAATTTAAGATAATGCCAAGTCGATTATAGTGAAAATATGTCAAAATTTTGCACTTTTTCACCAAAATTCAATGCATAAGAGCATGACAAAGGGTGTTGTGAGGAAAATTATGATGGACAGAAAATAATATCAGCAATAACAGCCACTTTGTGCCAAAATATCCAACACAACATGCTTTTAACGCCACTTAAGGCAAAACCTGAGTGAAAATATAGCAAAATATGCATTTTTTCACGGTTTTTCAACTCCAAGACCTAGCAAAAGGGGTGTTGTAAGGAATTTTAGGAAGGATAGAAAATAATATTAGTAATATTAGTCACCTCAATCCATAAAACTGATCACAACATGCTTAGAGTGCAAACTAGGTTAAACCCTAGGGCAAAAATAGCCAAAATGTGTAGTTTTTTTTTGCAAAATTTTCACTACAAGAGCCCATTAAAAGGGTGTTCTGAAACTTTTTATGAGGGGTAAAAAATTATTACCCTGATAACAGAAAATTAATGCAAAAATATCTTTCACAACACACCTATGGTGCAAATTTAGAGAGTCGATAAGGCCAATTTTAGAGAAAATTGTTGTTTTTAAAGCCCTAGGTTTGAAATTTTGGAACAAAAATGTTATGCAAATGATTTGAAGTCTGCTTTATGATGTAAATTACATACTCTCATATCTGAAAATGATTTTCAAGCTTAATCATGCACAATTCTCGTGCAAATTTAATGACAATGCACCAAAATTGCTAGTTTTTGGTTAAATTTTCAATGCAAAAATGCAAATAATTTAAATTTAAATACAAATTGACATTAAAATGCAAGACTACAGCCAAATGAAAATTTGAATGAGCCTCTAAAATTAGTAGAAAAATCTGATAAAAGATTTTGCCTACAAACCCTAGATTTTGGAATTACTAGGTTATCTAAAAATTGTCAAATTTTCCACAAAACCTTAGCAATTAAATGATGAAAATGCAAAGCAAGATTTTGAATTTTTGTATTTTTCTATAGTTTATATGAGATCTGATGCAAAAATTATGAATTAGGAAAAATTAGAAATAATTGACATAATTTAGTAAGCCCAACAATGCAATTTTTTTGTATTTTTCCAATATTTTCAATTTTTTTGAAATTTTCTCAATGCAATAAATTAAATGACCAAATGAATGAATGAAATCACACCAAATCTGTAGAAAAAACACTTAGCAAGTTGCAATTAAATTTCAAAGACACGGGTTCACCAAAATGTTTTGGGTAAAATTGGATTTGTTTTTCTTTTGTGGCTTAGATGTTAAAATCCTTCTTTCACCCTAACATTGAAGGATCTAGGGTCGAGTGGCAAGCACTATCATACCCTAGATCACTTGCAAATGAAGGGAATCTTGGATTAAGGAATTATTTATCAATTTTTCCTTCTCCTGTGCTCAATTGACCATTAAAACCCTAATTATGCAAATACGACAACAAATTAATGAATTACAGAAAAAGCTCTTGCAGACAGGAGTAAAATGCCAAATTACAGAATACATGTTTTTGGGGTTCCAAAGTGGAACAGTCAGGGATACTGGAGCAGGCACCCAAGTCCAAGGTACCTACTTTTTAGGGGAATCTGGACCTCCTTCGGACACTGATCAGCCCTGTAACTTCTATTTTTTAGAATTAGTCTGCTGAGGACACTGGAGCGAGTGCCCTAGTCCCAGAAGTGCTCCTTTATCTATCTTTTCTTCAGATCCTAAATCCCTGATGTCTTTCTAGCCTTCCTGCAACTCCATTTTTTCCATATGTGACACCTGTAACCTGTAATTAGAAGACTTGGTTTGGGGTTTGTGGTGTTTATAGGTTTGCCTTAGTCAAACCCTAGAGGACACTTAAGTCTCCAAACACCATTGTCAGATAAAGAGTGCATGCCCTTGTGAGGCAGAGGCCAAAAACCAAAGGAATCAATGATATGTCACCTTGTAGTGAAGATTTGATGGAGGAAGATGCTCTTCATGCCATGAAGGAATTGATGCTCAAATCTGTAAATCTCAATACACAAAACATACAATTCTACTCTTGCAACACAATAGAAAGCCTTGAATCACCTTGAGAACATAATAACTTGCTAGTAATCATCTAAGTGAAATCCTATTTACAAATGAATGCCTACATATGTTTATATATGGATCTACAAGCACTCCCACCAAGATATTTGAAATTCAAACTTACCATGTCGGCAAAGGGGCCCAATAATAGTCACTAACCGACACCCAAAAATTAATGCTACCCTAAAATAGGGTAGGACTAGGGCGCGGGCTCCCAAGTCCTCCCCCCTATTTTAGGCAGGGTATAGCTCAAGGGGTACTCCTAGGTCTTATTTTCCATGGGACTTAGGTCTCATTCCATTGGGGTTTAAAAATATGAACTAAAATGTCCTAAATGCACTCTAAAGACCTGGGAGCTAAACCTTATGAGGAAAAATCGCCCAAGGGGACATTTTCTGATGTTACAGTGCCTTATCAAGGGTAACAGAGTCAAAATTCCACACTACAAATGAACTCCTTTTATGACAATAGAACTTCAAATTTAGAGGGTATATCTGTATCAATGACTTACAATGACACACCCAAGGAAAAGTATCTCCTGCAACTCTTCTTCAATAATACCTAATGTAATACACCATTTCCTATGTTTTTCTTAAAGCATGTTTAATCCAATCCTTGATTAGAAGTAGTAAACAAGAACATTCAATACAACAAATGTGTATAGGTGAAATCCAGAACCCTTGATTCATTCATTCAAAAAAGAAATGTATACATTCAAGGAGACAATTATAGAAAATACACACATATAGTGTTATTCATATATTGCAATCTACATTCAAAAATTGTCATATAAGGATTTACTCATGTGTAGGCATCGTTATGCTCTATAATCTTGATAATACACTTACTCAGCTATAGAAACTACTCCCCAAAATGTGGATAACTTATACACAGAGCCCAAAATAAAATTTCCTTCTCTATTTTGTATTCTACCTTCTATATCTCAATATGACATTTGAAACCCTTTTAAATAGGCAAACTATGTCGGCCAGTATTTCCTTAGTACAACTTTTCAGTTACAAAACATTTAATATTTGTGACTCAGGAAACTACATCCTTTCTCTGATTGGTGGGCACTTTCTTTTAGCCAATTCCTTGTTCCAGAATGGTCTAGTTAGTTGAAAGTTCTCCTGGGTAGTTAGGGACAGATGTCCACTCTTTATCTAGAATTTGGGCTTAGATTGTGGGTTGTTGGGAAGGCAACACAACTCTTCATCTTTCCATCCTCATTCACTAGAGATATAAAATATGGAATCATCAAGGAAACTCTCAATAGTTGAACCAGAAGATGTCATCCTTGTTTGGTCCAGGACTTCTTAAACTCTGTCAATAGAGTCCCACTTCTGTACTATGGTCCCTAGCATCAAACCATGATGCCTTCCCTCTACTATTCTTGATGAAAGTCATCAAAGGGAGGGATTCCATGAGATAAAACTTGTATCTCTCCTCCTACACTCTTGAATGCTAGTCCTAGTTGAGGTTGCTGCAATCATACCGAATTGGTCCACCCCTAGGAAACAACTTCATGTAGTTGGAGTATTTGGATGATTTGACCAATCTCCCACCAGAATAACACTATTCAGCTATGGTTATGGGAAACTAGCAAGACTATTGTAGCCAAACACTCAGACATTTTCCAATACCTCCTATTCCAATGGCTAGTGTGTTGAATGCACAAGACAACTGAGAGGAGGGGGTGAATCAGTTGTATCAAAAATTTTAAACCATCACAAACATAATCACATCCACATCAGTTCACTTAAGCCCTTAATCTGTTATGAAGATCAAACATGAAAAATAGATAACAAAAACTTAATCATATCAACACCATGCACAAGAGAACACCAGATTTCTATGTGGAAAACCCTAAAAGGGAAAAGCCATGGTGAGGATTAGCTGACAATATAAAGTAGTAGCAATATTGAATTACAAAAGGCTCACTGCCCAAAAGAAAGAATGCTCACTGCAGGTAGACTCACTTTAAAAGTGGACTCACTACCCACTAAGAAAGATAGAAGATAAGAGGTGGTTCACTGCCATGAACTGATATGATAGCATCTACCACATGCCTGAGTTCCATTCCAATGAAGCACAACAAACATCACCTTTGTAGCCTCTGAAAATTGTAGATAACTTCTACTCACTGCATTAGGTTCTCTACCACATGAAAGTCCTTAATGCTTCTAATTCATATTCACAACACAAACATCACAATCCTCGCACATGCACACATACACATGAATCCTTTACACTTATTTATATCAACATCAATCTTGAAACATTCACCAAGGTTGGAAAACATACAAAATTTAAATTAGGTCTGGAACTAAACATTTCCATGGAGAAAAGAGATGAAGGTAGACCATTTCACAACTTAGCTTGGACCTAAAAACATCTTTACACACTTCAACATGCTTCCTCAATCCACAAAGCACGTACGTAATTAGTGTTAACACCCAAGTCGGCTAAACTTGTGTAAACACCAAGAGCACTTAAGCACATGCTTCCCAGAACACAACCATTACTTGTAGACCAAGAACAAGCCTTTAACAGGATTTGGAAAACATCCTCAAATAACATGAAATCACTTGGGAGCCAACAACTTCAACTACAACAAATCTCACTTGAAAAGAGTTCACAGATTGTTTACAAGCAACACTGCCAAGCTGTGCTACTCAAGAAAACTACATTCTAGGGCACCAAATTACAAGTCCTTTGGACACAACATAGATATGGACCTTATGAACATTCATCCAGAACCACAATACGAAAAACTAAACTATAGAGTAATGTGGAGAAAAATACTTTCTTCGAGTCACATTGCAAACATTGCCAGGCACAATCTTCAAACTGGTGAACATAACTTTCAAACCACATCTTTTCGAAGCACCAAATTCTAGATTTAACATCTTCAACCACTTCTCTAAAGCATATCCAAACCTCACACTCTAGTCTTCAACATAGAATAAATGTGGAGCAATAACTCAGATAGTAGCTTGTAAGCTAGAAAACTTCTTCACAACACTGTCTTCAATATTTATCAAATTTTCTCAAAAGCACTTGGAAACCTAGAAACAAGAACAATATACTAACATCATCAACACTTCTGTAATCCATTCAAATCACCTTAACACAAAGACTCAGTCAACCAACAATAACAACATCAGAAGATACAGTTGACACCAATGACAACACAAACATGTTGACATCAATGACAACACCGATTAGCACATACTTGCAACAATCTCACCCTTTGTCATTGATGGCAACATTTGATGTGAAAAACCATCATGACACAATTTTACACTAATCTCATTCTCCCCTTTCTTTTATACATCTTACTCTCCTTCTCTATCTTTATTTTTCACATGAAATGTCTCCCCTTTTGACATTAATGGCAAAGGGTGACACACCTTTTTCAAGATTTCTCCCCCTGAGTATGATACTACACATGCTTGCATTGGTCTCAACTTCTCTGAATACCTCTTCCTTAGGGGTACACACCAACCTATACCAACTCTTACTCCCCCTGACCACAAAACTCTTCAATGCCACTACCTGCTCCCCCTGAGAGGTAGCCTCCATCATCAGTCTAGAAAGAATGAATCTTGAATCACACTAGACTGATGCACTTCCTTATGCATCTAGTTCAAATAAGGAGGGGCAATAACCCCTAACTTCTCTCAGAGATACTTAAATGTATCCTTAGGAAGAGCCTTGGTGAGTATGTCAGCAACCTAATCCTTTGTAGGCACATACCCAAGCTTCACTTCTTTCTCTGCAACCTTCTCTCTCAGAAAGTGATACTTGATAGAAATATGCTTTGTCCTTGAATGCATCATTGTATTCTTTGAAATTTTAATGGAACTGGTATTATCATAGAAAATAAGAATTGGATCATCATACTCAACTTTGATATCCTTCAGATCTTGTCTCATCCATAGCACTCGTGCGCAACATGATGTTGCTGCTATATACTTTGCTTCTATAGTAGATAAGGATACTGAATCCTTCTTCTTGCTTAGCCACAACACAATTCTATCTCCAAGAAAGAACGCACCACCACTTGTACTTTTCCTATCATCTACACATCTGGCCCAATTTGCATCTGTGTAGGCAATTAGGGTGAAGTCATTATTCTTAGGATACCATAAACCATGATCCGAAGTGCCTTTCAAATACCTAAATATCCTTTTCACTGCCATGACATGTGAATCTCTAGATTCTTATTGAAATATTACCACAAGATAGACTGCATGCATGATATTTGGTCTGGTAGCAGTTAGGTACAACAATCCTCCAATCATTGACCTATATTTGCTCTGGTCAACCTTCAGAGATTCATTATTCTTGCTTAGCTTGCAACTAGTTGTCATGGGGGTACAAACTGGTTTAGAATCTTCCATCCCAAACTTCTTCAACAATTCCTTGAGATACTTTGATTGTGAAATGAAAATGCCCTTATATGTCTGATTAATTTGCAGCCCAAGGAAGAAATTCATCTCACCACATATTTACATCTCAAATTCTTTTTGTATCTCATCTGCAAAGGTCTTACACATACCTTCATTTCCACTAAAGATTATATCATCCACATAGACCTCAATAATTAAGATTTGATCTTTGCTTACCTTGATATACAAGTTACTGTCTACAGACCCTTTACTGAATCCCTGCTACAACAAATACCTATCTAACCTAGCATACCAAGCTATGGGAGCTTGCTTCAGTCCATATAATGCCTTCTTCAATCTGCATACCATATTTGGTTTGTCTAATAAGTAAAATCCATCTGGTATCTCTATGTATACTTCCTCTTCCAATTCACTATTCAGAAAAGAAGACTTCAGACCCATTTGATATACTTTGAAATCCTTATGTGCTACATAAGCCAGAAACAACCTAATAGCCTCCAGTCTTGCCACTGGAGAAAAAGTTTCCTCATAGTCTATTCCTTCCACTTGTGAATAGCCTTTACATACAAGTCTTGTTTTGTTCCTTATCATTTCTCCATTCTCATTCAATTTGTTCCTGAACACCCACTTAGTTCCAATCAAATTCTTGTTTTCTGGTCTTGGGACAAGTTCCCAAGTTTGATTCTTCTCAATTTGCATTAGTTCTTATTCCATAGCCTTGACCCAGTATTAATCCTTGCATGCCTCAACCACTGTTTTAGGTTCAACTTTGGAAAGTAAACACAGATTTACCTATTCTTCAATAGCTTTGCTTCTTGTCAATACACCTTTGCTTTTATCACCAATGATTTGATCTTTAGTGTGATGCCTCTATACATACTTAGGGGTTTTAGGAACTCTTTCCAGAGCATCTTGTTCTTCAACTTGCACTTTTGGTGTTTCTTGAACTTCAACCTACACTTGCTTCTCATTAGTCTTTTCCTCTTCTCCACAAGAGGACTCATCTGATTCATATCCATTAATCTTTAAGAACTTCTGCATATCTTCATCAACCTTGACATTAGAACTTTCAACAATCTTTCTTAGCCTCTTATTATAGCACTGATAACCTTTTCTTTTGGTAGAGTATCCAAGAAAGATACCTTCATCACACCTTGCATCAAACTTTCCTAGTTCTTCATCTCTTCTGATATAACATTTGCTTCCAAAAAATTTGAAATATTTAGAAGTGGGAATCCTTCCATACCATAGCTCATAGGGAGTCTTTGTATCATTTGCTTTAACATGTACTATGTTCTATATGAAGACAACAGTATGAATTTCTTCTCTCCAATATACTTCTGGTAGATTTTCTTCCTTTATCATTGTCCTTGTAACTTCTTGAACAGTCCTATTCTACATTTCAACCACTCCATTCTATTGTGGAGTTCTAGGAGCAGATAACTACCTCTTTATCCCATGATTCTTAAAAAACACATTAAACTCATTAGAATTAAACTCTCCTCCTCTGTCAGACCTGAAACATTTGATCTTCATATCCATTTCATTTTCAACCATTGCTTTAAATTCTTTAAACCTATCTAGGGCTTCTAATTTTTCTTTAAGAAAAGTAACCCAAGTCATTCTAGAGTAATCATCAATGAATAACATAAAATACATGTCACCTTGGAAAATCCTTACTCTTGTAGGACCAAAAAGGTTTGTATGAACCAATTCCAACAATCTGGTAGATGACTGATCCTTTCTTTTGAAGCTTCTTCTTGTAAACTTTCCAAACTGACAATCCTTGCATACAACAGTGATAGGTTTTGTTAACTTTGGCAAATATCTCACAGCTTGAACTGAACTTATCCTTACCAGGCTATCAAAATTGATGTGACACAATCTCCTATACCACAACCAACTCTCACTTATCTAAGTCATAAGATAGTAACTAACACCACCTTTGAGATGAAAGACATTTCCACCTGTCTTCTTTCCAACAATAGTCACTATTCCGGAGCTTTTTCTGATCTCACATCCATCATTCTAAAACATAAGATTGTAACTCTTGCTACACATCTATCCAACACTTAAGAGATTATGCTTTAAACCTTTGACATAAATGACATCATCATTGTTATACTTTCCATCAAAACTAATTGAACCTTTTCTACAAATCTTAGCAGCTTCCTCACCGCCAAACCTTACTACTCCACCATCAAACTTTTCAAGTTTAATAAACTTACTCTTATCACATGTCATATGATTTGAGCATCCACTATCAATGACCCGGTCATCCTTTTTCACTCCTGGCATGAAAGGTGGATAAAATAGTGTCTTTAGAATTAACACATGCTTTTGGAACTTTTTGCTTCACATAACTTCCATAGTTAGCAGAACCCATTTCATCTCTTATGGAAATAAATAGGCATTCATTATCCTTATCATCCTCAAAATTAGAATTATCATTAGAAATACTTGCATAGTAATTTTTCCTAATTTATTTACCTTTTTCCTTATTCTTGATTCTCATAGCTCTATCTGGACACCTTGAAGCATAATGAGCTATTTTTCCACAACTGGAACATTTAAAGGGTAACTTACCACTAAACTTACTAGTACCCTTTTTCATCCTTCTTACAAAGTTAGCCTCTACTTTATCAAAGTATTCCATATTAGATTCAACAGTCTTCTCTATTTTACCAACTTTAAAAGTAGTCTAATCTTTTGTAGTTCCAACACTTGTGCCAAACTCTCTTATTTCAAAAGCAGTTAGGGTGCCAAGCAACTGTTCTTTGGTAAACTAATTCAAATTTTGTAACTCTTCAATAGAAGACACCTTATGACTGTAAGATTTAGGAACAATTTGAAGTACCTTCAATATTACTTCTTGATCATCTATTTTTCCACCAAGTCCCTTGATTCCATTGACAACTTCATCTATCCTTTGTATGTAGCTTGCAGTGTTTTCATCTTCAGACATGCGCATGGTCTCATAAGTGAGCTTCAAATGCTGTATTTTAGCCCTTTTGACCTTCTCATCTCCTTCATAAACACTTTCCAACCTTTTCCAAATCTCATTAGTAGTTTTCCAATATGTAACTTTCACCAATTTAGAATTAGTAAGTCCACTTAAGAGAGCATTTTTTACCTTACCATCTATTTCTGTAGCTTTGATTTCATCTTTAGTATTTACACCACCTGTAAGTACAGTGTAATTTGATTTGACACATTTCCAAACATCATAACCAAGGGAAATTAGAAAAGGTTCCATCCTTATCTTCCAGAGTGCATAGTCTAATCCATCAAACAAGGGAGTATCCTTCATGTGTGCCATCTCGGATCTACCTCAAGATGTTAAGCTTTCTTCAAAGGAACTTGGCTCTGATACCAATTGTTGAATGCACAAGACAACTGAGGGGGGGGGGTGAATCAGTTGTATCAAAAATTTTAAACCTTCACAAACATAATCAAATCCACATCAGTTCACTTAAACTGTTAATTTGTTATGAAGATTAAACATGAAAAATAGATAACAAAAACTTAATCAAATCAACACCATGTAGAAGAGAACATCAGATTTTTATGTGGAAAACCCTAAAAGGGAAAAACCATGGTGAGGATTAGCTCACAATATAAAGTAGTAGCAGTACAGAATTACAAAAGGCTCACTACTCAAAAAGAAAGAATGCTCACTATAGGTGGACTCATTGTCCAAGTGGACTCACTACCCACTGAGAAAGATAGAAGAGAAGAGGTGGCTCACTACCATGAGCTTATATGATAGCATCTACCACATGCCTGAGTTCAGTTCCAATGAAGCACAACATACATCACCTTCGTAGCCTCTCTGAAAATTGTAGATAAGTTCTGCTCACTACATTAGGTTATCTACCACATGAAAGTCCTTACTGCCCTTAATTCAAATTTGTAACACAAACATCACAATCCTCACACATGCACACATACACATGAATCCTTTACACTTATTTATATCAACATCAACCTTGAAACATTCACTAAGGTCAAAAAACATACA
Source organism: Cunninghamia lanceolata (assembly GCA_027924645.1). Lineage (NCBI taxonomy): Eukaryota > Viridiplantae > Streptophyta > Pinopsida > Cupressales > Cupressaceae > Cunninghamia > Cunninghamia lanceolata. The sequence continues at coordinate 5,414,612 of BSBN01000437.1, forward strand.
AAATTCAAATTAGGTCTAGACCTAAACATTCCTGTAGATAAAAGGGATGAAGGTAGACCACTTCATAGCTTATCTTGGACCTAAAAACATCTTTACATGCTTCAACACGCTTCCTCAATCCATGAAGCACATCCACAATTAGTTTTAACACCCAAGTTGGCTAAACTTGTGTAAACACCAAGAACATGCTTCCAAGAACATAAACATTACTTGCTAACCAAGAACAAGCCTTTAACACAATCTAGAAACATCCTCGAACAACATGAAATCACTTGGGAGCCAACAACTTCAACTACAACAAATCTCACTTGAAGACAGTTCACAAACTGCCTACAACCAACACTGCTAAGCTCTTCTATTCAAGAAAACTACATTTTGGAGCACCAAATTACAAGTCCTTTGGACACAACATAGCTATGGACCTTATGAACATTCATCTATAACCACAAGACCAAAAACCAAACTATAGAGAAATGTGAAGCAAAATACTTTCTCCCATTCACACTGCAAACATTGTCAGGCACAGTCTTCAAACTAGTGAACATAAATTTCAAACCACACCTTTTCAGAGCACCAAATTATGGATTTAACATCTTCAAACACATATCTAAAACATATCCAAGCCTCACACTCTGGTCTTTAACATAGAAGAAATATGGAGCGAAAACTCAGAGAGTATCCTGTAAGCTAGAATACTTCTTCACAACACTATGTTTAGTATTTATCAATTTTTCTCAAAAGCACTTGGAAACCCAACAACAAGAAAAATATACTAACATCATCAATACTTCTGCAAGCCATTCAAATTACCTTAACACAAAGACACAATCAACCAACAACAATAATATCAGACGATACAATTGACACCAATGACAACACAAACATGTTGACATCAATGACAACACTGATTAGCACATACTTGCAACACAGTACCTAACATTCCTTAATTTGGAATGAACAAACCTGGACAACCAAGAGAACAAGGACATACTTCTTTGGGAAACATAGGATAGAAATTGCAGGGAGGTAATCTGCATAGTACTCATGATGGTAACTAATGTGAACCATCCATTGGAACACTTCCATTTATAGGAAGAATGAATAGAGGTCCTTTACTTGAGCAATTTTCATTTTCCAACAACTTCTTTAATCCCATTTTAGTGTTGGGAATTAAGGTGTCTCAACCTTGGTAATTCCTTGCATTATTTATGTTTGTATATATTAATTAACTGCCTATGTTGTAAATAAATTATAAATTCCATATTGTCATGTTGTGGGATATGCACGGTGATGTGTCATCCTACATGGAAGATGACAACTTGTAATTTTGTCCTCACATGAGGAGATAGGCATCCCACTTTGTGGTAGGAGCAGTTTTTCATGTGTCGGCATCTTTCATGTTGTGTAAGGGAATGTTTGACCAAAATGGTTATGACGGATTCCTATGACGAAGTTATGACATGTAAGAGTCAAAAATAGAAGCATGTAAGACAGGTGAAGACATGTGTCATGAAGCATCTTTGAAAAAGGCTTATTTGGGCACCCCAAGGTGGACTATGACATGTTGTAAGAAAATATTCTATTTATAGCCTATGTATGACAGATTCTCTTATAGCTGTAAGTTGTAAATGCTAAGACAGATTCTATGATGGTTGTAAGTGTCGTAAGAGCATCTGTCATAGCCCATTTTGGAAATAGGTGACCTCTTTGGGGTGGGAGTTGTAGAAAAGTGTCAAGCACATTCTACAATGTTGACCAAGTGTCCTTAGGCATGGGTTTTGGGCCATGAGGCCAAGTTGGACGCCCATCCCAAGATAGGTCCAATCTTGCCTTGTATTTTCTATATAAATAGGTGCTTGGAGAGGAAGAAGCATCACAGGTTTACAGGTACTATTATGTTGTCAGATTGACTCAAGACATGAGTGTCGAAGACCATTAAATCTTGCATTGCAAGTGTATTGTAAACAAATTTTAGATTTGTTAATACATTGTGCAGGTTTCTGAGTGTGGGGTTTTTCACCTGATAAGGGTTTTCACCACCGTAAATCTTTGTCTCTCTTCTTCTATCTTCTTTATGGTTCATGTGTATTGCTGCAATATCTCTTTTAGATGTTCTATGTTGTTGTAGTTGTAAGGATTAATTTGAATTTGCATAGCCCTCTCCTCATTAGATTAGTGTAGGAAGCATTTTTTGCACATCTAGCTTCCTTTCAATTGGTATCAGAGCCTGACTAGTTTTGGTCTTAGCTGTTGGGTAGGGGTTTTTTGAGCTGATCTTAAGTTGAGTGGGAGTCTATGTAGAGTATTCTAAATTCTATTGCAGCAAGGAGATGGCAAGCACATCTAGAAAATTTGAAGTGGAGAAATTCAATGGCAATAATTTCGAGCTATGGAAGCTCAAGATGGAAGACATGCTTGTAGACCAAGACCTTTGGGAAAGTGTTAATGGAACTAAACCAACTACAATGTCACAAGATGAGTGGGATCTCAAGGATCAGCAAGCTAAGGGTCTCATAAGACTTAGTCTTTCTGATTCTGTGTTGTTAAATGTCCATGAGGAGAAAACTGCAACCTTGCTTTGGAAGAAGTTGGGAGATGTGTATCAAGCCAAATCCCTGGTTAATAAACATTTTCTGAGAAACAAAGTTGTATTCTCTTTGAGTGGAGGATGGAGGATCTGTTGCTAAACATATGAATGCTTTTAACATGTCGGTTGCACAATTGACATCTATTGGTGTGAAGATGGAGGAGGAGGATTGGTGTATGACCTTGCTTTATTCTTTGCTAGACTCATGGGATCACCTTGTCATTGCTATTGGAAGCACCAAACCCACATTCAAAATGGATGAAGTGGTTTCTTCATTGTTATCTGAAGAGATGTAGAGAAAGTCTTCTGATGCAGCCAAAGAGGCTCTTGCAGTTTGTGGAAGACCTAAGGAGAAAGGGAAAAAGAAGGACAAGAAAGTTGAGAAGGGTAGATCCAAATCTCGTGAGAGATCCAAATCTCCTGGAAAGTCCAAGGCTATCTGTTGGAACTATGGTAAATCTGGGCATTTCTGAAAAGAATGCAAAGAAGAAAAGAAAAAGAAGAAGAAGACCCCAAATTTAGATTCTGACAAATCACAAGATGATGGTGATGCTTTTATCGCAGCCCTGGCAACCCATGCATCAGATGATGTGTCATTGATTGACTTTGGTGGATCATTCCACATGATCTCACATCGAGATTGGTTCACTAAGTATGAGGAGTTTGATGGTGGAAAGGTGTACTTGGGTGACGACTCTCATCTGAAGATTGTTGATCATGGAAGAGTCTCTATCTAATTCCCTGATGGTCGAGTGAAGGGGATCTCTGGGGTTATGCATATCCTAGGCTTAGCACTGAACCTACTTTCTGTAAGTAGTTTGAATGATGCAGGTGTGCAGGTTGTCTTTTAGAAAGAAGGATGCAAGATGACTAGAGGAGCTATGGTTCTTACTAAGGGTACTAGGAGAGGTACTCTGTTTCAACTGGAGGCATGCATTTCACAATGCAATAGTTCTTCTGATTCAAGGAAGAGGGCAACAGTCACTTCATCGCCACCATCTGAACAAGCAATTAAGAGATCTGTTGTTTCTAGTTCTGATGTTTGTAATCATGCCTTGGAAGTTAAACTTCTTGCTGAAAAGACAATGTTATGGAATAAGAGATTTGGCCACATTGGTGAGAAGGGTGTGCATACCCTAAAAAATAAAAACCTCATTGAGGGGTTAGATGATTGTAATCTTGAGTTGGAGTTTTGCGAACATTGCATATATGGGAAACAAAACTATGTTCAGTTTTATTCAAGTTCTCACAAGTCTTCTGGTGTGTTGGACCTTGTTCATTCTGATGTATTTGGTCTTGTTAATGTTCCTTCATTATCAAAATCTATATATTTTGTATCTTTCATAGATGATTACAGTAGAAGGACATGGATTTATTTTCTCATAAGCAAATCTGAAGTCTATAGTAAGTTTAAGGAGTTTAAGGCCTTTGCTAAAAATCAAACTTGTAAAAGATTAAGTGTTTGAGAACTGACAACGGTGGTGAGTTCTATTCTACAGAATTCGATAAATATTGCAAGGAACTTGGAATTGAAAGACATAAGACAACTCCATACACCCCGCAACAAAATGGAGTTATAGAAAGGATGAACATGACACTAATGGAGAAGGCTAGGAGTATGCTTAGTGGAGCTGGCCTAGAACAAAAGTTTTGGGCTGAAGCTATTGCCACTGCTTGCTATCTTGTAAATAGATCTCCTACATCAACTCTTGTTGGTAAGACACCCATGGAGGTGTGGTCTGGTAGAAAGCCTTCAATAAGGCATCTTCATGTTTTTGGTTGTGAGGCATATGCACATGTGCCTAGGGAGAAGTAGTAAAAATTGGAGAACAAGGTTGTTAAGTGTATCTTCATTGGCTATGGTGTTGGTGTGAAAGGATACAAGCTTTGGGACCCTATGGCTAAAAAAGAGTTGTATAGAAGAAGTGTCATCTTTAGAGAGCTTACACCTTCTTCCATTGTTTTACAGCCAAAAGAAAAAGAAAAGAAAGAGGATGTTGTTTAATTTCCTGTTTCCCCTAAGAAGACTGAACAAAAAGACAATGTTGGACCTGATGATGAGGAGAACTCTAGCAGCTCTGAAATCTCAGATGAAGAAGCTGAACCTCAACCTCAGCTCTTGAGGAGGTCTACATGAATAAGAAAGCAACCTGAAAGGTTTGGTTTTACATTGCTTGATTCTAGTTGTGCTTTTGCTTTGCTTACTAATAGTGATGAACCTAGAACTATATCAGAGGCTATGGACATGAAAGATGCAGGTTCCTGGAAGGAGGCCATGGAGGATGAAATGGATTCTTTGGATAAAAATCAAACTTGGGACTTGGTGCCTTTTTCTCCTGGATGGAAACCCGTTGGATGTAAATGGGTGTTCAAGAAGAAATTTGGTATAGATGGCAGTGTTGAGAAGTATAAGGCCAGATTGGTTGTGAAGGGGTATTCACAAGTGGAGGGTATAGATTATGGTGAGATCTTCTCTCCCGTTACAAAGCTGACATCGATTCGATTCCTGTTGTCTCTTGCAACAACTTATGACTTAGAGGTAGAACAGATGGATGTGAAGATAGATTTCCTTCATGGTGATTTGGAGGAAGAAATCTACATGTCATAGCTAGAGCATTACATGGTGAAAGGTAAAGAAAATTTGGTTTGCAAACTTAAGAAGTCTTTGTATGGTTTGAAGCAATCTCCTAGGAGATGGTACTTGAAGTTTGATGCCTTTGTGTTGTCTATTGCATTTGTGAGATCAAAATCAGATCATTCTGTGTATTATAAGTTTGATGGTGATCGTATTCTCATTGTTGCATTGTATGTTGATGATATGTTTCTCATTGGGAAGGGTAAGAATATGATTTCTGATTTCAAATCTCAGTTGTTAGCACAAATTGAAATGAAAGATTTAGGAGCAACCAAGTGCATTCTAGGAATGGAAATCAGAAGAGATGGAACCAACAGAAAACTTTGGTTAAGCCAAAGTAAGTATGTGAAGACCGTGTTGGACAGGTTCAACATGGTAGATTGTAGACCATTATGTGTTCCCGTTTCTTTAGGGACAAAGTTGTCTATTGAGGATTGTCCAAAATCTCCTAGTGAGGTGGAGGACATGAGCAGAGTACCTTATGCTAGTGCTGTTGGTAGTTTGTGTTAAGGGAAAATTGGAGTAAACATGAATAATCAACAAATCAATATCAATAATACCCAAAACTCAATGAAAAGGGAAATAATTAAGATCAAGCAAAAAAAGACGAAAAACCTTTGCAAACCTCAATACTTCATAGCTTCCGTTGATTGCCTATCTCAACCGATCTTGCATGTATGAATAAGGCCCTCAGAGAGTGCACTTCCTTGCTATTCCAAGATTGTCAATGGAGAATGGCTATGATAGTGCTTTGTAATGAAGATGAGCTTCACAACAATGGTAGTGATATAGTAACAAGTTGATCGCAAGCAAATGGAATGATGTGGGTGCCAAAGGCATACTGTAATTCCTACAGAGTAACAATACTAAAAGCTTGGATGAATGAAATGGAGGAATAGGGTTCAATTTATAGACTTGAGAGAGAAGATCAACGGTATAGAAAGAATGAGAAGATCAATGGTATAGAAAACTTGAGAGAATGTGCGCGAATAAGAAGAAGACATGTGTCTTGCTATATTTTGCATGAGAGGAATTAATAAAATAGAAGAATGAGTTAACTGAAGAGATTAAATCAATTAAAAGAATAGATCAATCAGTTAAGAGAATAGCACTAGAGAATAGAAATTGCATGAGAATGAGAAGATATTTTAGCTCAATTAATTATTTAGAATATTTGATTGAATTATATTTAAAGATAACTCAATTTAGAAGAAATAGACAACTTAAATAAATATTTGATTTATTTAAATTTAGAGAAGATATTATTAGAAGAAACAATTAAATAATTGATATTATTTAATTTAGAATGAATTTGGAAGAACTAATTAAATAATTTAGATTATTTAATTTGTTGGAAGAATTAGAAGAATTTTAAGAATTTTAATTAAGTAAATTGATTTTATTTAATTGTTGGGAGAATATGAATCAAATAAATAAATTTGTTTATTTATTTATTGATAGGGGAATTTGACTTAAATAAATATGAAGAATATTTATTTAGACAGAGTCATGTCATTTTTAGGCGTATACATTTTGCCCCTCTTTGATGCAATGCAGTTTACGGATTTGCTTCAAAGAATAAAATTTCTGATAATGATACATGCCCCAGTTTCCCATGGTATAGGTTTAACAACGACAAGATGCCCCCTCAGGAGATTGGATAGAAAGAAGGCAGAAGGACGAGAGACGGACAATCTTATGAAGACGAAGGGAAAAAACTGGTTTGGTTTGAAGACAACAAGATACGTTTTATAGAAACGGGAAGAAACAGGCTAAGGAAGTAGTCATAGTCACCACACAGCCAGTTTAGGGTTTGTATGCTATAAATAGGAGTTGGGTCCACAAGACAAGTCATTTGTACACTTGGCTTTGTTTGATTTGTCTTTCAGAGCTTAGGAGAGCATAGAGCATAGAGCAGTCAGCACTAGGATGGATATTCTGTGTGAGGAGCACTGCTTTGAGTGAGTTTGACGGTTTGACCAGCTAGCTGAGGTAGGACCACTGATATGTATCTCAAAAAATATCACCTAGGGTCAATTATAGGTGTAATAAATGTTAGGAAAAATTAGGCAAAACAAAAGCATAGGATCACAGTTCGGGGCATATGACATGCAGAACTGTGCATCTGTCATCCTGATGCACATTTAGGCTATAGAATTGTGCATGTAGTAGTGCTGTGCATGCAATAGTGTTGCACATGCATGTTATAGGTGAGCGAATGTAGTAGGAAAGTGCGCATTTGACAGGAGAATCGGCGCATACAATTTGGTTGTGCATATATAGTATGGATTGGTGCATATGAAATGGTTCGGTGCAATTAAGAAATGCTGCTGCGCATTTGCCAGAAGTGGTGCATTTGCAGAGAAATGGCACATTTACCTTCTATTTTGGCGCATATGATATAGATAGTCAGTTTACCTTAACAAAATTGACTCGATTGGCATCCTATTTGATGCGTCAATCAATAAGCTATCTCCGAGATTGCAGGAATCTAGTCAAGAGATGTAGTGTGCTGTTTTGATCAATTTGATATGTTAAGTTAGTTGATATGATTCTATAGATATGTTGAGCATGACACTTGCAGCTTTTAGGTTGATACTTGCAGCTTTAGGTTGATACATTTACCTTGCGTGCTTATAGGAGGATATTCAAGATATACTAATGTCAAGGGAGCAATTTCCCTTGCTTATGCTGTAGCGCTATATGTTGATAGAGATAGATCGAGAGGCTCTTGGTGCAATGGGCCTAGATTACGTTTGCTTCATGCCCGAGGTTCGTGCAAACCTCGGTTTACTGATTGCTGCAATGGAGGGATTCCATAGTGAGGATGGGACTTTTCACTTCCCTACTGGCGAGATGACTGTGACTCTTGAGGATGTCTATAGGATACTTCACTTGCCGATACAGGGTGAGCTTGTGGTGTATGATCCATAGTGGGATACAAGACTAGCAGAGTGCAAACAGGTGTTTGATGACCCTAAGCTAGACTGTCAGGTTATCTCCTGGCAGGATATACATGATTATTATGACTACTTTCCTGGTATAGTGGCAGGACTGATCGGAGGCATTGTATGCCCTGGTAGGAGATCACATGGGTTCCCAATTGGATGGGGACAAACCATGGAGAGGATGATTAGAGAGGGCAACTGCTTTGATTGGGGTGTCTGTGTATTGGCACACCTATACCACAATATGGATCAAGTGGTATACCATAGGGGTGTGAGTCTATCAGCAGGTGTTTCTTTGCTACAGTTTTGGCTATGGGAGCACATAACCATCACTAGACTGATTTGCTTGTTTTCCAGATAGAGGGGAGAGCCCTATAGCTATGGTTATGCAGGAGTGATTTCCCAGTATAGGCTAGGGAAGTTGGAGTATTGGAGGCATACGTTGGATGGCGTAGATGCGGTGATTTGGCGGCCATACCTGGACTATGAGCCTTGGGATGACAAGGATGATGAGTTACCATACTGCTTCCAGATGTGGTGGCTCATAGGCATGACTCAATTTATTTTAGAGAGGCAGATAGTTAGTAGAGTGCGGAGGCAGTTTGGGAGGAGATGGGGCATGCCACAGGGGCAGACACAGTTTGCATGTACACACACAGAGTGGTTTAGGTGGGGACCAATGGCATCCTATGAGGAGGCCTTGGCAGAGTTCTGGTAGATTCCTTATGTTGCCTGGCCAATGAGGAGAGAGATTTTAGATGCAGGGATGACACAAGATTATGAGGAGTGGTTCGCAGAGCACCCATTCCCGAGCTACTTAGGGCCCAAAGACTTGGTTCCTTATATAGATGAGGAGGATACAGATGACGAGGGCAGGGCTAGCAATAGGAGGAGGAGACAGGGGAGGAGAGGAGGATGAGCAGATGGAGGAGATGGTGGATATGGAGGGGGTGGTGGAGATGGAGGAGGAGGAGGAGCCAGAGGTGGAGGAGATGGGGGAGGAGGTAGAGCAAGACAGAGGAGGAGATCTGGGGAGGGATCTTATCACTAGCAGTAGGCAGTGCAGCCACAAGTTGTACAGTAGGTTTAGATGCCGCCACCCCAGCAGGTGCCCCAACAGCAAGTGCAGGGATAGGGACAGGTACCTCAGGGTCCTGTGCAGCCAGATGCACAAGAGCGAGCCATTTCTATGTTGAGGGGATAAGTCAGACAGCTGAGGGCACAGCTCAGGATGGCCAAGGCTCGATGAGAGTCAAATGCAGGTCGTGTGTCTGAGATCTCAAGAGAGCAAGATGCAGCTGAGGCTAGGGTGCAGGTGATTAGAGTAGAGAGAGATACAATGGTGGCAACCCTAGGCACAGACAATACTAGCAGCTTCCTAGTTGGACAGGTGCAACAGGCATAGGCACAGCTAGAATAGACACAGGCACAATTGGCCCAGGTACAAGGGTAGTTAGCACAGGTGTAGGGAGAGCTTGCCAGAGTGTAGGCTCAGACACAGTACTACCAAGGGTTGTATCATGGGGCAGTGCCAGCAGAGAAGAGGGCACCTAGCTACAGGAGTTAGTGTATGGCGGGCACAACATAGAGGGCAGAGGGATCACGATCAGGAGCCTCTGTGATGGGTCCCCAGCAGTTTGGGGCCAACAGAGGAGGGGATGGAGAGGATAGTGCTACGAGTAGTGGCCCATGACAATAGGGTTAGCTGACACTTTTGCACAAATTTTGACTTTTTATGCATACTTTTGATGGCTCAGATATCCTGGCATGTATAGATTTGAGACATGTATCATTATGTTCTTGAGATATACACATTGTATATGGCATTGACTTAGAGATGGTCCTAGTGGACATCGATATATTGTACATTTGGACATGCTTTATTTGATATTTATATGAGGATGCAGCTATTTAATGCTCTCTATACTTATGTGTTATGGATGCATGTCTATTGTATGATGGTATTCATGTGATGTAGACTTTGATTATGTCTATGTGATGCTTGTCTAATGCAGACTTTAGATGTTTACTTTGATGCTATGTGATGTGAAAAAAATGTGTTATGCTAGCTACATGATGATGCAGTTTATGTGATGCTCTACATGTCTTTACCTATGTTTTTGATTTTTTTGTGTGGATATTATCCTATGTATGATGTAAATGGATGTGGATGAACTAATGCCCCTATTATGTATGCAAATGATTTAATTGTGTAAATGACTATCTCATGTGATATGATTTGAAAACTATGCTATATTTTTGTTATGTCCAAATGTACTCAATCGACACAGAGATGACACAATCATAGACAGAAGATTGATTTGAAGACTAACTTGGTAGAAAGACTCACAAACTTTCATTTGTATTGATACTCTACATTTTGGATCTTTTATTGCATGGGATATGGTATGGATGCTTTTAGGGATGCATAATGGATGTAAATGTTTTTGACATCTTGGTGGTGCAAGTATTTTGAAGTGCTTATTTCATCAATGGGTGATTTTTTGGTATTTTTTCTGAGTGTTGTAAGTTAATACAAGCATCTAGGTATAATTGAACCTAGATGACCTAAGTATTGCTTACATGGATTTTGATTTAGCAAGTTAATACAAGCATTGAGGTATAATTGAACCAAGATGACCTAAGTATTGCTTGTGTATCAACAAACAAGGATTGCCCCCTTTCATGTTAGACCTCTGAAGTCCTCGATGATCTTTTACCGATCATGTCGTTAGACAAGGTGTCACATTACTAAAGATTAATCCACAAACAACAGACATAAAATGATTATGCCCCCATCATAGCATCTCTAGTTTTTGACATCCTCAAGTAGCATAGGAAGACATAATAACAAAAATCAAGACGCTGGTAACCTAACCTGATCACAACCACAAAACATTTTTGCATTTAGATGTGTTTGTTTCTTGCCATAATTTAGGTAAAATCATTTAGAGTGCTTTAGGTACTTGCTTGCTTTGCTTTGGATGGGTTGAGGTCTTGCGTCATAATTTCTGCTTGAAAGTGGGTTTTGCTTGTGCTTGCTTGCCTTGTGAAAGGTTGTACAATACTTATTGGTGAGATGGACTCTAAGGGACTGACCTAGTGCCTCAGGGGCTCATTGCTAAATGGCCTTGCCTACATGACGACGCAGAGGCAACGTAATTCGGGGTAAACCTTAATGGACCTAAGACATAGGTGATAGAAAGTGGTGTGGACTTAGATAGATAGAAGGAACAGATATGGGATGGGCGAGTGGAGCCTCGGGGGCACATTGAAAATGGCCTTGCCTACATGACGATGTAGAGGTAACGTAGTTCGAGGTTGACCCTATGATACTAACGATAGAATCTATGCTAGGCTGACACTGTCGATAGTATACTGGATAAGACCTTGGTTGACAAGGTGTCAAAAGAGATAGAGTATCAAGCCATGATAGGTTATTGTTAGGTTTACACAAGGTACTTTATTATGGAACAAATATGGATTGGATAGGAAATGATTAGAAGGAAGAAATGGGCACAAGGTGATTGGTTTCCCAAAGATGGAGGAAGCCGTTTATCGCAAGTAATGCCTGTTTACCAGGTTTTCACCACTTTCTTTTATTTGCACAAAAGCTAGAAGTACACATGACGCCTATTTGCCAGGTTTTCATCATGGTACCTATCCAAGGCACTTGTTTGCTAGGTTTTGACCGAAGGATGATTTTTGTTGTTTTTTTTCATTTTTTTTATTTTTTGTATTTTTCTAATTTTTTTTTTTGTATTTTATGCCCCCCTTACATTGGGGTTCTCTTAGGTATAGAACCCGAGAAGATGCATACTTTTGATTGGGTCGTCGAGCAACTCACCTTCTGATGTTGCCAACTGATATGCTCCTGATCCATAGACAATAACAATCACATAAGTCCCAAGCCAGTTGGGTTCAAACTTGCCCTTCTTTTCCTGATCCTATTTATTGTAGGGATTTTTCTTAAGTACTAGATCTCCAACCTTAAAGACTCTTGGATGGACTCTGTGGTTGTAGCTTCATGACATCATTTGCTAATATGCCTTGAGATGATTAAAGGCTTTTTGTCTCCTTTCCTATAGTAGCTCTAACTCTTGTAATCTAGAAATTCTATACTCTTCATCAGTAATGAGACCTTTTAATGACACCCTGAGAGATGGTAACTCGACCTCAATGGGTAAGATGGCTTATGATCCATAGACAAGGGCATAAGGGGTAGCACCTGTGGGAGTGCGTATACTGGTTTGATAGGCCCATAGAGCGGGATTGAGTTGGATGTGCCAATCATGGCCAACATCATTGACTATCTTCTTGAGGAGTTTCAAGATTGTTTTATTGGATGCTTTAGATTGCCCATTGCCTTGGGGGTAATAGTGTGTGGAGAAACAGTGTTGGATTTTGAATCTGTCACAAAGCTCTTGCACATTCTAATTTTTGAAAGGTCTTCTATTATTCGTGATAATGGATGAGGGAATTCTATATCTGTAGATGAGGTAATTGAGGGTAAATGAGGAAATTTGCTTACCTGTGACGGTGGTGAGGGAAACGACTTCGATCCACTTAGTAAAGTATTCAATGGCGGTTATTATGAACTTGTGGCCGTTGGATGAGGGGGGTGGATTTTACCCACAAGGTTGAGTCCCCATTGACAAAAGGGCCAAGGTTTCATTAAAGGTCTTAGCTCTTAAGCTAGTGCATGTATCAGGTTCTCATGTATTTGGTACTGCTTGCACTTCTTTAAAAATTGATATGAATCTATTTCCATGTTCGGCCAATAATAACCCAAACGCATGAGTTTATTAGCTAAGAAAGGACCGCTAGAGTGTGTTCCACAAATCCCTTCATGTACATCTTGTAAGGTGGTTTGAGATTCTTCTTATTCTAAACAACGGAGTAAAGTACCATCCAGGCCACATCGGTATAGGGTGTCAGCAATAATGGTATAACAAGAGGTTTGGTGGATAAAGGTTTGTCATTGGTTTGAAGATAAGTCAAGTGGGAGGGTGTTGTCCTTGAGGTAAGTGTAAATCTTATTGTACCAAGGTGAATTAGATCCAACTAATAGGCATATGGAGTGGGTTTCAGGATGATCATAAGCTAGTTGCTGAATCGACTCCACCAAGAACTTGTACCATGACTCATTCTCTGGGATCTTGAGGAGTGAGGCAATGGTTGCCATGGCATCTGTTGCTTTGTTTTCAATGCGAGGTATCTACTCAAAGGAGATGATCACAAAGTAGTCCTTAAAATCATCGACCATGTGCTTGTATGGGATAAGCTTCTCATCTTTGGTTTGGTAGTCGTCATTGACTTGGTTGATCACTAGTTGGGAATCACCATAGACATGTAGCTCTTTGATTTTCCATTTTGTTGCCATCTTTAGACCAATGACCAAGGCTTCATACTTTGCTATGTTGTTTGTGCATGGGAATAATAGATGATAAGACTTTGGTATGGTGTCACCATGAGGAGTGACAAAAAAGATTCTTGCCCCTGATCCATGGTTTGTATAAGAGCCATCAAAGTAGAGCTTCCATGAGTGCATTGTGATATTGAATAAGGATTCATCTAGAAACTCAAATGTCATCAGTGTGTTATCCTGTAGTGGTGCTTCTACTAACTAATCAGCAATGATTTGTCCCTTGATAGGCTTTCTGTCTACATACTCAATGTCATATTCACTTAGGAGCATCACCCACTTGGGTAGTGGTGCAGGAGCACCAAGATATCAAGATTTTATCTAATTTTCACTGAGGTTGTCTTGTTCAAATAAGGTCTTTGAGACCATTTACATGTTGTTATTAGGCTTGAAAGCCATATTTGTAAGGGACCATGTCCATTTAGCTAGGGTCTATTTTGCATGTTTACTATAGTCTTTCATATAAGCCTTTGTAGAGGCATTAGGATAGTTTTTAATTTTAATATTTGTTTAGGATAGTAATTAAGTGTCTATGGTTATAAGCCTTTTAAAGGCACGTCAAAGGGTGTAGATGTGTTAATACCTTGTCCAAGGTTAGACCACTTGTTAAAAGCATTCTAAACACCAAAACAACCGGTGGACAGTCAGTTCTAAAATAGTTTCAAGAAGACAGTTTCTATTTTTTAAAAAGTTGCAGTTAGAAATCAAGAAGGAAATCGATGGTTTTGGAAGGTAAAACATTTTCATGCATTGGAGGAGGCTTGTATTAATCCAAGGAAAGTTGTAATGTGAAATGGATTGGAAGGAATAGAAAGAAACATCAAAAAGACTGTTGTTTATGCTTGTTTTCTATTTTTTCTATTTTTCTTTGCTGTTCACAGGCCGTACCCTGTCATGCCCACATTTTCCATGCGGTCACAACATGCTTCACACGTGTCATGTCCACATCTATCATGTGGTCATGACACAAAATATCAAAAAATTTCCCACGCTTCCCTAGAAACCCCCTCGCATGCGTAAGCATGCTCGGTGGTGTATGCTCGAGGTGAAAACACTACAGTTGTCAGCGGGGTACAAAGTACAATTGCATTCATCCAGACACACACAGTCCAACAAGGGGGCCTCCATGACACAGTTAACGTCGCTACAAGGTTTGTAATTTCAAGGTTCCCAACCCTAAATCTCGGTAGTTCTGGCAGCATAACACCTCACGATGTAAGTGAGAATTATTCAACACTAAACTTCTTACGGGGTTCTCTGATAGATTAACAACTTCCCACGATGCCATGTTCATAATGAACTTACACTTGATCTCCCTATTGCGTCATTTTTCAACAAAGCACGATTATCTGCCTCTTTTCTCATTTCCTGAAATATACTCCTCCTTCGAACTTAGCATTCTCAACGAGGTAGTTCATTTGCCCTCTCTTCCTTTTCTCTGGATCTTAATTTTGATTGTATTTCTATCGCGCTCACCTTAACTATTTCTCTGAAATTTAGTTTGTTTATATTTCGGTCTCTCTCTTTTGGTTTCTACATTTTCTTTATGTTTATCCTGTCCTTTCTTCATATTTTACATCAATCAGAGTTATCACTGTATCTATTTTCAACATTATTCCTAACTTCTGGATGGTCCATATCACATAGGTTGGTTTACTACTTCGATGGACTCAGTCTCCTAGTTTTCTCCGATCTCAGATTCACCTCTGTGTTTGTATTAATTGAACATTAATCTTGTTCCTAAGCAAAATTAGTGGAAGGGTACATCTACTTAGTTCTCTTATCCCAGGTGGGAAATGCTGCGCATTTTCTCCTCTGTGTTTTCCAATGTTAGTTTTTCTTCTTCTTTCTCTCTTTCATGTTTCCTCCATTGGACATTTACTAACTATAGTTGAGATTAAAATGGCCACACGTGGAATGCCTGTGATGGCTTCTTTATGTTTATTTCCAGTGTCCTTTATAAGTGGAAGGATCATAATTTCCTCTTCATTTTCCTGGTTAATAATTTGTGTTGATAGTTGAAACTGTCGAGAAATTCTTACAGAAGTATTAAAGTATATTTAATTATGCTCTCTTCAAATTATAATTATATCTTTCCCTTTATTGTTGAAAAGAAAAATGACCTCTCTGATAAATTTATATCAAATAATAATATATATATGTATCCATATATATACATATAGGGGATTATAAATTTACATATATATATATAAATATATTTATTTAGTTGTTATTAGTACCATTATTTTTATTACTATTATTTTTATAACTATTATTATTATTACTATTGTTATTATTTTATTTTTATATTTATATAAACAATATTAAGTCTTCCTTTTATAAAACCCATACAATTGTATTTTCATTGAAGGGCTGAAGCCCTAATTTCCTTATGCCATTTCAATGGTGCCCTAACCCCTTTTTTTTATTTTGCAGGTTATACTCATGGCGGCGGCCATTAAGGAGGGTCGGCCAGAGATAACAGCAGGGAGGAGGGGTTTTTCCAAAGTGTGAGGTGGTGGATTTGTGGTGGCAGAAGCCACATTGGGGCCGCGGACAGGAAGCACAGGGAACCGGCACAGGGGAGGTGTCGCCCATAATGGAAAGCGGGAGGTGGAGTTTTGGGACGGTGGGAGCTTGCGGTCTCACGGTCGCGGCGCGGTGTTTTAACGGGGGGGTGTGGGGAGGGGCGGAGCCCCCACCCACATCCCACTACATGGGGTGTGGGTGGGGGCTCCGCCCCTCCCCACACCCAATAGGCTCGACGGGGGTGGTGGGAAGGTTCAAACCCTTCCCACCACCACTTCCCATTTTTTTTGTGTGTGCTGTGTATGAATACACAACGAACATCTGCGAATAATGTATTTTTATTTTTTTAATGTAATTTCTTTCTGTCATTTTAATAAAATCTCCAACTATCATGATATATATATATATATTCTCAGACTTATTTCTTCCACAGAGAAAATAAAATACAGAGAATTAAAATAATAAAGCTAAAATACAGAGAATTAAAATAATAAGGCTATTAATTACAACTCTGTTTAACTACCATCCACAATCCTATTTATAAATTTCTTTCAATCTTATAATTACAGAAAAATAAGAAACAAAAACAATTAAAGCTATTTTATCTGGTAATCACAATATCATATAATAAGTGAACATTTCAAATACAGAGAACAAATTATAATCTTTTCTAAATGCAATTACAATTGCCGCTCCTTTAAGAATTGAAATTCTTAAATGCAGAGATTGTATTATAACTCTATTTTACAATTCCAGTTCATCTAAAAATTGAAAATATAAATACAGGGAATTAAAGTTCAATCTCTTAATCTGCCATTTACAATTTTATTAAGATATGTATAAATGCAATTACAAGAATTAGACTTCATACACATAATGTTAAAATCGATTTTTCTTCACTTTTCTTCTCTTAATTCTAACTTGCTAATTTCAATTTAACGCATATTAGTTTAAAATGGGAATGGAAAGAATAATTAATATCACATTCGCTCACAACTGGTTCAAATTACAATATCTAAAAATTAACAAAATACATAGTTTCCTCCAACCACCTCCAAACAATGCTATAGATAAATTTAACACCTTTGTCTAAATCAATCATACATTTCACTACTTTGCAAATATATACACCAAGTAAACATAAACTGACAAAATTCATAACTAACAAACACTACTGAAGGGAAGAATTTCTCTCTTTCCCCCAAACAATAAATCTTACAACTTCAGAGGAAGAAAATCCCTCCACAATGAACTTAAACAAGATGTAGCTCAATGAACCAAACTCTTCTTATAGCAAGGATGAAATTCTTTCTCCCTAATTACAGAACTTCCCTAATTCCATCAAGAAGCTTCAAGAGGAAACCTGCATATCAAAACAAAACAAGGAAGAAAACACCACTCATCTAGCTCTCCTCCCTACCGTAGACCCGCAAGAGGGTCACCCCCAAGCTAGGGAGATCATACTCACACCTGGGTAACTCAAGCAATCCACTTCACAACAGCAAACAACAACAAACCCAAAACACACAAACACCTATGGGTAAATTACACAACACGAAAACTCAACTACAGTGAGCTTCACAAGGGGTAGGAGAGTGGACACACTCGACTCCAGAGTGTCACCCTTACAGATAATAGAACCAACACAATTTCTCTCGGCCTCAAACCAAGTTTGATCACAAAATTTTCCAAGGAATCCGTATTTGACTCTCAAGCCAAAGAACCAGTCACAAATACATACCCTCAAGGCTTTCAACATCCCAAAAGAACCCGGTATGCACCTGAGGAGGATCACTCCTCCCCTACCCCATACTTGATGAGCATTTCTCCCAAGTGGGAGAAGCTCTGTCAAACAACCCGACAACATTTCCCACAAAAAAAGAAATCTAAAACACAAGCAAATAAGCAACTTTCACACACTTTTCATGCAACAATCAGATATACGAAATAAAGGTAATAACAAACCAACCTTACAAAGCCCTTCAAGGATGAAGCTGATGTAGAGCTCCACTGAGATCTTCTCCAACCTAAGCCACCAAACTCCCTCTCCCTTTTTCCTTACTAAAGCAAATTTCCTTGGTAAAGAAAAATAATAATAAAATAAAATTCTCCAAAATTCAACTAACTCCATCCCCATCCCAAAATGGGATTCAAATAACCCAAATCCTCTCAGTTTAGAGGAATGGGGAGGTGACACTTGTCACCTCCTCACTCTTCCCCAAACCACTATTATGTCCCAAGGGATGAGTGTTGGCTTATGTCACTCACCCATCCCTAAAGTCCTCCTTATCCCTCTCCTCATGTCATTTCTCTTACGCATGGGAGAAATAAAAGGAGGAAAAGGAGGAAAAGATAGGTGACCCATGCCTCTTCTTCCTTCCTTCATTATGGATGACCACACAACTCATGGGGAATCTCACTAAGGGTGAGGGTGACTTCAAGTTAATTCCTTCATAATTGATGGGTTTGTAGTCATCTCTTACCTTGGGGATTGAAGAGGGATGGGTTTGGGTGTTGGTACAACCCATCCTATCCCCCCCATACCTCCAATTTCCGCCACTTAACTTCAGGGGGAAGTTAAGATAACCATATGGAGGTTACCCAAGGGTTACCCATGCCAAATGGGGCCCTGGACCCATGGGGTATAACCCAGGGTCAACTTTAACCTATTCAGGACACCCAGGGTCATGTTAAAATACAAGAAAAGGCCTCAAGAATTTAAATAAAAGAAAAGAAATTCAAATTCAATTTTTTTATAACACAAATCATAATTCAGTGTTATAAGAGGGTAGACCTAACCCATTCGACCTTAAGAAAGACCACATTATGACAACACATCAAACACAGAGTTGATCTTGATTCCTCACGGAACCAGATCGGCTTAACAAGGAATAACAACAAAAAGGTGCAGGATGATCTCCAAAATCTATGGTTTGATTAGTAAATCCTGCACACTCAATTACAAGATCAGTTTCACATATAATCATCATAGCTGAAGCAAATTAAAACATGCATTACCATGACATAGTTCTAAATAGCATAACTGAAATCATATTACAATTTTCTTTCCATCATCACCTAATTAACTTTTTTAAAATGTAAATGTTATCCAAACATCACCCAATTAGTTTTTCTGTTATCATAATAAAGTTTAATAGTTTGAAAAATTTGGGAACTACTATCCCACAAATATAAAAGTATCAGTAACAGTAATATAAATAGTCACAAGAACAGAAGAAAAAATGGTAGTCCTCACATACCCCGTGCCTATACAGAATAGATATGGCACATGTTTGCAATGGAATGAAAGAAGACTAAAGCACCTTTGTTTTGAACCTTATTTGAAGTCTTGACATCAACCTTGGTGGAAGAAAACTCTGTTATGCTCTAAACTTCTTTAAACCCTCTGTGACAGTCAAGGAAATCGCTGTTTTCTGTACTTTTCCGTACTTGTATGGTCTGGGAATGGTTGGTATTTGTAATGCATGATTAAGTGGATAAATTACCTACCCTTTGCATCTTGTTTGGGCTTTTCACATTGCATCAGGAGGAAGAAACAACTAGTTTACCATTGACTGCCAAAACCTAGGTTTTGACTCTTCTGAGTAGCCCGATGAAAATTTCACCTTTCCATTGCCTTTTTCCTATTCATAATCAATGAAATGGATTGTATTTTAGTTGTTTCAAGGTCTTGTGAGGATAGAGGAGGCATGAGAGTAGTGTAGGTGGAGTTTGCTTTGAAAATGGGCCACCAAGATCCTTGCATTTGTAAATGAAGAAGGGCAGTAGTCTCTATAGAGAAGTCATAGGTAAGTTTGGTGAAGTATAGCTTTGTCAATGATGATAATAGGCCTGTTAGGCATGTGACTTGTTTATCTAGATTGAGTTTGTGTTAAGGAGAGATCAGCCCAAGATGAAATTGTGACTGTCCTACTCTTGGAGCTATGAGATTGTGACTACCCATGAGGGGTATGATAGATGTTGCTGTCTTACAGGGTCTGCACATTAGAAGTGATGAAAGGTTAGTTGGAGTTAAGAGTCTTGGAAGGTATGCCCTGAAGTCTCTCTCTCCTTGGAACATGAACATGCATATGTCTTGGTGTTTAAACCTTGGTTTGTTAGAAGCCTGATTTCTGTTAGGAAAACTTGACACTAGTTGAAGTGCTCTGCATCATTTTTGGTATCAGAGCTAGCTAGTAGGTCCTTGAGGGAGTAAAGGATCTTGTGAAGAAGATAAGAGTTTGTGAGAGAGTTGTGAAGATGCCTTCGAAGAACCAGATGGCAAGAGAGAATGCTGAGTTGAGAGAATCCTTAGAGGCAAGAGAGAAAGAGCTGAGAGACAGAAGAGAACATGATGCTGCCAGAGACAGAGAGTTGAGGCAAGTAAGAAGGGAGAATGCAACAATCTTGGCAAGATTGGAAGCATTGGAGAAGAATCCAAGAAAAGATGAACAAAATGAGTCAGAAGAATAAGAGGATGTAGATGAGAATCCTCCTAAGGATGAGTTAGATGCTAAAGAAAAGAAGTTTGTAAGATTGTTGAAGGCAGTCCAAGGAAGTGGAACTAAGGCAAACATAGAGCTACCTATCTATCAGGGGAAGATGGATAGTGAAGAAGTGCTAGGGTGGATAGATGCCCTAGAAAATTTTTTTGAGTATGAGGAGATGAGTGATGAAAAAAAGATCAAGTTTACAAAGACAAAACTGAGAGGAACAGCACTTACCTGGTGGAGTAGTGTGCAGACAGAGAGAATGGCTAGAGGTGCATCAAAAATCACTTCTTGGATTAGGACGAAGGACATGATGAAGGATCAGTTTCTTCCATATGATTACTCCATTCAGACAAATAGGATGAGATAGAATCTGAAATAGAAGGACATGGATGTTATGTCCTATACTGAGCAATTTCATAAGCTTAGTATCAGAGGTGGATTGGAAGATGAAGAAGAGAAAGTGGCAAGATACGTTAATGGGCTTAGGTATAACTTGCAGGATGAGATTGGTTTGGCAGTACCAAATTCACTTGGAGAGTGTTTTTAGTTAGCCATCAGGGCTGGAGAGAGAGTGAAGAGGAAGCAAGAAAGGCAAGGAGGTTATGGAAGAGGAAGTAAAGGTAGGGGCAAACCTACTACTAAAGTTCAGAACAACAATGAGAAGGGTAAGGAGATGCCTATAGAATAGAGAGGTGGATATAGAGGTGGAGGTAGATTTGGATCAGGAAGAGGAGTGTTCACAGGCAGATGTTATCACTACAATGAGGTGGGACACACATCTTTCAACTGTCCTAAGAAGGATGGTGTTGAAAAGACCAAGGATAAAAGAGTTCACTTGGCACAAGAGGAGGAGAAGTTAGAAGAACCAGAAATGTCATCAGCCTCTCCTATGCTGGATGGAGAGATGCTCATGGTGGAAAGAGGTAAGATGCGGCAACCACCACAGGTATCTATTTTTAGAACTAAATGTTTGAGCGATGGCAAGATATGCAAGTTGATTGTAGATTCAGGTTCTCATGATAACTTAGTTTCTTGGGAAATGGTGAATAAGTTGGGGTTGAAGACTTTTGATCATCCCAGTCCTTACCATGTCACTTGGGTGAGTCAAGAGCAGTAGGTAATGGTCACTAAGAAGGCTTATGTTGACTTCACAATTGGTCCATATCAGGACTATGTTTTGTGTGAAGTTATTCCTATGACATGTGGGCATGTAATCTTGGGCAGACCATGGCAGTATTCGAGAAGGACAATTCATGATGGGTATACTAATACCTATGTAGTGCACAAAGATGGTAAGAAGTTCAAATTGATTCCTTTACCTTGTGAGGAGAAGAAGGAACAAGTTACCATTTGCTTTGGAGAGAAATTGAAGTTGAATGTGCAGGTTCAGGGTGATTACACACAGCAGACACAGATGCCACACAAGAAGGTGGATGACAGTCCTAGAGAGCAGCAGGCTTGGGACTTGAGTTATGTTAAGGTAGGGGACATTTGGTATCCTATAAGGAGCTCGAAGAAGGAAGGCAAACAGTAGAAGGCACAAGAAGGAATGAATCAAAGCCTCCAGTTGAGAAGAGCTAAAGCATTACAGCAGCAAGGTCCTAGTCAAGGACATCACAACAAGTTTTATGTTTCTAACACTATTTACAGGAGCCATGCAGGTTGGAGACGGAGAAAGATAACTCTAGGAGAGTTCATGTTTCCTAGTTTGAGGAACATTCCATCGAGATGGAAGATTGGTTGGAGCAGATCCCTTAACTCTTGGGACAAGAGTTTTCATCATGCTGGGGAGTATGGTGCAGGAGCACCAAGATATCGAGATTTTATCTAATTTTCACTGAGGTTGTCTTGTTCAAATAAGGTCTTTGAGACCATTTACATGTTGTTATTAGGCTTGAAAGCCATATTTGTAAGGGACCATGTCCATTTAGCTAGGGTCTATTTTGCATGTTTACTATAGTCTTTTATATAAGCCTTTGTAGAGGCATTAGGACAGTTTTTAATTTTAATATTTGTTTAGGATAGTAATTAAGTGTCTATGGTTATAAGCCTTTTAAAGGCATGTCAAAGGGTGTAGATGTGTTAAAACCTTGTCCAAGGTTAGACCACTTGTTAAAAGCATTCTAAACACCAAAACAACCGGTGGATAGTCAGTTCTAAAACAGTTTCAAGAAAACAGTTTCTATTTTTTAAAAAGCTGCAGTTAGAAATCAAGAAGGAAATCGATGGTTTTGGAAGGTAAAACATTTTCATGCATTGGAGGAGGCTTGTATTAAGCCAAGGAAATTTGTAATGTGAAAGGGATTGGAAGGAATATAAAGAAACATCAAAAAGACTGTTGTTTATGCTTGTTTTCTATTTTTTATGTTTTTCTTTGTTGTTCACAGGCCGTACCCCACGCCTGTACAGAATAGATATGGCACATGTTTGCAATGGAATGAAAGAATACTGAAGCACCTTTGTTTTGAACCTTATTTGAAGTCTTGACATCAAACTTGGTGGAAGAAAACTTTGTTATGCTCTGAACTGCTTTAAACCCTCTGTGACAGTCAAGGAAATCGTTGTTTTCTGCACTTTTCCGTACTTGTACGGCCTGGGAATGGTTGGTATTTGTAATGCATGATTAAGTGGATAAATTACCTGCCCTTTGCATCTTGTTTGGGATTTTGACATTGCATCAGGAGGAAGAAACAACTAGTTTACCATTGACTGCCCAAAACCTAGGTTTTGACTCTTTTGAGTAGCCTGATGAAAATTTCACCTTTCCATTACCTTTTTCCTGTTCATAATCAATGAAATGGATTATATTTTAGTTGTTTCAAGGTCTTGTGAGGATAGAGGAGGTAGGAGAGTAGTGTAGGTGGAGTTTTCTTTGAAAATGGGCCACCAAGATCCTTGCATTTGTAAATGAAGAAGGGCAGCAGTCTCTACAAAGAAGTCATAGGTAAGTTTGGTGAAGTATAGCTCTGTTAATGATGATAATAGGCCTGTTAGGCATGTGACATGTTTATCTAGATTGAGTTTGTGTTAAGGAGAGATCACCCCAAGATGAAATTGTGACTATCCTGCTCTTGGAGCTATGAGATTGTGACTGCCCATGAGGGGTATGATAGGTGTTGCTGTCCTACAGGGTCTGCACATTGGAAGTGATGAAATGTTAGTTGGAGTTAAGAGTCTTGGAAGGTATGCCTTGAAGTCTCTCTCTCCTTGGAACATGAACGTGCATATGTCTTGGTGTTTAAACCTTGGTTTGTTAGAAGCCTGATTTCTGTCAGGAAAACTTGACACTAGTTGAAGTGCTCTGCATTAGGTAGGCGACCTATTAGAGATTCTTTGCTTAATAGGTACTTCAGTGGATCTATCTTTACAATAAGTTTGACTGGATGTGCTAGCATGTAGTGTCGTAGTTTTTGGGAAGCAAAAACTACAGCAAGATAGGATCTTTCAATTTGGGAGTATTGCAATTCATAGCCCACCAATGTACGACTGATGTAGTAGACGGCTCTTTCTTTACCTTCATAATCTTATGCTAGAAGGGCCCCTAGAGCTGTTGGTGTAGCAGATATGTAAAGAAACAATGGTTTCCCTTGGATAGGAGGCATGAGAATAGGTGGATTCATAAGATATTCCTTCAGTTTGTCAAATGCCTCTTCGCATTTCTCATCCCACCTAAATGGAATGTTCTTGTGTAGGATATGACTAAAAGGTTGACACTTGTCTACCAGTTGTGACATGAACCTACTGATTGCTTGTAGCTTGCCCTGTAGAGACCGTAGTTGAGTGAGACTCTTCAGTGGTGGCATTTCCATGATGGCCTTGACTTTGGCAGGGTCTACCTCTATTCCATTTGTTGATACAATGAAGCCTAAGAGTTTGCCTGAGGTGACTCCAAACACACATTTCTTTGGGTTCAACCTGACCTTGAATTGTTCTAGTCTCTGAAAGACCTTTTCTACCACATCTAGGTGTGATTCTCTTGTGAGTGACTTTGCAAGGATATCATCTACGTAGTCTTCCATTGTGACGTGCATCATATCATGGAATATAGTGGTTATAGCACGTTGGTATGTGGCTCCTACATTCTTCAGCCCAAATGGCATGACATTCCAACAAAAAGTGCCCCATGGACAAGTGAAAGTTATTTTGTGTTGGTCTTCTGGTGCTATTCTGATTTGATTGTATCCTGAGAAGCCATCCATGAGAGATAACATGGTATGCCCTACTGTTAAGTCGACTATGATATCTATATTTGGCAACAAAAAGTCATCCTTGTAGAGAGCTTTGTTTAGATCTTTGAAATCATTGCATTGTCTGACTCGGCCATCATGTTTGGATATTGGTACTATGTGGAGACCAACTCTGGATAGTCTATTGCTCTGATGAATCCCACATCCAGCAGTTTCTTGAGTTTTTTTACTAGCAGTGCAATGTGTGGATGCATCTTTCTAAGTTTCTGTTTGACTGGTTTCATTCCTGGATCTAGTGGAAGATGATGTAGAATCAAATCTAGATCCAATCCTGGCATATCTGCGTATGACCAAGAAAAGTTGACTTGCTTTTTCTTGAAGAATGGTACAAACTTAGTCTTTTCCAATGGGGTTAGAGACTTAGCAAAGTGAATGATCTTAGGTTGTTCCTCTGTTCTAATGTTAATAGGTTCTGTAGGTTCCACAACAATCTAAGACTTCTCCTGGTGCATGTCATCAGGGAGAGTGTCAAGCCTTCCATCGTTAGGCACCATAGTTGGGTTTTCACCATCAGATGCATCCTTTCTTTTTACTATTTTGGGATCTCATACTGCCGCATAGTGGTTTTCACCATCAAATCCAGCTTTTATTTTGATATTTTTGTGACTGGAAGAATTGGCACCCTCTCTAAAATAAGCCATGGTATTCAGTTCAATGGCAAAGCCAGCTTTATGATCTCTTATGGGTAGGTGGTCCCTAAGTTCCATGTAGTCAATGTAGGCATCATCATTTTGGAACATGTCTAGTTGCGGGGTTCCTTATAGATCCCAGTCGATAAGTTCAGGATGCACAAGGGGGAGGGATTCAGAAGATAGATCTAATTTGTTGATAGTTTGAATGGATATGCTAGGGGTATTGATAGGGATAGGGTTTGGGATGGTATTTCCTCCACATTGTTTATTGTGATAAAACTCGAACCTTCCCTAAAAGTCGTATTCTCAAGAATTGGCAAATCACACTCTAATGGTCTATGCGTTGGCGTTTGTCCCTCACGATAGGGGCTATAAGTTTGAATGTTGTCAACTTCATTGTCATCATAGGAGTGCTCTGTTAGCTCATCCCACTCATATTCATTGGAATTTGTATCATTGTCCTCTTGAAGGGTATGGATCATTTCCACAAGACAAGCATTTGCTTTTGCCTTGCCCTTGTCCTTCTATCCTAGACCTTTTGTATTTCTTACCAATGAGGATGAAGAAGGTTGAATGGGTTCTACTATTCCTTCTTTCCTTAGGCCAATAGGACCTTGTCCTTCATAACCCATTTTGTGTAAGATAGACTCACCTCATCCATAGATTTCCATTGGGAGCTTAGGTGGTTCTTGTGGTGTGTTCTCTTCTTCTGTGTAGAGCCATTGTTAGATATCTCTTTCCTCTGTTTCATCTGATAGGGTCCTCCATTTTACAAAGGGAGTTGTACGAGGTGTAGGAGGAGAAGATGGCTTTGGAAAATGTTTGGGACACCCAAAGGATCTAGGAGATAGAGGCATCTTGGCTAAATTGAGGCTGTGCTCGATGGAGTATTCCCCTACTCCCATTTCTTTAACGGTAATTTTCTGCTCTTTGGGCTTGGATGAGGAAGCTTCGAAGGTAGAATCATGTTGTGGGGTAGGGGATGTCGATGCTCTATTATTGGGTATGATATAATCAAGATTTGAGCAGACAGAATTGTAATGTTGAAAGGGGTTGGGATCACCTTGGATGGTGACTTGTTTGCCATTATGAGGGAATTTTATGCATTAGTGGTAGGTAGAAGGTACAACTTTCATGGCATGAATCCGTGGTCTACCTAGGAGAATGTTATAGGATAGCTCCCTATCTAGGACTTGGCAAACAACATCCTTTATCACCGGTCCCACCTGTATGGGTAATACCACTATTCCTTTGGTAGTTCTTTCCTCTTCATCATAGGCTTTGATAGTGATATTTTTCCTTGGATCCACCTCATTTTCGGAGAACCCCAATGTAAGGACCAGCTTGAGCATGCAAATATTTAAACCGGCTCCTCCATCAATGAGAACCCTTTTGATATGGTGTTTATGGATGAAAGAGATGATATGCAAGGGGGTGTTATGGAGTTGAGACACTGAGAGGTCATCCTGTTTGGTAAATGATACAGTACTGGAGGAGGCTAGATTTTCTACCATGGCTTGAAACTTCTCTTGGGCCAAGTTTGTGGGCACAATCATTTCCACTAAGGCTTTATTGAGAATTTATTTATGGGAGGGAGATAGACACAACAACTCTAAGATAGAAATGTGGGAAGGAGTTTTTCGGAGTTGGTCTATGACACTATACTGATGGGCGTTGGACTGAGAAGGTGATGACCTTGGAGGGATGGTATTCAATGTGACCTTACCACTGCGGGTGATGATACTGCAATCAGTTTTGGTTGTGATCATATTGATTTGTGGTATGTGCTCTGATATGAAATTGATGGTATAATCGAACGGCACACTTGCATAATTAGCATTATTATTCCCACTATTCTAATTTTTCCTATTGCGGTTGTTGTTGTTGTTGACATTGTTGTTGTTGTTGTATAACCTGTCGTGATTGAGAAGCGGATCCTTGTATGCCACATGCGTCTCATTAGAGGTATGTTGTTGGGCAACTCCTTGATTTTGATCAAGTATGTCTTGAATAACATGTTTGAGATGGATACAATTGTTGGTAGTATGACCTCTTCCTCTATGATACTCACAAAAATTAGTGTCTTTCCAATAGTGAGGTTGTTTTTGGGGTTCATAATTACTATTTGGCGAGAGAGTGATCTCGTTGTTGGCTAATAGCTTCCTTAATGCAGACTCTTGGGACTCACCCAATGGCGTGAACTTTCACCTAGGATTTGAATTGTACCATGGCCTTGACTCTCGTGGGAATGTTTTGTTGGGCATAGCATTGCTTCCCTCTCCTTTGAGAGTGAAGATTGGTTGTTGTTTGGGAGTCGCCACCTTGGCATCAACTACTCCATCATTAATGACATTTTTTTTCTTGGTCCAAAATTTTGGCTTGTCTGTGGTGTAGTTGGAGTTAGGGGTGTCCTTGTACAACTTAATTTGCCCCTTGGCGATCATAGCTTTCTCGATGAATAATCCCATTTCAATGACCTTCAAAAATGAGGTAGGACATTGAATTTGGATTTGATAGCTAAGATCAGAGTTGAGGTTATGGACAAAAATCTCCATCAATTGCTTCTCAGGTATGTCATATGAGCATTTGATCTCTAGTAGTCTCCACCTTTGTAGGAAGGAGGCAAATGATTCACCGCACTTTTGTTTGGTATTGCATAGATGGAGCATGGAGACTTTGTGTTCAATGTTGTACGAGAAGTGCATGATGAATTTGTTTACTAGCTCATCAAAGGTTTTGATACCCGGTGGAAGTCACGAGAACCACTCCATGGCTTGACTACCTAGAGATCTAGGAAATAGTCTCATTAAGAAAGTCTCCTTGTGAGCTACTTCCATGCATGTGGCAGTGAATTCCCTAATGTGATCTCTTGGGTCTCCTTTCCCTTTGTATTTGTCAAACTTAGGAACTTCAAATTGAAAGGGGAAGGGTACCGTATTCAAACTTTTATCAAAGGGGTATGGTACTATGTCTTCCAAAGCGTAAGTTTTAGCACTCGTTCCTATCTTGAGATCCGTCATTTGTTGCATTAGACCCTTGATTTGTTTCCTCACTTCTTCCATAGGTATATTTGGGTCTGTGACTTTCTTTCCTTTATCCCCCTCAGTGTGATTTTCATCAGTTTCCTCTGTAATCTCTTTCAGTTTATTGAGATCAAAGTCAGAGGGGAGTTTGAGTCCTAGACATGCAAGATGCATAAAGTACTTGTGAGGGTCCTCGTGGAGCACTTTTTCCAATAAGCGCTGAAATTTCTAATCTTGGAGGTGCCCTTGATACTATTCATGAGAGATATCTTCATCACTATCATGAGGGGTGACAATGCGATTGGATGATCCAGCCATTTCAAGTTGTCTTTTTTAGTGAGATCTAGTCAAAACCATGCAAGGTGACGTGGGAAGTGGTGGGATGGAACTAGAGACTTTGGTAAGGTGCAAGTGGAGATTGCTAAGAAGAGGATACTTGTGATGAGATTTGGACAAGGGACTCTTTTGATCAATGATTCCAAGTAAGACAAATGATACAAGACGATAGCCACAAGTAAGGGTACTTGATTCCTGTCTTACTGTGTAGAGACTAGTCGTGCACCAAGACCACTAGCAAAGTTCTATGGCTTACTAGGGTTACTTGAATCCGATATGATCCAAAAAAGGTCTTACGCTAATCTGATATAGGATACTTTGACTTTGCACTAGGGAGACTTGATAGAAGGTGGGTGAGATGACTGACGAAAGAGAGGGTATGCTATGGAATAGATGGAAAAGTGACTGCAAGGTAAGATCTGATCTTGGAATTGGAAACAGTGCTGAAATGGGTACCCAAAAATGGCAAAAAGATTCTCTCAAAATAAGTGGAAGTACTCACTGTTACACATGCGCAGAAACAGATGTGCAGTAGCAGGGGTCAAATGTATAGGAAGTCGGTGTAAATGCGTAGTACTGGTAATTCTCAGATGCATAGTAATAGGTGGTATAAGCACAACAAGTTGGGGTATATGCACCGAAAGTCAGAATAGATGCATAGTAGAAAATGATAAAAGCGCAGCTCTGGTTTTTTTAGTGCTTTTGCAAATTTTTAGCAATTTTTCTGATGTGTTTGGTTTCTCTTGGTTTCAAGATGGTCTTTTTGATATAATTTTCTTTAGTTATGGCAAGAAGACATAGCAAACACAAAGAATGTTTTCATAGTTTTTTATTTTTTTGTGATTTTTTTGACTCTTTTTGGACTAAAAGAAAGCAAGTACAATCCTAGGTTTCAAAGGACAATAAAAAACTAAATTCTCACTATCTCTAGTGAAGCATCTTCAGGAGGTGATAATCACCCTTCCTTGCACCATCTTATAGGGGTTTTTGGCCACTAAAACAAAGGTGTTTAATAAAGGCAATTGTTTGAGTGGTTATACATGCGGCAATACTACTCTCCATTGTGGAGTCTCCCAGCCTGCAAGGGTTGCACCTTGGAGGGTTTGGGGGGAGGTTGGTTGTCAGTATAACACAACTTCACTTGTTGTTTGAAGCTTTTTCTCCAAACACAATTTATTTATAGCGGATTGGTAGGGCTTGGCTTTAGCCTATTACCACTTAGGGTCATTCCTACTTGGATGAACAGTATTGAATACCAGGCCCCTCTAAAGGAAAAATGCATGCAAAAATGATATGTCTAGCATTTTGGTCACCCAATATAGGGGAGAGCATAGGCCTGGTATCATTTCGAAAACACAGAAGATAGTGGTTATTTTCCCCTAGTTAAAAAGAAGAAAACTAAATGAGCTATCTACTTGGGTAAGCATAGAAATTTGTTAACTTTGAAGTGATAATAAGATAGCAATGGTTCAATTTTACCTAGATAGCAATGTGTCTAACTTTGAAAGATAGCAATATAACAATGATTCAATGATATGCAAGATAGTAATGATTTGGTTACCTCCTTCCTAGTTAAGCCTATGTGAGATTTGCATGAGCATCCATTTACTTTCCTTTTAGAAATTGAAGTGTGAGTTAACAAGTGTAGCTATATGATTCTAAACTAGTACCTAGCCTGCAAAAATAGATCAAAGAGTTTTCCTGCAAAAAAGTGTTAAGTGCTAGTGAAAACCACAAGGAAACCCTAAAAATCACTGCCTAAATCAGATGCGTAGCTTCAGAGCCTAAATGCACAGAAGTAGAGCTTAGAAGTGCAGAAGTACATATGTGCTGAGATAGAGGTTAAAAGCGTAGGAATACAGAGTATATGCGCAGAACTAGTAGATGCACCATTTCATAAGGTATATACGACAGAACAAAGTCTGTATGCGATAAAAGATTGGATGCACTGGAATAGACTGCAGATGCGTGTTAAGATGAGGCAGATGCGCAGTTTCCTCCTGTGTACGGCTTTCTAACACATAAAAACTCATTTTTTTGGGTTAAATTTGGGGCTAGGCCCCACGGTGGGTGCCAAAAATGTTAAGGGAAAATTGGAGTGAACATGAATAATCAATAAATCAATATCAGTAATACCCAAAACTTAATGAAAATTGAAATAATCAAGATCAAGTAAACAAAGACAAAAAACCTTTGCAAACATCAATACTTCATAGCTTTCGTTGATTGCCTATCTCAACTGATCTTGCATGTATGAATAAGGTCCTTAAAGAGTGCGCTTCCTTGCTATTCCAAAATTGTCAATGGAGAATGGCTATGATAGTGCTTTGTAATGAAGATGAGCTTCACAACAATGGTAGTGATATGGTAACCAGTTGATCACGAGCAAATGGAATGACATGGGTGCCAAAGGTGTGTTGTAATTCTTGCAGAGTAACAATACTAAAAGCTTGGATGAATGAAATGGAGGAATAGGGTTCAATTTACAGACTTGAGAGAGAAGATCAACGGTATAGAAAGAATGAGAAGATCAATGGTATAGAAAACTTGAGAGAATGTACATGAATAAGAAGACATGTGTCTTGCTATATTTTGCATGAGAGGAATTAATAAAATAGAAGAATGAGTTAACTGAAGAGATTAAATCAATTAAAAGAATAGATCAATCAGTTAAGAGAATAGAACTAGAGAATAGAAATTGCATGAGAATGAGAAGATATTTTAGCTCAATTAAATATTTAGAATATTCAATTGCATGTGCATATTTGATTGAATTATATTTAGAGATAACTCAATTTAGAAGAAATAGACAACTTAAATAAATATTTGATTTATTTAAATTTAGAGAAGATATTATTGGAAGAAACAATTAAATAATTGATATTATTTAATTTAGAATGAATTTGGAAGAACTAATTAAATAATTTAGATTATTTAATTTGTTGGAAGAATTAGAAGAATTTTAAGAATTTTAATTAAATAAATTGATTTTATTTAATTGTTGGGAGAATATGAATCAAATAAATAAATCTGTTTATTTATTTATTGATAGAGGAATTTGACTTAAATAAATTCTAAGAATATTTATTTGGATAGAGTCATTTCATTTTTAGGCATATACAGTTTGATGTATGCTATGGTCTGCACAAGACCAGACATTGCCCAAGTAGTGGGAGTCCTTAGTCGATTTATGGCTAATCCTGGATGGGTTCATTGGGATGTAGTTAAGCGAGTGTTCAGATATTTGAGGGGTACTTCTGAGTATTCCATATGCTATCATGGTAATGTTACAGTACCTCTGCATTCTGTTGATATTCATGGATTTTTGGATTCAGATTGGGCAGGTGACATTGACAGCATGAGATCCACCAGTGCTTATGTGTTTACACTATTTGGTGGTGCTATTAGTTGTCCACGATTGAAACTGAGTATATGGCAGTAACTCATGCTTGTAAGAAAGCCATTTGGTTTAAGAGATTGTGTTTAGATATTGGTGTTGATGCAGGTCAGATCACGATCAATTGTGACAGTCAGAGTGCAATTTGCCTTGCGAAGAATCCAACTTTCCATGCTAGAACAAAGCACATTGATGTTTAGTTTCACTTTGTACGATACATGGTTGAGGATGGAAAAGTAAATTTGGAGAAGGTAGATACTTTGAAGAATGTTGTAGATGCATTGATGAAACCAATGGGCATAGAGAAGTTCAGATGGTGTTCAGAGTCTATGGGCCTCTCAGCCTATAGCAATTAAATCTTGTTATTCTATTAGCTCTTACAAGGTGTTCGACAAGTGGGAGAATGTTGGGAAATAAGGTCTCTCAACCTTGGTAATTCCTTGAATTATTTATGTTTGTATATATTAATTAATTGCCTATGTTGTAAATAAATTGTAAATTCCATATTGTCATGTTGTGGGATGTGGCACGGTGATGTGTTATCCTACATGGAAGATGACAACTTGTAATTTTCTCCTCACATGAGGAGATAGGCATCCCACTTTGTGGTAGGAGCATTTTGCCATGTGTCAGCATCTTTCATGTTGTGTAAAGGAATGCTTGACTGAAATGGTTATGACGGATTCCTATGACGAAGTTATGACATGTAAGAGTCAGAAATAGAAGCATGTAAGACAGGTGAAGACATGTGTCATGAAGCATCTTTGAGAAAGTCTTTTTTGGGTGCCCCAAGGTGGACTATGACATGTTGTAAGAGAATATGCTATTTATAGCCTGTGTATGACATATTCTCTTACAACTGTAACTCGTAACTGGCATGACATATTCTATGACGGTCGTGTCGTAAGAGCATCTGTCATAGCCCATTTTGGAAATAGGCAACCTCTTTGGGATGGGAGTTGTGGACAAGTGTTAGGAACATTCTACAATGTTGACCAAGTGTCCTTAGGCGTGGGTTTTGGGCCATGAGGCCAAGTTGGACGCCCAATCCAAGATAGGTCCAATATTGCCTTGTATTTTCTATATAAACAGGTGGTTGGAGAGAAAGAAGCATCACAGGTTTATAGGTACTGGTATGCTGCCAGATTGACTCCAGACATGAGTGTCGAAGACCATTAAATCTTGTATTGAAAGTGTATTGTAAACAACTTTCAAATTTGTTAATACATTGTGCAGGTTTCTAAGTGTAGGGTTTCTCACCCAATAAGGGTTTTCCCCACCGTAAATCTTTGTCTCTCTTTTTCTATCTTCTTTCTGGTTCATGTGTATTGCTGCAATATCTCTTTTAGATGTTCTATGTTGTTGTAGATGTAAGGATTAATTTGAATTTGCATATCCCTCTCATTAGATTAGTGTAGGAAGCATTTTTTGCACACCTAGCTTCCTTTTATTTAGGTGTTCTCAAGATCAACACATTTAAATTCATATATGGAGATCCTTAATGATCTGTCGACACCCTCCAAAGCATGAAACAAAGCTGCAAATTAATGTCACCTGACTACGAAGGCCCTCCACACAGACAACAAAGGTTTGGTTCATGAACCAAGATCAAGATGAGTATCAAGAATTACTAGAGAAATGTGTTAATTGTCAAATCACCTTCTTGCATACTCAATCTGCATTAGACCTCAACTAATAATTTCAAAAATTTGAGAAAAACATTCTGTGTTTTTGGCACTTCAGAATTTGAACCTGGACCATTGATTTGGAACACATCAGAGCAAGATCATCTGCTTAGACTTAAAAATAATCCACTAGGATCATTGAAAAAGTCATCAACCAATCTGATAATTCCAACAAAGAAATCCTTTACAATAAACAAACCATGACCTTTCCATGTGTCACCTCATTGTAGAAGTGCAAGCCGAGCAGGGGCCCACACTACTATTTTCATGCTCGCGCGCTATACGCTTACTCCTTTATGATAAAACTGAGTCCCACCCTCTAATTGTCATACCATCCACTAGCACAAGGAATATTCCACAACACCTTTCTGTTGGCAAGAGCCACTATGTGACATAATGATTGTTGTCATTAATGGTAACAAAGTATATCCCACACATCCACAACACATAGTTTGCATATACCGGAAGTCAGATTGAAGAGTGTTCTAGTCCGGTGAACAAGAATAGAGCATGCAGCAAGGTCTAACAATCAGGTTTGGATCTCTCAGATGGTGTAACTCAGCAAGTTGCAGACTTGGACAAGTCAAGAGGAATAGCATGACTACTATACTCTAGAGATTGAGCCTCCAGTGATGAATCATGGAAAAGATATGAGCATCTGAGTGTTGGGTTCTAGACAGGTAGAACAAACTGAGGAAGAACTAACAGGCAGAGTATCAGACTTCAATCCGGATGAGTAATTGATGTTGATCAACCTATTTGAGGGATCATACATGGTTGGCCAACATGATTGATGACTTCTATGTCTGTTTTTGATACGCATCACATATTAAGCATGGAATCAGCTGACAGATCAGTGTTTTGTAAATATCTTGAGTATTCCAGTTGCTGACTAGAAAGATTTTGAAATCCTTGATGCGGATATATATAAGAGATGGATTTCAATATGAAGATGTGTGGGAAAAGATATAGTGTGTGAGAAAAGCCAGAGATAAGTATGGAAGCAGCAATACAAGTTTGGTATGTGATAGAACAGCAGCACTAAAAGCAGAGGAAGAATGAAGTGCATTAGATTAGTATATTGAGCCTAACCAGAACTGAACCTTAGCATATATGGATGCCTCTCATCAGTTCAAACACCTAGTTACCTTCTATAAACTTTGTAGGTAGTGAGTCTCTTGTAGGCAGTGTGCCTTTTGTGAGCAGTGTGCTCAGGCAGTGAGCCCTAATTGGCAAGTGTCATTTTGTACTTCTTATTCTTTTAACAGATAATACAATCTTG
Organism: Cunninghamia lanceolata; assembly: GCA_027924645.1. Lineage (NCBI taxonomy): Eukaryota > Viridiplantae > Streptophyta > Pinopsida > Cupressales > Cupressaceae > Cunninghamia > Cunninghamia lanceolata. The sequence continues at coordinate 5,449,831 of BSBN01000437.1, forward strand.
GGTTAGTCACCCCATGGTTTTTCCCTTAACAGGGTTTTCCACGTTAAAATCCTTGTGTTATGTGTGTTGATTTCATTTCTGCTCTCATGATTATATATGCTTATGTGTTTTAATGCTGCTCAAATTATAAAAGGAAAAATAAAGGAAAGTTATAAGAGATAACTGATTCACCCTCCCTCTCAGTTATCTACCTTGTTTCCAACACTTTCTTGCAATACACTCATGCGATCCAAAGTATGATGCAGGCCAGAGAAAGAATTCCTCAAACAATAGTTGAAAAATATAAGGATACAATATGCTTCATGGTAGACACTGATCAATGCCTAATGGAGGCAGTTGAGCCCAAAATAGTTTGGATTATGCCAATGGGATATGAGGTTGATGAGAAAATCTTGGAGCTGCATGTCCAACACTTGCTAAGTCAGCCTAAGGACCCTGATGTAGAAAGGTTTGGAACCTTTCAAGAATTAAGTGTAAAGATACATGTTGAATTAAGACAACCAAAGATGAAAAAAAAAGTGAGAATGGAAGTAGAGCATTTGGCATATCAAAGGAGGCAGTTGATGTAAATAGAGAGAAAATAGAAAGAGAAACAAGAAGCAAAAAAAGAAAGTGTTCAGGTACAAGCCTCCTCCCAGACTAGATCCTCCAAGAGCTCAAGAGCCTTAAAACTAGAAGCCAAGACATCAGAAAGGGAGAAAAGAGAATGAAAACAAAGGCCACAAGGTCATACATAAGCCAAAAGGATGATGAAGAAACAGAGTCTGATGAGGAAGTTAAGAAAATGAAGAAGAAGAAGAAAACATCTGGGGAATCCTTTGTCGGTAAAAATAAAGAAGAAGAGGTAGAAGAATTTGTTGAAAGGCCTACTCTCTCTATTGATGATGTCATCAAGGCAGTCACTGTGGATGGGAATCTGCAACAATGACAAAATTTTATGATGAGTATAGTGACACAGACAAAAGTATCTTGGAAGAAGCTACAGTCAAGTATCTAAATATTTATAATAAAGCATTTATTGAAATCATTTCATTAATTCCCAAAAGTCTAGAGAAGGTACTTGAACTGAGAAAGGAGAATGCTAAGGCAAAGGACTTAGAGATCCGAGAATAGATTGCTATTCAGCTCTATCCTTCTGTTACTCTAAAACAAATGAACATGATCTTTAAGGACTGCAAGGATGAATTCTGGAGCAAAGAAAGAATGAACAAACTAATGCTTGGATAGACTGATCAGGTAGCAAGAGAAACAAAAGACATCCTCTGGAATGCCTTCAAAAGATTCAATCTTCCTGTTATAGAGGAAATAGATGAAGAACCTTCTACCATGGATGTTGAAGGAATAAATGCATCAAAAGAAGAATCTACTGAGAAAAATGTAGAAGAGAAAAAAGAGATATATGAGGAGAAGTCTAAGGACTTGGATTCCTCTATTCCGGAAGAGGAAATCCATGAAGCAATTAACATCTCTCCTCCGGATCCCACTGCAGATATTCCAGACTTAGGAACTGAAGGAGAAGGAAGAAAAGAAGAAAAAATGAGTCAAGAAGAGGAGGTAAAGGGAAGAGAAGAAGAACAAACAAAGAAGATCTTTGATGACAGTTCAGAGATTCCAAAAGAAAAGAACACTCAGTCTCTAGCAAGAGACACTATAGAGGCAGTGAAGAAATTATTGAACAAAGAGCTGATGGAGATAGATGAACCAGAACTTTTTCAAGGACCACTAAATTTTGATTCCCTCTCTCCAGTCCAGACAATAAAGATAACATCTTTTGCCCAAGCTAAAGAAAAAGAAAAGCTTTTGAAGTCTCACATGGAAGACTATGAGCTGATAGAGATTGCATCTGGGATGCTGGAGAAGATCATGCCATCCTTCCAAAAGGATCCTTCGGCCTCTCCATCCGGTAACCTGAAATCTCTGGTAAACTCTGTCAACACTCATTTTGTTTCTTTAGAGAAATCGGTAGAAGAAAAAGTCCGAAAAGAATTTTTGGGAGAGAGATTCGCTAAAGTACAGGGACTCATAGCTAATTATAGGAGGACCCTGGATATTGGGATAAAAAGCCTAGAAAATTCTCTTAAAGATGGTAGAGAAATGTACAAATTTTTTCTATCCTGGTCTAAAGTGACAGAGGATATTGAAAAGAAGGTGAATGAACAAGAAGGTAAATTGTCAAGTTTATCTCAAAATTTTGATCCCCTCACCACATCCATAATGAATCAAGAGGGCCAAGTTATTGCCATTATAAATGAAATAAAGAGGCTTGAAAAGCAGAAGAAGAATATAATAAGGAGGATGAGTGAACTTAGAGGGATAATTATCCCTAAGTTAGAGGCAATGCATCAGGCTTTAACTGATGCTCAAACCACAGCCCCGACCAGTAATCCAGCAGACTTAAGAAGGGCAGAAGCTTATGCATTTTTGTTGAGTGGTCACATCTCAATTTTGGACAGGATGAAGTAGAGTTGGGTACCAAAATTTGTAGGGTTGAAGACCACTTTTGCGGATATACTTAAGTATATGTAAGTATAACATGTATACATACTTATGTGGCTATGTATAGGTTGATTTTTGTAAAATTTTGGTGTGTAGATTCCACCCTTTGCCATTGATGTCAAAGGGGGAGTGAGGAATAGTGAAAAATGTGGAATCCAGCTAAGGGGGAGCTCTGGTAAAATAGTGCATAAGATAGAGCATTAGCCAAGGGGGAGTCTGATGCGACACTTAGTCATTTTTCACTAAGTGTTGCCATCAATGACAAAGGGGGAGATTGTTGGCAAGAGACACTATGTGGCTTCATGATTGTTGTCATTGATGGCAACAAAGTCTATCCCACACATCTGCAGCACATAGTATGCCTATACTGGAAGTTAGATTGAAGAGTGTTCTGGTCTGGTGAATAAGAACAGAGCATGCAGCAAGGTCCGACAATCAGGTCTGGATCTCTCAGATGGTGTAACTCAACAAGTTGTAGACTTGGACAAGTCAAGAGGAATAGCATGACTACTATACTCTAGAGATTGAGCCTCTGGTGATGAATCATGGAAAAGATATGAGCATTTGAGTGTTAGGTTCTAGACAGGACGAGCAGACTGAGGAAGAACTAACCAACAGAGTATCAGACTTCAATCTGGATGAGTAATTGATGTTGATCAAGCTATTTGAGGGATCATACATGGTTCACCAAAATGATTGATGACTTCTATGTCTATGTTTTTGATACGCATCACATATTAAGCATGGAATCAGCCGACAGATCAGTGTTTTGTAAATATCTTAAGTATTCTAGTTGTCGACTAGAAAGATGTTGAAATCCTAGATGCGGATATATATACCAGATGGATTTCGCTATGAAGGTGTGTGGGAAAAGATATAGTGTGCGAGAAAAGGTAGAGATAAGTGTGGAAGCAGTAATACAAGTCCGGTATGTGATAAAATAGCAGCACTAAAAGCAGAGGAAGAATGAAATGCATTAGATCAGTATATTGAGCCTAACCAGAACTGAACCTCACCATATATGGATGCCTCTCATTAGTTCAAACACCTGGTTACCTTCTATAAACTTTGCAGACAGTGAGTCTCTTGTAAGCAATGTGCCTTTTGTGAGTAGTGTGCTTGGGCAGTGAGCCCTAATTGGCAAGTGCCATTTTGTACTTCTTATTCTTTTAACAGAGAATACAAACTTGGGTTAGTCACCCCGTGGTTTTTCCCTTAACAGGGTTTTCCAAGTTAAAATCCTTGTGTTATGTGTGTTGATTTCATTTCTGCTCTCATGATTATATATGCTTATGTGTTTTAATGTTGCTCAAATTATAAAAGGAAAAATAATGTAAAGTTATAAGAGATAACTGATTCACCCCCCCTCTCAGTTAACTACCTTGTTTCCAACACTTTCTTGCAATACACTCATGCGATCCAACAAAAAATAAACACATGGCAATTAAATCAGTAGACAATATCCCAGGCCCACCAACTCAAAATCAATGGCCATCGCATTAGCACAGTCCCAATAGATCTGGCATACCAAAGGTCCATGATAGTGTTATAACCATCCATTATACTTAGAGAACATCTGCCTAAACAAGGAAAGATGATGACTAGGTTTATTAGGTCGGTTATGAATGAAGGTAAGGACATTATGTCATAGCTCAAGTCTGGGGTGACTACCCATCACAAGTCAACTTACAATTATAACATGTGCTCTAAAAAAGGCTCATGGGCTTAGGGTTTAAGCTTCTTGGTCACAATTTAGGCCAACATTTAGTGTTCAAGATCATGGAATAAAGAAATTATGGGGGGTTCCGCCAGTGGTTCTGGCTGGGAATGCATGGCTTTTGTAGGCATGATGAGAATTGAGAACTTTGAGGTGCAAACCATGTGCCAAATTTATTGGGCTACTGAGTAATTTTCTCAATTAGGATTTGATGACCAATTTTAAGGTGACTCAAATTTCAACTCCAAAGAACTAAAGACTATTCAAAAGCTAACTCAAATTTCCACCCTTTTTACCATGTCTTCAGTTTTTTTATGAGGTGGACCAGGGCCATCAGAAACAAGAAATTAATGCTTTCCTCTATAAAACACTAAAAATCAATAGGCTCACTACCCAAAAGAGGGAAGAAAGAAGAAGATTATTACATAGAGATTCACTATCTCAAAGCAACAGGAGAGATCCACCAATACTACTCCTTGTCATATGCAACCTTTGGCTCACTGCCTCCAGCAACCTCTGGCACACTGAAATGTAGACACCTTTTGTTCAGTGCATTCTAAAGTCATAAGCATTTAAGCTCACACACAACTCACTACCCTTGATTCAGATTTGCATTCTCTTCTCTTCATTGCTCCACTCAACTTCATCTTGCATTACAACCAAGACCTATCTCAATTAGGTCGGTCCTAATGAGGCATGTGCTCCTCAAATGTGCAACACCAATTAGGTCGGCACTAAACAATTCCACTGTGGAAAGAAGTGTAAGTGGACCATGTCAAGGGTTAACTAGGACTCAAATCTATGTCACCAAGCTACTCATCACATCAACAATCCACAAGGTACCTTTGCAAATGGCGCTAGTAAGCCAGGTCGGCCAAACCCAAGCTAATGACCATATCCACATTTCTCCAAGTCCAAAAACATCATGTGGACCATAGAGAGACACTCCAAAGCATTCACACACCTTCCTAGAATACTCACCATCATCATAAACTTCTACAACACTACTGCAACTGTCTGAATCAAAGAATACCTTCATTATGTACATTAGGACACACTTCAACTGATCACCAATACAAGAACTAAACTTGTGGAGCATCCCAACACTGGATACTTCAAAGGAAGGTAGATATAGATAATATAAGCACTCTCCCAGATCTGTAAGATAGGAAAGCTCAATACGGAGAAATGCAGAGCATTCTCATTTCTCCCAGACAACCTCCTTCACAGTTAAATATTTTGTCAAATACATCTTCTACTTCTGCACAATCCAGAACTTGAAACTCTAGATATAACACCTTTGAACACCTATGATCAACACTTCCAAACTACACAAGCATATCTTCAATTTGGAAGAAATGCAAAGCATAACACTAAGAGTACATCTGTCACACTACACACCTTTTTATTAAATTTTCTCAAAAGTACTTAGAAACCAAGTAAACCATCTGGTGGGAGTTGACATCAATGACAACACCAACAAGCTTCCAATAGATTTTAGTAGATAACCTTATGCTCAATCCAAGAGACCATACAATTGTATCGTTGATCAAATGAATTTGCACTAAGTGAAAAATGTTAACATATGATAAAAGATATGCATCAAGTTCATCATTCCTACGTTCACACTGCTCCTAATCCATCAAACTATCACTATAAATACTTAGATTCTAATTTGAGAAAATATAACATTTCATATCTCTCTAGATTACTATCATCATCAAGTTTAACCCTATCCCTATTTACCACATCAAACTTGAAACCCTCATAAAAAAATTCTGATAACTGTTGTTGTGAAGTGTATTCACCACATTTTAAGTCTTCATCAGAGACAATGAAGAATTCATATTTAACCATTCTTTCTTCTCGATCTATATCAAATTTGTATTCCTTTAAGTTTTAAAATTCATCTGGTTCATCATGCACCTTAGTGTCTTGTAGGGAGGATTCAACTGAATCTTCACAAGGCTGAATAGGTCTGTCAAACTTTTGAGCACATGAGACCCAGTCAGTCTTTACCAACTAATAAGTAAATCCATTTACCTTAGACTAGTCTTGGTCAAGCTTATTACATTCTTTATCATATGCAAAAATAGGATTATCCTGACACCAATAAGGATTACCATTTCCCATTGGTGGTGGGACCAAAGGCTCATCATAAAGGACATTCATCCATGTCTTAAAAGTTTCTACCTTGTCATCATGAAAATTTGTATCGTTCTCAACATCATCATACTCAAAATCATCAAAAGAATACATACTTTCACCATCATAGTTAGCAATCATCTCTTCTTCCTTTGGAAATTTTCCATTCTTAATAGAGTAGGTACCTTCATTATTGCTTCACACAAACTATCATTCATACTTATAAAACAATCATCAATATCTAAATTGCATATAAGATTTTCAGGCGCGATGTCTATATGTCCATATGGCTCCTTCTTATTATAATTTTCATGAGAGATTACTTCATGTATATCTTTGCAACTGTTTCCTTCAAATTTAGTTCTTACAAAATAATCCTGAACTCTACTACCTTTGTGACAATCTTGATTACTTTGTTTTATCATAAGATTTTCATTTCCATTCACCATACCAAATTCTTCCTTATTCTTCTCAACCTAACCATCATTACTATGAGATGAAATATTGGGAGTGTAGAACTTCTGGAACAACTGTGTATATCTTTTTTATGCATCAACATTTCGGATCACACTCTGTGATCCATCATCAAGACAAAAAGATGAAATATTAAAAACATTTTGAGATAGAGGGGACACGCTTATTAATTTATCTTACATACTTGTGTGAAATTTTTTATGACAACCATGGTTGGCAATTACTTTTCCTCCTATCAACCCATACCTCTGATTATTTTCTATGTCCATTGCACCTATAATTGCCTGACAAAGTGTAGTAGGTTCCTTATCTCTCAACATATAACTCATTTCTCTAATGCACACAAATATACAACTAAATAAAATGCATCATTTGGCCTTATGTATTCTGGGATATCTCAGATTGCTTTTGAAAATCTTAAATTAAAAGCAGGCAGTGATTTATACTCCTTTTGAATTGTCATGAAGTTAGTCACCAATAAAATCATATCAAAATTTTCACCAAATTGTTCTAAAAAATGTAGCCTTGAATTCAGACCATGAAGAGATAGAACACTTAGGTAAGAAAGAAAAATAGTCTCTAGCATCACCCTTCAATGACTAAACAAAAAACTTCTGAGGACGTGACCAGGAATGTTGTTCTAAACTATACATATTAAATGAAATATATAAAGTACCTGAGAATATATTGCAGCTTCAAATAGATTCAATCAACAGATTTGCCACCTCTCCAAAGAGGACAAAGTATCAAGTAGACAGAAGCTGGGCTATCTTAGTCTGGATTCACTTCACCAGTAGAGCAACCTTTTTTAAACTTGTTGCAACAAACTCTTTCTCTAGGTATGAAGACCTTCACTATCTGACCGTAATGATCAGATCATGATGATGGCTTGACTCTTTTTCATATGGATAACTAAGCCTTTCCCCAGTAGAGTCACCAATTTTGTTGGTTCCCAAATCTGCACAAATCAAACTCTAAAGGTTTGCCACTTATTATGCTCAAGTTCAATGGAGATGTGGCCAACAGAGTGAGGTTATTTTTCACCTATCTCCCCTACAATTTAGCCTCTACCAAACCTAGAAGGGTGTCCCTTATTTGCAATCAACAGATTTGTCTTTCACTATATCAAGCAAAAATGTTCTCATAAATTTGTACCAAGTTGTGCAAGATAAAACCTTGACTAGAAATATTCTTGAACTATCTTCACTATTTAGTCTAGAGAACATACATTTAGACCCACTCAAACTATAATCAAACAAACTAAAATATTTCAACTAATTTGTCTCTAGATTTTTGTTCGTTTTGGACACTTAGGCAAGTAAATTTCTTGATCGGTGCCTTATCAAGGGTAACAAAGTCAAAATTCCACACTGTAAATGTTCCTTTTATGACAACAGAACTTCAAATACAGAGGGTATATCTATATAAATGACTTGCAATGACACACCCAAGGAAAAGCATCTTTTGCAACTCTTCTTCAATAATCCCTAATGTAAGACACCACTTCCTATGTTTTGCTTAAAGCATGTTTAATCCAATCCTTGATTAGAAGCAATAAACAAGAACATTCAATACAACAAATGTGTATACGTGAAATCCAGAATCCTTGATTCCTTCATTCACAAAATAAATGCATACATTCAAGGAGACAATTGTAGAAAATACACACATATAGTGTTATTCATATATTGCAATCAGAATTGAAAAATTGTCATACAATGATTTACTCTTGTGCAGGCATCATCCTACTCTATAATCTTGATAATACACTTATTCAGCTATAGAAACTACTCCCCAAGATGTGGATAACTTGTACCCAGAGCCTAGAATAGAATTCCCTTCTCTATTTTTTATCTTATCTTCTATATCTCACTACAAAATTTGAAACCCTTTTAAATAGGAAAACTATGTCAGTCAAGATTTCCTTAGTACAAATTTTTAGTTACAATACATTTAATAATTGTGACTTAGGAAACTACATCCTTACTCTGATTGGCATACACTTTCTTTTAGCCAATTCCTCATTTCAGAATGTTCTAGTTGGCTGAAAGTTCTCCTAGGCAGTTAGTAATAGATGTCCACTCTTTATCCAGAATTCAGGTTCTAATTGTGGGCTACTATGAAGGCAACACAACTCTTCATCTTTGAATCCTTGTTCACTGGAGGTATAAAATTTGGAATCATCGAGGCAGCTCTCAATAATTGAACCAGATGATGCCATCCTTGTTGGATCTAGGACTTCTTTGACTCTGTCAATAAAGTCCCACTTATGCACTATCGGCACTAGCATCAAACCATGATGCCTTGCCTCTACTATTGTTCTTGAAGAATGTCATCAAAGGGAGGGATGAAGCAAGAGAAAATTGGCTCCTGCGCTCTTAATGCTAATCCTGGTCGAGGTTGCTACAATCATACCCAATTGGTCCACCCCCAAGAAACAACTTCATGTAGTTGGAGTATTTGGATGATTTGACCAATCTCCCATCAGAATAACACTATTTAGCTATGGTTCTAGGAAACTAGCAAGACTGCTATAGCCAAACACTCACACTTTTTCCCAATACCTCCCATTCCAATGGCTAGTACCTTCCCTTCCTTAATTTTGAATGAATAGACCTGCAACCAAGAGAATAGGGACATACTTCTTCGGCAAACACAAGATAGAAATTGCAAGGAAGTATTCGACATAGTAATCATGATGGTAACTGATGTGAACAATCCATGGGAACACTTCTATTTATAAGAAGAATGAACGGGGGTCCTTTACCCAAGCAATTTCCATTTTCAAACTTCTTTAATCCCATTTCAGTTTTTCATAGGCTCAACACATTTGAATTCATATCTGGAGATCCTCAATGATCTATCCACACCCTCCAAAGCATGGAGGCACAAATTAATGTCACCTGACTACCAATGCCCTCCACACAGACAACCTGAGTATCAAGAATTACTAGAGAAATGTGTTAATTGTCAAATCACCTTCTTGCATACTCGAGATGCATCGGAAGTCAAACAATAATTTCAAAAATCTGAGGAAAACATTATGTGTTATTTCTACTTTGGAATTTGAACTTGGACCATTGATTTGGAATACATCAGAGAAAGATCATTAGCTCAGACTTAAAAAGAATCCACTAGGATTGTTGAAAAATTCATTAGCCAATTTGAGAATGCCAACAAAGAAAGCCTTTACAATAAACAAACCATGACCTTTCCACATGTCACCTCATCACAATAGTGCAAGCCGAGCAGGGGCCCACACTACTATTTCCATACTTGCGCGTTATGCGCTTAATCCTTTATGATAAAACTGGGTCCCACCCTCCAATTTTCATAGCATCATAATAATGCAAGGAATATTCCACATCACCTTTCTTGCAATATGCTCATGTGATCCAACAAAAAATAAACACATGGCGATCAAATCGGCAGGCAATCTCCCAAGCCCACTAACTCAAAATCAATGACCATTGCATCAGTGCAGTCCCAATAGATCTAATGAATCAAAGGTCTGCATTAGTGTGATAACCATCCATTATACTTAGAGAACATCTACCTAAACAAGGAAAGTTTGTGACTAGGTTCATGGGATCGGTTATGAATGAAGCTAAGGACATTATGTCACAGCTCAAGTCTAGGGTGACTGCCCATCACAAGTCAACTTACAATTATAGCATATGCTCCGAAAAAGGCTCATGGGCTTATGGTTTAAACTTCTCATTCACAAGTTAGGCCAACATTTAGGGTTCAAGGTTAGGGAATAAAGAAATTATGGGGGGGTTCCACCAAATGGCTAACATAAGGATTGGAGGATTAGCTAAATAAGTATTTAGATTCTCAAACGCTTTCTGAAAATCCTCATTCCAGCCAAAGCAGACATTCTATTAAAGAATATTTGTGAATGAAAGGGTGAAGTTTGCAAGTTGGGAAATAAAATGGTGTATATCCTAAATCTTACCTTGCAAACTATGAAGCTAGGAGATATTTTTCAGAGGTGGCATAATTACGATAGCATCAATCTTTTTAGTATCTACCTCAATACCATGGTTAGAGACTATAAACCCTAACAGTTTTCTAGAGTCAACTCCAAAGACACACTTGTAAGTGTTTAGTCACATGTTATAGAGGCACATACATTCTAAGATACAATGAAGAATATGCATGTGATCTTGGTGCAATACTGATTTGGCCAAGATATCATCAACATAATCTTCCATAATATTGTGGATAAAATCATGAAAAATAAGGGTCATTATGCGTTGATAAGTCTCCCCAGCATTCTTAAGACCAAACAATATGACCACATAACAATAGTTTCCCCATGGTGATGTAAAAGCAATTTTAAGTTGGTCATCAGGGTTAATTAGAATATGATTATAACCTAAGAAGTCATCCATGAAGAAAGGTAAAGCATGACCTACTATAGAATCAACTATCATGTCAATATTGGGTAAAGGAGAGTCATCCTGTAAGGATTATTTATTGATATCATGAAAATTGATACAAATGTGAACACGGTTGTCAGGTTTAGCAACAACCACTATGTTAGATATCCATGGTGAATAGTAAATCAGGTGGATGAAGCAAGCTTCTAAGAGATTTTCAATCTCAACCTAGACCATTAAAGAAACCTTAGGATTCATATTCTAAATTTTTTGGTTTATGGGTTGAGCATCAGGATACAACACTATGTTACGGACCATGATATTTAGGCTTATACTAGGTATATATGCACATGTCTAAGAAAATATCTCAAGAAATTCATAAAGAAGATTGGAATGTGATTGTTGCTTTTCAAAAAATGAGCATTGTCCAATTTGTATAATCTTATATTTAACTTTGGGATCCATTGAGATAGGAATATAATCTCCAATAAGGAGAGTACTATGGTCCTTAGTATCAAATGAAGGTGACACTTGAGAGATGTTAAAGGATGAAACATTTTCACCAGACAAATTCATGGATGCCCCGAAATATGCTTGCATATTTAAACAAAATGGGAATCCATGATCGTGATAATATGGAGGTAAATAATTGTAAACCCCTAAGAATTTAGCTAGTGCTTCATCATTAGAGAAAGAATCTAGAACTAGAAATTCAGAAGAGTTGGAAGTATGATCAATAAGTTTAGGAAAGATTAATAGAAGAAAATTAGAATCTAGAGGAGTAGAAATCATATTCACATCTATGTAGTCCCAACAAGAAGTAGATCCCGTAGATGAGGACAGTATACCAAATCTGATGAAGAACCATGTGGATTAGATCTTAAAGGGATCTTGATACCCTGCTCTCTTTTACCACATCCATTTCCTTTATAGCCTACACTAGAAAGGATATGAAAGCCACAGCCATAAAGGGATTCCATCCTCTTAAAGAAGGAGGATCACCATTAGTGGCGTAATCTATACATGAAGTGTAATCACATGTAATTTCCTTAGAGGTAGAAGTAATATCTTTAGAAGAGACAGATGTAGTGTTATTCAAGGTAGAAGAGTTGTTTACAGTCATAAAATTTGAAGCTAGTCTTGAAACATCTAAATGAGGGGGGTTGATTTTATACTCCCCAACAAAGGAAGGTGTAAAGTCTAGTGAACCCCAATCATCATCGAGACATTCATTCAAGGAGGATTCAACACCATGATCAACTTATGGTATAGGAGTTGAGGATGGGGAATCATCCTTAACAAAAGAAGGAATCAGATTTTGAAGAGTAGGTGAGGAAAGAGACTGATTGGTAGAATCTGTATGTTGACAATACTACATAGGATCTGGATCAACTTTTATCATATAAGTCTTATTTTCAAAGATAACTTTTATTGACCCATGCAAGGTAGACAGAACTGCACCCATGGTGTGTATCCATATTCTACCAAGTAGGAGATTATAAGATAGTGCACCGCGCATGACATGGATGAGGGTAGGTAAAATGATTGGGCCTAATTCAATTAGAAGTGTGATCATTCCCAGTGTCTATCTACCAACATTGTCAAAACCATGAATATTAATAGTATTAGGAGAGATCAAAGATGTATCAATATTAATATGGTTCAATAGGTCTATACCACAAACGTTAAGACCAAAATGGTTATTAATAAGGTATGTTTGACACCAAAATTATTGATTCCAACAATGATAAACAAAGGATCATTCTGCCTTTGTGCCTCTAAGGAAGGTAATTCAAATTGTTGGAACACAATGTTGGTAGTTTTTGTATAAATGCAATCAAGTAAAGCAGCTACATCATTTGGCCTAGCAGAAGATGCAATGGGGATCTTCTGTGGGGATTCCTAGAGCATGTTATGATATTGAGGAGAAGTCTAAATGAGTTCCCAAAGAGAGATCTTAGCAGGAGTAGAGTGAAGCTTCTCTACAAGATCATACTCCGTGAAGGACTTTTGAGTCAGATAGGGAGTTGGTGGTAACATAAGACAAGAAGTGGGAAGGGAAACAGAGATAGGATTATCAGGTTGTTTGTTTCACCTATTATTATATGTGTGGGCTATCACATGGTAATGAGGAGCCCCAAAAACATTTAGTTTGATAGTTTTAGAAACTTGTGAAATATAGTCATCAATTCAAGATGTGTTTGAAGCACCCTGAATAGTCATTACTAGTTTACAAGTTGTTTTTGTTTCAAATCAAAGATGGACTACAATATTTAGTTTCACAAGTTCTTGGTTAGAACTAAAAATGTAGATTGTGTTAATCATGTTTGGAGAAGAAAGTTATTTTTGTTTAAAAGAGGAAGATTTTTCATGGATAAAGTCATCAAGAGCTTTATCAAGCATGTCAAAATATTCACTACTAAATGGTTCATCAAATGTGGTAAAAGTTTGAAGAAATAAATTTGACATTGTCCAATATAATAATAAAAAGGAGTAGGGATATGCTAGTGAATGTAGTTTGGGTTCACCAAAAATGTAGATGATAAAAATTGAAATAACTAAGTTATCTTAACTAGCACTCAATTCTAACCACTTACATTTAGGACCTAACTAGATTTTAGGAAGAGTAATCTACTCCTATCCACTTGGGAAAAGTAGATCAACCTAGCTAGGTCTAATTAAGTTCTCAACTAGCAAGCTACCTAATAAAGAACTGTAGAAATAAACAGAAAACTAGAAACTAATAGAAATATAAAAATAATTTTAAGAAGTGGATGACAGAACAAGAAATGAGACACAAAGAGTATTCATAGGAGGATTCAACACCATGATCAACTTCTAGTATAGGAGTTGAGGATGGGGAATCATCCTTAACAAAAGGAGTTAGATTTTGAAGAGTAGGTGAGGAAAGAGACTGATTGGCAGAATCTGTATGTTGACAATACTACATAGGATCTAGATCAACTTTTATCATATAAGTCTTATTTTCAAAGATAACTTTTATCGACCCATGCAAGGTAGACGGAACTGCACCCATGGTATGTATCCATAGTCTAGCAAGTACGAGATTATAAGATAGTGCACCAGGCATGACATGGATGAGGGTAGGTAAAATGACTGGGCCTAATTCATCATCGAGACATGCATTCAAGGAGGATTCAACACCATGATCAACTTCTAGTATAGGAGTCGAGGATGGGGAATCATCCTTAACAAAAGGAGTCAGATTTTGAAGAGTAGGTGAGGAAAGAGACTGATTGGTAGAATCCATATGTTGACAATACTACATAGGATCTGGATCAACTTTTATCATATAAGTCTTATTTTCAAAGATAACTTTTATCGAAAGCATGCAAGGTAGAGGGAACTGCATCCAATCATCATCGAGACATGCATTCAAGGATGATTCAACACCATGATCAACTTCTGGTATATGAGTTGAGGATGGGGAATCATCCTTAACAAAAGGAGTCAAATTTTGAAGAGTAGGTGAGGAAAGAGACTGATTGGCAGAATCCATATGTTGACAATACCACATAAGATCTGGATCAACTTTTATCATATAAGTCTTATTTTCAAAGATAACTTTTATCGACCCATGCAAGGTAGACGGAACTGTACCCATGGTATGTATCCATAGTCTGCCAAGTAGGAGATTATAAGATAGTGCACTGGGCATGACATGGATGAGGGTAGGTAAAATGACTAGGCCTAATTCAATCAGAAGCGTGATCGTTCCCAGTGCCTATCTACCAACATTGTCAAAACCACGAATATTAAGAGTATTAGGAGAGATCAAAGACGTATCAATATTAATATGGTTCAATAGGTCTATACCAAAAATGTTAAGACCAAAATGGTTATCAATAAGGTATGCTTCAAACCAAAATTATTGATTCCAACAATGATAAGCAAAGGATCATGCTGCCTTTGTACCTCTAAGGAAGGTAATTCAAATTGTTGGAACACAATGTTGGTAGTTTTTGTATAAATGCAATCAAGTAAAGCAACTACATCATTCGGCCTAGCAGAAGATGCAATGGGGATCTTCTGTAGGTATTCTTGGAGCATGTTATGATATTGAGAAGTCTAAATGGGTTCCCAAAGAGAGATCTTTGCAGGAGTAGAGTGAAACTTCTCTACAAGATCATACTTCGTGAAGGACTTCTGAGTCAGATAGGGAGCTAGTGGTAACATAGGACAAGAAGTGGGAAGGGAAATAGAGATAGGATTATCAGGTTGTTTGTTTCACCTATTATTATATGTGTGGGCTACCACATGGTAATGAGGAGCTCCAAAAAAATTTAGTTTGATAGTTTTAGCAACTTGTGAAATATAGTCATCAATTCAAGATGTGTTTGAAGCACCCTGAATAGTCATTACTAGTTTAGAAGTTGTTTTTGTTTCAAATCAAAGATGGACTACAATATTTGGTTTCACAAGTTCTTGGTTAGAACTAAAAATGTAGATTGTGTTAATCATGTTTGGAGAAGAAAGTTATTTTTGTTTAAAAGAGGAAGATTTTTCATGGATAAAGTCATCAAGCGCTTTATCAAGCATGTCAAAATATTCACTACTAAATGGTTCATCAAATGCTGTAAAAGTTTGAAGAAAGAAATTTGACATTGTCCAATATAATAATAAAAAGGAGAAGTAGGGATATGCTAGTGAATGTAGTTTGGGTTCACCAAAAATGTAGATGATAAAAATTGAAATAAATAAGTTATCTTAACTAGCACTCAATTCTAACCACTTACATTTAGGACCTAACTAGCTTCTAGGAAGAGTAATCTACTCCTATCCACTTGGGAAAAGTAGCTCAACCTAGCTAGGTCTAATTCAATTCTCAACTAGAAAGTTGCCTAATAAAGAACTATAGAAATAAACAGAAAACTAGAGACTAATAGAAATATAAAAATAATTTTAAGAAGTGGATGATAGAACAAGAAATGAGACACAAAGATTATTCATAGGAGGATTCAACACCATGATCAACTTTTGGTATAGGAGTTGAGGATGGGGAATCATCCTTAACAAAAGGATGAGTCGGATTTTGAAGAGTAGGTGAGGAAAGAGACTGATTGGAAGAATTCGTATGTTGACAATACTACATAGGATCGAGATCAAATTTTATCATATAAGTCTTATTTTCAAAGATAACTTTTATCGACCCATGTAAGGTAGACGGAACTGCACCAATAGTATGTATCCATAGTCTACCAACTAGGAAATTATAAGATAGTGCACTAGGCATGACATGGATGAGGGTAGGTAAAATGATTGGGCCTAATTCATCATCGAGACATGCATTCAAGGAGGATTCAACACCATGATCAACTTCTGGTATAGTAGTTGAGGATGGGGAATCATCCTTAACAAAATGAGTCATATTTTGAAGAGTATGTGAGGAAAGAGACTGATTGGCATAATCCATATGTTGACAATACTACATAGGATCTGGATCAACTTTTATCATATAAGTCTTATTTTCAAAGATAACTTTTATCGACCCATGCAAGGTAGACGTAACTGCACCCAATCATCATTGAGACATGCATTTAAGGAGGATTCAACACCATGATCAACTTCTAGTATAGGAGTTGAGGATGGGGAATCATCCTTAACAAAAGGAGTTAGATTTTGAAGAGTAGGTGAAGAAAGAGACTGATTGGCAAAATTTGTATGTTGACAATACTACATAGGATCTGGATCAACTTTTATCATATAAGTCTTATTTTCAAAGATAACTTTTATCAACCCATGCAAGGTAGATGGAACTGCACCCATGGTATGTATCCATAGTCTACCAAGTAGGAGATTATAAGATAGTGCACCGGGCATGACATGGATGAGGGTAGTAAAATGATTGGGCCTAATTCAATCAGAAGTGTGATCGTTCCCAATGTCTATCTACCAACATTGTCAAAACCACGAATATTAAGAGTATTAGGAGAGATCAAAGACATATCAATATTAATATGGTTCAATAGGTATATACCACAAATGTTAAGACCGAAATGGTTATCAATAAGGTATGCTTCACACCAAAATTATTGATTCCACAAATGATAAGCAAAGGATCATTCTGCCTTTGCACCTCTAAGGAAGGTAATTAAAATTATTGGAACACAATGTTGGTAGTTTTTGTATAAATGCAATCAAGTAAACCAGCTACATCATTCGGCCTAGCAGAAGATGCAATGGGGATATTCTACAAGGATTCTTGGAGCATGTTATGATATTGAGGAGAAGTCTAAATGAGTTCCCAAAGAGAGATCTTAGCAGGAGTAGAGTGAAGCTTCTCTACAAGATTATACTCCATGAAGGACTTCTAAGTCAGATAGGGAGTTGGTGGTAACATAGGACAAGAAGTGGGAAAGGAAACATAGATAGGATTATTAGGTTGTTTGTTTCACCTATTATTATATGTGTGGGCTACCACATGGTAATGAGGAGCCCCAAAAAAATTTAGTTTGATATTTTTAGCAACTTGTGAAATATAGTCATCAATTCAAGATGTGTTTGAAGCACCCTAAATAGTCATTACTAGTTTAGAAGTTGTTTCTATTTCAAATCAAAGATGGACTACAATATTTGGTTTCACAAGTTCTTGGTTAGAACTGAAAATGTAGATTGTGTTAATCATGTTTGGAGAAGAAAGTTATTTTTGTTTAAAAGAGGAAGAGTTTTCATGGATGAAGTCATCAAGGGCTTCGTCAAGCATGTCAAAATATTCACTACTAAATGGTTCATCAAATGCGGTAGAAGTTTGAAGAAAGAAAACCAACATTGTCGAATATAATAATAAAAAGGAGAAGTAGGGATATGCTAGTGAATGTAGTTTGGGTTCACCAAAAATGTAGATGATAAAAATTGAAATAACTAAGTTATCTTAACTAGCACTCAATTCTAACCACTTACATTTAGGACCTAACTAGCTTCTAGGAAGAGTAATCTACTCCTATCCACTTAGGAAAAGTAGATCAACCTAGCTAGTTCTAATTCAGTTCTCAACTACCAAGCTGCCTAATAAAGAACTATAGAAATAAACAAAAAACTAGAAACTAATAGAAATATAAAAATAATTTTAAGAAGTGGATGACAGAACAAGAAATGAGACACAAAGAGGAACTTAGTGTCAAAGTCTGGAATCCTTAGCCTCAGACACCAGTGCATCACAAGGATGTCGACATGCGGTGTTGTAATCCCAACACTAATAAAACTTCAAAAGGCCATACTATATAGAAATGTGTGAATTGCAACATCATCCAGTTGGTATACCAGCATAAAAGAACTTCCCAAAAATGGTATTTAAATAGAAATTGAAGGAAATAAACATGGAGATAAAATGGGAAGAAGGGGATCAAAATCTTTTGAGTTCAATTTTCTTACCCAACCCGCAGAATACAAAGACATAGGAAAATTTGTTGGGGCTATTTAGGGGCTTGCCTCGATTAAGCTCCCATTTTGGTTTTCCAACTTCCATGGAACAACCAATTATGATACAAGAGAAGTAAAAACACAAGTGTGCGCAACATCTTACCCTAAGTGCATCCAAGAGATAAGAGCAATAAAAAAATACCAATCTATAAGCATTTATCCCTGGTCTATGGGAAAATACCCTAGTGTGTGTATAGTAAAAGGGTGGTGGTCTACACCACAAGCATTTGCCAAAATGATGTTGTATGAAAGAAATAACAATAAAATGATACTATTCTATAATCATAAACCAATATTACTAGATTTCAATATTGTGGAGGAGGTTGCAAGCCTTGAGGGTGCAATCTAATGTTGAACAACACAAACCCTTGAGTGAAAGTCTATTCGTAAGAGTGTTTACAATCCTTCCACAATGGTTGAGAGAAGATCTATGTACATTTTTCAAAGATCCAAGAGGAAAATTTGTTATCCAAGAGTCCTCAAATGTTCAAGAGTTCTCCTTTTTGTTCATCTTCCTTCTTTGCATGCAAGAGGGGAATCTATCCCATCGGGTATGGTACATGGATTGTTCTAAGGTCACGTGAGCATTACCCTTCTAGAAGATTTTGGAAATCGGTGGGAGGATCTTTGTTTGAAAGTTTGGCATATTCAGGATGCTAGTGTGGCACGGGGACATTTGCGTGCAATGCTTGCATCCTAGAATATTCCTCCAAACTTCACACATGTTCTCTAAAAAGTATAATAAGTGAATGTTTGATGTACATTTTTGGAAAATACCTAGTGATGAGGGAAAAATGGGCTATGAGGTTAGGTTTGGTGACCCTAAAAACATGTTATGGGTGTGGACACTAAAGTGAGAAAAATGTATCATGAAATTGCAAGGGTAGGCAATTTTCTACATTACACTTATAGATCTCCACAATAACCAATTAGAATCAACTAAGACATAACCATTCAATAAGATACAATAGTATTTCATTTTAAATGATAAAATCTAGATTAAAACATTTATTCTATCTTCTAATTATAGTTTCCAAAATCTAATAAAGTTATTAAATAGAGCATAAACAATTATTATTTAATAAGTCTACTAGGGGAACTACATTCCCCCCTTAAATAAGTTTCATCCCAAAGATGTAATGTTTTAGAATAGATTAGTAAATTATTTTTACTTCATGTATATCCTCTTGGGTTGTTCTATTTCTAATTATTGGTCCCATTTGACATTGCATTGATCAATGTCTTAGTTCTATAGCCATACTCATCAATGCCTGAGTACTCATAGTGGCTCCATAGATACTATTCCTAAATGTTACACCTACAAAGTATACCAGCTAATAACATTTGTTAGATCATAAACATATTGTTAAAGAAGTGACCCATGGAAGACATTACAATTTTTTCTAGAGATGGTGGTAGTGCTAGTTGATATTCCATATGATTGATCTTCTCCAAAGTTCCTATGAAACATGGAACATGTTTTATCGATTTGCTAAACTTTATCAAACTCTTATAATGTTGAACTATTAGAGTAGGTTTTTATTTTTCCTAGTGGGATATGCATTTTCCTATTTTCCTATGCTTTAGTTAAGCTTGCTTAGGTTCATAAACCATGTTTACTTAAGTGATTGGGTGTTGAGGTGTCATCCTCTTCCATGGGAGTTACATTTGCTTTTATTAGGACCGCTTTGTGGTCGCTCCTTATTTGTTGGACTTGCCACCTCCTCCCTCTCCTTGAGCCTATATAAACATGCTATGTTGACTGTATTTTCATATGTTTGAGCTCTATAGATATCTCTAGATGTTATTGTACCATTTGATCATTTACATCAAATCTCTTGGTATCATTGTTATGTTGATTTCATTTCTTTTGTATTTACAATTTGATTCTAACTCTTTCATTTTGATTATGGGTTGTAATGTGCTTTCTTAAATTCTAACATGGTATCAGAGCATGTTTTGAAATATTACATTCATAGTTTGAGAGATTTTGGGGGGATAATAGGATTTGTATGTAGGATTCCCAAAAAAGCCAGTATGCTCTTCTCTTGCATCTTCAAATGATCTATAGAATTAGAAAGGTTTGATGGAAAGTTTTTAACCTCTGGGGTTCAATATTCTTGTATTTTCTAAATCCAATTGATTGTAGCATTGTGGTTATACTGGCGACATTTCTAGTTGTTCCAACACATCTAGAAGGCTCAAAAAAATCAAGAATGGCTTTCTTTTCATCAAATTTGGAGATTGTTTGATAAAGTTGTGAATGGGGGTTTGAAGCTCAGATCTGGAGGCATTTTTATTTTTTGCATCAGATTTACATCTTCTACACATTGAGAAGGAAAATGCTTTTGGGTTTTCTTTGTAGCATTGCAAAATTTCTCAGTATCTGTTAGTTTTGTAGGTAATGAACATATTTTGCAAAAAGTGCTATCAAAATAGAAGGGTGTCTCTACTTTTCTAGCAGTCAAGATTTGAGTTTGGATTAGATTTTCATCTTCTGCATGTCAAGAAGAAAAATTCTTTCTAGGTTTTATTTATAGTATCGAAAAACTTTGTGGGTATCTATTAGTTTTTGCGTACAAAAAATACATCTTGCAGAAACTAAATCAAAATTTGTTTTAATAAGCCATTATTACTGGAAAAGTAGTATTGTAATAACTTTTCATTGGTAACTCAAAAATGAGTGTCATTTTCTTCAAAAGTTCATATTTTTTCATTTCCAATCCATTGGACCTACTTGCACTGTAAGTGCACTAAATATAAAGTTCCAAAATCATATTTTCTTGGGGTTTCTTTGATTGATAAAAAGGGGGGGATGTCTCTTATGTGGTTTCTTTGATTGATTAAAAAGGGGGGGGTGTCTCTTTTAGTTCCAATACTCACACCCTACAACTAATTTGAATGGAAATCTAAAATGGTAATATATGTAAAAAGGCAAGGGTTGTATAGAGTAACAATGGGGCTTGAAACAAAACCTATTATAGATGCATATAAGCCTAAGTGGTTTAAAAAATGTGATGAATCTTTTGGGACTCTATGTATGTTTGTATCTTCATATTTTCTTTTTCATGTTGAGTCTACAACAACACCTAGTGAATTATGGACAAAGCTATCTAATCTCTTTGGTGTTCAAGATGAAATCAGAGGTCATTTGTTGGAGAATGAGTGAATATGGTTAAGTCCCTCAAGTTTTGATACTATATAGGACTTCTTCACCAAACTTAAGTCCATAAGATCACAATTGAAACAGTGTGGGATTGAAAAAGAAGATAAGCAATTAATCCTACATATTCTTTCCAAACTTGGTCATAACTACTCAGTTTTTGTTTCTACTTTCCATGCTACAAAGTGTGCCCTATGATCTACATACAAAATGTCTTCTCTATATGATTTTGCTCTTGAGCTTACGAGGGAGTGGGATAAGCTGATTCAAATGGGTACCTTGAAAACTTCTAAATATTATTCCCTGGCTACAAATTAGGGTACTAAAAATTAGAAAGGGTCTAATAAGAAGGATAAGAAACAAAGGACCAACCAGAAAATAAACAGGAATAGAAACTAGCTAAGTTAATCTCTAAATCTTCTTCCTCTAAAGATAAAAAATATAATAAGGAAAATATAATGTACCTTTTGTAAAAAGTCTGGACATGATGAGCACAAATGTTTGAACAAGAAAATAGTTCATCTAACTCATTTTCTTTAAAAGACCAACATTAAGGTTCCAGATTCAGCTAAATAGGATTCATCTGTAGTGTCTACAAGGGCCACTAATTCTAACAAGGGTAAAGGAAAGGGAAAGGCGCTAGTTTTTGTTGCTTCACAACTAAAATATTGGATTCTTGACTTGGGTGCTTCGTACCACATGGCTTCATCACAAGGTATCTTTGCCTCCTTGGAGTCATGTTCCATGCCATCTATTGTATTGGGTGATGACACTCCTACTGATGTGCATGAGAGAGGGTTAGTTGATTTGGGCAAAGGAACATTTCACAATGTTCTCTTCATTCCATCTTTGTCAACTAATCTCTTATTTGTTTATTAGATAACTCACACTAGCTCTAGAAAGTAGGTTGAGTTCACTCCAAACATAGTGGTAATTAGTGAGATGCACATTGGGTCTACAGTTGCTATGGAGAAAGCTAATCATCAATCCAGACTATATCACTTTTCTCACTTTGTTCTTGATTCTCCTTCACTTGCTTTTCTCACTCACTTAGATGAGGTGAGTTGTTTGTGGCATCAGCGGCTTGGCCACTTGAACTACCACTACTTGTAGTAGTTTAGTCAATAGGACATGGTTTCAAGGTTTCCTTCTATTCAATTTTTTAATGGAGTTTTCCAAGGTTGCATTCTTGGTAAGCATTCTGAAGAGAAGTATGATAAACACAAATCTTAGAGGGCCTCAAAACTCTTGGAGTTAGTACATAGTGACTTGGCACATCCATTTCTATATACTTCTTTTAGCAGGGCTAGATATGTTCTGACATTCATTGATGATCTTTCTAGATACACATGGGTATATTTTCTCAAATAGAAGTCTGAGATCTTTGAGTCTTTTCAAGACTTGAAAGCTTTTGTAGAGAAACAATCCAACAAGGCCATCAAAATTTTGCATTTAAATAATGGGGGGAATATGTCAAACAAAGGTTTGAGCAATTTTGTGCCTCTGAGGGCATTGATCTTCAGCACACAATTCACTATAGTCCATAGTAGAATGGTGTTGCAGAGTGAAAGAATAGGTCCTTGAAATAGATGGTCAATTGTATGACTCACTCCAAATCAATGACACCTCAATATTGGGTGGGGACCATCAACTGTGTGTGTGTGTTACATCCAGAATCAAGTTCCTCATGGAGCTATGAAGGGGATCACTCCTTTTCAATCTTGGAATGATTGGAAACCCATAGTAAAGCACTTTCAAGTGTTTGGTTCTCCTTCGTTGGCCCACATTCCAACAAAAAAAGCAACGCTATAGATCCAAAGAGTAAGCCTTGCATATTTTTTGGGTACCTAGATCATGTCAAAGGCTACAAGCTTCTTCATCCCACCACTCATGAGTTGTTCATCAAGAGGAGTGTTTGTTTTGGGGAGGATGTTTCCAATTCTTCTCCTATCACTTCTCCATCTACCATCACTTTGGAGACATCCAAGCATGATGATAGTTCTTCTAAGGATCTTAATCCTCCTACTCTTGATGAGGAATATTCTTTTTCCACTTTAGATGGTGACGGTGATGATGAGGACTCATCTTCCTCCTCTCCTAGTCATCATTTAGAGGGTGATGATTCTCCTCCAAATTCTCTCATTGGGCCTCTTTGGTCTCATCAAAAATTGGAGTCAGTGGGTGACTGGTTTGGTGATCCTTCAGATGCTAGAACAAGGTCACAGTTTGAGTAGGCTCCACATGTATTCATTTCTTCAGCTTCCGATCCAATCTTTTTGGGAAGCTTTTAGTGTCCCCAAGTTGGATGTTGCTATGTAGGAAGAGTTTAGTTCCTTGGAGAGGAACCATACTTGGGATTTAGTCCCTCTTCCTAATGGAAGAAAAAAATTTTGATGCAAGTGGATCTATCAAACAAAATGTGCTATACATATTTTAGTTGATAAGCATAAGGCTCACCTAGTCGCAAAAGGATTCTCCCAAGTTCCTGAGATTAACTACTCTAAGACTTTTACACCTGTTTCTAAGATGAATTCCATCTAACTTGTCATTTCCATTGTTGTAGCCTATCATTGGGAAGTTCATTAGATGTATGTGAAGAGCGCCTTTCTTCATGTGACCTTCAGGAGGAGATATACATGGAGCAACCACAGGGGTTCGTATAGGATCATTCATTTGTTTACCATCTTTAGAAGTCTCTCTATGGCCTCAAATAGGCCCTTCGGGATTTGTATGCCAAGGTGGACTCCTTTATGTCAGTTGGGTTCACTCAATACCATTCTAATCAAAATGTTTACATTCTATAGTAGGATGATACTCTCACTTTCCTTGTTCTCTATGTTGATGACTTGTTGCTCACAGGGAGTTCCTCATCCACCATCAAGGTAGTGAAAACTAACCTTCATGATCATTTCTTGATGTCTGACTTGGGCCTTATGCACTACTTCTTGGTGATTGAGATCACTTAATCTTCTTCTGGTATCATCATTGCACATCCTATGTAGGCAATTGCTATGCTCTCCATATTTTGCATGGCTAACTATAAGCCTACATTGACTCCATTTCTATTAGGCATCAAACTAGATGCTCATTTTTCTTCACCATTGGGGGATGCTACCTTGTATCACTAATTAGTTGGGAGTCTCATATACTTGAATAACATGAAGCCTAACCTTTCATATGATGTGGGCCTAGTCTCTAGGTTCATGAAGGAGCCACATGAGCTGCACTGGAAAGAAGCTAAGTGGATTCTTCATTATGTACAAGGCACTCATAGTTATGGGATTCACTATGCAATGGGTGTGGATATTAACTTGGTGGGTCATACGGATTTCAATTGTGCAGGTGATTCTAAGGATCATAAGTCTACTTCAGGGTATTGCTTCTTACTAGGTTTTAGTCCAATTTCTTGTTCGAGCAAGAAGTAATCTTTAATTGCTCTTTCATCTACAGAGGATCAGTATTGAGGAGTAGTTAATGCTACTACTGAGGCCATTTAGATTCAGAACATTCTCATTCAGTTTGTTATTCCCTTCTAGAAGCCAATAGTCATCTTTTGTGACAACTAGAATGCAATATAGATCTCTCACAATCCAGTCCATCACCAACAGACCAAACACATTCAGATCCAAATGCATTATATTCAGGAGTTGATTCATGAGAAGATCATTGATCTTAGGTACTGTCTGACATCAGAACAAATCACATAAATCTTCACCAAACCCTTCAGTGAGAGAAAGTTCCTTCATTTGTGAGCTACTTTGCTAGGGGTGTGGCAAGTATCCACTTCGGGGGGATTTTTAGTCCTTCTCTCTTCTCTCTCTTTTTTAGGGGGGCTTCTATTCCATTGCTTGTGGGGGGATTATTCTTTGGGGGGAATTAATTGTACATGGGCACCTCATCAGGCTTGTTTTTTGGGACCTATCTTTTCACCCATCTAAGCTATGCTTAAGGGGGGTGTTAGTGTAGGCTTTTTTTCCTAGTGGGATATGTATTTTCCTATTTTCCTAGGTTTTTTCCTACACTTTGGTTAAGATTTCTTAGATTCATAAAGCATGTTTACTTAAGTGAGTGGGTTTTGAGGTGTCATCCTCTTCCATGGGAGTTATATTTTTTTTATTAGCACTGCTTTGTGGTCACTACTTTTTGGTTGGACTTTCCACATCCTCCCTCTCCTTGAGCCTATATAACCATGCTACATTTATTGTATTTTCATATGTTGGAGCTATAGATCTCTCTTGATACTATTGTGTGATTAGAGCATTTACATCAAATCTCTCGGCATTAGTGTTATGCTGATTTCATTTCTTTTGCATTTACGGTTTTATTCTAACTCTTTCATTTTGATTCTAGGTTGTAATTTTCTTTCTTAGATTCTAACATTAATATGAAGAGGAACCTTCTCATCAATACAAAATTGCTTTGGTGTTTTTCCTTTATTTGCATAGCATTTGGTTTAATTAATTTCTTCCTTTAATCATGGCTCTATTAGCTTAACCTATTTTTTCATCTCCCTTAGCATTTCTAGCCCTATCACTACTATATGCTCTAAAAAATCCCAAATTAAAGGTGTTATATGCTTATGCCCATACAATCCAGCACTTCAAATGGTGTTATGCCAGTGGATGAGTGATGAGGATTTTTGTAAGTGAATTCTACTAAAGGTGGATATTGTTCCCATTGATAGTGTTGATCCATGCAATATGCACATAGAATGTCTTCTACAACCTAATTGACTCTTTCCCTTTGACCATATGCCTTTAGATGGTAAGTAGTACTTAAGTTTAGATTTATTCCCAATGTTGTCTAAATAGTTGTCCATAATAAAAAATTAACTCTAATATCCTTGTCAGATCTTATATTTTAGGAATATTGTGAATCATATAGCTCTCCTTCACAAACCTTCTAGATAACACAAGTGAGACATATTTTAAGTTATCGAGTATGAAATTTGTTGCTTTTGTTAGTCTATCAACCACTACTAGAATTATGTCATGCTTATATGGTGTCAACAATAATTGTTGGATGAAATTCATATTATTTAACTACCACTTATACTTGGGTATCTTATGAGAATACAATAATCTAGGTGGATGGACATGTTCAACCTTTCATGCTAGCACTCCAAACACTTAGCAACATAGTTAACACAATCCTTCTCATTTCTCAACAAAAAATATAATGGTCTTATATCATTAACATTTTGATGACACTCAAATGTATTGAATGAAACATGTTATGGCCTTCTTCCATCACTTTAGTCTTTGAATCATCTCCAATTCATACATGCATCCTACTTGTTGGAACTAGACAACTGATAGGGGGGGTGAATCAATTGTCCCTTAAAAACTTTTCTACCTTTAACCTTCTTTATTATCTTACTATTAGATTTGTGATGCAAACATTAAATCATGAATCAACAACATAAGAGCAAAAACATAATCAACACATTTGACACCAAGATTTTGACGTGGAAACCTGGTTAAGGGAAAAACCATGGTGGGGGTTAACCCATAAAATGCGTACCCTATTAAAAGTACTTAGAAAAATAGAAGACACATGCCTTCGAGCGCACTGCCCAGAGTTCACTGCTCAAAAGGGAGGCTCACTACCTACAAAATTTATTTAGAAGGAATTAACTGAGAAATAGCATCTACTTCGTGCCTGATTCAGTTTCAATGAATGCTCAAGAACTTTCACTTTGCCTTAAACTCTTCTTCACACTCTACACTTCTCTCACTCCTTTCCTTCTTTGCTCTGCTCCTGATCCTTCCTTCAAATTTTATATATTATTGCACAAGGATGATTTCAATACTTATTCAACAAGTATTTATATACTTCATCAACCTTGGAATGATCAACAAGGTCGGCTAAACTAGATGCGGATCATCACACTGTCAGCCAAACACAACTGAGACTTGAATCTACTTCTATAATCACTCCATGCTTCATAGAAATGTGTTTAAGGCATCCGCAACAGGCTAGGAACATCCGGTCGGCCAAGACTAGGAAGAACATCAACCTCAAGAAGAAATCTTCAATCAACAAGCTCAAACTTCAATGCGGACCTCTAACATAGTAGCCATACAATCCAGAGACCTCCACGAGCACATTGAATTTGCCAATAACATCCATTCTAAACCAAATTATCAGAAACATTTTAATCTTCCTCTGAAACCTCAAGAACACTCTCTGCCATGACTATCAGACTGGAAGGATAGCTTGTGGACCTCCAAACCATGAACCACTGGTGTTGATGATACACATTGACTTCCCAAACATGCCTTCAGATCCACAGATCATAAGTTTTTTTTTTGGAGCAATCTGGACCTCTTTCCTGTCACTCTATCTTTCCTGAGTATTGCAAGAACTAGTTCTACTTAGATGGCCATAACTCCTTCAAATCTTCAAGAGGACTTCTCAAATCTTGACTGGAGCAACCTCTGACAATCCTCTACATGTCCACATGATCCACATGCATTGATTGTTATTAATTTTCTCAATATCCTCAATAATCTAGTCTTCTACACAGACAACAAAATATGATATAGTTGACACTAATGGCAACAAGAATATGTTGACATCAATGACAACACCACTTAGGCACATATTTGCAACAATCTCCCCCTTTGTCATTAATGGCAACATGTGGTGTGAAAAACTAAATCTAACCATCAAGACAAAAACTTCTCCCCCTTTCTCTTCATACTTCTGCAACTACTTTCTTTACTGCTCCCCCTCACATCAGTAACTAGTTTTTCATGTGACTTCTCTCCCCCTTTGACATCAATAGCAAAGGGCACATATTTTCTATCTTTTCTCCCTTTTTTGCTTCTGACTGATCCCATAATTTACATATTGACTACTCCCCCTTTGAATAGTACTTCCGTAACATCAATCTGGATCACAAGATATGGATGTGAATCCCACCGGATTAATGCAGTAGTTTAGAGCATCTTAGTTCTGCTCAGGAGGGGTAATAACCCCTAACTTCTCTTTGAGATACTCAAAAGTATCCTTGGGAAGAGGCTTAGTGAAGATGTCTGCAATCTAATATTTGGAAGGCACAAACTCCAACTTGACTTCATTCTCATTTATTTTCTCTCTCAAGAAATTAAACTTGATAGATATATGCTTTGTCTTTGAATGCTATACCAGATTCTTTGAGATGCTTATTGCACTAGAATTATCACAGAAGATTGTGACTGGCTCCTCAAACACAATTCTAATGTCCTTCAACATTTGCTTCATCCACAAAACCTGAGTGCAATTATTTGTTGTTGCTATGTACTCTGCTACTACAATAGACAAAGATATTGCCTCTTGCTTTTTTCTTATCCAAGAGACCAATCTTCTCCCCAAGAAGAATGCACCACCACTAGTACTTTTTCTGTCATCCACATCTCCTACCCAATCAGCATCTATATAAGAATGAAGAGTGAAATTATTGTCCTTTGGATACTACAGTCAATAATCGATTGTCCCCTTGAGATATCTAAAAATTCTTTTGACTACCATAACATGGGATTATTTTGGATCAACTTGAAATCTGGAAACAAGTTTGATTGCATTCATGATGTCAGGTCTGGTTTGAGTTAGATAGAGCAATCCTCTAATCATTAATCTATATCTTTTCTAATTTGCTTTGGGAGAGTCATCATCTTTGCTTAGATTGCATCTGGTTACCATAGGTGTACCTACTGGCTTTGAGTCTTCCATTCCAAATTTCTTTAGCAATTCTTTTACATATTTGGACTGAGATATGAAGATACCTTTATCTGATTAAATAATTTGCAGACCTAGGAAGAAATTCATCTCACCAAACATTGACATCTCAAACTCACTTTTCATCTGATCAGCAAATACTTTACACATGCATTCATTTCCACCAAAAATGATATCATCAACAAAAAATTCAACAATTAGAATATCCTCATGATCAATTTTGAAGTAGAGATTACTGTTAGCAGTACCTTTGCTAAATCCTAGCTTAAGCAAATGCTTATCCATTCTAGCATACCAGGCTCTTGGAGCTTTGCTTGAGTCCATACAAGGCTTTTCTCAATCTACACACCATATCTCCGTGATCAGACAATTGAAATCCTTCTAGTTCCTCAATGTAGACTTCTTCCTCCAAATCTCCATTCAGAAATGCTGATTTCACATCCATTTGATATACTTTAAAATCTTTGAAGGCAACAAATGCAAGAAATAATCTAACTGCCTCTATCCTTGCCACCGGACCAAAAGTTTCTTCAAAATCAATTCCTTCTGTTGGCAAGAGACACTGCTAGGATTCATAAGTGTTGTCATTGATGGTAAAAAAGTATATCCCACACATCCACAGTGCATAAATTACTCATACTAGAAGTCAGATTGAAGATAGGTTGATTCGGAAGTCAAGAACAGAGCATATGGCAAGGTCTGATAGATTGGGTCTGGAACTCTCTAATGGTGAAACCTAGCATGTTATGGATTTGGGTGAGAAATAAAGAGTATCTGAACTATTGTATTCCAGAGATTTAGCCTCCGGTGATAAAGCATGTGATAGATATGAGCATCTGAGTATCGGACTTCAATTAGACAATGCAGACAGAGGAAGAACTGGCCAACAGGGTATCAGACCTCAAGCCAGATATGCAGAAGGTGTTGATCAAGTAACTTAAGGTGTTATATGAGTTTGGCCGACTTAGGTAATGACTTATATGCCTAAGTTTTTGGTACGCATCATCTATCAAGTATGAATTTAGCCGACATAATAGTATCTTGCAAATATCCTAAGTGTTCTTGTTGCTGACTAGAAAGTTGTTTGAAATCCTTGATGCGGATATATATACCCGATGTATTCAATCTTGTGAATGTGGAGAAGTGATAGTAGTATGGATTAAGTGCAAAGAAAAGCAGAGAGAAGTGTGAAGGCAGTAATCCAAGCTTGGAATGTGACAGAAGAGTGATACTAAGTAGAGGAAGAATGAAATTTGTTAGATCAGTATACCGAGCCTAATCGGAACTGAATTCTTGCATATGTGGATGATGTTCATCAATTCAAACACGTTGTTATCATCTATAAGTCTCTAGTAGGCAGTGAGCCTCTTGTGAGCAGTGTGCTCGGGAATGAGCCCTAACTGGCAAGTGCCATTTTGTACTTCTTTATTCTTTTAATAGAGAATACAATCTTGGGTTAATCACCCCATGGTTTTTCCCTTAATAGGGTGTCCACGTAAAAATCCTTGTGTTATGTGTGTTGATTTCATTTCAGTTCTTATGGTTGCTTATTCTTTCATGATTTGATATTTCATTGAATGTTAAGATAAGAAAAGGAAGTAAAAGTAAGAAAGTTTTGAGATAACTGATTCACCCCCCTCTCAGTTATTTGCCTTGTTTCCAACAATTGGTATCAGAGCTAAGTTCCTTAGAAAAATCCTAACAGCTTGAGGAGGATCTAGGAATCTCAATGGATGCATATGGTATGAAAGAGCAACTACAGTCTACCTTAGATGATCTTGAACAATCCCAGTCTGAAGTCAATAATTTGAGAGAGCGACTTAAGGAGGCTGATGATTTCATCAATGAGCTGAAAGAAAAACTTAGTAATTTTGTGAAAAAGAGAAAGGAACTACTTCATAAGCTAGCAGATCAGAATGAAACCTATAATACTGATAAGGACCTGAATGAGAAAACAAAGCTATGTGAAAATCTATTAAAAGAAGTTGTTATGTTAAGACATGAAATGGAATCAGGGGTTATGAAATTTACCCAAGAAATTGAAGAAAAGAGAAAGACTGAAGATAACTTAAAACAATCCCTCAAGGAGAAAATAGAAAACTGCTACAAAATGGACAGAATAATTACACATCTTGAGTCTGATCTTGGACAAGCCAAATACAATGAAGAACAACTTGAGAGATAGATTGACACTCTTAAACAAGATCTTGAAACTGCAAATGAATACCAAGAAAAATTCAAGATAAGCTCAGCCAAACTTGAAGTACTTCTTGAAAGTCAAAAGAGGGTAGATGATAAGCATGGCTTGGGATATGAGAAAGGTGAAAGCTTTGGATCTGGTCAAAAGAACTTTGGAGCAAGAAGACAAAGAAACAAGTCTAGAAGACCTATGGTAAGACAACCTAATGCTTAAAGATATCCATCCTTCAATGGAAGCTGCTTCAACTACAAAAACTTTGGTCATAAAGCAACTCAGTGTAGGAACAAAATGAATCAAAATAATCCATCCTTCTCTGATCAATGTTTTAGTTGCAAAAGGTATGGTCACAAATCTCATGAATGCAGAAATATACAAATGAACAATTCTTTCAATGGTAGATGCTTTACATGCAATAGAATGAAGCATATGGCTAATTAGTGCAGATCAAGAGGAGATCAATCAAATAAGCAAGGAAATGTTGTATGTTACAATTGCAATAAAATTGGTCATATAGCTAGATTCTGCAGGAGCAGAAATCATGATGGAAAAGGTCCAGTGAAACATGATAAAAAACAAGACAAAGGCAAAGGTAAAGTGAATGCGGATGAGATTCAGAAGGAGATGAGCAAGACTTGGGTAAAGAAGAGTGTGATGAACATTGGTGATAGGTCCGCACCAGAATCCGGTGCTGTTAACCCTTTCAAAAATTAAAAAGTGAGCTCTGGCTCAGGGGGAGCTGCAAAGAAGATCAAAATTTCCCCAGCCAACTAGTAAGTGCTTGAATTTG
Source organism: Cunninghamia lanceolata (assembly GCA_027924645.1). Classification (NCBI taxonomy): domain Eukaryota; kingdom Viridiplantae; phylum Streptophyta; class Pinopsida; order Cupressales; family Cupressaceae; genus Cunninghamia; species Cunninghamia lanceolata. The sequence goes on from BSBN01000437.1 coordinate 5,482,360, forward strand.
GCACATCAAGTAAGAATCAGAGGTTGCAGATTAAAGGGCTTTTTGGAGGTTCATCTAAAATTCATTCAGTTAAGAGTTGAGAAATCTGCTTATAGATTTGAGGAAGTTGTGAGTAGGTCCAATTCCGGCAGCTATTCAGTACAAAATAAAATTACACAAACAGATTCAGTATGATCTGAAAATGTAATTTTATGGTCTATGGATTTAGAGGCATGTTTTGAAAGGCTAAAGTTGCATTGTCAACTTAGTTAGATGATAATTTGAAGATTCGCACAATGATTCATGAGAAATTCACTCAAAACAAGGTAATCGGATGACTTAAAGTGTGCATTTATTGCAATAAGGAATTAGGTTTTTGTGCAAGGATAAAAGGCTTTACATTCATCATTTACAACACTTTGCACTCATGAAGAAGGGACAAGAGCTCTAAGAAGAGATCCTACAGATTATTCAAGTTAAAGTTGAAGATCAAAATCAAGCAAAAATTTGCTCCAACAGTTGCAACAAACCCTAAGGTGAAAAAGGTATTTCTTCTCTGCAAAATTTCTCCAAATTTCATTGCTAGAATGGCTACTCCCATGGTTGTGAATGTCACTGGGAGGCTGAGACCTAAATTCAAGAAACACCCTCACAAATCTATAGAAGTTGATCCCTTTGGTACATTTTCTTGAATCCCATACGGTGTTCTACATGTAGAAGATATTACGGTTTACATTCATGCAAACATTGAAGACTTTGGAGACTTAGAATTGATGGAAATGTACCGCAAATAGTTAAGAGATGAGAATTTTGATCTCAAACCAGAAGTCAAAGCCCTAAAAGACAAGTACTTTGCACATTGCATACATTTCCCATCTTTTGCAGAGGACGAATGGGTCCGGTATGTGTTAAGTAGGATGCATGATAACTTTATGTGGCTAATGAGTCCATTTAAGATAACCAAAGATGCCATCAGGGCTGTAACCAGATTGCACTCAACTGGTGGGATACCTGCACTCAAATATGTGAAAAATCAAACCATAACAGATGCCACCGGATCAAAATATGACAAGGGGGCAATGACTATAGATGATATTACTGACCCGGATGTCAAGTTTGCATCAATTGTAATTGGTTACAAAATTTACCATTCAAGTAGGGAAAATTTTGTATTCGGTACTGCAATCTATACTGCATATCAGATGGTGAAGGAAAATGTAGATTATGATTTGTGTGGGCTTCTATTGTATTAACTGATGGAGAATCTACAGAAGATTAAGAAAGATAAGAAAAATTCCTTCAAGTATGGCAATCTGGTGTTGTGTCTATTCTTCTATTACATTAATGAGTTACCAGGATCAAAAGGTCTGATCTGGGCAAATGATAGACCTGTTGCAATTCAAATCAGAGATTATTTGTATGGACTTGGTGATGCACAAGCCCAAAAGACATCTCTCTAGGGTTACTTCAAGAATTTATAGAGCATGATGCATGCAAGAGAAAGAATACCAAAATCAATAGTTGAGAAATACAAGGACACTCAATGCCTAATGGAGGCAGTCAACCCAAGAACTGTATGGGTAATGCCCATGGGCTATGAAGTTGATGAAAACATATTGGAGGTGCATGTTCAACACTTGCTAATCTAACCCAAGGACACTCAAGTAGAGAGGTTTGGCATCTTTGATGAGTTAAACATAAAAATACATGTTGAATTAAGGAAGCCTGAGTCAAAAAGAAAAGTGAGAAGGGAAGTTGAAGAACTTGCTAAGAAGTTTGGCATAACAAAGGAGGCAATAGATGTAAATAGAGAAAAAATAGAGAAAATTGAAAGGGAAAGGGAAGAAGCAAAGAAAGAAAGCATTCTGGTGGAAGCCTCCACCTGGACAAGATCTACCAGGAGTTCTACACCTGTCTCTCCTAAAAGCTCAAAGACTGCTAAGCCAATAACCAAACCATCTGGTACAGGAGAAAAGAGAAAGAAGTCTAAGGCCACAAGAACATATGTGAGCCTTAAGGATGATGAAGAGATAGAATCAGATGTACAGGTCAGAGATTTGAAGAAAGCCAAGAATAAACCTTTCAAGAATGACAGGACTGATGAGGAGACAAAGATAGAAGAGTTTGTTGAGAGACCCACTCTCTCAATTGAAGACATCATTAAAGAAGTTACTATGGATGGAAACCTGTAGTTGGTGAGAGAATTCCATGATGAGTACAATGATGCAAACAAGAGAATTCTTGAGGAAGCAACGGTAAGGTACCTAAACATTTATAACAAAGCTTTCATTGAAATAATTTCCTTGATTCCTAAGAGCTTAGAAGAAGTTTTGGAGTTAAGAAAAGAAAGTGCAAAACCAAAAGACTTGGAGATCTGGGAATAGATAGTGATACAGTTATGTCCAACTACCACTAAAAAACAAATGGACATGGTCTTCAAGGATGCCAAAGAAGAATTCCGGAGCAAGTCTAGAATGAATAAATTCATGCTTGGAGAAATTGACCAAATAGCTGATGAGACAAAAGAAATTCTCCAAAGTGCTTTGGAAAGGTTTAATCTTCCCATTGTAGAGGAAGCAAATGAAGAGCCTTCTGACATGGATGTTGAAGGATTAAAGAAAATTGATGAAGAGCCTTCTGACATGGATGTCGAAGGATTAAATAAAACTGATGAAGAACAATTTGAGGCCTTAGACTCCTCTGCTCTAGAAGAGGAAGTGTAGAAAGAAGAAACAAATATTGTTGGTGACAATAAGTAAATCAGTCCAAATGCCCCCAAAGGAAAGGAAGATGAGAATATAAGAGACACTGCAGAAGTGGGGCAAAGTTTCTTGGACAAGGAAGTTGTGGAATTAGATGAACTAGAGTTGATACAAGTACCACTGAATCTAGACTCTCTCTCTCCAATTCAGATAATGAAGATAGCATCTTTTGCTCAGACCAAAGCCAAAGAAAAACTCTTGAAATCTCATATGGAGGACTGTGAGCTGCTGAGTATTGCATCTAGAATGCTAGAGAAGATTATGCCCTCATGTCAAAATGATCCATCTACCTCTCCATCTGCTAACTTGAAGAACTTAGTTAATTTTGTCAATACACATTTTGAGTCTTTAGAAAAATCAGCAAAAACTAAGGTCCGGAATGAGTTCTTGGGAAAAAGATTCAGTGAGGTGCAAGGGCTAATTGTTAATGATAGAAAAACCCTAGGCATTGGCATAAAAAGAATTGAAAACACTCTTAAGTATGGTGGAGACATATATAAATTTTGTTTATCCTGGCCCAAAGTTGCTAAGGACATTGAGAATGAAATGAAAGAGCAAGAAGAAAATTTGACAAATCTATCTCAGAATTTTGATCCTCTCATTATTTCTCTAGTAAGTTAAGAATGCCAAGTAGTTGTTATAATAAATGAAATGAAGAAACTGGCTAAGGAGAAGAAGAATATAATGGATAGAATGGGTGAACTTAGAGGGATAATAATCCCTAAGTTAGAGGCAAGGCATGATGCCTTAGCAGATGCTCTAAGTATAGCCCAGACCAGTGATCCAATAGATTTGAAGAGAGCATAAGCATATGCATTTTTGTTGAGTGGACACATCTCCATTTTGGATAGGATGAAGAGAAGTTGGGCCACAGAGATTGTACAGTTGAAGACTACATTTGTAGATATACTTAAGTATATGTAAGTTTATCTTATGGATTGTAAGTACATATGCAGCCTTACATGATAATTTTTGCATATTTTTAGTTTGCGAATCCTACCCTTTGCCATTGATGTCAAAGGGGGAGTAAAGAGCAGTGAAAAATGAGGAATCCAATATTAAGGGAGCATCGGTAAGCAGTGTGGAGAAATGGAGCACAAGCTAAGGAGGAGTTATAGCGACAGTCATTTCTCACTAAGTGTTGCCATCAATTCCAAAGGGGGAGATTGTTGGCAAGAGACACTGCTAGGATTCATAAGTATTGTCATTGATGGTAACAAAGTATATCCCACACATCTACAGTGCATAAATTACTCATACCAAAAGTTAGATTGAAGATAGGTTGATCCGGTAGTCAAGAATAGAGCATATGGCAGGGTCTGACAGATTGGGTCTGGAACTCTCTGATGGTGAAACCCAGCATGTTGCAGATTTGGGTGAGAAATAAGGAGTATCTGAACTATTGTATTCCACAAATTTTGCCTCCAGTGACAAAGCATGTGATAGATATGAGCATCTAAGTATCAAACTTCAGTTAGACAGTGCAGACAAAGGAAGAACTGGCTAATAGGGTATCAGACCTCAATCCGCATATGTAGAAGGTGTTGATCAAGTAACTTAAGGTGTTATATGAGTTTGGCCAACTTAGGTAATGACTTCTATACCTAAGTTTTTGGTACGCATCATCTATCAAGTATGAATTCAGCTGACAAAATAGTATCTTGCAAATATCTTAAGTGTTCTTGTTGCCGACTAGAAAGTTGTTTGAAATCCTTGATGCAGATATATATACCCGATGTATTCAAGCTTGTGAATGTGGAGAAGTGATAGTAGTGTGGATTAAGTGCAAAGAAAAGCAGAGAGAAGTGCAAAGGTAGTAATCCAAGCTTGGAATGTGACAGAAGAGTGATACTAAGTAGAGGAAGAATGAAATGTGCTAGATCAGTATACTGAGCCTAACCGGAATTGAATTCTTGCATATGTGGATGATGTTCATCAATTCAAACACATTGTTATCATCTATAAGTCTCTAGTAGGAAGTGAGCCTCTTGTGAGCAGTGTGCTCGAGTAGTGAGCCCTAACTGGCAAGTGCCATTTTGTACTTCTTTATTTGTTTAACAGAGAATACAATCTTAGGTTAATCACCCCATGGTTTTTCTCTTAATAGGGTTTCCACGTAAAAATCCTTGTGTTATGTGTGTTGATTTCATTTCAGTTCTTATGGTTGCTTATTCTTTCATGCTTTGATATTCCACTAAATGTTAAGATAAGAAAAGGAAGTAAAAGTAAGAAAGTTTTGAGATAACTGATTCACCCCCCCTCTCAGTTATCTGCCTTGTTTCCAACACCTTCCACTTGAGAGTAGCCTTTACATACCAACCTTGCCTTATTCCTTACTACCTCACCATCTTCATTGAGTTTATTCTGGAAGACCCATTTGGTTCCAATCACATTTTTGTCCTTAGATCTAGGAACTAGATTCCATGTGTGATTCTTTTCAATTTGCATCAATTCCTCTTCCATTGCTTTAACCCAGTTTTTATCATTGCAAGCTTCACTTACTGATTTAGGTTCAATCCTTGAAATCAAACAAATCTTTTCTTCATCTTCAGACATTTTTCTCCTAGTTTGAACACCTTTACTCTTATCTCCTATGATCTGGTCTTCAAGATGATTTATCCTTACATACCTTGGAGTTTTGGAGATTGAGCTTCTATTCCTTGAACTTGTTCTTCATCATCTGTGTTAACCTCTAGAGTTATCGGTTCAAACTGAATCTAGGTCTGAACTTGAACTTGCCTTCCTTGATTTTGAATTTCATCATCTGAATCATATATTAGTACCTGGAATGTCCTTCCATTCTTTCATCAACTTTAACATTCACACTTTCAACAATCTTCTTTAATCTCTTATTGAAGCACCGATATGCCTTACTTTGAGTTGAGTATCCCAAAAATATTCCTTCATCACTTCTTACCTTCAACTTACCTAAGTCCTCATCTCTTTTGATATAACATTTACTACCAAAGACTCTAAAGTATCTCACAGTAGGAGAATGACCAAACTAAAGTTCATAAGGAGTCTTACCAGAATTTCCTTTGATCTGCACCCTGTTAAGAGTGTAGAAGCAGTACTCACAACTTCTCTCCAATAAACTTGAGGAAAAAAATTTTCCATCATCATGGTTCTGGTAGCTTCTTGAATGGTCCGGTTGTTTCTTTCCACAACTCCATTTTGCTAAGGAGTCCTAGGAGAAAATAACTATCTTTTTATTCCATGCTTTTCATAGAAAGCATCAAACTCACCGGAGGTAAATTCTCCACCTTTATCAGATCTCAGACACTTTAATTTCCCACCAATCTCATTTTCAACCATCATCTTGAACACCTTAAACTTGTCAAGGTTTTATGATTTTTCTCTCACAAAAGTTACCCACATCATCCGAGAGTAGTCATCAATTAGCAACATGAAATATCTATATCCTTGGACACTCCTAATTCTAGAAGGACCACAGAGATTAGTATGTACCAGTTCCAATCTCTCACTTGAACCATCTTCTTTACTGTTAAAATAAATTTTGTTCTGCTTTCCCAATTGACATTCTCTACATATGTTATTAGGTTTCACAAGTCTTGGAAGATCTCTTACAACATGTGTGGAACTTATTTTGACAATGTTAAAATTCACATGACACATCCTCCTATACCATAGCTAACTTTGATCTGTTTGAGAAATCAAACAACTTTTACCAGAACTACTTAAGTGAAAGAAGTTACCTCTAGTTTGAGTACCTAATGCAATTTTAGTTTTGGAGTTTTCCAAGATTCTGCATTTTCCATCCTTGAACCGTATATCATAACCCTTATCAACCAACTGTCCAACATTGAGAAGATTATGTTTCAGTCCTTCCACATACAGAACATCATTGGTGTTGTTCTTACCATCAAAAGAGACGGATCCTCTGCCACGGATTCTACCAGTTGAGTTGTCTCCAAATTTTACAAGGCCTCCTTCATAGTTTCAAAGTTCACAAACTTACTCTTGTCACTAGTCATCTGATGAGAGCATCCACTATCAATCGCCCATTCATCCCTTTCAATAACCTGAGCAGCCAAGGTAGTTTCCACACTTTCACAGCTAGCAGATTCAGTAGACACTGGATCTTTTTCTTTGATAGCAATAAACACCCAATCATTTTCAGAGGAGCCTCCATGATCAGATTCATCATCTGTTACCCCTTTTCCATTTTCTTAGACATAGTAACATTTCTTTTGACCTTTATACTTGTTAGGGTTAGGTTTTGAAAACCTTTCCAGACATCTTGAGGAAGAATGACCAATCTCATTACAAGCAAAGCATTTGAGTGGTAATTTTCCTTCATACTTATCGGATCCTCTTGGCATTCTTCTGGCAATAAGAGCTTCAAGGTCTGTTGTTTCTATTTCAACATCTTCAAGATCCTTTCTTGTCTTTCAAGTTGTTTGATCTTGTAGAAGAGCTTTCACCCGGATCATATCTTTGTTTTCCATACACACTGGCTTTAAATGCAGATTTAGACTTGGGAAGAGAATCACCAAACTCAAATAATTTGAAAGCTGAAATTTTGCCAACCAAATGATATCTTGTAACCTCTGAGACTGTCCTGATTTCTTCTATAGCTACAACCTTATGTTTGTAAGAATCTAGTAAAGATTTGAGTACTTTTGATACAATTTCTGATTCTTCCAAAATTCCACCAACACACCTGATGTCACACACAAGTTCATTTATCTTTTGCATGTAGATTGTGATGTTTTCATCTTCGCTCATCCTCATAGTTTCAAATTTTCCTCTTAGACTTTGCAGTTTTGCACATTTGACATATTTGTCACCTTCATACAGATACTCCAACTTTTCCCAGATTTGATAAGTAGTTTTTAGACCAAAGACATTTGTCATTTTTGAATCAGTCAGGGCACTCAACAAGGCTTCTTATTTTTAGCATCTTTGACTTGATCAAGAGTTGAAGGACCTTTCTCCAGAGGTTTATACTCAACACTAGTTATTGCCTAATAGGCATTGCCCATGCATTTCAAATGGTACTATATGCAATCTTTCCAAATAGAATAATTTGTTCCATCAAATCTTGGACTATCCTTCTTGTAGGTCAACATCCTAGATCTCCTCAAGCGGTTAGGCTTTTATGAGAGGATCTGACTCTGATACCAATTGTTGGAACTAGACAACTAAGAGGGGGGGTGAATCAGTTGTCCCTTAAAACCTTTTCTACCTTTAACCTTCTTTATTATCTTACTATCAGATTAGTGATGCAAACATTAAAGCATGAATCAACAACATAAGAGTAGAAACATAATCAACACATTTGACACCAAGATTTTGATGTGGAAACCCGGTTAAGGGAAAAACCACGGTGGGGGTTAACCCACAAAATGCATACCCTATTAACATACTTAGAAAAATAGAAGGCACATGCCTTCGGGTGCACTGCCCAAAGCTCACTGCTTAAAAAGAGATGCTCACTGCCTACAGAATTTATTTAGAAAGAATTAACTGGGAAATACCATCTACTTCATGCCTGATTCAGTTTTAGTGAATGCTCAAGAACTTTCTCTTTGCCTCAAACTCTTCTTCACACTCTACATTTCTCTCACTCCTTTCCTTCTCTACTCTACTCATGATCCTTCCTTCGGGTTTTATCTATTTTTACACAAGGATGATTTCGATACTTCATCAACAAGTATTTATATACTTCATCAACCTTGGAATGATCAACAAGGTCGGCTAAACTTGACATGGATCATCACACTATCGGCCAAACACAACTGAGACTTGAATCTACTTCTACAACCACTCCACACTTAATAGAAATGTGTTTAAGGCATCTGCAACAAGCTAGGAACATTCGGTCAGCCAAGACTAGGAAGAACATCAACCTCAAGAAGAAATCTTCAATCAATAAGCTCAAACTTTTATGTGGACCTCTAACATAGTAGCCATGCAATCCAGAGACCTCCACAAGCACATTGAATTTTCCAATAACATCCATTCTAAACCAAAGTATCAGAAACATTTGAATCTTCCTCCGGAACCTCAAGAATACTCTCTGCCATGACTGTCAGACTGGAAGGATAGCTTGTGCACCTCCAAACCACGAACTACTGGTGTTGATGATACACATTGACTTCCCAAATATGCCTTCAAATCCGCAGATCATAAGTTTATTTTTCCAGAGCAATCTTAACCTCTTTCCTGAGTATTGTAGGAACCGGTTCTACTCAGATGGCCATAACTCCTTCAAATCTTCAAGCAAACTTCTCAAATCTTGACTGGAGCAACCTCTGACAATCCTCTACACGTCGACATGATCTACATGCATTGATTGTTATTAATTTTCTCAATATCCTCAACAATCCATTCTTCTACACAGACAACAAAATAGGATATAGTTGACACTAATGGCAACAAGAATATGTTGACATCAATGACAACACCACTTAGGCACATATTTACAACACTATTTTGGTAACTCAACAAAACATCTTTTTCCAATCTATAGCCTTCACTTTTGAATGATTGAGTGTTATCCCTTAAGGCTCCTATAATATTTTGGTAGTGGGGATCTTTAGTGAAATTAGCTACGCCTACTATTGAAATGTAGTTTGAGCAACAAATAATGCCACAATATGTCACCTCCTATTTACATCATCACCTACTGAGTTCTCTTTACCCTTGATGTACTTTATTTCAAAATCATATTAGCATAATATTTATATCCAATGCCTCTACCTAGCATTAATATTAGGGTACAAAAAGATATACTTCAAGCCTAGGTGATCCATCTTCAACTTAAATGGTTTCCCTAGCAAATAATGTGTCCACTTTTGTAATGTGTGAAAAATTGTTGCTAGCTCTAAGTCATGCAATGCATATTTACATTATAATATTTCAACTTAAAAGATTCATATGCCACCACTCCATCCTACATTATCACACAACCAAAAGATTCTAAAGATGCATCTCTAACAACAACAAAGTGGCTATTAGGATCAGACACCTTAAAGATAGGCATTGTCATCAATTTCAGCTTCAAGAGTTTAAAGGCTTGCTGAAATTTTTTAGTCTAATTGAATGAATTAACATTCCTCTAGAAATAAGTTATAAGGGTAAAAATCTTGGAGAAACTTGTTGTGAATCTTTAATAACAACTAGCTAACCCCATTAAAATAAGCACTTAATGAACATTTTAGGGTATTGGCCATTCTATTATTTTGGTAATCTTATATGAATCAAGATATATATGCTTAGCTAATATAATATGACCCAATAATATATGTCCTTTTGAAATAATGCACACTTCAACCACTTCACATACAACTTGTGCTCCCTAAGCCTCTATATAGCTAACTACAAATGTTTCACATGATCTTCCTCATTCTTAGATTAAATTAAGATGTCATCTAAGAACATGATTACAAATCAACGTAAGTAATCATGAAATACATTATGCATTAAATTCATGAATACAATAGGAGCATTGGTCAAAGAAAATGGTAAAACTATGAACTCGCGGTCCCTATGCCAAGTTCAAAACATTGTCTTATGGATATTGTTGTGCCTTGCACACACGCCCCATTTTGCCAAATGGAGACCCCCTCTTTTTCTTTGGCTTAGAGTCTTGGTCTTTCCTCTTTATGATGATGGGAAAGTGAATTTGTGCTTAGAGTGCATGACTTGTTACAAATTTGAGTATTTTACATGTTTGGAGTTATTTTGTGTCATTTGGAGGTGTCTTGGGTGGTCTTGTGCTTAAAACATAGCCATTTGTCGCCTTCTGCAATGAAATTGGGTGTTACTGAACTTTGCTCTAAAATCCCATGTCACTAGATATTGCCCTTGAAATTACTTTTGTAGGATGTTTCATATTAAAATTCCTAGTTTCCAGGTCTTAGAATTGCAAAAGCATGCCTAATTCCACAAGATTTCACTAAGGGGTTCATATACTCTCATCTTGACTCCTAGTCCTAAAGCCCTGATTTGGCTAAGTGTGAAGCCCTGAAAATCTTGAAAAATGGTTAAGTTTGAAATCTGGTGGAACCTCAAAATTCTAGAATATGTATATGAAATCCTATGGATCTGGGACCTATCTCAAACATCCTGAAAGTATATTTAAAAATATTTAAAGTATATTATACTTAAATATATTTTCAAATATACTTTCACCCTGGCCAATTCAAAATCTGGCACCAAAAATAGCCTCCTACCGACTTCTGCGCTAAATTCCCCTCCGACCGACTTCTCTCCAAACTACCACTCAGTCGACAAGCATCAAAAACTCTGCTAAACTAACCTTGCATGTTTTGCACTACAAATCAACCTTACCAACTTGTGCTACAATCCACCACAACCGACCTCGTGAGATGCTATTAGTCAGTCCGAGCCCAAACTTGCACAAGTCAGTAGTACCCAAAAGTAGCACAAAAGCACTTAGCACTAAAAACATGGACCACAGACCTGCGTTGAAAACTGTCTCCACTAACTTCAGTCAGTTGACTTCAAATCTAGCGCTAGGTTGGTGGAAGTCAAAACCTGCGCTAGGTAGTGCAAGCTAAATCCAGTATTGAATTCCCTTCCGACTAACTTTAGTTAGTTGATCCCAAAATCAGCGCCAGGTCAGTGTCACCCAAAACCTGTGCTTTTTGACATTTTGGGTTAGAAATTGAGTTTTTCAAGGTACAAATTAGATTTTCTTGATGGATTTGAATTGTACATCTATTTATCACATCATGATAGACATTTTTACCAAGTTTGTGTAGATTTTGGGTACATTTAATGACAACTAATGCTACTACACATGAAAACTCCATGACCCGCAAAAATTCCACTTTTTATAGAAAAGGCTATAAAAATGCAAAATAAAAGTCCCCAAATGGATTCAAATGACTACAAAAACTTCCCTAATCATCATATTGGCTAAATGGGTACTCAAAAATGATGAAAAACTTGAAAAATCATGTGAAAATCACTAGATTTAGGAGGTTGTTCATAGAGAAAGTGACATTGACAATAAGTTGTCCTAGACTAATCCGTGACTACAAATGGACATATTTTGATTCAAAATGATGGGAAATGACTTTTTATGATGAAATTGATGCTTGGCCTTGTTGATTGCAGGTTTAAGAGAGCAAAAAGATTCTTGTTGGAGCTAATTAGAGTTGTCTTGGAGGATAAACACACAGAAGTACCCTGCTGACCTAGAAATGTAGAATCAACATTCTATCAACCAAATTGTTGTTGCACCTACAAGAGAAGGCCAACATGATGTCCCAAATGATGGAGATGAGTCCCAAGAGCTTGAGAACACAATAGATCAGACCTACTTCATTGTTGTTCCTACAGATCCAGTCTAATGTCCAAGACATGTTCACACTTGTTCATAGTTGTCCCAGCAGTCCAGGCATCAAGAATCAGTCCAGCAAGCATCTAGTGGATATACCTTCACTAAAATGTGCCACATACTCATCTTGATGTAGTCAGCACTTGGAATCCCCTAATTCCACATCAGCTCATATTTTCAAGTGTCATGTGACTCTATTTTGGCTTTATTAGGCCTTGAAAATTGACTTTTCATCATATACAACCAAATGGGTATCCATTTTGCCCAGATTCAATGTATTTGCAAGCTATTTTTGTCTTTTTCCTAAAGGACAAATACAAATCTAAAAATGTAACTAACTGATGTATCTCATTAAATGCCATGTAATCTGAACCATCGATGTTGAGTTAATCTCCACCGTCCATTGAAAAACTTGGTATGGTGCCTTGTCTATAAAAGGACCATCATTCTCTCATTGTAACAAGTAAGATTTGATACTGAATTTTTGAGACTCTACCAAATTGTGATCAATACAAAGCAAGTTTCGTAGGTTGCTGGGAATTTGTGTTCTTGTGTTATCCTCTTTGGTTTTCATGGTTCATATCAATCTGAATTTAATTAGTTGTGCTTTTGCAATGATGGGTAAATGTTAAGGTATCTGATGAATGCTTTGGTCCATACTATTAGTGCTTGTTGATTGTAAGTTGATGTGTATAGTTAGCCCAGGCCTTGTCATCGAATGCAGTTCAGTTGCATTCCACTAGTTAAGCTGCACCATTGTTTGGGTGTTTAATGAGTGAATGCAATTTGAAAATCATAAGTATCCTTTGAAGATTGCATCATTTCTTGCAACATTGTTGGTTTCCTATCTTGGTGAAATAATGAATGGTTTATTAAAAGTATTTGTCTATCTACAGCATTTTACCCCGTTGTGACTATCACTTAGTATCTCTTATCCCTTTTCTCTCTCCCTTTCTTTTTACATTTTCTTTACATAAAGTTTGTTAGATTTAGGATTTGAGCAACATTACATTGATTATCTGCTAAAATTTTAGACTTCACAATTTGAACCATCTAGGTTTTCTGCATGTACATTACCACCATCTTCCATAAACCCTGCATTTCATGTAAGACCCCTTGTTGGTACAGTTGGTACATACCACTGAGTCATTCCAAGCAAGCTAAGACCTAGTTGTATTATCCTTGGGGCATTCCTATCTTGGATAGGATACCTTTTTTAAGAGAGGTGTGATACCAGCAATCATACATGCGTTGTTGTGTGCTAAAAACACCATCAACATAATTGACCCTAGAAGGACGACAGAACAAAGATTTTATGCAGGCTTTCAGTTTTATCAGTTCATTGCACATGCTAAAATGAATTGACTATTTAGGAGATTCAGTTCCAATGGGTACACATAAGGGTTTCAGTCTTGGAATCCCTTCATTCTTTAGAGGACCATCTCAGCAGTCATATCATGAAGAGAACTTCCAAGTGAATATTCCACTTTTCAAAGAGGTGTTAGATAGGCAGATTAGAGTGAAGTATCCTCCATTGACATTGATTGATTTTAGTCCACCTCAAGTCTGCACTGTGTATCCTGGAGAGCCGCATGACAAGATTGACTATTTAACTTTTCTCCAAAGATTGGATTTGTATTTAAAAGGATTGTTATCTATTTTTGAAATATACAAGCCTGAAGTGGGATATATGCATGGCAGACATATTTAGAGTAAAACCATGCAAGGAGCTGTAGTACAGATGTATACACATTACTATAATCATGTCCCAATTGAGAGCATAAAAAGAGTTGAGGTTGCAGAGGCTATAAATCCACCATTCATAGTTGATCACAGTCAAAAGGGCAATCTCGATAAGGAAAAAATTCAAGTTGTTCATCAAAGTACATATCTAGATGATGATGGTAGGCAATGCTTGTGGTCTGTAGGTCACCAAACTAGAAGAAGTATATAGTCCCTAACTGGTTAAAACCTAGTTTTCATTCACTAGACCTTCCAACATGGTTGAAGCCTAGTTTTTAGTCATAGGACAATGAAAAGAACAATATACAAGATTAGATTGCTGCTATTGGGGATGTTGATAAGAGGAATGATAAATCAGACTTGATGAGCAGTCATGTTGAGGATGTAGATCAGCAATCAGACACTTCACATATATCAGGTCCTAAGACTGAATTTGTTGCTGTAAAGGTACAAAACAATAGTTCATTTTAGTTGATTGACAATTCTGAGTTAGAACAACAGGTTGTTCAGATCAGAAATGTGTAAGAACAGAAAGAAATCAGTCCTCCAAATGAAGAATAGTCATGGACAGCAATGCAGAAAATTATTCCAGATGACGTACTTGAGCCACAATCAAACTACCTAGAGGAAAGGGATCAAGATTATGAGTATATCAGCATAGTGCATTACCATGATCATTCATATCAAGCCAATACAGTTGCTGCAGAAGAGTCTCAAGATGAGTCTAATGAAGAAGAGCAGGATAATGCACCACTCTAAGACAACATTGACATTATGAATTTTGTTATGCAAGAAGAAAGATTATTTGTTGTTGTTACAGACAATGGATATACAGTCCACATAGGAGGATTGTTGGTTAGCACAGTGGAAATTTTTTCAGAACATATGACTGATTTTGATGAAGACAACTCAAGTTTATCATATATTCATCAAGTTGATTATGTTCACATCTACAATAAAGAATTTCATATGACTGATGTTCATCCAATAATGACAGATGGAAGTAAAAATCTACAATTTGAGAATAAAATCCAAACTGTCATGCAAAGTGATGGCTTGGAAGCATTTTCATGTCAGTCACTTGATTACATTATTGAGTTGGTATCAACAATGAGCAAGGATATGCTACTACATGGAAATTCACCACACATTTCAGACTTTGCTTTAGCTGATTCATGCAGAATTCATCTAGATAATCTGCATTCTGAAGAAGGTTGTCTAGACTTCCTATTTGCTTGGGAGATTGCTGCAGCATTCAGTACTCTAGGGGTATTTGATGAACAGGATATGGCCAAACACGAGTTGAGACCTCCCAAAGATGAGAAGGTATCTGGTAAAATGTAGCAAGGTGATGAACTTACATACCCAATTGATGGTACTACAAATCAGGTTGTATCTTCCCTTTCTCAACTCAGTTCCAATTATCAATTTGATTATGGTGATTTAGGTAAGACAACATGCATTTGGATTGATCATGGTTCTAATGAATTTCCCCAATTGTTGATTCTACATAATCAGTACCCTGAACATAAGCTCAATCTGCCTATACCCTACTTTTTAGAGTACAAAGATGAATTTTCCATACTTAGGACATTGACTTGCACCTTGTTACTTCAGAATGTCCTAAGAAATAAATCACGGGGAAGTGTAAATATGTGTTGTTCAAAGGTCTTTGTACATAGTATTGCTTGTTTTTAGTTAGGTTTTGGTAGTTTCTTGTTGTTCTAGTTTAATTTTTGCTTCTGTTGTTGCTGTTCCTTAGTTATTAGTTGTTTCTTTCTATTTTTTGTTTGCTTTGGTTAGAGTAGTTTTCTTTGTTTAGGTTAGTTTCCTTTGCTTGCTTTGCTTTTTCTTTCTACACTTGCTTTTCTGGTGTTCTCTATTTCTTCAATGTGGTGGCAGTTGTGCAATCCTCCAAGAGGCCCTCTTTGGGTAAACAATCTGGAGGATTTCTTTGAGAAACTTTGGTTTTCTATTCTAGTCTTCCTATGGGTTCTATTGTTATTCTTGGACGGTATGATGCTTGTTCATGGGAAAGGGATCATTAGTTTGGTCCACTTGAAGTATTTTCTAGTCATATATCTTTGACACTTTAAATAATCCTGAAGTACCTAAGTGGGTCTTGATGATCTTACATTAAGTGAAAAATCCAAGGTCCACCTTTGGCACCATCGAGAGTCCACACCCAGCTAGCTGAGTTATCAATGTAACTATTGTTGTTAAAAGCATGTGTTGCAAGGGTAGCGGTACTGCATTGTACTCTACCAAATCTAAGCTTAATGGAATATCAAGAAATTGTGAAAGGAAAAGAAAATCAGCAAATCACAATCACACACTATAACTTAGTTAGATAGACAATCAAGTAACCTCTATCGGGGCTATGGATGCCTGACCGACAATAGGGCTCTGCTTGAGTGGAATTTTGAGACAAACCCGTCAGGGCTATAGACGCTCACTAGTAGTAGGGCAATGTCTAGGTAGTTCATGAGGTGTGTACTAATCACGTAGCTTAATGTGAAGGAGCTTAGATGATCTTAGTTGCTGATGGATAGGAATGAATACAACTGTACACACTCATAATTTCAGGATATGGATAGTTGTGCTAGGTTAGTGGTCTCTGCTTCTTTGATATTGTATCATGCAGTCTAGTCTAATATGTGGGAAACACAGAGATTCTAGGTTTGAAACTGAAGTTTATCTTGAAATGCTCTAGAGCATTTCCCTAGCAGAGTCGCCATTTGTTGTGCCTTGTACACATGCCCCATTTTGCCAAATGGAGACCCCCTCTTTTTCTTTGGCTTAGAGTCTTAGTCTTTCCTCTTTATGATGATGGGAAAGTGAATTTGTGCTTAGAGTATATGATTTGTTACAAATTTGAGTATTTTACATGTTTGGAGTGATTTCATGTCATTTGGAGGTGTCTTGGGTGGCCTTGTGCTTAAAAAATAGCCATTTGTCACCTTCTGCATTGAAATTGGGTGTTACTGCACTTTTCCCTAAAATCCCATGTCACTAGATATTGCCCTTGAAATTGCTTCTATAGGATGTTTCATGTTAAAATTCCTAGTTTCTAGGTCTTAGAATTGCAAAATCATGCCTAATTCCATAAGATTCCACTAAGGGGTTCATATACTCTCATCCTAACTCCTGGTCCTGAAGCCCTGATTTGGATAAGTCTGAAACCCTAAAAATCCTGAAAAATGGCTAACTCTGAAATCTGGTGGAACCTCAAAATTCTAGAATCTACATATGAAATCCTATGGATCTGGGACCTATCTCAAACATCATGAAAGTATTTTAAAAATATTTAAAGTATAAGAAATTGAATTTATTATACTTAAATATATTTTTAAATATACTTTCACCCTGGCCAATTCAAAATATGGTGCCAAAAACAACCTCTACTGCACTCTGTACTAAAACTACCTCCTACTGACTTCTACACTAAATTCCCCTCCGATCAACTTCTCTCAAAACTACTGCTAAGTCGGTAGGCATCAAAAACTCTGCTGAAATAACATTGCATGTTTTGCACTAAAAATAAACCTTACCGACTTGTGCTACAATCCACCCTGACCAACCTCATGAGATACTATTAGTCGGTCCGAGCCCAAACTCACGCAAGTCAGTAGTACCCAAAAGTAGTACAAAAGCACTTAGCACTAAAAACATGGACCACAGACCTGCGCTGAAAACTACCTCCACTAACTTTAGTTAGTTGACTTCAAATCTAGTGCTAGGTCGATGGAAGCCAAAACCCGCGCTAGGCAGTGCAAGCTAAAACCAACACTAAATTCCCTTCCAACTGACTTTTGTTAGTTGACCCCAAAATTAGCGCCAGGTCAGTGACACCCAATACCCGCGCTTTTTAACATTTTGGCTTAGAAATTGAGTTTTTCAAGGTACAAATTAGATTTTCTTGATGGATTTGAATTGCACATCTATTTATCACATCAGGATGGACATTTTTACCAAGTTTGTGTGGATTTTGGACCTGTTTAATGACAATTAATGCTATTGCACATGAAAAGTCCGTGACCCCCAAAAATCTCACTTTTTACAGAAAATGCTATAAAAATGCAAAATAAAAGTCCCCAAATGGATTCAAATGACTACCAAAACTTCCCTAATCATCATATTGGCCAAATGGGTACTAAAAAATGATGAAAAACTCAGAAAATCAAGAGAAAATCACTAGATTTAGGAGGTTGTTCATAGAGAAAGTGACATTGACAATAAGTTGTCCTAGACTAATCCGTGACTGCAAATGGACATATTTTGAATCAAAATGATGGGAAATGAATTTTTATGATGAAATTGATGCTTGGCCTTGTTGATTGCAGGTCTAAGAGAGCAAAAAGGAGCTTGTTGGAGCTAATTGGAGTTGTCTTGGAGGATGAACATAGAGGTACTCTGCTGACCCAGAAATGCAGAATCGACATTCTATCAACCAAATTATTATTGCACCTACAAGAGAAGGCTAGCATGATGTCCCAAATGATGGAGATGAGTCTTAGGAGCTTGAGAACACAATAGATTAGGCCTACTTCATTGTTATTCCTATAGATCCAATCTAATGTCCAAGACACGTTCACACTTGTTCATAGATATCCCAATAGTCCAGGCATCAAGAATCAATCCAGCAAGCACCCAATTGGATATACCTTCACTAAAATGTGCCACATACTCCTCTTGATGTAGTCAACACTTGGAATCCCATGAATCCACATCAGCTCATATTTTCAAGTGTCATGTGACTCTATTTTGGCTTTATTAGGCCTTGAAAATTAACTTTTCATCATATACAACCAAATGGGTATCCATTTTGTCCATATTCAATGTATTTGCAAGCTATTTTTTATCTTTTTCCTAAAGGACAAATACAAATCTAAAAATGTAACTAACTGATGTATCTCATTAAATGTCATGTAATCTGGACCATTGATGTTGAGTTAATCTCCACCATCCATTGAAAAACTCGGTATGGTGCCTTGTCTATAAAAGGGCCATCATTTCTTATTGTAATAAGTAAGATTTGATACTGAATTGCTGAGACTCTGCCAAATTGTGATCAATACAAAGCAAGTTTTGTAGGTTTCTAGAAATTTGTGTTCTTGTGTTATCCTCTTTAGTTTTCATGGTTCATATCAATCTTAATTTAATTAATTGTGCTTTTGCAATAATGGGTAAATGTTAAGATATCTTATGAGTTCTTTGGTCCATACTATAGTGCTTGCTAATTGTAAGTTGTTGTGTATAGTTAGCTTGGGCCTTGTCATCGAATGTAGTTCAGTTGCATTTCACTAGTTAAGCTACGCCATTGTTTAGGTGTTTAATGAGAGAATGCAATTTGAAAATCATGAGGATCCTTTGAAGATTGCATCATTTCTTGCAACATTGTGGGTTTCCTATCTTGGTGAAAAAAAGAATTGTTTATTAAAAGTATTTGTCTATCTGCAACATTTTACCCCATTGTGACTATCACTTAGGATCTCTTATCCCTTCTCTCTCCCTTTCTTTTTGCATTTTCTTTACATAAAGTTTGTTAGATTTAGGATTTGAGCAGCATTACATTGATTATCTATTGAAATTTCAGACTTCACACTATGAACCATCTAGGGTTTCTACATGTACATTGTTGTAATCATTCATAAACCCTACATTTAATGTAAGACCCCTTGTTGGTATAGCTGGTACATACCACTAAGTCATTCCAAGCAAGCTAAGACCTAGTTGTATTATCCTTGGGGCAATCCTATCTTAGATAGGATACATTTTTCAAGAGAGGTGTGATACCAGCAATCATACCTGCATTGTTGTGTGCTAAAAACACCATCAATAGATATCTCCTCTTTGATCCTAATTTGGTGATACCATGACCTAAGATTGATCTTGGAAAGCATTGTCAGTCATCTCATTTGGTTGAATGTATCATCAACCCTAGCTAGAGGATACCTATTTGTGAATGTTTCCTTGTTGAGAATCATGTATTCTATACACAACCATAAAATTCCATCCTTCTTTATAGATATCATTAGCATACCCCAAGACAACACACTAGGTCTAGTTAGGCCATAGTCTAGTATTTCTTGCAACTAAGCCTTTAACTCTAACAACTCTAATGTTGATTTCACACAAACTTTGCCAAAAAAATGATCAATACTTGCACATATGAAATGGAACTTCACCAAAATGTTGGAGCTAATTTATATTCAAGAAATGTATAGAAACATGCTAGAATGTATCATAAATTACAGAAATATATCTAAAAATATATAATTTAAAAATAAACTCTCTATGTTGAAGCTCCCTTCTCTGCAAATCTTCAATTATTGTAAATGTTTAAATATAGGCTAAAAATCCAACCAAAGCTTTGAAGTGTAAATACAAAATATGATCAATATTTACATCAAGAAACCAAAGGTTTTTCATCCTCTAATATCCAATAACCCAAGGGGTTTCATTGTAAAATACAATAGTTAAACACAAGTGCTCAAGCTGTGAAGAAAAATGATAAATTAGCAAAAGGTACAAACTAGTGAAGCTCCCTGACTTATATGTGAGTTGTGAGCAAAAATATAGGCATCCCATTAGGACAAAATAAATATTAATTAAAAGTATTTTCAAATAATCCCTCTCAAAATAGGCCCCATAAAAAGTTGTTATAACCTCCTCTTACACCTAGTTATATTTATCTAGTCAAAGATGTTCTACTTGCACCCACTTACAATTATCATAAATAATTATGAACATGCTTATCAAATAAGAAATTTTATCACTCCTCACTAATTTTCTTGTCATAAAACATTCCTCCCAAAAAATATCTCCCACTTTATCATAAAATCCAACTTATAACTCCCTAGAAATGGAATGCCATAAAAACTATCATAAACCCATCATAGGATATGTCATAAAAGAAGATGCCAAATGATTAAGGAGCTACATTATCCAATATAAATGAATTATAATGGACCTCCTTGGTAAAATACTCAAAAATAATAATATTTTATTAATTATTTGGCCCCTTTTATCGAAAAGAATAATAATAATTAATTCAGGTCTAAATAATCAATTCTAATTAAATTTATTTTCTTGGTAATTTCTCCTTATCCCATAGGAAATATAGGAATGGGAATTTTTTCCATAAAATTAAATTAAAAAAAAATGGGACATTACAGTTATGTAGTATGGAACTTTAGATATAAGCTTTGTACTAGGAAGTACTTCAATATCTTCCTTTTGGTGGAAGCCCAAGTAACTCAACTAGAAACACATCTTGTAAGGGAAACAAAAGGAACAATCTTCAAATGTAGGTTATTTTATTTCCTTTACCTCATCTATCATAACCATCAATAATTGACAACCTTTCCTTTGATATATCTTTAATAACATTGTACTAAGTTGTCTAAGGCCAATAGATCTTGCTTTACACCATAGCTTCACGACTTTTCCTAGGTCATCAATGCATTCAACCAACTTGGAATCACAATTGACCTTTTCCTTATGTTAAAATAACCAATTGGTTGCTAGGATCATATTGTATGACCCTAAAGGCACTTCATACAAATTCACGTAGGTCAATGTAAAAGGCAGATCAATCTTGGATTTAAACACACATTTCTCCACCATATGAGTATGATTATTTCTATAAGTCACATCCCATTATGATCCATTTAATTAGTTGATTTATTAATTCTTTTTAAATTAGAATATGAAACAAATAATTATGTTGATTTGATATCTATCAATATTCTTACATGTTAACAAAATAACTTACCTAACAACTCCACTAGTGTAGATCAATGTTCTACCTAATGGCTATTCACCATTGCATGGATACGATGAACCTAATACTACTAATTGGGTGCATTAGGCCTTTAGGATTGACCTACGTTGTAGTTGTAGTTGCTATTATTATTATTTCTTGGCCTTTTATTTCTTCATGGACATTAGTTTGCAAAATGATTCATTCCACACATGAAATAAGATAACAAGAACCCCATTTTTTTTGTATTTTGCTACAAGCTAGTGGAAATCTATTATAATTCTGATTGGGCTTTGCAATGAAATTCCTCCTTCGTTTTCTTTTACTATTCCTTAGCTTCTATTCCTATTAAACTTAGGAAATTTCATAACATTATGGTCAAGTTTGGTTTACTAGCTCAAAACCCCTCATTAGCATTTCTTCAAAAGTTGGATAGTTCCTATAGCTTTTTCTCTTTCTTGGCAACCTTTTCAAACACAATTGATATGGTCATAGGATTATGAAGATCCACCTTCACCCTAATCTAATTTTTAATCCCTAGAATGAATATTCAGGTAGACAATCTCTCATCCTTTTAGTATTAGGGAACATACTTGAGTAGCCTCATAAATCATTCTTACAATTATGTTAATATCATCCCACCTTGTCTCAATTTTTTGAAAATAGCCCTTTTGGTTGTAGAAGAGTTGAGGTAGCCACCACTTCCTAAAATAAACTAACTAAAATATCCTAGGTGATATCCTACCAAGTTAACCCTTCTTCAGCCTTCACTTTCTCCCACCATACTATGGACTTACTAGTTAGTTGATATGCACCCTATTGGTTTTTCTTCCGAATCAGCAGTGGGTTTGCCAGTTCCAATGCACAGGCAGATTCAACCAACTAATACAGGAGGTTGCGTGAGCTGCCTCCCCTTCACTTTTGGTTCTGCCACACCAAGGGGGGTATCCCTATTAGCTAAAGATTTGACACTTTTGACTAGCCCAATGACAAAAAGATTTAGCTTGACAACAATAGGCAGAATACTCTCATGTGTGGACCAAGATGTGCATGATACATCACAAGTTTGGCAACATTCTTAGACATATTTGTCTGGTTATGGATGAGAGCATGCAGGGGGTTCCTAATCCTACTCCTACAACTAACAGGTTGGAAATATGGAAAGATGGATTTTGTGTTTTGGATGCAAGACAAGGGGTTTTGGATCATAACTACTAACCCAGAAGCAGACCGGTGCCTATCTCAAGGCAAGGAGTCAACTAGACATATATAAAAGAATGGATTGCATTTGGCATTCAAGTTTCAAGGGGTTAGACTAATGCTTGCCTTACAAACATCACCCAAGATAGGTATTTAGCTGCCTCTACTTACATATATCCCAGCTGACATACAACCTTCTCCATACTTCACCTAAAACAATTTAATCCACTCCTTGAATGGAAGTTAGAGATGAAGCATGTGATACAGAAATCTGTACCCTAGAACCTGAGAAACCCTTAGCTGCCAAATTCAAAAGAAGGAAAAGCATGCAACACATGGAGACAAGTAGCTAAACACATGCATAAGAGCATTTTTCATATAGAACAACAATGAAACTAAAAATATCTGCAATGTACATTCATAATGCAACACATAAACTCCAAAAATGAGATAAAACAGCAAGGAAATGCCCTATTTTTTGCTATTCACACAAAAATGCCCAGGTCTTCAACAACTAAAAATGAGTAACGCATTCTGCTATATACAACAACAAAGGTGTACTCAGCATTAATCACATGGCAATTCAAAATTCACTAGATACAGTGCATCATGAGAAATGGCGCTCAACACATTGAATGTAGCAGTTAGAGGAGAGGAGATAGGGTGGTTGAACTCAAGCCCTGTGCTGCCACCTAGGGATTTTCAACCTCAATCGAGTA
Organism: Cunninghamia lanceolata; assembly: GCA_027924645.1. Taxonomy (NCBI): domain Eukaryota; kingdom Viridiplantae; phylum Streptophyta; class Pinopsida; order Cupressales; family Cupressaceae; genus Cunninghamia; species Cunninghamia lanceolata. Next base: position 5,505,862 of record BSBN01000437.1, read on the forward strand.
CTTGATCTGTCCATGCCTTCGCCCATACCATGTAACATCCACCATTAAAAGCATACCAACCCACGGCCTTGGGAAATGCAGTAGACTGTGCACTTTTGAAACTTTCCTGCCAACAATCATGACTTGACTTTTCAAATCATGTTGCAACTAATTATCCCACATTCACCCCGCAGCGACCTCCTCAATACTTTATAAGCATGACCACACCGAAAGACAATAGTCAGTGATTTTGCTCTCGACGACGCCAGTATAGACCCCATCATGATAGCTCATGCCGTCAGAAAAACACTCCTCATCCGCACCGATATTGCTTCCCCCACTGATGATCCACCTACATGATCACCTGACATGTAATATCACCCTGATATGAAATATCACCTCCATCAGAATATCACCCGACCGACCACATCACCTGATATTCAATATCATCCTGATGACCACCCGCATCGGTGTAACCTGATGCATCAGAGAAAGATCCTCTTGCTCATATGTATACCAAATACTTCACCGATGAACCTCCTGATCATATTCATGTCATCATCACATTCGTATCCTCATCGGCGATTGGGGGGATCCTCAGTAAAGCTACCGATAGTAACTGTCATGCCGAAGACCTCATAATGCACCCCACTGATCCTGATGACATCACCATCATGTTGCAGTATCAGGGTGATATTCGGTGGCAAGGGTGATATTTGAAAGATCACCTAATATTTAGAATATGACCCCCCTGCAGAATATCGGGTCATAACATGATGACCCCGTCAAAAAATTAGGTCGATATTTGAAGATATGATGACCCTCCTCTGGAAAATCAGGCTGGACTGAAAAATTTCAACTATGACCCCATCAGACTTAGATGACATCATCGTCACGTTGGCATTGGGGTGATATTCGGCAGCAAGGGTGATATTCGTAAGATCACCTGATATTTAGAATATCACCCCCCCCCCAAGAATATCAGGTCAGGTTGAAACATGCTGAGGGGGCCCAAAGACTTAGAATTTTTTGGATTTTTTGGGAGGGTTCCTGCAAAATTAATTACTTGAAACCTGAATGTTCATGCAGGCACCAACACTGGCTCTGTCTGGGGATGCATGCCTCCTGTAGGCATGGTGAGAACCATAGATCTCTGGGATGTAGACCAGTCCTTATCCATTGGGCACATAGTCAAACCTACACCAACCTGCATCACAAACACATCTTTCAAACATTATTTTGGTGGCCTTGGGTAGCCAAAAATGAAAAACCATAACCTCCTTATGTCAAATGCTTGATTCCAATCTGAATGATCCCAAGCATAACTGAAAACACCAAAATAGACTGCCCATATGCTAATCTTGTCAATTACATACTTCACCATCTTTGAAAACTTGCCACTTGCAGTATTGCCTCTGTCACTCTACATCTCATAATCAGACATATAACCATACATACTAGAATATCTTTCAGCATTAGGCAACATATGTATGTTATATTCCTCAGATAGTATATCACATTGCTCTTGGCATTCCTCATCATCTACCTGGCTGTTACATATTGCCAAGCACTCATCCAGCTGATCCAAAAATTGAAAACATTCAAAATATATGAGACCCCCAATATCATTTATATCACCTATTGACATTGAAAACAAATCCTAATCCACACACCCATAGTTGCACATGTCTGAACTAAATGATGATGAACATACATTATCCATAGTTTACAAATCAGTATCATCTTTTTCAAACAAAGGGTTAATTATGCACAACTGAAAATCATGACTCACAATGTCAAATACATCCGCAGGCTCATCATAGAGGGGATTCATACTTATTGCAAAGGCCTTTGTTTCTTCTTCATGACAACCCAACTCTTTATCATCATTAACATATCCATAGTCATAAGAAGAACAAACTTGATCCATGAACTGATCATGGACATCATCTTTATCATCTGAATGCCCCACATACAGGATTTTTGCTACTTCAATGCACTCTGAAGTTGAACTATCTACATTATTTTCCAGCCTTCTAATACTTTCTGATGAAATTAATACTGACTCTTAATCCATATGATCACAACTTTGCACAACTGGATCATTTAAACATGAATGCTCTTTGTTTAGGACTGGTATGCAAATATTACTTGAAAAATTATTATTGTCAACTTCATTTGCTGGGCAAATTAGGACATCCTCCTCTATAATAGAAACATCATCAACTTGGAATGATGCAAAAACTGGGACAACAGGGGTGTGAGTAATCTGACATTCATCTCCAACATTTAAACTATATCCCTCATCAACATTGGGGGCTGCAGGACAGCAAATTTTTTTAGAGAAGTAACCTTTTTGAATTCCATGCCTCTAATTATTTTCAATGTCTTTTGCAAACTGATGTGCCTGATGCAATGTGGTGGGCTCCTTATCTCTCAATCTATAGCTCATTTTCTTATCAAATGCTCCCAAATAGACAACTAGGCACAATGCATCATTAGGTCTCGTACATTCTAGGATTCTATTCAATGCCTTCATAAATCTGAGGTTAAAGGCTGGGACCAACTCATCTTCTTCAATATGGATATACATAAAATCACTAATGACTGTATATTCAGAAATTCTTTCACCATATTGTTCTAGAAATGCAGACTTGAATTCTTGCCAAGAGCTGACAGAGTAAGCTGGAAGGTAGGAGAACCAGTCCCTTGCATCTTCATCTAGAGATTGAACAAATAATCTCATAACTACATCCTCATGGTCAATCTCAAAATCATCTATCACATTTATAAATTGTTGCAAGTGTCTCTCAGCTGATTCATCCTGTATACCATTGAATTTGTGCAAATACCTCCTAATTTTAGATGGAAAAATATTTGGATAACCACAAATGCCATTGAAATTGATGGGCTTATATCTGTCAATACTAAAACCTTTTCTATGACATGGTTGGGACTTATTATTATGCCTTATTGCATTTGACACCTCACAAGGGTGCATGGGCTGATAATACATCATTATTTGTTTTTGCAACCCTCTTCTCAACTCAGATTTTCTTTTACAATAGTGACCTTAGGCCCTTAAAATGCAAACTACTATTTCAACCTACCTAAAGTCCTCTAAATGAGTCTTTTCAACAATATTGCATACTCCTTTTGAAATGCAAACTGGGTCCTCACAAAAGTATGCAATCTAGTCACCAATATTTCCCTTTTTAACCAGTGCTATTTCACCAAATAGGGAATCTTTTTTTTTTCTAAATTTATTTATGGAAATACCTGGATATGTTGTAGCAACTACAAATTTAACACCTCTAGTGTCCTCTTATTAGGTTCTTTATATGCAGAGTTGCCACCTCCTTGGCAGAGGAATGAGCTTCAAACAAGCTGAAGCTGAAAATTGATTTCTTTCTAGGTTCTCCCACAACAGAACCACACATATAACTTTTCAGATTTTGCTGCAACAAACACCTCCAGGTCTGCTTTTTTCAATCATTTAGACTCAAACTTTCATGGATATGACATTATCTCCCCAGCAGAGTCGCCATTTTGTTGGTTTTTCTTTCAAATCAACAGTGGGTTTGCCAATTCCAATGCACAGGTAGATTCGGCCAACTAATACAAGAGGTTGCGTAAGCTACCTCCTCTTCACTTTTGGTTCCGCCACACCAAGGGGGGTATCCCTATTAGATAAAGATTTGATACTTTTGACTAGCCCAATGACAAAAAGATTTAGCATGACAACAACAGGCAAAATACTCTCATGTGTGGACTAAGATGTGCATGATACATCACAAGTTTGGCAACATTCTTGGACATATTTGTCTAGTTATGGATGAGAGGATGCAGGGGGTTCCTAATCCTACCCCTACAACTAACAGGTTGGAAATATGGAAAGATGGATTTTGTGTTTTGGATGCAAGACAAGGGGTTTTAGATCATAACTACTAACCCAGGAGATGACCGGTGTCTATCTCAGGGCAAGGAGTCAACTAGATGTATACAAGAGAATGGATTGCATTTGGCATTCAAGTTTCAAGGGGTTAGACTAATGCTTGCCTTACAAACATCACCCAAGAATAGGTATTTAGCTACCTCTACTTACATATATCCCAACTAACATACAACCTTCTCCATACTTCACCTAAAACAATTTAATCCGCTCCTTGAATGGAAGTTAGAGATGAAGCATGTGATACAGAAATCTGTACCCTAGAACCTGAGAAACCCTTAGCAGCCAGATTCAAAAGAAAGAAAAGCATGAAACACATGGAGACAAGCATCTAAACACATGCATAAGAGCATTTTTCATATAGAACAACAATGAAACTAAAAATATCTGCAATGTACATTCATAATGCAACTCATAAACTCCAAAAATGAGATAAAACAGTAAGGAAATGCCCTATTTTTTGCTATTCACACAAAAATGCCCAGGTCTTCAACAACTACAAATGAGTAACACATTCTGCTATATACAACAACAAAGGTGTACTCAGCATTAATCACATGGCAATTCAAAATTCACCAGATATAGTGCATCATGAGAAATGGTGCTCAACACATTGAATGCAGTAGGTAGAGGAGAGGACATAGGGTGGTTGAACTCGAGCCCTGCACCGCCACCTGGGGATTTTGAACCTCAATCGGGTACTTGATCTGTCCATGCCTTCGCCCATACCCTGTAACATCCGCCATTAAAAGCATACCAACCCACGGCCTTGGGAAATGCAATAGACTGTGCGCTTTTGAAACTTTCCCACCAAGAATCATGACTTGACTTTTCAAATCATGTGGCAACTAATTATCCCACATTCACCCCGCAATGACCTCCTCAATACTTTATAAGCATGACCACACCGAAAGATAATAGTCAGTGATTTTGCTCTCGACAACACCAATATAGACCCCATCATGATAGCTCATGCCATCAGAAAAACACTCCTCATCTGCACCGATATTGCTTCCCCCACTGATGATCCACCTGCATGATCAGCCAACATGTAATATCACCCCGATATTTCATATCACCCTGATATGAAATATCACCTCCAAAGGAATATCACCTGAATATCACCTGACCGACCAAATCACCTGATATTCAATATCATCCTAATGACCACCCTCATCAGCGTAACCTGATGCATCGGAGAGAGATCCTCCTGCTCATATGTATACCAAATACTTCACTGATGAACCTCTTGATCATATTCATTTCATCATCACATTCATATCCTCATCGGCGATTGGGGGGATCCTCAACAAAGCTGCCGATAGTAACTATCATGCTGAAGACCTCATAATGCACCCCACCAATCCTAATGACATCACCATCATGTTGCAATATCGGGGTGATATTTGAAAGATCACCTGATATTTAGAATATGACCCCCCCCCCCCCCCCCGCAGAATATCGGGTCATACCAAAACCTTGCAGCAGCATCGAGGTGATCATAACTAAGATGACTGATGTTAGAAACATGATGACCCCGCCAAAAAATCAAGTCAATATTTGAAGATATGATGACCCTCCTCTGGAAAATCAGACTGGACTGAAAAATTTCAACTATGACCCCATTGGACTTAGATGACGTCATTGTCATGTTGACATCGGGGTGATATTCGGCGGCAAGGGTGATATTCGTAAGATCACATGATATTTAGAATATCACCCCCCCCAAGAATATCAGGTCAGGCTGAAACATGCTGAGGGGGCCCAAAGACTTAGAATTTTTTGGATTTTTTGGGAGGGTGCCTGCAAAATTAATTACTTGAAACCTGAATGTTCATGCAGGCATCAACACACCCCACTAGGATTTCCAAATCTCAATGTAAATTTTTAGGTTTAAATACTACTTCATTTTAATAAACAAGTTTTCTATTCCACCCCAAAGTTCTGTTCCATTGTATTTTGGTGGTTGTACTTTCTTTAGGCTCTTGAAGAGTTCTTTTCTAATATCAGTGTCCCTACATTCCTCTTCCTTTTGTTCCTCATAATTATCCCATCTTGACAAAACTCTTTATCTCAATGCTCCTCATTGTGACTTACCAAATTATTAAGGTTATACTCTAATACACTTTCTCTTTCATAGTACTCTATCATCATTGCCACCATAAGATCTAGTGTTTGTCTTGGATCATTTCATTGATACTCCTCATTTAGTAGCTAATTTTTTATGTTAATGTTACTTTTTCCTTATCCACTAATAAGCCTATGATGTGGTGCCATCAATTCTTGAAATACACAAAAGTAAATTAAGTCCATGAAAATATTATTTGATGTACAACAACACATAAAAAGGCATGAAAGATTCAAGAATATAGAATTTTATTTATGAGAAGAAAGTCTACTGTAGACACCTGAAAATGGTCACAACCACCTTCATCCATTATCCACACACTAGACCTTTCCAAATCTAATAATTCCCACTATTCTACCCAACACACATGTTAATTAAATAATTTATAATTATTTAATTTATATTTCCTCACCTTTCCCCATGTCCAAAAACCAATTTCTTCTACTACAGTCCAAAAAATTAAATAAAAGACTATAGTTCATATGCACTCCCAAAATATTGAATAAATATGTCTATTTACTTAATTCCCTATTTTGTGCACTTTTGATTACTTTTAGTAATCATCATTATTTTCCTCCTAATCATGTGCACATGGGTTAATTAAAATTTACCTACAATTACATCTCCCCATGTTTCCAGAAGTCCACTTGTCATTCAATGTACATGCATGTACATGACAAGTGGTAGTTTTGGAAGCATCGAAAAATCTTCCAAATAATTCTATTTGTCTTATTTTCTTCTCACCCATTCCAATTGTCACTATTCATGAAATTTAAAATTCCATGTGGCACTATTCCTCCACTATTCATCTAGTTTTAAATTTCATGTGTCCTCTCATGCCAAATTTAAAATTCTCACAAAATTCAAACCATACATATTCATAAATGAGTCCTTACATGTCATACACCTACCTCATCCTAGCCATCCATCCATTCAACCATTCAATTTCATCCATTGATCTTCCCTTGAAACTTGGAGCATCCTTCTCATCCAACCTCCTTGTGACACTTGTCCAATTCTCCTTACTTGAGGATCCTCAAGCAATGTGAGCCCTTGATCTTCCAATTCAATCCTAGCCCTCCATCCTCACCTCCAAAAATCTATAAATTGACCCCTTCCCATCCATTTTGAACAAGCACTTTGAATGTAATGAAATTCTACCACTTTGAGCACTAACATCTTAGCAATTTAGCTTAAATCCATAGCAATTAGGACACATCAAGTACTAGGCATAGTCAATTAGGGTGCAATTAGGATAGTTTATTTGAATAGTTATTTAGTCTTATCTTGAGGTTACATTTGATTGTAGATGGAATAGGTTGAGTGATTTGGCTTGTTCCCCATTCTTGTGTGTTGGAATAACTTTTTGCATACTAGTCATCCGTTTGCATCTAAGGTCATTCAATACCTTCTTTGCACTAAGGACTTATTCTCTAAGTTTTCTTCCTTACACATCTAGACAAGGTTGTATTATGTTGGGCATGTATAAGTTGCATCCATCTATTTTTTATCCTCAATCCTTTCATCCCATCCTTCTATCTCACCATTTACCCTATCATCCTCCAATCCCTTACATCCAACCTATCTTATCCCTCCCATCCATGTGGTCTTTTAAATTCCACTCTCTTCTTTCTAATCCAACCATCTTCATCCTTTCAATAGTGCACCCGTGCTCTTCGAACCCGCCTACCCTCTCGAGGGGTCATCATCCCTACAATCATGATCCTTAACATCATTCCTCCTTGTCACTCTCTCTTTGAGTGACTGGGGCATTTTTATCCCTGATCCTACCATATTCTTCTAATCCCATCTAGTGCTATGTTTTATCTTTCTTTGAAATGATGTTGCTTTGCAACACCATCTCAAAGAGGGGGAAAATGTAGACACCTAAAATTGTCCACTATTCATGTCATCCCTAAACATCCCTAATTCATCCCCAAACTCCTCTAAATAATCACTAATCATCTCTAAACATCTCTAAATCACATTTCTTCCATAATTGACTAAAGAAACACATGTTTAGACAGTTAATTGATCATATCCCCTTCAATCTGTGATTTTACAATATTTTATTATCAAAATCACTACTCATGAACTATTCACTATTCATTTGTACCTGCATTGGTACCTAGTCCTAGCCAAAATGATTTGTTAATCATTTATTCATCCTTGCCTATAGTCCAAACATTAGATAAATTTAATTTACGTATTACCCCTTTATCCCATCCCATGAATTAAATAAATATTTATATTTATTAATTCCCTATTTTATACACTTTTGATTAGGTCACCTAAACCTAATTAACTAACCTAATCCCCCAATTGCACAACCTAAACCCTAATCTAATCTTGGTCAAATCCTCTCCATTCCCCCAAATGTACAAAGGCATGGGCCTCTTGTACATGTCCACATGGTCTTCTTACAAAAGGCATGGTCAAAGACCCATGTACAAGGGTCCTTTTGTCCTCCATCCACTATTTCTTCAATTTTAAATTGGGCATGTACCCATGCTTCCAATTTAAAATTTAAATCTAAGCCAACTTGTCCCCTTTTCCTCTAATTTTAAATTGGGAATGTACCCTTGCTTCCAATTTAAAATTTAAATCTAAGCCAACTCATCCCTTTTTCCTCTAATTTTAAATTGGGCATGTACCCATGCTCCCAATTTAAAATTCAAATCAAATCCAACCCATACCTCCCATCTACCAGGACAATATCATCCCTCAAATCTTCCCAAAGCCCAATCTCAACCATTGATTTGTCCTCAATCCAAGGACATCCCTTCCCATCCAATCTCATCATTTCAGTTGGCAAGCTCTCCTTTCTTGAGATCTCTCAACAATCCTCCACCCTTGATCTCCAAATTCAATCCCAACCATTCAATTGAGTCTCCAAAAATCTATAAATTGGAGCTCACCCCCTGACAAAACACACAACTTCTTCATGCAACACAATGTTGCCTCTTTCACTCCAATACTCCATGATAGCAAGGTTATGCTACCCATTTGAGGAGCCATCCACATTAAGAAATCAAGGAGTACATCCCAAAATCAAGGTTTGCATGTAGTTAAGCATTTAACTTCTTTGTTTTACATTCCTTTTGCTCAATCTAAGGTAGCTCAGGTTTTGGGTGAAATAGGTTAGTGTTTTAACTTGTTTCTTGGGCTCAATTTCTATGTCATACAAGACTATTTACCATCATGGAGGTAGTTGGGGAGAATTCATTTAGGTTGGATCTCCCTCCTTACATGAAAATCCACTCAATTTTTAATTACAAACATCTCCATCTATACAAACCATCCATGTTGAATAATGAAGAAGAAGATTCAGTGTTGCATTTGGTGGAAGACCTAATGTATGACAAGAGGGTATTACTCCCCAAGGTTTTTGTACTTCAATGGAAATAGAGAGAGACTAGGCCTCTCTATGAAGAGAGATGTGATCTAAAAAGGATCAAGGAGGTTTGTAGGCTCCAAAAGTTTGATTGGTTCAAAAATTAGGCATTGAGAAATACTTCTTATTTTTTCAAAGACAAAACTACTGCTTTTAGTAGGGGCAATTATGTGATAGATGGTGGATGAAAGTGAAAACACTAACATAATTTTGTAGATGAGAAATGAATTTGAAAGAAATCATGGCAATTATAAAATAGCCTTGATGATTCTATACTTGACAACAATGATTATAGTTGAAAGGTACAAAATTATCACACAAAGCTAGAAAAGGAGACGGCAAAAGAAAAGGTCAACTCCTTATGTTCTAGGGTAGTTGAGCTACTCTAGTGCATGGGATTAGAGCTTGAAAACTTACAAATGTGAAGAGAAAAACACATAAGAGGTTGTTGGACAAGTAGGGAGCATAGAGAACTTGGCACATACTAGGAAGAATGTATATTTATTTAACAAAATAGATAGGAAGGATAAAAAAACATAGATTGTGCCCCTCTTTTTGTGCTAGTTATTGGTTATTAATTAACAAGATAGGATTGATATTGTCAACTAGCAAGCTTAATTTGTCCTCCCAAATTGGGGTTTCCTAGATGAAAATTGTGTAGTGTGATGAATGTGTTGCTTGCATTTACCAATAAATTTCAGTTTAATTTTAGTATAATAGTAAGCTAAAAGAAAATAGGAATTATAATTTTAGTAATTAAATGTATTTGTAGCCACAATATTAGCTAGTTTTAGAAATTATAGATTAAATGAGATAACAACTAACTCTCAAAAACGTTAGCTTGGGAGTGAGAGCTTTGAAAATTGAATAATGTGGATTAGGTCACACCATGCAACCTAGTCCATAGACAAGGTCATGCCATGTGACCTAGTCTAGGATGGTAAGAGATGTCAAAGAGTGGACTATTCCTAACTAAAGTAGTGTGTAAGGTGGCTTTGTTAGTGGGTCTAGGCATAATGGTTAGATTGTGCACCAAACAAGTCAAATTAAGCCTTACAACAATATATTTATGACATATGCTCAAAGTGGTGTAAAATGAAGATGAAATATCTTACTCATATTTCAGCACATGTAATTTATAATTAAAAAATTATTGTAAACTAATTATAAGATTCTAATTCAATTAGTTGATTCACTATAATTTATAAATTGAACACTTTTTCCAATATTTATTTAATTTAAGATTGTCATGTAAAACCATTAAAAAAATGTTCTAAACTATATATAATTATTTATTCAATTAGTCAATTTACCAAAAAGTATACACTTTATCCAACAATTATTTTTCTTATTATAAGATTGCCAATATTTATGACATTTAAGTTAATTAAATGTTTTTTATTGTTCATTTATTTATATAATTTTCATCCTAATATCTATAGAAATTTCATTATACAAGAAATATAACCATAATATGTTTATATGAAAAATCTTAATATTTAATTATGTAAATAATATTTTCTTGATTGGTATCTTGAGAATTTTTAGTCGAACTTGAGTTGTTTGAGGTAAAAAAATGGGGGACCTCATCCCCTACATTAACATAAATTATCCAAATGCATGAGCTTATTGGCTTGATAGGGGGCACAAAGCCCATGAGCACAACACTTTTGTAGGGGTTTGAACCTTGGTGACAACAACAACTTTTAACTGACACATCATGCCCTTAATAACATTATACAAACAATATTATTATAATATAATTTTAAACTTTTTGATAAAATCAAGTAATAATATTATTATATTAATATTTAAATTTGTAGAAAAAATATACAAACTACAAATTAGAAATTTATGTAACCTTGGAAGCACTCATAGATCTTATATGGTTTCAATTTTTTTAAATTAAATATTAATATTAATTTATTTTTATATTATTGTAGACACCCTAAAATGACCAAGTCGTCGCATCACTTGCATTTCGTCATTTCTTTCTAATCACCTGCATTTCAACGTTAATTAAATAATCTAATTATTTAATTAATTTCATTAAATTCTTCTAAATCACATACTTTCAACATTAATTAAATAAATTCTCTTTATTTAATTAATTAAATTAAACTCCTCTATATTCTTCCACAATTAAATAATTTTAATTATTTAATTAGATCATTATCCTCTTTCTAAAAATCAAATCTACATTAATTAAATATAATTAATTATTTAATTAATTCAACAAATTCCCTCTTATCTAAAATTAAATAATTCTTAAATTATTTAATTAAAGCAAAATCATTTTTCCAAAATCATGCACAACAATTAAATAAATTTATTTATTTAATTTGCTTTCAAAATCTTCTAAATTAAATAATTCCAATTATTTAATTACTTCTTCCAAAATATCTTCTCTAAATTTAAATAAATCAATTATTTATTTAAATTTCTTTTTCTTTTAATTTGAGTTATCTCTAAAATAACTCAAGCTTTCTTGCTCATCAATTAAATATTTCTATATTTAATAAAGAAAAATATCTTCTTTTCTCATGCAAATCTCTTCTTCTTGTTTTTAATCACTTAACTGATTGCTTTATTCTTTTAATTGATTTATCTCTTCAGTTAACTCATTCTTCTATTCTTGATAACTCCTCTCATGCAAAAGAAAGCAGGACACATGTCTTCTTCTCATTCGTTGCACATTCCTCAACTGTTCTCCTCCGTTGATTCTTCTGAATTATCTGGACCGTTGATCGATCTTCCTTGAAATCTATATAAACCCCCCTCATCTCCTTCATTGAGCCTCTCTCTCTTTGATCGTATTCTCAAGCATACTTAACAGCACTTTGAGCATACAAAACGCGTCGATTGAGCACTCTCACGATCTCTTGACATTGATCTCTTGAGCACACTACTTGCTTGTTGCAGCTATGGCTTCGCAACTTCATTGAGCAATCCACATTCAATCCAAAGGAAACAATACAGATTTCGGTAAAAGTCTTTATTTCATTGATTATTTGTCATGGCTTTTAGTTAAATTCGTTTTCTTTATGTTATTGGGTTTTTGGTTTTATTAGTTTTTGATTTAATCAATTTTTCCTCATACACATTCTGGCACGCCCGGTGGGACCCACTAATCCCTTTGTTTCTTTGAGAAATTGTTTTTTTTTTAGTCACAGTACGGCATAGCGCAACACGAAACTTCACAGCGCTTCTGGTAGGATCTTTGAGCGCTCTTGGAGGCACAGTTAGGCGCTCTTGGAGGCACTGCGGCGCTTCCGGCAATGCAGCGCAGCGCTTTTGGCCTAACAGAATGGCGCTTCCGGTAGTATTCTACAACGCTTTTGGCTAAATTAGGTTTTTGACTTTGTTCACTGTCTTGCAGGACTTTCACGCTATCTATCTTATTACTTTGTCTGACAAGCTGTTGTATTTGTCTGACAAACCTACTTTTTGGACATCCTAAGCTGATTTATTTAGGAGTACCTTCGATTTTTGTGTTAATCCTTGGTGTTGTTACAGCTTCTGAGTTTTTTTAGATTGCAGAACACAGATCTCTCAGCTACCACTTCTCAGAACAGTCAATCAATCATGGAATTTTACTTTAGATCTGATTATTTTGAAAAAGTTCCCCTTTTTATGATCTGAGACAGCGCAACGCTTTTGGTTATATTTTATCACGCTTTTGGTAACACAGCTCCATGCTTCTGGTTATTTGTCCGCGTGCCTGGTAATATTCTGCATCACTTTTGGTCTGCATCACAGCGCCTTCGAAAACATAGTGAAGCGCGTCTAGTTATTTTGCTGTGCATTTGGTAATATTCTGCATCGCTTCTGGTCTCTGTTACAGTGCTTTTGGAAAATAGTAAGTCGCTTCTGGTAAGATTGTGCAGCGCTTTTGGTCAAAGTTGATTTGTTTTTTGCTAACTTGTGAATTTTTGGTGGAACTAACTCACTTGTTGCAGCTTCTTATTACTCACACAGAGCCAACAGGTGTTTTCTTAACATGTTCATGTAGGACGAGCATTGAAGACCTCTTGATTTATCTCACTAAGTCTTAGAAACACATTGCATGCTTAAAAGGGATAATTGAACAAATCTTTTCTTGCAATCTAAGTCTTAGGAACATACTACTTTTCTTAAGGGACAATGGACATGTATGAACAAACACCTCAATTTTCTAAAGGACAATGGACATGAATGCCAAACACTTCATTTCATAAGGGACAATTTACAACTACAAACGTGTGTGTGCCTAGCTTAGTTGCACCTTATTTTTCTTATAACGGGACAATTGAACCTTTGTTTGACGTGCTTGCTCTTACTTTTTTTGTACTTCCTTTAGAAGGGCCTGCTTTTGGATTGTGCTTCATCCAAAAGGGATGACCCTAAGCGGAGTTTTCCTTTGAACCACTATATAAGAGGGATAAGGCGAAAGCCAAGTCCTAACCGATGTCAGCCTTACCTTATGGTGCCAAACTGAAAAGAGGTGTACTAGCTCTTTGTGGAAACGATTTTCACATTGAGCGAAGTGTTTGAAACTCTTAGTAGTATTGGTTAAAGCTTTTAGTAGCTTGTCGCATTGCTCGTAAGGCGTTGGTCCCTCAAAGTCACTAAGAACCATTTTAGATAGAGACTACCCGACCTACCTCCAAACATTGTGGTAATCATCAGTGCAAGGGAAATCGATTTAAACCCTTAAGATACTCACCATTGGCTCCCTTGAGAAGAGATAGTATTCCCTTGGACATAAAGCTCTTGTGACCTACTTGAGCTTTCCAAGGGGATGGTGAGATATCCCTACCTATCGTCTCTCGCAAAGATACTAAATATCTAACACCTTTATGGAATGATATTTTTATCGACGGAGTATTAAGCTGTGAGCTGATCTACTACAATGAAACCTTGTCTCTAGGGATAAAAAGTGCTTGTTATTGATTGCAATTGTCTTATACCTATGGAAACATTGGGCTTGTTTAGAGCCTTGAACATACACTATCTGTTGTGTCAGTCCTTGTGCTTTTTTTGACCACTTGTTTGCTGTGTTTTCTCTTACCAAACCAATCCAATCAGAAACAGAAGCATCTTGCCTTTGAAAAACATCAGACACTACTTTAGCACCCCTGGTATTACAGCAGATCGCCATTGGTAGTACAGTAGATCGTCTTTGGTCAGCAGTAACCCGCCTCTGGCAAAACTCTACTTCAGTGCCCTTGGTATAACAGTAGCTAACTTTTGGTCACTGTAGCTCGCCTTTGGCATAGCAGTAACTCACTATTGGTAGCTCAGTCCGTCGCCTCTAGTCCACAGTAGCACGCTTTTGGTAGCACAATCCTGCGCCTCTGGTCAAACAGTATAGCGCCTTTGGTCCAGTACTTTGTGCATCAGAAGTTTTGTCCATTTCTTAAAGCATCTCACAGATTCCTAGCATTACATTTTGTCCTAGTGTATCCCATGGTCACCACTAGGCTACAGCAAACTATTAAATCCAAGCAAGTTGTCCCTAAGAAGCGCAAGTCGCCTCCTCGCACACCACAATCAGGTTGTCTCAACATTACTCCCAAGGTGACTCCTAGTACACCCGCAACAAAACTAATCAGCTCTCCGAACATGCTGCACATAGATGAACCAAGCAATCCTCATGAGGATAGAACCCCTTTGCTAAATGCGCCTCAGTATACCATAGGCTTGCCTCCAGATTTTGTCCCACAAGGTTATATTGTAGATCAAACCCCATCTCAAAAAGAGTGACACTTTGAAATAGGTCAATCCTCTCAAGAAGATGGGCAAGATCTTGATGAATTCATACAAGATCCTAGAGCTATAGCTGCCTTTGATAAAATCCTTAGTGAGAACTAGGATCATTTCTTTCGCTTGCTTGCAAAGCAAGGCGCCAAGTTACCTCAAGATTTTGATTTATCCACTCTCAAGGAGAGCAACAACGCCCAAGATGCCATACAAGCGGTGCAAACCATGTCCACGGTGACTACGCCCTTACCTACTCAAGGCTCGCAGTATAGGAATCCCCTTTTTCAAAACCCAACAGGGGAGAGGCCCATATCACCACTTTTGACTCCTATGGAGATCTATCAAAACCAACAAGAAACTCTCCAACATCAAGCAGAGTTAGCTAAGCAAGCCACCTTAGCTCGATCGAATGTGCAACCACCTCCTAAAGTGTCCACCCCAATCGCAAGTGGAATCTTGGTTACCCCATCACACATAGGTTTCCCACCCAATTACAATCCGGGGAACAATTATGTAGCCATGCAACAAGGGTCTCAACAAATGCCACCTCCTATATCATCACACCTGCATGTCTCTCAACCAATTAGAGTCACGCAGTCCCAACCACAACATTCTTCTACTCTCGTCCTCAAGCAGCCCCAACCACAACATTCTTCTACTCTCATCCTCAATCAACCCCAACCGTCGCAAATCACTTCTACCTATTTTCCTCCTCCACAATGTTCATCCTCGCTCAACTTCTTTCACACATTGCCTAGCCACTCTCAACATTCCCAACATCAGGTTTCCCAAAGCTATGTGCTACCATCACAACCTAATCAAACGCACTTTAGCTTTCCTCCTCCCAATACTTTTCTTCAACCATCGCAAAGCCAACATTCTTACCTAGCGCCACCTCCACCTCTGCCTAATCAAGGCCTCTAATTCCAACCCAATCTAAACCAAACGTACAACCCATATGATCCCAATCAATCTTACGACCCTTATAATACCAGTGTGCATGGCTTACATTATAATCTTCCATACGGGCAACACCAACCGCTTTTTGGACAACAGGAGATGTTACCAACCCCTCCCACGACTATGGAGCTAAAGATTGCAGAAGTTCAACAACAGCTATCTGATCTTACATTTGGCCACACCAAAAAGACCTTCTCTTTGGAGGAAGTGTGTCCTTATCCTTTTGATCGGTCCTTACCAATGATCCCTTTTCCTCAAAATTTCACTATTCCCAAGTTCGATAAATACAAAGGAAAAGGTGACCCAAAAGACCATCTTAGGGAATTCTATCTTGCTTGCTTCGAGGTCTCTCATAACGACACATATCTTATGTGTCTCTTTCCTCACAGTCTTGGAGGTCAAGCAATAGAATGGTTCTCACACTTACCTACGGGTATCAAGTCTTTCAACGAGCTAGCAAAGAAGTTTGCCACCCATTTTTCTTACAACGCAGAGCATGAGATTTCCATGACGGACCTATGCAACAATAAACAGAAAAATGGTGAAACTTTCATTTCTTTCCTTCAACGATGGAGACAAATGGCTAGTAAATTCCCTTTCAAGATTCCAGAGAAACAGGTTGTTAGCATATTTGTGCAGAACCTCAACCAAGAGTTAGGTTTCCATTTGCAAATTCTTAGTGCTACAACCTTCGATGAAATCACATACAAGGGTATCGACATTGAGAAGGCCCTCATTCCTAAGGGTGTGGTCAAAATCTTTAAGGAGACGAAAGATAGCACTTCTCATCAACAATCGAACGATAAACCCAAATATTGGAACAAGAACAAAAACGTGGTCAATGATGGGGTGGTCGATACTAAGCATGTCCAAATGTTGCAAACACCGCTGTAGCTCTCCAAACCAAGTCAAGCTCCACCTCAACAATAGCAACAACAAAGGCAGCCTTATCAAAACCAACAGCAACAACAACAAGAGCGGCCCCAACAAGATTACCCTCCGCGACGTCAATTCACTCCCTTGGGAGTGCCCATCGAATCGGTCTTACAACAAGCTTTGCAGAAAGGGCTCATCACCTTACCTGATGCTCCCCCATATGGAGAACCTGTCTACAAAATAGCACGTTACAAAGATAATGAATATTGTGAGTTCCATAGGAGCAAAGGGCATAGAATTGCGTCTTGCATGAAACTTAAGCACCTCATCCAAAACCTCATCGACAGTAATCAAATCACTTTTGAGGATGAATCACCAGCGCAACACACGAACAAGGATCTAGATATGTACAAGGAACCATTCCCTCATCACGATCCACCTCCCCCTCAGGATAGAGGTAAAGGTATCAATCATGCTTCCACGTCCTTCGATTCCATTGTAGGTCATTTTGAAGAGAGTCGAGTGTCTACCCTCACAATCAAAGGCAAATCTACGGATTGTGTTGTTACTACTCATCGAGGTCATGTCACCATCCGTGCACCTACACCTAGGCTTTCGGTTCAGTCTGATTATAATCTTGTCGAACATCTAGGGAGAACACCAGCATAGATCTCTATTTTGGACCTTCTATGGTCATCACCTGCACATAGAGTGGTGCTAGAAAAAGCCCTCCAAGAGTCTTCCGTTCCTAACAACATAGCAGTCACAGATTTCCAAGCTATAGTGGGTAATATTGCTTCGCCTTACAACGTGGTCTTCTCTGAGAAAGACCTCCCCTCCCATGATCCTTGTCACAATGATGCCCTTCATGTTGAAGTTCTCATCCATAAGCGCAAAATCAAACGTATACTCA
The DNA here is from genome assembly GCA_027924645.1 of Cunninghamia lanceolata. NCBI lineage: Eukaryota > Viridiplantae > Streptophyta > Pinopsida > Cupressales > Cupressaceae > Cunninghamia > Cunninghamia lanceolata. The sequence continues at coordinate 5,523,806 of BSBN01000437.1, forward strand.
TAGATGGTGGTGCTGGTCTCAACATCTGTTCTTTAAAGTTACTAAAGCAATTGGGATACTCTGAGGATCACGTCAACACTGATCATAGTATTACAATCAAGGGGTATGATGATGTAGAACGTCGTTCAAAAGGTGTTATTCACTTGCCTATACAACTGGGCCCTGTCATGCTTGAAACTAGGTGCCAAGTCCTTGATATTGAGCTGCCTTACAACATTATCCCAGGCCGCCCATGGATCCATGCAATGAAAGCTATTCCCTCCACGTACCATCAGTCCCTAAAGTTCCCATACAATGGTACAGAGATCACCATCCCAAGAGATCCTAATCCTTTTGAATTTTGCCATGTCTTACAAGGAAGCTATAAGAATTGCAACTAAGTGCCTAAAAATGACAAAGCCCTTGAATCCCCTCTCTATGTTGACCCTAAAACTCTCACGCAAGCCTCTACAAGTGAACCTACACCCTTCCCCAAAATCACAGCTCGCATCCGAGATATAGGCTTTGGCACTTATGATATCTCAGAATCTTGTTGTGTAGGGCGGATGCCCTTATCTCCAAAATCTTACGGCAAACCACCCATTGCCAAAGTAACCAAAAAAGCATCTATTCCTCCCCTAGGATTCCTAACCCAATTCCAACATGGACGGTTACTAGAAGAGGAAACTATTGAGGACATTTCTTCTTGGCTCTATAAGGAGACAGAACCAGTCACAATACCAGTCAAGCAATATGGCAATGGCTTAAGAATAGTAAAAAACATGGGCTATAAAGGCAAAGGTGGCCTTGGGAAACAGAATCAAGGAACTATGGAGCCCATTGTGGTAATAAAGAAGCTAGACAAGAAGGGATTAGGGTTTGGTAAGAAGGTACCACGCGCCTTGGACATCGAGTATATCCTCGACAAGGTAGCTGACACTTTTCCCGCCGATTCAACGTCTACAGAGGATATCATCGATGACTCTTCCCTCCACATGACCAATCTATTCGCAGAATCCTCCATTTTTACACTATCCTTTGTATCCTTAACTTCCACCACCAGCACCCAGAATGTCACACTTGTCTACCCTGAACTTATCGATTGGGACCAACAAGGGACCCCCGTTATAGATGTCTTTTAGAATGACGAGGCTTTAGCTGAGTTCATGGGACTTCGGGAAGGTATCCCTCTTGGCGATCACAAAGCAGGTTTTGTAATGGAACTAGAGCCCACGGCTTATTTTGGTGAGAATGCCAAATCCTCCAGTCGCAAAAGTGCAAATAAAGAAAGATCTCTAGGTGAAAACCACACTGTGGCACCTCCTGATCACAAAATAGTAAAAACAAAGGACGTATCCAAAGGTGAAAACCCAACTGTGGCACCTGAGGATGGAGGATTTGACCCTCCCTTACCATCTAAGTATCAAGAGAAATCAGCTCTCTTAGTGGAAGATTCTACAGAAATAAATCTTGGCACAGAACAAAATCCAAAGACAACATTCCTAGCAGCATCATTATCTGACACAGAGCACAGAAATCTTAACGACTTCTTTTTGCAACGAACCATCAACTTTGCATGGACCTATGCAGATATGCCAGGGCTAGACCCTAAGTTGGTAGTTCATTATCTCACAGTTGATCCCAAAGTGAAACTAGTCAAACAGAAGTTGAGAAAGATGCACCCACAGATAGCTCTCTTGGTGAAGGTGGAAATACAAAAGCTGTTAGACGCAAAGTTCATACGACCCATTGACTATTCAGATTGGGTCTCAAACATTGTACCTATGTCTAAACCTAATGGGCGCATCCGCATGTGTAATGATTTTAGAGATCACAACAAGGCATGTCCCAAAGATGACTTTCCACTACCAAACATTGACATTATAGTGAACTTGACAGTAGGTCACGAGATGCTTTCTCTCATGGACGGATTTTCGGGTTACAATCAGATAAGGATAGCTGAAGAAGACCAACATAAAATAACCTTTACTTGTCCTTGGGGCAATTATTGTTGGTGTGTCATGCCGTTTGGTCTGAAGAATGCAGGAGCAACCTATCAGAGAGCAATGACAGTGATCTTCCACAATCGGTTTCATCACATCATGGAAGACTATGTTGATGATATACTGGCTAAATCTTCTCGAGTGGATCACATACAGGTCCTAGGACAGATCTTCGATAGGCTTGAAAAATACCAAGTAAGACTCAATCCAAAGAAGTGTGTATTCGGTGTAACATCAGGGAAGCTGTTGGGATACATTGTATCTCGTAGAGGCATCGAAGTTGATCCAGCGAAAGTAAAGGCTATAGTGGAGATGCCTCCACCAAAGAACCTTAAAGCACTAAGGAGCCTTCAGGGAAGGTTGCAATCCATCCAGTGCTTCATATCACAGCTAGCAGATAAATGTCAACCCTTTCAGCACTTACTCCAGAAGGATGTCTCATTTTGATGGGACAACAAGTGTCAGGCAGCGTTTGATCAACTTAAAGAGTAGCTAGCTACACCTCCTGTATTGGTTCCACCAGTTGTGGACAAACCTTTGATCTTATACATCTCCACTACAAACTCGACCTTAGGGGCCCTGCTAGCACAGAATGATGACACGGGAAAGGAGCATGCAAGTTATTACATCAGTAGAACCTTGGTGGGATACGAGCTCAATTATTCACCAATGGAAAGGGCTTGTTTAGCAGTAGTGTTCACCTCCCAAAAATTGCAGCATTATATGTTGAACCAACATACAAATCTAATAGCCAAGATTGATCCCTTGAAGTATCTACTAGCAAAAGCAGCTCTCACAGGCAGACTAGCTAAGTGGGTCATGATCCTTAGTGAGTTTGATATTGAGTACATGGATCGTAAGGCAATCAAAGGACAAGCCCTCGCGGATCAACTAGCAAAAGCACTTATGAAAGATACACATCCTATGGTAGCAGACTTTCTTGATGAGAATCTCTTCACTCTTGCTAACTCCATAATGTGGAAGTTATACTTTGATGGTTCTTAAACACAGCATGGATCAAGAGCCGGCATCTTATTTGTTACACCTCAGAATGACTATATTCCTAAGTCATATCGGTTTGCATTCCCTTGCACCAACAATATAGCCGAGTATGAAGCACTCCTCATAGGTCTCAATATAGCAGTTCAATGGGACATCACAGAATTACAAGTATATGGAGACTCACAGTTAGTCATTCGCCAAGTCACGGATGAGTACCAAACAAAGGATGAAAAGTTGGTCCCCTACAAGCAACTAGTGGATGCCTACAAACCACACTTTTCTAGCATCAGAGGTTACCCTTGCTACCATTACAATTCTCAACTTAATTTCAGTAGGTGTCCACTCCTTGCATCATGAAGTTACAAATTGTTATATCTTATGAAGTCTTTCAAATTGAGAAAATAAAAATAAAAAATAAATAAAGCGGATTATACTAAAAATCTAGATTAAGCCATCTAAGTAACTCTACCGGGGCTATAGACGCTCACTGGCAGTGGGGCTCTACTTAGGAGAATTGTAACGATAACCTTACCGGGGCTATGGACGCTCGCTGGCAGCAAGGCTCTATCCGGTCGGCTATGAGGGAATATCCTCACCTACGTAGGCTAATGTCAGTCACTGGTTTGTTCAACCGATCTTCAAGATGAGGATAATTAATCACATGCACACAACTAAACTGAAAATAGAAATTCATGCACCCTTATTGAATACCTTAAGTCTCAAGCTGAATAGTAATTTGCAGGAAAAATAGTCAGAAGTTAGGATTCATTTCATCTAATTTTCTTGAACACTTTGAATTTAATTGTTTTGTTTTGGTTGCTAGTTGTTGTGATGTTCACAACACGCCCCATTATGCTCCTTAGCAAAATGGGGACCCCTGCTCTTGCTTTGCTTTTTGCTTCTGCTTGTGTTATTTTGCTTGGTGGTAAAGGGAAAAGAGAGTCAAATTTGCAAACTTTGTTAAAAATATGGAAAAATGCATTTTCAGTACCCTTGCATGATATGGTTGGATTTCTTGTGAAAAATGAGCCAGGGTTGCTTTTTGAACCATCTTAAAATTCACGATATTTTGCAAGTTATGATCATTTTAGTAAAATGTACATTCAGGTTTGTCTATTGCTTGGCATATACAAAGTCCTTTGTATGTGCAAAGTCATTTTTTTTTATATATACTTGGTCGCTTTTGCATTTCAAGCTTGTATATTTTAACATACAAGACAATATACAATACAAATATACAATGCTGGACCCGAAAGGCTTATCAAATGGAGAGAATTCGTTGTATATTCGGGCTTGTATGTTTTCATATACAAGCAGAATATACAATGCACAAATGCAATGGTGGACCCAAAAAGCTTATCAAAATAGGTTTTTTGCTTGTATATTCGGCACTTGTATATTCTAACATACAAGCGGAATATACAATGTGGCATATACATGGCACTGTTCACATGCAAGTGCAAAAGATGCAAGCGCCCATATACAAGCGCCGAACCCGAAGTAGTTATTCAACAAGGTTAAATCCTTGTATATGCGGGCTTGTATATTGGCGATATACAATCAAAATATACAACACCGGAATTGAAAGGCTATCAAATGGAGTTAATGGCTTGTATATCGCGATATACATAGGTTTTGAAAGGAGAAAGACTTGGTTGAATGCATTACGAAATAGACATCAGCAAAACTTTTGCCGATAAAGGAACATCGGCCAAGGTATGGCCATCGGCAGAGGAAGTTTGTGAGTCGCCGATGGGCGATCTCACGCCGATGGAGAATAACGAGGGGGTCATCGGTAAGAGTCTCACCGACGAAGGGGCATCGGTATAATGAAGGTGGTCGGCGGAAAGAAGTTTAGAGTTCACCGATGGCGAATCTCTCGCCAATAAGGAAGAAATACAGGCCAAAAGATTATATCGGCATAACTCTCACCGATGGAAGAAAACAAAGGAATAAACAATAGAAAAAGGCCATTGGCCAAACAGCGAGCATCGGCCAATGTATTTTGGGACGCGTCGATGGACAGTTTCACACCGATGGGCAGAAATGGAATGTGATGGAGATTTTAAACGATTTTTTTTGGCGCCCGTGGCATTTTTTTGGTCAGCGATAGTTGACCCGGTGATTTTTTAAGCAGTCTGTATGCATTTTGAACGCGTTTTGAGAGTTTTTTGGACCTGATTCCTGCATATTTTGTACAGTCACCTTGATTTAAATAGTATTTTAATTCCTTGCTGTTTATTTGATAAATTGGTACTTATTGCTAGTCTTGTCTTGCAGGCTTGCAGTTGAGGAAGCAACTGGGAATTCCACACAGTGACATCATGGAGGAAGGAAATCCAATCTCAGGAGCAAGAAGATAAAGATGAAGTGTGAGGAAGTCAAGGCCATTCAAGTGAAGGACAAGGTTACAGCTGAGAACATTATTGCAGCAGATAAACAGAAGTTATTGCTGAGCTGCCAGAGCTTCTCAGAAGGGGCAATATTTCGCCCAGATTTGACACTGCTCAGAGATATTTTGGAGGACTAGTTCATTTGTATTTATTGTTGTAACCAGGGGTTTGAACCAGAGGTAGTTAGGATTTTTGCTGTAGTGAGGACAATCAGAAAGTTTATATATTGTGCCTCTCTACATTGTAATACTTTACACAGGGATTTTTAGGAACATACAGCAAGTTAGCTTAGTTTAGATTAGAAGTAGAAGAAGGAGGTCGCCTGTTGTCTGCAGTAAGGTGTGCGTGGAATGTCTGGCTTCCTTACTGTATCTGTAAAGCTTGTAAGTTCTCTGTAGTTTGATCAATGAAACTAAGAGTCATTCCTACATTGTAAATCATGTATGACTATTTGTTTCTAATACAATAGAATCTGGAGTTCTGCATCTATCTTCTGAGTGTTCTCCTGCTCTTCTTTGTGTTTTGAAATATTTTTTTTGAGAGCTTGCAATTTTAAATGTATGTTTGTGAAAATGCTCAGAACTTGCATTTAAGGTTTTTACTGTGGATTTGATCAAATTACTGTAGTATTTACATAGTGCATAACAGAACAATTAGATCCTTCGGTAGAGTAAATGAGGTGTAGATTAAATCTTTCTAACTTTTCCCAACCCATCTGAAATATTTAGCTAAAAACGTAGAAATCTAAAGGAAATTGTCTCAAATTTGAAGAAGCATGCACAACAGAGTTAAAAGTAGACAGTTTTTATAAAATGTATAAAGGAGAAAGCTGCAATAATTCAAGAAAACCATCTAAAACCTGCAGCACAGTAACACTTTTATGCAAAGAAATGAAAAGTATTGACATATCTATGACCTTTTTGCATATTTTTAGTCCAGTAAACCACCAAACAACTCTAAACTACGTAAGGCCCCTTGAACATTACAGCTTCACATTGACCAACTGAACTTGACCAACCGAACCATTGTAGACTTGGGATTAGTTGAATCTCAAATGATTCCTTCTTATCTTTCAAGTATAGTTTCAGTTCATTATATGTGAATTTTAACTTATTGTTATGATTGCATCAAAACGATCATCAACAGTTTTTTGGTGCTAGAAGGAGGGCCTGAAGGCTGTATATTGCAATCATCAATAGCTTGTAAACACAAACACCTGGTATACCTTTGGAGAAAGTTAGTAGAGCTAATACAATCTTACCTATACCTCTGCATCACTCACACCTAGGCTCTATTATCAAATTCATACAAAAAGATTTGATTGGAACAAGAGAAGGGTAAAGGAAGCATCAGGATAAAACAATCTAAATGGTTACCAAATGGTTACTGTTTTATTCAAATCATAGTCTAATTTAAAATGGCTGAGGATTCCAATCAATAATCCTAACTAAGACACCATGTATTATTTTTCTAGAAAATTCATAGACTATGACTAATAGTCTAAACTTAGGCACCTCATATGCACGTTAACTATTCATTGATTCAATTTTCTTCAGAACATAAATAACTATGGAGGAAACACAAATAAAAACTACAAATGCCTCATAAGGCGGCCTCGACTCAGCATATACACCGAACTATATCCATTTCCCATCTGCATTCACATCCTTTTTCTACCTGTACATATCTTCATTCCATTATATTTTCGAGGAGTTTTAGCCACACTCTCCTATCTTTGCATTCTTCCCCTTTCAACACTTGGGTTGTTCTCCCTGCTAACTACTCCTCCTTCTGTTTGTTCTAGTAGTTTCTAACCTCCTCCCTTTAGGGGCTACAATAGGAACCAAAACCGTTACCAACCATGATGGCATCAAGAACTTCTTCAATGTCTCCCAACAAAATAACTACCTCTAAAAGGTCGATACACTCGAAGAAGGATGAAAACAAACAACTCAACAAACAAACATAAATCATTCACAATAGAACATTAAAAATATTGACTAATCCAAAATAAAATTTGATGGGGGTCGATGCCCCTGCATCAGTTGATTGAGAAGAAATTGAACCCTCACAATCTAACAATCTCCCCAAAGAATTTCTAAATATTACCAATCCTTACACATCTATATAGAGTAGGAATCATAGCATACTAGATCACAACAATGTACATTTATCTAGATTAGGACTACACATTTCTAAATTCTAGGTCTGTACAAAGGTCAAGACAATCAATACTCCAAGGTCCTTAATTTTCTACACTATTGATAATCAAGTTTTCAAGTCATCAACTATCATAATCCATCTTTGGTTCAAGAGCTAAGTACATTTTTCATTCACATTTTTTTATATCAAAGAAAGTTTAAAAATATTCATCATTATGAACAACTGAGTATAAATGAGATGAAGATTAGCTCCTATAGAGAACTAACATTAGACTACACCTTAAATATATCAAAACTAGAAGCCAAACCATGGAAGTCCAAGATTCATAACTTATATTCTCAAATTAGATGTCAGTTTAGGGATTTGAACTTTGGTCTACACAATGAGAATCCAATAATTTAATCAATTGAGTTCAAATCCTTTGACCTTCACATTTAATTTGCCAAAATAACATTTAATTATTTCAAAATATTTACCCAGCAAATATTATCCAAGTTAATTATGTGCTCATTAATAGCATTTGCTTAATTAACATAGATAGCTCCCTATGAACATGTATTTTTACTTTACATTTTGTTGAACTCATATGTTCTTAAGCCACTCTAGCGTTTATGCCTTCATTAATTTTTAGGGTTTCATATCTATACCTTTTTATTGCTATATCACTTTTTAGATCTCACTAGGGCTTATGTTCTTATTCATTGATATTTCATTGTTATATCTTTTCCCCTAGTGTTTGTGCCTTATTGTGTGAGTTTCATTTCTTTTACCACCCTCCTCACCCTTGGACACTTCATTAGGGTTTCATTTTTTATATTTGATATACTACTAATTTTTCTAATTTTTAAAATATGAAAGTGAGTTATAGTGCCTTATCTATCTTTCATTTCCATAGTGCATTATTTATTCCATAATCTACTTGGGATCCTAATCTCCCTTTGAGAAGTTCTTTTCTAACCTTACTATGGCACCATTCTAACAACAATATGGATTTTCATATTGAGAACTTCTTTGATGGTCAACAAGACTATAATCATGAGGCCCAATTGGGTAAGGAATATCTCTCACTTTGCAAGAACTAATTGATGCATTTACTCAAGCGAAATCTGTTATCCATTAAGAAGTCTCTTTTGTAAGACATTGAAAGGACACCCATTTGACACAAATATTTTACATGATCTTGGCTCTTTATTAATCTATTCTAATGGTGCATCCTCTTTTCCTTCCTCTTCTTCTAATCCTAATGCTACCCTTACCACTCCTATGGCTATTTTATTACCCCTAGTGTAGCTCTTACTTCCACAATCCCTCTTTCTACCTTTCCCATTGGCTTCATTCTTTAATATAGATTACCTCCTAGCTTTACCACTTCCACCATACCTACTTCTAGTGCTTCTACTCCCTCTAGTGCACCATTTATATCCCATATTTCTACTCACATAGCCACTAGTGCTACATTATCCATCCATGTGTCCCATACTATTGAACCACTTCCCAACCTATGGCTCATACTATCCACCCATCTCATCCCATATAGTGTCATCTAGATCCATCCATGGCCATGTCTTTACCACTTATTTTAGAATCTCACTACACTTATTCTTTTGTTTCACATAACACCGTACACTACCCTTGTTTCTACTTCTACCATGTATACACTATTACAAGAAGTTGTTGATCTTAAGAGGTGAGTTGACATTAATAAAGATACTATGACATACAATCCTCCACATCACATGTCATTAGAATTCAAGGTTGTTATGTATCCATTTATTGTTAGTTTTGTGGCTCCTAGATTTGAGATGTATAATGGAAAAGGAGAGCCCAATGTGCATCTACAAGATTTTGTTACTACATGCATTGATTTTGTATATGATGATAAGATCTTAGCCAAGTTATTTCCTTGAACCTTAAAGGACTATGATGTTCAATGTTTCTATTCCTTACCTCTAGGTTCTATATGGGTCTTTGATGATTTATCTACAACATTCCAATAGCATTTTTGGGTGAGTGTGAGATCATTATGGGCCAAATAGTGGAAATAGGGGAAAAATAATGTGAAAGTGTTAGCAAAATTCATGAAACTAATTTTAGGCTTAGATTTTCAACTTTTTTTTGGTTTGATAAGTCAAAAGGAAATGAATATCAATTTTTCCAAAATGGATATCCATTTTTTTTTAATTTTACCTCCCGAAATTTGCCTCAAGGTTGCATTGGAACTAGGCTTGGGAATCCCAAACCTTCCTTTTCCATGCAAATCACAAGTTGGGACATTTTCATAAATCTTCCTTGATTTCACCCTTGATGCTAATAGATTTTTTAATCCAAATTTAATAAAATGAAAAGGGTATATCTTGAAAACTCTCAAGATTAGAAAAATATCATATATTTCTCACTATAATTTTAATAGGTAATTCTTATTAATTGTCTACATGCACTATGCCTATAACTTTCAATCCATTATCCCTTTCAAAATATGAAAAATGGTCACAATCTAGGATTCATTAGCTACAAGTCTTAAACAATTTTAAACTTCATATTTTTTTACCAAGTTAGGTTGGCCAAAAAATTATTTTTTAATATTTTAAAAATTCGTAGTAAAAATTCATAAATAATTATGTGGTAATCCGAGCCCTTCATCCATAGGAGGTGTTTTAAGAAATGTAAAAGGAGAAGTTATTCAGGCATTTTCCAATAAGCTTTCAAACATGACTAATAACCAAGATGAAATATTAGCCCTAATGGATGGGTTAAAATTGGAAAGAAAGTTTCAAATTTCTAAACTCCATATTGAAGGAGATTCGTTGGTTATTATAAATGCTTTGAAGAGGCACTTTGTCTTGAATTGGAAGCTTCAATATTTCCTACAAGAGGCATGGGATCTTTTACAAACATTTGAAAACTTTCTTATATCTCACTATTACCAAGAAGGGAATTTACTGGCAGATGTGCTAGCTAATTTGAGCTTCAAATTGGAATTGTTTTCTATTGAGTTTGGTAGTGATAAAGTTAGTGGCTTCCCCAATCCAAGATATCGTGGATAAATAAATATGAACACGTGTGGTTTAAATACCACATGTTTTTTCTTACTAACATTTATTTTTGGTTGCAGGTGTTACATGCTAGTACTGAAGATAATTATGGCTTTTTAATTTCTATATCTCTCATTTGAGATCAAATCTACATTGCTTTTAGAAATGATGTACTCCTTTCCCTTTCACATTAGATCTCTGCAAATGACCTCATCACTAGCTTAAGATTTGATGGCCTGTAATCATTTCATGATGAGCTTTCAGGGTATTTATCTACGATGGTTTACTTCTTTGTGCATCATTAGTTTGCGCAAGATGGAGATACAATTGAACAGAAGGCTATTTTTTCCTGTTCAAAAATGGGAAATGGATTTCTTTAGGAGTGTCGATTCAGACGAAATGATGTCTATCTTTGCTATTGACAACCCAAAAGTTGAAGAGGTGATTAAGGAGGTGATAGGAAAGGGTGTTTTGGATAGCCGTGTGAGGACTCTGTATCCTTCATAGATTCTTGCAGTCTTTGCTTCAAATGCTATGGACTTACTTCCAGGATATCAATTTGGTAAGGTAGATGGTTATTAAGTATGTGCATCATTTTCTCTACTCTAAGGTTGTGTTGATCGAGGCCTTTTAGAATTATGATCTTTTCAAGTCAGGGGCTTTACTAGGTGGTTTGTTCTCTAAGCGTCAAATATTGCATTCTCCTGCTTTCAATTGCATCTTCAATGCATTTCGCTCTACACTTCATCATGAATGTGAAGAGTTTTTGCATATTTCTATTCATGCACACAACAATGAAATTGGGGAGGGTCTTGCAAATCAAATTGATGAAGAATTTTAGGCTCTGTTGTTTCTTCTTCATTTTCAGCCTCAGAATCCGCCTCCACCTGGGTCTCCTGTGGAAGAAGATGGTAACAATGGTGTCAATTATCTGATACAGGATCTTAATACTACTATGGATGCCTGATATCTATGTCTATCTGTTACTATGTAATATCATTATATGTAATCTTTTTGCAGTTTTTTTTATCACAGCCCAAATGTTTAAGGGTGTGTTTTCTCTCCTCTTATGTAATTCTAGTTAGTTGGCTATGGCCTTGATTCTGGGAAGGGAGAGCAGCTATGGTGCATTTCTGGTGCAGGAATCCTTATGGCCTGCCATTTTGTAATCTTCCTTTATTATATATAATATATTTTATAGGTGCTAGTCACCTTTTGCCTAATATATATATATATATATATATATATATATATATATATATATATATATATATATATGGTTCACATCTACTCATGTGTCCTTTACTTATGTGTAAAGTTGGAAAAATATATTTTTTGGTTCATACACAGGTTGGTCAAAATGACACCTACTTTTTGATTTTTTGAAAATTTTAATAGTGTTTCATTAAAATATCCAATTTTTACCAAATTAATTTAAATTTTTGAAAGAATAGTAGTCTATAAACTAAATTCAATTACCTATAAACTTTTATTACTACCTTTTTTTTCATATTGTGTAGATTACTCATTCAACTTTTGATGTGAAGTTACTTAAGTGTGGTTTTTAGCTTTTTCATTGCCACTTAGGGTATTGCTTGGCTCATCTTGATCTCACATTCACCCTTTCACATAAATATGGGTCTAAAAATAATTGTGAATGATTTGACTAAATGTACATAGACAAGTAATGAGCCTATAAATGGTCGTGCCATTCATTTCCAATCTTTGTTTGGTAAATTAAAGTTTATCAATTTGATGATCATGAGCTTAATATTATGTTAATTGAGGGACTACTCCCTATTATTAAGAATACTGTATTTGAGCAATTTTCTATCATTTAGAGATATATATACACATTTGTAAAATGTCAAGCCAAACTATTAGCATTCAATACACTCAAATATGGAATTTCATCTTAATCCTCTAATCCTTCCAAGTTCCAAAAGCCAAATACTTTTTTGAATGGTAATGAACTAAGGGAACTATTAACCAAGTTGTTAATACTTCCACTTGTCCTTCAAGTTCAAAAAAATGCTTCTAGGAAGTTCACCAAGTTACAAGAATTTTTGGATGATGTTCTTTAAAGTTTATTAAGTGCTAATTTGATTACAATTCCTCCTATACATACATTAGATCCAAATAAACCAATTCCTAAAAGTTATAATAACCAAGAACTTTGTAGTTTCCATAGAGTTAAGGGTCATACTACATAATATTGCATGCGTCTCAATCATAAAGTGTAAGATCTTATAGATAACAACTCGATCCACATGGAAGGTGTCAATGATAATAAAAATCCTTTGGTTGCACCTACAAATAGGAAATTGGGAATCTAATCCATTTCCTAATCATACTAACAATGTTGAGGTACATGATACCATGGTACATGAGGATAATCATGCTACAAATGATTGTTGTGTTGAATATAAAAATACATCAGATCTACATGCTTTTATGGGAGCCATGAAACTAAAGCTACATCTTCCTCTCCTCCTTCACTTCCACCAATTCCATTTTATAATGAGGAGATCCCACAAAACAACCATCATGTTCTATTGAATACTGTTGGGAAAATAAAAGATACATTCATTAATAATATACTCATAAACCCCACCAATCAATACACCATATGCATGCATAAGACTTTTTGGTAGCAAATCATATGGAACCAACATCTTAAGCTCATTTAGTATTATCATTAAAGACGACTAATGGGTATTAATTCATACTTTGGGTTATTTCACACTACCACATAGTTGGATCTAAGGAATTATTTGTGCTATGTCATGTAATAATTTCTTCCAATAGATTTTATATTTTATTTGGTAGGCCTTGGTTATAACATTTGGGAGTTGTACCTTTGGTTGTACATCAACATGTAAATTTCATTCACGAAGGTGGAGTTATCAAGGCTAATAGAGATGCATACCAACCTCTTGTAGAATTAAGCAATTTTATTTTGGACACTTACATTCCTACTCCCAAGGAACCCCCATATGAGAGTGAAAGACATCTTCTTGATGTATGTCAGATCAAATTCTTTGAACAACAAATAGAAAGAATCCAAAAGAGGTGGGCTAGTCAAGGAAACCCTACAAAACCTAAAGAGCCTAAAGTTAAAAATTAGATAGTGACATGGCAAAATTGAGTTAATACAAGCATGCCTTCAAAAGAGCGTGGTGAGAGACAAATCATTTGTGAACTAAGGAAAGAAAAAAAACAACTAAAGCCATACAAAAACTAGAATTTCATGCACTAAAGACTACATGGATATCAAAATAGAGAGTTGTGATAGACTAAATGACAATTTTTCCTCTATAACCATAATCAAAGAAGCAATAAATTTGATTCAAGAAAGAAATGCCTAATGTGCAACCAATTGATATTGTGTTTTTGTAAGTTCCAAATGATTATCAACATGAAACACATGTAATAGAAAAGATAAATCAAGAAGAACAATTGACAATAATAAATGAAGAAAAATATGATGACTCATGTTGGGATGTTGATGATATTTCAAGGTCCATTAAACAATTCATGAGCATCTTATATACTATATAGATATATATCTATATTCCTAGTTTCTCTATTTTCTTATTGGTTTTGACCTTTTGATTATGACTCATTTGTTGTGTTCTACATGCTCATTTCACCTTCTATGTCTTTTCATGTTTTTCCTTTCCCATGTGGGGGGCATTTTCCTTCCTTTTTACTTGACATGATTTCCCTTATGCTTGTTTGCATATTCCTTGCTCATTGCTATGCCCTTGCATGCCTTACTTATTCATATGTTTTCTCATGTCTACCACATTGATTTTCCATTCTTTCTTGTTCATTCATACTTTGTATGCATCCTTATATGCTTATCATCTCCCATGATATTTTTTTATGACTCCCATGTTTTGGATACCTTATGATCATCATCACATACTTATGATACTTACCATGCTTATGATGCTAAAATGCTACATATGAATGTTATCATGTCATTATCTTATGCCTAGATTATCCTTAATCCCCTATGCTCATTGCTTACAAATTATATTTCCATATTGTTCTTTTATTGCCATATCATCCTATTAAATTGGGGGCACCATGCCTTATATGTGCCATCTTTGTCATATAATGCATCTAGAGCTATCCTTTTAGATCAAGGGAATCTTGCCTTTGCCATTCTCTATTGTGCTATCATTGCTTATCCTTTTACATTAGGGGGCATTATGCCTTTCCCCATATCATCTTGTGTTCACATGCTTGATCATGTTTCTAGAGCTATTTTACTACATTTGAGACATTTTAGCTTCCCTATTCTATTGTGTGCTTGCAATCCTTATCATGTACTAAGAACCACATTGGGGACACCACTCCTCATCTTACACCAACATTGCACCTCTATGGCCATTTTCACCGTATGATTTGCTTGGATACTGGGGGCAACCTCATACCTTGATGATTATCTCCTGTCCATATGCTTTAATTCCTATCATTCTATATGTCTTACTTGGTTGTCCCATTCAATGCATTTATGATTATTACTTTACATGATCATATGCTTACATGATTTAACATAAAATGTGATTACATTTACTTTTCATGTACTATTTTTCCCCCTCCAATTCCTTGCATTTAATGGATCCAAGTAATTGATGAGAGACATATACCACCACTAACATTCGTATGTAGAGATTTCAAGTAGTGACTTGCACTACACATACAATCATCACCATGCCCAAACATATCTTGACCACATGGCATGGTAGTGCTTGATATGCCATACCATCCTACTACCACCACATTGGGTAGAGTATTACCATATGACATGGGAATGCTTGATATACCATGCTAATTTTCATATAAGAAGAATTTTCCTAATGTTACACCTACTTTTTACTTTCCTAGATAGTTAAAACAAGCTTGTAATTTGTGCCTATTTCACTTGTGAGACAAAGGCTACTCATTGCATATATTTTCTCAAATTTGTAGGTTCCAATGAAGTGCACATACTAAAGAGGATGAACACACAAACATATCTCATTAGTATATCCTTTTCATGTTTGAATATTTACTTTTCATGCATGTTTGTAAGTGCTCATTTAATTTGAAATACATGTTCATTTAGGATTCACATGCACCTCAAAGTGGTGGCAAACTGTATTGGTGAAATTTGCATACTTGTGCTAGTTCTCATTAGTTTTGAGCCCATTTTGAGAGAATGTGTTAATATGATTATATAGCAACATGTGGTACACTCTTGTGCTAAGTTTGGCTCCTTCCACCTACCCATCCTCATTTACTCACTTATACATATTTATATACATGTGACCTTATCCTTGCCTTATCTACACCTATTCTTCACATTCACTTCACTTATTAGTCCATACTTCAGCATATCTATTCTTGATCGCAAGACTCCACATTTCCTATCTTGGGTCAATCTTGCAACACAAGTGAGTGATCTCACATATTGCAAATTTGACCCAAAATTCAAATTTTAAATTTCAAATTGTCAATTTTTGCCCTTTCCTCCTAGATTTTAAGAGCCACTTCGATATATGTTTGTGCAACAATTTTTAATGTCTTGGTATTTGAAGACATTCATTTAAACATTAATTCACATCTTAGATCATTTGAACATTGTAAATTCTCTTAGATTATTTGAACATTCTAAGAATTTACAAGGAGCATTTCTAGGAACACCAAAATTTGAAGCAATAAAAAGAACATTACTTGCATCAAATCCACATCCAGGTCAATTGCATGTTTGCTTGTTGTTTGCCAAGACTTGCCAAGGCCATAAGCTTCGTCATTCAAGGGGGTTGACTAAGGAGAACGTGAACCCTAGCAATTCAACAATCTCCCCAAGGTATTTCTAAATACCACTAATCCTTACATACTAGCAGAAAGAAGGAATCAGAGCACACCACATCACAACAATGTACATTTGCCCAAATTAGGACTCTGTATATGTTGCATGGGATCAATCCGGAACCACGTGATTGACCTTTAAAAAATTAGGTCTCCACAAAGATCAAGACAATCAACACTGCAAGGTCATTAATTTTTTGCTATGACAAATCAATTTTACAAGTCATAATCCATGTTTGATTCTAAAACTAAACACTTTTCTTATTGGTATTTAATTTCCTAAAATAACATTTAATTAATCTGTAACTAACATAATGGTGTTAACAAAAACCATGTTAACAAAATCTATTAAAGAGCTCACAACAAAAAAAATAATAAAAACTAAAATACAACCAATCTATTTTATAAAATGAAATAAAATAACTCTTAAGTAAATAAACTAACTAGAAAATATAAAAATAACTTTTAAGTAAATAAATAAATAATTACTTACTTCAAAAATATTACTCACTAATTTATTTATAAACTATAAACTATATCACTTATAAGAATTTTTAGTTAACAAAAAAATTAATTAAATTTATAAAATTATAAAACTAATAAAATAAATTTGAAAAAATATAAAATTATTCTATATTATAAAATGAAATAAAATAACTCTTAAGTAAATAAACTAACTAGAAAATAAATGTTAAGTAAATAAAATAATTATAAAAATAAATAATTACTTCCTTCAAAAATATTATTCAGTGTAAACTATATCACTTATATTATAGTTTTATTCATTGAACTACATAACTATATACTATATTACATAATAATTTCAATAATATTTTTAGTTAACCAAAAAAATAATTAAATTTATAAAATTATAAAACTAATAAAATAAATAAACTTATAAAATTAATACGTTTACAAAATAAAAATAATAAATTAATAAATTTGAAAAATAATAAAATTAATAAATTATAAAATTTAAAATTACAAAATTATTAAAACTAGTATACCTATCTTTAAAAAAATCTATGTAAAAGATGTTGATAGATATCATTTTGGAGGCACCTATTTTTAAGTGGATATGTGATTTAAATGGATTTGTGATTTAAATTAAATAGGCACCTATTTTTAAGAGGATCTGTGATCTAAATGGATCTATGATTTAAATGAAATAGGTGCCTCGAGAATGATATCTCTATGCCGAGATATCATTCGTGGATCTATGATTTAAATGGATCTGTGATTTAAATGAAATAGGCGCCTCGAGAATGATATCTCTATGCTGAGAGATATCATTTGTGGATCTATGATTTAAATGAAATAGCCGCCTCGAGAATGATATCTCTATGCCAAGAGATATCATTCTCAAGGCGCCTATTTTAAAGTGGATATATGATTTAAATGGATCTGTAGAATGATATCTCTATGCTGAGAGATATCATTTGTGGATCTATGATTTAAATGATATCTCTATGCCGAGAGATATCATTCTCAAGGCGCCTATTTTAAAGTGGATATGTGATTTAAATGGATCTGTTATTTAAATTAAATAGGCACCTATTTTTAAGTGGATATGTGATCTAAATGGATCTGTGATTTAAATGAAATAGGTGCCTCGAGAATGATATCTCTCTGCATCTTTTATATAGTTTTTTTTCTAAAAATAGGTATGCTAGTTATATTTACACAGCTCTACTATTTAAATTAATTATGTGTTTATTAATAACATTTGTTTAATTAACCTGAGTAACTACCTAGGAAAGTGTATTTTTCCTTAATAACTACCAAGATCATCTTCTTTAATGGTTGGGAATTAAGTAAGGTCTTATAAGGATCACTTGTAAAAGAAATTTAATTAATTTCAGCGACTCGATGGTCCCCCTATAATATCTCTGTAGATGGTTACCACCAAGTCAACTCTTATTTATTATTATAATTTAATGTAACAATAAAATCCCTGCTTGTCCTCAAGCTAAAAAGAGGCAGGCCTCTGCCCTTTGTACTGCCCATGTTTACACATTGCAAATCAGGCTAATTGACACCTTCGCTGAACATTTAAATATATCGAATAAGTTGAGCCCAACCTTGTAACCCCCAAGTTCCAATGATTAAAGATAACGAGAAACATTGGCATTGGTGATATGATATAAGGGTATCTCTTGGAGTTCCAAGGTTCGGAAATACAAAATAAAATAAATGTCCACTTTTTATTGGTGATATGATATAAGGACATTTCTTTGAGTTCCAAGGTTAGAAACACAAAATAAAACTCACACTTGCCCCTATAGGAGGTTCAAGGAATACGCCCATAGAAACAACCGAGGAGTATAGAAAATTTTCCCCTTTTTTTAACTGGGTTAGACAATTCCGAGCACTATAATGGTCACATATAAAAGCCCATTAGATAATAAATGCTCACTTTCTATTGGGGATATGATATAATGGCATCTCTTTGAGTTCCAAAGTTCAGAAACACAAAATATAATAAATGCCCACTTTCTATTGGGGATATGATATAAGGACATCTCTTTAAGTTCCAAGGTTCGGAAAGACAAAATAAAATAAATGCCCACTTTCTATTGAAGATATGATATAAGAGCATCTCTTTGAATTCCAAGATTCAGAAACACAAAATAAAATAAATACCCACTTTCTATTGGCCATATGATATATGGGCATCTCTTTGAATTCCAAAGTTCAGAAACACAAACTAAATAAAAGCCCACTTTCTATCTCAGATTTATAGAGGTATTTTGAGTCCCTTTTTTAAATAAATAAATGCCCACTTTCTATCTCAGATTTGGGGGCATTTTGAGTCCCTTCTTAAATAAATAAATGCCCATTTCCTAGGCTATCTTAGATTTGGAAGCTTTTTCCTGCCGGTTTTTTAATTTTTAGTTTTGATTTTGGCAAAGTTTTAAATGTGCATGGAACTGTCTTATTTCCTGCCGTTTTTTTTAATTTTTAGTTTGGATTTTGGGGAAGTTTTAAATGGAAATGAACTGTCCTACGTGTAAGCCACCACTGTGTAATCATGCATAATGATGAATTGTCCTGTTTTTAAATATATGTTATTGGAGTTGGGATTGGGGATCTCCTACGGAATAAGGGGAATTAAGTGCTTGTATTTATTAAGGACACCCTATAATCCACATAGCCTTTGTAAGCTCGCCCTATCCCTCGGTCACTGTGGTGGCAGAGAGACAAGGTGAGACAAAACACTGTTGCATGCACAACACCCTGTCTGGAATGAAAAGAAAGGAAAATGAAACACAAAACATAGCACCTAGGTAGGTAGACCTAGGGAAAGAAGAAGTTATATTAGGCCTTTCTGGTTTGTTAGGCCTTACAAAGAAAAAAGAGCCCATCTGTTTTAACACCCAATGGTTTTTGCTCTATATAGTAGGAAATAGTCCTTGGCCAAAGTGCAAGTATGAGCCTTTTTAAGGTCCGTGCCAAGCCTTTCCAAAGCATAAAAAGTAGAATTTAGTTGACAAAGTTGATGGGTATGTGCTGTGATCAGAAGGGCATTCAGTAATCGTTTTTTGGAGTACTGATTTGAGTTCCACAAAGAAGGCTCAAGGCAGCGGGAAATCAAACTTCCATTTCACTTGGAAAGGGCAAAAGATTGGCATCAACAGTTGTGTATCAGAAAATCAAATCAGTTGAATCAGGCAAGAGTGATGCTCATTGAATCCAGTATTCTCATGTGCATGGTTTTTATAATGATGTGGTTATACTAACATTAGCTGTTGAGTTTCAGACTTCTGTTTTTTTTTGGCTTTTCCATTGAAGCATACCCATTATTCTACTGATGACACACTTCCATTTCTTGTCATTCTACTGATGACACACTTCCATTTCTTGTCATAATTGTATGTTTTGAATTTCTCTGTACTAATATATGATATGTTTCTGTTGTGGGTATGCAGAGATCCGAGGGCCTGATCTGCATTTTTACTGAGATCACTTACATCCATGGAGAAATTACAGCAACGTGAAGAGTCTGTCTCTTCAGTCAAGTGCAAATCTGATGCTACTCAAGCAAGTGGAGTTCAAGATAAGCTTTCTTTGAGTCCTAAAAAGTTCAAGGAGGCCAGAAGATACAGAGGCGTTAGGAGGCGCCCATGGGGTCGTTATGCTGCAGAAATCAGAGATCCTAAGTCTAAAGAAAGACGTTGGCTTGGAACCTTTGACACAGCAGAAGAGGCTGCATATGCCTATGATTTTGCTGCAAGAGCCATGAGAGGAAGCAAGGCCAGAACCAACTTTCTCTACATAGATTCAGAGCCATGCTGTATCTTATCCAAGCCTTTTGCAGCCTCTGTACCCACTAGTTTCAAAAGCCCATTTTTTGCCAAGCCAACGAAGTTACAGCAGAATTCTTGGTCTGATTGCCTGGGAGATTCCACCATTAGGTCCAGTGCCTGCAACGAGCCTAAACTTGGCTCCAGCCTTTTTGGAGAGATGAGTGTGAGCAATTACATCAGGTCTTCAATGCATCAGATGCATCAAATGGAGAAAAACGGCCCCCAGTTGCTTGGGTGTTCCAGTAGCTTTGCCCCCGTCTCTCTTCCTAGAGTTCATAGCAGCAGCATTGGCAGGTCTTGGCAAAATATTGGCCAGGTCAATCCTAATCCTAATCCTATTATATATTCTTCATCTGCACTTGAATTGCCCAATACTGAAGTCTGCTATCAAAGCACCACCAGTGACTTCACCATCCCATGCTCATTTCCTTGCTGCCAGCCCTCCTCAATCTCTTCCTCACTCACTTCCTTCAACATGCCTGGCCAGCCTGCCTTCAGCAACACCAATCCAGTTCAGTGTGCTATACCCTCAACACCCACAATGCCAAAACCAGAGGAAATCCAGTGTTTTCTTCCATTCTTAGAAGATCTTGCTTCTGCACCTTCATCTGAAGTTTGCAGTCCAGTATCATCAAATCAAATCCGAAACACCACAGACGGTGGTTCCTACTCAGATTCAGGCTTGTTGCAGGAGATATTTAATAAGTTCCTTCCTTCACCCATCTCCCCCATTTCCTCATCAACTGCTTGCAGCCCTGACTACGACATCAACAATGGCAGCAACTTGGATTATGGTTTTGGCCTTCCACAGGAAATAAGTGCTCAAGATTCTACTTGCATAGACACAACTGACTTGGATCTTCAGAGGCTGTCAGAAACTGAATATCAGAGTTTATACTTGAATCATCATTATCAACTTAATCAGCAGCAGCAGCAGAAGCAAGATCAAGAACAACAGCAGTATGAGGATTGCCAATATGATATGATCGACAAGCTGAACTGCAGTCAATTGCCAACTGGTTCATATGAATATCAATGGCCCAGTGATACAGAATTGTACAATCAGCCAGCTATTACAGACACTCTTCTGCAGGAGCTTCTGCAGCAGTCTGCTTTAGAGATGGTTGACATGACCACCTTGCCTCTGTTTCTGTGAATATGGTCTTAACAGTAGCAATTCTTCAATGGTTATGGAGTATCCCTATAATGTTACTCCTACTTTTCTGTTCTACTTTCTGGTTTGAGTGATGTGAAAAAGATGGACTGAGTGTAGATACAAATTAACTATTCCATTGATTTTATGTCAATTCATGTTTCTGCCTACTAATCTTTTATCTCTTACTATATGTTATTAAAATCCATGCACTACTTTTTATGCCACCTCTTTTTCTTCTCCTTTGAATATGTGAAATCTTATTATCTCTCTGTATGCATTTTTCATGTTCATATTGTGAGCAGGCTTATTGCTTAAAAAAATATGCTATGAATCATGATTACCATATGTTTTACAACACTTCTATAATAGTGATCACAAATATATTCGAGTATTTTTTTTTGGCCTATTAGATTACTGTGCTTCAGAAATTTTTAAACTCTAATTATAATATTTCTTTGAACTTTTCAAACATTATCTTTTGTAAAAGTACCATGATTTTTTTTTTTGGAAATAAAATAGAAAGTACTTTAGTCTCATGGTGTA
Source organism: Cunninghamia lanceolata (assembly GCA_027924645.1). Taxonomy (NCBI): domain Eukaryota; kingdom Viridiplantae; phylum Streptophyta; class Pinopsida; order Cupressales; family Cupressaceae; genus Cunninghamia; species Cunninghamia lanceolata. The sequence goes on from BSBN01000437.1 coordinate 5,546,249, forward strand.
TTAGTGTCCTCGTCCTTTCAATCAATTCAAGCCATAGGCTGAAAATAATTGCACATTGAGAATGCGTCAATTTTATATTAGTAAAAACAGTTTGGGTTCCATGGTAAGGTCAATAGGCAAATTATATCCTAGCAATGGCATCTCTGAGTATTATGATAATGCAAAAAGGTAAATAGTTTGCTTCTGTCCCATGGAAAGGTTGATAGGCAATATGAGAAAGCAAATCCCTGATTCTAGTACATAAATTCAGAGTTGAAAGCTCTAGGACATGCAAATAAACTCTTACTAAAAATAACACAGTCCCACCCTATGATGATTTAAAAAAAAAATATTGGATTAAGAAAAATTGCAGAACTACAGAACAAGCTGTCAAGCAGCCAGCATCAGCACAGACATCATAAACTGATGATTTTTACATTGTAAAAACTAATGATAAGCAAATCTAATGTTGAATAAATTCTTCGTTCTTAGGAATAGTTTTGATCCTTATAGATTTAAAATTCTTTCTTTAATTTTTTTCTTCGTTCTTAAGAATAGCTTTTATCCTTATAGATTTAAAATTCTTTCTTTAATTTTTTTCAAGTATATAAATTTAGTTATCTCTAGGAATTAAGTTATATATACAGATAAAAGAGGAAATAAAAAAAAAAAATTATATTAGTTTAAATTTATATTGTTAAATGTAAGTTTATAAAGTTATTTCTTTTCAACTATTTAAATAACTATTAATACTTGTTAATAACTAAAAACTACTCAAATTATTAACTACAAACAATTAAACTAGCAAAACATTAATAAATAGTAAAACTATTTTTGTATTGTTGTTTGGGCTTTTGCTGTGTGTTAGCTATGGTTTTATTGATGTTTTGTTGAGGTTAAGGGTTTCGAGGTCCCCTTCAAAACTTGTTTTTACCCCCTTTAATAAAAAATAATTAAACTAACAAAACATTAATAAATAACAAACAACTAATGCATGATAGAAAAGGAGCAAGCAAGCCGGTTGGTCGCTGCCGCCTCCTCATGGGTTTGGTGAGGTGGGCCAAGAGCACCTATATGGAAAAACTTTAGGTGAGGGAACAAGAAGCTCAAAAAACAATTGGGCGACCTTTTTGTTCAAGCCTCAAGGAGACTCGTGCAAGGGGAAGGGATCTGCCTCTAACCCTCTGGTTTTGCTTATCCTTGGTGCTAGCCAAGGAGAGTTTTGTGTTTGTGTTCTAGATGTTTTTGATTAGATAAGTGGCAAAAAAGGGTGCCGATCCTATAACAGAACAGCCAATAGAGGCTCACCAAAACTCGAACAGTTTAGAACAAACCATTAAAGTTTATGCATCATAACATAAAGACAACAAAACCAGTAAATAAGCAAAAGACTAAAGATACTGAACACCACAGTAACAACAGATCGACCACGGACCGACAGTAGACTAGCACCAAGCCACCAAAGGCTACTCGAACATCTTGTCCCAGTCATCAACTAGGAACTAGAGCACGTCCTCGTACTCCATCTTTTTGTCCGGCTTCTCTTGACCTTTGGGAACCATCTTTTGGAGAGCCAACAGAGTCGTGGCGGACCTGTGCATGACTCTGGCTGAGAATTTGGCCAGGGTATTAAACTTCTACTCCAGATGAGTCATCCTAGCATCTAGCGTATCTTTAGCCTTTTCCTTTTTGTTTTTAGCACCTTTCTTCTTCTTACTAGTCTCTTTTATCTTTTCCTCAAAGCTGTCAATATCCGAATCCTGCACATTAAAGTCCGGGAAATTGTTGGGGCCTTCTTCACCAGCTTCCAGCACCTCAATCTTGTTACCTTTGTTAACCGACACATCACCACCCATTTGTTCAGTCTCCTCCACCACTGTGTCTGTCTTGATAATGGCCCCAGACCCTGACCCCTGAAGCTCAGCAGAACCCTTCTTGTTATTATCCTCGGAGTCTTCTTCTCCCTACATATTCACAACAACCTCAGTATTCTTCTCCTCCGGTTGATCCTCTTCCTGCATCTCCTCAACTTCATCCTTCTCAGTCACGGCAACTTTCCCCTTGGGCAATGACGTTGGTTTAGCGGCAAGCCTAGACGAGCTCTTGGTAGTAGAGATATGAGACTTGCCCTTAGTGGGGGTGTAAACCTCATCCTCAGCACTGTCTGAATCCCCATTATCTTCATCAGTACTAACTTCCTCAACCACCGGGGTAGCTTTAGCAGTCCTAATCTCATTACCAGTGTCATAGCCTTCTTCCAGGGTTCCCCTTTTCTTCTTACAGGATAGGGCAGGGCTTCCATGGAGGATTTTTCTTTTGGCCAGGGTAGTAGTCGGAGAAGTGGGGGTGAGATCTTCGGTGGTGGGTTTAGGGCTAATGGACACCGAGGGTTTTTTCTTGCCAATTTTTAAGGACTTGGCATAGGAATCAGGAGTAACTTCAGTTATGATGACGTGGCCCTCCATCACCATTATTGTGGATAGAGGTGCTTCCAAAATGGTGACCTCGTTGATTGGGAAATTCCTTGGGCCAAGACTAGACATTGATATGGTTCGATCTTGGGCCCATAAGTGATGGTGAACTAAAAAGTTGCTTGATGTCACTGCTATGGCTAAAGGTTTTTTCTCTTTCTCGTTTTCACATGTAAAAGACTTGTGCAATATTCTATCAGGGGGCCATGGTTTCTAGGCAAGGCCAACCTTGTTATGAAAAAGTGGTACCTAGGTTTGATCCTTCTAAAGAATCTTTTAATGTGGCTCTGGTGTGGGTCAGGTTGTTAGTCCTTCCAATGGAGTATTGGGAGGAAGAAGCCTTAAGGGGGATATCAAATGCATTTGGTCTTTTGTTGGCTATTGATCTGATAACAAAATCTAGAAAGCGCCTTGTATTTTCTAGAATGTGTGTGAGCATCGAAGCCAAAACCACTCTTCCTTTACAAATCTCCATTTCCTCTAACACACCCATGTTGATTAAATTCTTCATTCTTGAGAATAGTTTTGATCCTTATAGATTTAAAATTCTTTCTTTAATTTTTTTTCAAGTATATAAATTTAATTATCTTTAGGAACTAAGTTAAATATACAGATAAGAGGAACACAAAAAATATATTATATTAGTTTAAATTTATATTGTTAAATATAAGTTTATAAAGTCATTTCTTTTCAACTATTTAAATAACTATTAAATACTTGGTAATAACTAAAAAACTACTCAAACTATTAACTACAAACAATTAAACTAACAAAACATTAATAAATAACAAACAACTAATGCATGATGGAAAAGGAGCAAGCAAGCCGGTTGGTAGAATTTGAATTTTTGAAGCAGGAAGTGACAAATCTAGATCTTGTTGTAGTTAGTTAAAAAGGTGATGATCGTCAAGAGGTGGGCCTTTTGATTTCTGAGGTGGAAAGGGGGGTCTCAAGGTTGGTGTCAGGTTGCTGGTCTCCAAGGTGGATAGGGGAGGCCACGAGGGCTCTATACTGGGCCTACCTCCTCCTCATGGGTTTGTTGAGGTGGGCCAGGTGCACCTACATGGAAAAACTTTAGGTGAGGGAACAAGAAGCTCAAAAAAAATTGGGCCTCTTTGTTCAAGCCTCAAGGAGACTCGTGCAAGGGGAAGGGATCTGTCTCTGACCCTCTAGTTTTGCTTATCCTTGGTGCTAACCAAGGCGAGTTCTGTGTCTGTGTTTCAAATGTTATTGTGGATAAAGGTGCTTCCAAAATGGAGACTGTTGCAAGTATGGGCCTAACCGGTGTTGTCATTGATGTCAACATACTCCTATTGCATTGATGTCAAGGATTGGACAAGTTGTATGCTGAGGATATTGAGAAAATTAGTCCTATCAGAAATAGAGAAGAACAGTGAAGATAGTGAAGCTCTATGAAGTGAAGTTCCCAGCTAAGATGAAGATTAGAGGATGCGCATCAAAGGGTTTGTAGATATGTGTCTAAAGGTGATCGAGTAAAGATTTGAGAGGTTCGCATGAAGATTTGAAGAAGTTATGGCCACATGAGTAAAACCGGTTCCCATAGAAGTTCAGAGGAGATAGAGTGACTCAAATAGGTCCGATGAGATCCAGAAATACAATATCTTGTTCTACGGAATTGGTGGAGTGTTTAGGAAGTCAATTTGAATTGACAACTCAATTGGTTAGTAGTTTGGAGGTCCGCAAGCATCTATTCCAATATGACAGTGATGACAGACTGTGTTCTTAAGGTTCCGAATGAAGAAGAGAATGATTTCAATAATTAGAAGTGGTGTGGATATTCTTGGTGTTTCAGGTAAGCTTGTGGGAGTCTCTAGATTGTGTCCAATTTGTGTTGGTGGTCCGCATTGAAGATTAAGCTCATAATTGAAGAACTACTTCTTGATGATGATGTTCTTCCTAAACTTGGCCGACCGGATGATTTACACATCTTGCGGATGATCTTGAAGATGTTCTGCGAAGCATGGCGTGTTCCTCAAAGCAGTGACAGTGTGATGATTTGCATGAAGTCTTTTGTAATAAGTCAAGTTGTATTTGTGTATTTTCTCTGTAAATTTCATTGACCAAATCAAAAACCTATTAAAGGTGAGAGTGCCCTCTACAATGGGTAATCAGACATTCATCCATACAGTGCTCCAGGAGTCTGTACCATGTGACAGAACAGAAACTTTATGCAAGAAATATAGTTTTCATGTGCGAGAATGAAAGGAATAGTCATTAATAACTTTCACAAAACATATAATGAATCCAATCTCTTAAGTGGAATTGAATATAACATAGTTACAGACATTTCCTCCAATTTTCATCAAGATTCAACAGTGGAAAAGAAAGTTATGGCATTTTTTCGCAAACTGCAAACCCTAGGCAGGGTTCCAGGCAGTTTTCACCAAAATGCTTGTAACTTATTCAAACATGGATGAAAATATACCAAACCAAGTGCATTTGGAATTTGATTCAATCCTTTATCATTTCGAATCAGTTTTCCATCCATACAACCAAGTACAGATCCATACAAATGAAAAGAACAGTCAAATTTGCAAGAAAAATATAATTTTTAGAGTGCAAACATTGAAATTTCTTCATTCCAATCTCCTCCCAACCTTCCCAACCTTGGGATTCATGTTTACAACATGTATTTATGCTTTCCCAATCATTTTCCAACTACCTTGAACCACCTTTTGATTAGTTTGTACATAAAACATCATTTTGTCACTTTTTGCCAAAGTTGCTTGATAACTTTTGAGAATGTTTTCATTTTTCCAACTAAATGACACCAAACCTTCATCAATGACTCCAAATGACTTATATTGGTCTAAAATGACCTTATTAACATTAAACAACACAAAATAAGACAAAAAATCAAACTTTGTCTCTTGTAGGCATTAGGTCCTGAAGGTGCTCCTGCACCATACTCCCAAGGAAAAGAAAAATCTCAGTTCCATCTCAGATGTGATCTGCAAATTTGTCAATGTCTTCCATCTTGGACTCCTGCAACTTGCAAACCGGATATGTAGAATCCCTCTCTTCTTGCAAACATTCAAATGCATGTTTTATTTTTGCCTTAGGTCTTCCACTTCTCGGTAACTTGTCCTTCAATTGATATTTTGCGTTCCTAACTTTCCCTGGATCTTTCTTCTTCTTCTTGCACCATCTCTTGCTTAGCATCTTCTCAACTTCAAGGTTCCAAAACTCTAGTTCTCATCCATATATCTTATTACCATTGCCCACATCTTCATCTTCATCATTTGAATACAATTTGTCAGCATATTCATCATCCATAAAATTAGAAAATGTAACCAATACCTCTGTTGTTTTTGTAACATCTTCTTCACCATATTGTGCATAACAAGCTGCATGCACTATATTCACTTTTCCTTTTTATTTATACCCTCTTCCATCTTCATTTTCATCTATTGCACCTGTAAACACATACTCACAAATATTGTTAGAAATAAAATCTTGAGTCTCAATGGACCCATTTTCTCCACATTCTTCATTTTCCTCAGATGGCTTTTTCTCTTCCATCATCAACAAAGACTCTCCAATGTCTGGTTCTATTGTCCTCTCTTGCCTTCTTCTCTTCTGAATGATCTTCTTGATAAGCCACTTTATCTCTTTCTTATTGGTGAATGCCAACCACTTTCTTGTTCTACCTTCTCAAGACACTACTGCATCTCAAGTTCCATTCTTTCTTAAAAATTTTCTATTTGTTCCAAGGCTTGTCTTAGCTCTACTATCTCTTTCTCAATATTAATTTGTTTTACCTTATCATCCTTCTTCTTTATCTCCCTTTCCTCTCTTTTTCTCTCTTGTTGCTTGTTTGGCAACTTCTTACTCTTCAAGTCTCCACAGACTAATCTTCTCAACATTTCCATTCTTCTTTCTCAAGAAAGTATCTTTCACCTTGCTTCTTCTCAATGTTTCTTGTCTTTGTGATACATTATCTTAGGCCCCTTCTTTTCCCTTGGCCTAGTCTTTTGGTATCTAGGCTCTTTTCTTCAACCTGTTAAAAAAAAGACAATACAGAAACTCCCAAAACTTTCTTGCCCAAATGTTTGGGCTCTGATACCAATTTGATGTAGAGAATGGGCAGAAATAACAACACAATCTCAAAACAACCTTAGACAACCACTTTACAAGTGCCTTTGTTCATCAAAATGTGGGTTTTCCTCACAATCCTTGTTCTTTCTTGTAGCCTTTCAAAAAGGTATTTTTGTCATAACTTTCCAACCAAGACTAATCTCCAAGAAAGAAAACTTGTTTCAAATGCCTATTTGTCCATTATTGAACATATCTCAAAACCAGGGTAAGGTTCTTTATACAGAATGCTTCAAATTTTGACTATCCTCTTGCTTTGACTAGGCCTAATTGACAACTAGGCATGCTTCAAATTTTTTCAGGCTTTCAAAACCTCTCAACACCCATTCTAACACTCTCCACATGTCACACAGGGTACAAAACATCAACTCCCACACCAAGGTTCATTCCTCCAATGGCAAACATCAACTTTCACAAATCACTAGGCTTCTTGTTCACTACAACCCTAGGTAGTGTTTAGACTAGTTTCAGAAAAATGACAATATCTCCCTTCATACTCAATAAAAATGGACCAAATAAAAAATTATTAAAGGTAAGAGTGCCTTCTATAATGGGTAATCAGACATTTATCCATACAGTGCTCCAGGAGTCCGTACCACATGACATAACATAAACTTTATGCAAGAAACATAGTTTTCATGTGCAAGAAAGAAAGGAATAGTCATTAATAACTTTCACAAAACATATAATGAATCCAATCACTTCAGTGGGATTGAATATAACATAGTTACAGATATTTCCTCCAATTTGCATCAAGATCCAACGATGAAAAAGAAAGTTATGGCATTTTTTCTCAAACAGCAAACCCTAGGCATGGTTCCAGGCAATTTTCACCAAAATGCTTGTAACTTATTCAAACGTGGATGAAAATATACCAAACCAATTGCATTTGGAAGGTGATTTAATCCTCTATCATTTCTAATCATTTTTCCATCCATACAAGAAAGTACAGATCCATACAAATGAAAAGAACAGTCAGATTTGTAAGAAAAATATAATTTTTAGAGTGCAAACATTGAAATTTCTTCATTCCAATCTCCTCCCAACCTTCCCAACCTTGGGATTTGCATTTAAAACATGTATTTATGCTTTCCCAATCATTTTCTAACTACCTTTAACCACCTTTTGATTAGTTTGTACATAAAACATCATTTTGTCACTTTTTGCTAAAGTTGCTTGATAACTTTTGACAATGTTTTCATTTTTCCAACTAAATGACACCAAACCCTCATCAATGACTCCAAATGACTTATATTGGCCTAAAATGACCTTTTTAACATTAAACAATATAAAATAAGACAAAAATGCAAACTTTGTCTCCTATAGGCATTAGGTCTTAAGGGTGCTCCTGCACCATACTCCCAAGGAAAAGAAAAATCTCAGTTCCATCTGAGATGTGATCTGCAAATTTATCAATGTCTTCCATCTTGGACTCCTGCAACGTGCAAACTTGATATGTAGAATCCCTCTCTTCTTGCAAACATTCAAATGCATGTTTTATTTTTGCCTTAGGTCTTCCACTTCTCGGTAACTTGTCCTTCAATTGATGTTTTGCGTTCTTGACTTTCCCTGGATCTTTCTTCTTCTTCTTGCACCATCTCTTGCTTAGCATCTTCTTAGCTTCAAGGTTCCAAAACTCTAGTTCTTGTCCATATATCTTATTACCATTGTCCACGTCTTCATCTTCATCATTTGAATACAATTTGTCAACATATTCATCATCCATAAAATTAGAAAATGCAACCAATACCTCTGTTGTTTTTGTAACATCTTCTTCACCATATTGTGCATAACAAGCTGCATGCACCGTATTCACTTTTCATTTTTCTTTATACCCTCTTCCATCTTCATTTTCATCTGCTACACCTGTAAACACATGCTCACAAATATTATTAGAAATAAAATCTTGAGTCTCAATGGACCCATTTTCTCCACATTCTTCCTCTTCCTCAGATGGCTTTTGCTCGTCCATCACCAACAAAGAATCTCCAATGTCTGGCTCTGTTGTCCTCTCTTGCCTTCTTCTCTTCTGAATGATCTTCTTGATAGGCCACTTTATCCTCTTTCTTATTGGTAAATGCCAACCACTTTCTTGTTCTGCCTTCTCAAGGCACTGCTGCATCTCAAGTTCCATTCTTTCTTAAACTTTTTCCATTTGTTCCAAGGCTTGTCTTAGCTCTTCTATCTCTTTCTCAATATTAATTTGTTTTACCTTCTCATCCTTCTTCTTTATCTCCCTTTCCTCTATTTTTCTCTCTTGTTGCTTGCTTGGCAACTTCTTACTCTTCAAGTCTCCATGGACTAATCTTCTCAACATTTCCATTCTTCTTTCTTAAGAAAGTCTCATTCACATTGCTTCTTCTCAATATTTCTTGTCTTTTTGATACATCACCTTAGGCCCCCTTCTTTTCCCTTGGCCTAGTCTTTTGGTATCTAGGCTCTTTTCTTCAACTTGTTAAAAAAAAGATAATACAGAAACTCCCAAAACTTTCTTGCCCAGATCTTTGGGCTCTGACACCAATTTGATGTAGAGCATGGGTAGAAATGACAACACAATCTCAAAACAACCTTAGACAACCACTTTACAAGTGCCTTTATTCATCAAAATGTGGGTTTTCCTCACAACCCTTTTTCTTCCTTGTAGCCTTTCAAAAAGACATTTTTGTCATAACTTCCCAACAAGGACTGATATCCAAGAAAGAAAACTTGTTTCAAATGCCTATTTGGCCATTATTAAACATATCTCAAAACCAGGGTAAGGTTCTTTGTACGTAATGCTTCAAATTTTGACTATCCTCTTGCTTTGACTAGGCCTAATTGACAACTAGGCATGCTTCAAATGTGTTCAGGGTTTCAAAATCTCTCAACACCCATTCTAACACTCTCCACATGTCACATAGGATACAAAAAATCAACTCCCATACCAAGGTTCATTCCTCTAATGGCAAACATCAACTTTCACAAATCACTAGGCTCCTTGTTCACTACAACCCTAAGTAGGGTTCAGACTAGTTTCAGAAAAATGACAATATCTCCCTTTATACTCAATGAAAATGGACCAAATAAAAAACTTATTAAATTTAAGAGTGCCCTCTACAATGGGTAATCAGCCATTCATCCATACAGTACTCCAGGAGTAGTACCACGTGACAGAACATAAAATTTATGCAAGAAACACAGTTTTCATGTGCAAGAATGAAAGGAACATTCATTAATAAATTTTACAAAACATATAATGAAGCCAATCGCTCTAGTGGGATTGAATATAACATAGTTATAGACATTTCCTCCAATTTGCATCAAGATCCAATGGTGGAAAAGAAATTTATGGCATTTTTTCTCAAATCGCAAACCTTAGGTAGGATTCTAGGCAATTTTCACCAAAATGCTTGTAACTTATTAAAACATCGATGAAAATCTACCAAACTAATTGCATTTGAAATGTGATTCAATACTATATCTTTTCCAGTCATTTTTCCATCCATACAAGAAAGTATAGATCCGTACAAATGAAAAGAACAGTCAGATTTGCAAGAAAAATATAATTTTTAGAGTGCAAACATTGAAATTTCTTCATTCCAATCTACTCCCGACCTTCCCAACCTTGGGATTCATGTTTAAAACATGTATTTATGTTTTCCCAATCATTTTCCAACTACATTTAACCACCTTTTGATTAGTTTGTACATAAAACATCATTTTGTCACTTTTTGCCAAAGTTGCTTGATAACTTTTGACAATGTTTTCATTTTTCCAACTAAATGATACCAAACCTTCATCAATGACTCCAAATAACCTATATTGGCCTAAAATGACCTTATTAACATTGAACAACACAAAATAAGACAAAAACTCAAACTTTGCCTCTTGTAGGCATCAGGTCCTGAGGGTGCTTCTACCTATATTGGCCTAAAATGACCTTATTAATTTCTAGGTGGGATGGAGGAAGACAAGGTAGATTTAGTGTTTTCTTTTGATTTGTAGTTTAACTCCTTCTCTGTAGAGTATGAGGCATGAATCTAACTAGTATCATTAGTTACTAGTTGAGAAATTAAAGGTGGCTGTGTTATGACAGCAAAAACAACGATTTGTTTTGACAGATGCAAGTTGGAATTGGTGTTTGCTGGTGGAGATTGACTAGTATAAGACTTGGCATATCTGGTGCAGTCATATTAGATGCATTTCCTTGTCCATTACTAGCCATTTAGACCTTGGTTTTAAGAAAAAAAATAGTTTGCTATCTTCTAACACCTACAGTACGGTACAGTACGGCATGCAGGGATGAAAGTACTTTTTCTTGAAGAGCATTTGAATATGAATCAAGTGGTGTAGGACTTGTGCAAGTACAAACACATAAGGTGGTTTTAATTGTCTTTTTTTTGTCTATGGAGTTAACCTTCTTGAATTGCTGTCTTTTCATGACAGTCATAGACAGTCAAAGCTTTTTGTCATGATAAATGCAGGGGTATGGCATTGGTCAATAATTTCATGACCTTGTGTAGGTGTATGTTCTATTGTGAGGAGACCCTTGATGTTAAGGAGTTGGCATTGGCTTTGTTATCCATAAAGTCTAAAACTGTCATGTTGAAACTGTCATAGGACAGCCACCTAGCAATTTGCTGTCCTCTACCTTTAAATACAGTGGGGGCCTGCAAACAATTAGAAGGTTGTTTTGTTTCACACCTAATGGAGAATATGCATTCAATGTTAGTGGTTATCTAAAGTCTCTGGAAGAGTGTTGAAGGTTTGAACCCTTGTGTATAGGTGAAACACTCTTGACTGCTGTCATAAAACAGTCCAAAAACAATTTGCTGTCCTCCAAGTTTGATGCATAGTTGTTGTTGTGTGAGAACCTAGGTATGCAATTGGAGTTGAGGTCCATTAGAGACCTTGAGAGGTTATTAAACAAGACTTAAGCCTACTCTTAAATACTGTCCTAGAACCTTGTTTATGACAGTCATACTCAATTTGCTGTCCACTGTTGTGTTTGGAAGTAAAACATAGTTTATTGGTCAGTGACCTTGTACCATGCATATCAAAGATAAGTGTATAATAAATGGATGTTGTTACCTATGTTGGTAGGGGTATTGGTAGTAGATGTTGGGCTCTCAAGGGTGTGTTGTGCTTCTAAGTTGGATTGAACTGTGACTCCCCAAAGTGAGTGGTGAATAGTCTGAAGGATGACACTAGAGGGTGATCTTAGGCTAAGTTGACTCCTATAGCAGCCTTGTGAGGCTTGTGTTGTGATGTTCACAACACGCCCCATTATGCTCCTTAGCAAAATGGGGAACCTTGCTGTTGCTTTGCTTTTTGCTTCTGCTTGTGTTGTTTTGCTTGGTGGTAAAGGGAAAAGAGAGTCAAATTTGCAAACTTTGTTAAAAATATGAAAAAATGCATTTTCAGTACCCTTGCATGATATGGTTGGATTCCTTGTGAAAAATGAGCCAGGGTTGCTTTTTGAACCATCTTAAAATTTGCCATATTTTGCAAGTTATGATCATTTTAGTAAAATGTACATTCAGGTTTGTCTATCGCTTGGCATATACAAAGTCCTTTGTATGTGCAAAGTCATTTTTTTTTATATATACTTGGTCGCTTTTGCATTTCGGGCTTGTATATTTTAACATACAAGACAATATACAATACAAATATACAATGCTGGACCCGAAAGGCTTATCAAATGGAGAGAATTCGTTGTATATTCGGGCTTGTATGTTTTCATATACAAGCAGAATATACAACGCACAAATGCAATGGTGGACCCAAAAAACTTATCAAAACAGGTTTTTTGCTTGTATATTCGGCGCTTGTATATTCTAACATACAAGCGGAATATACAATGTGGCATATACATGGCACTGTTCACATGCAAGTGCGAAAGATGCAAGCGCCCATATACAAGCGCCGGACCCGAAGTAGTTATTCAACAAGGTTAAATCCTTGTATATGCGGGCTTGTATATTGGCGATATACAATCAAAATATACAACGCCGGAATTGAAAGGTTATCAAACGGAGTTAATGGCTTGTATATCGCGATATACATAGGTTTTGAAAGGAGAAAGACTTGGTCGAATGCATTACAAAATAGACATCGACGAAACTCTTGCCGATAAAGGAACATCGGCCAAGGTATGGCCATCAGCAGAGGAAGTTTGTGAGTCACCGATGGGCGATCTCACGCCGATGGAGAATAACGAGGGGGTCGTCGGTAAGAGTCTCACCGACGAAGGGGCATCGGTATAACGAAGGTGGTCAGCGGAAAGAAGTTTAGAGTTCGCCGATGGCAAATCTCTCGCCAATAAGGAAGAAATACAGGCCGAAAGATTATATCGGCATAACTCTCGCCGATGGAAGAAAACAAAGGAATAAACAATAGAAAAAGGCCATCGGCCAAACAACGAGCATTGGCTAATGTATTTTGGGACGCGCCGATGGACAGTTTCACACCGATGGGCGGAAATGGAATGCGATGGAGATTTTAAACAATTTTTTTTTGGGTGCCCGTGGCATTTTTTTGGTCAGCGATAGTTGACCCGGTGATTTTTTAAGCAGTCTGTATGCATTTTGAACGCGTTTTGAGAGTTTTTTGGACCCGATTCCTGCATATTTTGTACATTCACCTTGATTTAAACAGTATTTTAATTCCTTGTTGTTTATTTGATAAATTGGTACTTATTGCTAGTCTTGTCTTGCAGGCTTGCAATTGAGGAAGCAGCTGGAAATTCCACACAGTGACATCATGGAGGAAGGAAATCCGATCTCAGGAGCAAGAAGATAAAGATGAAGTGCGAGGAAGTCAAGGCCATTCAAGTGAAGGACAAGGTTACAGCTGAGAACATTATTGCAGCAGATAAACAGAAGTTATTGCTGAGCTGCCAGAGCTTCTCAGAAGGGCCAATATTTCGCCCAGATTTGACACTGCTCAGAGATATTTTGGAGGACTGGTTCATCTGTATTTATTGCTGTAACCAGGGGTTTGAACCAGAGGTAGTTAGGATTTTTTCTGTAGTGAGGACAATCAGAAAGTTTATATATTGTGCCTCTCTACATTGTAATACTTTACACAGGGATTTTTAGGAACATACAACAAGTTAGCTTAGTTTAGATTAGAAGTAGAAGAAGGAGGTCGCCTGTTGTCTGCAGTAAGGTGTGCGTGGAATGTCTGGCTTCCTTACTGTATCTGTAAAGCTTGTAAGTTCTCTGTAGTTTGATCAATGAAACTAAGAGTCATTCCTACATTGTAAATCATGTATGACTATTCGTTTCTAATACAATAGAATCTGGAGTTCTGCATCTATCTTCTGAGTGTTCTCCTGCTCTTCTTTGTGTTTTGAAATATTTTCTTTGAGAGCTTGCAATTTTAAATGTATGTTTGTGAAAATGCTCAGAACTTGCATTTAAGGTTTTTACTGTGGATTTGATCAAATTACTGTAGTATTTACATAGTGCATAACAGAACAATTAGATCCTTCGGTAGAGTAAATGAGGTGTAGATTAAATCTTTCTAACTTTTCCCAACCCATCTGAAATATTTAGCTAAAAACGTAGAAATCTAAAGGAAATTGTCTCAAATTTGAAGAAGCATGCACAACAGAGTTAAAAGTAGACAGTTTTTATAAAATGTATAAAGGAGAAAGCTGCAATAATTCAAGAAAACCATCTAAAACCTGTAGCACAGTAACACTTTTATGCAAAGAAATGAAAAGTATTGACATATCTATGACCTTTTTGCATATTCTTAGTCCAGTAAACCACCAAACAACTCTAAACTACGTAAGGCCCCTTGAACATTACAGCTTCACATTGACCAACTGAACTTGACCAACTGAACCATTGTAGACTTGGGATTAGTTGAATCTCAAATGATTCCTTCTTATCTTTCAAGTATAGTTTCAGTTCATTATATGTGAATTTTAACTTATTGTTATGATTGCATCAAAACGATCATCAACAGTTTTTTGGCGCTAGAAGGAGGGCCTGAAGGTTGTATATTGCAATCATCAACAGTTTTTTGGCGCTAGAAGGAGGGCATTCCTGAGTTAGGGTTCATTTCAAACTGGCTAATAACAGTAATAGAGTGACTAGGTCTAGATCCAGTTCAGGAGATATATTTGTGCAACTACCTGATACAAGGCGAAGTAAAAACCCTTTAATTTGGAATCCAAAAATATCGCAAGCAGGAAGTTCATCTGGAACACCTCCTGGGTCACCTTTTAACATCCATAGTATTGTGAGTCCTGACAGATCACTGTTTAGATCTTTAAATCTTGGTGCAGACACTCCTGGAGGTCTCAATCCTCCTGTAAATCCTAATCCACCAATCAATCCAGGTATTCCTACAAGTTCAAGTCAAGCTCAAACACCTGCAATGGCTTATTTCGATGTCAATTCTCCCATACTCTTCAATGATTATCATGAGATGCCCAAAAATCCAAAAAAGATATGTCCCAAATACCAGTTGCATCAGGACCCAGAAGATCATATTAGAATATTTAAGGAGGCATGTTTTAGAGCTAGGTTAGAGCATGAGGATGTGGTGTGTAGATTGTTTCCCTACACCTTTAATGAACAAGCCTCTAGCTGGTATGTAAACTTACCCAACGGTTACATTTCTTCCTGGCCACTTATGGAAGAAGCATTTCTGTCGAGATTTAGGGGACCCATTGACCCTTGCGCATTGTATCATAAATTGGCTGCTATAAAACGAGGTGAGGGAGAGCTAATTGATAATTTCAATGACAGGTTTCAAAAGGCCTATTCTAGGCTAATGGCCCCTTATACCGTAGATGATGATCCCTTGTTGGCTATGTACTATGTTGCCTTGGATCCTTTAACTGCCATGTATGTCAAAAGAAAACCTGACATAGATTCAATATCCAAAGCCTATAAAGAGGCAGCCTCAGTGAACCAAAAGATGAGGCATACAACTTATAGTCCATTTGGCAATGGAGGAAATTTTGGGGTGCAGAATCAGGCACAACCATGGAATGGGGTCCCTGTGCAGGACGCTCCACTATTAAATCCGGTTCCTTCTTCCACACCTGTGTATAATCCTACCCCAATCCAAGCTATAACTCCTTACACGGCTAGTACTTCCAATAACAGTCAAAATAATGGTCAGCCTTTCTTCCAACTTCCTAGGGATATAACTGTGGCAAAAGCACAAGAGGATAGGGAAGAAATCAAAGAGATTACTGCACATTTGAAAAGGTTAACAACCAAAGTGACACAACTAAGAAATGAGAACCTCTATGGAAGAGGCAACCAAAACTACAATCAACATCAAAATCACAACCACGGCCAAAATCAGAACTATAGTCTCAATCAAAATCAACAGTACAATCAGAACCAAAACTATAATCAGCATCAAGGCCCCAGTCAGGGGCAACCAATGCAAAATAGAGGGCCAGTGATAGATAATAGGGCCTGGGGCAATAATAACAGAAATCAGAATCAACCTAGGCCACCCAAGACATGGAACACTGGGCCCAACAACGGTACTCTAGCTTCTCCTTTTGAGAATATGGATAATCATGATGTAAAACAAACGACTAGCATACAAATGGCCAGTACAGCACCCAAAAATTAGTGCAGATTTCACAATACCAATACCCATGCTGAGCATGATTGTCCACAGTTCCACTTGGCAGCTAGCATTTTCAACATAGATGTACAGCCTCCTACCTCTGAATTTCTCATTCCTAAAGGTAATGAGGTAGTACCTTCAGGATATGACACAGCATTAGTCTTAGAAATATTTACCTTTGCAACCACAGAAGAGAAAGAGGATGAATTGCTAGAAGATGAACCATACTGTTGTGAAAGTCTTTATCCTGAATCAGCCTTGGTGTTAAATGCTTTTTAGTTTCCCTTTGAATCTGAAAATGAGATATTAAATGAAACAGAAGAGGTGCATGCCTTTCAACAGACAAATAAAAGCCACACCTACAATTTGAGGAACAACCCTAGGCCGGGAGGACCTTTTACCACTTCCACTCCTCCGAATAACATCAATACACCCCCAGATAAGAGTGCTAGCAACAATCTTGCCATACTTAAAGCTAGTCAGCATACAAATAATGGAACAGCAGTACAAGAGGATCAAACAAGTAAAACCAAAGCAATAGAAACAACAAGATTAATGAGTTACTTGTCAGAGGAAATAAAGAAAATTAAGGTCAGTATACCTCTAAATGAATTATTGAAGACCCCAGGGATCAGAAATGCTTTTATAAAATCCCTGGATACATCCATAACAAACGAGGTGTCTGCTGATATAACTGTTCCTAATAGTGATTCACCACCTAAGGAGAAAGGTAAGAAAGTTGAGCAGCCTTCCAATACAAATGTAGTAATACATGCGAATAAGAGGGATACTCCCCCTTTCTTGTTAACCGTTAGGTTGTGTGGGAAGAATATACACAATTGCATGGTAGATTCTGGTGCTTCAGCCAACGTAATGCCCTTAGGAATATGTAAAACTCTTAGGCTGACTCCCACCAAATCTGCCAAGGTTGTCACACAATTAGATAAGACTGAGGTTAGCGTGATAGGAGAACTCATGAACATTCAAATGTAATTAGCTTCAAACCCTAGGGTAAGCCAAATCATTGACATTCAAGTAGTGGATATACCCGTAAATTATGGAATGTTGCTGAGTAGGGTTTGGTCCAAAACATTAAACGGATATATGGCTACTAACTTTTCACATATGTGGTTACCTTGGAGAGGCATCCCAAACTAGATCAGAATAGAGGCAGAGCCCAGAATGAAACATATGATAACAGAGTATAATCGAACTAATGAAATATTATATGCTGCTGTTGAACCGGGTGTCTATAGAATTACCAACAATGGGGTGCAGATTGGAGAGATTATGATGTTAAACATTAGAAAAAAGTGTGTCAGTAGTAGAACGGCACTATTCATTGAGTCTGATGGAAATTCTTCAGATGAAGAAAACAATGCAATAGACAAATTTGGTCATGCCATTAGACAAGAGGTGGAAGAGTGCGTTAAACACTATCTCCTGGCCCAATGTAAGTTATATAAAAACAGGTGTAGAGTCCATGATAGGCAACATACTGAGGAGAGTTGTGAAATATGCAAAGACATCATTGAATATGAATACAAAAAATGCATAGGGAGGGTAGAGTTACAAGGGGAAAATGAGAATCCTGATCCAACACAGAGATATGTTCAGGATAATATAGATGCCTTGATTCCAGATTTAGGAAAAGAAATAGAAGACAAGGGTAGTTATCTTTCTGAGTTGCAAACTAAAAACACACATATGCAAGTTAACCAAACGAAAAAACCTGTGAATAAACAAGACAACACCCCACAGGCAATAAAAATGACAAAGTATGCCAAGGTAAAAGATCAGAAAAGTAAAGATGACATGTGGACGTTAAAGTGTGATGGGTCCAAATCAAAACAGGGCGCAGGTGCGGGTATTGAACTCATAGATCCTCAAGGTAAATCACATTTGGCAGCATATAGATTACAATTTTCCTGCACTAACAATATTGCTGAATATGAGGCCCTAATTTTAGGACTTGTCATGGCCATCAAGAAAAGGGTAAAAACCATCAGAGTATTTTCAGACTCTGAATTAGTAGTCAGACAAGTGAGGAAACTATATGCCTGCAATTACAAGAAAATGATTAGTTACAGACATAGAGTATGGGCTTTAATAGATTCGTTTGATGCTTTTAACATAGAGCACATCCCTAGAGAGCTAAACCACAGGCCGGATGTGCTAGCAGTTGCTGTTAGTATGTTAGAACCATTGACACTGTCAGGATTGAGACAATTTGCTGTTGAGCTAGTTAACATGCCCAGTATACTAGACAACATTACACACTTTCAGGTATTTGGAGGGGATCAGCAAATTATTGATTTTCTGACTTGTAATGAGGCATTTGAGGCCCAAATCATTGATGAACAAGAAAGGCCTGAAGTAACATGGGACGAAGAGGATATGATCAACTTAAAGAGCACTTCTTACCAAAAGGAGTAATTGAATTAGAACACATCTTTGACTTCGATGGAGTAATGAGACAGAAAGACTTGCCCAAAACAGAAGGGGGTAGGTGTGATTTACATAACTTAGGGACTGAGCTAAATCCACAAAATGTACTAATTGGGAAAGCTTGCTCTGAGAAAATTAGAAAAGAGGTTTTGAACATTCTGAAAGAATATAAACATGTCATAGCATGGACTTATGAAGACTTGAAAACATTTGATGAGTCCATCATAACTCACGTAATACCTTTAAGAAAAGAAGTCAAACCATTTAGGCAGAAACAGAGGCCTGTAAATGCCATTCTAGAGCCTTTAATCTTTGAGGAAGTTAAAAAATTACTGTCTGCTGGAATAATTTTCCCAGTCAGACATTCAGTCTGGGTAGCTAACTTAGTACCAGTGAGGAAGAAAACGGAGACATCAGGTTATGCGTAGACTTTAGAAATTTAAACAAGGCATCTAAAAAGGATAATTATCCTTTGCCCCCAATAGATGAAGTACTGCAAGCAGTAAATGGCGCAAAGATGATGTCTTTTTTAGATGGTTTTTCAGGTTATAACCAGGTCTTAATTGATAGAGAAGATAGACTAAAAACCACCTTCACTTGCAAATGGGGAAATTATGCGTATAGAAGAATGCCTTTTGGTCTGATCAATGCAGATGCCACTTTTCAGAGGGCCATGGACGTTGCATTCCGTAGATTATCAGGTAAGTGCATTGTTGTGTATATGGATGATTTAACTGTGTATTCTAGGGATGCATCCACCCACGCTGAAGACCTCAGAAGAATACTCAAGCGATGTGAAAGGTATGGGATTTCCCTTAATCCTAGGAAATGTATATTTGGTGTAACTGAAGGTAAATTATTAGGCCATGTCATTTCTGAAAATGGAATTTCAATTGATCCAGATAGAATAGAATCCATAAAAAATTTGCAAATACCAAACAGTAGGAAAGAGTTGAAATCATTTTTTGGTAAAATTAACTTTGTTCAGAAGTTTATAACAGGTTTTGCAGAGATCGTGCAGCTGTTAAATGCCATGTTGAAGAAGGATGCACAGATGGAATGGACGCCAATGGCCAGAGCCGCATTTGAAGATATCAATGAGGCAATTTCTGATGCCCCTGTATTGGCAAGTCCAGACTACACAAGCCCATTCTACATCTACTCCTTTGCATCTTCTCATTCTGTCGTGGCTGCCTTGACACAGAAAGGTGAAAATAATGAAGAGTGGCCCATAGCATTTATGAGCGCGCCTCTGAAGGATGCACAGCTGAGATATCTAGATATCGAAAGACAGGCATTCGCATTAGTAAAGGATGTGAAAAAATTTAGACACTACATTCTACGCAGCCAGATCAAAGCCATAGTACCAGACGCAGCAGTAAAAATGTTGCTGATGCAAAACGAGCCTAGAGAAAAAAGAGCCAAGTGGATCACCACGCTGCAAGAATTTGACATGGAAATCATTCCCATGAAGCTGGTCAGAGGGCAGGCGTTGGTGCAGACAATAGCAAACATGGATCCAAATTTGATAAAACAATAATATGTATTAAATTCCCAAAGCGCATCAGGCTGGTACGATGATTTAAGCACCTTCCTGATAGTTGGAAACTACCCAAACAGGATGAAGGCTTCTCAGAGGAGAGCTTTGAAAATTAAGGCACAAAATTATATGGTGCAAGGAGGTCTTCTATTCAGGAAGAACCATGATGGAATTCAAGCACTTGTTCTTTTTAGATCCCAAGTCCAAAATGTGATGGAAGACACTTGTTCATTTTAGCCCAACTTCAATATGTGATAGCAAACAAATGTTTATTTCAAAACCCAAATCTAAGTGTGATGACAAACAAGTTGTTTGTTTTATGCCCAAAATCTAAATGTGTGATCAAATAATGATTAGAGATGAGAGATTAGAATAAGTGCACCTCATAAAAATTGCTTTCCAAGTTGCTATTATGATTGATCCAAATGTTGCTCCAGCTCCTTTGATTCACCTACAAGTCACTGCAAAAAACAAAATGTGATTTGGTTCGCTAGATTGGAAGATATGATTTTTTTTTCTAAAAGTCAAGCGTCAAAAATTTCTAAAAAATTAGAATCGCAGGGTCAACTTCAAATCGCCATAACTATTTGAATACTGAGCCAAATCTTTAATGTAACCATTTTTCAGAAAGCTCTCAAAGTCCTCTTTCCAATGAATCTAAGATCTCTTTTTTCCAGGACCTGTGTAAAACAAAAAAACCCTCTGCAACAGATCTGGTCATAAATAAATAAAATCAGCAAAAAGTCGCGTGTCAAAAATTTCTGAAAAATTAGAATCACAGGGTCAACTTCAAATCGTCATAACTCTTTGAATACTGAGCCAAATCTTTAATGTAACCACTTTTCGAAAAGCTCTTGAAGTCCTCTTTCTAACAAATCTAAGATCTCCTTTTTATAGGACCTGTGTAAAACAAAAAACCCTCTGCAACAGATCTGGTCATAAATAAAAAAAATAAGCAAAAAGTCACGCGTCAAAAATTTCTAAAAAATTAGAATCGCAGGGTCAACTTCAAATCGTCATAACTCTTTGAATACTAAGCCAAATTTTTAATGTAACCATTTTTCAGAAAGCTCTCGAAGTCCTCTTTCCAACAAATTTAAGATCACCTTTTTACAGGACCTGTGTAAAACAAAAAACCCTCTGCAACAAATCTGATCCTGAATAAAAAAAATCAGCAATATAAAATATCTTCAACCTACAAATCAAAGTGCATAAACCTGCAAAAAGAGGGTGAGTCCCACCGGGCGTGCCAAATGTAGTTAAGGTAAAATTGCAAATCAGGGCAAATGAATAAACAGCAATAATAAAAACCCTAGCAATGCACAATGAAGCACAAGACAACATGAAAATCAAAATAACAAATGTAAATGCAAACCGATCTCCACACTATGCTTGATTTATCTCCATTGCTCTTCTCCACCTTGCATGAGCATGCAAGATTTTGAAGGATTATTGTTGGAAGAATGTTAGGTGCTCACTTCTGCAGCATAACATTGATAAGGATGCAAAGGCTCTAATGATATTTCAATAGTATGTGGATACTTGAGGATCAATGCATCTTAGAAAATTTGGCAGAATAATGGTACTTGAGGCTCAATGCATTCTAATGGCTTGTGAGGGGTTTGATATATAGGAAAGGTTTGGTTCCAATGGATGGCTAGGATCAATTAGGGCTTTAGATGAAATGGATGGATAGGATTAAATTAGGTTTTCTTGCACATCAAGAAATTGTAGTTATGTGACATGTGGCAAGGGAAGATAAGGCTTAGGTGTGCTTGTGTAGATAAATACTAAAATTAGGTCCCATTAGTTGTGCATGTGAAGGATTTGAATGAAAGTTGTCTTACAACACATGATTGAATGGACAAGTGTTGGAATGTGATAAAAGATGAGTGTTTAATTCAAATAAAATATTTGAATTAGTTGGGATATGAGTTAGATATTAATTAAATAAATAAAATTTATTTAATTAATTGAGAAGTTGAATAGGATGAGATAAGATATTATGTGGAAATTAATTAAATAAATAAAATTTATTTAATTAATTAGAATGGGGATAAGATAAATGGGATTATGCATGTGAAATTAATTAAATAAATAAAATTTATTTAATTAATTGGCTAAATAGGATGAGGATGGAATTAAGATGGGATTTTAATTAAATAAATAAAAATTATTTAATTAATTGGCTAATGGATAAATGGGATTAAGAGTGGGATTTAGGACAAAAATGGCTTATGATGTTTAGGATAATGTTTTAACAAGGTGTTGTACGACATGGACAAAGTTGGGACAAATTTGGGTGTCTACAACATCCATCTGATATACCTTGAAGTCTTTGAAGGTAGCAAATGCAAGAAATAGTCTGACTGCTTCAATTCTTGCCACTAGAGTAAAGGTTTCTTCAAAATCAATTCCTTTTATTTGAGAGTAGCCTTTGCAGACCAATCAGGCTTTGTTTCTGATTACTTCACCAACTTCATTAAGTTTGTTCTGGAAGACCCATTTGGTTCCAATCACATTCTTGTCTCTAGGTCTGGGAACGAGATCCCAAGTGTGATTTTTCTCAATTTGCATCAACTCTTCCTACATTGCTTTGGTCCAGTTTTCATCATTGCAGGCTTCATTTATTGTCTTAGGTTCAATCTTTAAAATCAGACAATATTCATCTGAATTTTGAGCAATTGTCCTTCTAGTTTGCACACCTTTGCTTTTGTCACCTATAATCTGATCTTCAGAGTGGTTCAGTCTTACATACCTTGGAACTTTGGGAGTTTCTTGCACTTCTGTTTCTTGATCAGGCTCATTCAGACCTATCTCTTCTTCTTGATTTACCAGATTAGTCTGAATTTGACTTTCTGAAGAGGAATGAGCTCCTTGAACCAAAGTACCATTCTGATCATCTTCATCATATTCATAAAACCTTGAGGGCTTCTCAATTCCCTCATCAACCTTCACATTTGTACTTTCTCTCATCTTTCTTAGTCTTTTATTGTAACATCGGTATGCTTTACTTTGAGTGGAGTAACCCAAGAAAATTTCTTCATCACTTATAGCATCAAACTTTCTTAGATCTTCATCTCTTTTAATGTAACATTTGCTACCAAATACTCTGAAATATCTCATAGTATGAGTGATGCCAAACCAAAGTTCATAAGGAGTCTTACCGGTATTGCTTCTGATTTGAACTCGGTTGAGAGTATAGACTGTAGTGCTGACAGCTTCTCTCCAAAATATTTGGGAAACATTTGCTTCCATCATCATTGTCTTGGATGCTTCTTGGATGGTCTGGCTCTTTCTCTCTACTACTCCATTCTGCTGTGGAGTCCTAGGAGCAGACAACTATCTTTTTATGCCATGCTTCTCACATAAATCTATGAACTCACCGGATGTGAATTCACCACCTCTATCAAACCTTAGACATTTCAGTTTTAATCCGGTTTGATTTTCTACCATAGCCTTGAAGATTTTGAACTTCTCAAAAGCTTCTAATTTCTCTTTCAGAAAGGTAACCCACATCATCCGGGAATGATCATCAATCAGTAACATGAAGTATCTATCACCTTGCATACTCTTGATTCTTGTTAGACCACATAGATCAGTATGAACTAATTCCAATAATCTGGTAGAGGACTGATCTTTGCTTTTGAATGAGACTCTGTTTTGTTTACCTAGCTGATATTCTTTGCACAAACTATTTGTAGGTTTTACCAATTTTGGAAGATCTCTTATAGCCTGAGTATTGCTTATCTTGATGATGTTATCAAAATTTACATGACACATCCTTCTATGCCATAGCTAACTTTGATCAACTTGAACAAACAGACAAGTTTTATTAGTACCAACTAGATGAAAGATATTACCTTTTGTTTGAGTACTGGATGCAATCTCAGTTCTGGAGCTTTCAAAGATCTTGCATCTTCCATTCTTGAACCGGAGATCATAACCTTTGTCCACCAACTGTCCAACACTGAGAAGATTGTGCTTCAATCCTTCAACATACAATACATTACCGGTTTTGTTCTTTCCATCAAAAGAAATAGTTCCCCTACCTCTGATTCTACCAGCAGAATTATCACCAAACTTTACCATTCCTCCTTCATACCTTTCCAAATCTAAGAACTTGTTCTTGTCACCTATCATATGGTGAGAGCATCCATTGTCAATAACCCAATCATCATTTTCTTCAACTTGGGCAGCCAAAGCTCTTTCTACAACCTTATGATTGACAAATTTAGAGGACATTAGATCTTCTTCCTTGATGGCAATAAACACCCATTCATTTCCGGATTTGTTTCCTATTTCTGATTCATCATCTGTTACTCCTTCATTATCATCTTCTTCATGAACATAATAACAATTCTTTTGAAACCTTTGTCTATTAGAATTTGACCTTGTAGATCTTTCCGGACATCTTGAGGCAAAATGACCAATCTTATTGCAGTTGAAGCACTTAAAGGGTAATTTTCCTTCATACTTACTGGATCCTCTTGGCAGTCTTTTTGCAATGAGGGCTTCAAGTTGAGCTATTTCTGCTTCTTCCTCTTCCATGTCTCTTCTTGCTTGATCATACCATGACAGCTTCCTTGAAGAGTTTTCTCCTGGATCAAATCTTTGTTTACCTTTCACAGAGGCACTGGCTTTAAATGCAGATTCAGTCTTGGGGGGATCATCTCCAAACTTGGTCATTTCAAATGCAGCTAGTTTGCCAGCTAATTGGTCTCTTGTGACAATTGTATGGGCTCTGAATTCATCAATGGCAGCAACCTTGATTTTATAGACAGCAGGAAGGGATCTGAGAATTTTGCCAACAATCTCATTTTCATCCAAAACTCCACCAGTATTACTGATTCCACACACCAGCTCATTTACTCTTGGCATAAAAGTAGTAATATTTTCATCATCTCTCATTTTCAGTCTTTCAAATTTCCCTTTGAGACTCTGCAACCTTGCACTCTTGACATACTCATCTCCTTCATACAGAAGTTCCAGTTTGACCCAGATCTTATAGGTAGTTGGTAGGTCAATAACATTTGAGAGTTCTAAGTTAGTTAAAGCACTTAGAAGAGCCTCTTTGGTCTATAAATTGTTTTCAGCATCTGTGATTTCATTTAGAGTTGTCGGACCACCCTGTGGAGGTACATATGCTTTTGTGACCATGGACAAGTATGCCTTTCCCATACACTCCAAGTGACATTTCATGCGACCTTTCCAAAGAGAGAAGTTGGTTCCATCAAACTTCGGACTATCCTTCTTGTATGACGACATCCTGGATCTCCTCAAGCAGTTAAGCTCCTTTTAGAGGAACTTGGCTCTGATACCAATTGTTGATAACTGAGAGGGGGCGGTGAATCAGTTATCCTAAACTTGCTTCCAATTCAAACACTTAAATCCACTTTGTTATTCAATAGCATAGCAATTAATCATTCATAAAAGCATAAAGCATAAACACCAGAGCAGATACACATCAACACATGAGACACCAAGATTTTGATGTGGAAAACCCGGTTAAAGGAAAAACCATGGGGTGATTAACCCAAGGATTATTCTCTGTTAGAAGAATAAGAAAAATAGATGGCACATACCAATTAGGGCTCACTACCCAAGCACACTGCTCACAAGAGGCACACTGCCTACAAGAGACACACTTTCTACAAAGTAATCAAGTATCACAAACTTGAACTGGAGATTGACATCTTTACCATGCCTGGATCAGTTCCATTTAAGCCAAAAAACTCTTGCTCTGCCTTTTGCTCTTCTTCTTCGCTATACCACACTCATCCACACAAATCCCACTTTGGAATGACTTCACAATCCTTTATTTATACAAGGCATCGACTTAGGAACAATCATCTAAGTCAGCAAACACTTTAAGATCATCTGGAAGATGTGTAATACATTCGGTCGGCCCGTCTTAGGAAGAACACCAACAACCAGTGGTCTTTACATCAAATCCAAACTCTAACTTCAATGCGAACCACCAATAAGAATTGTACATGATCCAATGATCACCAAAACCTTTCCTGAGTCACCAAAAACATCCACACTTTATCAGCTTACTGGAATTCTTCTCTTCTTCATCCGGAACATCAAGAACACAGTCTGTCATCACTGTCATAATGAAAAAGGTGCTTCTAGACCTTAAACCCATGAACAAATCTAGTTGTCGCTTCACATGGACTTCTTCAACACTACCTCCAATCCGCAGAATGAGATAATGCAATTCTGGAGCTCACCGGACCAAACTGTGACACTCTGTCACCACTGAACATCTGCCAGAACCAGTTCTACTAAAGTAATCATAACTTCTTCAAATCATTATACGGACCTCTAAAAATGTGACTGGATCATGTCAAGACTTATATCTACAAACCCTTTAAACTACATCCTCTGATCTTCATCTTATCTTAGACTTTTACCTTACTGTCATCACTATTCTTCACTGTTCCTGATTGAGACTAATTTCCTCAATATCCTCAACACATAGCTCATCCAATCCTTCTCATTAATGCAATATGAGTATGTTGACATCAATGAAAACACTGGGTATCCTCATACTTGCAATAGTAATAACCCCTAACTTCTCCCTGAGATACTCAAAAAAGTCCTTAGGTAGAGGTTTAGTAAAAAAATCTGCAATATGATCCTTGGAAGGCACAAACTCCAATCTAACTTGATTCTTGTTCACTTGCTCTCTCAAAAAGTGGAACTTGATGGATATATGTTTAGTCTTTGAATGCAACACCGGATTCTTAGATATATTTATTGCACTTGAATTATCATAGAAGATTGTGATAGGTTCTTCATACTCTACTCTGATACCTCTTAGCATTTGCTTCATCCACAAAACTTGAATGCAACTACCTGCCCTAAACAGTGTAAAAGGTGTTCTTTGTTCTTGATATCTCTCAGTAAGATTCTTTGATGATGGCTACTCTGAATATAGTAAAGATTTCTGATAGACTTCGCCCCATATTTAAGAAGCATCCATACAAATCCTTGGAGGTAGATCCCCTAGGAGCCTTCTCTAGTCTTCCGCATGGTGTTTTGCACACCGAAGATATTACGGTTTACATACACGCTAATGTTGAAGAGTTTGGGGAATTCAAACTAAGAGATATCTATCACAAACAACTGTTAGATGATTCATTTGAGCTCAAACCCCAATACAAGGGGCTCCAGAATAAGCACTTTGCACAATACATACATTTCCCCTATTTTACTAAGGATGAATGGGTCAGGTATATTTTGAGCAGAATACATGACAACTTCATGTGGTTAAACGAACCATTCAAAATCACAAAAGATGCCATTAGGGTAGTTACCAGATTACACTCATCTGGTGGGATTCCTGTTCTTAAATCTGTGAAGAATCAAACTGTGAGTGAGGCTACCAGATCCAAGTTTGACAAAAGAGCAATGACAGTAGATGACATCTCTGATCCGGATGTTAAGTATGCCTCCATGATCATTAGATATAAAATATATCATTCTAGCAGGGAAAATTCAGTACCTGGAACGGCCATCTACACCACTTATGAAATGCTAAGAGAGGATGTAAACTATGATCTTTGTCAGCTTCTCTTGAACCAACTCTTGGAGAATCTGTAGAAAATAAAGAAAGATAAAAAAATTCATTCAAGTATGGTGGATTAATACTGTACTTATTCTTCTACTTTATGAATGAGCTTCCCGGATCTAATGGCTGGGTGTGGGAAAATGATAGACTAGTAGCTATCCAAATCAGAGATTATTTGCATGGACTTGGTAATGACAAAGCACAAAATACAGCCCTGTGGGGATACTTCAAGAATTTCTAGAACATGATGCAAGCAAGAGAAAGGATTCCCTAGTCTCTTGTTGAGAAATACAAAGACACAGTTTGTTTTATGGTAGAGACTGATCAATGCCTAATGGAGGTAGCAGAACCAAGAACTGTATGGATCATGCCCATGGGGTATGAAATTGATGAACAAATTGTGGAGCTGCATGTTCAACACATGCTAAGTCAGCCAAAGGATCCAAAGGCAGAAACGTTTGGAACCTTTAAGGAGCTAAGTGTAAAAATTCATGTGGAACTTAGAGAACCAGAGATCAAAAGGAAGGTGAGAAAAGAAGTAGAAAATATTGCCAAAGGCCTTGGCATCTCAAAGGAGGCACTTGATGCCCACAAGAAGAAGACAGAAAGGGCTGAGGAAGAGAAGAAAGCAAAAGGAAGTAAGGAAAGTGGTCTGGTAGAATCTTCCACCCGGACAAGATCATCAAAGAGATCAGCACCTGTCTCAGCCAAAAGCTCAAGAAGCTCAAAACCGGAAGTCCAAGCATCCGGAAAAGGAGAAAAGAGATCAAAGAAAAAGGCAACAAGGTCCTATGTTAGCCTAAAGGATGATGAGGAAACTAAATCTGATGAGGGGATAAAGGAAATAAAAAGGCAAAAGAAGAAAGGATCCGGTGAACCTTCCACAGGTCAAGACAAGGAAGAAATGTCAGAGGAATTTGTTGAAAAGCCCACCCTATCTTTGGAAAGTGTAATCAAATTAGTCACTGTGGATGGAAACCTTCAACCAATGACTGAATTCTATGATGATTATAATGAGGCTGACCAAAAGATCTTGCAGGAAGCTATAGTTAAGTATCTGAACATATATAATAAGGCTTTTATTGAAATTATATGTCTTATTCCCAAGTGCCTAGAAAAGGAGTTAGAAATGAGAAAGACTAATGCCATGGCAAAAGACCTTGAGATCCAGGAACAAATAGCAATTTAGCTATATCCTTCAATCGACCCCAAGACAATGAATATGATATTCAAAGATTGTAAGGATGAATTCAGAAGCAAAGCAAGGATGAATCAACTGATGCTTGGTGAGACTGACAAGGTAGCCAAGGACATAGAAGAGATCCTCTGGAAGGCCTTCAAAAGATTTAATCTTCCTATTATAGAGGACTTGGGTACTGACCCCTCGACCACTAGTGTTGCAGAAGAATCTACTGAGAAAATGACAGAAGAGGTGGGCCCTGAACAGACTAACATTTCTCCTCCAGTTTCACCTACAGTCTCTGGATCTAAAGGAGAAGAAAGAATACAAGAGAAAAAAGTAGAGGTGAACAAAAAAGAGGTTGACAGTACCAAGGCTGCAGAAGGAGAGAGGACATCAACAGAGAAGACCACAACTGCTAGTGGTAAGGTTGTGGAAGGAGAGAAAGCTCCAAAAAATAGTTCTGTGACTGCAGAAGAAAAGAAAAATCTGTCTCTGGCAAGAGACACTGCAAAAACTGTCCAAGAATTCTTGAATAAAGAAACAATAGAAATTGATGAACCGAAGCTTCTACAAGGACCATTTAATTTTGATTCTCTCTCTCCGGTACAGACTATGAAAATAGCTTCATTCGCTACTGCAAAGGTTAAAGAAAAACTCCTAAAGTCTCATATGGAAGACTATGAGTTGATAGAAGCTACTTCCGGAGTGCTTGAAAAGATTATGCCATCGTTTCAAAAAGATCCCACAGCCTCCACATCTGGTAATCTCAAAACTCTAGTCAACAGTGTTAGCACACATTTTGGTTCTCTAGAGAAGTCAGCTGAAGAAAAGGTCCGGAAGGAGTTTTTGGATAAGAGATTCTCCGAAGTGCAGGGTCTGATAACAAATGACAGGAAAGTCATGGATATTGGGATAAAGAGCTTGGAAAATGCTCTCAAAGATGGTGGAAATATATACAAATTTTGCTTATCTTGGCCCACAGTGACCAAAGATATTGAGAGAAAAGTAAAAGAACAAGAGGATAAACTATTAAGTCTGTCTCAAAGTTTTGATCCTCTCTCATCCTCCATAGTAAATCAAGAGTGTCAAACTATTGCAATCACAAATGCAATAAAGAATTTTGAGAAGGAAAGGAAGAACATAATCAGCCAGATGGGTGAACTTAGAAGGATCATCATCCCTAAGTTAGAGGCCATACACGAGGCCATAAGTGAAGCTCAAATCACAGCCCAGACCAATGATCCAACAGATCTAAAAAGGGCAGATGCTTTTGCGTTCCTATTGAGTGGTCATATTTCAATTTTGGACAGAATGAAGCAAAGTTGGGCTACAGAACTTATTCAATTGAAGACAACTTTTGCAGACATACTTAAGTATATGTAAGTATGCCATATGTATATATTTATGTGGCTAAGTATAGTTGAATTTTTGAAAATTTTGATATGCGGACCCTACCCTTTGCCATTGATGTCAAAGGGGGAGTGAAGAGCAGTGAAAAATGAGGAATCCAACTAAGGGGGAGCTCCGGAAAATGTTTATAAAAATAGAGCATCAGCCAAGGGGGAGCATAGTGTAAACACTTAGTCATTTTTCAATAAGTGTTGCCATCAATGCCAAAGGGGGAGATTGTTGGCAAGAGACACTATATGGATTCATGAATGTTGTCACTGATGGCAACAAAGTTCATCCCACACATCCGCAGGACATGGTATGTCTCTACCGGAAGTCAGAGTGAAGAATGTTGTGGTCCGGTAAATAAGAATAGAGCATGTGGCGAGGTCCGATAGACAGGTCCAGATCTCTCAGAGGAAGTATCGTGGTGAAGTGCGGATTTGGGGAAGTCAAGAGGAGTATCTTGATTGATACATTCCAAGGTTTGAGCCTCTGGTGTGAAAAGGATAAAGAGATATGAATGTTTGAGTGTCGGGTTCTCATGTGACAGTGTGAACAGAGGAAGAACTGACTGGCAGAACATCAGACATTATTCCGGATGTGTTACTGATGTTGGTGAAGGTTATGAAGGCATGAATTATGTTTAGCTGACATGATTAATGATTTCCACAAGTATATCATTGATCCACATTACTTGGTGTGCAAGGATTCAGCCGATAGATCAAAGTTTGTGAAAAGATTGACTATTCCGGGTGTCGATTAGAAAGGTGATGAAATCACTTGTGCAAATATATATACACGATGGATTTAGTTGTGAGAAGAGTTGATGTTGTTATTGGTGTGTGAATAAAAGCAGAATAGAGCAGAAGTAGTAAGGAAGGTCCGGTATGTGAAAGGAAAGCAGCATAAGAGAAGAGGAAAGATGAAGTGCAGTAGATCAGTGTACTGAGCCTAACCGGAACTGAACTCCAGCATATGTGGATGCCACCAATCAGTTCAAGTATTGTATAACACTCTTTTGTAGACAGTGTGTCTCTTGTAGGCAGTGTGCCTTCTTGTGAGCAGTGTGCTCAGGCAGTGAGCCCTAATTGGCAAGTGCCATTTTGTATTTCCATTCTGCTAACAGAGAATACAATCTTGGGTTAATCACCCCATGGTTTTTTCCCTTAACAGGGTTTCCACGTCAAAAATATTGTGTCATGTGTATTTCCATTTCATGGTTATGTTTGCTCATTTGAATTAATGTTACTTTGATTACTAATAAAGTTTAGAAAGCAGAAATAATTAGGATAACTGATTCACCCCCCCCCTCTCAGTTATCAACAGATGCCATAGACACTCATACATTTGTATAGAAGGCTGTCAGAAAACCATAAAAGATAGTCATATGTTTTCATGTTATAAGCCTTTGTGGCATTTGTCAAAGGGTGGTAGACTTGTGAAAGAATTAATGATAATGTCATAAATGTTGACAAACCATAAACCATCGCTGCCACTATGTTAAGGAGTTGTAATTAGTCTCAATGCCAAATCAGGGCAGTTGCTATCCTAAACAACAAGAAGTAGTTCTAGAGGAAAGTACGATGGTTGAAATAGTTCCATCAAACCAAACTACTTTCTAACCATTTTTAAAGTCTTGCAGCAATGAATGTATGAAGAGGAGAAGTTCCAAAGCAATAGAAACACCATTTCTGCATTTTCTGTGTTTATTCTGAGTTTCCTATAGCAAATAGTCCATACCATTCAATAGTATGGCACTGTCATAAAACCAAGAATACTTGGCAATAGATTTTTATGAAGTAACTCTCACTTGGTATTAGTTTGGGCCCATGAGAGTGAATTAGAAGCAAGTTGTAGTCATTTGATATGGGACTGTTTTTCTGAAATTTCTATTTTCTTAAAGAAGAGTGTTGCTACAGGTCGTACAATAGCAAGGTACAACATAGTTTTCACTCTTTCATGTTTTGATTGGTTAGAACATTAAATTGTCTACCATTTGAAGAGAATTTGGTGTCTTGACATTGCATTATAAGGAAGGTATAAGTGTTTTCTTCAAAACAGTTTACTAGAACCTAGTTAAGGGCTTGTTTGCAACAATGAGGAATTGACCATCCCACAGTCTTCCAGAGCCATAAGACCTATGGGATGGATGTATCTAGGTGTATTTCAAATGTTTTAATTAATTTTAGGAGTGGAAGAGTTGGTGTTTGTAAGTTTTGGTAAAAGAGGCTTAATATGCCCATGTATTAAGCCATTTGGAGGAACCTAAGAGGTAATTCTTGGAACAGCAGAAAGTAGAAGTTTGAAACCCCCAAAATGCTTTGTTTTGGCATGTATCCTAGATGTTCAAACCCTTGATTGAGTTCTGGGATTGCATTTTGAAAGGAAGCTCGGTGTGCGGAAATTGCTTCCTACACTAATCTAATGAGGAGAGATGTATGCAAATTAAATTTAATTCTTACAACTACAGCAACATAGAACATCTAACAGAGATATAGCAGTAATACACATACACACAGAAAGTAGACAGAAGAGAGAGAGATAAGATATACGTGGGGAAAACCCTTATAGGTGAAAAACCCCACACTCTAAAACACAACTCAAATGTATTACAGTAAACAATAACAGATTACAATACAGTTTCAAAGCCAATGCTCTTTCAGGAGTCTTCGAATGTCGAATCTGGAGATATTCTGGCAGCATAACAATACTTGTGCCAAAGTTGTCTATCTCCCATCCAAGCACCTGTTTATATAGAGTTTACAAGGTAAATATGGAACCTTCTAGAGATGGGCGTCCATCTTGGACTCATGCCCCAAAACCCATGCCTAAGGACACTTGTCCAACATCCCATCCCGAAGTGGGTGCCTAGTCCCAAGATAGGTTACGATAGATGCTCTTACGCACCTTACAGCTGTCAGAGAATCCATCATACACTGACTAAAAATATCATATTCCTCTTACATGTCATAACCTCCCTTGACCACCCAAAGATGCCTTTCTCTCGTGCAAAGATGCTCACCGACACTTGTCATTAATTATTCAAGGGGGAAACCGCGGCTGCCAAAGTCACCAAAATTTATCCTGCTGCATATACACAAGGTGCTGACTATGCCAACTCAACATGGGATAAATAAATACAACATTAGGAATTTTTAAAAGGTTGAGACACCTTAATTCCCAACACATTTGAGGGTAGTCTCTTTGTAAATTTGGCCCAATTGAGCCACTAGACCACTGACAGGGGTTATTGGTTGAGATATTCCATCCAAAACAACCTATGCTAAGTTTGGGATACATGATAGAGGTCCATAATGGGTATCTACTGATTGTCTAAGATTTGGGTTTGGAGGTCTGAGTCAAAAGTTATTTAGAATGTTGTCATTTTGAAGGGCTACAAGCCATTTTGGAGGATTTGTGAAGGAAGTACCAACCTGAAGTCCAATCTACCTTGGCCAATGGATGGAATGGGTCCCTTGACATCCAAAACCAACATTTCCATGATGATACTAGAGTTTCTTTCTATTGTTCCCACTTTTGCATAAAGATCTTCGTTTTTGGGCTTGTAGGTGTAGTTGAACCTTGTAAAGTTTATCTATCCTTGCCCATCCAATTTGCCTTTACATCATAGTGGTATCAGAGCCATAAAAGATTTTGTTGTTGGCCTGGTATATGTCAATAGAGGAGAGTGAAGGAGAGGCTAGCAATATGCCTCCAAAGGGGATGACCACCGAAGTGGTCAAGAAGTTCAAGGAGATGGAAGAGAAGATCAAAAGTGGAGTCAAGGAAGCACTCCAAACAGAGTTGAAGGCATTGAGGATAGGGAAGAGGATAGATGAAGGTTTAGATGAAGAGGAAGAGAAAGAGGAAGAAGAAGAAGAACAAGAAGAGGTAGAGGTACCAGCTGATCAAAAGCATTTCCTTGAAGCCATCAAGGCAATTGGCAAGGATTCTTCGGAGGCTCGGATGGAGATTCCCATGTTTAGTGGGGAGATGAATGCGGATGAAGTCATGGAGTGGATTGAGGCTCTAAACAACTATTTTGAATACAAAGAAATTCCTAAAAGTAAGAGGGTTAAGTTTGCAAAAACTAAACTCAAAGGTGCTACCCTTACATGGTGGAATTACACCCAAGGAGAGAGAGTAAAGAATGGGAAGAATATGATCTCTTCATGGAGCAGAATGTTGGAGAGGATAAAGTCCCAATTCCTTCCATCAGACTATGAAGTACAGATCTACAAGAGGATGCAAAATCTCAAGCAAAGAGATTTGGATGTGGCTACTTACATCGAGGAGTTTCACAAATACACTCTTTGTTGTGGGTACATGGAGGATGAAAAAGCTAAGGTGGCAAGGTATCTAAATGGTTTGAGGTTCAATATTCAAGATGAGATAAGTTTATTGACCCCTAAAACTATGGAGAAGTGCTTTCAAGTGACACTAAGGGCTGAAGAGAAGATGAAGAGGAAAGGTGAGAAGCAAAATAGAGAAAGAGGTGGCAGAAATTTTAGAGGTAGGGGCAGTTTTGGGGGCAGAAATCAGTCCCAAAGAAGCCAAGGGGAATCTAGTTCCCAAGAGAATGTTGCAAGTATGGGCTTAACTGATGTTGTCATTGATGTCAACATACTTCTGTTGCATTAATGATAAGGATTAGATGAGTTGTGTCCTGAGGATATTAAGAAAATTAGTCCTATTTAGGAATAGAAAAGAACAATGAAGACAGTGAGGTAAAGATCCTAGTTAAGATGAAGATTAGAGGATGCACTTCAAAGGGTCTGGAGATATGTGTCTTGAGATGATCCAACAAAGATTTTAGAGGTCCGCATGAAGATCTGAAGAAGTTATGGCCACTTAAGTAAAACCAGTTCTGGCAGGTGTTCAGAGGTGACAGAGTGATACAGATAGGTGCGGTGAGTTCTAGAAGTGCAATAACCTATTCTGTAGATTTGGTGGAGTGTTTAGGAAGTCCATGTGAAGTGAAAACTCAATTGGTTCATGATCTGGAGGTCCGCAAGCATCTATTTGAATATGACAGTGATGACAGACTATGTTCTTGAGGTTCCGATGAAGGCGAGAATGATTTCAGTAGACAGTAGTAGTGTGGATGTTCTTGGTGATTCAGGAAAGCTTGTGGAGGTCTTTGGATTGTGTCTAATTCGTGTTGATGGTCCGCATTGAAGATTGAGCTAGTAAATGAAGAATTACTTCTGGATGATGATGTTCTTCCTAAGTATGGCCAACCGGATAAGTTACACACCCTGCGGATGATCTTGGAGATGTTCTGTGAATAATGGTGTGTTCCTAAAGGAGTATTGAAGTCTTAGATCTGTGTGGCCGACAGTGTGTTGATCTGTGTGAAGTCTTTTTGTAATAAGTCATGTTGTATTTATATATTTGCTCTGTAATGTATGCTGACTTGGATGATAATTCCTAAGTTGATGTCTTGTATAAATAAAGAGTTGTTAAGTCATTTCAAATGTATCTTGTTGAGATAAGAGTGTTGTAGAGAGGAGCAGAGCAAAAGGAAGAGTATAAGTATTGAGCTTAAATGTAACTAACTCAAGCATGGTGAAGATGCTATTCTCCAGTTCAAGTATGTGATACTTATTATTCTATAGACAGTGTATCTCTTTTAGGCAGTGAGCCCTCATTGGCATGTTCTATTTTGTTCTTTCTATTCTTCTAATAGAGAATACAATCTTGGGTTAATCACCCCATGGTTTTTCCCTTAACCAGGTTTTCCACGTCAAAATCTTGATGTCTTGTGTGTTAATGTATTTCTTCTCTTGATTTATGGATTATGTTTCCATGATTGATTTATTATTGTGCTGCTGAATTACAAAGTGGATTTAAATGTTTAATTGGAAGAAAGTTTTGAACAACTAATTCACCCCCCCTCTCAGTTGTCTACCCTAAATCTAACAATTGGTATCAAAGCTAAGTTCCTCTAAAAGAGCTTAACCACTTGAGGAGATCTAGGATGTCGTCCTACAAGAAGGATAGTCTGAAATTTGATGGAACCAATTTTACTCTTTGGAAAAGTCGTATGTAATGTCACTTGCAATGTATGGGAATGCAGTATTGGACTATGGCTTAAAAGAAGTATACTCCTCCACAGAATGATCTGAAAATCATAGATGAAATCGCAGATGCTGAAAACAATTTGCAGACTAAAGAATCTCTTCTAAGTGCCTTGTCTAATTCAAAGCTGACAAATGTTGTTGACCTACAAACTACTTTTGAGATTTGGGAAAAACTGGAACTTCTACATGAAGGAGACAAGTATGTTAAATGTGCCAAGCTACAGAGTCTGAAAGGAAAATTCAAAAATCTGAAGATGAAAATATCACTACTTTTATGCCAAGAGTAAATGAGCTTGTTTGTGGCATTAGATGTGCTGGTGGAGTCTTGGATGAAGATGAGATTGTTGGCAAAGTTCTCAGATCCCTTCCTGCTTCTTACAAATACAAGGTTACTGCCATTGAAGAATTTAGATCCTAATCAGGTATCACAAGAGTTCAATTGGTTGGCAAATTAGCTACATTTGAATTGACCGAGTTTGGAGATGCTCCCCCCAAGACTAAATCTGCATTCAAAGCTAGTGCCTCTGTAAAAGGAAAACAAAGGTTTGATTCAGGAGAGAACTCTTCAAGGAAACTATCATGGTATGAAAAAGTAAGAAAAGACCTAGAAGAAGATGAAGCAGAAGCTACTCAATTTGAAGCCCTTATTGCAAAAAGGCTACCAAGAGGATCTGGAAAGTATGAAGGGAAATTGCCTTTTAAATGTTTTAACTACAATAAGATTGGTCATTTTGCCTCAAGGTGTCTAGAAAGATTTTCAAGGCCAAATCCTAACAGATCAAGGTTCTAGAAGAATTGTTACTATGTTCATGAAGATGATGATAATGAAGGAGTAACAGATGATGAATCAGAGACAGGAAACAAATCTGGAAGTGATTGAGTGTTTATTGCCATAAAGGAAGAAGATCCAATGCTCTCTGAATCTATCAATCATAAAATTGTAGAAAGAGCTCTGGCTGCCCAAGTTGAAGAAAAGGATGATTGGGTCATTGATAGTGGATGCCAATTAACAACATAAAATATATGTCTCCTTGCACACTCCTAATTCTAGCAGGACCACATAGATCAGTATGCACAAGTTCCAACCGTCCATTTGAAAATTATTCTTTGCTCTTGAAAGAAATTTTGTTCTGTTTACCCAATTGACATTCTCTACACATGCTATCAATAGGTTTCACAAGTTTTGGAAGATCTCTCATAGATTGAGTAGAACTTATCTTGACAATCTTATTAAAATTTACAAGACACATTCTCCTATGCCATAACCAACTCTGATCAATCTGAGCAATCAAACAACTTTTGCCAGAACTACTCAAATGAAAGATGTTACCTCTAGTCTGAGTACCAGATGCAATTTCAGTTCCAGAGCTTTCCAAGATTCTGCATTTTCCATCTTTGAATCGGAGATCATAACCCTTGTCAACCAACTGTCCAACACTAAGAAGATTATGCTTCAATCCTTCCACATATAGAACATCATTAGTGTTATTCTTACCATCAAAAGAGATGGATCCTTTGCCACAGATTCTACTAGCTGAGTTGTCTCCCAATTTCACAATTCCACCTTCATATTTTTCAAAGCTTATAAACTTACTTTTCTCACCAGTCATATGATGAGAACATCCACTGTCAATTACTCATTCATCTTTTTCTACAACCTGAGCAGCCAAGGCACTTTCCACATTTGTACAGCTAGCAAAATCAGTAGGTACCGGATCTTCTTCTTTGATAGCAATGAACACCCAATCATTTTCAATGGAATCTCCATGATCAAACTCATCATCTATGACTCCTTCTTCACCATCTTCTTGGACATAGTAGCATTTCTTCTAAACTCTAGACCTATTAGGGTTTGTCTTTGAACCCCTCTCCGGACATCTTGAGGCAAAATTACCAATCTTATTACAAGCAAAACATTTGAATAGCAACTTTCCTTCACACTTACCAGATCCTCTTGGCAATCTTTTGGCAAAAAGGGCTTCAAGTTCACTAGACTCAGTTTCATCATCTTCAAGATCCTTCCTTGTCTTGGCGAACCTATTTGATCTTCTTGAAGAGCTTTCACCAGGCTCATACCTTTGTTTTCCATGAATACTAGCTTTAAATGCAGATTCAGACTTAGGAAGAGAATCACCAAACTCACTCATTTCAAATGCTGAAAGTTTACCAACCATCTGATCTCTTGTAACAGTTGTCACAGTCCTGATTTCTTCAATGGTAGCATCTTTATGCTTGTAGGCTGGAGGTAACGATCTGAGCACTTTGGCAACAATCTCTGATTCATCCAATATTCCACCAGCACACCTTATACTGCTCACAAGTTCATTCACTTTTAGCATGTATGAAGTAATATTTTCATCTTCACTCATCCTTAAGCTTTCATATCTACCCTTCAGGCTTTGTAGCTTGGCACATTTGACATATTCATCACCTTCATGCAGGGTTTTCAACTTCTCCCAGATTTCATATGCGGTCTTCAATTCTAATACATTTGTCATTTTTGTATCAGCAGGGCACTCAACAAGGCTTCTTTAGCTTGGATGTTGTTCTCAGCATCTTTGATTTCATCTAGAGTTGTAAGACCTTTTTATAGAATCTTATACTCATTCTCAGTTATTGACCAGTAGGCATCACCCATACATTGCAAATGACACTGCATACGCATCTTCCATAGAGTGTAATTTGTTCCATCAAATCTCAGACTGTCCTTCTTGTAAGTCACCATTCTAGATCTCCTCAAGCAGTCAAGCTTCTTTCAGAGGAACTTGGCTCTGATACCAATTGTTGGAATTAGGCCAGACAACTAAGAGGGGGGGTGAATCAGTTGTCCACAAAAATAACCTTTTCTTCCTTTTAATCTTCTTTCACAACTTAAAAATAGATTGATGATGTAAACATTAAAGGATGAAACAATAACACATGAGCAGAAACAAAATTAACATGATTGACACCTAGATTTTTAATGTGGAAACCTAGTTAAGCGAAAACCACGGTGGGGGTTAACCCACAATATTTGTACCCTATTAAAAGTACTTAAAAATGGGAAGGCACTTGCCTTTAGGTGCACTGCCCAGAGCTCACTGCCTACAGAAATTTATGTTTAATATAGAAGGAAATAGCTAAGAAATAGCATCTTCTCCGTGCCTAGTTTAGTCTCATTGAATGCTCAAACTTCTGCTCCTCTTCCAAATACTTCTTCACTATCACTTCATCCTTTACTGTTCTTATTTCTCTGCTCCTCTTCTCTACTTTGCTTCTGATCCTTTCTTGGGATTTGATTATTTGGCACAAGGATGATTTTCCACAACTCATCAACAAGTATTTATATGCTTCATCAACCTTGGAATAAACATCAAGGTCAGAACTACAAACATCTGACTTAATGTGAATCACTAAGTTGTCGGCAAACATAACTGGGAGTCAAATCTTCCTCAATCAATACGCCACGCTCCATAGAATTGCTCTTAGATCATTTGCAACACGCTTGAATCATTTGGTCGGCCAAGACTGGGAAGAATAGTAACACCAGGGAAGAAATCTTCAACAACGAGCTCAATCTTCAATGCGGACCTCCAACACAACAAGCGCATGATCCAGAGACCTCCACAAGCACATTGAATTCAACAAAGACATCTGCACTCCTCCAAATCATCAGAATCACTTGCATCTTCTTCCGAAACCTCAAGAACACTATCTACCATGACTGTCACACTAGAAATATTGCTTGTAGACCTCCAAACAATGAACCACTTGAGTTGATGATACACACTGACTTCCCAAATATGCCTCTAGAACTGTAAATCGTAATATTTCAATGTGGAGCAATCTAGACCAATTTATTGTCACTCTGTCTCATCTGAACTCATCAAAACCCAGTTCTACTCAAATGGCCATAGCTTCTTCAAATCTTCATGCGAACCTTTCAAATCTTAACTTGAGCTACTTCAGACAATCCTCTACACAGACATATGGTCTGCATACATTGATCTTCATTAATTTTCTCAATATCCTCAACTTTCTAGTCTTCTAAACATGAAACAAAATAGGATACAGTTGACACCAATGATAACAAGGATATGTTGACATCAATGACAACACCGATTAGGCACATATTGCAACAATTTGTGGAAGGCCTTGAGAAAAATAGTCTTGTTCCTTAATTTAGTGAAGATTAAGCACTAAGAGAAAGGAAAAAAGGTGGTGATAAAATTGCATACTACAGTCTGTGTTTTTAAAAGTGAAGTATGCATGTTTTTTTTTAAAAAGGTCATGTACAAGATTTTGGGTAGGATGAGATAGTAGATATGTATTGGAAAAGCTTAAAATTTTGTAAAAAGAATTTCAAATTTGCCATGAGTAACTACAAAGTTGATAGGAGAAGGTTTTTGTAGGCATAAAAAAATTGTGTCATCAATTTATGTATCCGTATGTGGATCCAGATACAACAATATGTAATATACAGCCACATTTATGTTATCAAAGAGGCTTTGTCATGGAAAGATATAGAGCCATTAATTTTAGTAATATTTATGGTTTTCCAAACCATATCCCACAAAAAATTAGAGATCAAATTCCAAAGTTCAATAGTGATAAGTCCAAATCAGTTGATAAGCATTTACAAGATTTTTGTGATTTAATGGGAGATTATGAAGTAGATGTAGAGGATGTTGTCATGAAATTATTTGTTCAGTCCTTAAAAGAAGATGCTAGAGATTGGTTTATAGATTTGCCTTCCCACTACATCTCCTAGAAAGACCTCAAAATGGCTTTTGTAGAATAGTTTGGGGAAAGGATTGATGTTAGCCTATTTATTAGTAAGCTTATTAATATTGAAAAGGATGAGAAGGAATAAGATTTTCCAAAATGATAAGGGACATCCCTGAAAATACTAGACCAAATGATGCTGTGTTTAGTTATATATCTAGGTGCATTTAATGAAGAAGTCAACTATCTTTTGAGAGATAGGAATCCTACTACTATGTGACAAGCATATTCTATGGCTATGGATATTGATAATAATTT
Organism: Cunninghamia lanceolata; assembly: GCA_027924645.1. Lineage (NCBI taxonomy): Eukaryota > Viridiplantae > Streptophyta > Pinopsida > Cupressales > Cupressaceae > Cunninghamia > Cunninghamia lanceolata. Next base: position 5,587,650 of record BSBN01000437.1, read on the forward strand.
AAAGCATATGAGGGTAAGAGAATATGAATTTGCAAACTATGAATTCTGTTGTAATGTATGGATCCAATAATATTGTCATCTACTAGGATTGCAAAGACCTAGATCTTTCAGTTGAATTATCCTTTGATCATTCAAGAGACAATGATTTGGTTGCCACATATGAACCAAAAAATAATACTCAACATTTGAGTAATGAAGTGAGGAATGTTTCTTACAATATTTTGAAAAATAAATGTGATAAAGATGAGAACATACATGAAACCATTACTTATTTTGAATCTCCTAGTCAAGAAGAAATGAGGTGTTTGAGTTCTCAGCCTAATAAGATAGCCAAAGGAATAGATAATGTTCAAACATATGGGGAATGTATGCTAATGTTAAATAGAGTCAGATCATACCCCTGTAATGGATGGATCTATTTATTTTGTCAGTTATATAAATGATGAAAAGGATTCTCACTCTCAGAATTGCTCTCTGGAAATAAAAATGGAATCTCTTGTTGGTGTGAATTGTTGTGAAGGAACATACTTACCCATGGATAGTGAGACCTCATTTCCTAATAAGTCATCTAGATATGAACATAAATATGAAGTTGAATCAGTTGTTACCAATAGCATAGAAAGTGATAATCACTTATCTGTATATTATTCTCAGGGTTGTGATAATTTTGAGTTTGTGTTAAGGATATGAGTTATCAGGGTAGTGGAGAAGAAGAGTGTATGACAAAAATGGACATAAGGCACAACCCACTTTATGATGAACCTCTGGATCACCCAAAGGTAATAAATAGTGATATTTATTGGTGCAGAGATAATCCAATCTTTGTAGAGAGCCCTAAGGATGCATGATTTGAAGAGTCTGAAGAAGATTCCCTAGAGTCTGATAAATGCAGGGGTACTATTGAAACTACTCAAATAAGTGGTTCCCTCTTGAAGAGTGACCTTATTATGTCTAAGGATGAGCTTCCATTATCAGGCACTAGGGCATATGATGGAATTGATGATTTATCAAGACTGAATAAATATAAGTCAGTATCACTTCAGTCTGAGGTGATGCCTATGGGTAAATAGTTTTTGTGTGAAAGGTAAAACTTAGAAGATCACCCAATTGATACATTTCAATTTTTTAGCATTGATCAATATGATTCATTAGACACAAAGGTAGAATATGACCTCAAGCCAATGAAACAACACATTGGGGAAGTTCAAGGAGGCATTGCTTATGAATGTTTTAGGTTTGATTTATGTGTGGTAGGTGAAGATGATGATGCCAATGCAAATCATTCAGTGGATTATGAGTGTTTTCACTTCCCAATACTGCCTAATAGGCTTAATGGTGACTAGGAAAATAATTATTCAAATTATTACAGTTGGCTTGATATGATGGATCCATATGTTACTCTAAGAATTTGTGAAGAATTTTCAAATTAGTGTTTGGCTATCAAAATCAGAGAGGCATAAGACGAGTTGGAATAACATGTCCAAAAGCTTTGTGGGTATTCATATTAGAAACCAGATAAATGATGATGCTACTTCCAAATTTGGCCTAAAGCAAACATTGAAAAATAAAATCTTTGACAGAGGCAGGTATCATTTTCCCTTTTGAGATGGCTTTGGGCCATCATGCTATTAAGGTGTATGTTTGGTTGTGTTCTGTGGTCTACTTCTCTAGAGATCTTCTATGTTCTTGCTTTGTTCTGATAGAACAAATGTCCCCAACTAGAGTCACTGGTAGGACTCTAATAAATTTTCCTGGTTCTTTCCTTTGGCCTTGTTTCAAAAAACCTAAAGTCTGAGAATACTTTGCTAGGGTTCTAGTGTTCAAAATATTGAATAAATTCTTGTCCTAACATCTAAAACCCTAAACCCTAGAGACCTATGAAAGCAATGAATTACCTTTTTTTATATTCTTCAATTGACCACTTCATTGCCAGTCATCAAGTTGTTACCTTATGTCTAGGGCATCGTTCCTTTATCGGCCCCATTCCTTTTTGCTACCACCTATTACCCACGCTTTAATTTTTACCCATGTGCCTTGGTTTTAAGTCAACCCCCTTAATGAAATTTGTGGTCCCTTTTCCCTAGTAGAACTAATGTTGTTTTTAAGGAATGCATGTGGTCGGGTCCCATTTGTTATTTGCTCGATGAAAAGATGACAAGTGGCTTGTTTTGACTAGATTCTGCTATTCCGTGGAGATTATAATATTATTAATAAAGACAATAGCGGAACGACAGAAAGATGACATGTGGTAGGCTCTTATACATTCCACTGATCCTTAGCGATGGGCCCATAGAGTGCTTGCGGAATTGTGGAAGAGTGCCATGTGTTTTTCCTTCAAGAAAGGTGGAAAGTGTACGTCAGCTCTCGTGTTATGTAGAAGGTTTTCCATGGTATGTGGGATATTTTTATAGGGGTTTCTCCATGCCACATAGTACAATCTAGATGGTTTCTGCCATTCCACGGATCTTCATCTCCAGCCAAATCTTACCAGTATGGAAGCAAAGAAAACTACCATGTAGGCATTATTTGCCTTTTATTCTTAACAGTATAGCTAGGGTGGTGGTTCAGGTAGCATTCTCTCATTGGTTCGTGCTCTTTTTACATGAATGATGTGGTTTCTCTTTTTATTGACTGTATATCCACTATTAATTTAGATCATTTGTCATAAAAATCAACGGCCTACTTTCAAATCAGAGAGATGAAGTGGTAGCACGTAGTAAACAATGCACCAATGCTAGAATGGCTTTTCCAAGCATGCGCTGAGTTTTCATCACCACCATTGCATGCAGGGATGTAAATGCTTGAGGATTGATAGGAGTTAGAATTGACTCTTGGGGATTTGTGTCTAGGCTTGAAGGGATCTTTCGCTTGCTTTATAGTGAGTTTTTGACAGGGTAAATTTCTTAAAATGGAATTAAATACTAAAACCAAGAAAACTAATTTGGTGGCCTCATTGTAGGAATTGATATTTATAGTTATTTCAAGTTATGTGACATCAATGTGATGGTGAAACACTGTCTATTTTTCCTTTCCTGACAAAATTGGTGAATCATCAAAAGATTTCCATTTATAACCAATATGCCATGGAAGTGACTGAAATGAATTGATCAGGGAAGTACTAGAGTGTGGGGACTATTGCTAATTTTCTATAAATAGGTGCCTCTATCGTTACTTTGTATACTATTCCTTTTGTGCAGATAATATGGATACTCACCTTTTTAGTATGCTCTATCTGTTGCCTTGTTCTATAGGATTTTCTTCTCTATTTTCTTTGTTGATGCTATGTTCTTACAAGATTAAGAAATTATAAAATTTTCTTATGGAATAGGAGGTAATGGAAAAATTAAGGAAGCATGGTAGAAGGCATCAAAGTCTTGTAAACCCTTGTTTTCTCCTTGTTTTCATCCTGATGAGGGATTTGAATCCTAGTCTAGCAACTCCATTAATGCCCTATTAATGTGAGTTTCCAGATTAGTATTTCAGGTAGAGGGGCATCATTATTCCCTCTTCCCCTCCCTCATTGTTATAGTTCCTAACAAAGCATCAACTCTAGTTGAGGGAGTGTTGCCCCCTGGATGAAACAATTGGGAGTTGAGGAGGGAAATTTGACTATTGTTGTTGTCTTCCTAGCTAGACTTTTGGCATGACCAAAACTAGCTTTGTGTGGCTCCCTCAGATTTTTGGGTAGCTGAGGTGGTTGGAAACCTCTACTCATAAGTTGAGGGATCACATCTCTATGCCTGGAGCGTGGAATAATAAGGGGGACTCTAGTTTTTGGAGGTTCCTTATATAGTTGTACCTTGCAGGTTGTCTCACTTCTATGTGTGTGGTTAGAGAGGCAGAGCAAAGGATACTTGTATTGGGAACAAGTATCTGGAAATCAAAGGTAGAAAAACTAAAAGAGCATCTAGAAAAATTCTAACTGTCAACATCATGGCCTAACTCCCCGCCAAGAGTGAAGAAGCATACATAACAAAATCAATTCTTCCTATCTGTTGGAGAAAATGGTTTGTTACAAAGACACGCCTATTTGATTAAAGGCAATTATATTTGTATCCCACAGTTGTAACAAATTTTCAAATGAAAATATGACATCTATCATAAGGGCCTGAAGCTTGTGTGCTCCCTTATTCCTATAAAAGGGAATTCAGGGCCTATTACAAGGGGTTGGTTCTAGTACATACTTTCCAAATAGAATCTGAAGTATGGGGATCAATCAAACATTCGGGAGAAGTTTTTGTATCATACTGCATAGCAATAGAATTGGTTTCCCTAGTTTAGGTGTTATTTGAGTACAAAGTTTGATATACTTGCAAAATCTTTTGTTAAGCAGTATCTGTTCATAGCATAAATATATTTTCAAAATTTTAGGCTATACTATCTCCTATACATGTACTCTTTACTGCATTTATGAATAAAATTTGATCAAGGATCATTCTATTCATCATCACAGTCTTTCCTATGTAGGTGTATTCATCTTATGGCTTTTACTCAAGTAGTAAATTCAATGCTTTAAGGGAATATTGAATTTTGCAAATGTCTACAAGGATTCCTAAGTAGAGTTAGTCTAGAAATTGATTCAAGTATAATAGTGTAATGCATTATTCTATTGTTCATAGTGAACTAAGAAAATACTGATCATAATAGGTTTTTATTTTATATCTATTTGACTATGTAACCCAAGAACTAGGCACCGATCCTTTGTGAATGTTGTCTTGATACATCTCTTGGATCATTCATATTAAAATTAAAGTGAAGTTCATTTATATATTAAGTTTGTAATGTTATCCCAATGTTCTCTTTCAAAGAATTATGCTAAAGCTTGAGAATCTAGCCCATTATTCTATTATATCAGTAATTTTTTAAGCATCTTAGAGAGAACATATCTATTTTGAGAAAAGTATTTTGAAGAAAATAGCAAAAGATCTAAAGTAAAATACTATTAGGATCTCCCTCCTAGGTTTTACAGAGCTTGAAGTGCAGAGGAAAAGGATTAAATCCACTTTTCCTATTCATTGGCCAATCCCTCAAGGCAAATCAACCATTAGAATTGGCTATTCTATAGATTGCCCTTTGAGATCAGGTTGGGAATTTAAAACAACCAATAGATCTGATGGGAGATGCAGATGGAACAACAAGGCTAATAATTGAGAATTTGCATGAATAGTTCTTTTAGCTACAGGAGGAAAAATTGAAGATAATAATGAAGTACTGTAATCTTCGATACATTGTAAGTGCAAGACTTACATCTTTGATTGGAATTTTGATTGATGCAGAGAAGATGTTACAATAGAATCTGGTACCTAGTTCTCCTAAAGAAGGTGAAGAATTATATGTGAAGCTTGAGAATAAATGTGGAGTACTTGCCTTTGCTAAAAAGGAATGTGAAATAGAAAAGGAGGATCTAGAGGCACACCTTGCAAAATTAAAGGACTCCAATCAAGGCAATATAGCCTCCTCAAGCTAAGTTGTACATTTTTTTTTTATGTAAATAATTTTTCTTACTACAATATACATATTTGGAGTATATATTTTTGATAACCTTGTTAAAAAGAGTCTTTCAGATGTAAATTGTTGAGTATAAGGGTGAAGCAGTAAGGGGGAGTCAGTCTCATGTACATATAGACATATCTTCATAAGGGGAGAAATATACTTGTCACTAGGGAAGTTTGATATTGAGGGCCCCTTTACCCTTGATGTCAAAGGGGGAGAAGAGTGGAGAAGCTTAAGTAGTGTTGCCATCAATGACAAAGGGGGAGATTGTTGGAAGTTTGTCATTGAAGTCTATGTGTTGGAAACATGACCTAAATGGAGAGACTAATGGATATAACAGAACATGATAGTATATGGTGTTGCCATTAATGGGAACCCATTTTAGGGAAGCATAAGTGTTGGTCCAGAGAAGACCAAGGTACCAATTATTCTGCAGATTTGTCTAAGTCCCGGAGTATTGTCTTCAGTGTTCAGGGAACCAACTTTTTGGTCTGCATTGCTTTGCTATGAAGAATCTTGTCATGCGGTTGTAAGTTAATCTTGTTACATATTGAAGAAGTCTATATCCAAAGTTTCAAGTCTTGAAGTCCTCTGCAGTAGAAGATAGAGTTGACAGAGTATCGAACTCTTTAATGATAGTGTAATGGTAGTATTAGTGGTATGTTGGAATGCTCCGCATTCCACCGCAAATGAATATTGTGCTATACGATTTTGAGAATAAGATTATAGATGTCAGAGATATGTGTTCTCCTAGTGGTAATCATTTTGGTGGTCCACAACATTGAGTTCTGAAAAAACAATTGGTTCATTCTAATGTTACTTCACCAATGGTGCCAAGCCAAAAATTTTGAGGTTGTGCGGAGTTGAATTATGTATGGAGTAGAATTATGGGAATAATTATAGGTTATGCCGACCTATCTTAATGTGTTACATGCTTTGATTTTCTTCGCAAAGCATATGGGATTGAGTTTTGTGTTGATAGGTCAATAAGTCACACAGTACATCTATCATGCTGACCTGTTTGATGTTGTGCTTGTTTGCAGTATATAAACAAGATTGATTTCTTGTGTGAAGTGGGCATGTGGTGATGAAAAATAACTAAGTATGTGTGTGAGAAAAAATTGGTGCAGAGAAAAGAAATATAAGATTGTGGTGAAGATGAAGTGTGTTAAGTCAATTTTTTGAGCTTCAGTGGAACTGTATCTTCAACATAAGTTAGATGCATTACTAGCAGTTTATATTTGGCAGTGAGCCACCCCTTGTCTATGTCTTTCTATTCAGGATAGTGAGTCCTTTGGCAATGAGCCACCTGTAGTGAGCACTTCTCTTTTGGCCAATGAGTCCACCATTTGTATCAACTTGTAACCAGTTGCATTATAATATATTGTGATCTAATCCTCACTATGGTTTTTCCCTTTTTGGGTTTTCCACGTAAAAATTTGGTGTTCATGTGCTATGTATTTTGATGGTTGCTTTCATGCTTTCCTTTCTTACTACAAATTAAATATACCATGTGGAATAAATGTTTAAATACTTAAGTGGTTTCAGAGAATACTGATTCACCCCCCCCTCTCAGTATTCCAGGTGTTCAACAAATTCTTCAAACCCATAGGGACTAGGTTGTATTTTATGCATTGACTAGTATTCAAGATGATGTATTTTGCATGGAAGTTATAAAATAACCTTATTCTATCATATTCCATCTCCATATATTCTAATATTTTAGAATCATATGCCAAATCCATTGTTCATCACCTTGGTTCAAACTTGTGGGTGTGGAATTGATCCAAGTAACTTTTGGACATGAAGATCTAAAGCTTAAGCTCATTTGTCAGCTCTGAATCAGATAAGGCACTTAGTAGAGCTTCTTTAGCCCGAAGATTGTTTTCAGCATCTCTGATTTCATCTATAGTTCTCAGACCATTCTGTGGAGGAACATACTCCTTTGAAGCCATGATCTAATATTGCATTCCCATACATTGCAAGTGACATTCCATGTGGCTTTTCCAAAGAGTGTAATTGGTTCCATCAAACCTCAGACTATCCTTCTTGTAGGATGACATCCTGGATCTCCTCAAGCAGTTAAGCTCTTTTAGAGGAACTTAGCTCTAATACCAATTGTTAGAATCAAGATAGACAACTGAGAGGGGGGGTGAATCAGTTGTCTCAAAACTTTCTTCCTATCAATCACTTAAATCCTTCTTGTAATTCAACAGCATAATAATAAATTAATCATGGAAACTTAATGCAACAATTCAAGAGCAGAAACACATTAACACATATGACACCAGGATTTTAATGTGGAAAACTTGGTTAAGGGAAAAACCATGGGGTGACTAACCCAAGATTGTATTCTTTGTTAAAAGAATAAGAAGAACAAAATGGCACATGTCAATTAGGGTTCACTGCCTGAGCACACTGCTCATAAGAGACCAACTGCCTACAGGAGATACAATGTCTATAGAATAATATATATTACATACTTGAACTGAAGAATAGCATCTTCATCATGCTTGAGTCAGTTCCATTTAAGCCCAATACTTCTGCTATGCCTTTCACTCTACTCCTCTCTACCACACTCTCATCTCCACCAAGATACATTTGAAATGACTTCACAACTTCTTATTTATACAAAACATTTGACTTTGGGATAATCATCCAAGTCAGCATACATTACAGAGCACATACATAAATACAACATGACTAATTACAAAAAGACTTCACGCGGATCAACACACTGTCGGCTACACAGATCTGAGACTTCAATATTCTTTGAGGAACATGCCATGCTTCACAGAACATCTTCAAGATCATCCGCAAGATGTGTAACTCATCTGGTTGGCCAAACTTAGGAAGAACATCATCATCTGGAAGTAATTCTTCAATTACGAGCTCAATCTTCAATGTGGACCACCAACAAGAACTAGACACAATCTAAAGGCCTTCACAAGCTTGCCTGAATCACCAAGAACATCCACACTACTGCTTACTGAAATCTTTCTCTCCTTCATCTGGAACCTCAAGAACACAATCTGTCATCATTGTCATATTGGAATAGATGCTTGTGGACCTCTAGACCATGAACTAATTGAGTTGTCAATTCACATTGACTTCCTAAACACTCCACCAAATCCACAGAACAAGATATTTCATTTCTGGATCTCACTGGACCTATCTGTGTCACTCTGTCACCTCTGAACATTTGCCAGAACCGGTTTTACTCAAGTGGCCATAACTTCTTCAAATCTTCATGCGGACCTCTCAAATCTTTATTGGATCATCTTAAGACACATATCTACAAACCCTTTAATGCGCATCCTCTAATCTTCATCTTAACTGGGATCTTTACCTCACTATTTTCACTATTCTTCTTTGTTCCTGATAGAACTAATTTTCTCAAGATCCTCAGCATACAACTCATCCAATCCTTATCATCAATGCAATAGGAGTATGTTGACATCAATGACAACACCTGTTAGGCCCATACAACAACAAAGGTACTACTGACAATAATCTTTACTTCAAGATTGATCATGAGCACATTCTGATTATTGAGGTATTTGTTGATGATATCATTTTTGGTGGAAATGAGAATATGTACAAAACATTTGCTGATCAAATGAAGAGTGAATTTGAGATGTCCATGTTTGGTGAAATAAATTTCTTCTTAGGTCTGCAAATCATTCAGTTAGATAAAGGTATCTTCATATATCAATCTAAGTATGTGAGAGAATTGTTGAAAAAGTTTGGAATGGAAGATTCAAAGCCAGTGGATACACCCATGGTAACCAGATGTAAGTTGAATAAAGATGATGACTCCCCTAAGGCAAATTAGAAAAGGTATAGATCAATGATTGGAGGACTACTCTATCTGACTCAGACCAGACTTGATATCATGAATGCAGTTGGACTTGTTGCTAGATTTCAAGCTGATCCTAGAGAATCCCATGTTGTAGCAGTCAAAAGAATTTTTAGATATCTCAAAGGGACACTTGATTATGGCTTACAGTATCCCAAGGATAATAACTTAACTCTTTATGCTTACATAGATGCTGATTGGGCAGGAGATGTGGATGATAGGAAAAGTACTATTGGTGGTGCATTCTTCTTGGGAAGGAGATTGGTTACTTGGATGAGCAAAAAGAAAGAGGCAATATCTCTGTCTATTACAGAGGCAGAGTATATAGTAGAAACAAACAATTGTACTCAAGTCCTATGGATGAAGTGAATGTTGAAAGACATTAGAATTGTGTTTGAGGAGCCTGTTACAATTTTCTGTGATAATTCAAGTGCAATAAGCATCTCAAAGAATCTAGTGTTGCATTCAAAGACAAAGCATAAATCAATCAAGTTTCACTTCTTGAGAGAGAAGGTTAATGAGAATGAAGTCAGATTGTAGATAATTTTGAGTATCTTAGAGAGAAGTTAGGGGTTATTACCCCTCCTAATCAGAACTAAGATGCACTAGGGTGCATCAGTCCGGTGGAATTCACAGTCATATCTTCTGATCTAGATTGATGTTAAGAGATACTACTCAGGGGGAGTAGTCAGTATACAAATTGTAAGATTAGTCTGAAACAAAAAGGGGGAGAAAAGGTTGCAAATATGTGCCCTTTGCCATTGATGTCAAAGGGGGAGAGAAGTCATGTGAAAAACTAGTTACTGATAAAAGGGGGAGCTGTAAGGAAAAATGGTTACAGGTGTAATAAGAGAAAGGGGGATAAGTTCTTGTCTTGACAGTTGAATCAATTTTTCGCATCATATGTTGCCATCAATTACAAAGGGGGATATTGTTGCAATATGTACCTAATCATTGTTGTAATTGATGTCAACATATCCTTGTTGCCATTGGTGTCAACTATATCCTATTTTGTTGCCTATTTAGAAGACTGGAATGTTGACGATATTGAGAAAATTAATGAAGATTAATGTATGTGGACCATATGTCTATGTAGAGGTTTGTCTGAAGCAGCTCCAGTTAAGATTTGAAAGGTTCACATGAAGATTTGAAGAAGCTATGGCCATCTGAGTAGAACCAGGTTTTGTTGTGTTCAGATGAGATAGAGTGAAAGTAAATTGGTCTGGATTGCTCTGCATTGAAATATTATGATTTGCAGTTCTACATACATGTTTGGGAAGTCAGTGTGTATCATCAACTCAAGTGGTTCATGGTTTGGAGGTCCACAAGCAATCTTTCTAGAATAGTCATGGTAGACATTGTTCTTGAGGTTCTAGAAGAAGATGCAAGTGATTCTGATGATTTAGAGGAGTGTGGATGTCTTTTTTGAATTCAATGTGCTTGTGGAGGTCTCTGGATCGTGCGCCTACTGTGTTGGAGGTCCGCATTCAAGATTGAGGTAATTGTTGAAGATTTCTTCCTTGGTGTTACTATTCTTCCCAGTCTTGGTCGACTAGATGATTCAAGCATGTTGCAGATGATCTAAGAGCAATTCTATGGAGTGTGGCATGTTGATTGAGGAAGATTTGAGTCTGAGTTATGTTTGGCCAATAGCTTAGTGATTCGCATTAAGTTAGATGTTTGTAGTGCCGACCTTGATGTTCATTCCAAGGTTGATGAAGCATGTAAATACTTGTTGATGAGTTGTGGAAAATCATCCTTATGCAAAATAATCAAATCCCAAGAAAGGATCAGAAGTAGAGCAGAGAAGAGGATGAGTAGAGAAACAAGAACAATAAAGGATGAAGTGATAGTGAAGAATTATTTGGAAGAGGAGCAGAAGTTTGAGTATTTAATGAGACTGCACTAGGCATGAAGAAGATGCTAGTTCTCAGTTATTTCCTTTTGTATTAAACATAAATTTCTATAGGAAGTGAGCCTCTTTTAAGCAGTGAGCTCTAGGTAGTGCGCCTGAAGGCAAGTGCCTTCCCATTTTTAAGTACTTTTAACAGGGTACGAATCTTGTGGGTTAACCCCCACTGTGGTTTTCCATTAACCGGGTTTCCACGTTAAAAATCTTGGTGTCAATTGTGTTAATTTTGTTTCTGGTCATGTGTTATTGTTTCATGCTTTAATGTTTACATCATCAATATGTTTGTAAGTTGTGAAAGAAGATTAAAAGGAAGAAAAGGTTAATTTTGTGGACAACTAATTCACCACCCCCCTCTCAGTTGTCTAGCCTAATTCCAACACAAATAACCTTTCAACATAAAAGTATCTTTTGTAGCCAAATGCAAAATACTTGGAGGTTTGTTTAGAAGTTGTTGCAAATCCTTTCCCTGATTGGAAAACCAAGAGAACTAAAGTATTCTTCTCACTTTCATCAGGTTCTTCTTCATAGAGTCACCACCTATTTTCTCAGAGGACCGAACTTAAAAAGCACAAAGTTCTTTAAACTTATTTTCATTCTGGGTCTTCTCCAATAGTAGAGTCATACATAAATTCTTCTTTGATCAACAAGCTAGGAGAACATCAAAGTTGCCACCCTTTACAAGGAATAATAATGATAATGCACTTATGCAAACTCTAAATACCCCTAACAAACTACTGGACAAATCTTGACAAGTTATAGACTAGTTCCCCAATAGAGTTGCCAATTTGTTGGTTGTTTAAATTCCCAACCTGATCTCAAAGGGCAATCTATAGAATAACCAATTCTAATGGTTGATTTGCCTTGAGGGATTGGCCAATGAATAGGAAAAGTGGATTTAATCCTTTTCCTCTACACTTCAGGCTTTGCAAAACCTAGGAGGGTGATCCTAACATTATTTTACTTTAGATCTTTCGCTATTTTCTTCAAAATACTTTTCTCAAAATAGATATGTTCTCTCTAAGATGCTTACAAAATTACTGATATAATAGAATAATGGGCTAGATTCTCAAGCTTTAGCATAATTCTTTACAAGAGAACATTGGGATAACATTACAAACTTAATATATAAATGAATGTCACTTTAATTTTTAATATGAATGATTAAGGAGATGTATCAAGACAACATTCACAAAGGATCGGTGCCTAGTTCCTAGGTTACATAGGCAAATAGATATAAAATGAAAACCTATTATGATCAGTATTTTCTCAGTTCACTATGAACAATACAATAATGCATTACACTATTATACTTGAATCAATTTCTGGACTAACTCTACTTAGGAATCCTTGTAGACATTTACAAAATTCAATATTCCCTTAAAGCATTGAATTTACTACTTGAGTAAAAGCCATAAGATGAATACACATACACAGGAAAGACTGTGATGATGAATAGAATGATCCTTGATCAAATTTTATTCATAAATGTAGTAAAGAGTACATGTATAGGAGATAATATAGCCTAAAATTTTGAAAATATATTTATGCTATGAATTGATACTACTTATCAAAAGATTTTGCAAGAATATCAAACTTTGTACTCAAATAAGACCTAAAATAGGGAAACCAATTCTATTGCTATGCACTATGATACAAAAACTTCTCGCATACATTTGATTGATCCCCATACTTTATAATCTATCTGGAAAGTATGTACTAGAACCAACCCCTTGTAACAGGGCCTAAATTCCCTTTTATAGGAATAAGGGAACACACAAGCTTCAGGCCATTATGACATATGTCATATTTCATTTGACAATTTGTTACAACAGTGGGATACAAATATAACTATCTTTAATCAATTAGGCATGTCTTTCTAACAACTCATTTTCTCCAACATACAGAAACAACTGGTTTTGTTATGTATGCTTCTTCACTCTTGGCGGGGAGTTAGGCCATGATGTTGACGGTTAGCATTTTGCTAGATGCTCTTTCGGTTCTGCCACCTTTGATTTCCAGATACTTGTTCCCAGTACAAGCATCCTCTTCTCTACCTCTCCAACCACGCACATAGAGGTGAGAAAACATGCAAGGAACAACTATATAAGGAGGCTTCAAAAACTAGAGTCCCCCTCATTATTCCACACTCCAGGCATAGGGATGTGATCCCTCAACTTATGAGTAGAGGTTTCCAACCACCTTAGCTACCCAAAAATCTAAGGGAGCCACACAAAGTTAGTTTTGGTCATGCTAAAATTCCAGCTAGGAAGGTAGTAGTAGTAGTCAAATTTCCCTCCTCAACTCCCAATTGTTTCATCTAGGGGGCAACACTCCCACAACTAGAGTTGATGCTTTTTTAGGAACCATAACTCTGAGGGAGGGGAATAGGGAATAATAATGCCCCTTTGCCTAAAATTCTAATCTGGAAACTCACATTAACAAGGCATTAATGGAGTTGGCAGACTAGGATTCAAATCCCTCATCCGGATGAAAACAAGGGTTTACAGGAGTTTGATGCCTACCACTATGCTTCCTTAATTTTTCACTACCTCCTATTCCATAAGAAAATATTCTAATTTCTTAATCTTGTAATAGCATAGCTTCAACCATGAAAATAGAGAAGAAAATCCTACAGAACGAGGCAACAGATAGAGCATACTAAAAAGGTGAGTATCCATATTATCTAGATAGAAGGAATAGTATACAAAGTAATGACAGAGGCACCTATTTATAGTGAATTAATAATAGTTCCCACACTCTGGTACTTCCCTGATCAATTCATTTCAGTCACTTCCATGGAATATTGGTTATAAATGGAAATATTTTGATGAATCTTCACCAATTCTGCCAGGAAAGGAAAAATAGACAATGTTTCTCCATCACATTGATGTCACATAACTTGAAATAACTACAAATATCAATTCTTGCAATGAGGCCACCAAATTAGTTTTCTTGGTTTTAGTATTTAATTCCATTTTAAGTAATTTACCCTATCAAAAAACTGCCATAAAGAAAATGAAAGATCCCTTCAAGCCTGAACACAAATCCCCAAGAGTCAATTCTACCTCCTGCCAATCCTCAAGCATGTACATCCCCTCATACAGTGGTGGTGATAAAAGCTTAGTGTACACTTGGAAAGCCATTCCAACATTAGCGCATTGTTTACTACATGCTGCCACTTCATCTCTCTAATTTGAAAGTGGGCCTTTGATTTTTATGACAAATGATCTGAATTGATAGTGCATATACAATCAATAAGAAGAGAAACCCCAGATCATCTATGTAAAAAGAGCACGAACCAATGAGAGAATGCCACCTAGACTGCCACACTAGCTATATTGCTGAGAAGAAAAGGCAAATAATACCTACATGACAATTTTCCGCGCTTCCACAATGGTAAGATTTGGCTGGAGATGAAGATCCATGGAATGGTGGAAACCGTCTAGATTGTGCCATGTGGCACTGAGAAAACCCTTTCAAAATAACCCGTATACCATGCAAAACCTACCACATAACACGGGAGTTGACGTACACTTTCCACCTTTCTTGAAGGAAAACACATGGCACTCTCCTACAATTCTGCAAGTGCTCTATGGGCCCACCATTGAGGATCAACAAAAAGGCGAAACATATAAGAGCCCACCACATGTCATCTTTTTGTCGTTCCGCTGTTGTCTTTATTCATAATAGTATAATCTCTATGGAATAGTGGAATCCAATCAGAATAGGGCACCTGTCATCTTTTCATCGAGCAAATAACAAATGGGACCCGGCCACATGCATTCTTTAAAATCAACATTAGTTCTACTAGGGAAAAGGGGGCCATGAATTTCATTAAGGGGGTTGACTTAAAACCAAGGCACATGGGTAAAAATTAAAGCATGGGAAATAGGCAGTAGTAAAAAGGAATGGGACCGGTAAAGGAACGATGCCCTAGACATAAGGTAACAACTTGATGACTAGCAACGAATGACAAGCGATCAACTACAGAATATAAGAAAGGTAATTCATTGCTTGCATAGGTCTCTAGGGTTTAGGGTTTTAGATTTTAGGACAAGAATTTATTCAATATTTTGAACACTAAAACCCTAGCAAAGGATTCTCAAACTTTAGGTTTTGAAACAAGGCCAAAGGAAAGAACCAGGAAAATTTATCAGATTCCTACCAGGATCATTAACACTAGAGGTATGAAAAATCTAAGACTTAATTGAGTCCATGTGGTCTTTTATGCTCTTGGTGGAAACAGACCATGTCAAACAAAATTGGAACATGGCTTTTGCTTCTCCTATACAATCCTGAATATCTTTTAAGTTGCTCTGTAACTTACCATGTGAAGTAGTGTATTTGTTGGATACATCTGCCAACCTTTTGTTATTTATCTTCTCATTAGTTTCCTTTTCCAACTTCTCCTCCAATTTGGTAGAATGTTCCTTAAAGGAATCAATTAGTAATCTCAGTTGCTCCACACCGGATAAAGAGTTATCAATGTTTACATCAGGAAGGCTATCTTGCAATACTTTTACTGCTTCATCAATCAATTCCACACTCTTTTGGTGAGTTTGTATAATATCCTTTCTAGTGGAGGCATGAAATGCATCACCAAGTTGTAGTTTATGCAAAGGAGATATTTTATCCATGTCAACCTTTCCTGTTTTATGGGAACTTGTAATAACTGTGCTGACACCATAGGTTGAAACTAAAACTGCACATCCAATAGATTCTTTAAGAAATCTCCAAATGCACCAAAGGTCTCTCTCTCTCTCTCTCTAGTCTTCTTTCTCTTCCTCTGCATTCTTTTTATCTTATAGAGGAGACAAGATTTCATTCTTCTGTTCCTCAGGTTTCTCTGGGTTCTCTTGCTCTTCTTTTTCCTTTTTCTCTGCAGTATTTTGCACATCTGGAGGAGACAACTCTTGTTCAGCTTGATCTTTTTCCTTCTTTGGAGCCCTCTTATCATTCTTCTCTCCTTCAAAATTTTCTTTTATCGAAGGAGAGTCATCTATAACAATATTTTCTTTTAAATTATCTTTAGCAACAAGCTCATTGATTTCCAAAGCTGATACATCATGTTGTATTTCATCTTATTTAATCATCTCATGGCAAGATCTGCAACCTTTTGCAATGTTTCATCTTTTAGTTTCTCTATGTCATCCTTATCTTTGTTCATCAAGGTACTAACTCTCTATTTTGTTCTGAATTCTCTGTTGTAGATTTGAGCTAATCTGGTTCTCTCTTCATTAGTGAGAGAAGAACCAACTTTCTCCAAGGCAAGAGTCCTAATCTTTACATCTTCTTCAATTTATTTTTGCCTTCTTGCACTAAGGACTTCTTTTAAGTCATCTAGAAGCTGACTCTCAATGTCACTTAACCCAACATTATATATAATCATATATTTTACAATAGCTTCCTCAATAGTAGCTTTATCCTCATTATTTAATTTAGTGTACATTTGTATTCTCTTTTAAGCAATTATGTTCTAAAATATTATTAAATAGTGCTTCTATCTTTAAAGGGCTATGTTCCCTTATTGGAGGGGATGTCTTTCTTCTTCCCCTTACCTTTGTCCTTGGGAGACTTTTCTCTTTCACCGGATTGTGTTTCTCTTTTCTTAAAGATAAATCCTTTCTTTTCCTTCCCAACTTCTTCTTTACTTTCTGTGTTGATAAGGTCAATTTTTGCTTTCTTGGCACTTGTCTCTTCTTCGAAGGCCTAAGGCACTCTTCTCTTCTTCCAAACCAACTTAGGTCCTTCCTCTTCCTCATCATCATCATCATCATCATGATTGATGTATTTTCTCTTGTAGCATTTTCTTTTACCCTTCTCTTCTTGGGAGGTTGTTGATGTACAGAGGCACTTGATGTTGCTTTCTTCTCTGATGTTGCTGAAGGACTAGCTCTGGAGGCTTTTGGAGCCGTAGGAGCAGAGGTAGAGGTCCTAGCTGACCTTCTTGTGTTGGGAGACCCTTCCGGTGGAATAGATATGCCTTTGGATTTCTCCGCAAGACTCTTTGGTGACACTATCTCCTCTAACTTAGTCCTCATCCTTCTAGAATTTTGCCTTATTTCCTTCTCTTTGTGCTTCAAGTGCACTTCAATGGATTTCTCTTCATAAGTTCCAAATCTATCTTCAAATGGATCTTTGGTTTACTGAACGTTAAATTTGCAAGACCTATGATTATGTCTTTTGCAACTTCATAGCCCATCTCTAGAATCCAGATTATTCTGGGTTCCACTGCTTCCATGATGAACTCATCTTTGCCAACCATGAAGATATTGTCATTCTTATATTTTTCAACAACACTTTTTCAGATTCTTTCCCTTGCTCGCATGTTCTCCTAAAAATTCTTGAAGAAACCCCATAATGTAGTTTTCTGGGTTTCTAAGTTGCCCAACCTTCTTAAATGATATCTAATTTGTACTGCAACTAGAATATTACTCAACCATACAATGTTCTTTGTTCCAGGAATCTCTCTAAGAAAGTAAAATAGCAAGCATATGATTAAGGTACCATACTGGAAGGGTTACCAAGATTCTTTGGTTTTATGAAGGTTCTCCATCAACTATTGTCTCAAGATCTCACACAAGTCCATGTCTTTGTTTTATTTCACCATTTGATATGATGAATGTATTGCTGTGACAAAAACATAGTTCTCTCTGTTGATAACTGAGAGGGGGGGGGTGAATTAGTTATCCTAATTATTTCTTCTTTTGAACTTTCTTATTAATCAATGCAGCATTGAATCAAACAAACAAACATTACCATGAAATGAGAAACACATGACACAATATTTTTGACGTGGAAACCCTGTTAAGGGAGAAAACCATGGGGTGATTAACCCAAAGATTATTCTCTATTAGAAGAATAAGGAATTACAAAATGGCACTTGCCAATTAGGGCTCACTGCCCGAGCACACTGCTCACAAAGAGGCACACTGCCTACAAGGAGACACACTGTCTACAAAAGAATGTTATACAATACTTGAACTGATTGGAAGCATCCACATATGCTGGAGTTCAGTCCCAGTTAGGCTCAGTACACTGATCTGCTGCACTTCATCTTTCCTCTTCTCTTTATTCTGCTTTCCTTTCACATACCGGATCTTTCCTACTACTTCTGCTCTGCTCTGCACTTATTCACATATATCATTATCGCTACAACTACTCTCACAACTAAATCCATCGTGCATATATATCCACACAAGTAATTTCATCACCTTTCTAGTCGGCATCCGAAACAGTCTATTTTCTCACAAACTCTGTTCTGTCGGCTGAATCCTTGCACATCAAGTAATGCGGATCAAGCATATACTTGTAGATATCATTAATCATGTTGGCCAAACATGATTCATGTCTTCACAACCTTTACCATCAACAGTAACACATCCGGAAAACAGTCTGATGTTCTGTCAGTCAATTCTTCCTCTGTTCTCACTGTCACTCAGGAAAGCGGTACTCAACTATTCATATCTTTTTCCTTGTCCATCACTGGAGGCTAAATCCTTGGAATATACCACTCAAGGTAGTCCTCTTGACTTCCCCAAATCCACACTGCACTAAGATACTTCCTCTGAGAGATCCGGACCAATCTGTCGGACCGTGCCACATGCTCTGTTCTTGTTCCCCGGACCACAACAATCTTCATTCTGACTTCCGGTAGAGACACACCATGACTTGCAGATATGTGGGATGACCTTTGTTGCCATCAATGACAACAACCATGAATCCATATAGTGTCTCTTGCCAACAATCTCCCCCTTTGGCATTGATGGCAACACTTAGTGAAAAATGACTAAGTGTTTACACTATGCTCCCCCTTGGCTGATGCTCTATCTTTATATACAATTTCTGGAACTCCCCCTTAGTTGGATTCCTCATTTTTCACTGCTCCTCACTCCCCCTTTGATATCAATGGCAAAGGGTAGGGTCCGCACACCAAAATTTTCAAAAATTTTACTATACTTGGCTGTATATTACATATTCACAAAAACTGAAGAATGTCTGCAAAGGATGTCTTTAATTGGATGAGTTCTGTAGCCCAACTTTGCTTCATTCTATCCAAAATTGAAATGTGACCACTCAACAAAAATGCAAAAGCTTCTGCCCTCTTAAGATCTGTCGGATCATTGGTTTGGGCGGTAGTCTTGGCATCATTTATGGCCTCATGCATAGTTTCTAACTTAGGGATTATAATCCTTCTAAGTTCTCCCATCCGGTTAATTATATTCTTCCTTTCCTTTTCAAAATTCTTGATTGCATTTGTGATTGCAATAGTTTGACATTCTTGATTTACTATGGAGGAAGAGAGAGGATCAAAACTTTGAGACAAACTAAGTAGTTTGTCCTGTTCCTCTTTTATTTTCTTATCAATTTTTACTGTTGCCTTTGACCAAGAGATACAAAATTTGTAAATGTCACCGCCATCCTTAAGAGCATTTTCTAAGCTCTTTATTCCAATACTCATATTTCTCCTATCATTAGAGATTAATCCTAGTACCTCTGAGAATCTCTTATCCAAAAACTCCTTCCGGACCTTTTCTTCAGCTGATTTTTCTAGGGATTCAAAATGTGTACCAACACTACTAACTAAGGTTTTGAGATTACCAGAAGAGGAGACTCTGGGATCTTTCTGGACTGATGGCATAATCTTTTCAAGCACTCCAGAAGTAGCCTCTATCAGCTCACAGTCTTCCATATGAGACTTTAGGAGTTTTTCATTTGCCTTAGCATTTGCAAATGAAGCTATCTTCATTGTCTGCACCGGAGAGAGGGAATCGAAGTTGAATGGACCTTGTAGAAGCTCTGGTTCATCAATCTCTATTGCTTCTTTGCTCAGAAATGTTTGGACAGTTTGTGCAGTGTCTCTTGCCGGAGACAGATGTTTCTTCTCTTCTGCAGTCTTGGAGCTGTCCTTTGGAATTTTCTCTTTCTCCACATTCTTACCACTATCAGTTGTGGTTTTCTCTGTTGGAGTCTTCTCTTTCTCTGCACCCTTGGTACTGCCAGCTTCTTTTTCTTTTACCGCTGCTTCTTTCTCCTGTAGTTTCTCTTCTTCTTTGGATCCAGAGACTATAGGGGAAACCAGAGGAGAAATGTTGGTTTTTTTCAGGGCCCATCTCTTCTGTTGCTTTCTCAGAAGTTTCTTCTGTAGCACTTGTGGACGAGGGATTAGTACCCAAGTCCTCTACAACTGGAAGATTAAACCTTTTGAAGGCCTTCTAGAGGATCTCTTCTGTATCTATGGCCACCTTGTTAGTCTCACCAAGCATGAGTTGATTCATCCTTGCTTTACTCCTGAACTCATTTTTGCAGTCTTTGAATATTATGTTCATTGTCTTGGGATCAATTTGAGGATACAGCTGAATAGCTATTTGCTCCCAGATCTCAAGATTTTTTGCCTGGGCATTGTTCTTTCTTATTTCTAATTCCTTTTCTAGGCTTTTAGGAATTAGAGATATAATCTCAATGAAAGCCTTATTGTATATGTTTAGATACTTGATTGTGGCTTCCTGCAGGATCTTTTGGTCAGCCTCATTGTAGTCATCATAGAATTCGGTCATTGGTTGAAGCTTTCCATCCACAGTGACTGACTTGATTACACTCTCTAGAGACAGGGTGGGATTTTCAACAAATTCCTCTACCATTTCTTCCTTGTCTTGGCCTGTGGAGGGTTTACCAGATCCTTTCTGCTTCTGCTTCTTTATTTCTTTTACCCCCTCATCTGATTCCATTTCCTCTTCATCTTTCTGACTTGTATAAGCCCTTGTGGCTTTTATTTTAGACCTTTTCTCTGCTTTACCAGATGTCTGACCTTCCGGTTTAGACATTTTTGAGCTTTTGTTTCTGACAGGTGTAGATCCTTTTGATGATCTGGTCCGGGTTGAGGTTTCCACCGGAGCACTTTTCTTGCTTTTCTTTTCTGCCTCTTTCTTTTCTTCCTTAGCCTTTCTCCTCTTTTCTCGGTTGGCATAAAGTGCCTCCTTTGGGATGCCTAGGCCTTGGGCAATATGTTCAACTTCTTTTCTTACTTTCCTTTTTATCTCAGGTTCTCTGAGTTCCACATGGATCTTCACACTCAGCTCCTCAAAGGTTCCAAACCTTTCTGCTTTTGGATCTTTGGGTTGACTAAGCATGTGTTGAACATGCAGTTCCACAATCTGTTCCTCAACCTCATACCCCATGGGCATGATCCAAACTATTCTTGGCTCAACTACCTCCATTAGGCACTGATCAGTATCAACCATAAAGCAGACTAAGTCTTTGTATTTTTCAACAAGAGACTAGGGAATTCTTTCTCTTGCTTGCATCATACTCTGGAAGTTTTTGAAGTATCCCCACAGAGCTGTATTTCTTGCTTTGGCATCCCCAAGTCCATGTAAGTAATCTCTGATCTGGACTGCTACAGGTTTGTCATTCTGCCATACCCATCCACTTGATCTAGGCAGCTCATTCATGAAATAGAAAAATAGACATAATATAAGTGTACCATACTTGAAAGAATTCTTTTTGTCCTTTTTGATCTTTTGTATATTTTCCATTAATTGACTTAAAAGAAGTTCACAGAGGTCATAATCTGCATTCTTCCTTAGCATCTCATAGGCAGTATATACTGCAGTTCTAGATACAAAATTCTCCCTACTGGAGTAATAAATCTTGTATCCTATTATCATGGATGCAAACTTGATATCCGGGTTAGAGATATCTTCAATGGTCATTGCCCTCTTATCAAATTTTGATCCGGTGGCCTCAGTTACAATGTTATTTTTGATGGATTTGAGGATAGGTATCCCTCCGGAAGAGTATAGACCACTCACTGCCCTAATTGCCTCTTTTGTGATCTTGCAAGGTCTATCCAGCAATAGGAAGTTGTCATGCATCCTACTCAATACATACCGGACCCATTCATCTTCTTCAAAGCAGGGGAAATGAATGAATTGATCAAACTGTTTCTTCTGGATGCCCTTATACTCTGGTTTAAGCTCAAAAGCATTGTCTATCAGTTGTTTGTGACAGAAATCTCTCAATTTGAATTCCCCAAATTCCTCAATACTTGCATGTATGTAAACCCTAATGTCTTCTGTGTGTAAAACGCCATGAGGAACACTAGAGAATGCTCCTAAGGGATCTACCTCCAATGACTTGTATGGGTGTTTCTTAAATTCAGGTCGGGGCCTATCTGAGATCTTTACTATATTCAGAGTAGCCATTTCTCAAAAGATTTGTAGTAAGATATCGAAAATGGAAAATACCTTATGCGCCTTCGGTTACACGGAGTGGTTGGATTGATTTCTATATGTAATGACTTCTGCAAGAGATCTTTGGTGAACTTGATGAATCTTGTTGCAGAGCTCCACTTTTCGCTTCTTCTTGAGTGCAGAATAAGCAAGTGATTTATGAGAAATCCCTTATATTGCTCTGCAAACCCTAATATCTGATGGCAATAAATGCTCGACCTACATTATTCTGGTTTGCCTTATTCAGATAACTTGAAGAACCAGATCAGTCCTGATCTATGAACATCATGCGGATCTTCCAACCATGAACAAATCAAGATGACACATCACAAGGACATCCCAAACACTCTGTCCAATCTGTAGAATAAGACAATGCACTTCTGGATCTCTCTGGACCTTTTTGTAATCATCTGTCATTTCGGAGCATCTCTCGGAACAGGTCTTACTTGATCGATCACAACTTCTTCACATCTTCATGCGAACCTCTGAAATCTTATCTGGATCATCTCAAGACTTATATCTACAAACCCTTTACTCCGCATCTTGTGCCACATCCGGCACCACTTGATTGGCTGGGGGAACAGGATTTTCTTTGAGTCTCCCCCTGAGCCAGAGCTCACCTATTAATTTCTGGAAGGAATATCAGCACCAGAGTCTGGTACGGATCCAACCTCTACATTCTCTAAACTTTTCTTCACTCAAATCTTGTTCATCTGATTCCTAACTTCATCCGCATTCATCTTTTGTTTA
Source organism: Cunninghamia lanceolata (assembly GCA_027924645.1). Lineage (NCBI taxonomy): Eukaryota > Viridiplantae > Streptophyta > Pinopsida > Cupressales > Cupressaceae > Cunninghamia > Cunninghamia lanceolata. Next base: position 5,610,895 of record BSBN01000437.1, read on the forward strand.
CCCTTGTCTTGATTCTGATTATACACCGGACCTCTTTTGTCCTGATTCTTGCTTCTGCAAACTTTTGCATTATGACCGGACCTATTACAGATTTGGCAAATAACATTTCCTTTCATATTTGACTGATAACCTCTTGATCTGCATTGATTAGCCATATGACCTACTCTATTGCATGCAAAGCATCTACCATTGAATGATTTGTTGATTTGCATATTTCTACATTCATGAGACTTGTGTCCATACCTTTTGCAGTTAAAGCACTGTCCGAAGAAGGATGAATTAGTTTGATTCATTCTCTTTCTGCACTGATTAGCTTTGTGACCAAAGTGATTGCAGCTGTGGCAGTATCCATTGAAGGATGGATATCTTTGAGCATTGGGCTGTCTGACCAGAGGTCTCCTAGGCCTATTCCTTGGATTTTCTGATCTAAAATTCTTTTGACCAGATCTAGAGCTTTCTCCTTTCTCAAATCCCAAACCATACTTGTCATCTGCCCTCTTTTGACTTCCAAGAAGAACTTCAAGTTGAGCAGAACTTATCTTGAATTTCTCTTTATATTCATTTGCTGTTTGAAGATCTCTTTTGAGAGAGACAATTTGATCCTCAAGTTTTTCTTCATTATCTTTGGCATCTTCAAGATCAGATTCAAGATGTCTGATAATCCTGTCCATCTAGTGGCAATCTTCTGATTTCTCTTTAAGAGATTGTCTTAGATTGTCTTCAGTTTTTCTTTTCTCTTCAATCTCTTGAGTAAACTTTATAACTCCTGATTCCATTTCATGTCTTACCATAATGACTTCTTTTGATAACTTTTCACATAACTTGGTTTGCTCAGTCAATTCTTCATTTGTATTATTTTCTTCACTTTGTTTTGCCAATTGTTGGAGCAGCTCCTTTCTCTTTTTCATAGAGAGACTTAATTTGTCCTTTAGTTCTGTCATGAATTCATCAACCTGTTTGAGTCTTTCCTTTAATTCATTGACTTCAGAGTTTGACTGTTCAAGATCCTCAAGGGCAATCTTGAGTTGCTCCCTTAAACCATATGCATCCATTTGAACTCCCAGATCTTCCTCAAGCTGTTAGGCTCTATTAGGAGGAACTTAGCTCTGATACCAATTGTTGATAACTGAGAGGGGGGGTGAATTAGTTATCCTAATTATTTCTTGTTTTGAACTTTCTTATTAATCAATGCAGCATTGAATCAAACAAACAAACATTACCATGAAATGAGAAACACATGACACAGTATTTTTGACGTGGAAACCCTGTTAAGGGAGAAAACCATGGGGTGATTAACCCAAAGATTATTCTCTGTTAGAAGAATAAGGAATTACAAAATGGCACTTGCCAATTAGGGCTCACTGCCCGAGCACACTACTCACAAAGAGGCACACTGCCTACAAGGAGACACACTGTCTACAAAAGAATGTTATACAATACTTGAACTAATTGGAAGCATCCACATATGCTGGAGTTCAGTTTCGATTAGGCTCAGTACACTGATCTGCTGCACTTCATCTTTCCTCTTCTCTTTATTTTTCTTTCCTTTCACATACCAGATCTTTCCTACTACTTCTGCTCTGCTCTGCACTTATTCACATATATCATCATCGCTACAACTACTCTCACAACTAAATCCATCATGCATATATATCCGCACAAGTAATTTCATCACCTTTCTAGTCGGCATCCGGAACAGTCTATTTTCTCACAAACTCTATTCTGTCGGCTGAATCCTTGCACATCAAGTAATGCAGATCAAGCATATACTTGTAGATATCATTAATCATGTCGGCCAAACATGATTCATGCCTTCACAACCTTTACCATCAACAGTAACACATCCAGAAAATTGTCTGATGTTCTGTTAGTTAGTTCTTCCTCTGTTCTCACTGTCACTCAGGAAACTGGTACTCAACTATTCATATCTTTTTCCTTATCCATCACCGGAGGCTAAATCCTTGGAATATACTACTCAAGGTAGTCCTCTTGACTTCCCCAAATCCGCACTGCACCAAGATACTTCCTCTGAGAGATCCGGACCAATCTGTCAGACCTTGCCACATGCTCTGTTCTTGTTCCCCGGACCACAACAATCTTCATTCTGACTTCCGGTAGAGACACACCATGACTTGCGGATATGTGGGATGACCTTTGTTGCCATCAATGACAACAATCATGAATCCATATAGTGTCTCTTGCCAACACTCTCTATTTGTGAATAAAATCTTGTATCTAATCACCATTGAAGCATATTTTACTGTAGGATCTTCAATATCATTTTCAGTTAGGACACGCTTGTCAAATTTGACTCTAGTGAACTTCATCACTACATCATTCTTCATAGATTTTAGTGTCAGAACAGTTTTGGTGGAGGATAACCCTGTCACAACCCTAATAGCTTCTTTTCTTATCATGTGTGGTAGATCCAACCACATAAAATTGTCATGAATGCAACTCAACACATATTTGACCCAAGCATCCTGTTGTGTGGTTACACAACATGCCCCATTTTGACTTGGCAAAATAGGGACCCAACTTTTTGCTTGGCTTGTTTTGTGTTTTTTGGCAGTTTGGTAAAAGTCAGTCATGCAGATCATCCTGCATGAAAAGGCTGGGTAAGTCATCATCATGAGGTTAGTTTGTCATGTTAGATCTAGGGCACACAACTGAGAGGGGGGGTGAATCAGTTGTACAAAACTTGCTTCTACTTCAAACACTTGATTCTTCTTTGTTAGTTAATAGCATATCAATTAACCATCCATGAAAGCATAATGCATAAACACAAGCGTAGATAAACATCAACACATTGAACACCAAGATTTTGATGTGGAAAACCTGGTAAAGGGAAAAACCATGGGGTGATTAACCCAAGGATTATTCTCTGTTAGAAGAATAAGAAAAATGAATGGCACATGCCAATTAGGGCTCACTGCCCAAACACACTGCTCACAAAGGAGGCACACTACCTACAAGGAGACACACTGTCTACAAAGTGATAAGAATCACAAACTTGAACTGGAGATTGACATCTTTACCATGTCTGGATCAGTTCCATTTAAGCCTGAGATACTTCTGCTCTTCCCTTCACTTTTTCTCTATACCACTCTCATCCACTGCTCAACACCCTTTGAAATGAACTCACAAACCTTTATTTATACAAGACATCAACTTAGGAACAATCATCTAAGTCAGCAATCAACCATAAGGACATCCGCAAGATGATTAATACATCCATTCAGCCACCACAAGAACATTCACAAGATGAACAACTCATCCGGTCAGCTAGTCTGAACAAGAACTTCATCCGGAAGAATATCTTCAATTCTGGGCTCTACCACCAATGCGGACCGACAATATAACCTCAACATGATCCAAGAACCTTCACAAGCTTGCCTAATTGACCAGGTACATCTGCACTTCCTCTACTCACTGGAATCTCTTCTACTCCTCATCTGGAACTTCAAGAACATAGTCTATCGCCACTGTGATACTGCCAGAGGTGCTTCCGGACCTCCAAACCACATACCAATCGAGATGAAACATTACAAGGACCTCTCAAACACTCTATCCAATCCACAGAATAGGACAATGCACTTCCAGATCTCACCGGACCTTTTTGTAACACTCTGTCACTCCAAAGCATCTCCCAGAACTGGTTCTACTTGACCGATCACAACTTTTTCATATCTTCATGCGGACCTCTAAAATCTTAACTGGATCATCTAAAGACTCATATCTACAAACCCTTTAATCTGCATCCTCTGATTCTCAACCTATTGAGTACATTTGCCTTCTTCTTATCATTGTTCTTCACTGTTCCTGATTGAGACTACTTTTCTCAATATCCTCAACACACAGCTCATCCAAACCTTCTTACCAATGCAATATGAGTATGTTGACATCAATGACAACACTGGTTAACCATTTACTTGCAAGAATCTCCCCCTTTGTCATTGATGGCAACATATGATGTGAAAAACATTAAGACAAGAACTTCTCTTTTCTGTCACAGCTCCCCTGATCAGCAACAACTCTTCACATGTCTTCTCTTCCTTTACTGCTCCTCCTTTGATCATCAACCACTTATTTTTCACATGTCTTCTCTCCCCCTTTGACATCAATGGAAAAGGGCTCATACTTGCACTTGTAACATATCAGAATCATACCAGCTTCTCCCCCTTAGTAGCAACTCCCCATCATCAATCCGGATCACAAGATATGACTGTGATATCCACTAGACTGATGCACATCAGTGCATCCTAGTTCATCACCGGAGGGGCCATGACCCCTAACTTCTCCCTGAGATACTCAAAAGAGTCCTTGGGAAGAGGTTTAGTAAAAATATCTACAATCTGATCCTTGGAGGGTACATACTCCAATCTAACTTCTTCCTTGTTCACTTGTTCTCTCAAAAAGTGAAACTTGATAGATATGTGTTTAGTCTTAGAATGCAATACTAGATTCTTAGAAATATTAATTGCACTTGAATTATCACAGAAAATTGTGATAGGCTCCTCATATTCAACTTTAATGTCTCTTAGCATCTGCTTCATCCATAAGATTTGAGTGCAACTACCTACTGCTGCAATATATTCTGCTTCAGTTGTAGACATAGATATTGCATCTTGTTTCTTGCTTAGCCAAGAAAGCAATCTCTTTCCCAAAAAGAATGCTCCACCACTGGTGCTCTTCTGGTCATCCATATCTCTTGCCCAATCTACATCTATGTAAGCATGAAGAGAGAAATCTGGATCTAGGATACCATAGACCATACTCAACTATTCCTTTCAAGTACCTAAAAATTCTTTTGATTGCCATAACATGAGATTCTCTAGGATCAGCCTGAAATCTTGCCACAAGACCAATAGCCTGCATTATATCTGGTCCAGTCTGAGTGAGATAAAAGAATCCACTAATCATTGATCTATACTTTGTCTGATCTGCCTTCGGAGAGTCATCATCTTTGCTCAACTTACATTCGGTTGCCATAGGAGTGTTCATTGGCTTTGAATCTTCCATACCAAATTTTCTCAACAATTCTTTCAAATATTTGGTTTGAGAAATGAAGATCCCTTTCTTTGTTTGAGTAATTTGTAGACCCAAGAAGAAATTCATTTCACCAAGCATAGACATTTCAAACTCACTTTTCATCTGATTTGCAAAAGTTTTGCACATACTATCTCTTCCTCCAAAATTGATATCATCCACAAACACTTCAACAATCAAAATGTTTTCATGATCAATTTTGAAATATAAGTTACTGTCAGTAGTACCTTTGTTGAATCCAATCTACACAAGATGCTTATCCAACCTTTCATACCATGCTCTTGGGGCTTGCTTCAGTCCATACAATGCTTTCTTCAACTTGTAGACCATATCATCATTATCAGACAATTGAAATCCATCCGGTTGTTCAATGTATACTTCTTCCAAGTCACCATTTAGGAAGGTAGACTTGACATCCATCTGATATACCTTGAAGTCTTTAAAGGCAGCAAATGCAAGAAATAATCTGACTGCTTCAATTCTTGCCACCGGAGCAAAGGTCTCTTCAAAATCAATTCCTTCTATTTGAGAGTAGCCTTTGTAGACCAATCTAGGTTTGTTTTTGATTACTTCACCAACTTCATTCAGTTTGTTCTGGAAGACCCATTTGGTTCCAATCACATTATTGTCTCTAGGTCTGGGAACAAGATCCCAAGTATGATTTTTCTCAATTTGCATCAATTCTTCTTCCATTGCTTTTGTCCAATTTTCATCATTGCATGCTTCATTTATTGTCTTAGGTTCAATCTTTGAAATCAGACAACATTCATTTGAATTTTGAGCAATTTTCCTCCTTGTTTGTACCCCTTTGCTTCTGTCACCTATGATTTGATCTTCAGAGTGATTTAAAGTTACATACCTTGGAACTTTGGGAGTCTCTTGCACTGCTATTTCTTGATCAGGTTCATTCAGACAAACCTTTTCTTCTTGATTTACTGGATCAGTCTGAGTCTGACTTTCAAGAAGGGATTGAGTTCCTTGAATCAGAGCACCATCCTGATCATCTTCATCATATTCATAAAACCTTGAGGGCTTCTCAATTCCCTCATCAACCTTCACATTTGTACTTTCTATATCTTTTTCAATCTCTTATTGTAACACCGGTATGCTTTTCTTTGAGTGGAGTAACCCAAGAAAATTCCTTCATCACTTCTAGCATCAAACTTTCCTAGATCTTCATCTCTTTTGATGTAACACTTGCTACCAAATACTCTGAAATATCTCACAGTAGGAGTTATACCAAACCAAAGTTCATAAGGAGTCTTACCGGTATTGTTTCTGATTTGAACTTGGTTAAGAGTGTAGATTGCAGGGCTGACATCTTCTCTCCAAAACATCTGAGGAACATTTTCTTCCATCATCATTGTCCTGGAAGCTTCCTAGATGGTCTGGTTCTTTCTCTCAACTACTCCATTCTGTTGTGGAGTCCTAGGAGCAGACAACTGTCTCTTTATGCCATGCTTCTCACAAAAGTCTATGAATTCACCGGATGTGAATTCACCACCTCTATCAGACCTTAGACACTTCAGTTTCAATCCGGTTTGATTCTCTACCATAGCTTTGAAGATTTTGAACTTCTCAAGGGATTTTGATTTCTTTTTTAGGAAGGTAACCCACATCATCCGGGAATGGTCATTAATTAGCAACATGAAATATCTATCACCTTGCATACTCTTGATTCTTGTCGGACCACAGAGATCAATATGTACTAATTCCAACAATTCGATAGTGGACTGATCTTTGCTTTTGAAAGAGACTCTACTCTGTTTATCTAGCTGACATTCTTTGCATAAACTATTTGTAGGTTTCACCAATTTAGGAAGATCTCTTATAGCCTGAGTATTGCTTATCTTGATGATGTTATCAAAATTCACATGGCACATCCTTCTATGCCATAACGAACTCTGATCTACTTGAACAAACAGACAACTTTTATTAGAACCAACTAGATGGAAGATATTACCTTTTGTTTGAGTACCGGATGCAATTTCAGTTCCGGAGCTTGTAAAGATTCTGCATTTTCCATTCTTGAACTGGAGATCATAGCCTTTGTCCACTAACTGACCAACACTGAGAAGATTGTGCTTCAATCCTTCAACATATAGTACATTACCTGTTTTGCTCTTTCCATCAAAAGAAATAGTTCCCCTACCTCTGATTCTACCAGCAGAATTGTCACCAAACTTTACCATTCCTCCTTCATACCTTTCCAAATCTAAGAACTTGTTCTTGTCACCAGTCATATGGTGAGAGCATCCACTGTCAATAACCCAATCATCCTTTTCTTCAATTTGGGCAGCCAAAGCTCTTTCTACAACCTTATGATTGACAGATTCAGAGGATATTGAATCTTCTTCCTTGATGGCAATAAACACCCATTCATTTCTAGATTTGCTTCCTATTTTTGATTCATCATCTATTACTCCTTCATTATCATCTTCTTCATGAACATAATAGCAGTTCTTTTGAAACCTTTGTCTATTAGTATTTGACCTTGCAGATCTTTCCAGACATCTTGAAGCAAAATGACCAATCTTATTGCAGTTGAAGCACTTAAAAGGTAACTTTCCTTCATACTTACCGGATCCTCTTGGCAATCTCTTTGCAATGAGGGCCTCAAGATGAGCTATTTCTGCTTCTTCCTCTTCCATGTCTTTCCTTGCTTGATCATACCATGACAGCTTCCTTGAAGAGTTTTCTCCCGGATCAAATCTTTGTTTGCCTTTCACATAAGCACTGGCCTTGAATGCAGATTCAGTCTTGGGGGGATCATCTCCAAACTCTATCATTTCAAATGCAGCTAGTTTGCCAGCCAATTGCTCTCTTGTGATAGTTGTATGGGCTCTGAATTCATCAATGGCAGCAACCTTGATTTTGTAGGCAGTAGGAAGGGATCTAAAAATTTTGCAAACAATTTCATTTTCATCTAGAACTCCACCAGCATTCCTGATTCCACACACTAGCTCATTCACTCTTGGCATAAAGGTAGTGATATTTTCATGATCTCTCATCTTCAATCTTTCAAACTTCCCTTTTAGACTTTGCAACCTTCCACTCTTGACAAACTCATCTCCTTCATACAGAAGTTCCAGTTTAGTCCAGATCTCATATGCAGTTGGTAGGTCAATAACATTTGAGAGATCTGAGTCATTCAATGCACTTAGAAGAGCTTCCTTGGTTTGCAGATTATTTTCAGCATCTGTGATTTCATTCGGAGTTGTCGGACCACCCTGTGGAGGAACATATGGTTTTGAGATCATGGTCAAGAATGCTTTTCCCATACACTCCAAATGACATTTAATGCGACCTTTCTAGAGAGTGAAGTTGGTTCCATCAAACTTCAGACTATCCTTCTTGTATGATGACATCCTGGATCTCTTCAAGTGGTTAAGCTCCTTTCAGAGGAACTTGGCTCTGATACCAATTGTTAGATCTAGGGCACACAACTGAGAGGGGGGGTGAATCAGTTGTACAAAACTTGCTTCTACTTCAAACACTTGATTCTTCTTTGTTAGTTAATAGCATATCAATTAACCATCCATGAAAGCATAATGCATAAACACAAGAGCAGATAAACATCAACACATTGAACACCAAGATTTTGATGTGGAAAACCCGGTTAAGGGAAAAACCATGAGGTGATTAACCCAAGGATTATTCTCTGTTAGAAGAATAAGAAAAATGAATGGCACATGCCAATTAGGGCTCATTGCCTAAGCACACTGCTCACAAAGGAGGCACACTGCCTACAAGGAGACACACTATCTACAAAGTGATAAGAATCACAAACTTGAACTAGAGATTGACATCTTTACCATGTCTGGATCAATTCCATTTAAGCCCGAGATACTTCTGCTCTGCCCTTCACTTTTTTGCTATACCACTCTCATCCACTACTCAACACCCTTTGAAATGAACTCACAAACCTTTATTTATACAAGACATCGACTTAGGAACAATCATCTAGGTCGGCAATCAACCATAAGGACATCCGCAAGATGATTAATACATCCGGTCAGCCGCCACAAGAACATTCGCAAGATGAACAACTCATCCAGTCGGCTAGTCTGAACAAGAACTTCATCCGGAAGAATATCTTCAATTCTGGGCTCTACCACCAATGCGGACCGACAACATAACCTCAACATGATCCAAGAACCTTCACAAGCTTGCCTAATTGACCAGGTACATCCACACTTCCTCTACTCACTGGAATCTCTTCTGCTCCTCATCCAGAACTTCAAGAACACATTCTATCACCATTGCCATACTACCAGAGGTGCTTCTGAACCTCCAAACCACATACCAATTGAGATGATACATTACAAGGACCTCCCAAACACTCTGTTCAATCCGCAGAATATGACAATGCACTTTCGGATCTCAGCAGACCTTTTTGTAACACTCTGTCACTCTGGAGCATCTCCCGGAACTGGTTCTACTTGACCGATCATAACTTTTTCATATCTTCATGCGGACCTCTAAAATCTTAACTAGATCATCTCAAGACTCATATCTACATACCCTTTAATCCACATCCTCTAATTCTCAACCTATTAAGTACATTTGCCTTCTTCTTATCACTATTCTTCACTGTTCCTGATTGAGACTACTTTTCTCAATATCCTCAACACACAGCTCATCCAAACCTTCTTACCAATGCAATATGAGTATGTTGACATCAATGACAACACTGGTTAACCTCATCCTTGCAACATGTCAAAGTTCATATTTCATTCTAATAACCTCATACTTAGATAGAGCATCAAATTTCATACAGGTTTGCCTTTTACATCAGCCTGATATTCATCAGGAGGCAAAAGTTATGAACAGTCAAAGTTTGGATCAAACCTGATATTTCTAGGGGAGGATCATATTTCGTAACATCAGTCATATTACAGAAGGTCACCCCGATCTAATTTATCACCTGATAATTCATGCGATCCAAATATTTGAACGTCAATTTTAGGTGACGGTGACCTTTACCCGTCAATAGCCTTATGTTTCCCGCGAGGATCATATTTGTGAATGTAACCCGATATTTCTCAATATCCTCCAGCTGCGAAATATCCCCCTAAGCCATTATCCTGATGACGTCATTTGAGTCTGATAAACAAAGAAACTAACATGATGATGACGGCATCATCACATTTATCTCTCGGGGGGATATTTCCTAAACATGATCCTGCTCGCATAGCATGACAATGACATCATGATGCCTTAGCGATACAATGAGTGAATATCTGGATGACGTCATCCTAATATTCTAAAAGAGAGACGTAATGTTTGTTCGGTCATCATCATTTTTTAAACACCACCCGATATATTGAAATATCCTCCTGATGTATTAAAAATGACTTAAGGGTGCGAAACACCACCCGATATTGTTAGGTTGGTTTTTTCCTTTCAAGGAGGATCATCACATTACACCCAGGGTGATATTTGGGAATATCACCTGATATGCAAATATCATCATATTTTTGAATATATCATGTCATGTGGATATCACTCCGCTCCCGTTGCCACCATTAACATTAAATGCACTCAGAGGTGGTAGGTATTTCCCGCCGACCACAAAACCCGATGAAACACCTGGCGAAATCTTGAGTTTCTATGAGAAATCAATGATCAAAATATAATCCGTCAAGATTTGCCCTAATTTCACCCTAATTGCAAAGTTAAAAGGTAATTCAATTGTCATTTTCACATTTACCTTGCGATAAAATTATTTTCACAGAGCACAAGCTTCCAAACCCTCATACCGATGATACTCGTATGAACTGAGCTTACAGACAGGAGGAAGTGTGAAATCATCACCAGAATTAAAGGCATTTTCAAGAAACCACTGGTACAATCAAGGGGATTTGCATAACCAGGTAAGTAATTGAAACCCTCATCTTGTTGCTTCTGCACATTCAGGTATGATGTTGTAGGTTCTGGTTGTATGCATCCCAAGATAAGTAAATGCTAAATAAGTATAATATGCATGATGTTAATATAGATAATTGTTATATGCATGCTTGTGAGTATCCATTGTAAGACAAATTGTGTTAATTGCAGATATCCATGGCTGACAAAAGGTTAGCTAAGTGTGAGGCTAAATTCAAGAAGCCCATGTTCTCATCTCTAAGAGGCATCCTGTTCAAGTATGGTGCAATTACATATACCCATCAAGGTAGCATTGATTTGGAGGCCTGGTCTGCTAAAATGAACGATGAGAAGAACAGAAGCCCCCTGCTGGATGTAGTATTTGTGTCCAGATTGTGGAATGCGACCGGTTTTCCGTACTCCATGGAGTCTCCTAAGCTAGTGGTTGAGTGTGCACGGAACTATAATCCAGAGACTAGGCAGGTGGTGAAGCATGGTAGAATATATGCAGACCTATCTATTAAAGGTCTTTCAAAGACATTTGGACTGCCATTGGGTAAGAAAGTTAACAGTGTAGACTTGAAGAAATCTGAGGTCGAATATGAAAATAAGAAGAAACAGGCCAGGAAGAACATGTATCAGTGGAGGGCCAAGAATAGCACATACCCTGCAGCTGCTAAACTTCCTGTGCATTTGTATAAGTATGACTTTGATGAAGAGTATCAGTATATGATTGCACTGCTTAGCAGGGTGACAGGCCAGCCTGATACTGGTAGTTTTAAAGATTGGATGTACGGTGTCATGATGATGTGCATATATGCAGATATCAAGCCACTATGGGGCCAACTGATAAGTGATGCTCTACATGAGCAGCTGTTGAGCCTAGGAGGTTCAAATTGTTCTTTTTATATGACATCATATATTGTCTACTCCTATGCTTACAAAGGCACATTTGATGCATTAGTTACAGATGGAAAGCTTATAGGCACTCTCAATGCTGTGCACATTTGGGATCATCATCCCTAGCTATAGAGAGCTAACTACCTCCAAGATTACAAACTGGTCAATGATGCATTCTCTATGCATCTAGTGAGGACCATGGAGGAGGATAGGACAAAGAGATTCAGCATGGAGGCTCAAGAAATAATCTACAGGCATGGAGCCTGGTGCATTCAGTTTGCAACATTTTCATACATGAGGATTGAGGGCTTTGAAGGACAACCCCTCATGCTGCCAAGATACCCTACTGATGCAGTGGTATTAATGGAATTTATAAGACAGAGCTCCATAATGCTAAAGACATTCAAGGATGCTCAGAAAATACCGCCCATCTTATTTCCAGTAACCATTGGCTGGTATATGTGCCTAGACTCAGAGAGGATCAAGAACGTCATGGTTAGCTTGAATAAAATGTAGTTGTAGCCATTCCCACTGGTAAGGCCATATGATCTTTATGGGAGGATACAGAGAATAATAGAGAAGCCTATTCATTAGGCACACCTGGAGGACTTCTGGGCTGATTGTGAAGATGAGGCAGAGGCTAGAAGAAGAAGATACCAAGGTTAACACTGAATCAAATCAAGACCTTTAACTGTATCCCCATTCCTTCACAGTTGAAGAAGGATGATGGCAAGGTAATGGCAGATAAATATGAAGAGAAGAAAATATATAATGATACCGTATCTGCACCTGATTTGACTATACAAGAGGATATATCTTTAGATCCTTTCATTGCCAGGACATTATAGCTAACCCAAGCTTGGGTTGATGAACAAATTAGGGCACTAAAAAAGAAAAGTGTTGCCATTACTAAAGATAAGAAGAAGAAAGGGCAGGCTATTCCTGATGAGGAATATGATGACTTTATAAATGAAAAAGGGAAATCTAAAGGGGAAAGGTTGCCTCCACAACAACAACAAAGCAAAAGACCCCCTAGGAAGAAGAAAATTGATAATGAACCCAAAGGGGTGATCATTGAAAGGGCAGTGTTTCCAGCTGAGGAAACAACATCATCAGGATCAGGATCAGGATCAGCATCACCTCCACGGGTAGGTAAACAAAAGTCCAAGAAAGAGCATGCAGCAGAGGTAGTGATTGCTGGGACTCAAGAAGAGGGTCAATCCTCACAGAAACCAATAGAAGAGGATATCCTCATGGAGGAAGATACTAAAGAAGAGGAACCCCCTCTATTATTCAAGAGAAAAAGAAGAGCCCCATAGGTGGTGGTAGCTGCCACACCTAAGAAACCAAGAACCTCCATGAGGGGTGAAATAAAGCAATCCCTTATAAATTTGAGAGGGGCAGGTAGTGAAGTATTCCATAAGGAATTTCAACACAATATTCCACTTCCTACCATAGTAAAATTTAAATCTGAGCAAGCGGAAGAACAGATGAAAGAAACCTCACAAGTGTTTCAAGGAGGTCATGTCTCATTGCATGAGACAATGGACTTATCTGATGATGAGGTAGTGAAGGATGTAGCTTCACAAAAGATGGAGACTCTTGCTGCAGGTACGCACATGACTCCTCATGGGACTCCATTAGGACGAACAATATTGGAGGAGATAAAGCAAGTGGAAGCCGAAAAAGAAAAGAGTCTAGAGAAAATAGCCCAAGAAATAGGGCTGGACATACTAATTGCACAGGTGACAAGTCCTGTAGTGGTAAATTTGATAGATAAACAAGATGCAGGTCCTGAACATCCAGCAAGTACACTTGACAAAGGGCAACATATAGAAGAAGTGAAGATGGCAGAAATAGAAGGCCATGCTTCAGAGATGAGCCAACAACACCAACAGGATACATCAGTTGAACCTGCTATAGTTGAGGTTCAAGAAAAGAGGGCTAATGAGAAGGATGTAAAAGAAGATCCTGTTCCTGAAGTTCAAGAAGTAAGTATTACAGGTGCGGAGCAAATGATGATTTTAGAACAAATGCCAGCACTTAAGGAGGATTCTACAACATCCATTGTTGTAAATGTGCATCAACGAGAAGAAAAGGTGAAGGAGGATGAGGTAATGACAAAAAAGGATCATGATCATCATGATCATCATGTGGACGTAGCACAAGATCCTCCACCTCAAGATGATGCTCCTCTGGAAAAAGAAATTCCTCAGCAGGAGGATATACCACAGGATCACCCTCAGACAGAGCATCATGAAGAACAAATGAGGAAATCACCTTCTCCATCACATATGCTTACAGATACAGGAGATCAAGGTGAACATCATGATGATGTGGAAAAACATGATCAGGTACCTCCATGGTTAGGAAAGGAAGTTAACGTAGAGGTAGATTTTGAGATACAAGAATTTGATGTATCTACCTTATTTTTTGAGAATATAATGAAACCAAAGAGGAAGGCCAGAATGACTTTAGCCATTAAGAGAGATCCTACAACTGGTAGAAGAACAGCACAGGTAGCAATCCCTACTGTGGAGAAGGAGAAAGGTAAAATTACCTTAGATGAATTTCAAATCAGCACAGTAGACTTGGGTGTGCTAATGAAGACTAGGAGGATCAAGAGGGCAAAGACATTATAGATTCTTTGACTCAGAAAGTGAAAAGGGAAAAAGAGAAAAATAAGCAACACAAAGAGCACATTGCTCAGTTGCATGCCTATATAAAGAAGTTGACTAATACTGAAGATACTTCGACTGAACATGTAGTCCCATTAACTACCAGTTCCCAAGAAGAAGTAAATAAATTAGATCTCATGAAACATGAGTCATCTGTATTAAGGAAATGGATGCTATCCACATTGGATGTAGTAGAAGAAGTAATAAAGGCCTCTCTAAAGAGATGGAACTCCCTCAGTATATCCAGGAAAAAGGTAGACAAATTGCAAATGGAGACAGGTAAAAGGTCTTTCCAATTGGAAAAGATATTAGATGTCTTGGGAGAAATAAGGAGGATAAATCCTCAACTACTCATAAATAAACAGGTATTGGATAATAACAATGCATTATTGATAGACATATGGTATAAAGATAGCCAGTTTGAATGTGGTGTACTTAAAGGATGCAATAATAAATTGAGAGATCTCTGCATGAAAATGCATGATATGCTGGCTTTTGAAGCAGAAATTTTGGAAGCGTTGGAAGGAAAGGTAGAAGGAAAGATAGAAAATCAGGATGAAGAGTTTGCAATCAAAGCTCTACACACCAACTTCCAATCAGTAGCTGATGATCCACTTGTTCACTTGACAGAGGAAGTCATAGATAAAATGATGAGAATTAAGGTCAAGGTGGAAAACTACAATGAGACACTAGACAAAAGGAAAAACAAGTTGGAAAATATCAGAGGTAAATACCAGGCCCATAAGCATGCCATCATCAAGGCAAAAGCTCAGGATGGTGGGGAAATTGATAGACTAGTACAATTATATGAGAATGTCAGGACGATCATGTAGGCTCATATGCAAGGCTACGATCATCATGATGATGAAGATATGGCAAGCGATGATCATGATGCTCCTAGTGGAGATGAAGATGCATCATAAAGCAGATATCAGCATCTTATACTTAGTGAAAATAAGTATTTCAGATAGTTGCCAGCTGGCAACTTGTGCTATTTTTGATGTGGTTGACAAAGTCAAAGTTAATACTGACCATAGATATTCATAAATAGATCAAGATCTGAGATCTTTTTGTAACGGATTCCTCACCTTGTACTATAAAAGGTGCTGGAATGCCTCATTTCTAACATTTCAAAACTTAATTGAAATCCGTCTGCTGAAATATTCAGGGCTCATTTCAAAGCTTTTTGTATACATTTATATCCTTGCATACTTAATGAATGAGAAGACCTGTTTGATTATAATTCATAGTAAATCTTGAGTAATCAGTGTGTGAATTCTAGATATATGCTGTGATTTGCTACGTCCCTTGGAGTGCATGTCTACTTGCATATGTTGTTTTCATACAATTCCTTTGAAGTTAGCATCAACTGTATCTAGCTGTGGAATGTCCTGGTGAACATATGGTTTGGTTTTCTTCTCTTCATGACTGTATTTGATGTACATGTGGTTCAATGGCTGAAGGTTCAACATTAATTTGAAGCATTTCTTTCAATTTCTTTTAAATTTCAGAACATTTCACTGTCATAATTGCAAATAACCGA
The DNA here is from genome assembly GCA_027924645.1 of Cunninghamia lanceolata. NCBI lineage: Eukaryota > Viridiplantae > Streptophyta > Pinopsida > Cupressales > Cupressaceae > Cunninghamia > Cunninghamia lanceolata. Next base: position 5,626,933 of record BSBN01000437.1, read on the forward strand.
TAATCTCAAGCGACTAATGCAAATATGTGGACATCTCGTATATAATTGAAAATATTTAGCATATTTGAAGCTAAAGCATGTATAATTGAAAATATCATGCAAATATTTGAGTATAACTACATCATTTGATCAAACAACTGTATAAAATGACCTCTCTGTGAAGAATCTTTGTAGAAATAATGTCATGATGATGAACTTTATGTAAGGCCCCAAAATGGAAACAACAACACACATCAACCTCTGAGTAACGTCAGAAGATTAAGACCTAATCACCGGAGACTTGGGATCATGAATTCTCTGAATTCATCGTATCTTTCAAGATGAGTAAAGGTTGTTGTGTAACTTTTATTATATGCTTGTTTATGACTAACATCATGACCAACACATCCTCATAACAAAAAATAGGGAAGTCATTCCACACATCCAATTTCTTCTTTTTTTAAGCCCTGAATTCATGTTTCAACTCAAAATCATCATCGGTTAGCTCATTCACCCACACTTCTCCCAATTTTGCATGATTATATTCTTCCATCTTTTAGTGGATATAGATCCTCACATCCTCTGTATGTATTAATCCATATGGAATGCTCGAAAAAGCACCATTTGGATTCATCTCCATAGATTTGAAAGGATGTCATTTAAACTTTGGATAGGGTCAGTCCACAACCTCTACAAATTGTGGGGTAAAATTTTTCAAAGATACTCCTAAAAACTTAGGGCAAGATAAAGTTTGTAAATACCTTTTGATCATTTCTGGTTAGGGTTTCATGCGTAAGAATTCTGAATAGCTTCACCTCGTTCTTTCACTACTCTTCTCTTCTTCAAATGTTTGTTTGCAAATGATCTTTTATTGAGTGAAATTGCTTATAACCCCTTTTGTAAAACCTAAATCATATTCAATGCTAAGATTGATAAATCTGTCAAAACCCCAACTGTAACACACAATCACATTCAATTGCTCTGTAAACTTCCGCAACATGACATTTTTCACTGGTATTTTCTATAATAGGTTAAGCATATCAACCTACACCTCATATCCTTGTACTGAAGGCATCAACACTATATCTTTGGTAGGGGATTAAAGATTGTCTATTAAAACTCTCCCTAAGCCAAAGCTTTCTATTTAGTTTCTAGAGCAAACATCTGCACTAGAGGCTAGCACAACCTCATCCTTTACTTCATTTTTTTTTTCTTTTTCTAGCCCTTGTCCATTTCTTTCTTCATCTCTACCGGATCCACATTCTTTACTGGATTACTCTTCTTTACCATATCAACCTTCACATTCTTACCTCTGCAAGACTTAGCAATATGTCCTAATTTATTACATTCATAAAATCTGACATTTTGAACAATCTTACTTCCATTCATTCTGGATCTACATTGATTAGCCTTATGCCCAAAACTATTTCATGTATAATAGTAACCCTTGAAGGATTGAAACATCATACCATTATTGTAACCATTCATCATTTGACTTCTGCATTCACTAGCTCTATGACCAAATCTTTGGCATGTAAAACACTGATTGGAAAATGATTGAACATTCTGATTCATTCTTCTTCTACATTCCCTAGCCTTATGTCCAAATTTATTGCATGAGTAATAGTAACTAGAGTACCTTTGTGTAGCCAGTTGTCTAATAGGTGGCCTCTTGAAATTTTCTTTTGGTTCTGGACCTATTTGTTATTACTCCTATTATCTTCAATCTTCCTTTGGTTATTGTTCTTCTTTTCAACATTGTTTGCAGTCTGATTTGTCTTGGAACTTTCACCCTTCTCAAATCCTAATCCTTCTTTATCCTTAGGAGCCTTTTGATTTGTAGTCATTTCATCAAGTAGGATGGAGCACTTCTTGAATTTGTCTTCTTGATTCTTTGCTTTCTCTAGCTCTATTTTTAAGACCACAATTTCTTGTTCAAGCCTTGAACATTCTTAAGATTTGCCTTTCATTTTTTCATTTAGGCATTCTTCAATCCTTTTTCCTTCCTCAATTTGCATTTTTAGGTTGGTGATTGTCTTATTTGGTTGATTAATCAGTTCATTTACTTCCTTGTATCTTTCCTTGAACTTCTTATTTTGCTCTCTCAACTTCTTAATGCATTCATTTGCTTCCTTAATATTTTTCTTCCAGATCTCTGTTCTCACATTGAACTCTTTCCAAATCTTCAAGGGATGATTTGAGTTCTCCATTCATGTCAACTATGCAGTCCTCTTCAGTAAATCCAACAACAGGAATTTCTTCTGGAGGGATAAGATATCTCCTAGTTGCCATGTGTTCACACTTCAAGATCTTCCTCAAGTGGTTAAGCTTCTTCCAAGGAACCAGGCTTTGATACCAATTGTTAAACACATGGAATACTGATAGAGGGGGGTGAATCAGTATTCTTTGAAACCACTTAAGCATTTAAACATTCATTCTATGTAGCATATTTGATTTGTAGTAAGAAATGAAAGCATGAAAGCAACCATCAAAATACATAACACATGGACACCAGATTTTTACGTGGAAAACCAAAAAAGGGAAAAACCATGGTGAGGATTAGATCACAATATATTATATTGCAACTAGTTACAAGTTGATACAAATGGTGGATTCACTATCCAAAAGAGAAGTGCTCACTGCAGGTGGCTCACTGTCAAAGGACTCACTATACTGAATAGAAAGACATAGAAGAGGGGTGGTGTAGTGTCTTTACTATGTCTAGTAAACTTGGTGGTGATCACACAATTCAAAGGATTAACCTACTGAACAGTCCACTATTATCCTTGAAAAGACCTTCATTGAATTGTCAACTAGGGCTGGTAAACGTGTGATGGCACTGGCACTGTATGTGCTTTCAAAAACTAAACTATTCTAACTTATCTAGTATAGTATCATAAATCAAAACAACTTAATGGAAAAAGATAGTGATACTACTACTGTTGCTATGGGTAATTGTAATGTAAGACTGTAATAATGAATATAAAGGAATGAATTCTAAGAAATGGCTTGGTACTGATAACTTATTCTATCCTTCGGAGTATCACAAGTCAAATGAACTAAAATAACCTAGGAATCTAATTGATCTTGCATTCATGAAATAACTGCTACAACAATAATAACATGCAAGAAATAAAGTGAAGGATAATTATCCTGAGTGGCCCTTGCTCAGGTGACTGCCTCACTGCTTAAACTCAAATCTAGCTCTCTTAAATCAACACAATCATATTGATTCTAACATACATTGCACAATCTTTTCAAATCACATAAAATCTTGTCAAATTGTAGTATTCATAAATCATAATCAAAATAACATTGTCTGCATAACCTAGAAAAGATTCAGATAGCTATATCCACAACAAAGCAAAAACTATTCAAAACTGAACTTAACTAACTAACTTCTACCTCAACCACCGAACCATACATATAGGCACGGGGGAGTTTATTGAAGTAGGTCTCTTAACTGTAGACATAAAACACCACTCCGTAGGAACTAGAGTGTAATGAATGCTAACAATAATAACTAAAGAAGAAGGAGAGAAGTGTCCTAATAAAATTAGAACTCTCTGCTGAAACAGGCGAATGTGGACTGATTAAACCAGTCTATTGGTCTTCTAGTTGCAACAGAATCCTTTGAGATTCTAGCCATCATTATTAGTTACTATCACGATGCATGATTATCTCCATCAAGTGTCCTCATGCCATGGTTACTGTACTTAGTTGAGTTTGGAATCTCCCCTACTCTGCGCTTGGAATACTGTGGTTGCGGGTTGCATCTTGTAGTTGCTACGGGTTATAGTCCTTCCTCTTTTAGCTGCAAGGTTAGTCCATAAACATGTACAATATACTAACAACAATAATCAACACAAACATTCTCAATAATCCATACATTCTGACATATAACATATAATTTTATCATATTATAATCATATCTCCATATACTTAATTAACCAAGTTCAAGTCTACATAATGATCACAATGTATAACATAACATAGAAATATGCTTAAAATAATGTCTGGGAATGTCTTTCAACTTGCATAAAACTATAAGAAAATAGGCTAATAACTAGGCTCATCACACCCCCCAACTATCCATTTTTTTGTCCTCAAGCAAATCAACTAAGGCTGTAGGCTGTAATGTAAAGTGATCTCCCTAAAATTTGCAATAGTTCTACTCCCTTGATATGCTCCAAATAAAAGCCATTATTGTATGCCAACTTGTTCATTCTAGAGACCTCTTCTTTCTCACACTCTTCACTCATCCTCCCAGTCCAATGTGGCACTGGATATAGAAGCATAGGGGGTTGGAAAGTAAGTAGTATCTAGCTCAGTGCTTGTCCCTAGGCAATGTCCATGTATTTCCTGACCCTTTCAAACATAACCATGAAGTTATGGATAGAATGGGGTTCTTTCTTTTGTAACTCTGGAGTCAAACAATTCCACCTATTCTATGCATGCCGATGAGAGTGATGAATGATCCCAACTATTAAATGTTGAATCTTGTCACAATCTTGTACCTTTAAATTCATAATTTTCCTCCCCACACCCTTGTATTCTAAGAGTTGTTTCCATTCTGCAATGATAAACTCAGGGATTTAAGATTCTTTTCTAATTGGGAGGGCAATGGATTTTTCTCTTTTTGTGTAAGCTTGCATGATTTCCCCTCTCAATTTCTCATTCCTGAAGTAAGAGGCTAGTTCTCTTACCTATAAATCCACCACACAAATTAATGGATTCCATTCATTATCTTCAGATACAACATAATTATGTAAGTAAAACTCACATAACTGGTCTTGTTCTTCAGGTGTGACGGTCGAAAAAACTAAGGAAGGCCATTTTCCCACTCATGTCAACTAGTTTATTACTGATCAATTTACTGAACTGGTAACTTAGGAATTTTTTCTTGCACAAACAAGGCATAGGTCCTAGCTGGGGGTCTACATTTGATAATCTAAGTAGCTTTGTCTGCTATTTCCTCCATTCTAACTGTTAGCTTTTGCAACTCAATATCCTTCCTTTCTAGTGCCTTAGTGTGGTCTGTAATCATGGTTTCTTTTTCTCTTTTCCACTCTTCTTTTTTCTCAGAGAAATCCTGAGTAACCTTCCATAGCTGATATCCTAGGGACACAACTATATGACAAGTTGGGGTTTTTACAACAGGGAGTCTTTTCTCTTTAGCCACTAATTCCTTATTTCCTACAACTATTATTGCTAGCTCTGTAAGGATGTCTAGTTTTGATCCCTGATCATAAGTGTTAAGTTTTTTTTCCAACTCCTGTATTTTTGCTTCTCTCTCTCTGTCCCTCTACTCATAGGTTTTGACCAATTCTTCCAGTTGTTTTATTTTCTCAAAGGATTCCTGTAGTTCTCTTCTTATATTCATGTCTTCAATCAATAATTCCTCATCCCTTGAAGGTTGTTCATCACCGCTCCCTATGAACTCATATTCCTCATTATCAGGGTTGTCTGGGGTTTTCTTCCTAGTTTTCTTAGCAATAAAAATGTCCTCTGATTTAGATTCAGAGGTACTAGACACATACCATTTCCTTTTGATAGGGACTTGTACATTCTCAATCACATTAGCCTATTGTTCATGGTCACTTTCTACTACTACCACATCCTCTCTCTTTTCTAGGCTTCTCAACAGCACCCCTCATAACACCTTTCTTCTTAAGGTGATGTGAATGCCTTAATGGTGTGGATTTCTCTTTTGACCTTTTTGCAAGCTCAGAAGAAGAACCACCCTTCTTCTTCCTAGTTCTTGGTGTTTTGGTGCTAGGTGTCTTACTAGAGGATAGGGTCTGATTTGCCTCTTCTATTCGGGTTTGATTCATTTCTTCTAGTACAGGTTGGTCAGATACTACATTTGGCAAAATTGGCACATCTTGTTCTCCTATTTCTTCTACGTTGCGGGTAGGTGAAGCAGTAGGTGAAACTGGGTTTTCTCTCAAGGATGTAGCAGGTGACTACATTTTTTGGTATTGTTGGCTCATTAAGGATGTCATTGATGTTTCTACATTTCAAGAATATTTTCTAGGGCAAATGTGGATACTGCATCCTAAGACTTCTCTTCACTAATAGAGTAACTAAAAAATCATGGGATAATGCTGATTTATTTGATTTTCTTTGATATTCATATCCCATTCTCTTTAAGAAATTATACAGGAAATTTGGCACATTAACTACTCTATTATGATGAAGATGGCTTAACAATTTAAAATGCACAGTGTATAACATGGACTACCTACCATCACAAGTAAGGTATTTGATGATATGCATAGGACAAGAAGCCCATAATTCTGGAAGTGATAGTCTTTTAGTACCTTGTGATGTGGATTCCAGATGCTCCCCTGCCTCACTGAATTCATCTCTTGCAGCTATTGCATCTACTTTGATGGGGAACTCTTCACCATTTTTGGGTAAACCAGATACCTCAGTAATTGTCGCTTCGGAAGCATCCACTATCATACCTTTTATAGTGGCTTCATCATGGTAGAGTGAGGCTGCAAATTGCCTCGTCATACCTTCATTAAATTCTGTGAGCTTTAGAAAATAGTCAATCCATCCTACCTGTGTAAATATTGGCAAGGTTAATTGGTCTTCCAGTACCACATCATGCACTGTAGGTTCTCATCTAATAATGTCTCCTCCCATATTGCCAAATTGAACTTCAAATTCAAATTCTCCACAAACCCTTTGTGATATGTGCTTGTACTTTTAATTTCAATAACCCTGCACTTCTAATAACTCCCTGTATATTCCCTTTCTATATTATACCAACCCAAACTAACAAACTAGCTTGAACCAACTCGGAATTATGAGAAATTGGGAAATTTAGCATAGTAGACAATTTTAGCAGACAAAAGGTTGTACACATAAAAATGAAAAAGAGGTTGTATTATCTATGTTGTGTGACTGACAATGGAAAATAATCATTGTTTTGAACAAAAAAATATCCCTCCCCCAACTAAAATCTTGAAGTGACCTTATTTCAAGGCTGTGTACGACAAAGAGAAGGATAATAGTATATGGATATGGGATTACAAATGATAATTTTATATGATTAAATACGAGCACATATTGAAACATTGAAATATCTGCATTAAATAATGGAAAGTTAATATTTGTACCTGTTGGAATGAAGTGAACTGGACTTCACATAAGCGAAGCATTGGAAAATGTGTCCGCAACATAAGTTCTATTGGAAAAAACTTATTATTATGAAAAATTGTGGAAATGACATTCTGGTACATGTGAACTAGCTGGTGTAGCTTGCATGTGGTGAGATGACGAACAACGGCTGCATGCGCTTGAAAAGTGGAGTGGATGGCATGCAATTTGAATGAGCCACCAGATAGTTGCTGCATGTGAGCAGATAGATAGTTGCGGCATGTTCTTTTCCAATAGGTCCCAATGTATATTATGGCAACATGGAGTTTGTTGCCTTTTACAGGTGCCTAGAGCTTATTGAATCAGTCTTCATGAAGATGGCGGCATTGGTGTTGTGTGTGCACATGAAGAAAGGAAACAAATTATACCTGAGTGACCTCAGGAGGTGGGTTGTGTAGCTCACCTGCTGAGTCACTTGGATAACCGATAGGGTCTTCTTCCATGTTATCGCTAGGTGATGATATAGCAGTATTTGGCTCATAGCTAGGAATAGAGCATTGGTTTAGAAAATCATCTTTGTTTGATGGCCTAGTGTAGAGTTTTAATCGGTGGCCATATTTAAGCAAGAGTGAAAATATGACTGCATCTATGGTCTGCAATTTAACAGCTCCATTGGGAAAGACCTAGTGTATTTCATAAGGTTCTAACCGTCTAGATTGCAATGTGCCTTTATGATCCTTGTACTTTGAATCATATAACAAAGTCTAGTCACCCACATGGAATGCTTTATTTTTAAACTGATCATGCCATTTGGCTCTCTACTTTTGAACTATCTCTGTGTGGTGTGTAGCTGCCATTCTAGTCTCATATAACTCGTTGAGAATATGGAGTCTTTCTTGTTGTGCTGCTATCAAATCCATGTCAAGTTCTAGTGCATTCCTTAGTGTCTTATATTCAAATTCTATGGGTAGAATTGTTGTTTTACCATATACTAACTCATAAGGTGTGAAAATAGTTGTTGTTTCCATGTGGTTCTATATGCCCATACTACTTCTGGTAGTCTGGCTCACGAGTCCTTCCTATGAATGTTCACTGTTTTGGTTAGAATATTCTCAATTTCCCTATTTGTAACTTCCACTTGCCCATTGGCCTAGGGGTGATAAGGTGTTGATTTCCTACATGCCTAACTTCATATTCCTTAACTAGTGTGGAAATGAGTTTAGAAGTGAACTGGGGACCTTGGTCAGTGACAATTTCTCTTGGTGCTCCATACCTAGTGAAAATTTCTTCATACATGAATTTGGCTACATTCCCATCTCTAGCAAATTGGAAGGCCTTGACTTCAACCCACTTTGTCAATAATTAGTGCAGACTAAAATGTACTCATTATTAGAAGATGGTGAAATTGGCCCAATGAAATCTAGCCTGCATTTGTCAAATGGTGCTAGTACTATCTGTGGCTGCAAAGGCATCTCATCTGATCTTATTGGTCTGCCCATTCTCTGACATCTATCACAACTCCTTGTATACTTAATTACATCTTTATGAAGAGTTGGCCAATAATATCCTGTTGTTAAGATCTTGAATGTTGTCCTTTTGGTTGCAAAGTGACCCCCACAGGGCTCATCATGACAAGATTTTAGGATGTCAAAGACCTCATCTTCTCTTAAGCATCTCCTCATAATATGGTCTAGACCAGTGTAGAACAAATAACCAGCAATCCAATAATATGGAAATCTTTTATGCACTAACTGTCTCCTTTCTCTTGGGGAGAAATGTGATGGTATCTACCCCGCTACCAAATAGTTGGCAATATCAACAAATCATGGTGTGTGTATATTGAGAGCAAACAAATGCTCATCTAGGAAAGAGTCATCCACAACACCTTCTTCCATTTGTGTAGGCAATTTAGACAGAAAATATGCCACCACATTATCTTTACCTGGCTTATCCACTATTGTCATATCAAACTCCTATAATAAGAGTAGCCATCTGACTAGTCTACCCCCAACCATAGGTTTGTTCATTAAGTATCTGATTGTAATATGATCTGTATGGATAAAGACCTGGTAACTAGTTATATAATGCCTAAACTTGTTGATAGCATAGAAAACAACCAACACCTCTTTTTCTGTGACAGTGTAATTGAGCTCTACTCCTTGTAAGTTTTTACTGATATAATAGATAGTATACTCCTTATTACCTTCTTTCTGTCCCAATACAACTCCTATAGCAAAATTAGAAGCATCAGTGTGTATGTGGAAAGGCAATGTCCAATTTGGTCCTCTCAAGATAGGTGCTTTTGTCAAAGTTGTCTTAAGTGTGTCAAAAGAGTGTTGACATTCTGTGGTCTTCTTCTTCTTCTAAGGTAGGCCATATGATTTGCTCTAGATTGTCATGAGGTTGAGCTGGTGGATAGAGGACCAATTTCTTGGTTATAGTTCCATTAGAAATTATCATGTTTCCAGACCTACAACCTATGAATGCATCTATTGTTGCTAACCATGGTCTACCTAAGATAAGTGGATAACCTGCAAGATTGACTTTTGGTTGCAAAACTATGAAACTGCAGGGTACTCCCATGAGTCTAATGCTATGACTATGTCTTCAATGATCCCCTCAGGTTTTACCGTTGACCTATCTGCCAATTGTAAAACAGTTGGTGTAGGCCTCAGGTTAGGTAGCTGAAGTAGTTGCATTATTTCTTTAGTCATGACATTGATGGCTTCCCCTAAGTCAATCAAGGTGTTTTTGATGAGAGTTCCATTAATCTTAACATCCACTATTGGACTGCCAGGGTCTGTGTATTTAGGGACAGTTATTTTCCCTAGCATGATATCAACAAGGTTCCCTAGGACATGGACTATTTGAGGGTCCTTCTTCTTCCTCCCTCATTTCTTAAGACAAATGTCTCTCATTGTCTTGGTGTAGATTGGGATGTCCTTGATAGCTTGGATAAGGGGTATCTTAATACTGACATTCTTTTGTTGACCCAACAAGTCTATCTCTGTAATGGTTCCAAAAATGTAGTGTCTTTACTATGTCTAGTAAACTTGGTGGTGATCACACAATTCAAAGGAATAACCTACTGAATAGTCCACTATTATCCTTGAAAAGACCTTCATTGAATTGTCAACCAGGGCTGGTAAACTTGTGATGGCACTGTCACTGTATGGGCTTTCAAAAATTAAACTATATTCTAACTTATCTAGTACATTATCATAAATCAAAACTACTTAATGGCAAAAGATAGTGATACTGCTACTATTGCTATGGGTAATTGTAATGTAAGACTATAACAATGAATATAAAGGAATGAATTCTAATAAATAGCTTGGTACTGATAACTTATCCTATCCTCCGAAGTATCACGAGTCAAATGAACTAAAACAACTTAAGAAAATTGATCTTGCATTCATGAAATAACTACTACAACAATAATAACATGCAAGAAATAAAGTGAAGGATAGTTATCCTGAGTGGCCCTTGCTTAGATGACTGCCTCACTGCTTAAACTCAAATCTAGCTCTCTTAAATCAACACAATCATATTGATTCTAACATACATTGCACAATCTTTTCAAATCACATAAAATCTTGCTAAATTGTAGTATTCATAAGTCATAATCAAAATAACATTATCTGCATAATCTAGAAAAGATTCAGATAGCTATATCTATGACATATCATTATCCACATATGCTGAGGTTTAGTTCTGGTTAGGCTCAATACATTGATCTGCTGCACTTCATCCTTCCTCTTCTTTGGTGCTATTGATCTGCCATATACCGGACCTGTCTTACTGCTTTCACACTATTCTTCTACTTTTGTTCCCACACCACCACACACAGCATGCATTCATATCTAAATCCATCTAGTATATATATCCACACCAAAGATTTCATCCACTTTCTAGTCGGCTTCCAGAATACTCAATATTTTCCCAAACTCTGATCTGTCAGTTGAATCTTTGCATACCAAGTAATGCAGATCAAAGAGATGATTATAGAAGTCATCAATCATGTTGGCCAATCATGAATGATACCTTAAGAAGCTTGATCACCATCAACAACTCATCTAGATTAAGTTTTGATACTCTGCCGGTCAGTTCTTCCTCTGTCAACTCTGCCAAACCAGACCCCAATACTTAGATGCTCATATCTCTTCACTCTTACATCACCAGAGGCTCAATCCGTGGAATCTATCAGTCAATGTATTCCTCATGACTTCTCCAAGTCTACGCTTTACAATGATACTTTCTCTAAGAGATCCGGACCTAACTGTCAGACCTTGCTGCATGCTCTGTTCTTGCTTACCGGACCACAACACTTCTTCAATTTGACTTCCGGTATAGGCACACCATGTTCTGCAGATGGGCAGGATGGACTTTGTTGCTATCAATGACAATACTCATGAATCCATATAGTGTTCTTGCCAACAATCTCCCCCTTTGGCATTGATGGCAACACTTAGTAAAAAATGACTAAGTGTCACACTATACTCCCCCTTGGCTGATGCTTTGTTTTTATGTACATTTTCTAGAGCTCCCCCTTAGCTGGACTCCTCATTTTTTACTGTTCCTCACTCCCCCTTTGACATCAATGGCAAAGGGTGGGATCCACACACCAAAATTTCCAAAAACAATCTATACTTAGCCGCATATATATACATGTTTTCCCTACATATATTGAAATATATCTGAAAAAGTGGTCTTTAGCTGTACCACTTCTGTCGCCCAACTATTCTTCATCTTATCCAAAATTGAGATGTGACCACTCAACAAGAATGCAAAAGCTTCTACCCTTTTTAGATCTGTTGGATCACAGGTCCGGGCTGTAGTCTGAGCATCACTTAGGGCCTCATGCAGGGCCTCTAGCTTAGGGATAATGATCCCTCTAAGTTCACTCAACGTACTTATTCTATTTTTCTTTTCCTTCTCAAGTTTCTTAATTTCATTCAAGACTACAATAGTCTAACATTCTTGATTGATTACGGGAGATGAGAGAGCATCAAAACTTTGAGACAAACTTAGTAGTTTATCTTCTTGCTCTTTTACTTTCTTATCAACATCTTTGGTCACTTTGGATCAGGATAAACAAAATTTATAAATATTTCTGCCATCTTTGAGAGCATTTTCTAAACTCTTTATCCCAATATCCATAGCTCTCCTGTCATTTGAGATTAGACCCTGTACTTCAGAGAATCTCTTATCCAAAAATTCTTTCTTGACTTTCTCTTTTGTTGTTTTCTCTAAAGAATCAAAATGTGTATTAACAGAATTTACAAGAGACTTTAGATTACCGGATGTGGATGCTGTAGGATCCTTTTGAAAGGATGGCATGATCTTTTTCAGTACACCGGATGCAGTTTCTATAAGTTCACAGTCTTCCATGTGAGACTTCAGCATTTTTTCTTTTGCCTTAGCTTGAGTGAAGGAAGCTAGTTTCATGGTTTGGATCGGAGAGAGGGAATCAAAATTGAATGGACCTTGAAGCAATTCCGGTTCATCAAATTCCATCATTTCTTTGGTCAAGAATTCTTTGACTACTTCTGCTGTGTCTCTTGCCAGAGATAAAATTTTCTTCTCTTCTGCAGCCTTACCACTATCATCTATGGCCTTCTCTGTTGGAGTTTTGTCTCCTTCAGTAGCCTTGCTACTGTCATCTTCTTTCTCTTTTGCTTCTTGACTAATCTTCTCTTGTACTCTTTCTTTTTCTTTGAATCTAGAGTCTGTAGAGGAAATCGGAGGAGAGATGTTTGCTTGATCATGGACCTCTTCTTCTAGAGTAGAGGAATCTAAGTCCTTACCTTTTTGTTCACCTATCTTCGTAGATTCTTCTTTGTCATCCATGGTAGAGGGTTCATCACTTATGTCCTCTATGATAGGAATGTTGAATCTTTTGTAGGCATTTCAGAGGATTTCTTCAGTTTCTTTAGCTATTTTGTTAGTTTCTCCAAGCATAAGTTGATTCATTCTAGCTTTGCTTCGGAACTCATCCTTGCAATCTTTGAAAATCATATTCATTTGTTTCTGAGTGATTGAGGGATAGAGCTGAATAGCTATTTGTTCCCTGATCTCAAGGTCCTTGGCCTTGGCATTGTTCTTCCTGATTTCTAGTTCTTTCTCTAGGCTCTTTGGAATTAGAGATATAATCTCAATGAATGCTTTATTATAAATGTTAAGGTACCTGACTGTGGCTTCTTGCAGGATCTTCTAATCAGCCTCACTGTAGTCGTCATAAAATTCAGTCATTGGTTTCAAGTTCCCATCCACAGTGATTGATTTGACTACATCATCAATGGACAGAGTGGGCCTTTCAACAAACTCTTCTGCCATCTCTTCCTTGTCTTCACCGGTAGAGGGTTCATCAGATACTTTCTTCTTTTCCTCATTTTCCTTACCTCCTCATCTAATTCTGTCTCTTCTTCATCCTTTTGGCTTGTGTAAGACCTTGTTGCCTTTTTCTTGGTTCTCTTCTCTCCTTTTCTGGATGATTTTGCTTCCAGTTTTGATGCCTTTGAGCTCTTTGCAATGGTGGGTGCAAAGGTCTTAGAGGATTTGGTCTGGGAGGGGACTTTCACTAGAGTACCTTCTTTTTTTGCTTTTTCTTTTTCTTTCTCTACCCTTTCTGTCTTCTCTCTATTTGCATCAAGTGCTTCTTTTGAAATTCCATGCCTCTTGGCAAACTCTTCTACTTCCCTCCTCACTTTTCTTTTTATTTCCAGTTGTCTTAACTCTACATGGATCTTCACACTTAAGTATTCAAAGGTTCCAAACCTTTCTGCCTTGGGATCCTTGGGCTGACTTAGCATGTGTTGAACATGTAGCTCCACAATTTTCTCATCCACTTCATATCCCATAGGCATGATCCACACTGTTCTTGGTTCCACTGCCTCCATTAGGCACTGATCAGTTTCTACCATAAAGCATATTATATCTTTATATTTTTCAACTAAATATTGGGGGATTCTCTCTCTTGCTTGCATCATGCTCTGAAAATTCTTGAAATAGCCCCAGAGAGCTGTATTATGTGCCTTGGCATCACCAAGCCCATGTATATAATCTCTGATTTGAATGGCTACTAGTCTATCATTCTGCCATACCCAGCCAGTGGATCTAGGAAGCTCATTCATGTAATAAAAGAATAAGCAGAGTATCAAACCACCGTATTTGAAAGAGTTCTTCTTATCCTTCTTTATCTTCTACAGATTCTCCAAGAGTTGGTTTAGAAGGAGCTCACAAAGATCATAGTCTACATTCTTCCTCAACATTTCATAAGCAGTATTTATAGCAGTTTCAGATACTGAATTCTCCCTGCTGGAGGGATATATCTTATATCCAATTATCATTGATGCAAACTTGATATCCAGATCTGTGATATCCTCAATAGTCATTGCTCTTTTATCAAACTTTGATTCGGTAGCCTCATTGACAATTTGGTTTTTGACAGATTTGAGTGTAGGCATTCCACCGGTTGAGTGTAGTCTAGTTACTGCCCTAATGGCATCCTTAGTGATCTTAAACGGCCTGCTCAACCACATGAAGTTGTCATGCATTCTGCTCAAGATATACCAGACCCATTCAACTTCCGGAAAATAGGGGAAATGAATGCATTGTGCAAAATGTTTGTCCTGGATAGCTTTACACTGGGTTTTGAGTTTGAATGAGTCATCTATCAAATGCTTGTGATAGATATTGACCAGCTTAGATTCCCCAAATTCTTCAATACTCGCATGAATATATTCCCTAACATCTTCTACATGCAGAACCCCATGCGGAACGCTTGAAAAGGCGCCTAGGGGATCAACTTCTAGGGATTTATATGGATGCTTCTTAAATTTAGGGCATGGCCTATCAGAAATCTTCACCACATTCGGAGTAGCCATCTTTCAAAGATTTGTAGAGAGATATTTAAGAATGGAAAATACCTTTTACACTTCTAGGTTTTACGGAGTGATCCGGATCGATTGTTGGATGAATCAACTTCTGCAGATGATCTTTGATGGGCTTGAGAAAATTTGTTGCAGAGCTCCTTTTCACTTCTTCTTGAATGCAGAATGAACAAATGCTTAATAAGAAAAACCCTTATATTGCTCCGTAAACCCTAATACCAAGTTGCAATAAATGCTCAACTTAAGTCATTCCAGTTTGCCTTGTTTTCCTTATTCAGATGACTTGATGAACCGAAACGATCTCGTTCTAAACATCTTGCAGATCTTTCATATCTTAACCATAGTTTATTTAGATGTTTCTCTGAGAATCCTTTATTCTGCAACTCTCCTTGTGCCAATTCCGGCACCAATTAACTGGCTGGGGGAAGAAAGTTTTCCTTGTGTCTCCCCCTGAGCCAGAGCTCATTTTTTTAATTTCTAGAAGGAATATCAGCACCAGATTCTAGTATAGATCCATTCCCTACATTTTCTGTACTTCTCTTCACCCAAATCTTGTTCATCTCATTTTTAACTTCATCCGCATTTACTTTCCCTTTTCCTTTGTCTTGATTCTGATTATGATGCACCGGACCCCTTTTGTCCTGGTTCTTGCTTCTACAGAATTTGGCAATATGACTGGATCTATTGCAATTGTGGCAAACAACATTTCTTTGCATATTTGAATGATATCCTCTTGATCTGCATTGATTAGCTATATGTCCCATTCTATTGCATGCAAAGCATCTACCATTGAATGAATTGTTCATTTGCATATTTCTACATTCAAGAGATTTGTGACCATACCTTTTGCAGTTGAAACACTATTCGGAGAAGGATGTATTAGTCTAATTTATTCTCTTTCTACACTGATTAGCTTTATGACCAAAGTTATTGCAATTGTGGTAGTATCCATTGAAGGATGGATATCTTTGAGCATTAGGTTGCCTTACTGAAGGTCTTCTAGGCTTGTTCCTTGGATTTTCTGATCTAAAATTCTTTTGACCAGATCCGGAGCTTTCACCTTTCTCATATCCCAAGCCACGCTTGTCATCTACCCTCTTTTGGCTTTCAAGAAGAACTTCAAGTTGAGCAGAACTTATCTTTAATTTTTCTTTGTATTCATTTATTGTTTGAAGATCCTTTTTAAGAGTGTCAATTTGATCCTCAAGTTTTTCTTCATTATCTCTAGCGTCTTCAAGATCAGATTCTAGATGCCTGATTATTCTATCCATTTTGTGGCAGTCTTCTGACTTCTCCTTGAGAGATTGTCTTAGATCATCTTCAGTTTTTCTTTTCTCTTCAATTTCTTGGGTGAATTTCATAACTCCTGATTCCATTTCATGTCTTACCATAATGACCTCTTTGATAATGTTTCACATAACTTGGTTTTCTCCTTCAGATCTTCTTTTGTACCATTGTATTCACTTTGACTTGCCAATTGCTGAAGTAGATCTTTTCTCTTTTTCATAGAGATACTCAGTTTCCCTTTTAGTTCATTTATGAAATCATCAGCCTGTTTGAGTCTTTCCTTCAATTCACTGACTTCAAAGTTTGATTGCTCAAGATCATCTAGGGCAGACTAAAGTTGCTCCCTCATACCATACACATCCATTTTAGTTCCCAGATCTTCCTCAAGCTGTTAGGCTCCTTTTGGAGGAACTTGGCTCTGATACCAATTGTTGATAACTGAGAGGGGGGGTGAATCAGTTATCTTAATTATTTCAACTTGTTTGAACTTTCTTAATAATTAATGCAGCATCAATTCAAATAAGCAAACATAACCATGAAATAGAAATACACCTGACACAATATTTTTAATGTGGAAACCCTGTTAAGGGAGAAAACCATGGGGTGATTAACCTAAGATTGTATTCTCTATTAGAAGAATAGAAATACAAAATGGCACTTGCCAATTAGGGCTCACTGCCCAAGCACACTGCTCACAAGAGGCTCACTGCCTACAAGAGACTCACTGTCTACAAGTTGTAAGAACAACAACAAGATCCTTGAACTGATGAGAAGCATCCACATATGCTGAGGTTTAGTTCCGGTTAGGCTCAATACACTAATCTGCTGCACTTCATCCTTCCTCTTCTTTGGTGTTGTTGATCTGTCACATACGGGACCTGTCTTACTGCTTTCACACTGTTCTTCTACTTTTGTTCCCACACCACCACACACAACATGCATTCATATCTAAATCCATCTGGTATATATATTCGTACCAAAGATTTCATCCACTTTCTAGTCGGCTTCTGGAATACTCAATATTTTCCCAAACTCTGATCTGTCGGCTGAATCTTTGCATACCAAGTAATGCAAATCAAAGAGATGATTATAGAAGTCATCAATCATGTTGGCCAATCATGAATGATACCTTAAGAAGCTTGATCACCATCAACAACTCATCCAGATTAAGGTCTGATACTCTGTCGGTCAGTTCTTCCTCTGTCAACTCTACAAACCGGACCCCAATACTTAGATGCTCATATCTCTTCACTCTTACATCACCGGAGGCTCAATCCCTGGAATCTATCAGTCAATGTATTCCTCATGACTTCCCCAAGTCCATGCTTTACAAAGATACTTTCTCTAAGAGATCCAGACCTGACTATCAGACCTTGCTGCATGCTCTATTCTTGCTTACCGGACCACAACACTTCTTCAATCTAACTTCCGGTATAGGCACACCATGTTCTGGGGATGGGTGGGATGAACTTTGTTGCCATCAATGACAATACTCATGAAGCCATATAGTGTCTCTTGCCAACAATACATGCGGCAGCACTACTCTTCGTTATGAAGTCTTCCAGCCTGCAAGGGTTGTGCCTTGGAGGGTTTTGGGGGAGGTTGGTTGTCGGTATAACACAACTTCACTCATTGTTTGAAGCTTTTACTCCAAACACAATTTATTTATAGTGGATTGTCAGGGTTTGGTGTTTATCCTGTTACCACTTAGGGTTGTTCCTACTTGGATGAACGATATCCAAGAGCAGGCCCCTCTAAAGGAAAAACACATGCGAAAATGATATGTTTGGCATTTTGGTCACCCAAGATAGGGGAGAGCATAGGCCTGGTATCATTCCCAAAACACAGAAGACAGTGGTTCTTTTCCCCTAGTTAAAATGAGAAAAACTAGATGAGCTATCTACTTGGGCAAGCATAGAAATTTGTTAACTTTGAAGTGATAACAAGATAGCAATGGTTCAATTTTACCCAGATAGCAATGATGTGTTTAATTTTACCCAAATAGCAATGATGTGTTCAATTTTACCTAGATAGCAGTGATTTGTTAACTTTGAAGTGATAACAAGATAGCAATGGTCCAGTTTTACCAAGATAGCAATGAGTTTTATAACTTTGAAGGATAGCAATATAGCAATGATTCAATGATATGCAAGATAGCAATGATTCAATTAACGCCTTCCTAGTTAAGACTATCTAAGATTTGCATGAGAATCCATTTACTTTCCTATTATAAATCAAAGTGTGAGTTAACAAGTGCAACTATATGTTTCTAAACCAGTACCAAGCCTGTAAACAGATCAAGAGTGTTCCTGCAAAAAGAGGTTAGCATTAGCGAAAACTTCAAGGAAACTCTAAAAATCACTGGCTAGACCAGATGCGCAGCTTCAGAGATTGAATGCGCAGAAACAGAGCTCAGAAGTGCAGCAGTACATATGTGCTAAGACAGAGGTCAAAAGCGCAGGAAAATAGTATATATGCATCGTATCAGAGGGTATATGTGCCGGAACAGAGTCTGTATGTGCCGAAAGAATGTATGTGCCAGAACAGACAACAGATGCATGTTAGGATGTGTCAGATGCACGGTTTCCTCCTGTGTACGACATTCCAAAACACAAAAACTTAGTTTTTGGGTTAAAAATCAGGGCTAGGCCCCACTATGGGCACTAAAAATGTTAAGGGAAAGTTGGATCTAAATGAATAATCAATATAATAATATCAATGATACCCAAAACTCAATGAAATAATGAACAAAAGAGATCAATCAAATAATGAACAATACAAAAGTAAACCTCCTTTAATTCTTAGCTTCCATTGATCGCCTATCTCAAATGATCTTGTCTATGAATATGGCCCTCAGAAGGTGCACTTCCTTGCTATGATTCCAAGATGTTCAAATGGGAATGGCTATAATAGTTTTGCCATAAAGATGAGCTTTACAACAATGATAGTAGTGTGGTAACAAGTTTGATCGCAAGCAATGAAGGAATTGGTGCCAAAGGTGCACTGTAACTCTTGCAGAGTAAGTTTACTTAAAGCTTGAATGAATGAAATGGAGGAATAAGGTTCAATTTATAGACTTGAGAGAGAAGAGATCAACGGTATAGAAATAATGAGAAGATCAACGGTATAGAAACCTTGAGGAACGTACGCGAATAAGAAGAAGACAAGAGTCACCCAAAAGTTGTTTTGTTTGAGTTAACTACTTTCTTTTATTGAAGATAAGATTTGCTTTTCATAAATTAGAAAGTTTTTTTCTAATTTAAGAGATATTGATAAAAATAAGGTTGACTGAGTCAGTTAACTCAACTTGTGATTTGCTTTTGCATGATTTGAGAGAAATTAAATAATAAATTATTTAATTGTGTGTGCATGAAGAAGAAGACTTATCTTTAGAAGATTTGGAAGAATATTTGAAGAATTAGAAGATAAGAAAGCAAATTAAATAAATAGATTTATTTAATTGTTGTGCATGATTTGGAAGAATAAATAAAATATTTGATTGTGTTTTATTTTTAGAGAGTGAGAGGATTTAAATAAATTTGATTGATTTATTTAAATTTGGAAGAATGATTTTGACTTAATTAAATAATTAAGAATTATTTAATTGTTTTGGAAGAATTAAATTAAATAAAGGATTTTATTTTATTTTAACTTTAGAAGAGGTAATTAAATATTTTAATATTTAATTAACTTAGAGGAATATGAATCGAATAAATAAATTTGTTTATTTATTTATTGATAGAAGAATTAGAAGGGAATAAATATTAAGAATATTTACTTAGACCGAATCATGTCATTTTTAGGCGTATACAAGTTGATATCCTTTTGATCTGCACTGATTAGCCATATGCCCCATTCTATTGCATGTAAAGCATCTACCATTGAAAGAATTGTTTATTTACATATTTCTGCATTCATGAGATTTCTAACCATACCTTTTGCAACTAAAACATTGACCAGAGAAGGATGAATTGTTCTGATTCATTCTGTTCCTGCATTAGGTTGCTTTATGACCAAATTTGTTGCAATTGAGGCAGTTTCCATTGAAAGATGGATATCTTTGGCAATTTGGTTGCCTTACCGGAGGTCTTCTAGACCTGTTTCTTTGACTTCCTGATCCAGAGCTTTCACCTTTCTCATATCCCAAGCCACGCTTATCATCTACCCTCTTTTGACTTTTAAGAAGAACTTCAAGTTGGGCTGAGCTTATCTTGAATTTTTCTTTGTATTCATTTACAGATTGAAGATCTTGTTTAAGAGTGTCTATTTGGCTCTCAAGTTGTTCTTCATTGTCTCTAGCTTCTTTAAGATCAGATTTAAGATGCCTGATTATTCTATCCATTTTGTGGCAGCCATCTGTTTTCTCCTTGAGGGATTGTTTTAGGTTATCTTCAATCTTTCTCTTCTCTTCAATTTCTTGGGTGAATTTCATAACCCTTGATTCCATTTCATGTCTTATCATAATGGCTTCTTTTGACAGCTTCTCACATAGCTTAGTTTTCTCATTTAGATCCTCATCAATATTATTGGCTTCATTCTGATTTGCTAATTTCTAAAGTAGTTCCTTTCTCTTTTTCATAGAATTACTAAGTTTTTCTTTCAGTTCATTGATGAAATCATCAGCTTCCTTGAGTCTTTCTCTCAAATTATTGACCTCAGAGTGGGATTGTTCAAGATCATCTAGGGCAGACTAAAGTTGTTCTTTCATACCATATGCATCCATTGAGATTCCTAGATCTTCCTCAAGCTGTTAGGCTTGTTTAGAGGAACTTGGCTCTGATACCAATTGTTGGAAACAAGACAGATAATTAAGAGGGGGGGTGAATCAGTTATCTCATAATTTCCTTATTTTTACTTTCTTTTCTTGTCTCAATATTCGATGATATATCAAAACATGAAATCATAAACAACCATAAGAACAAAAGTGGAATTAACAAACACAACACAAGGATTTTTACGTGGAAACCCTATTAAGGGAAAAACCACAGGGTGACTAACCCAAGATTGTATTCTCTATTAAAAGAATAAAAGAGTACAAAATGGCACTTGCCAATTAGGGCTCGTTGCCTAAGCACACTGCTCACAAGAGGCTCACTACCTACAAATGCTTACAGATGATACTAAAGTATTTGAACTAAGGAACAACATCCATATATGCAAGAATTCAGTTCCAATTAGGCTCAGTATACCGATCTAGCGCATTTCATTCTTCCTCTGCTCAATATCACTCTTCTGTCACATTCTGAGCTTAGATTATTGTATTTGTACTTCTCTCTACTTTTCTTTGCACTTAATAGATACATTCATCACCTTCACACCACCACAAGCTTGAATCCATCAAGTATATATATCTACATCAAGGATTTCAAACAACTTTCTAGTCGTTAAAAAGAACACTTAGAATATTTGCAAAATAATATTTTGTCAGCTAAATTCATACTTGATAGATGATGTGCACCAAAAACTTAGGCATAGAAATCATTAATCATGTCATCCAATAATGTACAATGTTACAAATTACTCAATCAACACATTTTACACAACCAGATTGAGGTCTGATACTCTATTGATCAGTTCTTCCTCTATCTGCTCTGTCTAACTGGAACCCAACACTCAAATGCTCATATCTTTTGCATGCTTTGTCACTAGAGACTAAATCTCTAGAATACAATAGTTATGATGCCCCTCTTGACTTGTCCAAATCCACAACTTACTAAGTTACACCATCTGAGAGATCCAGACCTAATTGTCAGATCATGTTACATACTCTATTCTTGTCTACCGAACCAAGATAATCTTCAATCTAACTTCCGGTAAAGGCATATTATGTACTGTGGATGTGTGGGATAGACTTTGTTGTCATCAATGACAACACTTATGAAGCCAAACAATGTCTCTTGCCAATAGTAGCCACTGCTTTCTACTTGGTAAATAGGTCTCCTACATCAACTCTTGTTGGTAAGACACCTATGGAGGTGTGGTCTAGTAAGAAGCCTTCAGTTAGACATCTTCATGTTTTTGGTTGTGAGGCATATGCACATGTGCTAGGGAGAAATGGTCTAAATTGGAGAACAAGGCTCTTAAGTCTATTTTCATTAGCTATGGAGTCGGTGTGAAAGGATACAAGCTTTGGGATCTTGTGGCTGAAAAAGTGTTGTATAGCAGAAGTGTTATCTTTAGAGAGATAACACCTTCTTCCGTTGTTTTACAGCCAAAATAGACAGAAAAGAAAGAAGATGTGGTTTAGTTTTCTTCTACCCCTGAGAAGCCTGAACCGACAGACCCTGTGAGACCTAATGATGAGGAGAGCTCTAGCAGCTCTGAAAGTTCAGAAGAAGCAGAACCTCAACCTCAACTATTGAGGAGGTCTACATGAACAAGGAAGCAACCTGATAGGTTTGGTTATTCATTACTTGATTCTAGTTGTACTTTTACCTTGCTTACTAACATTGATGAGCCTAAAACTATGATAGAGGCTATGGGCATGAAAGGTTTAGGTTCCTAGAAGGAGGCCATGAAAGATGAGATGGCTTCTTTGGAAAAGAATACAACATGGGACTTGGTGCCTTTTCTTGAAGTACGGAAACCTGTTAGATGCAAATGGGTGTTCAAGAAGAAATTTGGTGCAGATGGCAGTGTTGAAAAGTACAAGGCCAGACTGGTTGTGAAGGGGTACTCACAAGTGGAGGGAATTGATTATGGTGAAATTTTCTCTCCCATTGCAAAGCTGACATCTATTTGATTCTTGTTATCTCTTGCAGTAGCTTATGACTTAGAGGTGGAGTAGATGGATGTGAAGACATAATTCCTTCATGGTGATTTGGAGGAAGAGATTTACATGTCACAGCTAGAGCATTACATAGAGAAAGGTAAAGAAAATTTGGTTTACAAGTTAAAAAAGTCTTTGTATGGTTTGAAGTAGTCTCCTAGGATGTGGTACTTGATGTTTGAAGCCTTTGTGTTGTCAGTTGGATTTCTGAGATCAAAATCAAATTATTGTGTGTATTACAAATTTGACAATGATCACATTCTCATTATTGCATTGTATGTTGATGATATGTTGTTAATTGGGAATGGTAAGAATATGATTTCAGATTTGAAGTCTCAGTTGTCATCATAGTTTGAGATGAAAAATCTAGGAGTAGCCAGGTACATTCTAGGAATGGAAATCAAAAGAGATAGAGCTAACATAAAACTTTGGTTAAGCCAGAGTAAGTATGTGAAGACCATGTTGGATAGGTTTAGCATGGCAGATTGCAGACCATTGTGTGTTCCTGTTTCATTGGGGACAAAGTTGTCTATTAATGATTGCACAAAATCTCCTAGTGAGGTGGAGGACATGAGAAGAGTACCTTATGCTAGTGTTGTTGGCACTTTGATGTATTGTATGGTCTACACAAGACCAAAAATTGCCCAAGCAGTGGGAGTCCTTAGTCGATTTATGGCTAATCCTAGATGGGTACATTGGGATGCAGTTAAGCAAGTGTTTAGATATTTGAGGGGTGCTTTTGATTATTCCATATGCTATCATGGTAATGCTACAGGACCTCTGCATTATGTTTGTATTCGTGGATTTGTGAATTCTGATTGGGCGGGTGATATTGACAACAAGAGATCCACCAATGCCTATGTGTTCACTATGTTCGGTGGTGCAATTAGTTGGATGAGTAAGCAACAACCTGTGGTTTCTTTGTCCATGATAGAAGCTGAGTATATGGAAGCAACTCATGCTTGTAAGGAAGCCATTTGGCTTAAGAGATTGTGTTCAGATATTGGTGTTGATGCAGGATATATTATGATTTGTTTTGACAGTCAGAGTGTGATTTGCCTAGCAACAAATCCAACTTTCCATGCTAGAACAAAGCAAATTGATGTACAGATTCACTTCATGCGAGACATGGCAGAGGATGGGAAGGTGAATTTGGAGAAGGTAGACACTTTCAAGAATGTTGCAGATGCATTAAGAAAACCAGTGGGCACAGAGAAGTTTAGATGGTGTTTGGAGTCTATGGGCCTCTCGGCCTATAGCAGTTAAATCTTGTTATTTCCATTGGCTCTTACAAGGTGTTCGACAAGTGGGAAAATTTTAGGAATTAAGGTGTCTCAACCTTGGTAATTCCTTGTATTGTTTCATTGTATTTATTTAATTATTGCCTATTATTGTAATTAGGATGCAAATCCTTATTGTCATCTTGTGGGAGTTGGCACGGTGATTTGTCATCCTATGTGGAAGGTGACAAGTTGTAAATTTGTCCTCACATGAGGAGATAGGCATCCCACTTAGTGGTAGGAATATTTTTCCATGTGTCGGCATCTTGGATAGTGTGTAAGGGAATATTGACCAAAACGGTCACGACAGATTCCTATGACAAATCTATGACACGTAAGAGTTGTAAATGGAAGATTTTATGACAGGTGAAGACATCTATCACAAGGCATCTTGGAAGAAGGCATATTTGGGCACCCCAAGGAGGGTTATGACATGTTGTAAGAGAATATGCTATTTATATCCTGTGTATGATAGATTCTCTTGCATCTGTAAGATATGACAACTATGACAGATTCTATGACGATCGTAAGTGTCGTAAGAGTATCTGTCATTGCCCAACCTAGGAATAGGCGACCTCTTTGGGATGGGGTGACTTGACAAGTGTCAGGAACATCTTACAGTTTTGGACAAGTGTCCATAGGTGTGGGTTTTGGGCCATGAGGCCATGTTGGATGCCCATCCCAAGATAGAGCCATTTTTGCCTTGTATTTTCTATATAAACAGGGGCTTTGGAGAGGAGATGTATTATGTGATTGGTAGGTACTGTTATGCTGCCGGATTATCTCCAAATATGAGTTTCAAAGACTCTTGCAAAAGTATTGGCGCTGTAACTATATTGTAAACCTCATTGTTTAGATAATACATTTGAGCTGTGTTTTGGAGTGTGGGGTTTTTCACCCGTAAGGGTTTTCCTCACGTATATCTTGTCTCTCTCTTCTTTTGTCTTACATTCTTGTGTATGTGTTTGCTGCAATATCTCTATTGTTAGGTTAACATTGTTGTAACTATAAAGATTAAAATGAATTTGCACTCATCTATCATCATTAGATTAGTGTAGGAAGTGGTTTCCACTAACTTCCTTTCATGTTGTTTATTCCACACTAGAAAATCTTAAGTTCTTAATTTGAGACACTACAATATAAATTAAGAACATGTTGAAAGTAAGCTAGGATTTATAGTTTTTACCATGTAATGGCTTGTCGCTATATGGAGACAAGATTAGTGTCAATGTATTTTCATTATCATCTATTGGAATTTGAAACTTCTTTTTAAAATATGTCATGTAATTTAAATTTCTCAGTAGAACAACGATAGCTCTATCTAGTCAAGAATCAAATATAAATTAATTTGGACTTTTATATTTTAATTTTACTTGATCGAATTCCTTTTCCTTGGCCCGGTAGGGTTTAGGAGTTGGGAATTCTTAGCCTATAAAATGATCCCAGATGAGGGCTGGTAAATTCTCTCCAAACTCCATTGGGTTTACCCATTAGACCCAACTATTCCATTTAAGTGGTAAACTCTCCTTAAATTACCTTTAGACCATAGATCTTCAATTCTTTTTTTGTTATTATAGAGATGAATATAAATGGATGGTTCTTTAGCTCAGGGAAAGAAAATGCTAGCACAACATTTGGAAGTATAGATCATTTACATTCTATTTTCATTGGTTTGAATTCTAAAGGTAACACCACTTGATCATCTAGAAAAGAATATTCCTTTTTGTTGTATTGTGTATAGACAAATTTCTCCATTAGCTAGTATTATAGTCAATTTGAAAGGCTGATTTCTTTTACAACCTATTTTATGTGCAATTTACTCACATCGTCTAGAATATTGACTTTGGTGAATGATGGCATCTTGTCTTACTTATGAAAGCATATAGATCATAATGAGAATTGTATAGGAATGACTAAATTTGTCTTTCTTGCCTAGAGTTGCATTGAATTTATTTTTAGACCAGTTTGCATTGGGTCATCCCACAATAATGGGTTACACTTTTTGGCCAAACTTGACATTGAAACCAACATTTTGAACTAAATCTTCACTTTTTGACACCTATGGCCGCTAAACTGTTAGGAATTTGAAGATGATGTGAACTAGTGATTTGTGAGATTTTGTTTGCAGATTCTAAATATATTTTAAAAAAAAAATTGGAGTTAAATTGTAATTTTTTTGCATCTCCTTTGATAAATAGTTTTCAATAGTAAACAACATTTTTTTAAAGTGATGTGGATTCTGTAGCACATAACTTTTTTTCTACAAAGGATTAAATTCTGATTCTTTTAAATTTAGATTAGTAACACCAATATATAGCGCATGCATTTGGTTTTATAATGTTTTGTTGAATATTTTTTTTTAATTAAGTTTTGAAGTCAAACCAATTATAATTTAGACATAGGCATATTCCGTAAAACATAACTTTTTATGTATGTATCGAAATTCAATTTTTTTTGTTGAAACAAGGACATCAATACATAGGGCATAGATATTTTTTAGAATTTGTTTTCACTAATTTACTAATTTTCCATGTGTGTAGAATAGAGAACTTGATATTTGGTGAAAACCCTACATTAAACAAGAAATAAAAAATAAATTTAATAATCAAATTAAATATATTTAAACTTATACTTTTTGGAAAGATTATAATAAGGACTACATACTTACAAAACATAAATTTTAAATGAATTCATTTGATCCCCCAAAAGGTAAATCAAAAGTGGTTTTTTATTAGCATTTTGATAGGTGCAGAGGAGACTCCATTATAGGTATGGTTTAAAACTAGCAGGGTTCTATCCAAGGGGGTTTGAATCTAAGGGGGTTTGATCAAACCATCTTCAATCAAAATCCTTTAAATGGAACCTTTCAAGGCTTAAATCATTATATTTTCTAAAAATATGTGATTTCAGTAAAAATCAAGATGTCCCAAAAAGTGTAACCCATTACTGTGGCAGCACCCCATTGGTTGTGGGTGTTTAAATAACACCTTTCATTCTCATTCTTTTTTTAAATTGGCATGGCATGGGATTTGTAACAAGTGTAGGAAATTGAAAGGTTCATGAATAGGATTGCGTAGTGAAATATCCACAATTCTCATGGATTCTAATAAAATAACTCTACTCTATTTTTTAACGATTCTTCCTAGGTTTGTAATTAATTAGAGAGTAGAGGTTGATAAGCTAGTAAGGAAAGTATATTAGGTGCAATGCTTGTAATGGGGTATCAAGTTAAGTGGATTGATCTTAGAAGTAGCTCTATGGTTAAGTATGTTTGGTCATTTTGGAGTATAGGCTCAAGATTAATGGGGTTATTTTAGTGTGAAAATGCATGTTTCAACATCTAATGTGTATAACTATACACCTCTGTTTATAAATCTGATATAAATGAAGAAGATACCCTGTTATTTGTATATGTTTGGAATTTTGGAGTGTATATGGATTAAGCAATCATGTGTTTATTTGATTGTGCATGTGTCCCAAAAATATTGTGGATATATATATCTTCTTGCATGTTGTTTTAAGTTAGTGTTTGAGTATTTCAAAAAATAATTTTATTATTATTAATAGGTATACGTATACTAAAGATATTGCAAATATATTATCTATTCCATTCAAAGTACACTTTGTTTTGCTTTAAACATAGTTTGATCAATCTTCTCATTATGTCTAAAACTTGGAGGAGACAAGAAGGCTGCCGAATATGAAATAATCCTGGAGAATAGTAAGTTGGTTAACTAGCTTACAACTTAATATGTCTGCATAATATTGCATATAAATGATGCTTTGGCCAAAGCTATTTTGGATTGAGTATAACACTCAATTTTGTGTTCTATGTTCATATCATGTTTTCCAAGAACATGTGCATTAGACAGTGTATTAGAATGTTAGTGGAAACATGTTGCACCAAATTCTTTCACTCATGTTAGCTTTAGTTTTTCTAGATCCTTCATTGAAGGGTCGTGCTTCTCCATTTTTGGAGCTAGCATGGGGAAGGTTAAGCTTCAGTTTTGGGAAAACAAATGCCTTGATGATGCTCTCTCCTCTCCTTGTTTTGAAGTACAAGCACATGATAGTGTACTTGATATGTCATTTCTATATTGAGGTTTCAAGGCCTAGATGATTTGTATAGGGAATTGGTCCTTAATTTTATATCATAAAAGCTATATTGCCAAGCTCTTTTCTATTAATTCAAATAATTGGATATTCTCTTTTGAAATTTAAAAAAATACTAAGCATTGCACTTAATTAATTAAATTCTCATTTTTAAAATGATGAGTATTCTTGTTTTATCAGATAGTTGCTACCAGTGGGGGTAGCGCCCATTCTTTAAATTCTTAATAACAAAATTTACATGTAGCATGGCTCAAACTAGAGCATGTGTATCTAACAACTAAGCTTTCTCAAGTTTACTAGAAAACGTAAACCTCCAGTGATGCAGGGACTTCCGGAGGTCATAACTTTTGACTCGGATGTGGGTTTTCTACGAAATTTTACAGGTGGATGCGTTATGAGGTGGCCAGTGGTTTCCCAACCTGCCTTAGCGGGTTGGACCTCATCTTGGCACTTTTTCGGGGCTTCAAACTTTCATCTTGGCCCTCAAAATAGCAAATTAGTGTTTTTTTCTAGTTTTTTAAAAGTTGCTTTTTTTAATAACTCGAAACTCATGTTTCGAATTTAGGATGTTAGTTGGTTTTTCGTCCTACCTTAGCTTTATGAGCTTTTTGGGAAAAAACTGGATTCTCAAGATATGATTGTAAAATTACCTAAAATGGCAAAATCTGACAATTGTCGAAATCTGCCAAAAAAGGTAATTTTTTGTTTTTTTTTTGTTTTCTTAGATATAAGAGAGTTTTTCTCTCATTGTAGCGGGAGAGTTGAGGAATAGAAATTTTGTTATGTTTCAGCTTCCAAATTTTTGTCTCTCATGTTTAATGGCACAATTCTGTTGAGTGAATGTTGAGTGCTGCATCATTTGGTATCAGAGTAGGAAGATGGCTGGGAGAGGAAGAGGAAGAGGCGGTCTTGCCCAGATGCATAGAGAAATGCAAAATTTGCAAAGGCAAATAGCAGAACTTACAACACGGATGGAAACCCAAAGACTGGGTAGAGGAGGAGACGAATCTGATGAAGAGATAGGTCAAGGAGCTGCAAATCAAGATACAGAACATGAAGAAGAAGAATTAGAAGGCATGAGTTTTGAAGAGAGGATGCTCAGGGCCTTAGAAGGGAAAAATGAAGGGATCAAGGTAGATGTGTTAGATTATGCAGGTAGTCTTAAACCAGAGGAGTTGATAGACTGGTTGAATGGCATGAGAAATTTTTTTGAATGGAAATCCATGACAGAGGAGAAGAAGGTAAAATTTACATGCACCAAATTAAAGGGTCATGCAATGATTTGGTGGGATCATCTTCAAAAGGAACGAACAAGGAAAGGTAAGGATAAGATCAGGACATGGAATAAAATGGAGAAGAAGTTGAGAGAAAAATTTTTGCCCATAGATTATGCGCAAACCCTTTTTCGTAGGTTTCAAAATTTAAAGCAGAACCTCTCTTCTGTGCAAGATTATACAAATGAGTTTTATACACTGTCTATACGTATAGAGCATCAAGAAACTGATGCACAAATGGCTGCTAGATATGTGAATGGCTTAAAATTTTCTATTCAAGATGAATTGAGCATGCATCGACTCAACAATATGGAAGAGGCTTACCAATTGGCTCTAAAGGCTGAAGAAAAACAAAACAGACAGTATCATCAGAGGAATAGAGGAGGAAGAAGGGGTACATCAACCCCATTTCGAGGAGGTTCTAATTATGGCAGGGGAGAGTCATCCCATGGTGTGGAAAAACAAGTAGACACTCGGCAAGATCCTATGAATCAAGAACGAGGAAGGGGATTTCAAAGAGGTAGAGGTTATGGTAGTGGTAGAGGATGGGAAAACCAGAGAAGGCCTTTCACTTGTTTCAGATGTGGAGAAGAAGGTCATAGGGCATTTGAATGCTCCAATTATAACATGCAAGAAAGAAATCAAGGAGGACAACCTAGGGTGAACATGATTCAAATGCAGCATGAAGTGGAAGGGACAGAACTGGAGTTTCCACCAGATGTGGGAGAAAGTCTCATGATGAGAAGAGCAATGGTGATTCCAGAGAAGGAGAAAACACAAGCCAAAAGCTCTGATGGTTCATGGCTTCGAACCAATATCTTCAGAACCAGATGCACTTCGGGTGGCAAGGTATGTCAAGTCATTGTTGATGGAGGTAGTTGTGAAAATATGGTTTCTAAAGAAATGGTAGACAAATTGAATTTACACTGTGAAAAACATCCTCATCCGTATCGCATTGCATGGTTTAAAAAGGGAAATGAAGTCACTGTTGATAAAAGATGCCTAATTAAGTTTAGCATAGGGAAGATCTATCAGGATGAGATATGGTGTGATGTTGTCCCAATGGATGCCTGTCATGTGTTATTGGGAAGGCCATGGCAGTATGATAGGAAAGTTATGCATGATGGAGAGAAAAACACATACACCTTTTGGAAAGATGGCGCTAAGGTGATTTTATTGCCTCTCAAGGATGAAGGAAAAGGTGAGACCATGTTGTCTGAAAGAGATCTTGTTAAAGAAATGAAGGTGACAGGGTGTTGCTATGCATTAGTAGTGAAAAAAGGTGAAGAGGAAGACATTTCAGTTCCCCCAGAAGTAGCCGAGCTGTTGAAAGAATTTATTGATGTTTTACCTAATGAATTGCCTGATGGTCTACCGCCAAAGAGAGATATTCAGCATCATATTGATTTGATTCCAGGAGCAACTCTACCCAACCAAGCAGCTTATAGGATGAATCCAACACAACATGCAGAGATGAATAAGCAAGTAACAGAACTCCTAAGTAAAGGTGTGGTGAGAGAGAGCATGAGCCCATGTGCTGTACCTGCATTGTTAACCCCAAAAAAAGATGGAACATGGAGGATGTGCACTGATAGCAGAGCAATTAATAAGATTACCATCAAGTATCGGTTTCCTATACCTCGTATGGAGGACATGATGGATGTTCTTGCAGGGGCTAAATATTTCAGCAAGATCGACCTACGAAGCGGCTACCACCAAATCCGGATTCGAGAAGGGGATGAGTGGAAGACAGCCTTTAAGACTGGAGATGGATTATATGAGTGGATGGTTATGCCATTCGGGTTATCAAATACACCTAGCACATTTATGAGATTGATGAACACTATACTACGCCCTTACATTGGTAAGTTTGTGGTAGTTTATTTTGATGATATTTTGGTATTTAGTAACAGCAAAGAAGAGCATCTACAACACTTGAGGATCATCTTTGGTGTGTTAAGGAAGGAGAAGCTCTATGCCAATTTGAAAAAGTGTAGGTTCATGCAGGACAGTTTGGTTTTTTTAGGCTTTGTCATTTCTAAAGATGGTGTCAGAATGGATCCAGAAAAGGTCAGGGCAATCCTAGAATGGCCTAGTCCAAGCAGCATCACAGCGGTAAAAAGTTTTCATGGCTTGGCCACTTTCTATCGAAAGTTCATTCGCAATTTCAGTAGTATTGTAGCTCCTATAACAGATTGCACCAAAGGGAGGGAGTTTGTATGGACCAAGGATGCTGAGGAGAGCTTTAAGTACTTGAAGAAAAAGGTAACAGAAGCACCTATACTTGCATTACCAAATTTTGATAAAGTATTTGAAGTAGAATGTGATGCCTCCCATGTAGGAATAGGTGCTGTACTTAGCCAAGCTAGCAAACCTATAGCTTTCTTTAGTGAAAAGCTGAATGCAGTGAGAAAGAATTATTCTACTTATGATTTGGAATTTTATGCAATTGTCCAAGCATTGAGGCATTGGCGACATTATCTAGTTCCCCAGGAGTTTGTATTGTTTACAGATCATATTGCACTGAGGTACTTGAACACACAGAAAAAGTTGAATAGTAGGCATGCCAAGTGGGTCTCTTTCTTGCAGGGTTACAACTTTGTGTTGAAGCATAAGTCTGGAAAACAAAATCAGGTTGCAGATGCGTTAAGTAGGCGTGTTGCACTTTTGACCACAATGGAAGCTGAGGTGGTTGGTTTTGATGCCATCAAAAATTTGTATGAGTCTGATGATGATTTTTGGGAGATTGTGGAACAATTGAAGGCACCAATATCTGGTAACTTGGATCACTTTAGGGGTGAATATTTTATGCAAGATGGGTATCTATTTAAAGGAAAACAACTATGCATACCGGCTGGCTCTATGAGGGACAACATTATCAGAGAATTTCATAGTAGTGGGTTGGCTGGACATTTTGGCAAGGACAAGACAATAGCCTTGATAGAAGATAAATATTACTGGCCAAAGATGAAAAGGGATATAACTAAGTATGTAACAAGGTGTAGAATCTGCCAAGTGGCTAAGGGACATTCACAGAATACAGGATTGTATATGCCCTTACCAGTACCAGTTGCACCATGGACCGATTTAAGCATGGACTTTGTGTTGGGACTTCCACATACTCAACGAGGTAATGATTCCATTTTTGTAGTTGTTGATAGGTTCTCCAAGATGGTTCATTTTATTGCCTGTAAGAAGACTAATGATGCAACGAGGGTAGCAGAGTTATTTTTCTCAGAAGTTGTTAGACTACATGGTGTTCCAAAGACTATTACCTCTGACAGGGATACCAAATTCCTCAGTCATTTCTGGAGGACTTTATGGACGAAAATGGGGACCAAGTTACAGTTTAGTCGTGCCTATCATCCTCAAACAGATGGGCAAACAGAGGTAGTTAATCAGAGTCTGGGAAATTTGCTGAGGTGTATTGTTGGAGACAAGCCAAAACAATGGGATTTGGCATTACCCCAGGCCGAATTTGCCTATAATAGTTCTGTTAACCGATCAACAGGAAAGTCCCCTTTCCAGATTGTGTATGGCAGGAATCCTCAGGGTGTTCTAGATTTGGTACAGCTACCAATGAAAGATCGGGTCAGTGATGATGGGGAAGCATTTGCAGAACACCTTCAACAGTTGCAGCAAGCAGTGAGACAGAAGTTGCAGGACAGTAATGAGAGGTATAAGAATTCAGTGGATCCTAGTCGGCGACATCAGACATTCAGTGAAGGTGACTTAGTGATGGTATATTTGAGAAAAGAGTGGTTTCCTACTGGAACCTATCCCAAGTTGAAGTACAAGAAAATTGGTCCTTGCAGAATTACAAAGAAGATCAATGATAATGCATATGAGGTCAGTTTACCAGATGATCTCGCTATTTCTCCCGTGTTTAATATTTCTGATTTATATGCCTTCCATGGTGAGGATGATGCTAAAGATAGTCAACCAGAGGTGTCATGGCACAACCACATTCCCCATAAGAAGAAAGAAAAGATTGCACAGATTCTTGATAAGAACACTATCTCCACTCGGCACGGGCGTTACAACAAGTATTTAGTACAGTGGGAAGGATTGCCACCAACAGATAGCACATGGATTATAGAGTGGGAAATGCAGAGGTTAGATCCCGTCCAATGGTAGCAGTTTGAAGACACTCACTTGCAGGAGCTGCGTTCTTTTCAACCAGAGGAGAATGATGCAGGGACTTCCGGAGGTCATAACTTTTGACTCGGATGTGGGTTTTCTACGAAATTTTACAGGTGGATGCGTTATGAGGTGGCCAGTGGTTTCCCAACCTGCCCTAGCGGGTTGGACCTCATCTTGGCACTTTTTCGGGGCTTCAAACTTTCATCTTGGCCCTCAAAATAGCAAATTAGTGTTTTTTTCTAGTTTTTTAAAAGTTGCTTTTTTTAATAACTCGAAACTCATGTTTCGAATTTAGGATGTTAGTTGGTTTTTCGTCCTACCTTAGCTTTATGAGCTTTTTGGGAAAAAACTGGATTCTCAAGATATGATTGTAAAATTACCTAAAATGGCAAAATCTGACAATTGTCGAAATCTGCCAAAAAAGGTAATTTTTTGTTTTTTTTTGTTTTCTTAGATATAAGAGAGTTTTTCTCTCATTGTAGCGGGAGAGTTGAGGAATAGAAATTTTGTTATGTTTCAGCTTCCAAATTTTTGTCTCTCATGTTTAATGGCACAATTCTGTTGAGTGAATGTTGAGTGCTGCATCATCCAGCAAGCTCACAAGCCAATTCAACTTGGGCTGGGGAGAGTAAATCTCCATATTGGCTAATGTAGAATGAGAACATCTCCATGTTGTTTCGTTGAATCCCCTCACGAAACAGCTTAGCAGTCTTAGCTGAAATTTATTTCTTCTTAACCACTTCAGCATCAAAAAAACCTGCCAAGGAACCACCCTCTAGTTTTTTGTTGAATGTTAAGATAGCTCTATGAAGCCAACCCTTCATCTCCTTTTTAGTGTAAGCATCTGCCAGTAGCTTTCTCCATTGTTTCTTCCCCATAATCAGGATAGCGTTGGCGAGAAAGTTTCCATAAACCACTTCATTGTGCATGTGGTTTTCATTGAGCAGTGCACTACCAATGGTCTGTTTGATCGCTTTCAATACCCCTTCTTCCTTGCCAATGAATATCACCTTATTTGTGTGTCTACATCTTCTTGAACACAAGAACAGTATAAATCAACCTCCATCTTCGATGCTTAGAGTGCCAGGGCCACATTGATCCACTTTTATAAAATGGTCAATTAATCTTGGGATTTATTCTGAGTTGAGAGTATGAAGGAGGTCACCTTTCCCATGGAAATGACCGATTGAGTAACATGTAATTATTTCTCTGCAGGTCAATCATCTGGGCATCTATCTTTGTTGTTTGATATTATCTCTAGTTCAGATTGCTCACATGCAAATGATGAGTATTATTGTTTAAAATATTTTATTTTAGTATTTTTGTTTAAAACAATTATTTTTAGCACTTATAGTGGGAGCTTTTTGCACCCGAAAATCGTCAGATGCTGAAAATCGTCATATGCCAAAAAATTGTCCGACACCGAAAAATCGTCGGATGCTAGAAAACATTTTTGTTGTTAGGGTTTTTCATTTTCACCAATCGGTAACTATTTTTCATTGAGTTTTTTGGCTTTTTTTTGTTAACCTTTGTTTCCATTTAACTCTGTTACGTTAACTGCGTAGGTGTCGAGAGAAGTAGAGAAAAGAGGCCTCGTGGCTTCAGATTGTGAATAGGAAGCTCACTGCTATGAATAAGCTTTTAATGGAGGAGAATGACCACTTGTAGAAACATGTTTCTTAGCTTGTATACAAGAATTGTTAGTGCAATCTGGTTTTGAAGCTTCCCAATACTGTCATGCATTCTCACTGTCTAATCTTATGTTTTCTTTATCGTTTAAATCGTGTAATTTGGGGTTTCCCTATCTATACATTATCTGGGGTTTCGATGTTGCAAACTCTGGCATTTTGTTTTTGATCTATAAAAATAGGAAGAGGAGGAATCATATGAAGAGGTTGACAACCCTCTGTCCATAATTCTTTGAAGAATGGGTAAAGATAAAAACAAGAAAGAAGCAACAGGAAAGGACATTGTTCATATGGTGCCCTCCATTATTGTAGACCTTCAGAAACTAAGCTCCAACTGCATCGCCGACGGTCAGTGTAATCTGGTTTTGAAGCTTCCCAAGACTGTCATACATTCGGAAAGGCTTAACTCACTCACCAAAAAGGTTCTCGTTGTCTAATCTTATGTTTTCGTTATCTTTTTAAATTGTGTAATTTTGGGTTTACCTATCTATGCATTATCTAGGGTTTTGATATTGCAGACTCTAGCATTGCTGCTTGAAAAGCCCACGGCAAAAGATTTCATTAAGAGCGTCATCACAAGCAAATTACAGAGATTCAACCAGTCTAACCATGCATGGAAGATTTGTCAGTGTTATTCATACACTGTGGGGAGGGCAAAAAATATGTATTCTTCATTTTTAAACCACCTTTGCGGCTTGGTAGAGGAAGATGAGGGACTTGTACGTAATAAATTAGCCAATTTAGGACTAACAGATAGCTACTAAGCGATTGCATGGAATATAATTTTATTTGTTTTTTGTTAGGGTTACTGAAGACAAGTTTTGGTTGAATTGCAGATGGTCTATTGCATGGAATAGAACTTTATTTATTTTTTGTTAGGGTTACTGAAGACAGTTTTTGGTTGAATTACAGATGGTCTATTGCAAGGAATAGAACTTTATTTATTTATTGTTAGGGTTACTGAAGACAATTTTTTGTGGAATTGCAGATGGTTTGTTCAGAGTTGCAAAGAAGGGAAACATAGGAGCAGGTTACCGTGTTGAGTATGTGTTCAAGGGTTCTTCTGTGGATTGACAAGTGCCCTATGATGTGGCACATGCATGTAGACAAGTGTCCTATAGGTGTCAACCTTTGGATCACTTGGAATGTGC
The DNA here is from genome assembly GCA_027924645.1 of Cunninghamia lanceolata. Taxonomy (NCBI): domain Eukaryota; kingdom Viridiplantae; phylum Streptophyta; class Pinopsida; order Cupressales; family Cupressaceae; genus Cunninghamia; species Cunninghamia lanceolata. The sequence goes on from BSBN01000437.1 coordinate 5,663,619, forward strand.
AAACTAACAACCTTGTGTGTCAAGTGTTGGATGACTACAAAGTGCCTTTTGAGGTGAGATGGAAAGTCTTCCAAGATCAAAAGGTATGCACATGAGGTTTACCAAACAACTAGGTAACCTCTAAGTGTCTAAAAGGTTGCACATTCAGTTAGACAAGATTTTATCTAACCTCATCAACCTAAGTATACTTAAGCTATAGTGAATAGATAAATTATTCACTCTAATACCCCCCCTTAAGTGATACTTATGGAGATTACAAAAGTGCATTATATGCATAAATATGGGTCCTAGCTACTAGGCCATGTTAAGTACCCATGTACAAATAAATCTCTCATAAAGCGGAGAAAGAAAGAAAACCCAGTGGGAAAAAACTTTCCTCCAAAAAGAGAGATATATACAAGAAGTAGGTAGGACTCAACATGACCCCCCAAGGACTACATCTACAAATATACATGAAGTGTTTCCCCCAAAAGAGAGAAATAGAGAGACTAGAAATCCCCCCATAAGATGACTGATCCTGTAGTGTTGACTGAAGCTCAAAGATGAATGCTAAAAGTGATGCCTGAAAGTCAAACAACATGCCTCCCCTGTGGAAGAAGAACTATAGATAGGTGCATGAGATCTTGCCAAGTGAGAAGAATAAAGTGGGTCTCCGAATGTTGCACAGAATTCATAGACTACAATGAAATCTCTCGAAGCTGTAGTGAAATCACTGGTGGAATTGGAATAGGCTCAAGGGATGGAGTGCCAATATCCTACTGCAAATCTGAAGAAGCCTCCTGTGAAGCAACAGGTGAAGGAGGAGTGGGTAACTCAGTTGGTTGAAGAATTGTGAGGTTCAATTGACCAATCTAATCCTTTGATGATGTATCCACACTGAAAGCTAGAGTGTGAACTGTAGAGTCTTTGTCATCGGGTGTAAAGTGTGAAAATGTATAGACATAGGAAAAGTTGTCAACTTTCCCAACTGCAACAAGTTCTCTAGTGCGCAAGTCTCTTATCATAATTGTTTTGAATTGAATTCAACTATTTTTCTTGATCCACTATTGGTGATTTGGTATATGGAACGAATATTGTATCTTAAGTCTAGAACAAAGAGAACATCTTTAATACAATTGGATCCTATTTTAACATTGCCTTTCCCACAAACTTCCATTAAATAATTGTTTGCAACCAATATCCTTGTTGTAGTTGTGTGGTGTAGTGATAAAAACAAAAGCGGACTCGATGTCATATGATGTGATGCACTAGAATCAATAACCCATCGTTGTGATTTAGAGACTGCAGAGGCACATAGTGCTTTGCCTTTTGATGATTCTGATGTTGATGGAGAAGAAGAAAGACATGCCTTGAGTTGTGAATTTTCAAGTTCTTTTTGTTTAATGATTCTCTTGTACTCATATTCTCTCTTTTTAAAACATGTAGATTCTTCATGCCCATTTCTCTTACAATAAGAGCAAAGATGCCTTTCTTTACCTTTTCCTTTTGATAAAGACTTAGATGGAGGATTTGATTTTGTTCCTTTGCATTTATCTTGATCTCTAGTTTGTTTCTTTGGTGTTTGATTTGAAGATGAAGATGCAACAAGTGCATGTGTTGATGAAGACTTCAAAACACCTATTTGTATTAAATTATCCTGTTCCCTTGTTAGATTAACTACAAATTTAGTAGGAGAAGGCATAGTGAAGTTTGTACCAAGACCACTTTTGGTAGTATAAAATGTTGAAACAAACATTGAGAACTAATGACCAAGCTTAGACAAAATACTAAGTATCAATTGTTCATCTATTTTGGTGATGCAACATTATTGGAGTTGAAATCTGATTGAATTTAACTTAGTGAAAAAATTTTGTATAGTAGTGAAGTCTTGTGGATTAAGACTAATTAGATCATTCTCAAGTTGATGACCTCGCATAACATCCTATTTCCCGAACAAACTATCTAATTTTGTCCATACATCATTAGGTGTTGTTGCAGAATTAAGATGAAATAGAAGATCTTGAGATATTGCCATACATAGTGTTCCATAAGCTTCATCCATGTAATTAAACCACTTTCATTTTTCCGATGCAGATGTGGGTTTAGTTTTGAAACCCAATGTGACTCTATATAATCCTAACTGTTTGAGTTTTATCTCCATTTTTTGCTTCCATGCATGGAAGTTGAATGACATTATAATTATATCCATGTTGTAAATTGAACACTTGATAACCCCCCTAAAATTACACTAATTTACAAGAACCCCCCCCACCACCCAAACCAACGATGAACCTTTTTACGCCAAACCTCTTGTTATACCATTATTTCCAACACCCTATACCAATGTGGTCTAGATGGTACTTTACTCTGTTGTTTATAACGAGAAGAATCCCAAACCACCTTACAAGACGTACATGAAGGGATCTGCAAAACACACTCTAGTGGTCCTTCCTTAGCTAAGAAACTCATGCGTTTGGGTTATTATTGGCTGAAGATGGAGACATATTCATATTAGTTTGTGAAGAAGTGCAAGCAGTGCCAAATACACAGGAACCTGATACATGCACCAGCTCAAGAGTTGAGACCTTTAACGACACCTTGGCCCTTTTGTCAATGGGGACTCGACCTTGTAGGCAAAATCCACTCGCCATCATCCAACAACCACAAATTCATAATAACTGCCACTGAGTACTTTACCAAGTGGATTGAAGCTGTCCCCCTCACCACCATCACAGGAAAAGAAATCTCCTCATTCATCCTTAATTACCTCATCTATAGATACAGAATTCCCTCATCGATTATCACGGATAATGGAAGACCCTTCAAAAACCAAGATGTCCAAGAACTCTATGACTAATTCAAAATCCAACACCGTTTCTCCACACCCTATTACCCCCAAGGTAATGGCCAAGCAGAAGCATCCAACAAGACCATCTTGAAACTCCTCAAGAAGACAGTCAATGATGCTGGCCGTGATTGGCACATCCAACTCAATCCTGCTTTGTGGGCCTACAGAACTAGTATACACACTCCCAGAGGTGCTACCCCTTATGCCCTTGTCTATGGATCAGAAGCTATCCTACGCATTGAGGTCAAGTTACCATCTCTCAGGGTGTCATTAAAAGGTCTCATACCTGATGAGGAGTATAGAGTTTCCAGATTACAAGAGCTAGAGCTGCTAGAGGAAAGGAGACAGAAAGCCTTTAATCATCTCAAGGCATATCAGCAAATGATGTCATGAAGCTACAACCACAAAGTTCTCCCAAGAGTCTTTAAATTTGGAGATCTAGTACTTAAAGAAAATCCCCGCAATCAATAGGATCGAGAAAAGAAAGGCAAGTTTGAACCCAACTGGCTTGGGCCTTATGTGATCATTGCTGCCTATGGATCAGAGGCATATTAGTTGGAAACATCAGAGGGTGAGCTGTTCGATGACCCAATCAATAGTATGCATCTTCACCAGTTCTATACCTAAGAGAACCCCAATGTAAGGGGGGCATAAAATACAAAAAAAAAAAAAAAATTAGAAAAATACAAAAAAATAAAAAAATCAGCAAAATACAAAAAAATCAAAAAAATAAGAAAAATACAAAAAAAATCAAAAACTCCAAAAAAACAAAAAAAATTGTCCTTTGGTGAAAACCTAGTAAATAGGTTCCTGGGATAGGTACCATGATGAAAACCTGGCAAACAGGTGTCATGTGTACTTCTAGCTTTTGTGCAAATAAAAGCAAGTGGTAAACTTGGTAAACATGCGTTACTTGTGATAAACTGCCTTCTCCATCTTTGGGAAACCAATCGCTTTGTGTCCATTCTTCCTTCAAAATCACGTCCCATCCGATCCATATCTATTCCATAGTAAAGTACCTTGTGTAACCTAGCGATAACCTATCGTGGCTTGATACTCTATCTCTTTGTTGCCTTGTCAACCAAGGTTTTATCCAGTACCCTATCCACAATGTCAGCCTTACATAGTGCCTGTCATCAGTATCCACATGGTCCAAGTCCCTAAACTACATTGCCTCTACGTTGTGACATAGGCAAGGTCATTTTCTCAAATGCTCCCCCAAGGCTCCACTCACCCATCCTTCTATCTATCTGAGTCCACACTACTTTCTATCGCCTAGGTCTTAAGTCCATTAAGGTCAACCCCGAACTACATTGCCTCTGCGTTGTCACGTAGGCAAGGCCATTTTTAATGCACCCCCAATGTTCCACCTTTCCATCCATCTACATCTATGGTCCAAGTCCCAAACTACGTTGCCTCTACGTCATCACGTAGGCAAGGCCATTTAGCAATGAGCCCCCAAGGCACTAGGTCAGTCCCTTAGGGTCAGTTTTACTAGGCATGCATGCAAGCACCAGCAAAGCTTGCTTCCAACACAGAAATCTTGATGCAAAAACATCAACCTATCCAATGCAAATCAAACATGAACCCAAAGCACTCTAAACGATTCTATCTAAATTATGGAAAGAAAAACACATCTAAATGCAAGAGTGTTTTGTGTTTGTGATCAGATTAACTTACAGAGTCTTGATTTTTGTTATTATGTCTTTCTATGCTACTCGAGGATGTTAAAAATTAGAGATGCTATGATGGGGGCATAATCATTTTCTTTGTCTATTGTTTGTGGATTAATCTTTAGTAATGTGATGCCTTGTCTAATGACATGATCAACAAAAGATCATCGAGGACATCAAAGGTCTAACATGAAAGGGGGCAATCCTTATCTGTTGATACGCAAGAAATACTCAGGTCATCTTGGTTCAATTATACCTAGATTCTTGTATTAACTTGCTAAATCAAAATCCATGTAAGCAATACTCAGGTCATCTCAGTTCAATTATACCTAGATGCTTGTATTAACTTACAAACATTCAGAAAAAGTACCAAAAAAAAAAAATTGCCCAATGATGAAATAAGCACTTCAAAATACTTGCACCATTAAGATGTCAAAAGTGAACACCATTATACATCCACAAAAGCATCCATACCATATGCCATGCAATAAAAGATCCAAAAATGTAGAGTATTAATACAAATGAAAGTTTGTGAGTCTTTCTACCAAGACAGTCTTCAATCAATCTTCTATCTATCATTCTGTCATCTCTGTGTCGATTGAGTACATTTGGACATAACAAAAACATAGTGTAGGTTGCATATCATATCGCATGAGATAGTCATTAACATGATTAAATCATTTGCATACATAATAGGTGCATTAGTTCATCCACATCCATTTGCATCATACATAGCATAATATCCAAAAAAAATAAAAATAAATAAAAAACATAGACAAAAGCATGTAGAGCATCATTAATGTCTGCATCATCATGTAGCTAGCATAACACATTTTTGCACATCTCATAGTATCAACTAAACATATAAAAGTCTGCATTAGATAAGCATCACATAAACATAATCAAAGTATGCATCACATGTGTAAAATCATACAATAGAAATGTATCCATAGCATATAGTGTGAACAAACTGCATATAGAGATCATAAATAGCTGCATCATATATAAATATCAAAAGTATGTCCAAATGTACAATACATCAAAGTCCACCAGGACCATCTCTGAATTAGTGTCATATATAGTGTATACATCTCAAAAATAATGATACATGTCTCAGGTACAAAAGTGATACATGTACATGCCAGGCTATCTAAGCCATCCAAAAGTGTGCATAGAAGCCAAAAATATGTGCAAGTGTCTACTAACCCTGCTACAATGAACCACTACTCCTAGCAGTGTCCTCTGTCTCCCCTCCTCTACCAGCCCCAGACTGCTACGGGCCCATCACAGAGGCACCCGACCACGATCCACCTGTTCTCTGTGAGGCCATGGACTAGCTCCTATAGCTTAGAGCCCTTTGATCAACTAGAACAACACCATGGTATAGTCCCCAGTAGTACTGCGTCTGAGCTTGCACTCTGGAAAGCTCACCTTGTACTTGTGCTAACTGCTGCTGCACCTGTGCCAACTGTGCCTGAGCCTAGGCAAGCTATGCTTGTGCCTGCTGAACCTATCCAACTAGAAATGTACTAGTGCCATCTATCCCAAGGGCTACTATGGCTGTGTCTCTCTCTACTCGGATAGCCCGTATCCTAGCCTCAGCTGCATCTTGCTCTCTAGTGAGCCCCGAGATAACACTTGCATCTGTCTCCTACCGAGCCTCAGCCATCCTAAGTTGTGTCTGCAGTTGCTGAACATGTCCTCTTAGCATGGCAATGGCTCTCTCCTAGACATCTAGATGTGCTAGATCCTGGGAGGCCTATGCCTATCCCTGCCCCTGTGGCTAAGGCACCTAGTGTTGTGCCACCTACTATGGTGGCGGCATCTGTCCCTGCTATGTAACCTGCGGCTGCACTACCTACTGAGCATGGGAGGATCCCTCCCCAGATCTCCTCCTTTGCCTGAGTCTGCCTCCATCTCCACCATCTCCTCCAGCATCTCCTCTACCTCCTCCACCATCTCCTCTGCCTCCTCCTCCATCTCCTCCATCTCCACCATCTCCTCCATCTCCTCCATCTCCCCATCCTCCTCTCCTCCTCCTCCTCCTCCTACCAACCTTGCCCTCATCATCTGAATCTGCCTCGCCTATGTGAGGAACCAGCTCTCCAGGCCCAGAGTATCTCAGAAATGGATGCTCTGCGAACCACTCCTCGTAGTCCTGTGTCATCCCTGCATCTACAATCTCTCTCCTCATCGGCTAGGCAATGTAGGGAATCTGTCGAAACTCTACCACTGCCTCCTTGTAGGACACCATTGGGCCCCATCTAAACCTCTCTACATGTGTTTGTGTAAATAGAGCCTGTCCCTGTGGCATGCCCTGTCTCCTCCCAAACTACCTTTGAACCCTACTGACAATCTCTCTCTCCAAGATAAACTACGTCCTGCCTATAAGCCACTGAGTCTGATAGCAGTATGGCAAAACGTCCACCTCATCGTCTCAAGGCTCGCAGTCTAGATATGGTCGCCAGATGACTACATCTACCCCATCTAGTGCATGCCTCTAGGACTCTAGCTTCCCCAGTCTATGATGGGAAATCACTCTTGCATATCCATAGCTGTAGGGCTCTCCCCTCTGTCTTGAAAACACACATATCGGTCTAGTAATGGCGATATGCTCCCACAACCAAAACTATAATAGTGAGACACCTGTTGATAGACTAGAACTCTTGTGGTATACCACATGATACATATTGTGGTATAGGTGTGCCAAAACACAGACACCCCAAGCATAGTGGGTGCCCTCTGTGATCATCCTCTCCATAATCCATCCCCATCTAATCAGGAACCCATGCGATCTCCTATTGGGGCATACAATGCCTCCGATCAATCTTGCAACTATCCCAGGGAAGTAGTCATAGTAATCATGTATATCCTACCATGAGATAACCTGACAGTTTAGCTTAGGGTCGTCAAACACCCGCCTGCACTTTGCGAGTCCTACATCCCGCTGTGGATCATACTCCACAAGCTCTCCCTGTATCGGGAAGTGTAGTATCCTGTATACATCCTCCAGAGTCACCGTCATCTCGCTAGTCAAGAAGTGAAAGGTCCCATCCTCGCTGTGAAACCTCTCCACTGCTACAGTCAGTAAACCGTGGTTCACTCAAACCTCAGGCATAAAGCACACATAATCCAATCCCATCGCACCAAGCACCTCTTGATCTATCTCTGTCAACATGTAGCATTGCAACATTGGTAAGGGAAACTGCTCCCTCGACATCAGTGTATCTCATATGTCATCCTGCAAAGCAAGGCGTCAACCTAAAACTGCAAGTACCATGCTCAACATATCTATAGAATCATATCAACTAACTTAACATATCAAATTTATCAAAACAACACACTACATATCTTGACTAGATTCCTGCAATCTCGGAGATAGCTTATCGACTGAAGCATCAAACAAGATGCCAATTGAGTCAATTTTGTTAAGTAAAATTGACTATTTGTATCATATGCACCACAATAGAAGGTACATGTGCCATTTCTCAGAAAATGTGCCACTTCTCTTATATGTGCCACAACATTTCATAAATATGCTGTCCCATACCGTATGTGCACTGCCCAAGTGCATGTGCTGACTCATACCTTACTTGCACCGCCAAATAAAGCATGCATCAACCTTCTTTATGCATGCGCAACCTTCATGCATGCGCCGCTTTATATCCAACATGCGCAAAAAATTGATAGATGCGCAGTTTCGCATGTCAGATGTGCCGAACTGCGATCTTGTGCATTTATTTTTGCCTAATTTTGCCTAGCATTTATTGCACCCAAAATCAACCCTAGGTGAAATTTTTTGAGATACATACTGGTGGTCCTGCCTCAACTAGCCGATCAAACCGTCAGACTCACTCAAAGTAGTGCTCTTCGTGTGGAATATCCATCCTAGTGCTGACTGCTCTATGCTCTATGCTCTCCTAAGCTCTCAAAGACAAATCAAACAAAGCCAAGTGTACAAATGACTTGTCTTGTGGACCCAGCTCCTATATATAGCATGCAAACCCTAAACTAGATATGTGGTGACTATGACTACTTCCCGCACCTGTTTCTTCTCATTTTCTTCTCATTTTTTAGAAATACATCCTGTTTTCTTCAAACCTAACTAAGTTTTCTCTTCATCTTCATGAGATTGTCCATCTCATGCCTTCTGCCTTCTTCCCATCCAATCTCCCGAGGGGGCATCCTATCATCATAACCTATACCAGGGGCAGACTGGCGCATGTATCATTATTCAACAATCGATTTCTTTGAAGCAATGCCGTAAACTACATTGCATCAAAGAGGGGCAAAATGTATACGCCTAAAAATGACACGATTTGGTCTAAGTAAATATTCTTAATATTTATTCCCTTCTAATTCTTCTATCAATAAATAAATAAACAAATTTATTTATTCGATTCATATTCCTCTAAGTTAATTATATATTAAAATATTTAATTACCTCTTCTAAAGTCAAAATAAAATAAAATCTTTTATTTAATTTAATTCTTCCAAAACAATTAAATAATTCTTAATTATTTAATTAAGTCAAAATCATTCTTCCAAATTTAAATAAATCAATCAAATTTATTTAAATCCTCTCAATCTCTAAAAATAAAATACAATCAAATATTTTATTTATTCTTCCAAATCATGCACAACAATTAAATAAATCTATTTATTTAATTTGCTTTCTTATCTTCTAATTCTTCAAATATTCTTCCAAATCTTCTAAAGATAAGTCTTCTTCTTCATGCACACACAATTAAATAATTTATTATTTAATTTCTCTCAAATCATGCAAAAGCAAATCACAAGTTGAGTTAACTGACTCAGTCAACCTTGTTTTTATCAATTCTCTTAAATTAGAAAAAAGCTTTCTAATTTATGAAAAGCAAATCTTATCTTCAATAAAAGAAAGCAGTTAACTCAAACAAAACAACTTTTGGGTGACACTTGTCTTCTTCTTATTCACGCATGTTCCTCAAGGTTTCTATACTATTGATCTTCTCATTCTTTCTATACCGTTGATCTCTTCTCTCTCAAGTATATAAATTAAACCTTATTCCTCCATTTCATTCATCCAAGCTTTAAGTAAACTTACTCTGCAGGAATTACAGCGCGCCTTTGGCACCAATTCCTTCATTGCTTGTGATAAAACTTGTTACCATACTACTATCATTGTTGTGAAGCTCATCTTCATGGTAAAACTATCATAGCCATTCCCATTTGAAAATCTTGGAATCATAGCAGGGAAGTGCACCTTTTGAGGGCCATATTCATAGACAAGATCATTTGAGATAGGCGATCAATGGAAGCTGAGAATTAAAGGAGGTTTGCTTTTGTATTGTTCATTGTTTGATTGATCTTTTTTTTTCATTATTTCATTAAGTTTTGGGTATCATTGATATTATTATATTGATTATTCATTTAGATCCAATTTTCCCTTAACACAACCAAATAAGCAAAGAAATGTTGTGTGTTACAATTGCAATAAATCCGATCATATAGCCAGATTCTGCAAAAGCAAAAATCATGATGGAAGGGGTCCGGTAAAACATGATCAGAAACCAGACAAAGGTAAAGGTAAAGTGAATGCGGATGAGATTCAAAAGGAGATGAGAAAGATTTGGATAAAGAAGAGAATGATGAATACTTGTGATGGATCCACACCAGAATTTGGTGCTGATAATCCTTCCAAAAATTAAAAGGTGAGCTCTAGCTTAGGGGGAGCAGCAAAAAGAAGATCAAAATTCCCCCAGCTAGGTTGTAAGTGCCTAAATTCGGTACATTGAGTAAACATCTGATGTTACGGGTTAAAGAGTTCTTAGAGAATCCTCCAAAGAGATTTCTGTAAGAATGTGAGAGGTCTGCATGTAGATTCAAAAGGTGTATGACCACTTGAGTAGATCTAGTTTTGACAACCATCTAGTGTTAACAAAGCAATACAAATTGATCCGGTATGATCTACAAATATAATACTTTGATCTGTGGATCTAGAGGCAAGTTCATGAGACAAATATGTGTTATCAACTCACTAAGATACTAGTTTGAAGATCCATAAAATGATTCATGAAAAGCTTGCTTGAGAAATAGAGTAACTGGATGACTTGAAAGGATGTGCATTTATTACAATGGTAAATTAGGTTTTATGGAAATATAAAAGGTCTTCGTTCGTCATTTATCATACCTTGCATTCAAAAATGAAGAAGAAAGAAGAGCTCTGAGAAGAGATCCTGTAGAACATTCAAGTAGAAACTAAAGATTGAAATGAATCAAAATTTCACTCCAAACCCTAAGACACAATAAGGTATTTTCTTTCTACAAAATCTCTTCAAATTTTTGTGATTAGAATGGCTACTCCAATGGTTGTTAATATCTTTGAAAGGTCGAGACCAAAATTCAAGAAACATCCTTACAAGTCTCTAGACGTTGATCCCTTGGGTGTGTTTTCCAGTATTCCATACGGTGTTCTACATGTAGAAGATATTAGGGTTTATATTCATGCAAACATCAAAGATTTTAGAGACTCAAAATTGATTGACATCTATCACAAATAGTTAATAGATGAGAATTTTGACCTCAAACCTGAATTCAAGACCCTAAAGGACAAGCACTTTGAACATTGCAAACATTTCACGTCCTTTACAGAAGATGAATGGGTCCGGTATGTTCTGAGTAGGATGCATGATAACTTTATGTGGCTAATGAGCCTATTCAAGATAACCAAAGATGCCATCAAGGCTGTGACCAAATTGCATTCAAATGGTGGGTTGCTTGCACTCAAATCTGTAAGAAACCAAATGGTAACTGAAGCCACCGGATCAAAATATGACAAGAGAGAAATGACTATAGATGACATCATAGATCTAGATGTTAAGTTTGCATTAATGATAATTGGTTACAAAATTTACCACTCAAGTAGGAAAAATTCTGTCTGGTACAACAATCTATGTTGCATATCAGATGCTGAAAGAAAATATAGATTATGATCTGTGTGAGCTTCTGTTGAATCAACTGACGGAAAATTTGTAGAAGATCAAGAAAAATAAGAAAAACTTTTTCAAATATGGTAGTTTGATATTGTGTCTATTCTTCTACTATATGAATGAGCTACTTGGATTAAAAGGTTAGATCTGACAAAATGATAAACCTGTTGCTATTCAAATCAAAGATTACATGTATGGATTTGGTGATGCTCAAGCCCAAAAGATAGCTCTCTGGGGTTACTTCAAGAGTTTCCAAAGCATGATGCATACAAGAGAAAGACTACCAAAGTCAATAGTTGAGAAATACAAAGACACAAATTGCTTCATGGTTGACACAAATCAATGCCCAATGGAGACAGTTGAGCCAAGAACTGTGTGGGTAATGCCCATGGGATATGAGGTCGATGAAAACATATTAGAGGTACATGTTCAGCACTTGCTGAGTCAACCCAAGGACACTAAAGTAGAAAGGTTTGGCACCTTTGATGAGCTAAACATAAAAATACATGTTGAATTAAGGAAGCCTGAGACCAAGAGAAAAGTGAGAAAGGAAGTTGAAGAACTTGCCAAAAGGTTTGGCATAACAAAGGAGGTAGTATATGTTAATAGAGAAAAAATAGAGAAAGCAGAAAAAGAAAGGCAAGAAGCAAAGAAAGACAATGTTCCGGTGGAAGCCTCCTCTCAGACAAGATCTTCCAGGAGTTCTACTCCTGTCACTCCCAAAAACTCAAGGACCACCAAACCGAAAGTCAACCCATCAGGTAAAGGAGAAAAGAGAATGAAGACCAAGGCCACAAGAACATATATGAGCCAAAAGGATGATGAAGAGACATAATCAAATGAGGAAGTCAGAAAAATGAAGAAGAGAAGAACGCCTGGAAAGTCATCCGGTAGTAGAAATGAGGAAGAGAAAATAGAAGAATTTGTTGAGAAACCCACTCTCTCAATTGAAGACATCATCAAAGCAATCACTATGGATGGAAACTTGCAGCCGGTGACATAATTTTATGATGAATACAATGATGCAAACAAGAGAATACTTGAGGAGGCAACTATCAGGTATTTGAATATCTATTACAAAACATTCATTGAAATAATTTCATTCCTAAGAGCTTATAAGAAGTATTGGAGCTAAGAAAAGAGAATGCAAAGGCAAAAGACTTGGAGATCCGAGAGCAGATAGTGATACAACTCTGTCCTTCTATCACTCCAAAATAAATGAACATGGTTTTTAAGGATAGTAAAGATGATTTTCAGAGCATGTCCCGAATGAATAAACTCATGCTTGGAGAAACTGACCAAATAGCTGATGAAACAAAAGAAATTCTATGGAAAGCCTTGAATAGGTTTAACCTTCCCATTGTTGAGGAAGCAGATGAAGAGCCTTCTACAATGGATGTTGAAGGATTGAAAGAAATCAATGAAGAATTCTCTGACAAGGATGTCAAAGGATTAAAGAAAATTGATGAAGAGCCAACTGAGGCATTAGACTCTTCGGTTCCGGAAGAAGTTCACAAAGAAAAGGAAACACTGATAGAAGACACTGGTAATGTCACTCCTCTGGATCCCACTATTGCCAAGACAAATCTTCTAGTCACCAGAGAAGTAGAGGAAGGAAGAAAAGAAGAGAAGGAGAATCAAGAGAAAGAAGTTAAGGCAAAAGAGGAAGAAGAGCAAGTAGAAAAGGATGGTGATTACACATCCAAACCAGCCAGTCTGGACACCTCTAAAGGGAAGAAGTCTGAATCACTAGCAAGAGACACTACAGAGACAATGTAGAATTTCTTAGACAAAGAAATGATGGAGCTGGATGAACCTAAGTTGATTCAAGGGCCACTGAATCTGGACTCTCCATCTTTAGTTTAGATAATGAAGATATCATCTTTCTCTCAGGCCAAAGCAAAAGAAAAAATTCTAAAATCTCATATGGAGGACAGTGAACTGCTGAATGTTACATTTGGAGTACTAGAGAAGATCATGCCCACTTATCAGAAGGCCCATCAGCTTCTCCATCTGGTAATCTGAAGAACTTAGTTAATTCTGTTAATACACATTTTGAGTCCTTAGAAAAATCAACAGAAACTAAGTTCCGGAAGGAGTTCTGGGGAAAAAGATTTAGTGAGGTACAAGGACTAATTGCTAATGATAGAAAAACCCTACACATTGGCATAAAGAGCATTGAAAATGCTCTTAAGGATGGTGGGGACATATATAAATTTTGTTTAACTTGGCCTAAAGTGGCAGAGGACATTGAGAAGAAAATGAAAGAACTAGAAAGAAAACTGTCAAGTCTATCTTAGAATTTTGATCCCCTTACTACCTCTCTGGTGAATCAAGAATGCCAAGCTATTGTTATATTAAATGAAATAAAGAAACTAGTTAAAGAGAAGAAGTTCATAATGGATAGAATGGGTGAACTCAGAGGGATAATCATCCCTAAGTTAGAGGCAATGCATGATGCCTTGGCAGATGCGCAAAGTACAGCCCGGACCAGTGATCCAACAGATTTGAAGAGGGCAGAAGCATATGCATTTTTGTTAAGTGGACACATCTCCATTTTGGATAGAATGAAGAGGAGTTGGACCACATAGATTGTACAGTTGAAGACAACCTTTGTGGATATACTTAAGTATATGTAAGTATAACATATGAATTGTATGTACATATGTGGCCATGTATATAATAGTTTATGCACAATTTTGGTATGCGGATCCCACCCTTTGCCATTGATGTCAAAGGGGGAGTGAAGAGTAGTAAAAAATTAGGAATCCAACAAAGGGGGAGCACTGATAAAACAATATAAAGAAACAGAGCACAAGCAAAGGGGGAGTTACTGTGACACTTAGTCATTTTTCACTAAGTGTTGCCATCAATGCCAAAGGGGGAGATTGTTGGCAAGAGACACTATTTGGCTTCATAAGTGTTGTCATTGATGGCAACAAAGTCTATCCCACACATCCATAGTACATAATATGCCTTTACCGGAAGTCAGATTGAAGATTATCTTGGTCCGATAGACAAGAACAGAGTATGCAACATGATCCAAAAATCAGGTCTGGATCTCTCAGATGGTGTAACTCAGTAAGTTGCGGATTTGGACAAGTCAAGAGGGGCATCATAACTATTGTATTCAAGAGATTTAGTCTCTGGTGACAAAGCATGCAAATGATATGAGCATCTGAGTGTTGGGTTCTAGTCAGACAGAGCAGACAGAGGAAGAACTGACCAACAAAGTATCAGACCTCAATCTGGTTGTGTAAAAGGTGTTGATCGAGTAATTTGTAACATTGTACATTATTGGACAACATGATTAATGATTTCTATTCCTAAGTTTTTGGTGCACATTATCTATCAAGTATGAATTCAGCCGACAAAATAGTATTTTGCAAATATCCTAAGTGTTCTTGTTGTTGACTAGAAAGTTGTTTGAAATCCTTGATGCGGATATATATACCTGATGGATTCAAGTTTGTGGTGGTGTGAAGGTGATGAGTGTATGTATTAAGTGTGAAAAAAAGCAGAGAGAAGTGCGAAGACAGTAATCCAAGCTTGGAATGTGACAAAAGAGTGATATTGAGTAGAGGAAGAATGAAATGCGCTAGATCGGTATACTGAGCCTAACCAGAACTAAATTCTTGCATATATGGATGTTTTTCCTCAAGTCAAATACTTCAGTATCATCTATAAGCATTTGTAGGTAGTGAGCCTCTTGTGAGTAGTGTGCTCAGGCAGTGAGCCCTAATTGGCAAGTGTCATTTGTACTCTTTTATTCTTTTAACAGAGAATACAATCTTGGGTTAGTCACCCCGTGGTTTATCCCTTAACAGGGTTTCCATGTAAAAATCCTTGTGTTGTGTGTGTTAATTTCACTTCTATTCTTATGGTTGTTTATTATTTCATGTTTTAATATATCATTGAATATTGAGACAAGAAAAGAAAGTAAAAATAAGGAAATTCTGAGATAACTGATTCACCCCCCTCTTAGTTATCTGTCTTATTTCCAACAGCTATAGCTTCAGCCCAAAACTTTTGTTCAAGACTTTCTCCACTAAGCATACTCCCAACCTTCTCCATCAGTGTCCTGTTCATCCTCTCTGCAACTCCATTTTGCTGCGGGGTGTATGGAGTTGCCTTATGTCTTTTAATCCCTTGCTCTTTATAGAACTTATCGAAATCTACCAAACAAAACTCACCACCATTATCAGTTCTCAAACACTTAATCTTTTTACTAGTCTGATTTCCAACAAAAGCTTTAAACTCTTTAAACCAACTAAATACTCTAGTCTTTCTTTTGATAAAATAAACCCATGTCCTTCTACTGTAATCATCTATGAAAGATACAAAATATACATATTTGGAAATCAAACGAACATTAATAGGACCAAACACATCAGAATGAATAAGGTCCAGTACACCAGAAGACTTGTGAGAACTAGAGTAAAACTGAACACGGTTTTGCTTTCCATATACACAATGTTCGCAAAAGTTGAACTCGAGATTACAATCATTTAATCCCTCAATGAAGTTTTTATTTTTCAGGGTTCTAAGACCCTTCTCACCAATGTGGCCATATCTCAAATTCCATAACATAGTCTCTTCAGTAGAAAGTTTAACTTCCAAAGCATGTGCACTACCATCAGAATGTGTTATAATAGATTTATTCACTGCTTGTTTAGATGGTGGGGATGAAGTGACTGCAGCTCTTTTCTTCGAGTCAGAAGAACTATCGCATTGTGAAATGAATGCCTCCAGCTGAAATAGAGTACCTCTCTGAGTACCCTTTGCAAGCACCATAGATCCTCTAGTCATCTTGCATCCATCCTTTGAAAAGACAACCTGCACACCTGCATCATTCAACATACTTACAGAAAGTAGGTTTCATGCCAAGCCTGGGATGTGCATAACCCCAGTGATCCCCTTCACTTGTCCATCAGGGAATTGGATTGAGACTCTTTCATGACCAACAATCTTTAGATGAGAATCCTCACCCAAGTGTACTCTTCCACCATCGAACCCTTCATACTTCATGAACTAGCTTCGATGCGAGGTCATGTGGAATGATGTACCAGAATCTATCAACCACACATCATCAGATGCATGGGTGGCCAGGCTGCGATGAAGGCATCACCATCATCTTGTGATTTGTCAAAATCTGAATCTGGGACATTCTTCTTCTTTTTCTTTTCTTGCATTCCTTTCAGAAATGCCCAGTTTTTCCATAGTTCCAACAAAGAGCCTTGGACTTTCCAGGAGATTTAGATATCCCATGGGATTTGGATCTGCCCTTCTCAGCTTTCTTGTCCTTCTTTTTCCCTTTCTCATTGGGTCTTCCACGAACCGCAAGAGCCTCTTTGGCTACCTCAGAAGACTTTCTCCACATCTCTTCAGCTGACAACGAAGATACCACTTCATCCATTCTAAAAGTGGATGTGGTGCTCCCAATAGCCATAACAAGATGATCCCATGAGTCTGGCAAAGAACAAAGCAAGGTCATACAATGATCCTCCTCCTCCATCTTCACACCAACTGATGTCAATTATGCAATTAACATGTTGAAGGCATTCAGGTGATTTGCAATAGATCCTCCATCCTCCATCCCTAGAGAATACAACTTCTTTCTCAAAAAAAGTTTATTCACCAGGGATTTGGCCTGATAAACATCTCCCAACTTCTTCCAAAGATATTTCGTGGTCTTCTCCTCATGGACATTCAACAGGACAGAATCAGCTAGACTGAGTCTTATGAGACCCTTAGCCTTCTGATCTTTGAGATCCCAATCAGCTTGTGCCATTCCAACTAGTTTTACACTGGATATGGTTTCCCATAGGTCACAATCAACAAGCATGTCTTCCATCTTAAGTTTCCATAACTCAAAATTAGTGTCATTAAATTTCTCCACCTCTAATCTTTCAGATGTGCCTGCCATCTCTTTCATGTAACAAGATTACAAAATGTTCTAGACAAAGCTCCCACTCAACCTAAGATTATCTCAAAAAACCCCTACCCAACAACTAGGACCAAAGGTGATCAAGCTCTGATACTAACTGAAAGGAAGCTAGGTGTGTGGAAATCACTTCCTACACTAATCTAATAGAAGAGATGAGTGCAAATTCATTTTAATCTTTACAGTTACAACAAAGTTAACCCAACAACAAAGATATTGCAGAAAAAACATACACAAGAATGTAAGATAGAAGAAGAGAGAGACAAGATATGTGTGGGGAAAACCCTTACGGGTGAAAAACCCCACACTCTAAAACATAGCTCAAATGTATTATCTAAACAATGAGGTTTACAATATAGTTACAGAGCCAATGCTCTTGTAGGAGTCATTGACACTCGTATCTGGAGACAATCCGGCAGCATAACAGTACCTGTCAATCACATAATACATCTCCTCTCCAAAGTACTTGTTTATATAGAAAATACAAGGCAAAAATGGCTTTATCTTGGGATGGGCATCCAACATGGCCTCATGGCCCAAAACCCACGCCTATGGACACTTGTCAAGTCACCCCATCCTAAAGAGGCCGCCTATTCCTAGGTTGGGTAGTGACAGATACTCTTATGACACTTATGACCGTCATAGAATCCATCATAACTGTCATATCTTAAAACTGTAAGAGAATATGTCATACACAGGCTATAAATAACATATTCTATTACAACATGTCATAATCCTCCTTGGGGTGCCCAAATATGCCTTCTTCCAAGATGCCTTGTGACACATGTCTTCACCTGTCATAGAATATTCCATTTACAACTCTTACGTGTCATAGATTTTTCATAGGAATCTACCATGACCGTTTCGGTCAATATTCCCTTGCATACTATCCAAGATGCCGACATATGGCAAAATATTCCTACCACTAAGTGGGACACCTATCTCCTCATGTGAGGACAAATTTACAACTTGTTACCTTCCACGTAGGATGACACATCACCGTGCCAACTCCCACAAGATGACAATAAGGATTTGCATCCTAATTACAATAATAGGCAATAATTAAATAAATACAATGAAATAATACAAGGAATTACCAAGGTTGAGGCACCTTAATTCCCAACACAAAAATGGTATTAAATTCCAACCATTATGTAAACCCAAACCCAAAGGCAAGGATCTTTATTCTCATTCTTGTCATGCACTAGAGGTTTCAAGCTTACTTGTGGTAAAACATAAGTTGATATATAATATAACAAGGAGGGCCTTGTAAATGCTTACACACCAAGGGTGCTAACTCATTAGGAGATCACCAAACAAGCTCATGAGCAATACTAAGATCTAGTTTGTCATGGCCACATTTTCCATGTGGTCACAACACGCGTCACATGTGTCATAGCCACATCTGTCATGTGGTTATGACACGAACTATCAAAAATTTTCACACTTCCCTAGAAACCCCCTCGCATGCGTAAGCATGCTCGGTGGTGTACGCTCAAGGCAAAAACACTACAGTTGTCGGTGAGGTACAAGTACAATTGTGTGCAACCAGACGCAAGCAGACCAACAAGGGGGTCTCCTCGACGCAGTTAACGTCGCTACAAGGTTTTGAAATTTCAGGGTTTCCAATCCTAAATCTCAATAGATTTCGACAGCATAATGCCTCACGGCTTAAGTGGGAATTATGCAATTCTATACTTCTTACGGGGTTCCCTGACGGATTAACAACTTCTCACGATGCCTTATTCATAATGAACTTACAATTGATCTTTCTTGTTGGGTCATTTTTCAACAAAGCACGATTGTCTGTCTCCTCTCTTGTTTCCTGAAATATACTCCTCCTTTGAACTTAGCATTCTCAACAAGGCAGTTCGTTTGCCCTCTCTTCCGTTTCTCTGGATCTTAATTTTGATTGTATTTCTATCGTGCTCACCTTAACTATTTCTCTAAAATTTAGTTTGTTTATATTTCGGTCTCTCTCTTTTGGTTTCTATGTTTTCTTTATGTTTATCCTATCCTTTCTTCATATTCTACGTCAATAAGAGTTATCACTGTATCTACTTTTAACTTTATTCCTAACTTCTGGATGGTCCAGATCACATAGGCTGGTTTACTACTTCACTGGACTCAGTGTCCTAGTTTTCCCTGATCTAGGATTCTCCTCTACGTTTGTATTAGTTAATCTTGTTTCTAAGCAAAGTTAGTGGAAGGGTACATTTACTTAGTTCTCTTATCCCAGGTGGGAAATGCCGCACATTTTCTCCTCTGTGTTTTCCAATGTTAGTTTTTCTTCTTCTTACTCTCTTGCAAGTTTTCTCCATTGGACATTTACTAACTACAGTTGAGATTCAAATGGCCACACGTGGAATGCCTGTGATGGCTTCTTAAGTTTATTTCCAGTGTTCTTTTAAACAAGGTGACGCATAATTTTCCTCTTCATTTTCCTGGTTATTAAATTGCGTTGATAGTTGAAACTTTCAAGAAACTCTTCCAGGAATATTATAGTATATTTCTTTATGCTCTCTCATTAAGTTATAAAGTTTATTTTCTCTTGTTGTTGTAAAGAGAATACAAATGGCCTATTTGTTAACCTATATCACATACATAATATATGTATGTTTCTATATGCATATATATATAGGATTATAGATATACATATATCAACATAGAAACAAATATATGTAACTTGTTGTTATTAATACTATTATTAGTATTACTATTTTATTACTATTACTCATATTACTATTGTTAGTTTATTCTATTAATTTATTTAAAATATTATAACTATTATTTTTTTTCTTTTCTTTGGTAATATTATTATTCTTTTATTTTATTTTATTTTTATTTTTATTATTTTTTTTTTAAATTTCCATTCACATATAAAATTAGGGCTAAAAGCCATATATCATTGTATTTCATTACAACCCTAACTTCCTTGAATGGTTTTCTTTTTTTTTTGTTATTGTCTTGTGATGCAGGAAGCAACCATGGCAGCGGCGGCATTATGGTGGGTCGGCTAGAGGAAGCTCGCTGAGGGAGACGAGGGTTGTAGGGTGTGGAGTGGCAAGTTTTGTTTTGGTGGCAGAAGCCACATTGCAGGCCGCACAGGGGAGGCAGGTAGGCAGTTCACGCTGGGCGCAGAGGTGTCAACGCACATGGCGGAGGGTGGGAATTAGTGGCGCAGCAGCCGCGAAGGGGGTAGTCGTGGGTCTCACGGCTTAACCGCTGCGGGGAGTTCATTTGGGGGCAGGGGTGTGGGGAGGGGCGGAGCCCCCACCCACATCCCACTACATGGGGTGTGGGTGGGGGCTCCGCCCCTCCCCACACCCAAAAGACTCAAAGAAGGTGGTGGGAAGGTTTGAACCCTTCCCACCACCACTCCATTTTTGCAATGTGCTGTGTATACAACAAAAATACATTATTCTATTTTATTTTTTATTTCTTTATGTAAATTTCCTTCTACTATTTATTAACCCCTCTAAATAAAATTAGATATATATATATCCCACCACTTTCAGACATAATGTTTTGTGTTACAGAGAGTAAAAAAAATATAGAGAATTAAATAAACATAGTTATGAAATATAATTCGATTTAACTGCCATCACAATCTTAGTAATATATTTCTCTCACAGAGAATCCTATATTTCTTTCTCAGAGAAATTCAAACAAAATACAGAAATTTAAATAAAAAAAAGAAAGCTATTCTATCTGGTAACCACAGTTTCATGTAATGATTGAAATTTTCAAAAAAAATAGAGAACAAAATTATAATCCTTTCTAACTACGATTTATAACTACCGCTCCTTTAAGAATTGAAGTTCTTAAATGCAGAGCTTAAATTATTTTTCTATTTAACAATTCCAGTTCATCTACAAATTGCAAATATAAATACAGAGAATAAATCTCTTAATCTGCCATTAAACAATTTTATTAAGATATGTATCAATGCAATTTCAAGAATTAGACTTCATGCACATAATGTTAAAATCGATTTTTTTCTTGCTTTTCTTCTCTTAATTTCTAACTTGCTAATTTCAACTTAACGCATATTAGTTTAAACTGAAAATGGAAAGAATAATTAATATCACATTGGCTCACAACTGATTCAAATTACCATATCTAAACATTAACCAAATACATAGTTTCCTCCAACCACCTCCAAACAATACTATAGTTAAACTTTTAACACCTTTGTCAAGATCAACATACAATTTCACTACTTAACAACAGTTACTCCAAATATACATAACTATCAAAACTCATAACTAACAAACACCACTGAAGGGAAGAATTTCTCTCTTTCCCCAAACAATAAATTATACAACTTCAGAGGAAGAGAATTCCTCCATAATGAACTTAAACAGGATGTAACTCAATGAACCAAACTCTTCTTATAGCAAGGATGAAGTTCTTTCTCCCTAAATATAGTACTCCTCCAATTCCAACCATAAGCTTCAAGAGGAAACCTGTGTATCAAAGACAAACAAAGAAGAAAACACCACTCATCTAGCTCTCCTCCCTACCGTAGACCCACAAGAGGGTCACCCCCGATCTAGGGAGACCAGACTCACACCTGGGAATTCAAGCACTCCACTTCACAATAGGGAACAACAACAAACCCAAAACACATAAACACCCATGGGTAAATTATACAACACGAAAGCTCAACTACAGTGAGCTTCATAAGGGGCAGGAGAGTGGACACACTCGACTCTAGAGTGTCACCCTTATAGATAATATAACCAACACCATTTCTCTTGGCCTCAAACCAAGTTTGATCACAAAATTTTCCAAGGAATTCTGTATTTGACTCTCAAGCCAAAGATCCAGTCACAAATACATGCCCTCAAGGCTTTCAACATCCCAAAAGAAAAAACCAGGTATGCACCCGAGGAGGATCACTCCTCCCCTACCCCAAACTTGATGAGCATTTCTCCCAAGTGGGAGAAGCTCTGTCAACAACCCGACAACAGATCCCACAAAAACAAATCTAAAACACAAACAAATAAACATCTTTCACACACTTTTCATACAACATTCAGATATACGAAAGAAAGGTAATCATAAACCAACCTTACAAAGCCCTTCAAGGATGAAGCTGTTATAGAGCTCCATTGAGATCTCTTCCAACCTGAGCCACCAAACTCCCTTCCCTTTTTCCTCTCTAAAGCCAATTTTCTTGTAAAAAACAATCATAAAAATAAAACTCTCCCAAAATTCAACTAACTCCCTTCCCATCCCAAAATGGAATTCAAATAACCGAAATCCTTTCAGTTTAGAGGAATGGGGAGGTGACACTTGTCACCTCCTCCCCCTTCCCAAAACCACTATTATGTACCAAGGGATGAGTGTTGGCTTATGTCACTCACCCATCCCTAGAGTACTCCTTATCCCTCTCCTCATGTCATTTCTCTTACGCATGGGAGAAATAAAAGGAGTTAAAGGAGGAAAAGACAGGTGACCCATGCCTCTTCTTCCTTCCTTCCTTATGGATGACCCCACAACTCATGGGGAATCTCACTAATGGTGAGGGTGACTTCAAGTCAATCCTTCTATAATGGATGGGTTTGTAGTCATCTCTTACCTTGGGGGATTGAAGAGGGATGGGTTGGGTGTTGGTACAACCCATCATGTCCCCCCCATACCTCCAATTTTCGCCACTTAACTTTAGGGGGAAGTTAAGATGACCTGATGGAGGTTACCCAAGGGTTACCCATGCCAAATGGGGCCCTGGACCCATGGGGTATAACCCAGGGTCAACTTTAACCCATTCTAGACACCCATGGTCAAGGTAAAGCATAAGAAAAGGCCTCAAAGATTTAAATAAAAGAAAAGAAATTCAAATTCAATCTTTTTACAACACAAATCATAAGTCAGTGTTACAAGAGGGTAGACCAACCCATTCGACCTTATGAATGACCACATTACAACACCACATCAAACACAGAATGATCTTGGTTCCTCACGGAACCAGATTGGCTTAACAGGGAATAACAATAACAAGGTGCGTAATGATCTCCAAAATCTATGGTTTGATTAGTAGATCCTGCACACTAAATTACAAGATCAGTTTCACATATAATCATCATAGCCGAAGCAAATTAAAAACATGCATTATCATGACATAGTTCTAATTAGCATAAATGAAATCATATTACAATTTTCCATCATCACCTAATTAACTTTTCTGAAATGTAAACTTATCCAAACATCACCCAATTAGTTTTTCCGTAATCATAATAAAGTTTAATAGTTTGACAAATCTGGGAACTGCTATCCCACAAATATAAAAAGTATCAATAATAGTAATGTAAATAGTCATAAGAACAGAAGTAAAAAGGGTGGTCCTCACATAGTTTGATCTTAGTGATTGGCCACAAAATATGTGGTGGGAATTATAGATTTTTTAAAAAAATTGTATACAATTGGTCAAAATTCTATATTCTTTAACATTATGGATTGTGGAAGTGTGAAATCTTTCAATAGTACTATTGGGTCCCTCTCAGTCAAGTAGATGTATGCTATATGGAAGCAATGACAATGACTAGTTTTGTAAAATAAAACAACTATGTTCTAATTTATGATGTTTAAAAGCAAATAAGGACCATGAAAGTAATTGTTACTTGGTACAAATTGTTGGTTTGCATTAGGCTTGGAATTTGATGGTCACCCCTACTTGTCATATAATTTTTTTATGACAGTTTGGTCATTAAAGAAACAATAAATTGTCAAAAAAAATATTTTCTTTGATAGTTTAATTTGGTAATTATTGTCAAAGAGTAAGACATAAAAAATGTCTTACTCTTTGTCATATAAAATTTTTATGAAAGTTTTCTTTGATAGTCTAATTGAAGCTCCAACTGCACAAATTATTGTCTTACTCTTTGGCTTTAATCTTTAAGCACCTATCCAAGAAAAGAAATCAAACCTGACATTTCAATTTCCATGATTACTTTATTCCTAAATACAAAGTAAGTGTTACAAAAATGTCTTTCTCTGATCCACATATATATTAATTAAAACAAGTAAATCAAAACATTAAAAATATAAAAATATGATTTTTTTATCTAGCTTACCTACAAGTTACACATGAGAAATTCTTTTTGATCTTGTAAATCAACTCTTCTTGATCTCTGTAATTTGTAAATGTGTACTCTATTCCATATATATAAAAAACAATGAATAACAAGTAAGGAGAATTAATTCTTTTTTTGATAGTTGAATGTGGCTTAAGGGAGTTGGGCCCCATAAAAGTAGGACAACATGAAAATAACAAAAAAAAGGCTACTCAAAGATTGAGGGCTTGCCAACTATTATAATATCTTCTTACATATTGGTTTATCTACCACCATATAGTCCTTCAGTTTCTTTACATTTTAATAAAAACATTACATTATACTATCATATATTTAATACTATCTTCTAGCTTACATTCCACTATTACTTGCCACCTACTTTTCCTGACTCCTCACCTGATTCCTCAGATTCCACAGCTCCATTCCAATCCACACCCTCTACATTTGCTAATGTCACAACCTCTTTCAGGAATGCCACACCCCACTTCGCTTCATTTTCCTATTTCCTTCATCCACTCCTACTGTAGGGATTACAAATGGGATCCACATGCCATTATAAGTTGGGAGGATGGTAGGCTAGAACCCCTATTCTAGGTGAAAGCCAAGACCTGGGACCACCATGTCCAATACTTGGTGTAGTCCACCTTGCCAGTCATCTTTGATCAATGCTCTTGCCATCTCATGAACTGTATCCTTGGTTTCTCCCAAATCCAACAAAACACCAACAAACATTGCCACTATTTTATAGTTCGCCCTATACTTATGCTTCAAATTCATGAATGGAAAACCCAAAATCATACCTATCACGTGAAGTCCCACTGGTGATTTCATCTTAAACACCTTCAGTCTCTTATCTGAGATTTCACCCATAAAACCCATTTGTCATTTCTTCCCCACCAGTAGCACTATCTGTTGCAAGTATGGACCTAACCAGTGTTTTTATTGATGTCAACATACTCTTGTTGCATTAATGATAAGAATTAGATAAGCTGTGTGCTGAGGATATTGAGAAAATTAGTCTCAATCAGGAATAGTGAAGATCAGTGATGACAGTAAGGTAAAAGTCCAAGATAGGATGAATATCAAAGGATGTGGTTTAAAGGGTTTGTAGATATGTGTCTTAAGGTGGTCTAGTAGAGATTTTAGAGGTCTGCATGAAGATCTGAAGAAGTTGTGGCTGCTCAAGTAAAATTGGTTCTAACAGATGTTTAGTGGTGACAGAGTGTTACAGATAGGTCCGGTGAGATCCGGAATTGCATTGTCCTTTTCTGTGGATTTAAGGGAGTGTTGAGGAAGTCTTTGTGGAGTTTCAAATAGATTGGTTTGTGGTTTGAAGGTGTAGAAGCATCTATTCCTTTGTGACAGTAATGACAGACTGTGTTCTTGAGATTCTAGATAAAGGGGAGATGGATTTCAGTAAGCAGATGAAGTGTGGATGTTCTTGGTGATTTTGGAAAGCTTGTGGAGGTCTTTGGATTGTGACCAATTTGAGTTGGTGATCCACATTGAAGTTGGAGCTCACAATTGAAGATTATCTTTTGAATGATAGTGTTCTTCTGGAGATTGGCTGACCGGATCAGTTACACATCATGCAGATGTTCTTGTTGATGTTTGTCGACTTAGATGATCATTCCTAAGTTTATGTCTTGTATAAATAAGGGATTGTGAAGTCATTTCAAACTTGTCCTTGTGGAGATGAGAGTGTGGTAGCAAGGAGGAAAGTGAAAGGAAGAGTAGAAGTATTGGGCTTAAATGGAACTGATTTAGGCATGGTGAAGATGCTATTTTCTAGTTCAAGTAGGTGATACTTATTTCTTTGTAGACAGTGTGTCTCCTATAGGAAGTGGGCCTCTTGTAAGCAGTGTGCTCGAGCAGTGAGCCCTAGTTGGCATGTGCCACTTTGTTCTTTCTATTCTTCTAACAGAGAATACAATCTTGGGTTAATCACCCCATGGTTTTTCCCTTAACCGGGTTTTCCACGTCAAAATCTTGGTGTCTCATGTGTTGATGTGTTTATGCTCTTGATTCATTGCATTATGTTTCATTGATTATTTGCATAGTAAAGTTAAGTGTTTAATTGGAAGAAAGTTTTGTACAACTGATTCACCCCCCTCTCAGTTGTTTGCCTTAAGTCTAACAATTGGTATCAGAGCCAAGTTCCTCTAAAAGGAGCTTAACCGCTTGAGGAGATCTAGGATGTCGTCTTACAAGAAGGATAGTTCAAAGTCTGATGGAACCAATTTTAATCTATGGAAAGGTCACATAAAGTGTCACTTGCAATGTATGGGCATGGGGTACTAGACCATGGCTACAACACAGTATGTACCTCCATAGGGTGGTCTGAAAACCCTAAATGAAATCACAGATGCTGAAAATAATCTGCGGACTATAGAGGCTCTTCTAAGTGCATTATCTAATTCAGAGCTCTTAAATGTTATTGACCTACCAACTGCTTTTGAGATTTGGCAAAAACTAGAACTTTTGCATGAAGGAGACAAGTATGTTAAATGTGCAAGGTTACAGAGTCTGAAAGGAAAATTTGAAAATCTGAAGATGAGAGATGATGAAAATATTACTACTTTTATGCCAAGAGTAAATGAGATTGTTTGTGGAATTAGAAATGCTAGTGGAGTCCTAGATGAAAATGAGATTGTTGGCAAAATTCTCAAACCCTACCTGCTTCTTACAAAATCAAGGCTATTGCCATTGAAGAATTCAGAGCCCATACAACTGTCACAAGAGATCAATTGGCTGGAAAATTGGCTGCATTTGAAATGACAGAGTTTGGAGATGACCCCCCCAAGACTGAATCTGCATTCAAAGCCAGTGCCTCTGTCAAAGGTAAACAAAGGTTTGATCTGGGAGGAAATTCATCAAGGAAGCTGTCATGGTATGAAAAAGCAAGAAAAGATCTGGAAGAAGAAGTAGAAACTGTTCAACTTGAAGCTCATATTGCAAAGAGGCTACCAAGAGGATCTGGTAAGTATGAAGGAAAATTACCTTTTAAGTGTTTTAACTGCAATAAGATTGGTCATTTTGCCTCAAGGTGTCCAGAAAGGTTTTCAAGGCAAAATCCTAACAAGCCAAGGTTCCAAAAGAACTGTTATTATGTACATGAAGATGATGATAATGAAGGAGTAATAGATGATGAATTAGAGATAGGAAACAAATCTAGAAATGAATGGGTGTTCATTGCCATTAAGGAAGAAGATCCAATGTCCTCTGTATCTATCAATCATAAGATTGTGGAAAGAGCTCTAGCTGCCCAAGTTGAAGAAAAGAATGATTTGGTCATTGATAGTGGTTGCTCTCACCATATGATAGGTGACAAAAATAAGTTCATAGATTTGGAAAGGTATGAAGGAGGAGTGGTAAAGTTTGGTGATAACACTGCTGGTAGAATCAGAGGTAGAGGAACTATTTCTCTTGATGGAAGGAACAAAACTGGTAATGTACTATATGTTGAAGGTTTGAAGCACAATCTTCTCAGTGTTGGATAGTTGGTGGACAAAGGCTAGGATTTCCAGTTCAAGAATGGAAAATGCAAGATCTTTGAAAGTTCCAGAACAGAGATTGCATCCGATACTCAAACTAAAGGTAATATCTTTCACTTGGTTGGTACTGGTAAAAGTTGCTTATTTGTTCAAATTGATCAGAGTTGGTTATGGCATAGGAGGATGTGTCATGTGAATTTTGATAATATCATCAAGATAACCAATACTCAGGCTGTAAGAGATCTTCCAAAATTGGTGAAACCTTCTAACAAATTGTGCAAAGAATGTTAGTTGGGTAAGCTAAGCAGAGTCACATTCAAAAGCAAGGAACTGTCTTCTACCGGATTATTGGACTTAGTTCATAATGATCTTTGTGGTCCGACAAGAATTAGGAGTATTCAAGGTGATAGATACTTCATGCTACTAATTGATGACTATTCCTGGATGATGTGGGTAACCTTTCTAAAAGAGAAATCAGAAGCTCTTGAGAAATTCAAAATATTCAAGGCTATGGTAGAGAATGAAACTGGATTAAAATTGAAGTGTCTGAGGTCTGATAGAGGTGGAGAATTCACATCCAGTGAGTTCATAGAGTTCTGTGAGAAACATGGAATCAACAAACAATTGTCTGCTCCTAGGACCCCATAGTAGAATGGAGTAGTTGAGAGAAAGAACCGGACCATCCAAGAAGCATCTAGAACAATGATGATGGAAGCAAATGTTCCTCAGATCTATTGGAGAGAAGCTGTCAGCACTGTAGTCTATACTCTCAATCGAGTTCAAATCAGAAACAATACCGGTAAGACTCGTTATGAACTTTGGTTTGGCATCACTCCTACTGTGAGGTATTTTAGAGTCTTTGGTAGAAAATGTTACATCAAAAGAGATGAAGATCTAGGAAAGTTTGATGCTAGAAGTGATGAAGGAATATTCTTGGGTTACTCTACTCAAAGCAAAGCATACCGGTGTTATAACAAGAGACTGAGAAATATGATAGAAAGTACAAATGTGAAGGTTGATGAAGGAATTGAAAAACCCTCAAGATTTTATGAATATGATGAAGATGATCAGAATGGTGTTCTGACTCAAGGAGCCCAAGCCTCTTCTGAGTTTCAGATCTAGATTGATCTGTTAAATTAGGAAGAAGAGATAAGTTTGAATGAGCCTGATCAGGAAGCAGAAATGCAAGTAACTCCCAAAGTGCCTAGGTATGTAAGACTAAATCACTTTGAAGATCAGATCATAGGTGATAAAAGCAAAGGTGTATAAACAAGGAAAATTTCTCAAAACTCAAATGAGTATTGTCTGATTTCAAAAATTGAACCTAAGACAGTGAATGAAGCTTGCAAAGATGAAAACTGGACTAAAGCAATGGAGGAAGAGTTGATACAAATTGAGAAAAATCACACTTGGGACCTTGTTCCCAGACCTAGAAACAAATATGTGATTAGAACCAAATGGGTCTTCCAGAACAAACTAAATGAATTTGGTGAAGTAATCAGAAATAAAGCCAGATTGGTCTGCAAGGGTTACTCTCAAATAGAAGGAGTTGATTTTGAAGAAACTTTTGCTCCGGTGGCAAGAATTGAAGCAGTTAGATTATTTCTTGCTTTTGCTACTTTCAAGGATTTCAAGGTATATTAGATGGATGTCAATTCCGCCTTCCTAAATGGTGGCTTGGAAGAAGAAGTATAAATTGAGTAACCGGATTGATCATGATGATATGGTCTGCAAGTTGAAGAAAGCATTGTATGGACTGAAGAAAGCCCCAAGAGCCTGGTATGAAAGATTGGATAAGCATCTTTTGAAGATTGGTTTCAACAAAGGTACTGCTGACAGTAATTTGTATTTCAAAATTGATCATGAAAACATCCTGATTGTTGAAGTGTTTGTTGATATCATTTTTGGAGGAAGACATAGTATGTGTAAAACTTTTGCAAATCAAATGAAAAATGAATTTGAGATGTCCATGCTTGGTGAAATAAATTTCTTCTTGGGTCTGCAAATCACTCAAACAAAGAAAGGAATCTTCATTTCTCAAACCAAATATGTGAAAGAATTGTTGAAGAGATTTGGGATGGAAGACTCAAAACCAATGAATACTCCCATGGCAACCGGATGCAAATTGAGCAAAGATGATGACTCTCCTAAGGTTGATCAGACAAAGTACAGGTCAATGATTAGAGGACTGTTGTATCTTACTCAAATTAGAATAGACATTATGTAGGCTGTTGGTCTTGTTGCTAGATTTCAGGCTGATCCTAGAGAATCTCATGTCATGGCAATCAAGAGGATTTTTAGATATCTAAAAGGGATAGTTGAGTATGGTTTGTGGTATCCTAGAGATCATGATTTCTCTCTTCATGCATATACTGATGCGGATTGGGCAAGAGATGTGGATGACTGGAGGAGTACCAGTGATGGAGCATTCTTTTTAGGAAAGAGATCGGTTTCTTGGCTAAGAAAGAAACAAGAGGCAATATCTCTATCTACAACTGAAGTAGAATATATTGCAGCAGTAGGTAGTTGCACTCAAGTTTTATGGATGAAGCAGATGCTAAGAGATATCAAAGTGGAGTATGAAGAACCTATCACAATCTTCTGTGATAATTCAAGTGCTATAAATATATCTAAGAATCCGGTGTTGCATTCAAAGACTAAACACATATCCATCAAGTTTCACTTTTTGAGAGAGCAAGTGAACAAGAACGAAGTCAGATTGGAGTTTGTGCCTTCCAAGGATCAGATTGTAGACATCTTTACTAAACCTCTACCTAAGGACTCTTTTGAGTATCTCAGGGAGAAGTTAAGGGTTATTGCCCCTCCGATGATGAACTAAGGTGCATTGAGGTGCATTAGTCCAGTGGATATCACAGTAATATCTTGTGATCTGGATTGATGGGGAGCTGCTACTCAGGGGGAGCAGGAGGTATGATTCTTAAGTGTTGGAATTGCAAGTATGTGCCCTTTTCCATTGATGTCAAAGGGGGAGAGAAGACATGTGAAAAAAAAGTGGTTGCTGATCAAAGGAGGAGCAGTAAAAGGAGAGAAGACATGTGAATGGTTGTTGCTGATAGGGGGAGTTGTGATAGTGAGGAGAAGTTCTTGTCTTGATGGTCAAAACAATTTTTTCACATCATATGTTGCCATCAATGACAAAGGGAGAGATTGTTGCAAGTATGGACCTAACCAATGTTGTCATTAATGTCAACATACTCTTGTTTCATTAATGATAAGAATTGGATGAGCTGTGTGCTG
The DNA here is from genome assembly GCA_027924645.1 of Cunninghamia lanceolata. Taxonomy (NCBI): domain Eukaryota; kingdom Viridiplantae; phylum Streptophyta; class Pinopsida; order Cupressales; family Cupressaceae; genus Cunninghamia; species Cunninghamia lanceolata. The sequence goes on from BSBN01000437.1 coordinate 5,694,865, forward strand.
AGGATATTGAGAAAATTAGTCTCAATCAGGAACAGTGAAGATCAGTGATGACAGTAAGGTAAAAGTCCAAGATAGGATGAGTATCAAAGGATGTGGTTTAAAGGGTTTGTAGATATGTGTCTTAAGGTGGTCTAATAGGGATTTTAGAGGTCTGCCTGTAGATCTGAAGAAGTTGTGGCCGCTCAAGTAAAACTGGTTCCAGTAGATGTTCAGTGGTGATAGAGTGTTACAGATAGGTCCGGTGAGATCTGAAATTGCATTGTCCTATTCTGTGGATTTGAGGGAGTGTTGAGGAAGTCTTTTTGGAGTGTCAAATAGATTGGTTCATGGTTTGAAGGTCTACAAGCATTTATTCCTTTGTGATAGTAATGACAGACTGTGTTCTTGAGATTTTGGATAAAGGGGAGATGGATTTCAGTAAGTAGATGAAGTGTGGATGTTCTTGGTGATTTTGGAAAGCTTGTGGAGGTCTTTAGATCATGTCCAGTTTGAGTTGGTGATCTGCATTGAAGTTGGAGCTCACAATTGAAGATTATCTTTCAGATGATAGTGTTCTTTTGGAGATTGGCCGACCGAATCAGTTACACATCATCCAGATATTCTTGTTGATGTTTGCTGACTTAGATGATCATTCCTAAGTTTATATCTTGTATAAATAAGGGATTGCAAAGTCATTTCAAACTTGTCCTTGTGGAGATGAGAGTGTGGTAGCAAGGAGGAAAGCGAAAGGCAGAGCAAAAGTATTGGGCTTAAATGGAACTGATTCAAGCATGGTGAAGATGCTATTTTCCAGTTTAAGTAGGTGATACTTATTTCTTTGTAGATAGTGTGTCTCTTGTAGGCAGTGGGCCTCTTGTGAGTAGTGTGCTTAGGTAGTGAGTCCTAATTGGCATGTGCCACTTTGTTCTTTCTATTCTTCTAACAGAGAATACAATCTTGGGTTAATCACCCCATGGTTTTTCCCTTAACCGGGTTTTCCACATCAAAATCTTGGTGTCACATGTGTTGATGTGTTTATGCTCTTGATTCATTGCATTATGTTTCCTTGATTATTTGCAAAGTAAAGTTAAGTGTTTAATTGGAAGAAAGTTTTGTACAACTGATTCACCCCCCCTCTTAGTTGTCTGCCCTAAGTCTAACACTGTCGACTCCATCTTGTGAATATGGAAATGAAAAAGGCCAACCCATTCTTTAAAATGTGTCTTCTCCTCCTCTTCCATGCTTTTAAATAAATGTTCCAACTCTTTGACAGATAATTCTATCTCTTCCACACGAGCCACAATATCATTAACTTCCTTCGGCCATCTCATTTCATCATACCAACTAAAGTAATGACAATTTAATCCTTTAGGATATATTTCCCATGAATGCTAGCTCACGCCTTCCTTTATACATCTTTCTATTGGTTGTCACACATCCCTTCCATGTGGACTCTACTAATTCAAGATATCTATATTAATCTTAGGCTACTTCTAAATTTCCACTACTTATAATATTATGAATGACCTCGCTAACTTATCTCTTCTCCCCTCAATATCATGTTGTAAGAGGATTTCTATTTCAGGAATTTTCTTATTCCAATCAGCTAGTGAATGACTTACTAGTATATCCTCTTCCATGTCAAAAATTGAGTTAGCAATCCTATCCACTGTCTTAGTGGCCTCCTGAAAGACATGATTAATTTTGTAGTCTCTATACTTATTGAGAAGTTCTATGCCCTGAATTAGTAGATTGTTTAATTTTCAATTTGTTGTTTGTTTGGTCTAATGGTGTTTATTGTGAGCTTGGAATCTCCTTCCACATGAATTTTATTGATTCCAAGAGATATACCAAGTTGGAGGCCTATGATAAATTCTTGAATCTCTACCTCATTGTTCATTTGAATTCCAATTCTTTCAATAGTTGCCCCAATCAATTTACTAGATTCATTTCTAATGACACATCCTACTAATGAGGGCCCAATATTTCCCCTTGATGCCCCTTCAAAATTTAGTTTCATCCACCCCATCTCTACAATTTTCTATCTAGCTTCATTTCTTCCACCTTTGATTGATTCCGAGGATCCCCTTGAATGGGGTCACTATTAGGCCTATCCACCAGTTTCTCATTTCCCTATCCCAAGTAGTGAAGGATTTATCTCTTATTCTTTGATTCCTTACTACATTGTTGGCAACATCTACAATCACTTTTTCAACCTTTTTCTAGACTATTTCTTCTTCCATCATTTTATCTTGAAATATTCGCCTATTCCTTTCTTTCCAGATTTCCTAGATCAAGATAGATGGGATGATAGTCCATAGACATGAGAAAATTGCTTTTTTATATAAGACTGCCTATGAGTTGAAAGTTGCTAATATGTCTTGTGACAATGCACTGTTCAATTTCAGTTTCTCCATAAGTTTTTTTCCAACAATGATCTATATAGTTGCACCTCTTTAGGATATGGTTAGTAGTTTCCTCCTCTTCCTTGCATAAAAAACATCTCAAAGGACCTACAAACCCAAATATTCTCAACCTAGCCCCTGTGAGTATTCTATTTTGTAATTCTAACCAAGAAAATGCTCGCACTTTTGGGAGGCACTGTTTGTTGGATTTAAGGCATACAACTGAGAGGGGGGGGGTGAATCAGTTGTATAAAACTTCTTGTTCTTTCAAACACTTGATTCTTCGTTGTTAGTTAACAGCATATCAATTAATCATCCATGAAAGCATAATACATAAACACAAGAGCAGATAACATCAACACATTGAACACCAAGATTTTGATGTGGAAAACCCGGTTAAGGGAAAAACCACGGGGTGATTAACCCAAGGATTATTCTCTGTTAGAAGAATAAGAAAAAGAATGGCACTTGCCAATTAGGGCTCACTGCCCGAGCACACTGCTCACAAAGAGGCCCACTGCCTACAAGGAGACACACTGTCTACAAAGTGATAAGAATCACAATCTTGAACTGGAGAATGACATCTCTACCATGTCTGGATCAGTTGCATTTAAGCCCAAAAACCTCTACTCTGCCTTTCGCACTTCTCTTCGCTATGCTACACTCATCCACACAATCCACACTACGAAATGAACTCACAAACCGTTATTTATACAAGACATCGACTTAGGAACAAACATCTAAGTCGGCAAACAACCATAAGAGTATCCGTAAGATGAATAACACATCCGGTCGGCCACCACAAGAACATTCGCAGGATGAACAACTCATCCGATCGGCTAAACAGAGCAAGAACTTCATCTGGAAGAATAACTTCAATTCCGGGCTCTACTATCAATGCGGACCAACAACACAACCTCAACATGATCCAAGAACCTTCACAAGCCTGCCTGAATGACCAGGTACATCCGCACTTTCTTTACTTACTGGAATCTCTTCTCTTCCTTATCCAGAACTTCAAGAACACTGTCTGTCGCCACTGTCATAATGCAAGAGGTACTTCCGGACCTCCAAATCATACACAACTTGAGATGGCACATCACAAGGACATCCCAAAGACTCCTTCCAATCCGTAGATTAGGATTATATAGTTCCAGACCTCACCGGACCTTTTTGTGATCCTCTGTCACCTCTGAATACTTACCGGAACCGGTTCTACATTGACAGCCACAACTCCTTCAGATCTTCATGCGGACCTCTGAAATCTTAACTGAAGCATCTCAAGACTCATATCTACAAACCCTTTAATCCGCATCCTCCGGTTCTCAACCTATACAATACATTTGCCTTCTTCTCATCACGGTTCTTCACTGTTCCTGACTGAGGCTAATTTTCTCAATATCCTCAGCACACAGCTCATCCAATCCTTCTTGTCAATGCAATATGAGTATGTTGACGTCAATGACAACACTGGCTCACCTCATACTTACAACAATCTCCCCCTTTGTCATTGATGGCAACATATGATGTGAAAAACCATCAAGACAAGAACTTCTCCTTTCTGTCACAGCTCCCCCTATCAACAACAACTTTTCACATGTCTTCTCTTCCTTTACTACTCCCCCTTTGATCATCAACCACTTGTTTTTCACATGTCTTCTCTCCCCCTTTGACATCAATGGCAAAGGGCTCATACTTGTAATTCTCATACATCAGAATCATACCAGCTGCTCCCCCTTAGTTGTAGCTCCCCATCATCAATCCAGATCACAAGATATGACTGTGATATCCATCAGACTGATGCACATCAGTGCATCCTAGTTCATCACTGGAGGGGCCATGACCCCTAACTTCTCCCAGAGATATTCAGAAGAGTCCTTGGGAAGAGGTTTAGTAAAGATATCTGCAATCTGATCCTTTGAGGGAACATACTCCAATCTGACTTCTTCCTTGTTCACTTGTTCTCTCAAAAAGTGAAACTTGATAGATATGTGCTTAGTCTTAGAATGCAATACCGGATTCTTAGAAATATTAATTGCACTTGAATTATCACAGAAAATTGTGATAGGCTCCTTATATTCAACTTTAATGTCTCTTAGCATCTGCTTCATCCATAAGATTTGAGTGCAACTACCTGCTGCTGCAATGTATTCTGCTTCAGTTGTAGACAGAGATATTGCATCTTGTTTCTTGCTTAGCCAAGAAACCAATCTCTTCCCCAAAAAGAATGCTCCACCACTAGTGCTCTTCCGGTCGTCCACATCTCCTGCCCAATCTGCATCTGTGTAAGCATGAAGAGAGAAATCCAGATCTCTAGGGTACCATAGACCATACTCAACTATTCCTTTCAGGTACCTAAAAATTCTTTTGATTGCCATAACATGAGATTCTCTAGGATCAGCCTAGAATCTTGCCACAAGACCAACAGCCTGCATTATATCTGGTCTAGTCTGAGTGAGATACAACAATCCACCAATCATTGATCTATACTTTGTCTGATCTGCCTTTGGGGAGTCATCATCTTTGCTCAACTTACATCCGGTTGCCATGGGAGTGTTCATTGGTTTTGAATCTTCCATACCATATTTCCTTAACAATTCTTTCACATATTTGGTTTGAGAAATGAAGATTCCTTTCTTTGTTTGAGTAATTTGCAGACCCAAGAAGAAATTCATTTCACCAAGCATAGACATTTCAAACTCACTTTTCATCTAATTTGCAAAAGTTTTGCACATACTATCTCTTCCTCAAAAAATGATATCATCCACAAACACTTCAACAATCAAAATGTTTTCATGAACAATTTTGAAATATAAGTTACTGTCAGCAGTACCTTTGTTGAATCCAATCTGCACAAGATGCTTATCCAACCTTTCATACCATGCTCTTGGGGCTTGCTTTAGTCCATACAATGCTTTCTTCAACTTGCAGACCATATCATCATTATCAGACAATTGAAATCCATCCGGTTGTTCAATGTAAACTTCTTCTTCCAGATCACCATTTAGGAAAGCAGACTTGACATCCATCTGATATACCTTGAAGTCTTTGAAGGCAGCAAATGCAAGAAATAATCTGACTGCTTCAATTCTTGCCACCGGAGCAAAGGTCTCTTCAAAGTCGATTCCTTCTATTTGAGAGTAGCCTTTGCAGACTAATCTAGCTTTGTTTCTGATAACTTCACCAGCTTCATTCAGTTTGTTCCGGAAGACCCATTTGGTTCCAATCACATTCCTGTCTCTAGGTCTGGGAACAAGATCCCAAGAATGATTTTTCTCAATTTGCATTAATTCATCTTTCATTGCTTTAGTCCAGTTTTCATCATTGCAGGCTTCATTTACTGTTTTAGGTTCAATCTTTGAAATCAGACAACATTCATCCTGATTTTGAGCAACATTCCTTCTAGTTTGCACACCTTTGCTTATGTCACCTATGATCTGATCTTCAGAGTGGTTTAGTCTTACATACCTTGGAATTTTGGGAATATCCTGCATTGTTGCTCCTTGATCAGGTTCATTCTGACCTATTTCTTCTTCCTGATTTACTGGATCAAGTTGATTCTGACTTACCGGAGGGGATTGAGTCCCTTGAACCTGAACACCATCTTGATCATCTTCATCAAACTCATAAAATCTTGAAGGCTTCTCAATTCCTTCATCAACTTTCACATTGGTGCTTTCTATCATCTTCCTCAATCTCTTATTGTAACACCGGTATGCTTTGCTTTGAGTGGAGTAGCCCAAGAAAATTTCTTCATCACTTCTAGCATCAAACTTTCCTAGATCTTCATCTCTTTTAATATAACACTTGCTACCAAATACTCTAAAATATTTCACAGTAGGAGTGATGCCAAACCAGAGTTCATAGGGGGTCTTACCAGTGTTGTTTCTGATTTGAACTCGATTGAGAGTGTAGACTGCAGTGCTGATAGCTTCTTTCCAAAACATCTGAGGAACATTTTCTTCCAACATCATTGTCCTGGTAGCTTCCTGGATGGTCCGGTTCTTTCTTTCAACTATTCCATTCTGCTGTGGAGTCCTAGGAGCAGACAATTGTCTCCTTATACCCTGCTTCTCACAAAAGTCAATGAACTCACCAGATGTAAATTCACCACCTCTATCAGACCTTAGACACTTTAGTTTCAATCCGGTTTGATTCTCTACCATAGCTTTGAAGATTTTGAACTTCTCAAATGCTTCTGATTTTTCTTTTAGAAAGGTAACCCACATCATCCAGGAATGATCATCAATTAACAACATGAAATATCTATCACCTTGCAGACTCTTGATTCTTGTCGGATCACAGAGATCAGTATGTACTAATTCCAACAATCCGGTAGAAGACTAATCTTTGCTTTTGAAAGAGACTCTGCTCTGTTTACCTAGCTGACATTCTTTGCACAAACTATTTGTAGGTTTCACCAATTTTGGAAGGTCTCTTACAGCCTGAATATTGCTTATCTTGATGATGTTATCAAAATTCACATGACACATTCTTCTATGCCATAACCAACTCTGATCAACTTGAGCAAACAGACAACTTTTGTTTGAACCAACCAGATGAAAGATATTACCTTTTGTTTGAGCACCGGATGCGATTTCAGTTTCGGAGCTTGTAAAGATTCTACATTTTCCATTCTTGAACCGGAGATCATAGCCTTTGTCCACTAACTGACCAACACTGAGAAGATTGTGCTTCAATCCTTCAACATATAGTACATTACCTATTTTGCTCTTTCCATCAAAGGAAATAGTTCCCCTACCTCTGATTCTGCCAGCAGAATTGTCACCAAACTTTACCATTCCTCCTTCATACCTTTCCAAATCTAAGAACTTATTCTTGTCACCAGTCATATGGTGAGAACATCCACTATCAATAACCCAATCATCCTTTTCTTCCACTTGAGCAGCCAAAGCTCTTTCCACAACCTTGTGATTGACAGATTCAGAGGATATTGAATCTTCTTCCTTGATGGCAATAAACACCCATTCATTTCCGGATTTGCTTTCTAGTTCTAATTCATCATCTGTTACTCCTTCATTGTCATCTTCTTCAGGAACATAATAGCAGTTCTTTTGAAACCTTTGTCTGTTAGTATTAGACCTTGCAGATCTTTCCGGACATCTTGAAGCAAAATGACCAATCTTATTGCAGTTGAAACACTTAAAGGGTAGTTTTCCTTCATACTTACCGGATCCTCTTGGCAGTCTCTTTGCAATGAGGGCTTCAAGTTGAGCTGTTTCTGCTTCTTCTTCTTCCATGTCTCTTCTTGCTTGATCATACCATGACATCTTCCTTGATGAGTTTTCTCCCAGATCAAATCTCTGTTTGCCTTTCACATAGGCACTGGCTTTGAAAGCAGATTCAGTCTTGGGAGGATCATCTCCAAACTCGGTCATTTCAAATGCAGCTAGTTTGCCAGCCAGTTGTTCTCTTGTGACAGTTGTGTGGGCTCTAAATTCATCAATGGCAGCAACCTTGATTTTGTAGGCAGCAGGAAGGGATCTTAGGATTTTGCAGACAATCTCATTTTCATCTAGAGTTCCACCAGCATTTCTAATTCCACATACCAGCTCATTCACTCTTGGCATAAAGGTAGTGATGTTTTCATCATCTCTCATCTTCAATCTTTCAAATTTCCCTTTCAGACTTTGCAACCTTGCACTTTTGACAAACTCATCTCCTTCATACAGAAGTTCCAGTTTAGTCAGGATCTCATATGCAGTTGGTAGGTCAATAACATTTGAGAGATCTGAATCATTCAATGCGCTTAGTAGGGCTTCCTTGGTCTGCAGATTATTTTCAGCATCTGTGATTTCATTCAGAGTTGTCGGACCACCTTGTGGAGGTACATATGGTTTTGAGACCATAGCCAAGTATGCTTTTCCCATACATTCCAAGTGACACTTCATGCGACCTTTCCAGAGAGTGAAGTTGGTTCCATCGAACTTCAGACTATCCTTCTTGTATGACGACATCCTGGATCTCCTCAAGCGGTTAAGCTCCTTTCAGAGGAACTTGGCTCTGATACCAATTGTTGGATTTAAGGCATACAACTGAGAGGGGGGGGGTGAATCAGTTGTATAAAACTTCTTGTTCTTTCAAACACTTGATTCTTCGTTGTTAGTTAACAGCATATCAATTAATCATCCATGAAAGCATAATAAATAAACACAAGAGTAGATAACATCAACACATTGAACACCAAGATTTTGATGTGGAAAACCCGGTTAAGGGAAAAACCACGGGGTGATTAACCCAAGGATTATTCTCTATTAGAAGAATAAGAAAAAGAATGGCACTTGCCAATTAGGGCTCACTGCCCGAGCACACTGCTCACAAAGAGGCCCACTGCCTACAAGGAGACACACTGTCTACAAAGTGATAAGAATCACAATCTTGAACTGGAGAATGACATCTCTACCATGTCCGGATCAGTTCCATTTAAGCCCAAAAACCTCTGCTCTGCCTTTCGCACTTCTCTTCGCTATGCTACACTCATCCACACAATCCACACTACGAAATGAACTCACAAACTGTTATTTATACAAGACATTGACTTAGGAACAAACATCTAAGTCGGCAAACAACCATAAGAGTATCCGCAAGATGAATAACACATCCGGTCGGCCACCACAAGAACATTCGCAGGATGAACAACTCATCCGGTCGGCTAAACAGAGCAAGAACTTCATCTGGAAGAATAACTTCAATTCCGGGCTCTACTATCAATGCGGACCAACAACACAACCTCAACATGATCCAAGAACCTTCACAAGCCTGCCTGAATGACCAGGTACATCCGCACTTTCTTTACTTACTGGAATCTCTTCTCTTCCTTATCTGGAACTTCAAGAACACTGTTTGTCGCCACTGTCATAATGCAAGAGGTACTTCCGGACCTCCAAATCATACACAACTTGAGATGGCACATCACAAGGACATCCCAAAAACTCCTTCCAATCCGCAGATTAGGATTATACAGTTCTGGACCTCACCGGACCTTTTTGTGATCCTCTGTCACCTCTGAATACTTGCCGGAACCGGTTCTACACCGACAGCCACAACTCCTTCAGATCTTCATGCGGACCTCTGAAATCTTAACTGAAGCATCTCAAGACTCATATCTACAAACCCTTTAATCCGCATCCTCCGGTTCTCAACCTATACAATACATTTGCCTTCTTCTCATCACAGTTCTTCACTGTTCCTGACTGAGGCTAATTTTCTCAATATCCTCAGCACACAGCTCATCCAATCCTTCTTGTCAATGCAATATGAGTATGTTGACATCAATGACAACACTGGCTCACCTCATACTTGCAACACTGTTGTGTTAGATTAAATACGTTGACTAGTCTGCTTTGGTCATAGCTTTTTCCCCCACTATATAACCAAGTTTGACACTACATCTGTTAGACTTTGAGCCACACCATTTTACCCTATCCTCCTCCTTCGTGGTAACAATCCTTCTATTTTCTAAGGCCTTCTCCAATCTCACCTTTTGGCTCTTCAAGAATTCCTTCTCCTCAAAGGGTTTCCATCTCCATTCCCTGATGTCATTCTGTTCATGGAGATAAACATAGTCTCTAACCTTATTTCCCCACCTTTGTGAAATCAAATCTCTAGCATCCTGTAAATCTTTTAGCTCCTTAAGTGCTATGTGTCCTTTTCATGAGTCTTCCTAGAAGAGTGTTTTTATCTCTTATTTCCCAAGATATGTGCTTGACTATCAGGTCTAGATGCAACCAACTATGAAGTTCCAAATTGCAGACCTAGCCAGTAAGTTTTATGTGGTAAGGATCTAAATTGGATTTGTTGAGTCCAAATATTTGTTTTGAATATTCTAGCCCACTTAGATTGAGATTTAGCATAAATATTCCACACCAGTTTCACCGCTAAAGCCTTGTTGAAGGTTGACCACTTTTGTAGTCCCATCCCCCTGTCTATTTTGGGTAGAAAATTTTATCCCATGCAATTAGGGGAATTTTCTACCTTCTACAGTACCATTCCAAAAGAAATTTCTCATCCACTAGTTAAGATTGTCTTCAATTTTCTTGGGGAGCTTCAGGCATGTCATGGAAAAGATGGGTATGGCAGAGATAACCAACTTGAGCATGATTATCTTCCCTGCTGAAGATAACCACTTCCCTTTCCATTAGGCCATTTTTGTGTTATAGTTAGATAGAATATGATCCCAGAGGTTAGGCTTATTAGCTCCTTGAAAGAGAGGAGTAACCAAGTATTTACCAGGTGATGGGTTGAAATATTGACCTCTTTTTATGTTATTTTTATATGCTTTTACAACTTTTCCATATGATTCTCCAGACACTTTACCAACATCACCATCATTATATGTTGTCTTTTTATATACTTTTCAAGACTTTGAATCTATGTTATTAATATGGAATATGGTGATGATATTATCAATTGAATGATTTAAATATGAGTATGCATGCAATATAGATGGAATCCTATGGTTTAATTATGAAGGTTATTTGTGTACATATGTTTTATGAATTAACCCCTGTGCAGAAAGAACATGGCATCAAGGAAATGAGCATTTGCAGTGAGTTGCAGGATAGGAGAATTAAAGGAAGTGAAGTTAGGATGCCAAAAGTGTAGGTAGATGGAGGATGAATGTGAACCATCATGGATTGGAATAAATGTAGAAGTAGTAGACTTGTTTCAAACACAACTTATATGTGTTCTTCATACGAGTCGTTACATAAGAGTTCTTGTTTGAATAGGACTCTCCTTCCTCTATTCAGTTAGATTAATAAATTGATCTTTAAACCTGTATCCTAGTATCTAGGAATGGATTGATGATTGAAGTTAGTTAGTAGTTCATAAAAATCTCTCATTTCTATATAAGTTAGGAGGGATGAGTTCGATGTCAAGTTAGTTACCTTATTTTCTAGTTACTCAGTTGTTGCTCTATTTTTCAATATTGAAAGATCCAAACATGTTTAATTAAGAAATGTCATTTCTGAATACAATCTCAAAGAGATTCTGTTTATGATATGAAATGAATGGAACTATGTGTTATGAGGATGCATGAGTATCTTAATTAGATTTGATTTCCAGTTAAGTGAGTCAGTCCCTTGAGACGACCACTCAAGGTACTAATCCTCACTTCATTTACTTCCTCATTCCTATATACATTCTTGTTAAATATGTTTTCATTAGCTTATAAATACATTATGAGTCAATTAGAATACTTTGATTGTTGAATTACAGTAGTATGGTTCATGAACAATGCATGCTTTGTCTATTTTAAGTCCTCCAGAGGTTAGCATTAGTTCTCTTATCATTTTGAATGTTTTGAATTAGTTCTGTAATTTCCTATTGTTAGTAGTTGTAGACACCCAAAATTGACTCATTATCACTAGCATTCAAACATCGCATTAGCTATCATCTGCATTTGTCTAACACACTTGAGCAATATCCCTAACACATATATTTATTCTATTAATTAAATAAATTTATATTTATTTAATTAATTCATTAGCTATTTCCTCTAAGCTATAATTAAACAATCTTTAATTATTTAATTATCTTCATTCTATCTATTTTTAATTAAATAAATTTTATTTATTTAATTAAAAATTCCTTTCATAAGCCCACTTTCCAATTAATTAAATAAATTTTATTTATTTAATTAATTTCTCTTATCATTTATCTCATGAGTTGACATGTGTGCCTCTTTCATTTAAAAAAGATAAGTGGTACTACATTCTTTATTTAATATCTTTCACATGTAGTACTTTTTTATGTACACAAGCACACATGAGCCCTATCTTCTCTCCACTTGTCATCTTCACATTCACCTATGTCTATCATTCAATCTTAGCCATTCACATAGCCACCGAATCTCCACCGTTGATTGATTTTGGTTGAGTTCTATATAAACACCCTCTCATTCCATAGTAGATCTATCCAACATTCGTATAGCGTCTACATTATCATCTTGAGCATATTGAGCACTTTAGCATCCATCTAGCATATTATCATTATCATATTTCCATCATGGTAGCTTTTATCTTCATAATTGTTCATTATTGAAGAAGCAATCCACATCATAAACAAGGAATCACACAATCTAGGTGATATTGTGCTTGAATTGCATGCTTTTGGTTTCATTTGGATTAGATTCTTTGATGATGGTAGGGTTAGGTTTGCATGGCTATGCTTTATCTTATTAACCTAATTTTTTACCTATCACATTTTGACACGCCCGGTGGGACTCACATCCTTGATTAACTTTGCTGTTTAAAGTTGTTTTTATGAAGATCAGATTTTTTGAGTGCTTACGATAGTTCTAGTCACTTTTGAGCAAAAATCCGTTGTTGTCTGAATATACACATCACTTCTAAGCTGAAACCTGCCACCTTTAGAATTTTTTGGATCACTTATAAGCAAACAATGGTCAGTTTCTGTCTATTTTGCATCACTTTTACACTAACAGTGGTCACTTATGCATTTATCTGAATCGCTTTTGATCTGACAGTGATTGCCTTTAGCTAATCGAATCGCTTATTGAAAAACTAGGGTTTTTGTTGCATTCTATTTCTCCTATAGATCTGAGTCACTTATGAGCCATAACCAGTCGCTCCCTACTTTTTTGCATCACTTGTGAGCTTTAATAATCTGCATTTGGCACTCTCAGTATCGCTTACGATCTATAACATTTCGCCTGTGATAGAATATAGATCACTTTTGACCAACAATAGATCACCTCTGGTAAACTGTCACTTTCAATCTGTATCATTTGTAGTTTGTTTTTCTTGGCTACTAATTGGGTATTTGTGCAGCATCTTATCAATTGTCCAAGAAAAGGAGGTTATCAAACTACTAACATATCTGTTGCAGCTTTGATCAGTCCAAGACTTGTGGTTTTTCACTAAATTAGGAACATTTGGGCTTGGTGCTTAAAACGAATCATTGCTTGCTCTGTGCTAGATTTATCTTTTTTGATTGCTTGCATGTGATTGATTGTAACCCAAATTTAATAACAAAAGTATCCTCTCCCCTTGCCTATCAAATGGATCTTGGGTGTATGAGAACTTGTTATTATCTTTAGAGGGCCTACCTTCCTGGCGTGAGAAGTGATACGACCCAAGAGGTAATGGGTTAAATCCAAGTCCTTCCGAACCGTTATATAAGAAAAGTGTTTGTGTCAAAAGCCACAAACAATGGGTGTTGTTGTGTTATACCGACAGCCAACCTCCCCCAAAACCCTCCAAGGCGTAACCCTTGAAGGCTGGGAGACTCCATAACAGAGAGTAGCGCTACCACATGTATAGCCACCTGAATGGATGCCCTTATTAGAAACTTTGTGTAATAGCGAAAAACCTTCTATTTGTTGATGCAAAAGGTGGGACCTTTGAATCCACCCTGATTCACGTGGTTCTTAGAAGAGATAGCAAGGGCAATCCTAAGGTTTGATGAGGGACAGGCCTTTTGGGAAACCTGGATCTTGGTATGCATGAGAAGTGTGTACTATGGAGGGGAGCCGGTGCTACCAAGATCCTGAAGCTATTCTGCTTTGAATAAGCACAGCCAGGGGATTCAACAAATATAGTCCTTTCCTAGCCTATGTTGTATAAGTTTGTGATTGTTATGAATGTGAGTGACTACAATTACTATTTTCTTGTCAAAAATCACAAATCAGACATATTTCCTGACAGACATAGTCACTTTTGAGCTTAAACTACCCACATACAGACAACTAAATCACTTTTAAACAACAGTTAGTCACTTTTTCCCTTAACTGAATCACTTTTAAACAGTAGTTAGCCACTTTTTTCCTCAACCGAGTCACTTTTAAACAATAGTCAGCTACTTTCTAGTTAAATTAGATCACCTTTAAACAATAATCTGTCACGTTTGGTCTAACCAGTGTCACTTTTGATTAACAGTAAATCACTTTTGAGTCAACATTAATCACCTATGAAAAATTGGCACGCCTCTGGTTAACATTGTAACCTGCTATCAAAACCTAAACTAGCTCATATTTAAGCTATTACCAGTTGCCTTTGGCCTTTTCTGAGTCACATTTAAGCTATTACTTGTCACTTGTGGGCTAATACCAACAAATCTTAGTGACTTAGTCGAATTAGCCATAAATCCAGCTTGCTTAGCCTCTGCATTAGCTTTCAAACCTGTCTCTGATCATTAGAAGATATCTAAACTTTATCTTCTGCTTTGAGCTTATCAATCAATCAAATTTCATGAGCTTTTCATCTTTTTGAGATCCCAAACCAGCAAACCAAACATCAAACCAATCAATTCGATCAATCAACAAAACATCATCTCCTAGCTTTAGCTTCAGCAACATCAGCAACATAGCAACCCCTTAGCAAACAATGTTTCCCTTGAGTGTGTGAGCTATTCTCTAGGGAAGACTAGCCAACAACAAATCAACCAAGCAACTTAACAACAAAGCAACAAACCAACCAAAGCAAACTAGCCAACCAAACAAATTAGCAACCAAGCAAAGCAACAAAGCAATCAACAATCAACCAACCAGCAAACTATCCTCTTTCTTTTGGGTCTCAAAATCTTGACAAGCTAAACTTCAGTTTTCAACATCAACATCATGCCTCAAACTAGGAGTCAATACAGAGCTGAAATGGAAGCCAAACTGCGAGCTGAAATGGAAGCCAAATTGCAACTTGAGATGGGAGCTAAGATGCAACAATCTAGATCAACACCTCTTAAGGACACAACTCAATTTATGACTGGTATGCCTCCTCATATGTTTATGCCTCATGGGTATACCATTGGAGAGTCATCTTCACAACAAGTGCAACCTCAAACATTTTTGGAGACTTTTGAAGAACAATCCCAAGGAGACTTATTGGAATTTCAAGATACACATGTGTGGGATCAAGTTGAGAGACTTATTTTATCTGAGCCTAATCACTACTTCTTGCAACTTGCTTGCATGGGTGCTAAATTGCCAAGAGATTTTGACATATTCGCTATTAGAGAGCACGATCCAAACACTCCCACTGTTGTTGCAAAGGGACCATCCACTATAGTTACACCACCCCCCACCATATCACAAGCTCTATCTTCCACCACATCTCTTTCATTACCTATTGTTACTTCATTTGATCCACCACGCTTAGAGTACACTCTAGAACCTTTGATAACACCAACCAATGTGCTCCCTTTTATTTCACAAAATTTGAACATTCCACCTTTTCATGTTCCTCAACATACTCCTCCTACCATGACCGTTTCCATGCCTCAAGTAACACAAGCTGTCCATATGGCCCAAGCATAAATGCCCCAAGCATCACAAGCTATCCCCATATCCCATAGTGTGCAAGCTTCCCAACCTATCCCAACAACACCAATAGTCCAAGCTTCATGACCATTACAACTTGCTATTTCCCATATGAATACCACATCTCATATACAAACTGCTAATACACTTTCCACTATCTCTACTAATCCCTCCATTACACCATATAATCCCAATGGTAGTCTTATAGACATGAGTGACCCTCCTATCGTTTCTCAAGCCAATCCTAGCACTACAATCACTTATGTTGAGCAACTTGCATCCATTCTGTCATATTCTTCCAATCCTTCACAAACCATCAATCCATCTTATGCTACCCAAGGCTTGCCTATTCTCACCCAACACATGACACATATCAATCCCCATGTTGTCCAAAATACAAACCCAAGTATCCTTCCTTCTTTCGCATCTACCAATCCTTCCATCACTACCATGTCACAAACCCAACTCCTACTTCCCAACCATTAACTAGTGTCAATCCATCTTCCGCTTTTCATGTGATGCGAAATCTTGGTGCCAATTCTTCACAATATACCCAACCACTGCTTGTGTCTCAAGGACATCACTCCTCAACCACATATGTGTCACATGCCAATCCTTTGACATACATTGTGAGTATGCAACCTCAACAAATGGTCATGGCTTCATATATCCCGCAACAACAACCTCAATATACATCATACCATGTTTCACCCCCTTTGCAACAACAAAAATTATCTCCAGCGGATGTTCAACAGATGATCAACCTAGCGACAGGACAAGGCAAGCAGATATTTTCTTTAGAAAATATATGTGCTTATCCATTTGACAAGTCTCTTCATATGACACCTTTTCCGCCACACTTTGAAATTCCATAGTTTGACAAGTATAAAGGAAAAGGAAATCCGAAAGACCATCTTAGAGCATTCTTTGTGGCATGTCTCGATGTTGCTCATGATGATACATATCTTTTGAGACTGTTTCCTCAAAGCTTAGTAGGACAAGCTCTTGAATGGTTCTCTCATTTACCTCCAGGAATTAAGTCTTTTTCAAAATTAGAAAATAAGTTTCGATCACACTTTGCTTTTAACATTGAACATGAGGTGAACTTGAATGACCTTGTCAACAATAAATAGCGCAATGGTGAAGCCTTTTCTTCATTTACTCAATGATGGCGTAATATGGCTAGCAAACTATCATGGGAAATACCTGAGAAGCAGCAACTCGATATCTTTGTTCAAAATCTTCATTCCAAGCTGTCATTCCAACTACAATTGTAAAGTGCTAGTACCTTTGATGAACTTGTTTCCAAAGGAACCATCATTGAATGAGATTTAATTGCTAAAGGAACTATCAAGATCTTTTGCGATAACAAAGACTATCCTCAAAATTCTAATGATAAGTCTTGCTTTTGGAACAAAAATAAGAATCTTGTCAACGATGGTGTTGTGGACACAAAGAACATACAAACTATGAAAGCTCCCATCAACATTCAAGCTACTTCTACAACAACACAACCTTTTCGATGAATGCGACAATGACAAACTTCCAATATGCATCGACAATTTACACCATTAGTGGAACCTATGGAAGTTGTCTTTCGAAAGCTTCTCCAAGCAGGTGATATTATGTTACCGGATGCACCACCCAATGGTGAACCTCTTTTCAAAGCTCCTAGGTACAAAGAAAATGAGTATTGCAATTACCATCGAGTTAAAGGACACAAAACAAATGGTTGTATGCGCTTAAAACATGTTATCCAAGATGGCATCAATCAAGGTTTAATCAAAATTACACCATCAACAACTCAACCTACACAACAATCAACATCAAACTATGATCTAGAGGCTTTCAAGAATCCACTTCCATCTCATGACAAATCAAGTAACCCTCATGTTGGGAATGCCATTCAGTACAACTATGAATCATCTACGATTGGCCGCATTGACCATGCTTGTATTTCTACCATTACTACCCAAGGCAAAGCACCGGATTGTGCTGAACCCACTCGAAAAGGTCAAGTCACCATTCAAGGAGCAACTATTCATCTGTTCTCTAACTATAATATCCTGGATCACCTTGGCAAAACACCTGCATACATATCCATTCTTGAGTTGCTCCACATATCCCCTGCTCCCAAAGCTATCCTTGAAAAAGCCTTACAAGAATCTTCGGTGCCCAATGATATTGATATCACACAATTCCAATCTATGGTCGCTAGCGTTGTAGCCCCTTATCATTTAACCTTCTCTGACAAAGATCTTCAGCCCTTCATTCATCCTTCACACAACGAAGCCTTCCACATTGAAGTGTTTGTTAAACAACGCCGTATCAAACAAATCGTGGTAGATGGTGGAGCTAGTCTTAATATATGTTCTTTGAAACTAATAAAATAATTGGGATATTCTGAGAAAGATGTTGACACCTCCAAGGTTATTACTATCAGATCATATGATGATGCCAAGCGAAATACTGAAGGGATTATTTTCTTGCCTATCCAAGTTAGGCTAGTCACTACTGAAACCTGTTGTCAGGTTCTTGATATTGATCTTCCTTATAACATCATCCTTGGCCGTCCATGGATACATGCCCTCAAGGCAGTTCCTTCCACATACCATCAATGTCTTAAATTTCCACACAATGGTGTTGAGATTACTATCCATGCTGATCCCAATCCCTTTGAATTTTGTCGTGTCTTTCAAGCTAAATATCAGAGTTTGAATCGTATTCCTATCAACACCAAGGCATATCTATCTTCATCCTATATAGACCCATCCAACCTACTTAAGCCATCATCTAGCAAAGCTGCTTCCAACCTGTGTATCAAGTACACTGAACATGGCCCTGGTGAATACACACTACAAGAATCTTGTTGTGTTGGCACCCTTCCCTTATCTCCCAAATCTTATGGTAAACCTTCTCCATCCAAACCAACTTCATCCTCCACTGTCATCAAAGCCTGACCCATGGTATCCATTAAAGGTGGATTCCTGGATGATGAAGACATTGATGACATCGACTCTTGGATATTCTTTGATGAAAATGACCAAGTCCAACTGGAGGTGGAGAGATACAACAATGTGTTCTACATCATAAAGAACATGGGCTACAAAGGACATGGTGGATTGGGATCACATGAACAAGGACCTATTGAACCCATTATTGTGTCTAAGAAGTTTAATAAGCAAGGCATTGGTTATCAGCCAAAGGTACCGCGACTCAAAGACATTAAGTGTATTTCCAATACTGACGCTGGACCTTCCTCAGTAGGAGAGACTTCTAGTTTAGATACTATTGATGACTCCTCCCTTCATATTATTGACCTTTTCCAAGAAAACTCCATCTTCATGATTTTCGCAGCTTCCTCTAGCCACAACCATTCCTCCCTTACCCTTTCACTCGTATATCCTGACCTCGTGGATTGGGAGCAATAGGGGGCACCGATATTAGATACATCTAAAAATGATGAAGCTATTGCAGAATTCATGGGCTTATGACAAGGAACTCCATTAGGTGATCACAAAGCAAGTTTCATGATGGATCTACCTAAAATAGCATATTTTGGCAAAAGTATCAAATCCTTCAGTCATGAAAGTGAAATAAACAAAATCAAACAAAATAGGTCACTAGGTGAAAACTGAAAGGCGCCTCTTGAACGTGAAAAAGTAAAAATAAAGGACATATCCGAAGGTGAAAACCTCTCCAAGGTGCCTGAGGATGGGGGATTTGATCTTCCTGTTGCCACCGATTATCATGAGAAATCAACTGTGCTAGTTGAACAATCACAAGACATGAACTTGGGTATAGAGCAGAATCCAAAGATCACTTTTTTGGTAGCATCACTATTAGGGCAAGAAAGAAGAGACTTCACAACATTTTTTTATGAAAAGAGCTATAAATTTTGCATGGACTTATGCTGACATGCTAGGTCTAGATCCATCACTTGTGGTACATCATCTAGCAATATCTCCTAATGCAAAACCTGTTAAACAAAAATTGCGCAAAATGCATCTGCAGGTAGCTTTATTGGTCAAGGTAGAAATTCAGAAACTATTAGAAGTAAAGTTCATAAGGCCTATTGATTATCCAGAATGGGTTTCAAACTTGGTACCTATAGCAAAACCTGATGGACGAGTTCATTGTTGCACAGACTTTAGAGATCTTAATAAAGCATGTCCTATGGATGACTTTCCACTACCAAGCATAAACAACATTGTAGATCTTACAGCTAGACATGAAATGCTATCTTTGATGGATGGATTTTTAGGGTATAACAAAATAAGAATAGTAGAGGAAGATCAAGATAAAACATCATTTATTTGTCCATGGGGCACATACTGCTGGGTTGTAATGCCTTTTGGTCTCAAGAACGCTGGAGCTCCTTATCAACGAGCCATGACAATTATTTTTCATGACCTTTTTCATACTATCATGGAAGACTATGTTGATGACATCCTAGGAAAATCTAAGACAAGAGAATGACATCTACAGGTATTAGCACAAATATTTGATCGATTAGAAAAGTATCAAGTCAAACTCAACCCAAAGAAATGTGTATTTGGTGTAACAGCTGGAAAACTGTTGGGATACATTGTGTCTCAATGAGGGATAGAAATCAATCCAGCTAAGGTAAAAGCTATCATGGAAATGCCTCCACCAACAAATCGTAAGTAGCTCTGAAGTCTACAAGGAAGGTTACAATCCATCCGCAGATTTATCTCACAACTAGCAGACAAATGTCATCCTTTTCAGCATCTTCTTTGTAAGGGTGAGCCTTTTAAGTGGGATGAATGGTGTCAATAGGCTTTTGATAAAATAAAGGAATATCTGGCAACACCTCATGTGTTAGTACCTTCTATGTTAGTACCTTCTGTACTTAACTGCCCATTATTGCTCTATATATCATCAACAACAACAGCATTGGGTGCCCTTCTAGCTCAACATGATGACTCAGGAAAAGAACAAGCCATCTACTACATCAGCAGAACTCTTGTGGGATATGAACTTAATTGTTCATCTATTTAAAAAGCATGTTTAGCATTAGTGTTCGCTTCCCAAATGTTGTGACACTATATGTTGAACCAAACAACAAAGCTCATATCTAATGTGGATCCACTTAAATATCTTCTTTCTAAAGAAATCCTCATGGGAAGAATAGCAAAATGGGTCATGATCTTAAGTGAATTTGACATACAATATGTGGATCAAAAAGCCATCAAAGGACAAGTCATTGCTGATCAATTAGCTGCAGCACCCATCACAGATATTCACCTAATGTATCCAGAATTCCTTGATGAAGGGTTGTTCAATTTAACTTCCCCAGCACGGTGGCAACTATATTTTGATGGATCGTATACACAACATGGATCAGAAGTAGGTATATTATTTTTTACCCCTCAAGGAGATTGTATACCCAAATCATACAAAATTGCATTTCCATGCACCAATAATATAGTAGAGTATGAAGCTTTAATCACAGGATTGTGCATGGTAGTACAATGGCTATCAAACAGTTACAAGTCTTTGGTGATTCTCAACTAGTTATCAAACAGGTCTTAGATGAATATCAAACAAAAGATGAGAAGCATCTTCCATACAAGCTAATGGTTGATGATTTTAAAAAGTATTTTGATAATATCACTTTTAAACAAATCCCAAGACTACAGAATAGAGCAGCAGATGCCATGGCTATGATTGGATCTCTTCTAGATATGCCATCTAATACACATAAATGTGAGTTTTTGGTCAAATAGCTTTTGATTCCAACATTTGAAGTTCCATAGTCTGAGCTTATATGTGACATTGTTGGTCCCAATTCACCGTGGTACAAGGATTTATATGAGTATCTCCATAATCAAACCTTTCCACTTCAATTATCTAACACCCAACGCAAAACCTTTATCCATCGAGCCTCTCGTTACACTATTCTTGGAGACACCCTTTATCGCTGGAGTCTTGATGGTATCCTACTTAGGTGTCTTGATTCTGAGGAAGCAAAAGTGGCCTTACGTGATGTACATGAAGGTGTCTGTGGCTTGCATTTTGTTGGCCTGGGCCTTGTTAAGAAAATTCTACAAGTAGGTTACTATTGGCCAACCATGGGAAAAGATGCACAACAATTTGCAAAGAGATATCTACAATGTCAGAAACATGGAGATTTAATACATTCACCAGCACATGAGCTTCATCCTATCATTACTCCATGTCCTTTTTCACAGTGGGGACTTGATCTCATAGGTAAAATCCATCCTACTTCATCAAATGGTCATAAGTTCATTATCATTGCCATTGAATATTTCACAAAGTGGGTGGAAGCCATACCAATGACTTATATCGCGGGCAAGCAAATATCTAAGTTTATTCTACACTATATCATTTGCTGTTATAGAGTTCCTCAAGCTATTGTCATAGATAATGGTCGTCCCTTCAAGAATCGAGAGGTCAGAGATCTTTGTAACAAGTTCCATATCCAACATCGATTCTCTACCCCTTACTATCCTCAGAGTAATGGCCAAGCTGAGGCTTCTAATAAAATGATCATCAAAATTCTCAAAAAGATGGTCAATGAAGCTGGTCGGGATTGGAATTTACAACTCCATCTTGCATTATGGGCATATAGAACAAGTATCAGAACTCCTACTGGATCCACACCTTATGCTCTTGTGTACGGCACTGAAGCTATTTTACCTATTGAGGTTGAGATCTCCTCACTGCGAATATCTCTATAGCATACCATCTCAGAGGAAGAATATTGAGTATCCAGACTCCATGATCTTGAGCTCCTAGATGAATGGCGTCTTATGGAATTCAACCATCTCCAAGTCTATCAAAACCTTCTACGCCGCAGCTACAACAAAAAAATTAGAGAACACAAATTTCAAGTTGGAGATCTTGTCCTTAAAGAGAATCAAAGGAATCAACAACACCATGAGAAACAGGGCAAATTTGAACCAAATTGGCTTGGTCCTTTCATCATCATAGTAGTTTATAGATCAAGTGCATATACTCTTTTAACACTTGAAGGCATTCCATTGGATGAACCAGTTAACAGCATTCATCTCAAGAAATTTTATCCTTGAATCTCAGCTATCCCCAAAAAAAAAAAATCCATCCAATAGTGAAAAACACTTTGTGGTGTTTTGGATAACAAAAAAATAATAGTATAAGATAAATAATCCGTCTTCTGGTGAAAACCTAGTAAACAGGTGCCTTGGATAAGTACCATAGTGAAAACCTGGCAAACAGGCGCTATGTGTACTGACCAGCTTCCATTATCTACTTGGTTTGTTTGATCATCACTCTTCCTACCATATTTCACCATCTTATCCCACATAATCCATATCATAATCCACATGTCATCACAATAAATATCTTTTCCATCTATGCCTCTGTCAATTCTAGCTATCATACTTGAGACATTGTTGCGATAACTATCTCTTTTGGCACCTTAGCATCTTGACCGCATGCCTTCTTCATCATTGCTCCTTCATAATAAACCTCATCCCGCACTGGGGGCATTTGTTGAGTCTTATTTGGAAGTGGATACTGCTATCTCTAGCTCATAACACATCAAACACTTTAGCTCACAACATAGCAAACTTTCAACTTCAACCATAGCGTTCATCCAACGACAAGCGTGGCAAAACAATTTGCAACCAGGATTCATATCTTTGCAATCAATTCACGCTCATCTAGCATCCAAAAAGCACAAAACATCGCCAACAGAAACATTCAAGCAAATAAATTGATTATTTCAACATCACTCACTAGTGTAATAAGCAAGAACTACATCCCAGCTCTATCATTAAAGCCTTGATCTCGTGGATATAGGGTATGTAGGCAATCTGAGATGTGAAGGAAGCACTCTGATTTAGGCTAAGATGATAGCCCCTTCTCTTCATAATCCATCTTTCATCTTTATTCTAATCATGTCCCAATCTTTCATCTCACTTTCTTCTATTTTTCATCACATACATCATGAATAAAACCTAGAACTACATAATCATCATGTCTCATCTTCATCGTAAATGTACTTTGATCCCGTGGATACAGGGTATGTAGGCAGTCTGGAATATGAAAGAAGTTTCCAGTACTCAAGCACAGATGATCCATCCCATCTTCTTTATCTTCTCTCATCTTCCCTCTGCTTCTCTTTGATTAGCTCAAGAAGGAAGCAAACTATGTGTATACTGAAAGCTCAAGTACTTTAACCAATCAAGAGTAAGCCAGAAGCTATTTGTCTGTATGCTTTAAGCCAACATTTGCTATAGCACTTTATCAACATCCTTAGCCTTCAACAGGATGCAGCTTTCCTCTTAACAAGGGCCCAGCTTAAATCCATCTAAGAGCACCTAAATTTGGCAAGAGAATGTGATGACAATATCTTTTGTTTTATCTTTTGATTTATCTTTTGTCCCTTTTCTGTGCCTAATCAAGACTGCCTTGATCTATCTATATCTTGGTATATTGTGATGAAGTAAGGAATGGGGCATGGTCATGATGCTTTCATATGCCATGTTTGCGGGATGATCTTATTCTCTTCCTAAGCGTATTAGTATCTTGTACGTGTTGGGATTAGCATCTTACATATCAATATCTCTAGCATCTAAGAAGCTAAATAGTCTCTTATGCACTTGAGACTATTCTATGTCAAGACTAGCTCCATACATATAACCAACAAGTTGTCACTATGCATAGTGGAGATAAGCTCAACCCATTGCTTGTAGCATCAAAGTCCATCTCAAAACATTAGCTATTATTCATATCTTGTGCATGTTGGCTCAACATCTTGACCTCATGTGTTCAGACAAGATTGTAACATGCTAGTTTTGCATTGGATATCTTGGCACCTTGGTCTTCTCTACCCTAGTGCATAACATCCACATGCTATATCAAACATAAGGATTGCAAATCTTTTCATTTTGAGAAATTACTTAAAAAGATGCCCATCGTCCCATCTATTCATCCCATTATTCATCTATATAGTCCTCAACCAAGATCATTCATTTCCATCATCCTTCATCCACATCTCTTATCCTACAAAACGAGTGTGTTAGACATGCATAAGTCCATTTCATATCATCTCATTACCATCTATTTACATGCATAAGTCCATCACATATCATCTCATTACCATCTATCTATATGCATTTACATATTTGCATTATTATACATTTCCATTCATATCATTTTCATAAACATCCATATATAATCCATGAAAATATAAATACAACATGCATAACCATCATAATACCAATAGTGCATCCATATACATCATCATATAGATCAGCCATACACCATCATATATATATATATATATATATATATATATATAATACCAATAGTGCATCCATATACATCATCATATAGATCAGCCATACACCATCATATATATATATATATATATATATATATATATATATACATGTGTCAATATATAAGTGTCTACATATACAAGCTGAGCCATAAAGAATATATGTACAATCGGCTCTAGGCCTCATCATGATACAACATCATATGCATAAACAAGGTATCCCTAGTGACTGCTAGCAGCTTCCTCACCCTGACCACCACCACTGGGTCTTGCACCTGTCCCCCTATCTCTCGGTGGTCCCATCATTGAGGCTACAGATCAAGACCCACCTCACCTTAGTGAACCTAAAGCTCCTAATCTACTCCTGAAGCTAGGTTGCCTCTACTCTGCTAGCACAACCCCATAGTATAAGCCTCTATAGTACTCTGCCTCACCCTATACTCTCTGCAGCTCTGCCTAAACCTGTGTCAACTGTGTGGCCAAATACATCGTAGCCCCATCTGTACCCAATGCAGTCACTGCTCTATCCCGCTCACTAGTCATCCCCTGTAGCTGCTGCACCATCGCATCCCTCTTTGCCCGTAGACCATCTCTCTCTGCTCTCATTGGCTACACCTTCTATACAATAGTATCTCACTCTAATATCATCATTTGCTTGCTCTGTCTAGCTGCATCTCTCTCTCCCATCACTCTAGAAAGTGCGCCATCATCCTGTCCATTCCCAACCTACACTCTCACCTGTAACTGAGCCTGGTATGTTTGAGCCTAAGCCCTAGCATGCTGCAAGCCAATCACCACCTGATGTCTATCTAACTCCACTCTCCTCAATTTCATCTAAGCCCCCTGCCTCCATCTCCTCTTCTCTCTAATCCTCCTCCGCAGCTGCTAAATCCCAACATTGTCACCTACTAATATCTGCCCCTGAGGCTGTACAAGTATCTGAGGCTATCCCTGCACCTGTCCTTGTATCTATATCCCTGGTGCTGCTGGTACAATAGCCTACACTGGTGGAGCCTGTCGTCACCTCCTCTTGACTAGTCTCTCCATCCCTATCTCTCCTATCTCTCCAACCCACGTCAGCGGCATCGGTCTCACTGTCACCTAGTATGTATCATAATCTGGTAGCGTGCCTGGATCTGTAGGACCCTGTCCCCACTGCCATACAACTGGCTGTAGCCCCTCTCTCTCTGCTAAAGCCGTGTCAACTACAACCTCTGGCCCCCAATCAAACACCTCCTATCTAGTCCTCCCAAAAATGGCATCACCAACTGGTACTACCTGTAGTAACCCGAACTGCTTCAAAACCCTCTCTAGCAAATAGTGTTCTATAATGTATATCACATGTCTAAAAATATATCTCGCCTACCTAGCATAGACAAGCTCAGTATCCTCCTCATCCCATCTCTCACATCCTAGCCATGGCCTCCATATAAATCTATCTACCTCATCCAAATGCCTCCGCTAGTACACTACTCCTTGGTGCTGCCGGTATGTCAAAGCTCCTCTATACATCCTAGCATAAGGCTCTCCTGCTGCTCTAGCCACCCATCCCTCTGGTCTCATCACTAGAATACACTCATAAGCCCACACATGAAAACTATAACTCCTACAGACATACTTGCCCCGAACATATATGCACAATCATGCACGAAATGATAGAGCTGTCCAAGCACACACTCAGCCCATGCATATCTCGTCCCATAGGAGAACATCCCCTTCATCACTGTCCCCCACCTACTAGAAAACCTCTTGCTCCTCTATCTCCTACCAGCCATCTGATAATAGCCACTACTACTCATTGCAGTCTGTCACATGACTCCTCCATCCTCGCTATAGGAATCTTTGAGTCCTCTACTCCAATGTCTGGTGTCCTGAACAGTCTCCTGAATGCAGTTGGACCCATATCAGGATCATAATCTACTCGATCCTCGTCTATAGGAATCCACAGAATCTGAAACACATCCTCTAGTGTGATCATAGCTTCCCCTGTTGGCAACAAGAAAGAACTATGCTCGCTCATCCATCGCTTCACCATCGTCGTCATCAATCCTCAATGTGCCTGCACTGGCTCCAATCTTGACACATGCTCTAACCCAAGGATCT
Source organism: Cunninghamia lanceolata (assembly GCA_027924645.1). Taxonomy (NCBI): domain Eukaryota; kingdom Viridiplantae; phylum Streptophyta; class Pinopsida; order Cupressales; family Cupressaceae; genus Cunninghamia; species Cunninghamia lanceolata. The sequence continues at coordinate 5,721,959 of BSBN01000437.1, forward strand.
CTAACACTAGCCGTTCCTCTGCATCCAACAATTTCACCAACCACAAATCCCTCGGATATGGTTCTCATGATAACAAAGGTAGTAGTATATCCTGCATCATTTCATTCATCATGTCAGTCACTTGCGCTACATACAACTGCTATCAAATTTGATCGTTTATTGCTATACTAGATTTTATCTACCATAAGTGATTCATTTTTGCATATGCACCTATCTACTGATCACAAGTGACTTATTTTACTACATACACTTATTTCTCATCCATATGCAACCTATTTTACCTATGTGATCGCTTCTTGACTATGTGCGAGTTGTATTTATATATGCACCTAACTTTAGCCTATAAGCAAGCATTTTTTCTTTCCAAGCGAGCTGAACCTATGTATGCGCCTGTTTTGAGCCCATAAGTGACTTGATTTTATCTATATGCGTATTTTTCCTCTGTTTACCTAGCTGACTAAAAGCGACCTGTTCTTTCCATATGTGACTAAGTTGTGCCTAAAAGTGACCTTAACTACTATAAGCGACTTGTTTTCCCTCCTAAGCAACCTGAACTACCTATCCTAAGAGCTAGTCGCTTCTGGTGACATGTGTGCATTTATGACGCTTCTAGCCTATCACAATCATGCTTTTAGCAAATTTTTTGATACATACCGATACGTTTGATCCCTTTGGTCGTCCATGTGTCCTCACTTGCTCAGCACAATGATCTCTGCGTGGAATCACCATCCTGATAGCTCTCCAACTCTTGTTGCACACCAACTCTAAGGAGCTCTGGATCCCTCTAGATTTTTGAACACCACTGAGTACAAATGAGTCTATTTGCCTTTGAGGAACCTATTTATAGCTCTATCCCAACCCTCATTCTTCCATGCCAAAGTCTTTTTTCTTCTACCTCATCCCATTTTTTTCCCACCCAACCCCTTTTTTCTTCGTGTCCACCTTGCGTCCTAGCTTTTCTTCTATCATGAGCCAACCCAATCCTTCCTAGTTAGCCTAGCTTGCCTCTTGAGGGGGCATCACTTGTAGTTACACTAGGGCATAACTTTGTTTATGAAGTGAATTATTGTATCTTCTTTGACACAACACTCTATTGAACATTGTATCAAAGAGGGGCAAAATGTAGACACCCAAAATTGACTCATTATCACTAGCATTCAAACATCGCATTAGCTATCATCTGCATTTGTCTAACACACTTGAGCAATATCCCTAACACATATATTTCTTCTATTAATTAAATAAATTTATATTTATTTAATTAATTCATTAGCTATTTCCTCTAAGCTATAATTAAACAATCTTTAATTATTTAATTATCTTCATTCTATCTATTTTTAATTAAATAAATTTTATTTATTTAATTAATTAAAAATTCCTTTCATAAGCCCACTTTCCAATTAATTAAATAAATTTTATCTATTTAAGTAATTTCTCTTATCATTTATCTCATGAGCCGACATGTGTGCCTCTTTCATTTAAAAAAGATAAGTGGTACTACATTCTTTATTTAATATCTTTCACATGTAGTACTTTTTTATGTACACAAGCACACATGAGCCCTATCTTCTCTCCACTTGTCATCTTCACATTCACCTATGTCTATCATTCAATCTTAGCCATTCACATAGCCACCAAATATCCACCGTTGATTGATTTTGGTTGAGTTCTATATAAACACCCTCTCATTCCATACTAGATCTATCCAACATTCGTATAGTGTCTACATTATCATCTTGAGCATATTGAGCACTTTAACATCCATATAGCATAGTATCATTATCATATTTCCATCATGGCAGCTTTTATCTTCATAATTGTTCATTGTTGAAGAAGCAATCCACATCATAAACAAGGAATCACACAATCTAGGTGATATTGTGCTTGAATTGCATACTTTTGGTTTCATTTGGATTAGATTCTTTGATGATAGTAGGGTTAGGTTTCCATGGATATGCTTGATCTTATTAACCTGATTTTTTACCTATCACAATAGTTATCTATAGCTTATGTTGAAGGTACTCATAGCCACTAGATTTTGTAGCTATTTTTATTGTTCTTGCATTCCTGTGAATTCCAGCAAAGTAGAATAATCTGAGTAGGATTGGATAAGATAGTTTAGAAAGAATATGAGCCCTGAAGGCACATACAATGCAGTGCCATCATAAGCTTATGCTCCTTGGTTGATAATTTAATGTAGGAGTACAATGATAAGTGGATTGTTTAGATAGGTTTTACCCTTGAATTATGTTATGTCTACAATGCATTAGTTTGCCTCTACATTTTTGGTGCCATTGCCGGGGATGGTTCTACCTTCATAGGCTCATTTTACATGCTTTCATAGTTTAAATTTTGATTCCAGCATTAGGGTTAATAGATTCAATTTTTAGGAAACACTAGAAATTATACTAATATTGTGCAGGACTGCTGGAATATAAAACCAAATGCACTGTATGCAGAGGCAGAGAGACAACCAAGGTAGATTCCTCCCTTCAAATTTTTAGGATAGAGAAGACCCAGCTGACTTTATCAACTATACAATAGAAAGTGCTAAGGAAGAAGAACTTGTTCTTACATCTTCATCAACACCTTCTACATCTCCATCAACTTCTTCTACAACTACAAAAGGGACCTTCAGAACCATGGTAGATGCTGTGATGGAAGATCCACCAGAGCAAGCAACATTTGAGTTTCCTATCACTGATCAGGAGAGGGCTATAGTGCTGAAAAATATTCCACCATCAACATTACTAGTCTTCTATGGCCTGTTGACAGAGGACCCAGATACATTTTTGTTTGAGTTTGATATCCTATGTAGGAGTTATGACTACACCTCAAATGCTCACAGGCTGAAACTCTTTCCTTCCACCATCAAGGATGTAGCCTTGAGGTGGTTTATGGGGATGGGAAAAGATGTCATACCAGACTAGGATACAATGAAGGAGAAATTCTTGGAGAAATACCAAGATTACTGCTGAGGACATGATAGGAGGAGAGATGACATCTTCAAGATGTCACAAAAGGAGGAGGAGCCATTAGAAGATTATGTTGAAAGATTCCAATTTGCTTTAAAGAAAAACCCCCAAAATAGATTATCTGAAGAATCATTAAAATTGGTTTTCTTGAGAATGGTTAAGGATGATTGTATGGATGCTTTGAATCTCATTGGGTAAGGTGATATTTCTCAGCTACCTTTTGAGTCAATTTGTAAAGTTTGCCAAAATTATTCAAGAACTTTTACTAGACGACCAAGAGGTGAAAGGACATCAATTACAAACAAAGCAACCAATGGAGCTTCAAGAGTGGAAATCAGTAACTTGTTGTCCAACATGAAGGAGAAAACAATCAGCCATATGGCTACACAACTGGACACTCTTCACATCAAGAAAAAACAAGAAGCTGATGCAATGCTTACTGAGTACTGTCCCAATTGTAGGCAAAGGAAGGCCAATTGTAAATGCAAAAGGGTGGCAAGCATCCAGCAAGAGAAGGTTGAAAGGCTAGAATTTTAGACATTTGAAGGAGAGGATGGACAATTGTTCTTCATAGCTCAAAGGAGACCTTGGTAGCAAAGACAAGGTATGCCCTCTGATCCTTTAAGTTTTAGTTCACCCTTTCCTGCTACAAACCAAAATTTCTCTGCTTCGAACACTTAGCCATGGTCTAGTAATTAAAATATCTAGTAAAACCCACAATGGCCTACTCCACAACCTAGTTGGAACCAAAAATAGACAAACCCATGGCCCCAACAAGGTTTTCAAGGTTCCAACTATAACCCCCAATTGCCTACACAACAACCTCAATGGTAGCCTCAATGGAACAAGAACCAACAATGGTAGGAAAATGCAAATTACCAGCAACCTATGCTTCCATCTCAACCACAATAGCTAGCCATAATGCCTCCATCAACACCTGAAAATCCACCTCCTAGACCTACCCAAATCCCTGCCCAACCTACACCTAATCCTAACAACAATACTATTCAACAAGCTTATACTAACGAGGTGATGCAATACCCCATCTATGGGGTAGAAGTGAGTAATGTTCATCTCAAATCAGGGAAGCAACTTGCAGGCCCTTCATCTCCCCAAATTATAGAACTTGAAGATGAAGAACTAATAGAGGAAGCCTTAGATAAACCACCTTTGGAACCTGAATCAACTCAGGGCCCTCAGATCATTTCAAATCCTAAGCCTCATTTTCCTTGAACACTTGGCTATCTAGAAACAACCAGCACCATCTGAAACTGACCTCATAGGCCAGTTACAAGATATAAGCATAAAGATTCCCTTAATCCAAGCCATCAAAGATATTCCCATTTATACTAAGACTGTGAGAGATCTTTGCATAAATAAACTAGGAAGGAAGAGGATAGACCCAAAGATAGTTCATGTTTTGGGTAACCTTGCTGACATAATGTTGGGAAATATAATTGTTCCCAAATCTACAGATCTAGGTAGTCCAGTAGTGGATGTTAAAATCAATCAGACTTTGATTAAGAATACTCTGATAGATTTAGGTGTTGCAATTAATGTAATGACTAAGGAGACAATGCAAACACTCCAGTTGAACAACCTTAGGCCTACTCAGATAGTCTTGCAATTAGCTAATAGGTCTACAGTTAAACCTGAAGGAGTCATTGAGGATTTGGTCATTGCATTAGATTTTTGGGAATACCTTTATGATTTCATAGTTCTATAGCCCAAGGTTAATCTTGTTGGTTATCTTCTTATACTAGGCAGACCATGGCTTGCCACAACAAATGCGTTTATAGGTTGCATGTCAGGTAACATGATCATATCCAATGGGATTGTGACCAAGAAATTGGTTTTATATCCACTAGCCAAACCATATCATGAGCTTGAGTAGACCATGTTGGTTTTTCTTTTGAATCAGCATTAGGGTTTGCCAATTCTAATACACAGACAGATTTAGCCAACAAAATACAGGAGGTTGCGTGAGCTCCTCCCCTTCACTTCTGGTTCTACCGCACCAAGGGGGGTGTCCCTATTTGATAAAGATATGACCTTGACTAGCTCAATGACATAAGGATTTAGCTTGATAGCAACAGGCAGAATACTCTCATGTATGGACCAAGATTTGTGTAACAAATCACAAGGTTGGCAACATTCTTGGACACATATTTCTGGTTAGGGATGAGAGCATGCAAGGGTTTCCTACTCCTACTCCTACAACTAACAGGTGGAAGTCTGAAATGATTTGAATTGATGTTTGGAGTTATGGGATTTTCCTAGACCCCTTTGAATAGACAGATTCCCAAACCAGTGCCTTATCTGGGCAGCAGAGTCAAATCTAAGAATGTAAATGTCTCCCTATGACAACATGAATTCATATCTAGAGGACTCAGGAAGAATGTTATTGCCTAACAACATGTCCAAGAAAGAGTATTGCCTATGATCATACTTGACAGAACCTATGGTGCAATCTATTTTCCTTTGTATCTGATCAAAAGCCTATTTAACCACTCCTTGAGCAGATGCAATAAATCAGACACACAATATGCATGTACTGAAAAACTTGGAAGCCCTTGAAAACCTTGTTTAAAAAGAAAACAAATGACATACAGGAGACAATCATAAATAATACACACAACAGGTGTTTTTCATTTAAATTCAATCTGCATAGAAAATCATCATACAGGAAATTATTATTTACAAGACAGGATAGACTAATACACTAGACCAAGGACTGAATCTGTAACAAAAAATGCCTTTCAAAATGTGAACACCTTGTGTTCAGAGTCAGAATAGAAAGCCCAAAAACATCCAACCCCTGTAGAATGGCCCTGGATTCCTTTTTCAAGGAGCATACAAGCTTCCAGCCACCTACACACTAACCTACTTCATAAATGCAAGGATTATCTCTTTTAGATTTTCAACGAAACAATTAGATCCTCAATCAATTCCAGTTGCTGAAGCAGTCAAATTCACCATAAAAGCCAGCGGTGCAAGTAACCTGGACCTTGAATAAACTGGCAGATGTGGCATTCCTTCCATCACCGTGTAGTATGGCCGGCTGACTACAAAATGAGCACGCAAAAATGGCACTAACACTCAGTTATTTCATCGTTCAAACTCAGCCATAGGATTGGGCTCCAGACACACAAAATCGATGGTCCAAAGCCATTCACATAAGTCGCAAATCATGTTGGCATTTTGAAAAGTCCCATCGCCAGTGAAAACGCGCCATGTGGGAAGTCCTTCATTCCATTGCTGACTTTTCCATTTGTGAGATCCATTTATCCCACATTCGCCATGTAGGGACCCTTTGATCACTTTATAAGCATAGCCGCATGTACACTAAGTGTTGAGCATTTTGCCCCACTCGACCCACGAACCATATGCTAGCGGTCACCATTCCAACTCCCGCCTTCATTGGTGTAACATACACCATTAGAACCAATGAAAACCCTCCTGCCGACATCAAATGTTATGCCGATATAGCCTCACATCCCCCCATCGGCCAAACATAGACCATTGGAGCGACTGAAAACTCCTTCATCGATACACTAAGTCACGCCGATCGTCATACCACTAGAAGCTTCAAACGAAATTAGATGTTGGCGTGACCAAAACCATCGGGCCAACGCCTTCCTCCCTCATAGAGCACCAACTCTCTCCGATGCATATTCCGTCGATGTGACACCACTTCGTCAGTGCGCCCAAAAATTCTCCTACCGATACGCCAATCACACCGATGACTATTTCGCATCTCCATCGGCCAGAGCACCCCTGTCGGCCCAACTCTCCACACTTCAACCGATGCACCAAGTCATCCCGATGGCACTTACAAGCTACATACAGTCGGTGAGACCCCTAGCATTGGTGAACCCTCCACTTGTTTACCCGATATGCAATGTTACGCCGATGGCTACCTCCATCGGCCAGATCGAACACATCAGAGGATGCAAAATTTCCTTCGCCGATAACAAAATTCACGCTGATGACCACCTCCAAACTACCTTCGAGCCATCTGCCATTGGCCAAACATTAACCATTGGTGGACCTCCCTCCAGCTCGCTTGATAAGCAAAGTCACACCGATGGCACATCATGATGACCCCCTCCTAAAGAAATATGAGGCTGATGTTGAAACATGCTGAGGAGGCCCCAAAACTTAGAATTTTTTTAATTTTTTGGGAAGGTACCTGCATGAAAAATAGCTCAAAAACTGACAGTCAATTTAGGCACCAACAGTGGCTTTGTCTGGGGATGCATGCCTCTTGCAGGCATGGCAAGAACCTCAGATCTCTGGGATGCAGACCAGTCCCCTGTCTATTGGGCACAGAGTTATAAAACTACAAATCTGCATCACCAAACACAATTGATGGCCTAAGGTCACCAAGAAAAGGAAAACCTATATTTCCCTTTGTCAAATACCTTTTTTTCATCTGCATACACTAGGTCAAGCCTGAGAATGCTGCCATGATCTAACCATAAGTAACTTTGGTCATTTGCATATTCAACCTTTTGATTTAGTTTGTCACTGTCAACCCTATGCAAACAACCCTCAGCATCAGGCAACAAGTGGACGCAGTATTTATCAAGCAGTGCATACTCAAATGGTATGTAACACTTATCATCATCTGCATCAACAATATGCATTACAAAGTGATCTCCTAGCTGGATTGAAAACAAGAAACATTCAGAGTCCACCACGCAGCTAGGAAAAATAGGGCTCTCTTGATGAGCTGGCATATTAAAGGAAAAGCATTCAAATTCATAATTGTGCACATCACATACACAACCAACAGCAGCACTAAACTGGAAAAGATCAGGCTCTGGCACCTCTTTCAAATTAGGCACATTTTTACAGTCACTTACCTGATGTATGTTGGCTCCTCTTTCATCAGTATGAGAAATAGAATCCAAGTCAAAAATAATGCTCAAACCTTTACCATACTCAAATAGATCCTCATCACCATATGTGTCAAAAATGGGTTATCCAGGTACATTAGCTTGATCATAATATGCCATTTGTTCATGGGCAGTAGAACATGCATCTTTATCACCAATGGGTTCCCTTTGTGGAAGAGTATCAGCCTGTATGTCATAAGCAAAATAGTCATCAAATAAAAAACAATCATGCTCTGCACTAGCACTTGTTTCAATCTCTGACTGCTCTTCATGATCTCCATGTGTTTGAAAAGAAGGCAATGGTTCACACATGGAATTGTTTCTCTGTTTGCTTATATCTTCTCTGTCTTGAGTACAATACTCACAATCGTCTCCACAAATCTATTCAAAAAGTTGCTCATTGCTGTCCACAACCTCATTATCGCTTTCACGACCAGATGCCTCAACATTGCAATGGGAGCCCTCATTAGTCCCTTCCTTGGCATCCTCACATGATGCCTTAATCTCTTGGTCATTTGTAGCTTCACAACCATTTCTCACACCAAGGCCTGGAGATAGGGATTTCTGCAGGTGCTCATTTCTCATTTCTTCTACATTTTCTAAAAGAATGTACGCCATTTGCATGCTTGTCACCTTGAAATCCCTTAGTATTGCACTAGAGCCCTCCTTAAAAGCCTCAAAATATATGCCAACACAAGCTGAAATATTAGGTCTGAAGACTTCTGGGATCTGTGAAAGGGCTAGTGCAAACCTATGACTGAAATCAATACATGGCTCCTAATCTTGTTTTCTAATTTTCATTAATTCTGCAACAAGATCAGCTGGTTTTCTCACAAATTCTTTTTTGAAACAGTCAGCAAGCTCATCCCAATAGGCAAAGGATCTCTTTGGAAAGCTCAAATACCAATCTTTTGCTTTTGCATCAAAGGATCTAACAAAAAACCTCATCCACATATCCTCATCTCTGAATGAATGTTTTTCCATAAAACTGCAGAAATTTTGGACATGTGCACCCCCATCACATACACTGTGACCACTAAATCTAGGCATATGACAGTATATCCTAGCAGGCATACTTTCTACTTTATAGTCAACCCATGACAAATCCAGTTGGTCATACAAAGGATCAAAAGGGCTGACAAGAGGTTTAGCTTTCTGACTGGCAGACACAATAGGGTTATCACTATTCAACTGAGCCTACCTAGCCTCTAAGAGTATCAACCTATTTCTTATCTCTTCTATTCTGTCACATAACATTGCATCCCCCTTTTGATTGAGTATGGGTGAATACATGTTTGGATTCATAAAATTTTCCATCTTAGACATCTTATATATACCTAAGACCTATAACCTCCCCTGGCATCTAACCTATGCAATAAAACAACAATTACAAGTAGGAAGGAGCAAGGTACCTTTTCTCATCCAGATGCTGAAGTCTGAATAGCACATTTTTTTGTCACAACACACACATCAACTTTCATGTGCACTTGAATCTTTCTTGCAGAGTCGCCACCTCTCCAGAGAGGACAAAGTTTCAATAGCTGAAAGCTATCTTTCCAGGTTCATTCCACCAGCAGAGCCAGGCAAAACTTCACTAGAGGCTGTACGATATCACTTTTTTTGTTCACTCCCCATTAGAGTCACCAATTTCTATTGGTGACTCGGATGGACACACAGGTACTACTTCTCTTTTTTCTTTTCTAATTCTTCCCCAGTAGAGTCGCCAAATGTGTTGGTTTTTCTTCTAAATCAGCATTAGGGTTTGCCAGTTCTAATGCATAGGCAGATTCAACCAACAAAATACAAGAGGTTGCATGAGCTCCTCCCCTTCACTTCTAGTTCTACTGCACCAAGGAGGGTGTCCCTATTTGATAAAGATATGACCTTGACTAGCTCAATAACATAAGGATTTAGCTTGACAGCAACAGCCAGAATACTCTCATGTATGAACCAAGATTTGTGTAACAAATCACGAGGTTGGCAACATTCTTGGACACATATGTCTGGTTAGGGATGAGAGCATGCAGGGGTTTCCTACTCCTACTCCTACAACTAACAGGTGGAAGTATGAAATGATTTGAATTGATGTTTGGAGTTATGGGACTTTCCTAGACCCCTTTGAACAGACAGATTCCCAAACCAGTGCCTTATCTGGGTAGCAGAGTCAAATCTAAGAATGTAAATGTCTCCCTATGACAACATGAATTCATATCCAGAGGACTCAGGAAGAATGTTACTGCCTAACAGCAACATGTCCAAGAAAGAGTATTGCCTATGATCATACTTGATAGATCCTATGGTGCAATCTATTTTCCTTTGTATTTGATCAAAAGCCTCTTTAACCACTCCTTGAGCAGACACAATAAATCAGACACACAGTATGCATATACTGAAAAACTTGGAAGCCCTTGACAACCTTGTTTGAAAAGAAAACAAATGACATACAGGAGACAATCATAAACAATACACACAACAGGTGTTTTTCATTTAAATTCAATCTGCATAGAAAATCATCATACAGGAAATTATCATTTACAAGACAGGATAGACTGATACACCAGACCAAGGACCGAATCTGTAACAAAAAATGCCTTTCAAAACATGAACACCTTGTGTTTAGAGTTAGAGCAGAAAGCCCAAAAACATCCAACCCCTGTAGAATGGCCCTGGATTCCTTTTTCAAGGAGCATACAAGCTTCCGGCCACCTACACACTAACCTACTTCATAAATGCAAGGATTATCTCTTTTAGATTTTCAATGAAACAATCAGATCCTCAATCAATTCCAGTTGCTGAAGCAGTCAAATTCACCATAAAAGCCAGCGGTGCAAGCAACCCAGACCTCGAATAAACTGGCAGATGTGACATTCCTTCCATCACCGTGTAGTATGGCTGGCTGACTACAGAATGAGAGCACAAAAATGGCGCTAACACTCAGTTATTTCATCGTTCGAACTCAGCCATAGGATCGGGCTCCAGACACACAAAATCAACGGTCCAAAGCCGCTCACATAAGCTACAAATCATGTTGGCATTTTGAAAAGTCCCATCACCAGTGAAAACGCACCACGTGGGATGTCCTTCATTCCATTGCTGACTTTTCCATTTGTGAGATCCATTTATCCCACATTCGCCATGTAGGGACCCTTTGATCACTTTATAAGCACAGCCGCATGTACACTAAGTGTCGAGTGTTTTGCCCTGCTTGACCCACGAACAATCCGCTAGCGGTCACCATTCCAACTCCCACCTTCATCGGTGTAACATACACCATCGGAACTAATGAAAACCCTCCTACTGACATCAAATGTTACGCCGATACAACCTCACATCCCCCCATCGGCCAAACATAGATCATCGGAGCAACTGAAAACTCCTTCACCGATACACCAAGTCATGCCAATCGTCATACCGCTGGAAGCTTCAAACCAAACTAGATGTCGGCATGACCAAAACCATTGGGCCAACGCCTTCCTCCCTCGTTGACGCACCAACTCTCTCTGATGCATATCCTATCAGTGTGCCCAAAAATTCTCCTACCGATACGCCAATCACACTAATGACTACTTTGTATCTCCATCGGCCAGAGCACCCCTATCGGCCCAACTCTCCACACTTCAACCGATGCACCAAGTCATCCCGATGGCACTTACAAGATACATATAGTCGGTGAGACCCCTAGTGTCGGTGAACCCTCCGCTTGTTTACCTTATATGCAATGTTACGCTGATGGCTACCTACATCAGCCAGATCAAACACATCGAAGGATGCAAAATTTCCTTTGCCGATAACAAAATTCACTCCGATGACCACCTCCAAACTACCTTCGAGCCATCCGCCATCGGCCAGACATTAACCATTGGCGGACCTCCCTCCAGCTCGCCCGATAAGCAAAGTCACACCGATGGGAAATCATGATGACCCCCTCCTAAATAAATATGATGCTGATGCTGAAACATGCTGAGGAGGCCCCAAAACTTAGAAATTTTTTGGATTTTTTGGGAAGGTGTCTGCATGAAAAATTGCTCAAAAACTAACAGTCAATTCAGGCACCAACAGACCATTTGGCCTACCCTGGAAGATGAGGACAGCTATTCCCTACAAACCTTGATGACTATTAAATGCACCCCCTTACTGGATATTCAAGATGAAGATGAGTTGATCACTCACATTATACAAAATGACTGTGGAAGGCACCCGCAACAACAAGACTATTTATCTTGCTTGCAAGATCCCTTAGGAAACATAATACCCACCAGTTCCTCAGAGGAGGTATCTCAAATATTTCATACTTTGTTACCTCAACAATGCTTTCCAGTAATACCTAGCCTTGAATTGTCCTCTATACAAGAAATGTCTAAGCCATTAGAAATCAAGCCAAGAAAGATGTTGACCATTAATAATGCATTGACTGATGGGTAGTAGGAATCCCTGCATGCAGTATTACAAACCCACTTAGCAACATTTGCATGGGATTACAATGAGATGAAAGGCATAAATCTTGCTTTGTGTATGCATAAAATTTACATTGATGATGGTCATAGACCTATAAGACAGCAACAGAGATGCATGAACCCTGCTCTCAGAGAGATAGTGAAAGTAGAACTTCAAAAGCTTTTAGATGTAGGGTTTATATACCCCATTTCAGATAGTGAATGGGTTTCACCATTAGTCATAGTTCCTAAGAAAGGTGGCAAATGGAGAGTTTGTGTTGATTACAGTGAACTAAATGTTGCCACTAGGAGGGATCACTTCCCATTGCCCTTTATTGATCAAGTTCTTGACTCTTTAGTAGGGAAGAAATATTTCTCATTTCTTGATGGTTTTAGTGGCTATAACCAAATCAAAATTGCACCAGAGGATCAAGATTAGACAACATTTACCTACCCTTGGGGGAAATATGCATATTCTATCTTGCCTTTTGGTCTGTGCAACTCTCCAGCCACATTTCAAAGAGTAGTCCTCAGTATTTTCTCTGATTTTGCCCATGACAACATGGAAATTTACATGGATGACTTCACCACATATGGTGAAACATATGATGAAGCTTTACACAACTTGGAGAAAGTTTTAAAGAGATGCATAGAGCACAATCTATCTTTGAGCAATGAAAAATGTTTTATGATGATCATGACACAGGGAATAGTCTTGGGACATTTTATCTCAAGTGCAAGCATACAAGTTGACCCAAAGAAGATTGAAATTATATCTACCCTACCTATTCCACTGAGACAGAAGGATGTAAGGAGATTCCTTGGACATGTAGGTTATTATAGGTGGTTTATTCAAGATTTTAGCAAAATTTCTGCACCTCTGTTTACTCTGTTGACAAAAGACATTGAATTTGAGTGGACTACAAACTGTCAGAATTCATTTGAGAAGATAAAAGCATACTTGACACAAGCTCCAATTCTCAGAGGTCCAAATTGGACACTGCCTTTTCATATTCACACAGATGCATCAGACTTTGCCATTAGAGCAATCCTAGGACAAAAAGAAGGAAATAAAGAGTATGCAATATATGATGTAAGTAAAAACCTACAGGGAGCTGGGTTGAATTATACTGATACATAAAAGGAAATGTTTGCTGTCGTTTATGCAATTAACAAATTTAAAAACTACATTACTAGTTATAAAGTTTTCATACATACAGATCATACAACAATCAGATATTTGATGAATAAGCCAATAGTGGGTGGAAGACTTGTAAGATGGTTGTTGTTATTGCAAGAATTTGACATAACAATTGTTGACAAACCAGGCAAAGCTAATGTAGTTGCTGATTTTTTGTCTAGACTGCCTACAAAATCCTCAGAAAGATTGGTTGATGAATCTTTTCCTGATGAGCATCTATTTTCTCTAACTATACACACTCCATGGTATGCAGATATAGCTAATTATTTGGTTACAGGGAAGATTCTAGGTTACTTTTCTCCAAGGGAGAAAAGAGAGCTAGTTCACAAATGTTTCCCTTATTCTTAGATTTCTAGAGTCCTATTCTACACTGGTCCAGATAACATTATGAGAAGATGTATCAGAGAGTATGAGATGTTTGATATATTGAAGGCATGTCATGATGAACCCTGTGGTGGACATTTTGCAACCAAAAGGACAACCTTCAAAATATTGATAATAGGATATTACTGGACAACACTTCACAAAGATTATGTCAAGTATACTAGAAGCTGTGATCGGTGTCAAAGGATGGGGTGACATACAAGAAGTGATGAAATGCCTTTGTAGCCACAAATAGCATTAGCTCCTTTTGATAAGTGGGGGCTACATTTTTGTTGGTCCTATATCTCCTACTTCAAACAACAAGGAGTATATACTGGTATGCATTGATTACTTAACTAAATGGGTGGAAGTCAAAGCCTTGAAGTTTGCTAGAGATGGCAATGTGGCAAAAATTTTGTATGAGGAAATATTCACTAGATATGGTGTACCAAGGGAGATAGTGACTAATCAAGGCCCACAATTCACATCAGATTTAATCACCAGATTGGTGGAGGAATATCAAATTAGACACAAGAAGTGCACCCCCTACCATCCTCAGGCTAATGGTCAAGTTGAGGTCACAAACAAGGAAATTGAAAATATATTGACAAAAATAGTACAGTTTCACATAAGAGATTGGGTTTCTAGGTTACCAGAAGTTGTTTGGGCATATAGAACTACATGGAAGACAACTACAGGATTCACTTCTTATGAATTGGTTTATGGCAAGACAATAGTCCTACCTATAGAATTTGAATCCAAAACCCTCAGGACAATAGTGGAATTAGGAATGGATCTAACATAAGCTCAAAAGGATAGACTACAACATTTGAATACTCTTGATGAAATCAGATTGGAAGCCATCCACCACACAGAGGTTATATAGAAACAAAGAATTCCATGGCATGACAAGTATATCAATACTAAATAATTCACTGTTGGTGATTGGGCCCTTCTCTATGATTCCAGATACAAAGATTTCAAGGGCAAGCTTCAATCTCGATGGTTGGGACCATATGAGATTAAACAAGTATTCCCTAATGGTATAGTCCAGTTACAAACCATTGATGAGGTCTAATTTTCATTGCTAGTAAATGGACACAGGCTGAAACTACATAAGAAACCACTTCTGAAGGATGATTTTCCTGTTCCTCTAGCCACTCAATATGGTACTCATGACACTCCTAATGAAGGTTTTGCGACACAAATTGATACAACATCAGAAGATGACCCACTAATCCTATCTAGTGATGTGGAGGTTGAGTTGCAATACTCAACCCCTGTCACTGAGACTTAATTTTTCTTGCTTTATAATTCACATGCACACACATCACACTATCAAAGGTGACCACAGTTAACTCTAGAGGGACTTGTTTATCACTCTTAGTTGGGACCTAACATATGGCATAAGTAACTATTCAGTCGAGACTTGTGCTAGAGGCACCCATAGCAACTCATGTCTATAGATGTCTTCCCTACTTTGGTGAATAGTACACCATTTTCCCGCTCATTCCATATCTTCTACACATTGCTTCATTCATTGTGAAATAAATCTAGCACCGCTGCAAAAAGTGTCAACTCAAGCTCACAAGTTGTTCATTCCTACATTGTGAGCTATCACATCACATCAATTTCGTAGTACCTGCCACCTTACCATTCACCCGCATGCATGTCATTTTGCTCATATTAAATAAAATGCCAAGTACGTGTTCTCAAATTTTGAGGTGCGTTGATCATTTATTTCCATAATGTGTGTACATAAGGTAACTTTCAATGATTAACTTAGCTTTCTTTTTATATTCATTATTAATTTTTATTTATATCATGCATGCAAAAATATTTTTCACCATTCCAGTTAATAAATACTCTTCCTTTCATATCAATTGCCACATGAAGTGAGGTCACTTCACACATTAGTTAGGGGGAGGGGTTTAATTTTCTGATTTTCACCATCTTTGTCTTTATAAATACCAGATAGAACATCCTATGCCATTGTTTCGGCCAAAATATGAATATGAAGTTGTTACCCTAAGAAAGTTACAGTGGAAAGAATAGAAAAGGGTAGTAAACTATAGATTGGTTCTCTTCAAGGTGGTGGAATTGGAGTTTAGCAAAAATTGACACTTCAAGAGGTTGTAGAACACAGAGATAATGAGGAGTGATGTGATATGATGAGAACCATCTACACATAAGGAAATATTAGAGGATGTGTTGGTGCTACCACTCTTCACTAGAGTAGGATGGCTGGACTACTTTTTAAAGTTAACAGAATATGATAATGAAATGGAAAAAGAATTTGTAGCTACATTACAATATGATGAGGCAATGGTCAGGGGATTGGTTGTAGATGCTTCTAAGATGGCCATTGCCCAAGTTATAGGATTGCCGCGCACAGGGTCCGAGTATCCAGCTCGTGCTAATGCAGCTGCAGCAAGGGAAGAATCCTACGAGCAAGGAGAACACCTAGACTCAACAACACAAGGTACAAAGAGATTATCCCTTCCATTCTTCTAGGGAAAATGTGCTTCATATATCAATAAATACATTACCTGTGATGGCCAGCATAATTTGTTGTATACTATTCATTTTAAGTTGCTTAATCATCTACGCCATGATAAGCTAGTCAACATTCCCAATTTCCTGTATAATATGTTGAAAAGGATGGTGTTTGAATACTAGAAAAAGAAATCGGACACCATGTTGTCCCATCATTGTTTAATAGCCTTATTGATTAAGAGGATCCTGGGAATTAAACACCCACAAGTTGATTGGGAGGCTTTTAACACTGTGTAGATATCACAACATTGTTGGAAGAACCTGGAGCAGAGGATGAACCCTAACATGAGCCTGAACCTAAGAATGAGCCTGAGCAAAAGGGGCCACAGGAGGAAAACACTCTATAGGATAGGCCAATGGTAGCAGAGGAACCCTCATCTTCTAACCCTAAACCTATGAGAGGCACTAATTCAACACCTGTTAAGAAAAAGAGAAACAAGAATAGTGTTGAGAAGCATAAAAGCACTGTAAAGGGAGAATATGCAGGGGAAGAGAAGAAAAATAGGAGTAAAAAGAAAAGGAAAAATGAAGTCAAATAGGAGACTGCTACTCCCAGGCACTCAGGAAGGTTGAAGAGGCAGAGTGTGAAGGAAAGAATTGTTGAGGAATAGGGGCAGGAAAAAGGTGAAGGATAGCAACACAATGATCCAACACTAGTGATTTCAGATTCAGATAAAGGAGGAATTGCCCCTAAAGATGTCTCT
The DNA here is from genome assembly GCA_027924645.1 of Cunninghamia lanceolata. NCBI lineage: Eukaryota > Viridiplantae > Streptophyta > Pinopsida > Cupressales > Cupressaceae > Cunninghamia > Cunninghamia lanceolata. The sequence goes on from BSBN01000437.1 coordinate 5,739,092, forward strand.
GTTGATGCTCATGAAAATGTTAATGTGTCTACTAAAAAGAGAAGGTATGTTTATTCATCTTCTGATTCTGATTCAAAAGAGATGTTTATTGCAAAGAAAATGGGAAAGTCAGTTCCTCGTAGTTCTACTAAGGAAATTTTTTGATATTACCAGGGATAATGATGATGAAGGTCTAAATTTTGAAAAGGCAAAAGAATTGTTGGAACATAGGAACATAAGAAAAGAACTTCAAGAAGCTCTCGATAGGATAAAACAATTGGAAGAGTAGGTGAGAGGATATGAAGAGAAGGACAAAGAAAAAGAGAAAAGAATACAAGAGTTGGAGGAGAGAATTCAAACTTATGGCCATGGAACCAATTTAGATATGTTAGCACAAATGGCTGTGAGTAAAACAAATACTGAAGAAAATGAAGTACTCACTCCACAACTTCATGTAACAAGGACTCCAGTATACTACACCACTTTGTCTTTGGGTTTTGAATTAATGAAACTCACTCACAAATCCAAACAAGAAAAGGAAAACTGGGAGAAGGAAAAAACAAAATCTCAATGCATCAATAGAAGATAAGAATTTGGTGATAAAAAGGTTGGAGGATAAGATGACAGAGGTAATTGACAGAGCCATACAGATCATTGGGTGTATACCTCCACCTAGGGTATATGTATTGTTCTTGAAAGAAAAGTTTCTTAGTTTCTAGTTTAATAGGTTCATTAATAATCAACCTACTTTACATTCAAGGCATATTTTTTGCAACTATTTTAAAGAAGTCAGTTTAGAGGAGCAAGACCAATTGTGTGAATATTGTTTGCATAACTACTTAATGGCAGAGGATACAGAATGGAACCCTTCAATTTATTTTGAGGATTTGCAGGTTAGGGCACTGTTATCATATCTCAAGAATGAGAAGCTCAGAGGGGAATTGATGGATAAGTATGAGGAACAAGAAAAAATAGTGGCACTGCAGGTCAGAAGGGAACCACTGAATCCTAATGTAATCCTTACTCAATGGTTAAAACTCCTCTCACACAAAGGTCCAAGAAAAATAATTATGGATTTGAGACTGCGAGACCATAGAAGGATACAGTAGTTAGCAAGGCCTATGCTTTAAAACTGTCTAAGGTATGTGCAAGATAGATGGAATAGTATGACTCTAGCACTACAGAGGAAAGAGATTCACTCTTTCCATAATTTTATGAACATCTTTGAGAGACTACGCAAGTACATCTAGATTTCAAAACAACAAGAGTGGGATGGCTGCCACTTACTTTTCATCCTCCTATTCTCCTCTATCCAGTACCACATTAGATAGGAGAAAAGAATAATGAATGTAGGAATGCAGAAACAATTAGAATGGATAGGCTTGCATGTTACAATGTTTTTTTTATCTTATGCAAGGAGAGGGAGTCAGAGAAATAATGGACCTTAGACAGATTAATTTGTGTTGAAGTTGATAAACCAAGCTCACAGATCCTAATGAACAATAACGTGTCACACAAAGGAGACCAAGAGCCAAAAGAATGGTGCTCTACAAACCTGAAGCAAAATGCATAAAGAATGAATAATTACAATAAGATCAATACTTATGAAAGGAGATTGAAACCCTAAAGGTGAGAACCCTAGGATGAAAAATAAATTATTAAAGTGCCTAAGTTTAGCTTAGGTGAAATAAAGTAAAGGTGACTTAATTAATTAATCAATATGATTAAATTAATTAAGTAACTAACCTATTACTCTAACATCCCCCCTTAAGATGAACTTAGGGAGAAGCTAAAAAAACTAAGGACTAAATGTATGAAAGCAAAGATGGGTCCCGGCAACTAGGCCTGATGAGTGGTGCAGTGCACCTTAGACAATTTTATGTCATTTGTTTGAAATTCTAGTTGTTAGAGACTAAATAAATTTTGAAAAATGTAATAAAGCCTTGAATAGGCAGTGTCATGTAGAGTGAAGGCCAAGATTAGGCCATCTCTTTAGTGGAGTCTATAGTTTACTAAAACTGTGACAGTCTAATTTAGTAAATCAACCTTTTATGGAAAAATCAGTCAGTTTAGGCTATTTTGATCCTTTTCCCACGATTGGGAAGTATTGTAATAAGGAAAATTCATGGTTAACTTAGAGTGCAGACCTCTCACTTGTCAAGATTGTAGTTTGATGAAGTTGGAAAGAAGAGAATGAAGAAAATATTGTTGGCTGCCTACTTTTTCTAAGTTTTTTTTATCTTTTTTCTATTTTCCTTGTTGTTCCACAGTCTTCCCCATAGCCGAACAGTACTATCATGTACTCTCATGCATACAATTTTGAAATAGGTAGTCTTACCTTTGTTTTAGATTAGGATGGAGGAGTTTTGATGGAAGTTAGAGGCATTTAACAAACATTTGTTGCAGACTACCCTATTTCCTATTTTTTATACTATTTTCTTGTTGTTCACTTGCCTAGTACTTGACCATACTGTACAGTCAAAGGCTCTAGTATACATACTTTGTTGGGGAATGGAAATACCTTTCATTTGCACCAAATAGGAGGAGTTCTCATTGAGGTTGAAGGATTTTATCGCTAATTTTTTGAGTAGAGGTTTTTAAACTAGGGTTTTAGAGGGTTTTAAGAGTTTTTATGAAATTGATGAATTGGAAGTCTATCCCTCAATCACCATGAACACAAATGAATGGAAATGATCTATTTTGAAGGTTTATCAATTGGGTTTTATCCACAGGAGTAGGGAAGTGGAAGAAGTTGCTATTTGAAGACATGAAGGCCTAATTTCTTCATGTGTTAGTTGAATGACATAGGTAGTCATTGGTTAGACAAGAAATCCATTCTTGAAAACCCTAAAACCTATGAAATTGGTCAAGTTAGAATGTCTGCAAGCTCACCCAAGTGGAGTTTTGGTTGTGGGCTAGATATTTTGTGTACTTCCTTTGTAAAACAAGGCTAATTGCCCTCTTGAACAGTAGAGACAGTCTAATTTTGAGGTGTATGTTACAAAACAACCTACCTTGCATGTTCAGTATGTTATGTAACTCCATAATGGGTACTTGAAAAGGTATTTTTTTTGTGGTTTTGTCATGTCTTTTGAAAGTTATGCTTCAAAAACCTTGCTGACAGGGCTACCAGGAGATAGGTCAGTCTATGAAGGAAGTGGTACAAGGAGGTACCCTCAGTGTATTTTGATGGTTTTGTGAGCTTTGGATAGTAAAACCTAGAACGTATAGGGTCCCTACAAAGTTAGGAAAAGTCCCCATTTATATGAACCTAAAAATGGGGTTATTGTGTAGTTGTGAAACCATGGAGAATGACTGGATAGTCATGTCCTGTTTGATGTCAAGTGTTGTAGTTTGGTCCACTAGGGCCTAAAGGGAGTTGTTTTCCCTACCATCCCTTGTATCCTCTTCCTCTTGAGAAGTGTTGTGACCCCTTAGTGGTCTTGTATTGTTGCCTCTACATCAAATTGGTATGAGAGCACAATTAGTAGATTGGCTATGATTGAGAAGTGTTAAGAGGTAGTTTGTCTCAAGAGATGAATGAGATGAAAGAGAAGCATGCTAGAGAGTTGAGGGAGCTAAAGGAAAGAATGGCTACCCTAGAACAAAATCAGAGAAGAGGAGTGGCTCTAGGTGATGACAATGAGTCTGAGGAAGAAGAGGAAGTTGAGTATGAAGATGTAGAAGAAGAGTTGGACCCTGAGGCTCAGAGGATGGTAATGTTGCTGAGGGAAGTAAAAGAAGACAAGCACAAGATAAAGATAGATGTGCCAAAGTTTGTAGGAAGCCTGAATGATGAAGAGTTGCTAGATTGGATTGCAGCATTGGACAATCATTTTGAGTGTGAAGAAGTTCCTAAGGATCAGAAAGTGAAGATTGCAAAGACCAAGCTGACAGGTCATGCTTTGTTATGGTGGGATTATCAGCAAACAAGAAGGAGAAAGCAAGTAAAGACAAAAATTGTTTCATGGGACAAGATGGTAGAAAAAATCAAAGGTAAATTCTTGCCTAAAGATTATGAAGTTCAAATGTTTAAGAAGCTTCAAAGCTTAAGACAAAAGGATATGGATGTTAAGACATACACTGAAGAGTTTTATAAGCTGAGTATAAGGTCTAGTCAAAATGAAAGTGAAGTTCAAAAAGTTGCTAGGCATATTGGTGGTTTGAGGTTTAACATGCAGGATGAACTGGAGTTGGCAAATCCAAGGAGTGTGGAAGACTGTTATCAGATGACAGTTAGAGTGGAAGATAAGCTGAAAAGGAGACAAGATAAGATAGCTAGAGGCAGAGGCAAAACCTCTAGAGGAAGAGGATCTTTTCAAAACACAAAGCGAGTCAATGAGAGTCAAGAAGAGATGAGCAAGGCACAAGGACAAAGTGCAGATTTCAGAGGTAGAGATTCTAGAGGTAGATTTTGTGGTGGAAGGAGTGCAAAAACTTTTATGGGTAAGTGTTACAATTGTCAAGAGTTTTGGCACCCAACATATAAGTGTCCTGAGAAGCAAAATTTTTCAATTGATGGTGACAGGAAGAATGAGAGGAGGATTTAGTTAGTCCAAGAAGAAGAATGTGGTGGTTCTACTCCCACTAGTTGTGCTGGTGAAGTAGGAGAAACATTGATGCCGAGAGAAAGAACACTATTGAAGACCTCCAAGGAGAAGGAGCTAATTCAGAGGAAAGTACTATTTAGGATAACTTGCAAGTGCAAGGATAGGGTATGTAAAGTGATAGTGGATTCATGATGTACTAATAATATGGTGTCTAGTGAGATAGTAGACAAACAGAGGTTGAAGAGAATACCTAGGGACACACCTTACAAAGTCTCTTGGGTAAGTGATCATCAGTCCATTTTAGTGACTAAGCAAGCATTAGTAGAGTTCAAGATTGGAACATATGAGGATAGGGTACTTTGTGACATCCTACCCATGGATTGTTGTCATGTGATACTTGGAAGACCCTGGTAGTTTGATAGGTCTATAATTTATAATGGCAAAGCTAACACCTACAGCATTAGGAAGGATGAGAAGACTTTTATGCTGATACCAATGTAGGAAGAAGTCAAGGATCAGTCAAGGACAACAAAGATGATTATGTTTGGCAAGAAGGAGCTAGTGATGTTTGAGGAGAGTGAAAACAAGGAGTGTACAACCTTTTCAAGGCATAAAACTATTGAGACAACAAAGAGCAAATGTGAAGCTAAGTTGCAACCACTTGTGAAGAGGAATGTCTTCATGTGGAAGAAGGAAGTGAGTGAAAATGTGGAGTGTAAGAGTGAAGAACCTGTGGAAAGGCAAGAAGTGAGTGAACGGATCTTAGTAGGGATAGTCATGTGCCCTGTAGTGATGAGTAGAGATAAGAGACAACCAAGTGAAGTTGGTGTAGCAGTTTGCAAGGTTGATAGGATAGTAAACAAGTTAGGTAAAGGCCTCATAGAGGTTGCAAAAGGTATTGTGATAGTGAATAGTGGAAAGGATGGAGACAAATAGTGGTGTAAACAAGAAGCTAAGAAGTTAAGTGAAAGGATAGTTGAGAGAAGCATGGATGCTGATGAAGGTGACAAGGTCAAAGGACCAAGAGTGGGATAGTTTACAAAGAGTGCACATGGTCAAGAAACAAGTAATGTTGGCAAACATGTCAAGGACAGTGAAGGTTCAAGGAAAAAAGAACTTGATGAAGACAAACAAGGAGGACAAAGACAAGCAATGGAGGACAATTTGCAAGATTATTTCAAAGGGAATTGGAAAAGTTTCTATTAGAAACAAGGCAGATAACTGAGAGGGGGGTGAATCAGTTATCTCAAATTGCTTTAACTTTCTTTTCTTCTTTAATAATTAGTGCATCATAAAAACATATGAGCATATGTGATCATAAGAACAGAAATAAAATCAACACACATAACACAAGGATTTTTACGTGGAAAACCCTGATAAGGGAAAAACCACGAGGTGACTAACCCAAGATTGTATTCTCTGTTAAAAGAATAATGGAGTACAAAATGGCACTTGCCAATTAGGGCTCACTACCTGAGCACATTTCTCACAAGAGGCACACTACCTACAAGAGACTCACTGTCTACAAAACGTACATATAATCAGGTGTTTGAACTGATGAGAAGCATCTACAAATGCAAGAGTTCAATTCTGGTTAGGCATAATACACTAATTTGATGCACTTCATTCTTCCTTTGTTTTAAATGTTGTTGCTTTGTCACATACCAGACTTGAATTGTTGCTTTCACACTTATCCTACTTTTCTTCACACTTTATTTCATCCTTTATATATAACACACACCTATATACTAGAATCCATTTGGTATATATATCTGCATAAAGGATTCTCATCAACTTCCTAGTCAGCAACAAGAACATTTCAAGATATTTGCAAGTTACTGATCTGTCGGTAGAATCCATGCTTGATTTGTGATGCGTATCAAAAACATGGGCATATAAGTCTTTAATCATGTCAGCCAACAATGTATAATCCCCCAAATAGCTTGATCAACACCTTTTACTCATTTGGATTGAAGTCTAATGCTCTGTCGGTCAGTTCTTTGTCTATCTGCTCTGCCTGTCTGGAACCCAACACTCAGATGCTCATATCTTTTTCATACTTTATCACTGGAGGCTAAATCTCTAGAATATAGTAGTCATGATACCCCTCTTGACTTATCCAAGTCTGCAACTTGCTGAGTTACACCATCTAAGAGATTCGGACCTGATTGTTGGACCTTGTTACATACTCTATTCTTGTTCACCAGACCAAAATGATCTTCAATCTGACTTCCAGTATAGGCATACTATGTACTGCGAATGTGTGGAATAGACTTTGTTTCCATCAATGACAACACTCATGAAGCCACACAGTGTCTCCTTCCAACAGTTTCAAGTTAGGGTGTATGGTGGAGTGCACCTAGGACAGTTTTATGTCATTTGTTTGAAATTCTAGTTGTTAGAGACTAAATAAGTTTTGAAAAATGTAATAAAGCCTTCAATAGGTAGTGTCATGTAGAGTGAAGGCCAAGATTAGGCCATCTCTTTAGTGGAGTCTGCAGTTTACTAAAACTGTGATAGTCTAATATTAGTAAATCAACCTTTTATGGAAAAATCAGTTAATTTAGGCTATTTTGAGCCTTTTCCCACGATTGGGAACTATTGTAACAAGGAAAATTCATGGTTAACTTAGAGTGCAGACCTCTCACTTGTTGAATATTTTAGTTTGATGAAGTTGGAAAGAAGAGAATGAAGAAAATATTGTTGGCTGCCTGCTTTTTCTAAGTTTTTTTAATCTTTTTTCTGTTTTCCTTGTTGTTCCACAGTCTTCCCCATAGCTTTACAGTACTGTCATGTACTCTCATGTATAGAATGTTGAAATAGGTGGTCTTACCTTTGTTTTAGATCAGGTTGGAGGAGTTTTGATGGAAGTTAGAGGCATTTAACCAACATTTGTTGCAGACTGCCCTATTTCTTGTTTTTACACTATTTTCTTGCTATTCACTTGCCCAGTACTTGACCGTACTGTACAGTCAAAGGCTCTAGTATACATACTTTGTTGGGGAATGGAAATACCTTTCATTTGCACCAAATACTATGAGTTCTCATTGAGGTTGAAGGATTTTATAGCTGATTTTCTAAGTAGAGGTTTTTACACTAGGGTTTTAGAGGGTTTTAAGAGTTTTTTAATGAAATCGATGGATTGGAAGCCTATCCCTCAAGAAATATGAAAAAAAATGAATGTAAATGCTTTATTTTGAAGGTTTATCAATTGGGTTTTGTCCATAGGAGCAGGGAAGTGGAAGAAGTTGTTGTTTGAAGCCATGAAGGCCTAATTTCTTCATGTGTTAGTTGAATGACATAGGTAGTAATTGGTTAGACAAGAAACCCATGCTTGTAAACCCTAAAACCTATGAAATTGGTCAAGTTGGAATGTATGCAAGCTCACCCAAGTGGACTTTTGGTTGTGGGCTAGATATTTTCTGTACTTCCTTTGTAAAATAGGGCTAATTGCCCTCTTGGACAACAAAGATAGTCTAATTTTGAGGTGTATGTTACAAAACAACCTACCTAACATGTTCAATATGTTATGTAACTCCATAATGGGTACTTGAAAAGGTATTGTTTTTGTAGGTTTGTCATGTCTTTTGAAAGTTATGCTTCAAAAACCTTGCTGACAGGGCTGCAAGGAGATAGGTTAGTCTATGAAGGAAGTGGTACAAGGAGGTACCCTCAGTGCATTTTGATGGTTTTGTGAGCTTGGTATAGTCAAACCTAGAAGGTCTAGGTTCCCTATAAAGTTAGGAAAATTTCCCATGTATATGAACCTAAAAATTGGGTTATTGTGTAGTTGTGAAACCATGGAGAATGAGTGGACAGTCATGTCCTGTTTGATGTCAAGTGTTGTAGTTTGGTCCACTGGGGGCTAAAGGGAGTTGTTTTCCCTGCCATCCCCTATATCCTCTTCCTCCTAAGAAGTGTTGTGACCTCTTAGTGGTCTTGTGTTGTTGCCTCTGCATGAATGAGGTACCCATGTACAAAAAAGTCTCTCACAAACAGAGAAAAAGAGAAAACCACATGGGAAAAACTCCTCCCCAAAAGAGAGAACAAACCTCCCTACAAGAGAGAAATAGAAAGAGTGAAGGACTAAGAAGCCTCCACAAAGGATGTCCCAAAAGAATAGGAACATGAAGAACTCCACTGAAGCATGAAGAAGTTGCAAACATTGTCGAAGATTGACTGCTATAGTGCTGAAAGGAGAACCTCCTCTAAAACAAGATGAAGATCAGAATCAAGAAGACAAGAATCTGCATGAGTACCCCAAATGACACTACTCGAATTGGATGGTAAACAAAGAAAAAACATCTGGAACTCAAAGATACAAATGGCATAGGTACTAAAAGTCTAAAGAACTGATCAAGTGGAAATAGAAGGCCGCCTCCACAAAAGTAATGCAAGAGTGTCCATATGGTAAATGCTCCATCTCACCGAAATGCATGGGTAACTAGCCGCTGATGTATTGCTGTATCCGCCTAGTACATAGGAACAAATACTAGATCCATAACTCACTCCAACGCAAAACTAAGGAAGCATTAGCACCAATAGTAGAAATCCCCTCATAATGTAGACAAGGGAGAGCCATGACAGGTACACTAAAACTGTGTGAAACCAAGAAGTGCATGTAGAAGAAACAAGAACATTTGAACATACAAACATGAAAGTACCAGCAAATAAAAGGGTGTGTAAACCAAGGTACACACGTATGAGGCAAGAATCAATGTGATTCACTGTTGTCCTATAAGGAACACTCACTTGACAAAGGTGTGATGGAAAAACAAAAGGCAAATATCAACCCCCCCATGGCACTTTATATCATAGTGTGCGTACAATAAGGCACAAAATTATGTGGAAGATCTCACGAATACATGAATAATGCTAAGGTACTTTATTTTAGTGCATTTACATATGAGAAGTGGTTCTAATGGAAGCTCACAATGTCTAAAAAGGACCACATATAGCAAAAACCATGATATCTCCTCAAATAAATTAGATCGGAGATCAACAATTAGAATATGTATTAATGTTGATAAATGAAGCCCAACAAAACAAATAGAACTTCTCCAGGGGCCAAAATGTCTAGAATATCAAACAAAAGTCATAAAATTGACAAACTAAATCAAGAATACCTGGTAAATTTTATGATGAAAAACTCTATAGATCTGGAAAGAGCACTAGAAGACCTTTCCAACGCTTATTCATTTTTGAAAAATGGAGTCCGTATGCAAACGTTATGCCCCCAAGAGAACAAAAATGAAGATCTGACTTTGACTGGCATTAAATCTAGAAAAAAAATAGCAAAATCAGGAAACAATACCTAGACCACTGGATTGGGCTCGGAACCATCTTTATGGTGATATTTTGTTTTCAAAAATCTGAGTTCGGACGCAAAAGGTATGGCCAAAATACCAAAACTACTCCAAAAGGGCTTTAGGGTGAAGCTTGGTGGTTATGCTAGCTGCTAGTGATAACCGCTAGTGGTTAATAGACTGCAGCACCTGTAACTCTATGTTTTTTAAATTTTTTTCTTGGATTTCGTGTTGTACCAGGCCGTATGACCCAGAAATGAAAAAAAATTGCCTCCCGGAGTCACTGTGTTTAATTTTGATGATTTTACAGTTGATTTTGGGGTTTTTGGGCACTCTAAACGTGATGGTGAGGTCCATTTGGGCTGAAAATGCTCCAAAATTTTAGTTGCCCTCTGGATCTGGAAATCCTCTCAAACTTCAAACCCTCATAGATCGGGCACCGTATAACCAAAATTGATGAAACAAAGGTCAATCTTGACTATTTCAAACCTCCTGGATGTAATGGTGAGGTCTAAATTGACTCAAGATGCATTGAACTATCAATTTAAGGAAAGATCCCTCAAAAAATGAACAGGAAGCTATAGATCTGGAGCTCTGATACCATGTTGAAGTTGATAAACCAACCTCACAGATCCGAATGAACACCTACAAGCAAATAACCTATCACACAAAGGAGACCAAGAGGCACAAGAATGGTGCTCTACAAACCTGAAGCAAAATGTATAAAGAATGAATAATTACAATAAGATCAATCCTTATGAAAGGAGATCGAAACCCTAAAGGTGAGAACCCTAGGATTAATAATAAATTATTAAAGTGTCTAAGTTTAGCTTAAGTGAAATAAAGTAAAGGTGACTTAATTAATTAATCAATATGATTAAATTAATTAAGTAATTAACCTATTACTCTAACACTTTGCACTACAATCTTCTTCCCTAGATGTTTAGTTCATTAATTTTGCTTGAGGGCAAGCAAAAGGCTAGTTGGGGGGAATGACGGGTTGAAATATTGACCTCTTTTTATGTTGTTTTTATATGCTTTTAGAACTTTTCCATATGATCCTCCAGACACTTTACCAACATCACCATCATTATATGTTGTCTTTTTATATACTTTGCAAGATTTTGATTCTATGTTATTAATATGGAATATGGTGATGATATTATCAATTGAATGATTTAAATATGAGTATGCATGCAATATAGGTGGAATCCTATGGTTTAATTATGAAGGTTATTTGTGTGCATATGTTTTGTGAATTAACCCCTGTGCAACAAGAATGTGGCATCAAGGAAATGAGCATTTGCAGCAAGTTCCAGGATAGGAGAATTAAAGGAAGTGAAGTTAGGACGCCAAAAGTGTAGGCAACTGGACGATGAATGTGAACCATCATGGACTAGAATAAATGCAGAAGAAGTAGACTTGTTTCAAACATAGCTTATGTGTGTTCTTCATATGAGTCATTGCATAAGAGTTCTTATTTGAATAGGACTCTCCTTCCTCTATTCAGTTAGATTAATAATCGATTTTAAAACCTGTATCCTAGTATCTAGGAATGGATTGATGATTGAAGTTAGTTGGTAGTTGCATAAAACTCACCCATTTCTGTATAAGTTAGGAGGGATGAGTTCGATGTCAAGTTAGTTACCTTATTTTCCAGTTACTTAGTTGTTTCTCTATTTTTCAATATTGGAAGATCCGAACATGTTTAATTAAGGAATCTCATTTCTAAATACAATCTGAAAGAGATTCTATTTATGATATGAAATGAATGGAACTATGTGTTATGAGGATGCGTGAGTATCTAAATTAGATTTGATTTCCAGTTAAGTGAGTCAGTCCCCTGAGTCAGCCACTCAAGCTACTGATCCTCACTTCATTTATTTCCTCATTCCTTTATGCATTCTTGTTAAATCTATTTTTCATTAGTTTATAAATACATTACGAGTCAAATAGAATACTTTAATTGTTGAATTACACTAGTATGGTTCATGAACAAGTGCATGCTTTGTCTATTTTAAGTCCTCCAGAGGTTAGCATTAGTTCTCTTATCATTTTGAATGTTTTGAATTAGTTCTGTAATTTATTGTTGTTAGTAGTTATTTACAACTAATGCTGAACATACCCATAGCCACTAGATTTTGTAGTTGTTTTTATTGTTCTTGCATTTCTGTGAACTCAAGCAAAGTAGAATAATCTGATTAGGTTTGGATAAGATAGTTTAGAAAGAATATGAGCCCTGAAGGCACATATAGTGCCGTGCCATAATAAGCTTGCGCTCCTTGGTTGATAATTTAATGTAGGAGTATAATGATAAGTGGACTGTTCAGATAAGTTTTACCCCTGAATTATGTTAAGTCTACAATGCATTAGTTTTCCTCTACACTAGGTAGTTGTTTTATTTTAAGCCCAAGACTATACGCAATCTCTTTTTTTTTTCAAACCTTCGTGTTAAAAAAGTAGTTTTTTAATTTATTCCTATTGATGTGTTGGCCTGAAGCTTGGAAGTATTTGTCCAAGGTCTCTTTTATCACTTTTGTTTCCCTCTTACTTGCCACTCTAAATAGTAAGGTATCATCAACAAATTGATGATGGGTAACTATCTCTACATTAGGAGCTACTCTTATGCCCTTCCATCTACCAAGCCTGGCCTCCTATATATATATCTACCTAGTCCCTCAACCATGATTATAAACAGAGGGTGATAAGGGATCCCCTTGTCTTATTCCATTCAAGTTCTCAAAAAAACCTTTGGGACTACCATTTACTAGGATGGAAAATCTAGGTGATGATATACAAATTTTTATCCATTGAATCCAATCCTAATTAAAACCAAACTTCTCTAAGACGACCAATAAGAAATCTCTATTTACCTGAACTTAGGTTTTCCTTATATCCAACTTGATTATCATTCTTTCTATTTTTCTCCTCTTTACTATGTGTATGGCTTGATGTGCAATAATTCTCATATGAGATAGCGCTCTGGGGTGTAAATCCACTTTGTTCCTCTGAGATGATATGTGGCAACAGTTCCTTCAACCTATTGGCCATTGCCTTGGAAAAAGTTTTATATACTGTATTGCATAGTGATATTGACCTAAAGTCATCCATTGATTCTACTACACTCTTTTTGGGAATTAGAGCTACAAATGTATTATTTAGGTCTTTTAACATCATTGCCTTCTTCCTTGATTCTTCTACTACTAAAAATAAATTTTTCCCAATGTGCTCAAGAATTTATGATAAAAAAGGTAGGGAAACCTTCTGGTCTAGGTGCTTTGTCAGGGGCAAGTTGGAATGTTGCCCTCTTGACTTCTTCCTCTATGAATTATTTTGTTAGAGCTGCATTCTTATTCTGACCCATAATGCATGGGATTCTTCTCAACACTTCTTCTCTTAGCTAGTCATTCGTATGATCCTCCTTATTCAAAATCTCCTTAAAATAGTTGATGGAAACCTCACTAATTTCCTTTGAGCTATTGACCACTATTCCATTGTTATGGAAGAAAATCTATTCAAACTCCCTTTGATTTTGGTTGTATTGTGAAAGAATATTTTATTCACATCCCACTCCTTGAGCTAATATTCCCTACATTTTTCTCAACAAAAGATCTCTTCCCTAGCCAATAATTCATCATATCTTTGCTTCAATTCCTTTTTTTTTTCATAAATCTGTCCTCATCCATGCCGTGAGCTAGAATATATTCATTACGTTCTATCATATTTGTTTCCACTCTAATTTTTTCTCTGAAGATGTCCTTAAAGTCTGATGTATTCCATTCCTTGAGTTGAATGTTTACAAAGCTTAACATTTTTTAAAATTTGAATGATCTTGATCCTATAATATTCAGTGCCTATGTCCACCATGATTTTATCCTTGCTAAATCTTTGAGTCTCTCAACCACATTTTTTCAAATTTAAACGAGCTCCCTTTTTGTCTAACATCTAGATCTAACCTGAGCTAAACCAGATAGTGGTCAAACCTAGATAGATGGAATATGGAAGTTTCTTATAATACTAAGGATGTTGACTAGTCACTCCCTAGAAAAACACGATCAAGTATTTTTGCAATATTTGTAAATCCTTGTCTTTTGTTTGTCCATGTGTACAATCCATTTTTTGGTATGATATCTTGTATCTCATTAGAATTAATAAATTCTTGGAAATTAGTTTGCATCTGTGTTCATTTGCTGAGTCCACCTCTCTTCTCACTTGCATCAATTGTGGCATTGAAATCACCCCCAGTATGATTTTCTCATCCTTCAATGTTTGAATGACAACTAACAATTGATCCCACATTAATTTATTTTGGTCTATTTTTATTGGACTGTATGCATTGATTAGAATGAAACTACTATTGTCTAACAATGATCTGAGTTTATAAATCTACCATGCCTCACTTGATTGCATTTCCTCCATGTTAGTATGTGGTGACTGATCATGCTACAGGGGTTGCAGGTTCACACAGAAGGATAAATTTTGGTGACTTTGTCAGGCATGGTTTCCCCCAAAATAATTAACGAGGGAGTGCAAGGGGGTGGAGCCTCTCTTGCGGGGTCTGAGGGGCTTATCCCCCCAATGGGGCCTTGGGGGCAGAGCCCACGATGGGGGTCTGGGGGTAGCGCCCCTAAAGCAAAAAATGCCTATTATTTAATAAAGGCATCAACAATTAGTTTGTTATTAGCTGAGATGGAAAAACCCACTTTGTATAACTGCCAAAGAGGCTTGATAAATAAGCAGTTGGAGAAGGCAAAAAGCCCTAAGTCAAAAATGAGATTGTGAATGTATTTCATGTAGCATAGCAGTGACATTAAGTTGCAAAGGTTGCAGGTTGTAATCGGTTTTGATTTACTGGATAATATAATATTAGATGGATGTGTTTGTGGATGTAGCCCATATTGGGTGAACCATGTTAAATCTTTGTGTTCATTTGTGTTATTCTTCATTGTTATTTCTATGTGTATTTAAATTTGCATATAATTGGTAATGTGTATTGCTCTAGTCTACCATTGAAAACCTAACATAATCCTAGCACTCCATTGTCACACTATGGATTCCATACTATCCCTAATCCCCCTGACACCTATGGTGAAAGGAAGCAAGGTAAGCGAAAACAAATTCCTACACCAATCTAATGAGGAAAATTAGTGCAATTTTTTCTTAGATCTTTATAGTTACAGTTATGTTTCACAGTAACAGATAGATTAACACACATTCACAAGCAAGTATAAATGCAATGACACAAGATATACATGGGGAAAACCCTTTCAGGTGAAAAACCCCAGACTCTAAAACCTACACAATGTATTATCAAATCCGAAGGAGATTAAAACACACTTGTAATACAAGTTCTTCCAGGAGTAGTCACAATGTCAAATCTGGGGTAATTCTGACAGCATAATGATACCTACAAATGAACCATACAACTCCAACTCCAAGCACCTGTATATATAAAGAAGTTGATGAAGGGGGTAAATTATAAAACACACAACAACAAAAATTGCAAATAGAAAATAGAATTTCTTTATTGATTTGGACAACTTATTACATTACATAAGCTCAAATACAGTCAGAGGAATCAACCCTCCATAGGCTGCAACACATTACAACTTCCTCTTCCCAGACTCTAGAATCATCTGCCTTCTGTAACCCCAAATCAGCTAGGGTTTGTATTTTTCCCACCTATTCTTGACTCTACACTTCCCCCCTTAACTCTACTTCTGCCCAGGGTTCCCAAAATAGTCATAAATAGCACTTTTTGGGGGCCTCTAGCTAAATTTCAAAATTTGCAACTCCCTCCAAAAGTAGGTCAACTTCCGAGAAGCATAACTTTTGATCCAGGTGTCTGATTAACGAATTGTTTTAAGTGCCAGAAAGCTCATGATGTGAACTATCACGCCATAAATTTGTAAATAGATTTCCATTAACTTTTTGAGACATTATGGGATGTTTTAGTGCCTCATATCTCCTTTTAGAAAATTTCAAGGGCTTTTCAGAAAACAAAAACTTTAATATCTTCTAGCTCACAAATGATCTTTGCCTGATTCCTTCGCCAAAGATCTTATATTTTTGTTATGTAACTTTTTGTAAGTTTTTGCTTTAATTTGTGCCCAAATGAAAACTTTCTAAAAATAGCAGGTACACTTTCCAAAATAAGCAGGTTGCTATTTTTAGCAGTTTTGAAAAAATTGAAAGTCCTACATCATTATTCTGGATATTATGGAACCAAAAACACTAATTATGGAAAGAAATGAAAACAACTACAATGATTTTGAATTATTTCTTTTTGGGTGATGCAAGATTGCCCTTACACCACTGGATGCTCCTGCATCAGACAACCAGGGTAATTTGAGAAGTGACCTTGTCATGTCTCAGATGTTTGTGTGAGGAAAACCCAAGCGGTCAATCTCTACCTTAGACAACCAAGAAGAATCTTCAATAGGCCTTCCTTTCCATTTTACGAGATATTCTTCATATTGCTTGTCTGAGTACTTCTTCCCACACGGCTATCCAAGATCTCTTCTATCTCCTCCATTGAAGTAGATGCCAGAATACTCCACTGTGCTTTTGTTGGTCCATCCTCTGTTCCACCTTCATGATATTCTGATAAATTAGCAATGTTGAAAATAGGGGAAATATTGATCCCACTCAGTAGTGTTACCTCATATACATTTTCTGAATCATGCTTCTTCAGGATTTTGCATGGTCCAAATTTCTTCATTTTCAACTTATTGTATGTTCCAATTGGGAACCTTTCTTTTCTCAAGTGAACCATGACTTCATCTCCTACTTGGAACTCCTTATACCTCCTCTTCTAATCTGCCTTAGCCTTGTACTAAATATTCATCTTATTAATGTGATTTATCACCTCTTCGTGCAAATTCTTCAGATGTTCTACAAAGTCTTCAGCTTTAGCACTTGTCTTTTCTCCTTTGTCTAGCTTCCTTAACTCAGAAGCATTTTTTATGCTATTGCCATATGCAATCTGGAATGGTGATTTACTAGTACTTCTATTGACAAAATTGTTGTAAGCAAATTCTGCCTGTGGTAAAATCAAATCCCATCCTTTGGGCTTATCTCCTACTAAGCATCATAGCAGGTTACCCAAACTCCTATTCACCACTTCAGTCTATCCATCAGTCTGTGGATGGTGTGTAGAACTAAAATTCAAATTTGTCTTCAACTTCTTCCACAATGTCCTCCAGAAATAACCAACAAACTTGGTATCTCGATCTGAAACTATGCTCTTTGGTAGACCATGTAATCTCACCACCTCCCTAAAAAATAACTCCGCAATATGAACAACATCATTAGTCTTCTTGCAAGGAATAAAATGTGCCATCTTTGAGAATCTGTCCACCACCACAAAAATAGAATCATATCCTCTTTGTGTCCTTGGTAAACCAAGAACAAAATCCATACTAATATCATCCCATGGCTTCTCTGGTACAGGTAATGGCTGATATAGCCCTGTATTCTGACTGGTTCCTTTTGCCATTTGACACACTCTGTAACTTTGCTCAAATTTCCTCACATCCTATTGCAACTGTGGCCAATAATAATTTTCACCAACAATTGCAATGGTCTTATCTCGACCAAAGTGTCCAACCAATCCCCCACTATGCTTCTCCTTAATCAGGTTCTCTCTCATGGAACTCCTTGGAATGCACAACTATTTTCCTCTAAACAACATGCCATCTTGGATAATGAAATCCAACCATTTTGTCCTATCCAAAGTAACAGGTTCCAAACAATCTTTCCAGGCCTCTGCAAAATCTGGATCTTCAGGATACAAACTTTTGAGCTCATCAAACCCAACAACCTCTATCTTCATTTCTGTCAACAAATTTTGCCTTCTGCTCAAGGCATCTGTAACTCTGTTGGACTTCCCACTCCTGTGCTTCAAAACAAAAGTATAGCTCTGCAAAAACTCAACCCATTTTAAGTGCCTTTGGTTCAACTTTCCTTGACTATTAAGATACTACAAAGCCTGATGATTAGTATATAAAACAAACTCCTTTGGCAACAAATAATGTCTCCATTTCTTCAAAGCCTGAACTATTGCATAAAACTCCTAATCATAAATAAAATACTTTTTCTTGGCATCATTAACCTTCTCACTAAAATAGGCAATGGGCTTACCTTCTTGACTCAAAACAACTCCTATACCACTACCACTAGCATCACAATCTACCTGAAATACCTTATTGAAATCTAGAATTGCCAAAATAGGTTGTTCTATGATTTTTTGCTTCAATGTATCAAAGCTCTTATCTGCTCCTTTAGTCCATCTAAACTCTTTTCTATCCCCTCTCATTTTCTCAGTTAGGGGTGCACAAATGCTACTAAAATTCTTAATAAACTTTTTGTAAAAACTTGCCTAACCATGAAAAGATCTTACCTCTGTGGCACTCCTCAGCGTAGGCCATTCAATGATAGCCCTCACCTTCTTTGGGTCCATCTTAAGACCTTCCTCTAAGACAACAAATCCTAGGTATATCAACTCCTTCTTTGCAAAACTACATTTGTTTAGATTAATCAACAACTTCTCCTCCCTCAGCTTCCCTAAAACTCTTCTGATATGCATCAAATGTTCATCCCAAGTCTTACTGAAAATCAAAATATTATCTAAATAGACAATAACAAAACTTCCCAAAAATTCTTTCAATACCTCGTTCATGAGCCGCATGAATGTGCTCGGTGCATTGGTTAGCCCAAATGGCATGACTAACCACTCATACAAACCCTCCTTGCTCTTGAAGGCTATCTTCCATTCATCACCTTCTTTGATTCGGATCTGGTGATACCCACTCTTCAGATCAATCTTCGTGAAGTACTTGGCTCCACTCAAATAATCCATTATGTCATCCATTCTGGGCAATAGAAATCTGTACTTGATCATGATCTTATTGATGGCTCGAGAGTCTGTACACATTCTCCACTCTCCATCTTTCTTTGGTGCTAGTACTACAAGTATCGCACATGGACTTAGGCTCTCTCTTATCAATCCCTTCCTCAACAAATCTTGAACTTGTCTGTTTAACTCTTCACTCTTGGCTGGAGTCATTCTATGGGCTACCTTATTTGGCAAACTGGCTCCTGGTATCAAATCCATTTGATGACTTATCTTTCTCACTGGTGGTAAACCTTCTGGTACATTATCAAAGATAATATCCTGAAATTATTCCAACATATTAGAAACTTCTACTGGTACATCTTCACATTTCTCTTGACTAATCTTAGGAATCAATGCAAAGCAATGACACTCATGCTTCTTTCCCTCCAAAAATTTTCTACCATCTACCAAGCAAATTCTGGCAGTACTACATACCTTTTCTTCCACCTCTTTCAAGGGCTTCAATTTATGACGAACTCCATCTTTTGTTAGGGAATATGTGTTTGCACGACCATCATAGATAGCACTCTTATCATACTGCCACAGCCTCCCCAACATCATATGACATGCATCCATCGGTATGATATCACACAACACCTCATCTTGGTAGTCACCAATCTTGAACTTCACTAAGCACTGCTCATTGACCAAAGCTCTATGGTCCTTTTGCAAGCATGCAATTCGATATGGATGCAGATGCTTTCTTCTTCTCAACTTTAACTTGTCAGCCATCTCCTCTGAAACAAGATTATCAGTGCTTCCACTATCAATAATAATATCACAATGCTTACCTTCACATTTACACCTTGTGTGGAATAAACTCTTCTTTTGATTGGGTTCTTTCTCCTCATTCAACAAGGTTCTTCTGACAACTAGGGTTTCTCCCCTTTTAGCATCTTCAGAATGCTCAGAATGTGCATCTTCATCTACATGTGTAACTCATACATTACCTTTAGGTCTTCTATTTGTCCTTCCTTGATGTTGTGGACACTCGTATGCTCGATGCCCTTCTTCTCCACATTGGAAACAGGTTCCTCTAAAACCTCCTCTTCCGGGCCCTTGCCCAGGTCTACCTCTTCCTCTTCCTCTTTGCTCACCATTATTCTGGTCACGAGGGTGGTAGGTATTATCTCCTCTCTGATTTCGACTGGTGCCAACTTCTTCACTTTTCTTTGCATCTTTATTTCGGCCCCCATAGGGTCTTCCACTAATCCTTCCACCTTGACCTCTTCCCCTTTGCTTACTATCAAATCTTTTGTTTAGCTTCTCTTCCACCTTTAGGGAAAAATGGTACGCATCTTCTATGGTGGTCATTCTGAACAGGCTCAACTCCTCTTGAATACTCGGCCTCAACCCATTAATGTAACATGCTACCTTCTCCTTGTTGGGCTCTACATGGCCTGTCCTGATAGTAATCTTATAAAACTCTTCTGTATACTCCTTGAAAGACTTGTTACCTTGCTTTAGTCCTTGCAACTTCTTCAACAAATCCATCTCATACTCCAAAAGAATGAACTGCTTCTTCAGTTTCTCCACCATTTGATCCCATCTAGTGATCTTTCATTTTCCTCTTCTATTCCTCTCTAATTGGACCTCCTTCCACCAAATACTGGTGTGGCCCTTCAACTTTATTTTTGCAAACTTGACTCGATCTGGGTCCTCCACATCTTCATACTTGAAATACTCCTCCATGTCATTGATCCAATCAATAAGCTGTTCCAGATTCAAATCTCTAGAATATGTAGAAACTTTGATCCTGAGCCTCTTTTTGATCTTCAAAATGGCCCTCAACAACCTAACTTTTGTAGGATCTCTTGTAGCTTCTTGTTCTTCCTCAGCTTCATCTTCACTTTCTTCTCTTGTTCTTGGCTCAAACCCTCTTCGCAGCTCCTCTTGCAATGCATCGATTTGCCTTTGCAAGGCTCTAAAACCCTCTTTTGTCAAAGCATTCCTCCCAATATGGTTTCTTCATGGAGGCATCTTGATCTCCGCAGCAAACCCACAACCTCAGGTCCTAGTGCAAATAGCCTCACGGTCGGCGATCTATCTACACACTCAGGAACCCTTGCTCTGATACCACTTGATGAAGGGTGTAAATCATAAAACACACAACAACAAAAATTGCAAATAGAAAATAGAACTTTCTTTATTGATTTGGAAAACTTATTACATTACAGAAGCTCAAATACAGTCAGAGGAATCAACCCTCCATAGGTTGCAACACATTATAGCTTCCTCTTCCCAGACTCTAGAATCATCTACCTTTTGTAACCCCAAATCAGCTAGGGTTTCTATTTGTCCCACCTATTCTTGACTCTACACTTCCCCCCTTAACTCTACTACTACCCAGGGTTCCCAAAATAGTCATAAATAGCACTTTTTGGCTGCCTCTAGCTAAATTTTGAAATTTGCAACTCCCTCCAAGAGTAGGTCAACTTCCGAGAAGCATAACTTTTGATCCAGGTGTCTGATTGACGAACCATTTTAAGCATCAGAAAGATTACGATGTGAACTATCACGTCAGAAATTTGTAAATAGATTTTTGTCAACTTTTTAGGACATTATGGGATGTTTTAGTGCCTCATATCTTGTTTCAGAAATTTTTAGGGGCTTTTCAGAAAATAAAAACTTTAATATCTTTCAGCTCACAAATATTCTTTACCTGATTCCTTCGCCAAAGGTCTTATATTTCCATTATGTAACTTTCTGTAAGTTTTTGCTTCAATTTGTGCCCAAATGCAAACTTTCTAAAAATAGTAGGTACACTTTCCAAAATAGGTAGGTTGTTATTTTTAGCAGTTTTGGAAAAACTGAAAGTCCTACATCATTATTCTGGATATTATGGAACCAAAAACACTAATTATGAAAAAAAATGAAAATAAATACAATGATTTTGAATTATCTTCTTTTTGGGTCATGCAAGATTGCCCTTACACCACTGGATGCTCCTGCATCAGAAGTACTATGAATGGAGGTAGCTTTTAGAGCAAGTCACACAAGGAACTCATCCAAATCCATGTGGCCCAATTTCCAAGGCCATAAAACATGTGTATGACACTTGTAAGAGATTCTCTTTCATCCATTACAACCCCCCAATTTGGGTGCCCCAAATTTACCCAATTAAAGTATGATAGATGCTCTTACAATGTCATAAAATCTGTCATATATGACAACTCTTATAATTGTAAGAGAATATGTCATAACTAACTATTAATAGCAGATTCTCATACAACCTGTCTTAGTCAAACTTGGGTGCCTATTTCCTCCATGCAAGATGCTTTTTGAGACTTGTCTTCACCTGTCATAGGATCTTCTATTTCTAACTCTTACATGTCATGGATTCTCTCATAGGATTCTGTCATAACTCTTAGGTATCATAAACCTCTTACAACACCCAAAAGATGCTGACACATGGAAAAAGTATTCTACCACAAAATGGGACGCCTATCTCCTCATATAAGTAAAAAAATACACTTAGTTACCTTCCACGTAGGATGACACATCACCATGCCAACTCCCACAAAGTGACAAAATATAAATTACAATAATAGGCAAAAAATAAATACAATTAAATAATAAATGCTAGGAACTTGCAAAGGTTGAGGCACCTTAATTCCCAACATTCTTCCACTTGTTAAAAACCTTTCAAGAGCCAAAAGAATCACAAGGTTTAACTGCTAGGGGCAAAGAGGCCCATACAATCTGAACACCACCTGAACTTCTCTGTGCTCACGAGCTTCATCAAGGAATCTAAAATATTTGCCAAAGTATGAACCTTCTCCAAATTCACCTTCCCATCCTCTACCATATCATGTACAAAGTGGTACTGCACATCAATGTGCTTGGTCCTCGCATGGAAAGTAGGATCCTTTGCCAAACATATGGCAATCTGGCTATCACAAGAAATGGTAATCTTCCTTGCATCAAACGCAATGTCATAATACAATCTCTTAAGCCAAATGGCTTCCTTACAAGCATGAGTAGCTGCCATGTACTCTACTTCAGTTGTGGACAAAGCAACCACAAGTTGCTGCTTACTCATCCAACTAATATCAACACCTGTTAGAAATTCCATGCATAAGATACAATTAAATACAAATAAAGATTAAACAGAGGAATGTAAATACATAGAAATAATAACAGCGAGAGACAAGTTTTAACGTGGTTCACCCAAACTCAAGCTACATCCACCACTAGAGAGTCTAATATTATTATCCAGTAAATCAAACTGATTACAACCAACAATCATTGCAACTCAATACTGTTGCAAAATACTACAATACAACAACGAAAACCCTAACCCTTAGCCATTTTTATCAAGCCTTATGTTGGTTACAAAAATAGGGTTTTTTTATGTCGGCCAATAGAAAAAAATAACTCCCGACGCCTTAATAAAATAATAAAAAATCATTGGAGGTTTCAGGGGCACTGCCCCTCGACTCCGCCTTGTATCATGACAAGGAGTGTGCCAGTGGCACTGGCCTTAGACCCCACAAGGGGCACTACCCCGAAACCCCTGCAAGAGGCACTATCCCCAAACCCCCACAAGGGGCACTATCCCTTGACCCCGTTAAATAATTTGGGGGGAAATCGTGCCGATAAAAGTGGGCTAAATTTAACCTCTGAGTCTGATTAGGCTCCATATAACAACAATCTCCCACTTGGAGACTGATCAGACTCCACTCCAAATCATCTCCCACTTGGAGACTGATCATAACACCGCTGACCTTGTAGCTCCCACTGAAAATAAGCACCCAGGACTCTGCTGTTCTGATTTTTTTTTATTTTTAGTCTTGAAGACCAACCAAAGCTAAAAAGGAGATCAACTTCTCCCTTGTAACTACCTTCGTAAACATATCCGCTAGATTTTCATCTATATGTATCTTTTCCAGCCGTAATTGTCTATCATCCAACACCAACCTGATGCAGAGGTAGGAGGACCAAAACTATCCTCAATAACATTAACAAATCAAAGAAATAATCCAATTGCTTTGGTCAAGTTGAAGAGAATATTAATACATATTTTTCCTCCAATTTTCATGAAGATCCAATGGTAGGGGAGAAAGTTATTTTTTTTCCCAAAACTGTAAACCCTAGGCAGCATTCAGACCTGCCCTCACCAAAATTGCAATATCTCTCACAAAAATTAATGCAATTATACCACACCAAAATAATTGTAAACTAGAAACACATATCTTTCCATCCATCTATTATATGCATCAATGTCAGGCTGTACCAGGCCGTACCGTGCATATTTTTAGACTGTATTTTTAAAAAATTAAACTCTGCAGACCTACCCTCAATAAAAATGCCATAACTTATTCAAATCTCAATAAAATTTGATGCAACAAAAATAAATGGAAATTAAATTCAAGAATATTTCCAACCATATATGGCTTGCCCCTATATCTATCTATACAAAACTATACCAAATGCTGCAACAGGACTGTTATAGGAGAATTCTAGAAACTATAGTCACTAAAACGGTCATAACTTCCTCAATATTGCACCAAATTCGATGAGACAAAAAGGAAAGGGAGGGTGATTGAATATAATTTCATTTGAAATAAAAAATAAATTTCCTCCTACCCTTATGGGGCCGTACCATACAAGAAAATAGCAAATTTTTGAAGTATAATATAGAAAACATTGCTTTTTACCATTCCATTCTCAATCTTCAATCACCTCCAAGTTTTCAAAGGTATACAAGGCCTTTTTAAAGCTATTACAAATGACCTCTCAATTTCTAACTACTTGGAATGAACCAAGAGCCAAAAGACTCTTCACCTTCCACACATTTTTTACATTTTTTGAAAGATAACTTTCCCATTTTGTAAATGTGGATAAAACTTGAACATTCCTAATGACCTAGTGACTTGATTAACCTTATTACAATGTTGAAGTATTACAAATTTAATCAAACTCAAAGATTTGACTAGGGTAACATTAATTTTCCAAGGTGCTCCTGCACCATACAACCAACCAACAAAATTTTTAAGTCCCTTGGAAATGTATCTGCAACAAAAAGTCTTTTTCTGCATCTCCTCTATCTTCAATCTTCTCAGCTTCAGGCTTCAAATCTTCTTATCCATAGAAAGGTGACCAACCAACTAACAAATCAAACTATCAACTTTAGAGCTTCTTCAGGCTCATTCTACTCTCATCAGTGGAGTACTCTTTAGGCTGCAACCTCAAGTGCTTCTTCAGGTATCCATCTCTCTCATTGCTTCACAACAAACCAACTCACCAAACCATTCATCTCACCCAATAGCAGATCTTGGTGATGCACCTACCACTCTCTCCTCAGTGGTTTCTCTCTGCATCCTTCTCTAGCCAAATCTCTATTTTAGAATGGTCATGACAGACCTCATCTTGTCTGCCCACACACAACCTCAGAAAACATCTTTCTGCAGCTAGATGGATAAGCATCTGCAACCAAACAACTGAGCAACACAAAATCCAAAAGGTGTAGATTGCCTCCCTTGGTGATCTATCTACATAATCAATATCTTCTCACTCTTCACCTGCCTTCTCAGTGACAGAAAAAAAATACACCCCACCCAAATCTTTCGCGAACTCTGATACCAATATGATGCAGAGGTAGGAGGACCAAAACTATCCTCAATATCATTAACAAATTAAAGAAATAATCTAATTACTTTGGTCAGGTTGAAGAGAACATTAATACATATTTTTTCTCTAATTTTCATGAAGATCCAATGATAGGGGAGAAAGTTATGATTTTTTTCCCAAAACTGCAAACCCTAGGCAGCGTTCAGACTTGCCCTCACCAAAATTGTAATATCTCTCACAAAACTTAATGAAATTATACCACACTAAAATAATTGTAAACTAGAAACACATATCTTTCTATCCATCTATTATATGCATCAATGTGAGGCTATACCAGGCTGTACCATGCATATTTTCAGACTGCATTTTCAAAAAATTAAACTCTGCAGATCTACCCTCAATAAAAATGCCATAACTTATTCAAATCTTAATGAAATTTGATGCAAAAAAAGAAATAAAAATTAGAATCAAGAATCTTTCCAACCATATATGGTTTGCCCCTGTATCTATCTGTACAAAACCATACCAAATGCTGCAACAGGACTGTTATAGGAGAATTCTAGAAATTACAGTCACTAAAACGGTCATAACTTCCTCAATATTGCACCAAATTCGATGAGAAAAAAAGGAAAGGGAGGGTGATTGAATATACTTTCATTTGAAATAAAAAATAAATGTCCTCCTACCCTTACTGGGCTGTACCATGCAAGAAAATAGCAAATTTCTGAAGTATAATACATAAAACATTGCTTTTTACCATTCCATTCTCAATCTTCAATCACCTCCAAGTTTTTAAAGGTATACAAGGCATTGTTAAAGGTATTACAAATGACCTCTCAGTTTCCAACTACTTGGAACTAACCAAGAGCCAAAAGACTCTTCACCTTCCACACATTTTTTACATTTTTTGAAAGATAACTTTCCCATTTTGCAAATGAGGATAAAACTTGAACATTCCTAATGTCCTAGTGACTTGATTAACCTTATTACAATGTTGAAGTATTACAAATTTAATCAAACTCAAAGATTTGACTAGGGCAACATTAATTTTTCAAGGTGCTCCTACACCACAACTGAATGAAGTGATACCTCAACTATATGTGTTTGGTCTTTGAATGAAAGGAAAAATTCTTTGCAAGATGTATGACACTTTGGCTATCCATAAACAAATAACTGTTAGCCTGTTGTTTGGCCAATTCTTCCATGAAAGATTGCATCCATATCATCTCCTTTCTTTCCTCTATTGCAGCTACATACTCTACCCTCGTGGTAGATAAAGCAACCACCTTTCACAACCTGGAGATCCAATTCACCATTGTCCCACCTACAGTAAAGACATAACTTGTAGTACTCCGCCTAGTATCAATATCCTCTACCAAATCTAAGTCCACATAGCCTGCTAAATCAGTATTAGAGCCCCCAAAACATAAGTGTTTATTAGATGTACTTCTCAAATATCTGAGAATCCATTTTACCACATTCCAATGCTCCAATCCGGGATAACTCATATACCTGCTTATGACTCCTACATCATGTGCAATATCTGGTCTCGTGCATACCATGGCATACATTAAACTTCCTACAACTGAAGCATATGGTACCTTGGACATTTTTTCTTCCTCCTCTTGTGTCTTAGGACACATCTCCTTAGCCAATTTCAAATGACTAGGCTAAGGTGTGCTAATAGATTTTGCATTCTCCATATGGAATCTCTACAACACCTTTTCAACATAATTAGCCTGAGATAGAGTCAATTTCCTATTCTTCCTATCTCTACAAATTTTCATACCAAGGATTTGTTTTGCTGCCCCCAAATCCTTCATAGAAAATGATTGTGCTAACTGTTGTTTTAACTCTCTTATGTGATCCATGTTAGACCCTGATATAAGCATGTCATCAACATATAAACATAAAATAATGTAGCTGTCATTGTCCAACCTCTTAAAATAAACACAATGGTTAGAATTACACTGACTGTAACCTTGTTTAGCCATAAAACTATCAAATTTCAAATACCATTGACGAGGTGCTTGTTTCAGGCCGTACAAACTCTTATTCAATCTGCACACTGTTTCTCCTTACCTTTGACCTCAAATCCTTGGGGTTGTTCCATATATATCTCCTCCAAATCACCATGGAGAAAGGCAGTTTTCATATCTAGCTATTCCAAATGCAAATCTTCAGCATCCATAATACTTAAAACAATATGAATAGAAGTCATCTTAACAACTGGAGAAAAAATCTCATCAAAATTAATGCCCTTTTTCTATACAAATCCTTTTACAACTAACTTGACTTTAAATATTTTCTTACCTCCATCTTCCTCTTCCAACCTATAAACCCATTTTTTTGGTAAAGCCTTTTTACCTGCAGGCAACTTACATAATTCCCAAGTCTGATTTTCTAGCAAGGAGTCCATATCTTCTTTCATTGCAAGCTCCCACTAAACCTTTGTATCCACCTTCATGGATTCATCATACCCTTCCGGTTCACCAGCATCTGTTAACAAAATATAATATAAAGAGGGAGAAAACCTTTTAGGAGGTCTACTTAGCCTTGTTGACTATCTAACATTCACTGGAGTTTGTGGTATTTCTTGTTGCTATTGTGGAGCATGAGGAACCACTAGAACATCATTTTCTAGAGTATCATCCAGCACCACATAATCCTTTTCTTTCTTCTCATGCTATTGCAACTGATCTTTGTACAACACCTTCTCATTGAATACAACATCCCTAATTCTCACAATTTTCTGATTTTCAAAATCTGAAAGCCTATAACCAAATTCATAAATGCCATATCCAATGAAGATACACTTTTTTGATTTTGCATCCATCTTGGTTCTATTTTCAGAATCTACATGTGCCAATGCTTCATATCTGAAGGTTTTGAGAAAATAATAACTCACCTTCTTACTTGTCCATGCTTCCTTTGGAATACCATAGTTCAAAGGAACTGAAGGACCTCTGTTAATTAAATATTAAAGGCAGGTCACCATACAATCTCATGGTCCTTGCACACTCCATTATTATCTTATTCATATGGTCAACGACTCCATTCTCTTGTGGAGTACCTGGAACCGTTTTCTACCTACGAATTCTATTAAAGGAACAATAATCCTCAAATTCTTTGCTACAATACTCCACCATTATCAGATCTGAGACATTTTAAACTTTTACTTGTCTCATTCTCAACCAAGCTTCTCTATTTCTTAAATGTTTCAAATACATCAGATTTTTACTTGAGGAAATAAATTCAAACCTTCCTAGTTGCATCATCTATGAATGACATAATACCGAGAGTCACCGAGAGAAGATACCTGAGATGGTCCCCATACATCTATATGCACAAGCTCTAACTTTTCATCTTTTTTTGCTTCCCATTTGTAGATTTGATAAGCAAATAAGGTAGAAATACTAAACCAAATGCACAAAACACAAAGTTATACCTCACATGCAAATCCAATCTCATCAAGGGAGGAAGAAGCCTTTGCACCCAAAACAAGCTCTTAAGACATGATTATCCCTAGATAATAGATTGAAATGTGAAATGCTATTCTAATTTGCAACTCACTATTCTAGCTCAAGAGTGATTTTGACATGGTAACTTTGCATAAACTTGGATGATGAAAATGGATAGAGAGAGGTTCTATTTATAGATTTTTGGAAGGGATTTTGATCCAAGGGTGGAGATTGATTTGGAAGATCAATGGTGGAGGATAAAAGTGATGTGGAGGGCCTAGATTGAATCTTGAATGAATGGAGGGCTAGGAATAAAAGTGAATCTTTTATTCATTTTGGGAAAAGGGGTTATTAAATGAGCATGGGGTGAAGGATTATTTTGGAATTAAAGATTCATATGGGGGAATGTAAATGAATTAAAAATTTATTTGGGGAAGAGAGGAAATAAATGAGTATAGGTTTGTAAGGAAAATTAATGTGATGTGGGATGTTTTTAAATAAAAAATTGACTTATGTGGATTTAATTCAATTTTTTATTTGGAGGATGTGGGGAAGGGTGTTAAACAAGGTTTGACCACCTAAATGAAGGAGTTAGGATTAATTAAATATAGGTTTCATTTAATTAATCCTAGGGCTATGATGAGGTAGGCTAGGGTAGGCAATTAAATAATAGCTATTTAATTGTCTATGGTAGGGATAGGTCAATTATAGGCTGAATTAATTAGTTAACATGTTTTTAACTAATTAATTGGATTTAGTAAAAAGGAAGAAATTGATTTAATAAATATTGCATATTTATTAAATCAATTGGCTAAGGTTTGGACTATTGAATTAATGAAATTAATTTAACTTTGGGGATAAAATGGTGTGAATTGAAAAAATGAAAGGGGTAATTAATTAAATAAAAATTTAATTAATTGGTTAGAAGGGAAATTGATGTGTTTTAGGATTGTCGGGAGTCAGTTTGATGGTAGAAGATATTTTTAGGTGTCTACATTTTCCCCTCTTTGACGTGGCGTCAGGACCTAGGAGGGAAGTGGTGTCAAGTCGAAGAAAAATATGCCCCAGTTGCTGGGAAGGTATGAGATAGGTAAGGGATGCCCCCTCGAGAGGTCGGCAGGAAAATAAGAATTTTCTGGGTGAGTTCTCAAAAAGGATGCAACAAGAGTGGAAGTTGGATAGGGGATGGAAAAAGGGGATGATAGGAAGAAAAAATGGAGAAAAAAGGCTGAGATCTACACCGTGGAGGGAAAAAGAGGGGGTGGAAGAATGACATGGCCCACTATATTAGGAAAAGTGGGCCCTTAGAGTGCCACATTTGCACACTTTTGACTTTAGAGAAGAAGAAGTGAAGGAGAGATGGCTGATCGCAACCCCCAGTTCCCACAACTTCCATACATCTCCGAGCAGTTCCGAGAGTTTAGCTAGGCACTAGAGGCTAGACCCCAGGTAGGGTCTAACCCTGACTTTGTAATTTTTTTGTTTTACATGCATTTTTTGGGGTTTGGGTTTTAGGATTAGAGCACATAGCGCCAACAGTAAGGTGGATTAGTGCCATCCTCTGGATTGGCGCTATCCTTCAAGGTAGGGTTAGGGCGGTTTGTTGCCATTAGGCGAGTCTTTTAACACTATCTTCTGGATTAGCGCAATGTCAGAAAGACTAGGGTTTTGGTGTTTTAGCACCATGTGGGCTTTGTAGTAGTGCTATGTTGTAAACTAGCGCTATAGGTTAGATTAGCGCAATCTTGTGTTTTAGCGCAATGGAACAGATTAGCGCAATATAGAAATATCGTGCTTTTGGTAGAATTGGCCCTATTCTATAGATTAGTACCAAAAGGGAGGGTGACGCCATTTGTTAAAATGGTGCCATCTATCCTGTGTAGTAGCTCAATAGTTTGGATTGGCGCAAATAGGTTCGTGCAGTGGCGCTATTTTCTGTAATGGCACCATTTAGAAGAATTGTTAGTGCTATTTATGAAATGGCATGAAATATGGTTTGTTTTAGTGCCAAATGTTTTGGGCTTTCAACATGAGAAGAAAAGGGGCTGATTTGGAAGAAGATAGGTCGACATCTAACTAGAATGTTGCGTATGCAGGATACTCGTTGCTTTAGAGTAGCATTTGATAAGCAAATAAGGTAAAAATACTAAACCAAATGCACAAAACACAAAGTTATACCTCACATGCAAATCTAATCTCATCAATGGAGGAAGAAGCCTTTGCACCCAAAACAAGCTTCTAAGACATGATTATCCCTAGATAATAGATTGAAATGTGAAATGCTACTCTAATTTGCAACTCACTATTCTAGCTCAAGAGTGTTTTTGCAATGGTAACTTTGCATAAACTTGGATGATGAAAATGGATGGAGAGAGGTTCTATTTATAGATTTTTGGAAGGGATTTTGATCCAAGGGTGGAGATTCATTTGGAAGATCAATGGTAGAGGATAAAAGTGATGTGGAGGGCCTAGATTGAGTCTTGAATGAATGGAGGGCTATGAATAAAAGTGAATCTTTTATTCATTTTGGGAAAAGGGGTTATTAAATGAGCATGGGGGTGAAGGATTATTTTAGAATTAAAGATTCATATGGGGGAATGTAAATGAATTAAAAATTCATTTGGGGAAGAGAGGAAATAAATGAGTATGGGTTTGTAAGGAAAATTAAATGTGATGTGGGATGTTTTTAAATAAAAAATTGACTTATGTGGATTTAATTCAATTTTTTATTTGGAGGATGTGGGGAAGGGTGTTAAACAAGGTTTGACCACCCAAATGAAGGAGTTAGCATTAATTAAACATAGGTTTCATTTAATTAATCCTAGGGCTAAGATGAGGTAGGCGAGGGTAGGCAATTAAATAATAGCTATTTAATTGTCTAGGGTAGGGATAGGTTAGTTATAGGCTAAATTTATTAGTTAACATGAGTTTAACTAATTAATTAGATTTAGTAAAAAGGGGGAAATTGATTTAATAAATATTGCATATTTATGAAATCAATTGGCTAAGGTTTGGACTATTGAATTAATGAAATTAATTCAACTTTGGGGATAAAATAGTTTGAATTTGAAAAATGAAAGGGGTAATTAATTAAATAAAAATTTAATTAATTGGTTAGAAGGGAAATTGATGTGTTTTAGGGTTGTCGGGAGTCAGTTTGATGGTAGAAGACATTTTTAGGTGTCTACACCATCCTTGAGAAAACTGACTCTCTTTTGTTTTCCATACACACAAATTTCACAGAAATCCATATTAATACATTTCAAACCTAGTAAAACTTTCTTAGAATGAAGTACCTTCATACCTTTTTCACTCATATGCCCAAGTCTGTTATGCCATACTGTTGTCTTAGAACGTGCAGCAACTGTTTCAGTCTTTTCCTACAAACCTGCAGCAACTGTTCTTGAACCTATTTATTTTTCTCTGCAATAGCTAGAGTAGAAGGAACAATATGACCTATACAAAGATATAAGGTGCCTACTTTCACACCTTTTTCTACTATTAAGGAACCTCTTGTAACCTTCCAATTTTTATCAGTAAATGTAACAATGCAACCTTCATCAGCTAGCTGCCCTGCTAAAATTAAATTCCTACTCATCCTTGGAACGTGCCTTACCTCTTGTAGTAGCCAATGATTCCTATTCTGCAACTTAATCTTGATTCTTCCCTTTCCAACAATCTGACAGGGTTCATTATCTCCCAAATAAACCAGCCCAAAATCTCCTTGGACATAATCAAGAAAATAACTTCTATGGGGCATAGCATGAAATGAGTCCCTTGAATCTAAAACCCATGAATCATCAGCATTATCTAGGGAAAGAGTCAAAGCATCATCTTTATATTTATTGCTTACCATATTTGCCTCCTTATTGCCTTCTTGTTTGTCTCCTTCTTTATTCTTCCAAGACTAGCAATCTTTCTTCAGATGGCCTGGTTTCCCACAATACCAGCAATCCTTCTGTCCTTTGGATTGGGATCTCTTATCCTTTGATTTTTCTCATGACTTCCCATGACCTCGAGAACCTTTTACTCTCTCCTTTGATCTACCCTTTCTTTCTACATTCAAAACACTACTTGATTTGGACCCTCCTGAGCTTTTCCATCGCATTTACTCGCTAAGGACAATACCAACAACATCATCAAATTTCATAGTGTTTGAACTAGAGACAGAGTTACTTACAACCATTACCAAGCAATTCCAACTTTCTAGAAAAGAACATAAAACTAAGAGAGCCCTCACCTCTTCATCAAATTTCACTTTTATAGAAGTTAACTGACTGGTAATCGTATTAAACTCATTTAAATTATTTGTCACAGATCCACCTTCAATCATTTTCAAATTAAACAAATGCTTCATGAGAAATACCTTATTTGAGGCTGAGGGTTTTTCATACAATTTAGCCAAAGCTTTCATCAGTTCACTTGTTGTCATCGCTTCTATTATATTGAATGCCACAGATGGTGCCAGGCACAACTGAATGGTTCCCAGTTGCTTTTTGTCTAGAAGATTCCAATCCTCATCAGTCATTATTGCTAGTTTCTCGGCTATTCCTTCCAACGGGCTCCATAAATCCTTCTAATATAAATAATCCTCCATCTACATATTCCATAAGTGATAGTTCTACCCATTAAATTTATCTACCTTTAATTTACCCTCGTCCGCCGTTGCTCCCACTCAACCGTGAGACCTTCCTACAGACGATAATCAAACACAACTTGGCTTTGATACTACTTGTTAGAAATTGCATGCAAAAGATATCAATTAAATGCAAATAAAGATTAAACAGAGGAATGGAAATACACAGAAATAATAACAGTGAGAGACAAGTTTTAACGTGGTTCACCCAAACCCGGGCTACATCCACCAACAGAGAGTCTAATATTATTATCCAGTAAATCAAATTGATTACAACCAATAATCCTTGCAACTCAATACCATTGCAAAATACTACAATGCATCAATAGAAACCCTAACCCTTAGCCTCTTTTATCAAGTCTT
This sequence comes from Cunninghamia lanceolata, assembly GCA_027924645.1. Lineage (NCBI taxonomy): Eukaryota > Viridiplantae > Streptophyta > Pinopsida > Cupressales > Cupressaceae > Cunninghamia > Cunninghamia lanceolata. Next base: position 5,772,856 of record BSBN01000437.1, read on the forward strand.
ATGTCAGTTACAAAAATAGGGTTTTTTTATGTCAACCAATAGAAAAAATAACTCCTGATGCCTTAATAAAATAATAAAAAAATGTTGGAGGTTTTGGGGGCACTACCCCCAAGCCCCCGCAAGGGCACTACCCCTCGACTCGCCCTTTATTGCGATAGGGAGCATGCTAAGGGCATTGCCCCTGGACCCTGCAAGGGGCATTGCCCTCAAGCCCCCACAAGGGGTGCTGCCCCTTGACCTCATTAAATAATTTGGGGGGAAACTGCACTAATAAAAGTGGGGTAAATTTAACCCCTGATTCTGATTAGGCTCCATATAACAACACCACGAAACATAGTGCCACATAAGCACTAGTGGATCTCCTACTGTTAATGTCACTTGCCCAATATGAACCCAAAAATCCACAAATACTCACAAAATGCTGAGAACCACTAGGATAACCATGATAGCACAAGGCATAGTCGGAAGTACCCCGTAGATATCTAAAAACTCTCTTTACTGTTACCCAATGTATTCGTCTAGGATTAGGGATGAATTGGATAAGGACTCCCATTGCTTGGGCAATGTCTGGTCTTGTACAGACCATCGCATACATCAAACTACCAACCGCACTAGCATAGGGTACTCTACTCATATCCTCCATCTCAAAAGGAGACTATGGGCAATCTACAATAGATAACTTTGTCCCCATAGTAACAGGAACACTCAAAGGTCTACAATCTGCCATGCTAAATCTCTCTAACATGGTCTTCACATACTTACTCTAGCTCAACCAAAGTTTTATGTTTGCTCTGTCTCTTCTGATCTCCATCCCTAGAATGTACCTGGCTACCCCTAAATTTTTCATTTCAAACTCCCTTTCCTTAAGATTCTCCTTATCAAGAAACTTGATGGCTCCTTAAGTCACAGTGTGTTTTGCAAAGCCACCCACACTGACCTTTACCTTCATAGTTCCTCCCACCACCACCCGGCCCAAAAAGATGGGGTCCTTAAAACTTTGGCCTCTAGAGCTTTTCGTATATCTGATGAGGATCACATAGACCAAGAGCTTGATCACCTCACCAGAGTCTTTGTTTTAAATGGTTACTATAGGAAACACATCCTAAGAGCATTCAAACAAGCTAGGTCTCGCCTTAGCTCCAAGGCTAAGGATACCATCCCTTCCAACATCCCTGTGGCCACCCTTCCTTTCATTGAAGGCCTCTCTAACAAAATTTCTAAGATTCTCCTTAAAAAGGGCCTCCAATGCGCTTTCAAACCCATCTCTACTCTCAGAAGTCATATTCCCTCACCCAAAGACCCTAGAGACCTCCTCAACTCTGGTGTCTACAAGATAGTTTATTCTTGCGGAACCCCTTACATTGGTGAGACGGATCATTCCTTTAGCACCAGGATCAAAGAACATGGTGCAGACATCAAACATGAACAAGTCCAAAAATCTACCCTTGTTGAGCACTCTAGCCTAACGAAACACCATATCTGTTTAGAAGACACTCAAATTGTTCTCAGTGAAGATAACTACTTCAAGAGAAAACTTAAAGAGGCCATAGAGATTCATAACAACCCATCCAATCTCAATCGTGATGATGGATGGAGTTTAAGTTTCTCTTAGAACCCCTTGCTTTCCCACATCAGAAACCATTCTCACCCTTGCCCCTGATCTCTATGCCTTCCTCAGTCTTCTCGGTGCCCTCTCTTTTTCCCCTGGTCTCTCTTTTTCTTTCCTCCTCCTTCCTTGTCCTCCTCGGTTCTGTTTTGTTCCTCCCTTCTCGTCTCTCTCCCCCCTAGTTCCTTTCTTATCTTTCTCTCTAAACCTCTTTACTCCTATCACTGAGTCCCTTTGGGGATGTCCTCCCTTTTTGTCCCACTCTTCACGCCCTTTTACCTTCCTTCCCCCTTTGCCTTCACTCCCTCACTCTTTTCTCGTGGTTTCCTAAGTGTTGGCATGTTTTTCACTTCTTTTAGTTTCTTTTGTACTCCCTTCTTTGCGTTTCGGTCTTTGTTCGGTTGCACCTTTTAGTTTCTATCCCTTTCCTTCATTCTCTCCTTTGATCTTATTCTTTTCTTATTGCTTAGTGGGACTTTTTAGATTCTCTCTCTCTCTCTCTCTCTCTCTTATTCTTCTTTCTTGGACTCTCCATGTTCTTACTTTTTTACATGCATATACCTTTATGCATTGAGCCCATTTCTCTTAGATATGTGTTTACATATCTAGCCTTAATCTTTCACATTTTTTACATATTGCTTGTTCTTTCAATTTATATTTTCTTGTCCTCTCCATATTGATTGTTTTTAGCTCTCATTCTTAGTAGTGTTTGCCTTTTGGTGTCTCATATGTCTCTTTTTTATCCTTTTTATTTGTGCATATATATATATATATATTATATATATATATATATATATATTGTTGATAAGTTTTTGAGTGTTTTAGTTTTTTAGTGTTAAGCTCTTTTGGGTGCTTAGTTTGGTTTGTTCTTTCCCTCGTTATCTCTATTCTTTTTCCTTTGTGGTCGTTGAGAGATTGTTCTCTCAGAGGGCTTGTGTCTATATTCCATCGAATTTCTACTTTCTTTAGTGTGTTCCTTTTAATTCTTTTGTTAATTTCATTATTTCTCTTCTTATGTTATGCTTCATTCATTTTACTTATGTTTCTTCTCTCTTTTTACTTTATTTTATCTTATTCTTGGTTTTCTCTTTGTTGCTTCTATGTGGTTGGTCAAATTTATCTTTTCATTTTGTTTATTATTTGAGTTGTGCTTAGGTTTTAAAGTTGGTCTAGAATTGTGCTTTTCCTAGGTGCCTTGGTTCCCGCATCACTCTTTCCTCTATTTAGTTGTCTTAGTCTGCAAACTTACTCATTCTATGTATCTTCTCTTGCTATTTCTCCTAATGATGGATCACAGAGTGTGATCTGAAATGTTGAGGAAAAAAACTTGCACACAGTCAAATCTTGAAATACTAAACTACAAAAATACATTTCAAACTGTGCTGACAACTAAGACTTCAAATCAAAAATCAAACATTTAGCATTCCCAATTAGCAACATATCATCGACATACAACACTATAATGAGAATGCGATCATTATCAAACTTGAAGTTAACACAATGATCCGATTTTGATCTTAGAAATCCAATACTCAACACAAAGGCATCAAACTTTTGGTACCACATCCTAGGGGACTGCTTAAGACTATACAAAGACTTTTTCAACTTGCAAACTAGATTTTCTTTACCTTTCACAATGTAGTGCTCTGGCTGTGACATATAAATCTCTTCCTCCAAGTCATCATAGAGAAATGTTGTCTTCACATCCATCTTCTCCACCTCTAAATCATATGCTACTACAAGAGATAATAGGAACTGAATAGATATCAGCTTTGCAACTAGAGAGAAAATCTCACCATAGTCAATTCCCTCCACCTGTGAATACCCCTTCACGACCAACCTTGCCTAATATTTCTCAATAATGCAATTTAAACCAAACTTTTTCTTAAACACTCATTTGCATCCAACAAGATTTCTTCCTTCAGGTAAAGGTACCAAGTCCCAAGTATTATTCTTTTCCAAAGATGCCATCTCTTCTTCCATGGCCTCCTCCCAGGAACCTGTATCTTTCATACCCATAACCTCCCTTACGGTCCTAGGCTCATCAACATTAGAAATCAAAGCAAAAATACAACTGGAATCATGTAACGAATAACCAAACCTTTTAGGTTGTCACCTTATTCTTGTGGAGCTCCTCACAAGTTGAGGTTGAGGTTCTTCATTTTGTTCTTCTGAAGTTTCAGAGCTGCTAGAGCTCTCCTCATCATCAAATCCAACTAGTATCTTCGGTTCAACTTTCTCAGGGGTGGGAGGAAGCTGAACCATGTCATCTATATTTTCTTCTTTCTCTGGCTATAGAACAATAGAAGAAGGATTGAGCTCTTTGAAGATCACACTTATGCTATACAAAACTCTTTCAGCCACTAGATCCCATAGCTTGTACCCTTTCACACCGATACCATAACTAATGAAGATACATTTAACTGCCTTATTCTCCAACTTGGACCTCTTCTCCTTAGGCACATGACCATATGCCTCACAACCAAATACTTGATTGTGTCTTAATGAAGGATTCTCACCAGACCATGCCTCCATAGGGGTCTTGTTAATGAGTGCCGATGTAGGAGACTTGTTAAGCGGTGCCAACAACTTCAGCCCAAAACTTTTGTTCTAGGCCAACTTCACTTAACATGCTCCTAGCCCTCTCCATCAATATTCTATTCATTCTTTCCACAACTCTATTTTGTTGAGGGGTATACAAAGTTGTCTTGTGCCTCTCAATACCTTGTTCTTTATAGAACTTGTTGAAATTTGCTAAACAAAACTCACCACCATTATCAGTTCTCAAACATTTAATCTTTCTATCTTTTTGATTCTCAACAAGAGCCTTAAACTCTTTGAATCTTGCAAAAAATTCAGATTTACTCCTAAGGAAATATACCCATGTCCTTCTATTGTAGTCATCAATAAATGAAACAAAATACATAGATTTCAAAATCAAAGGAACATTAATAGGACCAAAAACATCAGAGTGAACTAGATCCAACACCTTAGAAGATTTATGAGAACTATGGTAAAATTGAACACAATTTTGTTTTCCATATATGCAGTGTTCATAGAAATCAAACTCAAGGTCACAATAATTCATACCCTCAATGAGGTTTTTTATTTTTCAAGGTCCTCAAACCCTTTTCACCAATATGGCCAAGCCTTTGGTGCCACAACATTATTTTCTCAGCAGGAAGTTTCATCTCCATAGAATGAGCACTCTTGGGTACCCAAAAAGCACGACCATTGGAAGTAGATGCTAGGTCTTCTTGGATGCTAGTTCTGATGGTTAGGATGAGTAATCTGAAGTTCTCTTCTTCGAAATAGAGGCACTATTGCACTGAACCACACATGCATCAAGCTGAAATAGAGTGCCAATCCAAACACCCTTAGCCAACACCATAGCTCCTCTCATCATCTTGCATCCTCCATTCGAGAAAACAACCTGCACACCCACATCATTTAGTTTTCTTATAGATAATAGGTTTTGTTCCAACCCAGGGATATGCAGTACACCATTGATCCCCTTCACTCAACCATTAGGGAATTTGATCAGGACTCTTCCATGGCCAACTATTATCAGATGAGAGTCAACACCTAGGTACACCTTCCCACCATCAAACTCTTCATACTTCAAAAATTAGTTTCTATGGGATGTCATACAAAATGATGCACTAGAATCAATTAACCACACATCCTCAGATGCATGTGTTGCCAAGACAATGAAAAATGCTTCTCCATCATCTTGAGAGGACTTGTTGGAGTTATTATCATGGTTTTTCTTCTTCTTCTTTTTCTCCTCCTTGCAATCCTTGCGGAAATGACCAGGTTTTCCGTAGTTCCAACATAAGGCCTTGGATTTTCTAGGAGACTTTGGTCTCCCATGGGATTTGGATCTTCCTTTGTCTTCCTTCTTCTTGTCCTTCTTCTTTCCTTTTTCCTTGGACCTACCATGAACTGCAAGAGCCTCCTTAGCCATTTTAAAAGACTTTCTCCACATTTCTTCAGACAACAACAAAGAAACCACTTCATCCATCTTAAAGGTGGTAGTGGTACTCCCAATGGCCATCACAAGGTGGTCCCACGAATCTGGTAAAGAACACAATAATGTCTTGCAACAATCCTCCTCCTCCATCTTCACACCAACAGAGGTCAGCAACAAGCATATTAAAAGAATTGAGATGATCTGCCATAGATCCTCCATCTTCCATCCTTAGAGTGTACAACTTCTTTCTCAGGAATAAATTGTTTACCAATGACTTAGCTTGATAAACATCACCAAGCTTCTTTCACAACTCTTTTGTAGTTTTCTACTCGTGGACGTTCAGGAGCACATAATCAGCCAAACAAAGCCTTATGAGACCCTTGGCCTTCCAATCCATCTAATCCCAATCTTCTTGTTTCATGCTCTGGGGTTGGGTTTTAGATACTACGAGCCATAAATCTCTATCCACCAGCATATCCTCCATCTTGAGTTTCCACAACTCCAAGTTGCCTCCATTGAAATTTTTTGATCTCGAATCTCCCATATGTACTTGCCATCTTTGAACTGCAACAAGATCACAAAATGCTCTACAAGACTCCCACTCAATCAAACATTAGTACAAAAACACCTCTACCCAGCAGCTAGGACTAAAATTGGCTAGGCTCTGATACCAACTGAAAGGAAGCAAGGTAAGCGAAAACAACTTCCTACACCAATCTAATGAGGGAAAGTAGTACAACTTTTTCTTAGATCTTTACACTTATAGTTATGTTTCACATTAACAGAGAGATTAACATACATTCACAAGAAATTATAAATGCAATGACACAAGATATACATGGGGAAAACCCTTTTGGGTGAAAAACCCCACACTCCAAAACCTACACAATGTATTATCAAATCTGAAGGAGATTACAACACACTTGCGATGAAAGTTCTTCTAGAAGTAGTCACAATGTCAAATCTGGAGTAATTATGACAGTATAACAATACCTACAAATGAACCATACAACTCCAACTCCAAGCACCTATATATATAGAGAAGTAGTATGAATGGAGGTAGCTTCTAGAGCAAGTCACACAAAGAACTCATCCAAATCCATGTGGCCCAATTTCTAAGGCTATAAAACATGTGTATGACACTTGTAAGAGATTCTCTTTCATCCTTTACAACCCCCCAACTTGGGCGTCCCAAATTTTCCCAATTAAGGTATAACATATGCTCTTACAATGTCATAAAACTGTCATATATGACAACTCTTACAGTTGTAAGAGAATCTATCATAACTGACTATTAATAGTAGATTCTCTTACAACCTGTCATAGTCAAACGTGGGTGCCTACTTCCTCCATGTAAGATGCTTTTTGACACTTGTCTTCACCTGTCATATGATCTTCTATTTCTAGCTCTTACATGTCATGTATTCTGTCATAACTCTTACGCGTCATAAACCTCTTACAACACCCAAAAGATGCTAACACATGGCATAAGTGTTCTACCACAAAGTGGGACATCTATCTCCTCATATGAGGAAAAAAATACACTTAGTCACTTTCCATGTAGGATGACACATCATTGTGCCAACTCCCACAAAGTGACAAAATAAGATTTGCATACAAATTACAATAATAGGCAAAAAATAAATACAATTAAATAATAAATGCTAGGAACTGTTGAAATTAAGGAACACTGAGAGGGGGGGTGAATCAGTGTTCTACAAAACTTATTATTATGTTCCTTTATTAATTTACCACATACAATCAAATGAAAGAAACATGAACTCAAGAACAACAACAACAAGATCATTACACATGAACACTAAGATTTTTACATGGAAACTCGGTTAAGGGAAAAACCACAGTGGGGGTTAACCCATAAGATTTTATACTCTTTTAAAAGTATTACAAATGGGAAGGCACATGCCTTCAGGCACACTACTCAAAACTCACTACTCAAAGGAGGCTCACTGCCTACAAGATTGATTACAAAGAGTTCACTGAAATACTTGAACTGAAGAATAGTATCTAACAATGCAAGATTATAGTTCTGGTTAGGATCAATATACCGAATTCACACACTTCATCTCTTACTACCCTATTTTACTGTTCTTCCATAATTCGAGCCTTAGATCTCTCCTTCACACTTGATGCTACCACACTTTGTACCTCTCATCTCATATTTGTACAACCATATCACAAAATGCTTGCACCCATCGATTATATATATCCGCTATATAAAATTTCATCAACTGCAGTCGGTCTCAAGAAAACTTAGAGGCATTTTCAAGAACACTATTCTGTCAGCTAAATCCATGCACAAATATCAATGCAGACCACAATTTATGAATTTAAGTCACCACACATGTCGGCCAATACCACTGGATCTCATAAATCAATCAACCAACCACTTCTCTTAATCCGCACAAGGATCAAACACCAAGTCGGCCTGTTCTTCACTAGACTGGACTGTCTAACCAAAACTTGATACTCATATGCTTGTAACTTTCAATCCCTTCATCACCGGAGGCTAAAATTCTGGATTTAGGTAGCCCTAACATCAGTTAACATTCCCTCAGATCTAGAACATAATATGATTACATGTAGAGAGATGTAGACCAAGATGTTAAACCCTGTCATATACTCTGTTCGTGTCTATCCGAACTTAGACAAATCTCCAATCTGACTTCCAGTATGATCAAATGATACAATGCGGATGTGTAATATAGATTCAGTTGCCATTAATGAAAACACCTAACATGCCTAGCAGTGTCTCTTTCCAACAATCTCCCCCTTTGGCATTGATGGTGTTGGGTCTCAAAAATGCAGGTTGTGGATTCTAAGGGGATGCCAAGCCCTATGGTCAAATCTACAATGTTTTTGAGCCAATGACTGGAGTTTGATCTTAACGATCAGCTTCTCCCTGCGCTTTAGGTCCTGCTACAACCTAGGCGGGTGAACCTTTGATTATCAAAGCAGGTTGTATGATTAAATCGATGTTGGTTTGCTGCTAGTTTATCTGATTACACTGGCATACTTGTAAATTAGATGAAATACTATAAACTATTTCTAAGGAAAAGTAAATGATTTAATCTAAATTTTAACAGAAATAACAAATAACATGAAATGAATCTACAACATAGCAAAGATTTTAAATGTAAAATAAATCAATAATTAGACTGGTGCTTTGTCTGTTTGGGCAACAGAGTCAGGATATCAAAAACAAACAACTTGTATCAGGTAATAACTCGATCTGATTGGCACATATAACTGTTTGCAACTTGTACAAACGTGCAAGGAAGAAATTATTAACTCATTCTTAATAATCCAAAGGACATAATTGAATTAAATGCAAAATATTTAAAAAGGATTTTAATCTTTCCGGAAAGAACCAATTTAAGTTTGCAAATTAACAAATTAGATCAACTCTGGAGACAAATTAATAACCCTAATCAATTAATCGTACTTAATAATCCATTCAACATTCTAAGATTACTATAATTGATGAGAAAGGATTTAATTCTACTCGAGAAACCAATCAAATCAAATATACTGAATTAGCAACTGTAATCAGACAATTTGAACATATCCTTAACACATTCGAATTGAATAATCAGAAAATGAATGACATGGAGATAATTAAATTGATTGAATAAAAAAACAACAAACAGATGATACCGTCACAGTGTATTTCAAATTTGAATCCTCGACTGCTCCCTCAGAATATATCATGTACCATTGTCTTTCTCAGAATGAAATTTGTATAGAAGGATCAAATTGGCCTCAGATTGCATCAATCTAACCTAATCTAACCCTAAAATATTTCAAATGTGCTTTCGTAAAATCTAATCCTAACCTAATCTCTAACTCCATTCTCCGGGTCCTGGGATCTCTATTTAAAGAGATGCAACAAGCCTCAGACCCGTTACATTCGTTTTGCAGTTTAAATAACTGATATAACGGATATATGGTTTCACTTGACATAAAATAATTAATCATCCGGCTGCATTCTTTCATCTCCGGCTTGAAACACTTGATGATTATCTTAGGCTGAAAATTAATCTTCCCGAGCCAATCGCCAGTCGAGAACTGCTTCAACGTAATCAAATCCTGCATTGAAAACAAATTATTCATCAGATAAACAATATGTATACATATAATTTTCATTGAGGTGAACCTTAGGACCTGTGGCGTGCAGTATTGTTTCATTATTTCCATTATATATTTGCTCACTTATATTTAGGGTTTTCATCTCCGTGACAATATTTTTCGTTCATCAAATGTCACTTTATCATACCCAAGTGTTAATAATAATTTTCCTTGATATTCCCTTTAAGGCTCTAATAATTTAATCAAAACTTTTTGGCGTGACTTTTGGTTTGATTAATTTTAACATATGACTTTTGCCGTCACAAAATAAAATATTTAAGGAGTTGCCTTTGGCAAATTAAATATTTAATCTGTTTGATCTCCACATAGTACTTTAATCTCTTATTTATTTCTTGATTATATTTCCCAGTGTGTGTTTCCACTGTTATCTCACAAAAATACTTAATTGAGTGAAGTTTATCACCCACATCTTTACTTTCATGGTGAAAAATATCTCACGGCAAAAATATTCTTTAGGTTTGGTTTGCAAGTATTTGCTTGGAATTTTATCTGTATGGGTTTTTCACTTGGCTTTTAGAAAAATATCCCTTTGGATAAATTACTACCCGTTATCTTGGTGAAAAATATTTTACCTATCTTTATATGGTCTTCCAAAAATATTTTCTAGGTAAAATAGTTACCTATTGAATTAATCCCTTCGATATCTTATTTCAAGATAAAAATATCAAAAATCTCCTTCTATCGAGTTAAATCTCTTGAAGATAAAAGAGAATAGAAATTCCATCTTCATTCTCCTTCTCCAATTCAGACATGTTGTAGAGCACAGTCTCACTGTAGTATGGAGTAAAGACACTAAAAGATAAAATCTCTCGCACAGGTCTTGCAGGTGCCATGTCCATGAATAATGAGTTTGTAAAAAATTCTAGCCGGTGTCTTGCCTCTAGGTTTTTCAGGATGTTGACAGCATAGTCCTCGATTGTCAGTAGCAAGTGCAACCTCTTGATCTACTCTTTAATTTCCAAATCTTTAGGTCACTCCATCCTTGAGAAGAGACGTCCTTCATTCCTTGCTTTTGTGACAATGCCCCAGGTATCATAAGCCTCTCTGAGATTGTTTGACAACAAATTATGGATGACTACATCATAAAGATCTTGCATGGCTTTTATAGCCCCCCTTGCTAGCTCAGGTGTTTCATCATGCATAAGGAGTCCAGTTAGTGCAGTAATTCTGGACAACAGCAGAGGCAGCTTGTTCAGTTGAAAACTGACTAGTAAAGATTGGTCTAGTATACTCTCATTTGCATCACGGAATAACCTATCAACCCATAGTCTTCCCTCATCATCTAACAATGATTTCAGTAGTTTCTCCACATTATAGTAGCATTCAACAACTGCATAGCCCAAATATTCATCTCTCGTGCTTTTTTGCCCACAATTCCATCTGTGTGTCATTGCACTCCACAGCTAAATTTATAGCCATAAAAATCTTGCTGGATAGAAAAAATAGAGGCCACTATACTAGATTTAAGCTCCCAATATTACTTGGTATGAGAAGCAACTTCATCTCACAGTTAACTGATAATCCTTTAAGCAATCTGTTATTTTTAGCAATTGTTGTTTCCATAGGTTCTATTTCCGATCAAAGAGTTGAGGGACTGTTTTTAGATCACTTTAGTTAGTTGTTATTTTATTATTTCTTTAGATTAATTTTTTCTTTAAAGTATCATTATTTCTTCACTAAGATTTTCATTTGGCAAATACTGAGCAAAGCCCAATGCTGCAGTAACATCGAGGGACAATTGTTACTTTCAGAAGTGGTTCTGCATACTCCAAAAACCATCCAACTACAACATGACCTGATTCATGATATGCGACAGTTCTCCTTTCTTCCTTGCTAATTACCTTATTTATTTATTTATTTATTTTTTTAAACTGCCAATGATTCTATCAATGGCTGCCTCAAGGTGCAGCATACAAATCACCGTCTTCTCATTCCTCATAGCTATAAGGGCAGCTTCATTGCAAACATTTGCTATATCTGCTCCTGCAAATATTCTCTTTGTGCCGCTGAAGCAGTGGAATGCAAGGACATTGTTCTTAGAAGGATCTCATTATACATTAGGGTTGAAGGCCTTATGCTTGTTTCTGATCACCTGCAAAGTAAATATGATATCTCTTTGTGCTTGGATCTGCAACTAGAGATTCGCTTGCTATTTATGAAGGAAAAACAACATTGTGTATTTAAAATCTTCCATCGAATCCACTTTCCTAAAATGAATGTGGCTCTCAACCAAATTATTCTATTCTTTATGTTTGAGTCATTCCTACACTACACCAAAACTCCCATTTTCGAGCACGTATGTAAGGTACAAAAGAGATTGTGAAACCTAGTTTTATACTTGCAAAAAATGCATTTGCTCGAAGGTTTCTAGAGCCATTTGAACAAATCCATTGTATGTATATCCTACAATCATAGCTCTTTGAGGCTTTATTTGTGGAGTGCGTGGCCTATTCTATGGCTCACAATCTATATAGATTTCTACCAGAAAACCCACTATATTCTATGAGAAAACAGATCTTAGAGGAATTTGATCAAACTGTTCACACGTTATGTCTATCATCCCATATTTAGCATAAATGTTTACTAGAGTATTTTAAACTATAATATCCGACACAAATCTTCCTTCCATGACACTGAAGTATGTTTATATGATTTTCTAAAGCTCGCGTTCTAGTATGGATGGGGTGAATGCTGGGGAATGCCAAGTTCTACTTTACACCTACCTATTGCATTTTTAAAGGTTTTTAAAATAAGTTCAACAAACCTATTTTGGATATCTTTCTGTGTGAATCCCATGATCATGGCATTTTCATGCGCAAACACACATCTTGTCTCTAATCAATCGTGGCCCTTCCATTATTTCAATTCTTTTGGCTGGTATTTTGTTTGGTAATTCTGAGGTGAAGCCTTTTGTGATAGGTTGCCTGTGAGACTCCAATATCAATTCAATGTTCGAAATGATCAAGACATAATTGTTCCTCATGCCAACACAAATTTTAAAGACCGCTATCGGTAGTTATGCAGACTTAAATATGCTAACCTACAATTAAAAGACAACGATAGCTATAAGTATATATGAAAAGAAAAAACAATATTAAACCTTTTAATCAAGAACAGTAACTCCAATGACAATATTAAATCAATGCGTAAGCTCCAGAATTAAGTATATTGATGGCTGAGATTGTAATATCATTTTGAAACCGATCTTTCTTCCCCTCAACACTTTAGATTGTTGGTGATAGATGATCACAAGATCGTTGCTCTTAAACAAACATTATTAAAGGAAATAGTTAAAATCGGCTATTAGAAAGCAATTTTTAATATCCAATGGAAAACCATGAATATCACCATGAATAAGACTTGTAAACTGAATACCTTTGCGGACTAAAGATTAAAACATAAACCATAACAATAACCTATTCAACGGTTGGGTTAAGCAATGACAGTTATGCAATAACTCCTGCACAAGGAATAGAAACTTCTGCAATCATCCATGATTCAACATCTGCAATATATGCTTGTTTTCACAACACCACATGCTTTTCCTTTAAGCTCTTTCTCTAGTAGATGATCCAGAATCACATCTGTAGGTAAATATTTTGATTCGATCAGCTATTTTGTCGATAATCTATATATATAGCATGAGGAGCTTTTGGATTATGGGATCCTCCGAGAGTAGCACATATCTGACAATTATAATGAAAAGTTAAGGTAGGGTGTCGCCATTTAAGAGCAACATGATGGCATTCTTGAGAGCATTTATTTTACGGTCAATATCATATTTGCAATCCATTCAATTTTTTAGTCTAACGACATATTTTGTGATATTGTGACCGCTAGTATACAACCAAACTCATGAATCTGGCTACTTTCATTTTGTTCTTTTATTACTTCTGTCCCATGCTGAAATTTCTTTAGCATTTTCTATCTTACTAATTATTTGCAGTATCTATCAAGTTTGTGCACTAATTCTTTTACTTTTCTGTGCTCTCCATCTGGTGCTCATGGTGTATTCCTTTTAGCCTAGAGACATTTCCAGAGGTTTATGCTGCTACCATACCTGACTTGGAGCAATTGGTTGCTTTAGATGATATATGCCTTGAAGTAGGCTTAGACTCAGAGCTTCGAAGTGGGATAGGCACTGGAGGCAGTGGGGCAGCTGGGGTAATGCAGCTTGTATGCAACCTTATTTCCACTATGCACAATGCAAATGGCTCCAATACTGTGTAGCAACTGACTGGATAGCTTGTTCACCTGTATTCCTAAGATGAAAATAGCTTGAACTATTAGGATGAAAGACATAAGCACTAGAAGCCTAGATTCTTTTCTCACTAGTGTTTCCATTACTTCCATTGTACCAGTAAAATGACTGTTGCATATGACTAATATATCATTTTAGTCCAACAAAAGTCTCAGAGCACTTAAATTAATGAAATTCCTGGGTACTACACTCAAGTTAATCATCATGGGACCTTAAAAAATTTTGAAAAAATTGATTGGAAATTTCCAGTTCCAACATAGGCTCTGTCTAGGGATGCATGCCCCTTGTGGGCATAGCAAGATCCCAGATCTCTGGAGGAGTAGACCAGTGCCTACTCCATTGGGCGACAGAGTCCAATTATTCTCTCTGCCCTAAAATGATATGGTTCTGAGAAACCATATGATAACTGATGGCTCAAGGCCATCAGAAAAAGAGAGGTTTATATTTTCCCCTGTCATATACTTTGTTTTCATCACGCTGTAATGAAACAAATCTAATCATATTACTAAGATTTGCATGATTGAACATATCCATATTTTTTAACAATGGTTCATTGATGTTGCTATATTCTTCATGATTATGCATCTGAAAATCACATGCAATTTGAGAACTCCCAAATGATAGGTCAAACTCATTTTTATCGTGATATTTTAAGTAACAATATTCTCTATCATCCCCCAAATGATAATTTTCTATATGAACTAAAAAATAGGCAAAATCAGACTGTATTTGATATTCACTTTTTTCAATGTTAGCATCATCTAATGGTATTATATCAGATTCAAAGTCATCACTACTACCTTCAGTACCATATGTATTTTCCTCATACAGTTGTGATATCCAGACTTCATTGTTACAAGGTTTGATAGAACTTATCTCTGGACAATCTTTGCTATGAAACTCATAATCACTAGATGTTTCTACCTCAACTGAATATGATCCTAATGTTATCCTTTCACGCCAATCATATGGTCTACTATCATGCAAAGTATCCTCACTATCAAAGCATATGTATGATGGACATGAAACTTTCAAATCACCCCCATGTGCATATTTTTGATATTCTATGGTGAGTAACTGTGAGATTTGATCACTGTCAAGTGAATATGCCTCTTCATCCATCATGTTTCCAACATTTTCTTCATCTCTTTCAACATTACCACAATGCTCATGTTCATTAAAATCAGATACACTTGTTTTGTCAGCATGTTCACAAGATGACACATCACTTTGGTTATCTGAAGGCACTTCATCCCTCTCATAATTTAGATCTGAATGCACATGAAATTCTTGTTTAGGAATATCTTGGCAAAATATCACCTCATCTTCTTTTACTATGTTATCATACAATGGATTTGAACAAACCTGAAGATTATTCTCAGACATGTATATTTCCTCTTCATTGTCATCTTGTCCTGATTGCAAATACTCATTCCCCTCTTCTTCCCAACACTGTTGGTTATTTTCCTCTTCCTCCCAACACTGCTGATCCATATATGGCGGTGGGTGGGTGGGTAAAAACTCTGTCTTATATAAAGACTGATAGTAAGCATTGCGATGCGACATATATTGTTGGTGTTGCGGGGTATAGTGTTGTCCTAGTGGTGAATAGTATTGAGGAATGTTACTTGCATTTATAAGTTGGGGCTCTTGTGGTGGCATGTTATGCTGGATAGGGTTATGGTACGGATCATGAGGTACTCTTGGAGTATATGGAGCGTATGTGATCTGAGAGGGTGCATGTGAATTGACATCATCACTCTGTTTACGTGGAGGGATAGGTTTTGGTGGTTCCAGTACTTGGAGGCCCAATTGTGCCAACTGTCTATCCAATCCTACTATTTGTCTATCTAGTTCTTTGCTTTTTTGTATCATCTGTAATCTCCTGAACTGTTGTTCTCCCCATTCTAAATACATTTCTAATTCCTGATCAGTCATGCTATCAAGGTCAACAACAGTTTGATTAATAAGCTTCTCCTCATCATGTGGGCTATTATAGTCATTATTCTCATTTGTATACCCATCATTTAATGGTTCTCCTTCACGTCTCCTTGGTTCAAACAATGCATCTAAAGGGGGTATGTTATATTTTTCCATGTTTCATCAATTTTATTTTCAGAGTCGCCACCTCTTGTGAGAAGAGGAAAATTTCATCTTTCTGGGTTCTTGCAAGCAAAGTTTATCAAGGTGTATTTGAAGTTTGTGTAGAGTTGCCACCTCTATTTAGAGGACTAATCGATCTTCTGGGTTTTTCCCTCCACCAGGAGAGTTATGCCATTTAATTTTCTGACTCTAAAATGATTTTTCACCAAAATTTAGGATTAGTTCCCCAGCAGAGTCGCCAATTTGTTGGGTCTCAAAAATGCAGGTTGTGGATTCTAAGGGGATGCCAAGCCCTATGGTCAAATCTACAATGTTTTTGAGCCAATGACTGGAGTTTGATCTTAACGATCAGCTTCTCCCTGCGCTTTAGGTCCTGCTACAACCTAGGCGGGTGAACCTTTGATTATCAAAGCAGGTTGTATGATTAAATCGATGTTGGTTTGCTGCTAGTTTATCTGATTACACTGGCATACTTGTAAATTAGATGAAATACTATAAACTATTTCTAAGGAAAAGTAAATGATTTAATCTAAATTTTAACAGAAATAACAAATAACATGAAATGAATCTACAACATAGCAAAGATTTTAAATGTAAAATAAATCAATAATTAGACTGGTGCTTTGTCTGTTTGGGCAACAGAGTCAGGATATCAAAAACAAACAACTTGTATCAGGTAATAACTCGATCTGATTGGCACATATAACTGTTTGCAACTTGTACAAACGTGCAAGGAAGAAATTATTAACTCATTCTTAATAATCCAAAGGACATAATTGAATTAAATGCAAAATATTTAAAAAGGATTTTAATCTTTCCGGAAAGAACCAATTTAAGTTTGCAAATTAACAAATTAGATCAACTCTGGAGACAAATTAATAACCCTAATCAATTAATCGTACTTAATAATCCATTCAACATTCTAAGATTACTATAATTGATGAGAAAGGATTTAATTCTACTCGAGAAACCAATCAAATCAAATATACTGAATTAGCAACTGTAATCAGACAATTTGAACATATCCTTAACACATTCGAATTGAATAATCAGAAAATGAATGACATGGAGATAATTAAATTGATTGAATAAAAAAACAACAAACAGATGATACCGTCACAGTGTATTTCAAATTTGAATCCTCGACTGCTCCCTCAGAATATATCATGTACCATTGTCTTTCTCAGAATGAAATTTGTATAGAAGGATCAAATTGGCCTCAGATTGCATCAATCTAACCTAATCTAACCCTAAAATATTTCAAATGTGCTTTCGTAAAATCTAATCCTAACCTAATCTCTAACTCCATTCTCCGGGTCCTGGGATCTCTATTTAAAGAGATGCAACAAGCCTCAGACCCGTTACATTCGTTTTGCAGTTTAAATAACTGATATAACGGATATATGGTTTCACTTGACATAAAATAATTAATCATCCGGCTGCATTCTTTCATCTCCGGCTTGAAACACTTGATGATTATCTTAGGCTGAAAATTAATCTTCCCGAGCCAATCGCCAGTCGAGAACTGCTTCAACGTAATCAAATCCTGCATTGAAAACAAATTATTCATCAGATAAACAATATGTATACATATAATTTTCATTGAGGTGAACCTTAGGACCTGTGGCGTGCAGTATTGTTTCATTATTTCCATTATATATTTGCTCACTTATATTTAGGGTTTTCATCTCCGTGACAATATTTTTCGTTCATCAAATGTCACTTTATCATACCCAAGTGTTAATAATAATTTTCCTTGATATTCCCTTTAAGGCTCTAATAATTTAATCAAAACTTTTTGGCGTGACTTTTGGTTTGATTAATTTTAACATATGACTTTTGCCGTCACAAAATAAAATATTTAAGGAGTTGCCTTTGGCAAATTAAATATTTAATCTGTTTGATCTCCACATAGTACTTTAATCTCTTATTTATTTCTTGATTATATTTCCCAGTGTGTGTTTCCACTGTTATCTCACAAAAATACTTAATTGAGTGAAGTTTATCACCCACATCTTTACTTTCATGGTGAAAAATATCTCACGGCAAAAATATTCTTTAGGTTTGGTTTGCAAGTATTTGCTTGGAATTTTATCTGTATGGGTTTTTCACTTGGCTTTTAGAAAAATATCCCTTTGGATAAATTACTACCCGTTATCTTGGTGAAAAATATTTTACCTATCTTTATATGGTCTTCCAAAAATATTTTCTAGGTAAAATAGTTACCTATTGAATTAATCCCTTCGATATCTTATTTCAAGATAAAAATATCAAAAATCTCCTTCTATCGAGTTAAATCTCTTGAAGATAAAAGAGAATAGAAATTCCATCTTCATTCTCCTTCTCCAATTCAGACATGTTGTAGAGCACAGTCTCACTGTAGTATGGAGTAAAGACACTAAAAGATAAAATCTCTCGCACAGGTCTTGCAGGTGCCATGTCCATGAATAATGAGTTTGTAAAAAATTCTAGCCGGTGTCTTGCCTCTAGGTTTTTCAGGATGTTGACAGCATAGTCCTCGATTGTCAGTAGCAAGTGCAACCTCTTGATCTACTCTTTAATTTCCAAATCTTTAGGTCACTCCATCCTTGAGAAGAGACGTCCTTCATTCCTTGCTTTTGTGACAATGCCCCAGGTATCATAAGCCTCTCTGAGATTGTTTGACAACAAATTATGGATGACTACATCATAAAGATCTTGCATGGCTTTTATAGCCCCCCTTGCTAGCTCAGGTGTTTCATCATGCATAAGGAGTCCAGTTAGTGCAGTAATTCTGGACAACAGCAGAGGCAGCTTGTTCAGTTGAAAACTGACTAGTAAAGATTGGTCTAGTATACTCTCATTTGCATCACGGAATAACCTATCAACCCATAGTCTTCCCTCATCATCTAACAATGATTTCAGTAGTTTCTCCACATTATAGTAGCATTCAACAACTGCATAGCCCAAATATTCATCTCTCGTGCTTTTTTGCCCACAATTCCATCTGTGTGTCATTGCACTCCACAGCTAAATTTATAGCCATAAAAATCTTGCTGGATAGAAAAAATAGAGGCCACTATACTAGATTTAAGCTCCCAATATTACTTGGTATGAGAAGCAACTTCATCTCACAGTTAACTGATAATCCTTTAAGCAATCTGTTATTTTTAGCAATTGTTGTTTCCATAGGTTCTATTTCCGATCAAAGAGTTGAGGGACTGTTTTTAGATCACTTTAGTTAGTTGTTATTTTATTATTTCTTTAGATTAATTTTTTCTTTAAAGTATCATTATTTCTTCACTAAGATTTTCATTTGGCAAATACTGAGAAAAGCCCAATGCTGCAGTAACATCGAGGGACAATTGTTACTTTCAGAAGTGGTTCTGCATACTCCAAAAACCATCCAACTACAACATGACCTGATTCATGATATGCGACAGTTCTCCTTTCTTCCTTGCTAATTACCTTATTTATTTATTTATTTATTTTTTTAAACTGCCAATGATTCTATCAATGGCTGCCTCAAGGTGCAGCATACAAATCACCGTCTTCTCATTCCTCATAGCTATAAGGGCAGCTTCATTGCAAACATTTGCTATATCTGCTCCTGCAAATATTCTCTTTGTGCCGCTGAAGCAGTGGAATGCAAGGACATTGTTCTTAGAAGGATCTCATTATACATTAGGGTTGAAGGCCTTATGCTTGTTTCTGATCACCTGCAAAGTAAATATGATATCTCTTTGTGCTTGGATCTGCAACTAGAGATTCGCTTGCTATTTATGAAGGAAAAACAACATTGTGTATTTAAAATCTTCCATCGAATCCACTTTCCTAAAATGAATGTGGCTCTCAACCAAATTATTCTATTCTTTATGTTTGAGTCATTCCTACACTACACCAAAACTCCCATTTTCGAGCACGTATGTAAGGTACAAAAGAGATTGTGAAACCTAGTTTTATACTTGCAAAAAATGCATTTGCTCGAAGGTTTCTAGAGCCATTTGAACAAATCCATTGTATGTATATCCTACAATCATAGCTCTTTGAGGCTTTATTTGTGGAGTGCGTGGCCTATTCTATGGCTCACAATCTATATAGATTTCTACCAGAAAACCCACTGTATTCTATGAGAAAACAGATCTTAGAGGAATTTGATCAAACTGTTCACACGTTATGTCTATCATCCCATATTTAGCATAAATGTTTACTAGAGTATTTTAAACTATAATATCCGACACAAATCTTCCTTCCATGACACTGAAGTATGTTTATATGATTTTCTAAAGCTCGCGTTCTAGTATGGATGGGGTGAATGCTGGGGAATGCCAAGTTCTACTTTACACCTGCCTATTGCATTTTTAAAGGTTTTTAAAATAAGTTCAACAAACCTATTTTGGATATCTTTCTGTGTGAATCCCATGATCATGGCATTTTCATGCGCAAACACACATCTTGTCTCTAATCAATCGTGGCCCTTCCATTATTTCAATTCTTTTGGCTGGTATTTTGTTTGGTAATTCTGAGGTGAAGCCTTTTGTGATAGGTTGCCTGTGAGACTCCAATATCAATTCAATGTTCGAAATGATCAAGACATAATTGTTCCTCATGCCAACACAAATTTTAAAGACCGCTATCGGTAGTTATGCAGACTTAAATATGCTAACCTACAATTAAAAGACAACGATAGCTATAAGTATATATGAAAAGAAAAAACAATATTAAACCTTTTAATCAAGAACAGTAACTCCAATGACAATATTAAATCAATGCGTAAGCTCCAGAATTAAGTATATTGATGGCTGAGATTGTAATATCATTTTGAAACCGATCTTTCTTCCCCTCAACACTTTAGATTGTTGGTGATAGATGATCACAAGATCGTTGCTCTTAAACAAACATTATTAAAGGAAATAGTTAAAATCGGCTATTAGAAAGCAATTTTTAATATCCAATGGAAAACCATGAATATCACCATGAATAAGACTTGTAAACTGAATACCTTTGCGGACTAAAGATTAAAACATAAACCATAACAATAACCTATTCAACGGTTGGGTTAAGCAATGACAGTTATGCAATAACTCCTGCACAAGGAATAGAAACTTCTGCAATCATCCATGATTCAACATCTACAATATATGCTTGTTTTCACAACACCACATGCTTTTCCTTTAAGCTCTTTCTCTAGTAGATGATCCAGAATCACATCTGTAGGTAAATATTTTGATTCGATCAGCTATTTTGTCGATAATCTATATATATAGCATGAGGAGCTTTTGGATTATGGGATCCTCCGAGAGTAGCACATATCTGACAATTATAATGAAAAGTTAAGGTAGGGTGTCGCCATTTAAGAGCAACATGATGGCATTCTTGAGAGCATTTATTTTACGGTCAATATCATATTTGCAATCCATTCAATTTTTTAGTCTAACGACATATTTTGTGATATTGTGACCGCTAGTATACAACCAAACTCATGAATCTGGCTACTTTCATTTTGTTCTTTTATTACTTCTGTCCCATGCTGAAATTTCTTTAGCATTTTCTATCTTACTAATTATTTGCAGTATCTATCAAGTTTGTGCACTAATTCTTTTACTTTTCTGTGCTCTCCATCTGGTGCTCATGGTGTATTCCTTTTAGCCTAGAGACATTTCCAGAGGTTTATGCTGCTACCATACCTGACTTGGAGCAATTGGTTGCTTTAGATGATATATGCCTTGAAGTAGGCTTAGACTCAGAGCTTCGAAGTGGGATAGGCACTGGAGGCAGTGGGGCAGCTGGGGTAATGCAGCTTGTATGCAACCTTATTTCCACTATGCACAATGCAAATGGCTCCAATACTGTGTAGCAACTGACTGGATAGCTTGTTCACCTGTATTCCTAAGATGAAAATAGCTTGAACTATTAGGATGAAAGACATAAGCACTAGAAGCCTAGATTCTTTTCTCACTAGTGTTTCCATTACTTCCATTGTACCAGTAAAATGACTGTTGCATATGACTAATATATCATTTTAGTCCAACAAAAGTCTCAGAGCACTTAAATTAATGAAATTCCTGGGTACTACACTCAAGTTAATCATCATGGGACCTTAAAAAATTTTGAAAAAATTGATTGGAAATTTCCAGTTCCAACAGATGGCAACACTTAGTGAAAAATGACTAAGTGTTAGAACAACTCCCCATTACTATGTACACTTGTGATTTCCAATGCTCCCCCTTAGATGGATTCCTCATTTTTCACTGGTTTCCACTCCCCCTTTGACATCAATGGCAAAGGTTGAGATCCATATATCAAAATTCATGCAAAAATTCTATGTACATGGGCATATATATACAAACAATTATTATGTCTTGTCTACATGAACTTAAGCACATCACCAAAAATGTTTTTCAACAATGCCAATTCACTGTCCCAACTTTTCTTCATATTATCCAAAATTAAAATATGACCATTGAATAGAAATGCCTGTGACTCTTCCTTTTGTAGATTAGTGGGATTACTTGTCAGAGCAACAGCTTGAGCTTCTGTCAATGCATTGGACATTGTTTCTAACTTAGAAGAAATCAATCCCCGGAGTTCATCCAATTTACCCAAAATTTTAAACTTTTCCTTCTCCAAATTGCTCAATTCGTCAAGAAAACTTGCTACTTAACATTTTTTAGTTATTACATAGTCAGTTAAGGGACTATAGGACTTAGAGATGTTAGACAATTTAAGCTCTAGGTCCTTGATCTTTTTCTCAATATCTTCAACAACTTTAGACTGAGATAAACAAAATTTGTACACATCTTCTCCTTCAGTGAGGGCATTTTGAATACTCTTTACACTAGTATCCAACATAATTCTATCATTGTCAATAATTCTTTTCAATTCACTAAATCTTTTATCATTAAATTCATTCTGGACTTTAGCTTCTATTGACTTCTCAAAAGACTCAAAGTGAGTACTTATAGAATTTATCAGACTCTTCAACTGATCGGAAGGGGATGCTGATGAATCCTTCTAAAATGAAGGCGTGATTTTCTCTAAAATACCTGATGCAAGACCAAGCAACTCACTGTCTTCTATATGGAACTTCAAGATTTCCTCTCTAGCCTTAGCTTGTGCAAAAGAGGCCAACTTCATCTTCTGTACTGGTGACAGAGCATCAAAATTGATTGGACCTTGTATTATGTCCAGATCTTCTGCAACTTGCTTATCTTTCTCCAAAATTTCTTTCATTACTTTTGCAGTGTCTCTTGCCCAATATGATGTGTCAGTTTTATGCTCATTAGGACCTGCATCTTCTCCCTTTCCAGAGTTAGCCACATTGTCTTGCTCATCATTTTCATTCTTTTTCTCTGCTTCTTCTCTCTTTGCATCATCAACAATGTCTTCTGCATTCTTTTCCGGAGGATTTTGTGTATCCTCAGCAGTAGCATCATCATCATTTTTATCAAATTCCTCAACATACAGAATGGAGGAATCAATTCCATCATCAGTTTCTTCTTCTTGATCTTCCTTGTCCTTAATCACTTCTACTTTCTGCTCTTTATTCTTTTTAGTAGGAGCATTTATATTCATTTCTGCATTTTCTTCACTAGATTGGTTTGGAGGAATTTGAGTATCCTCTGCACCATCAACATTATCTTCCTTCACCATCTCTTCATCTTCTTTATTCAATATTTCCTCTTCCAAAGCAGAGAAATCATTTGCCTTAGCTTGTTGTTCATCTTCCTTTAACTCTTCATCATTTGGAATGGATGTATCATCAACAGGTTCTTCAGTGACAACATAGAACTTATTCTTGTCTAGGGCTTTCCTCATAATTTGTTCTATTTCTTTGACAACTTCATCAATGTCTCCAATCATTAACTTATTCATCATTTTCGTGCTTCTAAATTCATCTTTAACTTCTTTAAGAATTTGATCTACTTCCTTCCTAGAGATTACCGGACATAGACTAGACAACACATGTTCTCTTAGCTCCAAGTCCTTTGCTTTAGCAACTTCTTTTCTCATCTCCAGAATGTCTCTTAGATTCTTCACGATTTCTGATAGAATTTCCACAAGTGCTTTGTGGAATGTATTCAAGTATTTAACAGTAGCATCCTCTAAACTTTTCTTGTTGACATTATTAAAGTTGTCATAATATTTTTTTATGGGCTTCGAATTCCCATGAATAGTTACTACATTCACAATATCTTCAACTGACCGGGTGGATTTTTCAACATGGGTCTTAGTATTTTGTCTTTTGCTCACCCTTATGCTTCTAGAAGGCTTGTTTTTGGCAACCTTTGATGCTTCTTCTTTCTTTGATTTTGTTCTTCTGGAGGGCTTCTCCTTAGACAATTTAGCAACCTTAGTGCTTGAGGCCTTCAACTCTTTAACCTCACCATCTGACTTAGTCTCTTCTTCATCTTCCTTCTCCACACTGACATATTACCTTTTGGCCATTACTTTTGTCCTTTTTCCTTCCTTACCGGTAGATTTTTCTTTGTATTTCTCTGCAATAGGAGAAGGTGATGCTTTGGAGGTTAAACCTATACTCCTGGTAGTCGTTGGCTTAGAAGAGGATTCTATTAGAACACTTCCCTATTCCCTGTCCTGCTTCTCCTTCTTAGCTTTCTCTATCCTTTCCCTGTTTTGTCTCATAGCTTCTTTTGTTATGCCAATGCTTTCTCCATAAATTTCAACTTGCCTTTGGATCTTTCTCTTAGATTCAAGTTTCCAGAGCTCAACATACAGTTTCACACTAAGTTCACTATATGTACCGAATCTTTCAATTGAGGTATCTTTTGGTTTGCTCAGAAGGTGTTGAGCATACATTTCCAGTATTTATCCATCAACTTCATATGCCATGGACATGATCCATATAGTCCTTGGTTCAACTACTTCCATCAAGTATTGATCTGTTTCCACCATGAAACAAATTGTATCCTTGTACTTTTCTACCATAGATGCAGGGATTCTTTCCCTTGATTGCATCATGTTCTGAAAATTCTTGAAATATCTCCAAAGAGTAGTCCTTTAGGCATTGGAGTCACCAATATTGTGCAAGTGCTCTCTTATTTGTATGGCAATAGGCTTTTCTTCCTAGGAAACTCATTCATGAAATAGAAGAACAAACACAATACCAACGTACCATACTTGAATGTATTCTTCATGTCCTTGATCTTGTTCAGATTCTCCATTAACTGGTTTTGCAGCAGATCACATAGGTCATAGTCAACATTTTCTCTTAACATCTGATAGCCAGCATAAATGGCTATACCAGATACAGAGTTTTCCTTGCTAGAGTGGTATATCTTATACCCAATCACCATAGATGCAAATTTGACATCCGAATCAGTTATATCATTTATTGTCATTGCCCTCTTATCAAATTTTGATCTAGTAGCTTCAGTTCCAGTCTGATTCTTCACTAATTTTAGCATCGACAGTCCACCGGATGAGTTCAATCCTATTACGGTCTTGATGGCATCCTTGGTGATCTTAAAGGGTTTCATCAACCACATGAATTTGACATGCATCTGACTCAGTACATACCAGACCTACTCATCTTCATCGAAGGACGGGAACCCAATGACCTGAATGAAATGTTTGTCTTGCAACACCTTATATTCAGGTTTAAGACCATGAATCTCACCCCTCAGGTGATTCTTGAACAAATCTACTAACTTTGAATCCCCAAACTCATCTATGCTAGCATGAATGTAAGCCCTAATATCTTCAACATGCAACACACCATGCAGAACACTTGAAAAGGCACCTAATGGATCGACCTCTACAGATTTGTGTGGATGATTTTTGAATTTAGGTTGGGGCCTTTCGGTGATGTCAACAACCAATGGAGTAGCCATATCCAGAGATTGTAAATTCAGAGAGTTTCACAGAGAATACCTTGTTTCGTCGGTTAGGGTTAGCTGTCGAATTCACTTTTCGCACTTCAAATCTTTGAAATCTTAGCTAAGGCACTCTTCTCCTTGTCCTCTTTGAATGCAAAGTGATTCAAATGTTGAGTAAATGACCTTTTATGCTCTGCAAAACCTAATTCGCCATTGTAATAAATGCTTTGTCCTAATTCATCTAGTTACAATGTTTCTACATACAGTCAATCTTCAATTTCTCTGCAATCAATCACATTAGCTTCTTTTCTTCCAGAATTTGCTTCAACATATCTGTAATAAGCTTCTTTATCTTCATTCATCTTGCTAGATTCAGGCACCCACTTATTGGCAGGGGAAATTAGATTTTGAATGTAGCTCCCCCTGAGCCAGAGATCTTGTTTCAATTCCCAGAGGAATTATCAGCATCAGATTCTAGTGCGGACCCATCACCATCATTCGTTTCACTTTTCTTCACCCATGTTTTGTTCATTTCATTCTGGATCTTGTTCACATCTACTTTACCCTTGCCTTTATCTTGTCTCTGCATGTTTTGGTTTTTGTTTACCGGACCTTTTTTATCATCATTCCTGCTTCTGCAGAATCTTGCAATATGATTGGATTGTTGATAACTGAGAGGGGGGGTGAATCAGTTATCCTAATTATTTCTTCTTTTGAACTTTCTTATTAATCAATGCAACATTGAAGTAAACAAACAAACATTAATATGAAATGAGAAACACATGACACAGTATTTTTGACATGGAAACCCTATTAAGGGAGAAAACCACAGGGTGATTAACCCAAAGATTATTCTCTGTTAGAAGAATAAGGAATTACAAAATGGCACTTGCCAATTAGGGCTCACTATCCGAGCACACTGCTCACAAAGAGGCACACTGCCTACAAGGAGACACACTGTCTACAAAAGAATGTTATATAATACTTGAACTGATTGGGAGCATCCACATATGTTGGAGGTCAGTTCCGGTTAGGCTCAGTACACTGATCTGTTGCACTTCATCTTTCGTCTTCTCTTTATTTTGCTTTCCTTTCACATACCAGATTTCTCTCTGGCTATTTCTGCTCTACTCTGCACTTATTCACACAACAACAACATACAACCTCACTTTTCACAACTAAATCCATCGTGCATATATATCTGCAAAAGTAATTTCATCACCTTTCTAGTCGGCATCCGGAACAGTCTATTTTCTCACAACCTCTATTTTGTCGGCTGAATCCTTGCTCATCAAGTAATGCGGATCAAGCATATACTTGTAGATATCATTAATCATGTCGGCCAAACATAATCCATGTCTTCATAACCTTTACCACTGTCAGAAACACATCCGGAAAGCAATTTGATGTTCTATCAGTCAGTTCTTCCTCTGTTCACACTGTTACTCAGGAATCCGGTATTCAATTGTTCATATCTTTTTCCTTGTCCATCACCGGAGGCTAAATCCTTGCAATCAATTACTCAAGGTAGTCCTCTTGACTTGCCCAAATCCGCACTGCATCAAGATACTTCTTCTGAGAGATTCGGACCAAACTGTCAGACCTTGCCACATGCTCTGTTCTTGTTCCCCGGACCACAACAATCTTCATTTTGACTTCCGGAGGAGCCACACCATGACTTACGGATATGTGGGATGACCTTTGTTGCCATCAATGACAACAACCATGAATCCATATAGTGTCTCTTGCCAACAATCTCCCCCTTTGGCATTGATGGCAACACTTAGTGAAAAATGATTAAGTGTTTACACTATGCTCCCCCTTGGCTGATGCTCTATCTTTATATACAATTTCTGGAACTCCCCCTTAGTTGAATTCCTCAGTTTTCACTGCTCCTCACTCCCCCTTTGACTTCAATGGCAAAGGGTAGGGTCCACACACCAAAATTTTCAAAAATTTTACTATACTTAGCTGCATATTACATACTCACATAAACTGAAGAATGTCTGCAAAGGATGTCTTCAATTGGACAAGTTCTGTAGCCCAACTTTGTTTCATTCTGTCCAAAATTGAAATGTGGCCACTCAACAAAAATGCAAAAGCTTCTACCCTCTTGAGATCTATCGGATCATTGGTTTGGGCAGTAGTTTGAGCATCACTTATGGCCTCATGCATAGTTTCTAACTTAGGGATAATAATCCTTCTAAGTTCTCCCATCCGGTTAATTATATTCTTCCTTTCCTTCTCAAAGTTCTTTATTGCATTTGTGATAGCAATAGTTTGACATTCTTGAGTTACTATGGAGGAAGAGAGAGGATCAAAACTTTGAGACAAGCTCAGTAGTTTGTCTTGTTCCTCTTTTATTTTCTTCTCAATTTCTATTGTTGCTTTTGACCAGGAGATACAAAATTTGTAAATGTCACCGCCATCCTTAAGAGCATTTTCTAAGCTCTTTATTCCAATACTCATATTTCTCCTATCATTAGAGATTAATCCTAGTACTTCTGAAAATCTTTTATCCAAAAATTCCTTCCAGACCTTTTCTTCAGCTGATTTTTCTAGAGAATCAAAGTGTGTATCAACACTGTTGACTAAGGTTTTGAGATTACTGGAAGAGGAGGCTGTCGGATCTATCTGGACCGATGGCATAATCTTTTCAAGCACTCTAGAAGTAGCCTCTATCAACTCACAGTCTTCCATATGAGACTTTAGGAGTTTTTCATTTGCCTTAGCATTAGCAAATGAAGCTATCTTCATTGTCTGCACCAGAGAGAGGGAATCAAAGTTGAATGGGCCTTGTAGCAGCTCCGGTTCATCAATCTCTATTACTTCTTTGCTCAAAAATCTTTGGACAGTTTGTGCAGTGTCTCTTTCCAGAGACATATGTTTCTTCTCTTCTGCAGTCTTGGAGCTGTCCATTGGAATTTTCTCTTTCTCCACATTCTTACCACTATCAGTTGTGGTTTTCTCTGTTGGAGTCTTCTCTTTCTCTGCACCCTTGGTACTGTCAGCTTCTTTTTCTTTTACCGCTGCTTCTTCCTCCAGTAGTTCCTCTTCTTCTTTGGATCTGGAGACTGTAGGGGAAACCAGAGGAGAAATGTTGGTTTGTTCAGGGCCCATCTCTTCTGTTGCTTTCTCAGAAGTTTCTTCTGCAGCACTTGTGGATGAAGGATCAGTACCCAAGTCCTCTACAACAGGAAGATTAAACCTTTTGAAGGCTTTCTGGAGGATCTCTTCTGTCTCTAAGGCAACCTTGTCAGTCTCACCAAGCATGAGTTGATTCATCCTTGCTTTACTCCTGAACTCATCTTTGCAGTCTTTGAATATTATGTTCATTGTCTTGGGATCAATTTGAGGATATAGCTGAATAGCTATCTACTCCCGGATCTCAAGATCTTTTGCCTGGGCATTGTTCTTTCTTATTTCTAATTCCTTTTCTAGGCTTTTAGGAATTAGAGATATAATCTCAATGAAAGCCTTATTGTATATGTTCAGATACTTGATTGTGGCTTCCTGCAGAATCTTTTGGTCAGCCTCATTGTAGTCATCATAGAATTCAGTCATTGGTTGAAGGTTTCCATCCACCGTGACTGACTTGATTACACTTTCTAGAGATAGGGTGGGCTTTTCAACAAATACCTCTGCCATTTCTTCCTTGTCTTGGCCTGTGGAGGGTTTACCGGATCCTTTCTTCTTTTGCTTCTTTATTTCTTTTACTCCCTCATCTGATTCCGTTTCCTCTTCATCTTTCTGACTTGTATAAGCCCTTGTGGATTTTATTTTAGACCTTTTCTCTCCTTTACTGGATGTCTGACCTTCCAGTTTAGATATTTTTGAGCTTTTGGTTTTGACAGGTGTAGATCCTTTTGATGATTTGGTCCGGGTTGAGGTTTCCACCGGAGCACTTTTCTTGCTTTTCTTTTCTGCCTCTTTCTTTTCTTCCTCAGCCTTTCTCCTCTTTTCCTGGTTGGCATCAAGTGCCTCCTTTGGGATGCATAGGCCTTGGGCAATATATTCAACTTCTTTTCTTACTTTCCTTTTTATCTCAGGTTCTCTGAGTTCCACATGGATCTTCACACTCAGCTCCTCAAAGGTTCCAAACCTTTCTGCTTTTGGATCTTTAGGTTGACTAAGCATGTGTCGAACATGCAGTTCTACAATCTGTTCATCAACCTCATACCCCATGGGCATGATCTATACTGTCCTTGGCTCAACTGCCTCCATTAAGCACTGATCAGTATCAACCATAAAGCAGACTGAGTCTTTGTATTTTTCAACAAGAGATTGGGGAATTCTTTCTCTTGCTTGCATCATACTCTGGAAGTTTTTGAAGTATCCCCATAGATCTGTATTTCTTGCTTTGGCATCCCCAAGTCCATGTAAGTAATCTCTGATCTGGACTGCTACAGGTTTGTCATTCTGCCATACCCATCCACTTGATCCGGGCAGCTCATTCATGAAATAGAAAAATAAACATAATATAATAGTACCATACTTAAAAGAATTCTTTTTGTCCTTTTTGATCTTCTGTATATTTTCCATTAATTGGCTTAAAAGAAGTTCACAGAGATCATAATCTACATTCTTCCTTAGCATCTCATAGGTAGTGTATACTGCAGTTTCGGATACAGAATTCTCCCTACTAGAGTGATAAATCTTGTATCCTATTACCATAGATGCATACTTGATATCCGGATCAGAAATATCTTCAATGGTCATTGCCCTCTTATCAAATTTTGATCCGGTGGCCTCAGTCACAATATTATTTTTGACAGATTTGAGGATAGGTATCCCTCCGGAAGAGTATAGACCAGTCACTGCCCTAATTGCCTCTTTTGTGATCTTGTAGGGTCTATCTAGCCATAGGAAGTTGTCATGCATCCTACTCAATACATACCGGACCCATTCATCTTCTTCAAAGCAAGGGAAATGAATGATTGATCAAACTGTTTCTTCTAGATACCCTTATACTCTGGTTTAAGCTCAAAAGCATTGTCTATCAGTTGTTTGTGATAGAAGTCTCTCAATTTGAATTCCCCGAATTCCTCAATACTTGCATGTATGTAAACCCTAATGTCTTCTGTGTGTAAAATGCCATGAGGAACACTAGAGAATGCTCCTAAGGGATCTACCTCCAATGACTTGTATGGGTGTTTCTTAAATTCAGATCAGGGCCTATTTGAGATCTTTACTATATTCAGAGTAGCCATTTCTCAAAAGATTTGTAGTAAGATATCAAAAATAGTAAATACCTTATGCGCCTTCGGTTACACGGAGTGGTTGGATTGATTTCTGTATGTAATGACTTCGGCAGGAGATCTTTGGTGAACTTGATGAATCTTGTTTGCAGAGCTCCACTTTTCGCTTCTTCTTGAGTACAGAATGAGCAAGTGATTTATGAGAAATCCTTTATATTGCTTCGCAAACCCTAATATCTAATGGCAATAAATGCTTGACCTACATTATTCCAGTTTGCCTTATTCGGATAACTTGAAGAACTGGATCAGTCCTGATCTATGAACATCATGCGGATCTTCCAACCATGAACAACTCAAGATGATACATTACAAGGACATCCCAAACACTCTGTCCAATCCATAGAATAAGACAATGCACTTCTGGATCTCTCTGGACCTTTTTGTATCTTCTGTCATTCCAGAGCATCTCCCGGAATAGGTCTTACTTGATAGATCACAACTTCTTGACATCTTCATGCGGACCTCTGAAATCTTATCTGGATCATCACAAGACTTATATCTACAGACCCTTTAGTCTGCATCTTGTGCCACATCCGGCACCACTTGATTGGCTAGGGGAACAGGATTTTCTTTAAGTCTCCCCCTGAGCCAGAGCTCACCTTTAATTTTTGGAAGGAATATCAGCACCAGAGTCTGGTGCGGATCCAACCTCTACATTCTCTAAACTTTTCTTCACCCAAATCTTGTTCATCTGATTCCTAACTTCATCCGCATTCATCTTTTGTTTACCCTTGTCTTGATTCTGATTATACACCGGACCTCTTTTGTCTTGATTCTTGCTTCTGCAGACTTTTGCATTATGACTGGACCTATTACAGATTTGGCAAATAATATTTCTTTGCATATTTGACTGATAACCTCTTGATCTACATTGATTAGCCATATGACCTACCCTATTGCATGCAAAGCATCTACCATTGAATGATTTGTTTATTTGCATATTTCTGCATTCATGAGACTTGTGTCCATACCTTTTGCAGTTAAAGCACTGTCCAGAGAAGGATGAATTAGTCTGATTCATTCTCTTTCTGCACTGATTAGCTTTGTGACCAAAGTGATTGCAGCTGTGGCAGTATCCATTGAAGGATGGATATCTTTGAGCATTGGGCTGTCTTACCAGAGGTCTTCTAGGCCTATTCCTTGGATTTTCTGATCCAAAATTCTTTTGACCGGATCCGGAGCTTTCTCCTTTCTCATATCCCAAACCATACTTGTCATCTGCCCTCTTTTGACTTCCAAGAAGAACTTCAAGTTGAGCAGAACTTATCTTGAATTTCTCTTTATATTCATTTGCTGTTTGAAGATCTCTTTTGAGAGAGACAATTTGATCCTCAAGTTTTTCTTCATTATCTTTGGCATCTTCAAGATGAAATTCAAGATGTCTAATAATCCTGTCCATCTGGAGGCAATCTTCTGATTTCTCTTTAATAGACTGTCTTAGATTGTCTTCAGCTTTTCTTTTCTCTTCAATATCTTGAGTAAACTTTATAACTCCTGATTCCATTTCATGTCTTATCATAATGACTTCTTTTGATAACTTTTCACATAACTTAGTTTTCTCAGTCAATTCTTCATTTGTATTACTTTCTTCACTTTGTCTTGCCAATTGTTGGAGCAGCTCTTTTCTCTTTTTCATAGAGAGACTTAATTTGTCCTTTAGTTCTCTCATGAATTCATCAGCCTGTTTGAGTCTTTCCTTTAATTCATTGACTTTAGAGTTTGACTGTTCAAGATCCTCAAGGGCAGTCTTGAGTTGCTCCCTTAAACCATATGCATCCATTTGAACTCCCAGATCTTCCTCAAGCTGTTAGGCTCTATTAGGAGGAAATTAGCTTTGATACCCAATGTTGATAACTGAGAGGGGGGGTGAATCAGTTATCCTAATTATTTCTTCTTTTAAACTTTCTTATTAATCAATGCAGCATTGAAGTAAACAAACAAACATTACTATGAAATGAGAAACACATGACATAGTATTTTTGACGTGGAAACCCTATTAAGGGAGAAAACCACGGGGTGATTAACCCAAAGATTATTCTCTGTTAGAAGAATAAGGAATTACAAAATGGCACATGCCAATTAGGGCTCACTGCCTGAGCACACTGCTCACAAAGAGGCACACTGCCTACAAGGAGACACACTATCTACAAAAGAATGTTATATAATACTTGAACTGATTGGGAGCATCCACATATGCTGGAGGTCAGTTCCGGTTAGGCTCAGTACACTGATCTGCTGCACTTCATCTTTCCTCTTCTCTTTATTCTGCTTTCCTTTCACATACCAGATTTCTCTCTAGCTGTTTCTGCTCTACTCTACACTTATTCGCACAACAACAACATACAACCTCACTTTTCACAACTAAATCCATCGTGCATATATATCTGCACAAGTAATTTCATCACCTTTCTAGTCGGCATCCAGAACAGTCTATTATCTCACAACCTCTGTTATGTCGGCTGAATCCTTGCTCATCAAGTAATGCAGATCAAGCATATACTTGTAGATATCATTAATCATGTCGGCCAAACATAATCCATGTCTTCATAACCTTTACCACTGTCAGAAACACATCCGAAAAGCAATCTGATGTTCTGTCAGTCAGTTCTTCCTCTGTTCACACTGTTACTCAAGAATCCGGTATTCAACTGTTCATATCTTTTTCCTTGTCCATCACCAGAGGCTAAATCCTTGGAATCTATTACTCAAGGTAGTCCTCTTGACTTCCCCAAATCTGCACTACATCAAGATACTTCTTCTGAGATATTTAGACCAAACTGTCGGACCTTGCAACATGATCTGTTCTTGTTCCCTGGACCACAACAATCTTCATTCTGACTTCCGGTG
This sequence comes from Cunninghamia lanceolata, assembly GCA_027924645.1. Taxonomy (NCBI): domain Eukaryota; kingdom Viridiplantae; phylum Streptophyta; class Pinopsida; order Cupressales; family Cupressaceae; genus Cunninghamia; species Cunninghamia lanceolata. Next base: position 5,806,889 of record BSBN01000437.1, read on the forward strand.
GAGCCACACCATGACTTGCGGATATGTGGGATGACCTTTGTTGCCATCAGTGACAACAACCATGAATCCATATAGTGTCTCTTGCCAACATGGATATGTTGCAATTAAAGCACACGACATTTCTTTGCTCATTTGCTTTATTTCCTCTTGATCTACACTGATTAGCCATGTGTCCAAATCTATTGCATGCAAAATAGTTGCCATTGAAAGAATTGACATTTCTTTTGTTGTTAGAGTAGTTCATCATCATACTTCTGCACTCGTTAGATTTATGACCATACCTTTTATAGTTAAAGCATTTATCGAAGAAAGATGGACCACTTTGATTCACTCTACTTCTGTACTGAGTAGATCTATGACCAAATTTATTGCAATTGAAACAATTTCCATTGAAATATGGATACCTCTGAGCATTAGTTTGTCTTACTGGAGGCCTTCTAGGATTCCTTCGTGGATTTCTTCCTTCAGGATTTCTTTGACTAGATCCAGAGCTTTCACCTTTCTCATATCCCAGACCATGCTTATCATCTTCCTTCTTCTGACTATCAAGTAGCACCTCAAGTTTAGCTGAGCTTATCTTGAACTTCTCTTTGTATTCATTTACAGCTTCTAGGTCATGTTTGAGAATAACAATTTGCCTTTCAAGTTGTTCCTCATTATACCTGGTTTCTTGTAGATCAGATTCTAGATGGCCAATTATTTTGTCCTATTTAGGGGAAAATTAGATTTGTTAATGTTTAGCTTTTTGATGTTTAAATCCACCTCTCCAATATACATTCAAGGATCTAGGGACAAGTGGCGAGAACTATCATACCCTAGGTCACTTGCAGATGTAGGGAAACTTGGATTAGGGAATTTAATTATTAATTTTCCTTCTCTTATGCCTAATTAACCATTAAAACCTTAATTATGCAAATACGACAACAAATTGATGAATGAAGGAAAAAGCTCTTGCAGACAGGAGTAAAATACCAAATTACAAAATACCTATTTTCAAGGTTCTGAAGTGGAATAGCTGGGGACACTGGAGTAGGTGCCCAAGTCCAAGGTACTAGTTTCTTCATAGAATCTAGACCTCCTTCTGATACTGATCAGCCCTGTAACTTCTATTTCCTGAACCTTAGATGCGGAGGACACTAAAGTGAGTGCCCAAGTCCTAGAAGGGCTCCTTTGTCCTTTTCTTTAGATCCCGAATCCTTGATGCCTGCCAATCCTTCCTACAACTCTACTTTTCCCAAATGAGACCCCTGTAACCTACAATCACAAGACTTGGTTTAAGGGTTGTGGTGTTTAGAGGCTTGCCTTAGTCAATCCCCAGAGGACACTTAAGTCTCTGAACACTGTTGTCAGATAAAGAGTGCATGCCCTTGTGAGGCAGAGGTAAAAACCAAAGGAATCAATGATGAAAACACAATATTATGTCACCTTGTAGTGAAGTGTCATGCCAACTTTTACCATGTAGTCATGACACAACAAACCACATGTCATGTCCACATTTGCCATGTGGTCATGACATGAATAGCCAAAAAAACTTTCCACATGTCCCTAAAATCTTGTCGCACAAAGGTGGGGAAGGCAAACAAGGTGCAGGATACGATATCCATGACACCTTGTCAGGTGAACCAAGACCATGCACAAAGATTAGATTCCTCTGAAGTGACACCTAACATTTATTTGATGATATAGAGAAAACATTTGATAGGGTTGTCAAGTAATGACTACACTCCATGACAAAAAGGAATTCCTAGTTATCAACACTCCCATGGCATCAAATGTTTTAGTTGATCTCCTCCCTATGGTTACATTTTTATTTTTATAGGTATTGTAGTCTGAAAGAATGTTATTTCGAACAAATCCTCTTCACAAAATAAGGGAAACACTAGTTTGAGGTGAAAGATTATCACATATGAATCTTACAAAATCAACTAGCCCACACATAACCATCTTGTATATCTGGTATTTCTAATTTTTAGGATATATACCTAGATTTCTTAAGGAGAACTCAAAATCCATTTTAGAATGAACAATCTATTCAATTAGGAAGGACAACAAAATAATTAAATTTCACAAAGAATCATCAATATTATAAGAACCTTTTGTACTAAAACAAGAGAGACACTATGTCATATTAGCATGGTAAGAGGGGTAAGTATCCATTCGTTATGCACCCTCCAAAGTAGAAGTTAAAATGATTAAATAAATAAATAACTAAGGTTATCTCAAAAAGAGAAAAATAACAACTCTATCAACTCAAGTAATACTCAAGAAATTTGACACTAGGGCATATACAAGTGGGAAGATAACTCTAGGAGTGAAACTTAACTCTATCCATCTAATTATCCATATTATGAGGAATTAGAATCAGTAAATAGAAAAAGTAAAATTTATTACTTTCATCTTTACAAAGCATAGGAATCAAATATTACCCCTACACTAAGATTCATTAATTATAACACTAGACACATTCAACGATAAAACTTTTATCAATACCCAATTCCACTTAGGTGCTAAACACATTCAAAGAGAACATCAATTCTTAGCATAACAACTAATGGCTCTCAATATTCTCAAAAACCCCTGCTCAATTCTATTTAATGAGATAAGAAAGGAAGTAAATTAACAACATATAGAACTATTTTATCCCTTTTATAATCGTATGCCCATCTTCTTAGATTATACACCAAAAATCCTAAGATTAAGATCCAACTATAAGCTTGCATCAATAGTTTATATCCTTTTGGCAAGGTAGCAGAAGATTTTATAAAACGAATCAATAAGGAGATACAAACATATAAACAACTACTACTTGAAATGAAATTACTTGATATAGAGATAATTAGAAAAAAAAGAAAGAAAAAGAGAACCCATAAAACCTTATGCTATTCATCACACAATTAAGAAGCAAACCACTTCCAACAAGCTCAACCTCAAACTTCCTTGTACCGCTACAAGAGTTTAACTTATAAGCTTGTATAGTATCATTCATTAATGTACTCGTGTTTCCTAACTTAGTATGCAACACAATATAAAATAAAATTTAGAAAGATATGTGTTAACCAACAAAGTATGTTATGAAATACTATATATATGTCCTCACTATCTTCTATTCCTCACCCATCAGCTCATGCAAAGATAGGTTGTAGTTGGCCTTACACACTTTTCATGTAGGAGACAGATCACATTGATCGACATAGTAGATCTATGAAAAATGTTTGGATAATTTGGCTTTGAAGATGAAGGTATTAGGGCATTCTCTAGATTCAAAACTTTTAATTAATGTTGTCAAGGAAGAAAAATAAGAATTATTCCACTACACTGGAGTCTCCCCTTCTTGCGTCAAATTGGGGGTATGGACATCCATCATAACATGAAGGATAGAGAAATTTTGTCAAATGTTGTGTTTTTACTACTCTAGTAGACCCGTACGCAAAATGTGATAGCATGGAAGAAGGCACATGAACTGTTTGATAGAATGCCTCAAAGAGGCATCATGGGGTGCACAGAAATGCATGTGATCTATTTGACATAATGCCTCAAAAAGATGCCATTTCATGGAATGCTATCTCCAATATTGTTGTAAGAGAAAATATTCTGCTAGAAGTGAACCATTTCCCTCATTTAAATAGGAGCAATTTTCCTGTGAAGTTTATTGATGATGCTAAACAAAGCAATCTAAAAAAGAGGCTTGCACTACAATATTACGTATAGTAAAAGATTTCTAGTATTATTGAAGGGAAATCCATAAAAGCATGATGGAAGGAGAATTTTTGTTAGATGTTGGAGTTGCAAGTGCCCTAGGAGCCATGCATGCACAAGAATCACAAAATGCCTAAAAGAAATGCACTCTCCTAGAATGTTGTGATTATAGGATATGTTCAAAAATAGTTTATTGAAAAGTCTTAAAACTTTTAAGCAAACACAACTGGTGAGTGTAAAGACCAAATCCTCAACCTTTGTTAGCATCCTCCCTGTTTGACAGAATGCCTCAAAGGGAAGACATTTCATGGACTACAATGATTGCGGGAAATGTACAAAATGGATTTGTAAAAAATGGATTTAGAAACTTACAAGAAAATGAAAATGGCAGGTGTAAAGCCAAATTCCACAGCCGTTAACAACATCCTCCCTACGTGCCTATACCTCCTCTCATCTATCGCCCTTCCTCCCCTTCCTTCTTCCCTCCCTTCCCCTTCTGAATAGGATTAGGTTTTTTTTTTCAAGCATCCCCTCTACTATCCATGTGTATTCATCCACCCACTAACCACTTGTTTCCATGCCCATAGATACTGCCCCCCACCAATCTATGCATTCTCTATCTTATCTAAAGTGAAAGGCTCTAGGGAAGACACTATGATTTTTTTTTGACATCGAACCATATCACTTGAATATGTGTCCATCTTCGGGTAACAACCCCACTTAACTCCTTTAACTAAGCAATAACTTTTGACCTTTATTGTTATGCTTGGTAGAACTAGGAATGAATATTTGTTATCTATTACATTTGCTTCCATGTTGCATATTAGTTAACAAATTTAATGTAGCAAACAAAACCTAAAGAATTTGATTTTATAAAGTATCTAATTGGCTCATCAATGCTTGAGTAGAAATTGATCAACTAGATTAGTATTGGAAGAGTATAGAAATATTATTATAGGTGTCTTCTATGTTCTTGATTTGTTCACTTAGCTCCTTTTGACCAATGGCCCATCTTGCCCAAGTTTCACTTAGTTTGATATTATTATATTTTTTTGCATATTCCTTAATGATGTCTTCTTTTATTTTATCCTCCTTCTTTTCTTAATCCCCACCTTCTACCAATAGGCTCTAGAGTGCCCCTTTGAATTTATTTTTAGTATCTAAAGAGTTGTCTATTCTAATTTGTAGTTGTTATTGTTGAATCAACTTTAGGTGTTTTTTTTATTTTGAAATTGACAAATTACTTGCATAACTTAATTCTTTTCTTTGAACTACTTTTGTACCAAATCTATTCTTATTGTTGTCTCGATAGGTTATTACATTGTTTCTAACAATTTACATGTAATAACCGATGTTGCATCATTACCTACAATATATGTAGCAAATATGTGTATAGTGCATGCATTGATATAATGATTAATTTAAAACTTCACTATCAAATTTGATTGAAGAATGAAGTATGACATAAATAACCCTTTAAATTAATAACCAAAAATAGTTATAATTGGTGGCATAAGTAATTCTATTAGTATTTCTAATCTCATACACGTCGGTTAGATTCTTACAACCAATCATACTATAATTAAAATAGGCATTTATCAATACAAAGATAAGTAATGGTACAATATAATCATAGTGGTACTTAAAATAGTAGAAATATATTTTGAATCAATCTTTCCTTCAATTTTGTATTTAAGAAATTCAATCATCATGAAGGAATGAGTAAGGAAACAAACATTACATGTAACCTACTTAAATCACATTGTTAGAATTTCCTTTAATTTATCAATCTGTAAGAATAGGTAAATACCATCTTATTTGCAATAATTAGATGGTGAAGAATATTATTTTTAGGATTCTATTCCTACATAAAATGAAAAAAACCATATTAGATGGAAAAATCACTCTCTTGAATAAGTCATAATTACTACTAAATGAATTTTAATGTGTTGAAGTAAAAGAATATTATGTGCAATTTATTCAAGGTGGTGGAATTGTAGTATGCTAATTAATGTGGAGGTGTTCCACATGAATTGACCTAGTTGTATAAGTCAATTTAAATTATTACTTATATATTGCATAAGAATATTAACTATTTATCAAATTAGCACATTTTGTTATAAATTATGATTAACTCAATTATCCATATATTTTCAAGATTCATTTTGTAAATGTGTTTCTTTCTTTTATAAATGTACTTTTGTATATGCAAAAATGTATCCTCTATTATTAATTATTAGAATTGATTTGATGAGCATTCATAAAGAAATATTAGTAACTCATGTAAATACATCCACTTAGAGACAGAAAACCCTTCTAGAATCCATGTGTACACCCAATTTACAATATACAACTACACATAACAATCAGTTAGTACCCCATAATCAAATCACAATAGCTCTAATCATCAAATCACAACATAAATACAGTGTTAGAAACTCATCATCATATAAAACTAGAACTTATACCTCGATGTCACGTCAAATGGGCCAAAACTAGGGAAGCACTACATGAAGCTCTCATGGGAGGAAGATGCTCTTCATGCCATGAGGAAATTGATGCTCAAATCTATAAATATCAACACACAAAACACACAAGTCTACTCTTGCAACATATTAGAAAGCCTTGAATCACCTTGAGAACACAATAGCTTGCTAGTAATCATCTAGTTTACAAATGAATGCCTAAGCATGCTTAGATATGCAACTACAAGCACTCCCACCAAGATTTTAAAAATTAAAACTTACCGTGCCAACAAAAGAACCTAATAACAGTCATAAACTGGCACCCAGAAATTAGGGCTGCCCCAAAATAGGGTAGGACTAGGGTGCGCGCGCCCAAATCCTCCCCCCTATTTTGGGTAGGGTACAGCTCAAGGGGTTCACCTAGGTCCAATTTGCCATGGAACCTAGGTCTCATTCCATTAGGATGCCAAAAATATGAACTAAGATGTCCTAAATGCATACTAAAGACTCGGGGGCTAAACCTTATGAGGGAAAAGCCCCCACTTTAATGTATGTATAAACGCGAGGCCAATAAATGCATTAAAGTAAGGTCACAAACACAACAAACACATCAAGCACGGAGAAGACATGCAAATTACATAGAAGACAGTAACAGGCATGCAAAACATGGAGAAAATAGTTATAGTCATGTAGAACACGAAGAAGACAGTCAATGCATAGAAGTCACATTAATGCATGGATGACAGAAATGACATCTTTTCTTTTCTTTTTCTCATATATATGAAATGCAGATGCAAGTACTGGAAAGTAAACAAACCTCCCATAATACAAGATGCACTCATCGAGCAAGTCTTTAGATTGTATATAATGGGGAAACACACATGCAAGACATGCAAAACCTCCCAAAATACAGGATGCACTTATCGAGCAAGTCTTTAGACTGTATATGGGGCAATAAACACACCACACAAAACAAGCACGTTGAAACACACATGCTTGAAGACACAGAGAAAACATGGCAGAAAAGCGATGGAGTGTACCTATTTCTAGGTCCAACACCATCTCAAGCACATTAAAAGCACACACTGATGATTGGGCTTCACCACAACAATCACTAAAAACACTCTTAAGGGTTGAGTTAGTCACAAAATCGCTCCCTGCCTCCGCAGAGGACTTTTTAAAATAACAGATGATGCAATCTACTCTAAGAAATATACCATCCCCACCTCTGCAGAGGGCTTAGGATAAAAAGGATATACACGATATCCCACCTCTGCAGAGGGCTTACATGATTGATTGATTGCAAACAAACTCAGGATATATGATGCACTCATCAAGAAAGTCTTTAGACTGCACTTGAGGACAAGCACATAGCTAACATCTACAACAAACATCTTACCTTATATATGCCCCCACCTTACGGTGGTTGATATCAGTTATCGATATCAAGCATGTTAAGGTAGGAAGAAAACACACAAGGGAACACCAACTTTTGCAAAGCACATCCCCCCCGGAGGTGACATGTACTTTACGATCACCAAATGTTCCCACAAACACATCTTGCAAGAAACATGTTAGTGTCTACAACATCATGAGAAATAACAACATCAATGCATATGATTAACCACACAAAGATCCAAGGTTATACAATGAATTCAAAGTTCGAGGATAACCGTAGGGCTATATCATGAAGCTCTCCAAATCGAGTACCACCAAGGCTAGATTCAAAGACAAACAAAGGTGCATAGAGCAGCAATATTGTTAAGGTTTGTAAATGCGATAGAAACATCATAAAATTCACTACGCGGAAAGCACGAGTGCTTCCACTAGCCAAGCATCGGATAAAATATACAACCCCATCATCATATTAGGAACTAAGTTCATTTTTTGATTACTCTCGGAAGGGACACAAGGTCCGCACTAGTATAAATGTTTGTCGTCATCCACCTACTATATGGGAACACTAGAGGAAGGGAAACAATAAATAAGAGAGGAGAAACAAGTGTCTTAGGGAAAGTCACATAGGAGGGTGCCCCCAGGTCACCAACCATGACGCTATGTCCGTAAGACACAACACTCAACAATAAAATCAGAGAGAGAGAAATATAGAAGAATTATGATACAAATAGAAGAAGGTCATAACAGAGACGGTCTCCTAGTATCCCAAACCTTATGGGAGAATCTGAGGTCATCCCAAGAGACCTAAACAACATATAACACATCATGGGGGAAGCACATCATGAGAGAGATAAAGGGTTAGAGATACTTACCTGGTAGCACCATCGTTAAGAACATACACATTTAGGATATCTCTCATGTTGTTTTATTATTGAATTCACATTAAGTTTAGGATGACAAGAGGCTTTGGTGGGTTTCAAAGAGCGGTATCCTATATCGGTTATGTAGTTAATTACAACAACTTGTAAAGGTACTCTAATTCCTTGTTGATTTACACCGCAACCATTGCCTACATAGTCGCTATTTTTGTACAAGATTTGAAATCCACGACCATATAGAGAGTCCATTTCTTTAGAAGAAGGTGAAGCCTCATAGGTATCATAATTTGTAGTATAGGTAAGGGTATTGTCTTTATTTTCAACCAAGGAAACTTTGTTTTTCTGAGATGTTTCAAAAGATTGTTTAGACAAGATCATTGTGACTTTTGATGTGTTAGGTTTAATAAATTTGTATTCCCCATGTACTGTAAGGGTTAAAATCTAATGAACCCTAATCATCATCAACAAAAGCATTCAATGGTTGAGAGTCTTGCACAACATTAGTCATTGATGGATCACATCGTAAATTGTTAAGCTCATATGATTGTATACTGGTTTTTGCATTTCAATGTGTAAATAGTTATCTAGTTCAAGATCAGCATGAATAGTACATGTAGACACCCAAAATTGACCTAATCATCATTAGCATTCAAATATCGTATTAGCTATCATCTACATTTGTCTAACACACTTGAGCAATTTCCCTAACACTTATTTCTTCTATTTTCTCTAATCTATAATTAAATAATCTTTGATTATTTAATTATCTTCATTCTATCTATTTTAATTAAATATATCTTATTTATTTAATTAAAGTTCCCTTCACAAAACCCACTTCCTAATTAATTAAATAAATTTTATTTATTTAATTAATTTTTTCTTATCATTTATCTCAATGAGCCGACATGTGTGCCTCTTTCATTTAAAAAAGATATGTGGTACTACATCTTTTATTTAATATCTTTCACATGTAGTAATTTTTGTGTACATGGTCACACATAATCCTTATCTTCCCTCCACTTGTCATTTACACATTCATCTATGACTATCATTCAATCTTAGCCATTCACATAGCCACCAAATCTCCACCGTTGATTGATTTTGGTTGAGGTCTATTTAAACACCCTCTCATTCCATACTACATCTATCTAGCAGTCATATAGCATCTACATTATCATCTTGAGCATATTGATCATTTTAGCATCCATTTAGCTTATTATCATTATCATCCATCCATCATGGCAGCTTTTATCTTCATAATTGTTCATTGTTGAAGAAGCAATCCACATCATATACAAGGAATCATACAATCTAGGTGATATTGTTCTTGAATTGCATACTTTTGATTTCATTTGGATTAGATTCTTTGTGATGGTAGGGTTAGGTTTTCATGGCTATGCTTGATCTTATTAACCTGATTTTTACCTATCACATTCTGGCATGCCCGGTGGGACTCATGTCTTTGATTAACTTTGCTATTTGAAGTTTTTTTTATGAAGATCAGATTTTTTGAGCACATACAGCAAGTTTCAGTCACTTCTAAGCAAAAACCAGTCACTGTCTGATTATACGCATCGCTTTTCAGCCAAAATCTACCACTTTTAGCATTTCCAGGATTTCTTCTGAGTGAATAGTAGTTGCTTATTGTCTTTTTTGTATCGCTTACAAGCTAATAGTGGTTTCTTATGTTTTTATTTGCATCACTTTTAACCTAACAGTGATTAGTTTTAGTCGTCTAGATTGCCTTTTGCAAAATTAGGGTTTTTCTGTTTATATCTTATTTTTCACAGATCCAAGTCGCTTATGACCTACAATTAGTCACCTGTTGCTTTTTTGCATCACTTCTGAGTTTTATCATTTCACATCGGGTTTACTAGCATTTCTCCTGAACAACCACATTTCACTTGCGGCAGAATACAGATCGCTCTTGATCAATAGTTGATCACCTCTACATCTTATCGATTGTTCAAGAAAAGGAGGTTATCAAACTACCAGTATATTTGTTGTAGCTCTGATCGGTCTAAGACTTGTGATTTATCACTAATTTAGGAACATTTGGGTTTGGTGCTTAAAAAGAATCATTGCTTGCTCTGTGCTTGTTTTATCTTTCTTGATTGCTTGATTGTGCATGTTTGTAACCCAAATATAATAGAAAAAATATTCTCTCCAGTTGCCTATCAAATGGATCTTGGGCGTATGAGAACTTGTTATTATCTTTAAAGGGCCTACCTTCCTAGTGTGAGAAGGGGTATGACCCAAGTGGTAATGGGCTAAAGCCAAGTCCTTCCGAACTGCTATATAAGAAAAGTGTTTGTGTCGAAAGCCACAAACAATGGGTGTTGTTGTGTTATACCGATAGCCAACATCCCCCAAAACCCTCCAAGGCATAACCCTTGAAGTCTAGGAGACTCCATAATGGAGAGTAGCGATGCCGCACATATAGCCACCTGAATGGATGCCCTTACTAGCAACCTTATGTAGTAGCCAAAAACCTTCTATTTGTTGATGCAAAAGGTGGGACCTTTGAAGCCACCCCGATTCATGTGGTTCTTAGTAGAGATAGCAAAGACAATCCTAAGGTTCGGTGGGGGGACAAGCCTTGAGAAACCTAGATCTTGGTATGCATGAGAAGTGAGTGCTGTGGAGAGGAGCCGGTGCTACCAAGATCTTGAAGCTATCCTCTTTGAATAAGCACGGCCAGGGGACTCAACAAATACAGCCCTTTCCTAGCCTAGGTTGTACAAGTTTGTGATTGTTGTGCATGTGAGTGATTGAAATCATTGTTTTCTTATCAAAAACATAATTCAGACATATTTCCTGACAGACACAGATCACTTTTGAACCTTAAATGCCCGCATATAGTCATCCAGATCACCTTTAAACAACAATTAGCCACCTCTTGCTTAAACTGAATCACCTTTGAACAACAGTTGCTCACCTCTGGTCTAAACTAAGTCACTTTTAATCAGCAGTAAATCACCTTTGAACTGAAACTGCTCGCCTGTAGTAAATTGGCTCACCTCTGGTTAATACTGTAGCCTATCACCTGAACTGAAAACATATCACTTTTTAGCTATTGTCAGTCACTTTTGGCCTTTTCTGTGTTGCATTTGAGCTATTATCTATCGCCTCTGGCTAAATATCAGCAAATCTTAGCAACTCAGCCAAATCAGCTACATTTTTAGCTTACTTAGCTTTCAGACCTGCCTCTGATCATTCGCAGATACCTAGACTTTTTCTCTTGATTTGAGTATACCAAACAATTGGACTTTGTGAACTTTCCATTATCTTGAGATCCCAATCCAGCAAACCAAACATCAAAACAATCAACCCAATAGCAGTAAAACATCATCTTTTGGCTTTAGCCTTAGCAACATCAGCAAAACAACAACATTAGCAATAAACTTTTCCCTTGAGTGTGTGAGCTATCCTCTAGGGAAGTTTAACCAAGAAAACCAACAACTAGAAATCAACAACTAGCAACCAACAACCAAGCAACCTAACAACAACAAAGCAAATAACAAAACCTAGCAAAGCAACCAACAACTAAACAATCAGCAAACCATCATCTTTTGGATCTCAAACCTTGACAAGCTAAAGTCCAATTTTTAACATCAACCATTATGCCTCAAACTAGGAGCCAATATAGAGCTAAAATGAAAGAAAAACTGTGAGCTAAGATGGAAGCCAAGATGCAACAATCACGATTAACACCCCTTAGAGATGCAACTCAATTTATAACCAGCATGCCTTCTCACATGTTTGTGCCTCATGGGTACACCATTGGAGAGTCATCCCATCAAGTGCAGTCACACCCCTTTACAACGACTTATGAAGAGCATTCCCAAGAGGACTTGTTTGAATATCAAGACACACATGTATGGGACCAAGTTGAGAAGCTTGTTTTATCTGATCTTAATCGCTACTTCTTGGAACTTGCCCACATGGGATCCAAATTACCAAGTGACTTTGACATATCCACTATTCGAGAGTGATCCTAACACTCCTGTTGTTGTTGCAAAGGGACTAACCATTATAGCTACACCTTCAAATCCTACTTCCAACCCATTTCTTTCATTGCCTATTGTTACTTCATTTAACCCACCAAGCTTGGAGCACACTTTAGAACCTTTGATAACTCCAACCAATGTACTTCCTTTGCTTTCGCAAAATCTGAGCATTCCACCTTTCCATGTTCAACAACATACACCTTCTACCATGACCATATCTCAATCTCAAGTAACACAAGCTGTCCATGTTACCCAAGTGTAAACTCCTCAATCACCACAAGCTATCTCCATATCCCACACTCTGTAAGCTTCCCAAGCTATTCAAACACCACAAACTATCCAAGTTTCGCATCCATTGCAATCGACTACTCCTATTGCATCACATGTGGAAACCACATCCCACATTCATGTTCCTATCTCTGCTAATATGGTCTCCATGATTTCCATGGATCCATCCAACACACCATATAACCCCAATGTTAGTCTCATTGACATGAGTGACTTGCCTATTGTTTCACAAGCTAATCCTAGTGTTGCAACCTCTTATGTTGATCAGCTTACATCACTCCTGCCATCTTCTTATAATCCTTCCCAAACCAACAATCTATCTTACATAACCCAAGGTTTGCTCATCATCACCCAACATATGACATATACCAATCCACATGTTGTTCAAAACACAAACCCAAATGTCCATCCTTCTTCCGTATCCACCAATCCTTCCATCACTTACCATGTTGCAAATCCAACTCCGAACTCACAACCATTGACCAATGTCAGCCCATCTTCTACTTCCCATGTGATGCAAACCTTTGGCACTAATTCATCGCAATATACCCAACCACTGCTTGTGTCTCAAGGACAACAATCTTCAAACACATATGTGTCACACACTAATCCTTTGACATATACTGTGAGTACGCAACCTCAACAAATGGTCATGGCTTCATATATCCCACAACAACAACCACAATATACATCATATTACACTTCACCTCCAAACCAACTACCCCCTTTGCAACAACAAAAATTATCTTCAGCGGATGTTCAACAAATGAGTAATAAAGTGATAGGACAAAGCAAGAAGATGTTTTCCTTAGAAGACATATGCACTTATCCATTTGACAAGTCACTTCATATGACACCTTTTCCACCACACTTTGAAATTCCACAATTTGACAAGTACAAAGGAAAAGGAAATCTAGAAGACCATCTTAGAGCATTCTTTGTTGCATGTCTCAATGTAGCTCAAGGTGATACATATCTTTTGAGACTATTTCCCCGAAGCTTAGTGGGACAAGCTCTTGAATGGTTCTCTGATTTACCTCTGGGCATTAAATCTTTTGCAGAACTAGCAAATAAATTTTGATCACATTTCACTTTTAACATTGAACATGAAGTGAACATGAACAACCTTGTCAACAACAAACAATGTAATGGTGAATCTTTCTCCTCATTCACTCAATGATGGCGATATATGGCTAGCAAACTATCATGGTAAATACCTGAGAAACAATAGATCGATATCTTCATCCAAAATCTCCATCCCGAGCTTTCATTCCAACTACAATTTTAAAGTGGTAGCACCTTTCATGAATTTGTTTCCAAAAGAACCATTATTGAATGCACTTTATTTGCTAAAGGCACTATCAATATTTTTAGAGATAACAAAGACTATCCTCAAAACTCTAATGATAAATCTCGCTTTTGGAACAAGAACAAGAATGTTGTTAATGATGGTGTTGTAGATGCAAACAACACACAAACAATGAAATCTTCTATTAACATTCAAGCTGTATCTACAACAACTCAACCTTTTCAACAAACTTGACAATGACAAACTTTAAATCCTCGACGACAATTCACACCATTAGCGGAAGCTATGGAAGTTGTCTTTCGAAAGCTTCTCCAAGCGGGAGATATCATATTGCTTGATGTACCACCCAACGACAAACCTCTTCAAAGATCCTTGGTACAAAGAGAATGAGTATTGCGATTATCATAGAGTCAAAGGACACAAAACAAATGGTTGTATGCGCTTAAAGCATGTTATTCAAGATTGTATCGATCAAGGTTTAATTAAAATTACATCTCCAACATCACAACCTACACAGCAACCAACATCAAATTATGATCTAAATGCTTTAAAGAATCCACTTCCATCTCATGACAAACCAAGTCACCCTCATACTAGTAATGTTATTCACTACAATTATGAATCATCCGCTATTGGCCGCAATTGACCATGCTCGTATTTCCACCACTACTACCCAAGGCAAATCACCCGACTGCGTTGTAACTACTCGAAGAGGTCGTTTTACCATTCCAGGAGCCCCTGTCCATCCTCCTCGACCGTCTTCTAACTATAATATCCTTGATCACCTTGGAAAGACACCTGCACATATTTCCATTCTTGAGTTGCTTCGCATATCCCCTTCTCATAAAGCTATCGTCGACAAATCTCTACAAGAATCTTCGGTGCCCAACGATATTGATACTACACAATCCCAATCTATGGTAGCTAGCATTGTAGCCGGTTGCCACCTAACCTTTTCCGACAAAGATCTTCAACCCTCCATTCACCCATCACACAACAAATCCCTCCACATAGAAGTATTTGTCAACCAATGCCATATCAAATGAATCTTAGTGGATGGTGGAGCTGGTCTTAAGATATGTTCCTTAAAATTAATAAAACAATTGGCATATTTTGAGAAAGATGTTGACACTTCCAAAGTCATTACTATCAGAGCATATGATGATGCTGAGAGAGATACTGAAGGGATTATTTATTTGCCTATTCAAGTTGGGCCAGTCATTACTGATACTCATTGTCAAGTTCTTGATATTAAACTTCATTATAACATCATCCTTGGTCGTCCATGGATCCATGCCCTAAAAGCATTTCCTTCTACATACCATCAATGCCTTAAGTTTCCACATAATGGTGTTGAGATTACTATCCATACTGATCGTAATCCATTTGAATTTTGCCATTCTTTTCAAGCTAAATATCAAAGCCCTAACTGTATTCCTATCAACACTGAAGCATATCCATCTTCATCTTATGTAGATCCATCCACCCTACTCAAGCCATCGTCTAGCAAAGCCACTTCTAATCTCCATATCAAGTACACCAAACATGGTCCGGGTGAGTACACATTGCATGAATCTTTTTGTGTTGGAACTCTTCTCTTGTCTCCCAAATCTCATGGCAAACTTTCTACATCTAAAGCATCTTCATCCGCAGCTGTCATAAAAGCCCCACCCACAGTGTTCATTAAAGGTGGATTCCTTGATGATGAAGACATTGATGACATTAACTCTTGGATATTCTATGATGAGAATGACCAAGTCCAACTGGAAGTGGAGAGATATAACAATGGGTTCTGCATCATTAAGAACATGGGCTACAAAGGACATGGTGGATTAGGATCATAGGAACAAGGACCTATTGAACCCATTGTTGTGTCTAAGAAGTTTAACAAGTAAGGCCTTGGTTTTCAGCTGGAGGTACCACCTTCCAAAGACATTAAGTGTATTTCTGATATGGAAGCTGGACCTTCCTCGGTAGGAGAGACTTCTAATGTGGATACCATCAATGACTCCTCCCTTCATATTACAGACCTTTTTCATGAAACCTCTATCTTCATGCTTTCCACAACCTCATCTAGACAAAACCCTTCGTCCATTACCCTTTCACTCGTATATCCTAACCTTGTCGATTGGGACCAACATGGGGCACCAATATTGGACACATTTGAAAATGATGAAGCTATTATTGAATTCATGGGCTTATGCCAAGGTATTCCATTAGGTGATCATAAAGCAGGTTTCATGATGGATCTCCCTAAACTAGCATATTTTGGCGAAAACTGAAAGGTGCCTCTTGACCACGAAAAAGTAAAAATAAAGGACGTATCCAAGGGTGAAAACCTCTCTGAGGCACCCGAGGATGGGGGATTTGATCTTCCTGTCGCTACTGACTATCATGAGAAATCAATAGTGCTAGTTGAAAAATCACAAGACATGAACTTGGGCACAAAACAAAATCTAAAGATCACATATTTAGCAGCATCACTATCAGAGCAGGAAAGAAGAAATTTCACAGCATTTTTCATAAAAAGAGCTATCAATTTTGCATGGACTTATGCTAATATGTTGGGTCTAGATCCATCACTTGTGGTACATCATCTAGCAGTATCTTCTAATGCAAAACCTATCAAGCAAAAATTGCACAAAATGCATATGCAAGCAGCTCTACTGGTTAAGGCAGAGATTTAGAAGTTATTAGAAGAAAAGTTCATAAGGCCTATTGATTATCTAGAATGGGTTTCAAACTTGGTACTTGTAGAAAAACTTGATGGACGAGTTCGCTGCTGCACAGATTTCAGAGATCTTAATAAAGCATGTCCTAAAGATGACTTTCCACTACCAAGCATAGACAACATTGTAGATCTCACAACTGGACATGAAATGCTCTCTTTGATGGACGGATTTTCAGGATATAACCAAATCAGAATAGTAGAGGAAGACCAAGACAAAACATCATTCATTTGTCCATGGGGTACATATTGTTGGGTTGTAATGCCTTTTGGTCTCAAGAACGCTAGATCTACTTATCAACAAGCCATGACAGTTATTTTTGATGAATTTTTCCACACTATCATGGAGGATTACGTTGATGATATTCTAGGGAAGTCCAAGACAAGAGAAGGACACCTACAGGTAGTAGCACAAATCTTTGATTGGCTAGAGAAATATCAAGTCAGACTGAACCCAAAGAAGTGTGTATTTGGTGTAACATCTAGAAAATTGTTGGGATACATTGTGTCTCGATGAGGGATAGAAGTGGACCCAACCAAAGTAAAATCTATCATGGAAATGCCTCCACTAGCAAATCTCAAGCTGCTTTGTAGTCTACAAGGAAGATTACAATCCATTTGTAGATTCACTTCACAACTGGCAGATAAGTGTCATCCTTTCCAACATCTTCTTTGCAAGGGTGATTCTTTTAAGTGGGATGAAAAATGCCAATACGCCTTTGAAAAAATAAAAGAATATCTGGCAACACCTCCTGTGTTAGTACCTCCTATACTTGATCTGCCACTATTGTTCTACATATCTTCAACAATAGCAGCCTTGGGTGCCCTTCTAGCTCAGCATGATGATTCAGGAAAAGAGCAAGCCATTAACTATATCAGCAAAACTCTTGTGGGATATGAACTTAATTATTCATCTATGGAAAAAACATGTTTAGCATTGGTGTTTGCTTCCCAAAAGTTGCGACATTATATGTTGAACCAAACAATAAAGCTCATATCTAACATTGATCCACTCAAATATCTTCTCTCCAAAGGAATTCTTATGGGAAGATTAGCAAAATGGGTTATGATCTTAAGTGAATTTGACATACAATATGTGGATCAAAAGGCCATAAAAGGACAAGTTACTACCAATCAATTAGACGCGACACCTATCACAAATATTTATCTAATACATTTAGAGTTCCCTGATGAAGAATTGTTCAGCTTAACTTCACCAACATTGTCGCAACTATATTTTGATGGATCGTACACACAACATGGATCAGGAGCAGGGATATTGTTTCTTACCCCTCAAGGAGATTGTATCTCAAAATCATACAGAATTGCATTTCTATGTACTAATAACATAGCAGAATATGAAGCTTTAATCACAGGATTACGCATGGTAGTACAATGGGCTATCAAACAACTACAGGTCTTTGGTGACTCAATTGGTTATCAAATAGGTCTTAGATGAATATCAAACAAAAGATGAGAAGCTTCTTCCATATAAGCTAATGGTTGATGATTTCAAGAAGTATTTTGACAGTATTACCTTTGAGAAAATCCCAAGGTTACAAAACAAAGCAACAGATGCCATGGCTATGATGGGATCTCTTCTAGACATGCCGTCCAATACACATAAGTGTGAGTTTCTGGTTGAACAACATCTAATCCCAGCATTTGAAGTACCACAGTTTGAGCTTATATGTGAGATTTTTGGTCCCAATTCACCTTGGTATGAGGACATATATGAGTATCTCCGCAATCAAACCTTTCCATTTCAACTATCTAATACCCAACAAAAAACCTTTACCAATCGAGCCTCTCACTACATTATCCTAGGAGACACCCTTTATAGCCGGAGTCTTGATGGTATCCTTCTTAGATGTATTAATTCTGAGGAAGCAAAAGTTGCCTTATGTGAAATACATGAAGGTGTCTGTGGATCGCATTCTGCTAGCCCTGGTCTTCTTAAGAAACTTCTATGCATTGGATACTATTGGCCAACTATGGAGAAAGATGCACAACAATTTACAAAGAGATGTCTACAATGTTAGAAACATGGAGATTTAATACATGCACTAGCACATGAACTTCAACCTATCACTACTCCATGGCCCTTCTCACAGTGGGGACTTGATCTCATAGGTAAAATTCATCCCACTTCTTCAAATGGTCATAAGTTTATTATCACCGCCACTGAGTACTTCACAAAGTGGGTGGAAGCCATACCAATGACCTATATTACCAGCAAGCAAATATTCAAGTTCATCCTACACTATATTATTTGCCATTATGGAGTTCCTCAAGCCATTGTCACTGAAAATGGTCGGCCTTTCAAGAACCAAGAGGTTAGAGATCTTTGTAACAAGTTTCATATCCAACATAGATTCACTACACTTTATTATCCTCAAAGTAATGGCCAAGCTGAGGCATCTAACAAAACAATTATGAAGATCCTCAAAAAGACAGTCAATGGAGTTGGTCATGATTGGCATTTGCAACTTAATCCTGCATTATGGGCATATAGAATAAGTATCAGAACTCCCACTGGAGCTACAACTTATGCTCTTGTGTATGGCACTGAAGCTATTTTACCTATTGAGGTTGAGATCCCCTCACTGCGAGTATCTCTACAACATACTATCTCAGATGAAGAATATCGAGTATCCAAACTCCATGATCTTGAGCTACTAGATGAATGATGTCTTTTAGCACTCAACCATCTCCAAGTCTATCAAAATTGTCTACGCCACAGCTATAACAAAAAGATTAGAGAACGCGGATTTCAAGTTGGAGACCTTGTCCTTAAAGCAAATCAAAGAAATCAGTAACATTGTGAGAAATAGGGCAAGTTTGAACCTAATTGGCTTGGTCCTTTTATCATCACATCAGTCTATGGATTAGGTGCATATACTCTCTCAACACCCGAAGGCATTCCCTTTAATGAACCAGTCAACTGCATCCATCTCAAGAAGTTCTATCCATAAATCTCAGCTATTCAAAAAAAAAAAAAACCATCCAATAGTGAAAACCACTTTGTGGTGCTTTGGATAACAAAAAAATAATAGTACAAGATAAATAATTCATCCTCTGGTGAAAACCTAGTAAATAGGTGCCTTGGATAAGTACCATAGTGAAAACCTAGCAAATAGACACTATGTGTAGCAACCAGCTTCCATCTTTCATTTCATTCGTTTGATCACAACTTTCCATCACATTCATAATCCACTATCCTTCCCTACATAATCCATATCATAATCCACTATCTTTCCTATCTATACATTGTATACCATTATCCCTTATTCATCCATAATAAAAGTCTTTTCATCCTCACCTTTGTCATGTAGCCTTCGTAGTTTGGATTTCGTTGGGGTAATCATATCATTTGGCACCTTAGCATCTTGTTCGTATGAACGCATCCATCGCAGCTTCTCCATAATAAACCTCATCCCATACTGGGGGCACTTGTTGAGCCTTATTTAGAAGTGGATACTTATAGCTCTAGCTCATAACACAACAAACACCCAAGCTCATAACACAACAAACATCCAACTTTAAAACACAACAAACATCCAACTTTAAGACACAACAAACATCCAACTTTAAAACACAACAAACATCCAACTTCAAACATGGAAAACATTTGGAACTAGGATCAACATCTTTGCAATCAATCCATGCTCAAACATCACAAAAACATCATCAAAAATCTCAAAAAAAAAAAATCAAAACATCGCAAAATTCAAACAATAAAGTTGATCCTTTGACATCAACCATCAACACAATAAGAAAGAACTACATTGCCAACTCTATCATTAAAGCCTTGATCCCGTGGATACAGGGTATGTAGGTAATCTAAGATGCGAAGGAAGCACTCTAATTCAAGAAAAAATGATAGCCCCTCTTTCATCCTTCTTCTAATCATCCTCCAATCTTTCATCTCACTTTCTTCTATCTTTCATCACTTATATCATCAATAAACCCAGAACTACATATTCATCATGTCTCATCACCATCGTAATGTGCTTTGATCCCGTGGACATAGGGTATGTAGGCAGTCTAGAATACGAAGGAAGTATTAGTATGCAAGCACAGATGGTCCACCTCATCTTCATCTTCTTTCATCTCCTATCTTCTCTTTGACTAGCTTAAGCAGGAAGCAAACTATATATCAGAGAAAGCTCAAGCACTTTAACCAATTAGGAATAAGCCAGAAGCTATTTGTCTGCATGCCTTATGCCGACATTTGCTATAGCATTTTTATCAACATCTTTAGCCTTCAACATGATGCAACTTTCCTCTAAACAAGGTGCCAGCTTAATCCATCCAAGAGCACTTAAATTTGGCAAGAGAACATGATGATAGTATGTTTTGTTTTATCTTTTGATTTATCTTTTGTCCTTTTCCTAGGCCTAATCAAGATTGCCTTGATCTATCATATCTTGGTATGTTGTGATGAATTAAGGAATGGGGCATGGTGGTGCAGGAGCACCCTATTACCGTCAAGAAGCCCCCTATTATCATTTTAATTATTGTAAGGCCTAGCGCCAATTGTTTTGATTTGGACAAATGTGACCCCTAGATAGTCCCATGTTGTGAGCCGATTTGGCATAGCTGGCAAGAAGTAGTTGTAACTGTCTGAGTTGTAACTGTCGTGTAACAAATGGCAGAGGTGACGAATCGATTGAGATTCCACCGTGTGTAACTATCAAGAAGTGAGCCTTTAAAATAAGTAGTCCCTATTTGTTAAAGCAGGAAGGGAGGAAAGAGAAAAAGAGGAGCAACAGAGAAGCGTGTAATCTCAGAAAGAGAAATAAAATTTAGTGTTTTGTAGAGCAATCGAGTTTTGATTCATTCCACTGGTCGAGACCTCGGTCGAGACTAGTGGAATGCAAATCTATTTTTAGTTCTCCTCTCTGTTGTTCTGTGTTATTTTGATTTGTACTAGATTAGAAATCTGTATGTGTTTAGTTGCAGAAAATGGTAACGGTGAAGATAGTTAGAACCATCAGGAAGAAAGCTTCACGAGATCTATAGAAGTGATCGCAGAAAAGAAGTACCTGTATGCTATCGGTGTATTGGTAGGAGTGTTGACTAGTTATAGCAAGTCTGTTAATGTGTATGTGAAGTAAAAGACATCGGAGTGATATGGCTATCGAAATGACAAGTTTTCTTTGATCCGACAATAGTAGTCTCACCGATCGTATTGTATCAGAGTGTTGATCATTAAGTCTCACCGATGACTACCTTGACCTAAGGCATCGGGGTGAGAGGGAGTATTGGCGGAAGAGTCTCAGGCCTAACCGAAGAAGTGTGTCTGGCCGACAATGAAGTCTCGTTAGTATATCGGCAAGGGTGATGACATCGGGAAAGCCTTTAGAAGTTATGCCGATTGATGGAGTCACACCGAAGAAAGTGGTTTCGAAGAGAAGAGTCTCCATCGGGGAGAAGATAGATATCGAAGAACAAGTAGGAAGTCACACCGATGGCACAAGTCTGAATGATAAATTCTATTCATCAGAGAGAGGTCCCATATCGGAAGACTCAAATAACGTTAGGCCGACGAATCAAGTCTGGCCGATAGGAGTCTATGGAATATCGGTATGAGAATTAAGATCGCTAAGTGAAAAGAAAATTACACCGACGGTGGTAGCTCTAGCCGATGGTTTCTAACCATCGGAGTAAGATGACATATCGGCGGAAGAATATGGAAGGTGACCGATAGCATAAGGTCAAGCCGATAAAGCAAGGGAAAGTATATTTCGGCGAGATAATAATGTATGTCTTGCTGATAGTAAAGAAAGGGTGTATTTTGGTGTTGTTTGAACATAGAAGAGGGTATTCAGAGGAGACTAAGCTAAACCCTAGGTTGGAGGGTTTTAAAATGGGTTGTTCACCTTGTTTAGTAAGATATTGCCCGTTCCTCCGCATCAAATTGGTATCAGAGCTAGCGAAAGCTTTGGGAATCTAAGTGAGAGATTGGTGTTTTGGTTTTGCTAATATTTGTGGTTGCAGATGCATGTCCACAAGCTGCAAGCAGGCAGATAAGAGATCTATTATGGAACCATAGGAGATGGTTCAAGGGCCTGAGAAGGAGGTCCAGTGAGTGTTGCCAAAAGTCCTGGGGAGAGAGGCAAGAGAGGACTCCCAGGTGAGGGACAGAAGTGTTGGTGCAGCATTGAGGTTGGACTTATAGCAGCATCTGGAGGAGCAGCCAGTTAAACTCCATTGAGAGGAGTCACCATTGAATGGTACAAGTAGCAAAGGCATCAAGTTTGAAGACACCAAGAGAACAGAGTTGTTGCAGTTCTCACCGAGCATTTCCATGGGACATGGAAATTTTTCAAGTCTGGAAGTATGGTGCAGGAGCACCCCATTACCGTCAAGAAGCCCCCTATTATCATTTTAATTATTGTAAGGCCTAGCGCTAATTGTTTTGATTTGGACAAATGTGTCCCCTAGATAGTCCCATGTTGTGAGCCGATTTGGCATAGTTGGCAAGAAGTAGTTGTAACTGTCCGAGTTGTAACTATCGTGTAACAAATGGCAGAGGTGATGAATCAATTGAGATTCCACTATGTGTAACTGCCAAGAAGTGAGCCTTTAAAATAGGCAGTCCCTGTTTGTTAAAGCAGGAAGGGAGGAAAGAGAAAAAGAGGAGCAACAGAGAAGCGTGTAATCTCAGAAAGAGAAATAAAATTTAGTGTTTTGTAGAGAAATCAATTTTTAATTCATTCCACTGGTCGAGACCTCGGTCGAGACCAGTGGAATGCCAATCTATTTTTAATTTCTCCTCTCTGTTGTTCTGTGCTGTTTTGCTTTTCTGTATTAGTTTGGAAATCTGTGTGTGTGTATAGTTGCAGAGAATGGCCACGACATTGTGGAAGACAATTAGAACCCATCAGGAAGAAAGCCTCATGAGATCTATAGAAGTGATCACAAAAAAGAAGTACCTATATGCTATCGGCGTATCGGCAGGAGTGTTGACTAGTTATAGCAAGTCTGTTAATGTGTATGTGAAGTAAAAGAACATCGGCATGACCGATGATATCGGCAGAACAAATGTGAAGTCTACCAATAGCAAGGTAGATATGAGACATCGGAGTGAGAAGGCATATCGGTTTAAGATTGTGAATGGTGGCCGACAGTTATGTTCTCACTAATCAGGAAGATGACGGGGAAGTGTGGCTGATGAAATATATGTCGGCATGAGTCACCTCATCGGCAGAAGAGAGAAAGGTGGTTGCCGATAGCCATTGTCTTGCCGATAGGCAATAATATGTATGTTTCAGAGAGAGAATTCAAAGGTCTTGCCGATGGACTCTCAAGTGGCTATTTTGTGAGCTTCAAGGGTTTTCCACCTGTTTGTATGCCGGAGCAGGTTTTCCTCCCCATCACATGGTCATATTGCTTTTGTATGCCATGTCTGCAGGATGATCTTATTTTCTTCCTATGCATATTGGTATCTTGTATGTGTTGGGATTAGCCTCTTACATATCAATATATCTATCATCTGAGAAGATAAATAGTCTCTTATGTACTTGAGACTATCCTATGTTAAGAACTAACTCCATACATATAACTAGCAAGGTGTCACTATGTGTAGTGGAGATGAGCTCAAACCATTGCTTGTAGTGTCAAAGTCCATCTTAGAGCACTAGCTACTATTCATATCTTGTGTATGTTGGCTCAACATCTTGACCTCATGCATTCAAACAAGATTGTAGTATGTTAGTTTTGCATTGGATATCTCGACACCTTGGTCTTCTATACCCTAGTGCATAACATCCATATGCTATATCAAACATAAGGATTGCATTTCTTCTAATTCTCAAGCAATTACTTTCAAAATTTGCTGATAATACCATCTATCCATTCCATTATATGCCTATATAGTCCTCAACCAAGATCAATCTTTCCTCCATCATCTTTTTCTACATCCTTATCCTACAAAACAAGTGTGTTAGACATATCATTATCATTACCATTTATATATGCATGTGTCGATATCATATCATTATCATCTACATATTTGCATTATCATTAACATAAGACATTTCCATTATTCCCATTTGCATATTTATCTCATTTGCATAAGAATCCATATAAATCATGAAAATACAAAAATGCATAACCATCATAATATCATAAGTGCATCCATAATCACATAGAACTAAAAGCCATCATATATATATATATATATCACATGTGTCCATGTACAAGTATCTACAAATACAATATGGTCTATCCATGAGCCATCAAAAGAATCTATGTACAATCAGCCCATTGGCCTCATCATAATACAATAATATCCAACAAAAACAAGGTAGCCCTAGTGACTACTGCTAGCCCCCTCTCCCTATCCACCACTGGGTCCTACACCTGGCCTACCATCTCTAGGAGGTCCCATAACTAAAGCCACAGATCATGATCCACCTGTCCTCCAAGATGTTGAAGCCCTTGACCTGCTCCTATAGCTAGGTTGTCTCTACTTTGCCGACACTGCTCCATGATACAAGCCTCTGTAATAATCCATCTTACCCTATGCTCTCCTCAACTCACCTTGTGCCTGAGTCAGCTGTGTCACCAAGTACATCATCACCCCATCTGTCCCCAAAGAAACAACTACTCTATCTCTCTCCATTGGCATCGCCTATAACTTCTACACAATCGTGTCTCTCTCAACTCTCACTAGCTGCACCTGTTGTATCGTTGCATCCCGCTCAACTCTAATAGCCTGTATCTGCTGTAAAGTTGCATCTCTCTCAATAGTGACTACCTGCACCTACTACATAGCTATATCCCTCTCTCTAGTCACCCTAGCAAGGCTGCCATCATCTCCCTGTGCTCTGGCCTACCGCAAGCCTATCACCACCTGATGGTGATCTATCTCCACTCTCCTCAGCCTCATCTAAGCCTACTACCTCCATCTCCTCTCCTCCCTAACCCTCTATCTCATATGTTGTATGCCTACATCATCATCTCCTATCATCTTTGTTGCTGAATGTGCTAATACCTGCGGCTACACATGACCCTGTCCTTGTATCTGAATCCCAAGAGCTACTGGCACAACTGCCTGTGCTGGTGGAGCCTATCACTGTCTCCTCCTCACCAGCCTCTCCATACCAATCTCTCCTATCTCTCCCACCCTCGTCAGCTGAGTCAGTCTAGATATCACCCATTATGCATCATAATCTGGTAAAGTCCCAAGATTTGCAGGATCCTGTCTCCATGACCACATAACTGGCCCTAGCCCATCTCTCTTCACCAAATTTGTGTCCACAACAATCTCCAGCCCCCAATCAAAAACCTCCTGCTGCATCCTCCCAAAAATAGCATCTCCCACTAGTGCTCCTTGTGGTAAACTGAACTACCTCAATACCCTCTTGGGCAAATGTCACTCTATAATGTATTTGTCACGTCCAAAAATGTATCTCGCCTGCCTCACATAGACAAGCTCCGCATCCTCCTCATCCCATCTCTCATGTCTAAGCCATGGCCTCCACACAAACCTGTCCACCTCATCTAGTGTCCACCTCTAATACATAACTCCTCGCCATTGCCGATAGGTCAGAGCTCCTCTATACATCCTAGCATATGGCTCTGCTTCTGCTCTCTCCACCCATCCATCTGGCCTCATCACTGGGATGTACTCATATGCCCACACATGCAAAACTATAACTCCAGCTGACATACTCGGTCCAAACATGTAGGCATAATCATGCAGATAATGATACAGCTGCCCTAGCACACACTCAGCCCATGCATATCTAGTGTCGTACAAGAACATCCCCTCCATCACTGTCCCCCATCCCACTGGAAAACCTCTAGCTCACCTATCTCCAACCAGCCATCTAATAATAGCTACCACTACCAGCTACAGTCTATCACATAGCTCCTCCATCCTAACCATGGGAATCTCTGAGCCCTCAGCTTTAATGTCTAGTGTCCTAAACAATTGTCTAAATGTAGCTGGACCCATATCAGGATCATAATCTACTCGGTCCCCATTAATAGGAACTTGCAGAATCTGAAACACATCCTCAAGACTGATAGTTGCCTCTCCTGTCAGCAACAAGAATGAACTATGCTCGCTCCTCCATCACTCAACCATTGATGTCATTAGTCCTCGATGCTCCTGGACTGGCTCTAACCTCGACACATGCTCCAATCCGAGGATCTCTAACACTAGCCGCTCCTCTGCATCTAGTAATCTGAACAACTGCAAATCCCTAGGATGTGGCTCTCATGATAACAATGATGGTAGTATATCCTACATCATTCTGCTCACTGTATCAGTCTTTGTGCTATCAAAATTGACGTTTTCTTACTATACCTGCATATCTCTACTATAAGTGACCCTTTTTTTCTATAAGCGCTATCTTTTTGAGAAAAACTAAACCATTTTACAATATTCACATACTATTAGCTTCCAAGTGACCTACTTACCTTATGCGTGTGACTGTTGACTGCAAGCGAATTCAAACACTATAAGCACATGCTTTCTGCCTACAAGCGACCTATTTGCTGTATGCATCCGCCTATTCCTTCCAAGTGAGCTATTTTTATATAAGTGTCCACTTTTCCTCTATAAGCGACCTATTCTAGCCACATCCACATTTAGCCTATATATTTCCTCTAGCTGACCACAAGTGACTCACTTTCTTCCTAAGAAACTAAGCCCATATGTGATCTAAACTACCCTAAACGAGCCCACAAGCGACCTGAACTGCCTAGCCTATAACCTAGTCTCTTCTGGTGACGTGTGTGCATTTATGACGCTTCTAGCCTAAAAATCATGCTTTTAGCAAAAGTTTCAATACATACCAGTACGCCTACTCCCTCTAGTCACCCATGTGTTCTTACTCACTCGGCACGATGATCTCTGCATGGAATCATGATCCTGATAGCTCTCTAACTCTCGTCGCACAACACCTCTTAGGATCTCTAGATCTCTCTAGATTTCTAAACACAAATAAGCACAAATGAGCCTATTTGCCCTTGTGGGACCTACTTATAGCCCCTGTCCAAATCCTAATTCTTCCATACTGTAGCCTATTTTCTTCTGAACCATCCCAATTTTTCCCTCCCAACCCCCGTTTTCTTCGTGTCAGCCTTGTTTTCTAGCCTTTTATCCTATCGCGAGCAAACCTAGCCCTTCCTAGTCAGCTTGGCTTACCTCTCAAGGGGGCATCACCTACCAATTACACTGGGGCATAACCTTGTTCATCAAGCGAATCATCATATCTTCTTTGACACAACGCTCTAACGAACATTGTATAAAAGAGGGGCAAAATGTAGACACCCAAAATTGACCTAATTATCATTAGCATTCAAATATCACATTAGCTATCATTTGCATTTGTCTAACACACTTGAGCAATTTCCCTAACACTTATTTCTTCTATTAATTAAATAAATTCCTATTTATTTAATTAATTCATTAGCTATTTCTTCTATTTTCTCTAATCTATAATTAAATAATATTTAATTATTTAATTATCTTCATTCTATCTGTATACAACTAAAAATGACATGACTCTACCTAAATAAATATTTTAAATATTTATTTCATCTTAATGTTCCTCTATCAATAAATAAATAAATCAATTTATTTATTTGATTCATTTTCCTCCCATTAATTAAATAAATTACATTTATTTAATTAATTCCATCAATATCAACTTTATTCTTCCAAACAATTAAATAATTTTAATTATTTAATTAAATCATTCATTCTTCTAAATTTAAATAAAATGCAAATTTATTTAAATTAAAATTTGTCTCCAAAAATAAAATATAATCAAATATTTTATTTATTCCTCTAAATCTTGCACAAACAATTAAATAAATTTATTTATTTAATTCACTTTCTTATCTTCTAAAAATCTTCCAAATCTTCTAAAAATAAATCTTCCTTGTCATACAAAAGCAAAAGCTAAGTTAAGTGATTTAAAGCAACCTTGTTTTTATCAACAAACTCTTAAATTAGAAAAATATATTCTAATTTAAGAAATAAAAGCTCAGCCTCATCAAGAAAGCAGTTAACTCAACAAAGCATCTTTTTGAATGACACATGTCTTCTTCCTATTTGCACACGTTCTCTCAAACATCCTCTACCATTGATCTTCTTATTTCTTCTACATCGTTGATCTTCTCTCACACAATTCTATAAATACTCTATTCTTCCTTTTCATATCATGAAGCTTTCAAGTAAAATTACTCTGTCGAATCTATAGCACGCCATTGATACCCCCACTCTCATATTTTCCATTATTCATCTCAATTTTATTGAAGCTCATCTTCAATACAATAAAGTATCCAAGCCATTTCTGCATTGTCATCTTGAGGAAACAAAGCAAGGAAGCAAGCCTCTTGAGGGCTACGTTCATCACCAAAGATCAATTGAGAATAGGCAAGCAATGGAATCCGTGAGGTACTAAAGCATTGTAAGTTGTTTACTTATTTTTAATCTTTGTTATTTTGCATATTTCATTGAAGTTATTAGGTTTTTATATTCACTTTGATTTTATCCCATTTTACCCGTAACATTTCTGGCACCCACCATGGGGCCTTTGCCCTAAATCTAATAAAAAAACTGAGTTCTTGAGTGACAGGTTTTGTACAGACTCCATACAGTGTCCGCACAGGTTCATTCTGCGTATATGAGCAATCCCGCAGTGCATCTGACCCCTATTTCAGTATATACGCTATTTCAGCACATATAACATCAGAAGTTGCACTTTTGACACCTGTTTCGGTACATGCAATTCTTCGATGCATCTATTCCAATATCCTGCACATCTGACATCTGTTCCGATGCTTTTGACTATTCTGTGCATATATTCTTTCTCTGTGCACTTATGACCCATTCTCTTGTGCATTTGTAATTGTTGTGCTTTTGAGTACTGTTTCTGTGCATATAGTCTCTTAAGATGCGCATAGGTCTTCAGGAATTGTCTAGGGATTTCTTGCAGGTTTTCTAATGCTGACACTTGTCTTGCAGGATTGATTCTTTGATTTTTCGTATAGGGTTAAGAGCTGGATAGTTTCATTTTCCTTAAAACATACATCATAGATTAACTAGGAGGAAAAGTTTTTAAAAAAATGTGTGCATGCCAATCTCACATATTTCTTAACTAGGAGGGTAGTAACGAACATCATTGCTATCTTTGCATTATTGCTATCTCTTTTAGTTTAGAACATTTCTATCTTGCAAAAGGAAAGAACCATTTCTATCTTTAATCACTTCAAAGTTAACAACTGTGTGAGTACCCAAGTAGAATAATGATAGAGTTTTTCTCATTTTAAATAGGATTAGATAAACCACTATTTACTGTGTCTACTGAATGACAAGAGGCTTATGCTCTCCCCTTTATTGGGTGACCAGAATGCCAAACTTGTCATTTTTTTGTGTATATCCTTTAGAGGGGCCTGCCCTTGGATTCCCACTTGTCCAAGTGGGAACAACCCTAAGTGGTAATAGGCTAAAGCCAAGCGCTACCAATTCACTATAAATAAATTGTGCTTGAGGTGAAAGCTTCCTGTAACGAGTGCCGCTGTGTTATACTGACAACCAACCTCCCCCAAAACCCTTCAAGGCCCAACCCTTGAAGCCTGGGAGACTCCATAATGGAGAGTAGTGCTGCCGCACGTATAACCACTCGAACAGTTGCCCTAACTACTTAGCCATTGTCTAGTATACCAAAATCCTTCTATCGTTGGCGCAAAAGGTGGGACCTTTGAAGCGGCCCTGATTCATGTGATTCTTAGTAGAGGTAGTAGGGACAATCCTAAGGTTCAGTGGGGGGATGAGCCTAAGGAAACCCAGATCTGGTATACGTGAGATGAGTTCCAT
Source organism: Cunninghamia lanceolata (assembly GCA_027924645.1). Classification (NCBI taxonomy): domain Eukaryota; kingdom Viridiplantae; phylum Streptophyta; class Pinopsida; order Cupressales; family Cupressaceae; genus Cunninghamia; species Cunninghamia lanceolata. The sequence goes on from BSBN01000437.1 coordinate 5,837,507, forward strand.
GGAGGGGAGTCGGTGCTACCAGATCCTAAAGCTACATGCTTTGAATATGCATAGCTAGGGGACTCAACAAATACTATCTTTTCCAGCCTAGGTTTGTAATTGTTCTTGTGTCAAAAAGTCCACAAAAATACAAAAAAATAATAAAAGATAAAAATCATGAAAACTTCTATGCGTTTGCTGTGTCTTTATCTGCCATAATTGAAGATCAAAAGCAAAAAAGATCAAGTTTTCAGCCAAAAAGCAACATTTTTGAAAAACGTGCCAAAAAAACTAGAACTGTGCATTCACTGCGACCTGCTACGCATCCATTGCGACCTACTACACATTTGATTACTGTTGCCGCACATATAAAATTTGCCAGATCTGCGCATATGTTTCGACCTGCTTTGCTTTTGCCTTCTGTTCCTGCACATTTACTACTGCGCATCCATTCTAGAGAGCTGTTCCGTACTTTGAGAAAAAATTTCAACTTTTCAAGTACCCATTTCAAACTTGTTTTAGTTTTCCCAAGATCTAATTAAAATCATGCAAGTCAATCATCTCATTCTTTTTCCGCACCATAACTACTTTTCCCATGCTTGCATCATACAAAACTTCACAAAATTCTTCCAAAATCAAGCAAGATATCCAAAACTAAGTTAGTACCAAGCTATTCTTGATCGCATCAAACCTCAAACAAACCTAGTGAGTCTCCACTATCAAGGATCAATCATCCTTTTTGCTTGGAACTCCACTAGTGGCTTGTGTAAAACTAGTCTACATTAAGTAACTGGATTTCTATCATCCTTACTTTGACTATCGTTTTGTTTCAACCAACTTTTTTGACACCAATTGATCTAAGGAAAACCTTGGCGCATTCTATCACCTCTTGCTCAAAGGCTTTCAAACTCACTCCATCTCATCTTTAATAACCTTGCATGGTCTTAACAAGGTCCCAAAAACAAAAGCAAATTGAAATGCCTGAGAAAACTATTCCATCCTCTCACGACAGTGATGAGGAAATTTCTCTAGAAGAGATTCTCCACTCTCAACAAGATCGAAGGTTCCAATGCTTAATGCACAAGGTACTTGACCAAGACCCTACTAGATTCTTTCTTCACTTAGCACAACTAGGAGTCAACCTCTGTAAAGATTTTGATGTGAAAGCTCTAAAAGAACCTGACAAAGAAAGAAACCTTGAGGGAAGCACATGAGAGGAAATAACCATAGGCAAAAGCAAAGCAACTATCGATTCTACAAACATCCTAAGCTTAATGAACCAATAGATCCAAGCTTTACAACAACAATTCACAGACATGCAAACAGGAACATCAACTAAGCATTATTCCCTAGAGGATATTTCACCATATCCTTTTGATAGGACCTTGATCATGATACCTTTCCCCTCTAAATTTGAGGTACCAAAATTTGATAAATATTATGTAAAGGGTGATCCAAGAGACCACATCAGGGAATTTAATGCTGCATGCCTTGAAGTCGCCCACAATGACACTTATCTTATGCAACTGTTCCCAAGAAGCTTAGGAGGACAAGCCATGGAGTGGTTTTCTAGACTACCTCCTAGCATTAGAACCTTTAACAAACTTGTGAACAAATTTATCACATACTTCTCCTACAATATTGAGCATGCCACCTCAATTTTAGATCTTTATAACACCAAGCAAAAAGGTGGAGAATCCTTCACCGCCTTCCTACAAAGATGGAGACAGTTGGAAAGTAAATGCCCACAGCAAATGCCTAAAAAACAAATACTAGAGATGTTTGTCCATAACTTATAAACTGACCTAAGCTATCAGATACAAATCCAATGTCCTACTTCCTTTAGTAAGGTCATTGAGATGGGTCTAATCATCTAAAAGGCTTTAATCACAAAAGGTCAAATAAAGCTATATAAGGACACTCCTAGCACCAATACCAACACAAATAAACCAAGATTCTGGACAAAGAACAAGAACATTATGAATGATGGGGTGTTAGATGCCAAAAATACAGCACCAAAGCAACCAATCTTTAACTTGTCAAACCCTCAAAACAACCCCCTGCAAAATAAACCATGAAATACTGAATCGCGGTTTACAAGCTATCAACCTCAGAGGAAATTCACACCCCTCGGGGAAACATTGGAAATTGCCCTACTGAAGTTGATCACAAACTCATAACACTTCCAACAATGTGAGAATATGAACCAAAAGTCAAACCTCATTAGTGGAATGACAATGATTTCTACGAATATCACCGAAACAGGGGGCACAAAACCAATGACTATATTGCACTCAAGTACACTATCCAAGATCTAATAGATCAAAAAAAAGTATCACTTGATGGACATACCTTTAATAATGATCATCAAGTATTCAAAGATTTGCTTCCCAACTATGAATAGGGAGGGTCTTCCAATCAAAACAATGGTGGAACTAACAACACCAATTACACAAACTTGTCATTTGACTATGTTGTTAACCACATCTCAGAAAGTGATCCACACATCAATGTGATCACCATAAACAAAGACTTAGATTGTAACTCTACCACTTGTAGTAATAGAGTCACTCTTAGAGGGGTCCTAGCCTCTCTGTCTAATCAATACAGTATCCTGGATCAATTCCATAAGACACCTGCACACATCTCCATTCTAGAACTTCTGTGTCTATCCCCGTCCCATAGGGCCATACTTGACAAAGCTCTTTCTGAAGCCTCCATTCCAATGAACCTTTCCAAAGAATAGTTTCAAACCATGGTAGGTCACATTACCTCACCGTACTTCCTATCATTCACTGAAAAGAATGATATGTCAATTACCCAACCTCATAACCCATCTCTTCATATCGAAGCCTTCATCCACAAACATAAGATAAAAAGGGTTCTAATCGATGGAGGAGCTAGTTTGAATATTTGCACCTTGAATTTAATCCTTGAATTGGGGTTTGTAGAGAAAGCTATTGATCCAAAAGAGAAAAATCACTATCAAAGCCTATGATGAGGAGGAGAGAACTTCCAAGGGAACTGTTATTTTACCAATCAAAGTGGGACCTATAGTAAAAGATGTGGCATGCCAAGTCCTTGACATGGAGCTAGTGTATAACATTCTTCTTGGGAGACCCTAGATACATGCTCTAAAAGTAGTACCATCAACATACCACCAGTGTATTAAGTTCCCCTATAAAGGCCAAGAGATCACCATCCAAGGTGATCCCAACCCATTTCAATATTGCAACTCCATTCACTCTAAACCTGAAGTTGTGATTCCTCATAACTGTGCTTCTACTTCATCTTCATCCCGAGTTGATCTAGCTTCACTTGATTCCACATCAAAAGCTTCCCAACTTGACCTTAGACTCAAAGATAAGGGCCTGGGTGAGTACACAATCGCCCAATCCTTCTGCTTAGCACAACTCTCTCTATCTCCTAGATCATATGGAAGGCCTTCCATGAGCAAATCCAAGAGTTTCAAAACTACCAAAGGTCCGTTTATCAAATGGGGAAGCCTTGAAGATGAGAGTGATGAAAAAGATATCCTTTAGTGGTTATATAAGGATGAAGACAGTCTATCAACACAACAGGACCGTCACCCCATGATACAAACTGAGTAATATGGTCAAGGATTCCAAATACTACAAAGAATGGGGTACAAAGGGCATGGTCCACTCGGTTTGAGAAAGGAAGGTATCACTAAACCCATCCAACCTCATACCTTCATAGCCCGAGACACTACAGGGCTAGGTTACACTGGCACAACAAGAACCAACAGAGCAAATAAGCATAAAGGTAAACAACCAGAAACATCTGCTACTAATTTGGTTGATCAAATTCACCAACTGCAAATGGGGAGTGAGACTGACTCCAACAAATATGAGTGGGATAGCCTCTCTAAGCTATCTTGTGATGAAAAAGATATCGATGTTGTCCATGAGTATGACCCAACCCATGCAACTGAGGGACAAGGTCCAAGGGCTAGACCGCTAGAGTCTGACCCACATAATAACAATAGTGAAAGTCATGAGGAAAGAATGATACCCCCTTGATGGATCAGCTAATGGAGAGTACCATCGTAGGTATTGTCCGTGCTTATAATGACCACCATAACACCTCTATCTTGACCATCAATACCATCAAACCAGACCAACCTGATGACCCCTTACTATTATTGCACCCCGAACTCATAGATTGGGACATGCAAGACACTACCCCTGAGATTGATACCTTTCAAAATGATGAAGCCATCATAGACTACCTTGAGCTTAGAGATCACATACCCACAGGGGACCATAGAGATAGCTATGCCATAGAACTTAACAACAAGGCCTATTTTGGAGAGAGTGCCAAGCCTTTTAGTCTCAAAAATGTCAAAATGAAAGAAATATCTAATGGTGAAAACCACTCTGTGGCAGTGTTAGATCATGAAAAAAGTAAAAATATAGATGCATCCAATGGTGAAAACCTCTTTGAGGTGCCGAAGGATGGAAGGTTTGACCCTCTACCTAATCTCACACATTAAGAGAGATCTTCAATCTTAATAGAACCAGTAGAGCTAATCAATGTCAGCACAAGTGACAGTCCCAGAATGATTCACATGGCACAGTCTTTAACCACACAAGAAAAGCCAGCATTTATCAAATTCTTCAAAAGAAAATAGATCAACTTTGCTTGGACATATGCAGATATGCCAAGGCTAGATCCATATCTCATAATGTATCACTTATCCTTAGCTTGAGGAGCTTAGCCAGTAAAGCAAAAACTCTAAAAGATGCACCCACATGTGGCCCTCATGGTGAAAGAAGAGCTGAAGAAACTGTTAGATGTCAGATTCATCAGACCAATAGACTATCCTGAGTGGATTTCAAACATAGTACTAGTTGCCAAACTGGATGGAAGAGTTCAAATATGTAATGACTTCAGGGACCTGAACAAAGCTTGTCCAAAAGATGATTCCCCCTGCCAAACATTGACATTATAGTAGATCTCATGGCAAGGCACACCATGATATCACTAATGGATGGTTTCTCTGGATACAACCAGATCAAAATTGCACCTGAAGACCAGCAAAAGACTGTGTTCACATGTCCATGGGGCACCTATTGTTGGTGTGTCATGCCATTTGGTTTGAAAAATACCGGTGCAACATATCAGTGAGCTATGACCACAATCTTCCATGACATGATGCACACAATAATGGAAGATTATGTCGATGACATCTTGGGAAAATCACTCACCAGAATAGGACACCTGGTAGTATTGGATAAAATTTTCACAAGACTAGAATAATTTAATGTGCGCCTTAATCCAAAGAAGTGCATATTTGGAGTTACATCAGGCAAGCTACTTGGATACATAGTGTCTACCAATGGAATCTAAGTTGACCTAGCTAAAGTGAAGGTCATCATGGAAATGCTGCCTCCTAAGAATCTCACTCAACTAAGGTCTCTACAAGGAAAACTGCAATCTCTTAGAAGGTTCATTTCTTAATTGGCAGACAAGTGCCACCCATTTTCCCACCTCCTACATAAGAATGTCCCTTTCAAATGGAATGATTCATGTGAATAGGAATTTCAATAGTTAAAAGAGTATCTCATGAAGCCACCTGTATTGATGCCACTGATTCAAGGTAAACCTTTGCTACTGTATATCTCAGCCACACCAACAGCTTTGGGAGCTCTCCTCGCATAGAAAAATTATGAAGGGAAAGAACAAGCAATCTACTATATCATTTGCACACTTGTTGGCTATGAACTACAATACACACTAATTGAAAGAGCATGCCTCACTATGGTCTTCGCTTCCCAAAAGTGGAGACATTACATGTTGTCATATTTTGTCAAACTAGTGGCAAAGATTGATCCACTTAAGTACTTACTGAACAAAGCAGTCCTAACAGGTAGATTGTCCAAATGGGTCATGCTTCTCAGCGAGTTTGACACCAAATTTGTAGATAGGAGGGCAATAAAAGGCCAAGTACTTGCAGATCAACTGGTAGATGCACCTCTAATAGATGAAAACCCTTTGAGCTTCAAATTTCTAGACGAATCTATCTTTCACATAACCACAACAACCTAGAAAATGTACTTTGATGGCTCATACACCTAGCATTGGTCGGGAGACGATATCTTGTTGATCACCCCTAGTGGCAACACCATTCCTAAATCCTACAGATTACTCTTTCCCTGCACTAACAACGTGGCTGAATATGAAGCCCTAGTCATTGGCATCAAGCTAGTAGTTGAATGGAATATCAAAGAATTTCAGGTATATGGTGACTCACAACTGGTCATAAATCAAGTAAATGATGACTACCAGACAAAAGATGAGAAACTAATCCCTTACAAATGGATGGTAGATGACTTCAACGAATACTTTGTCAAGATCTCTTTTGAGAAGATACTAAGGATTGAGAACAAAGATGCAGATGCCATGGCCATGATTGCATCTCTCCTCGATATTCCAAATAATCAATCATGTTATGAGTTCTTGGTAGAGCCAGTGACCCGTCCTGCATATGACACCCTGAATCCCATATCATTTGCTACATTGTTGGAACTGATTCCCCCCTCTATGGAAAAATATTTGCCTATCTTAAAGAGAATACCCTCCCACCTGATCTCTCTAGCAACCAAAAATGAACCTTCATCCATCAGGCATCCCAGTATGCAATTGTTGCCAATACCCTATATCGTAGAGGTCTCGATGGTACTCTCCTTAGGTGTCTTGATAGTGAGGAACATCAAACCATCCTAAACAAAGTGTACGACGGTATATGTGGGACCCAATCTAGTGGCCCTACCCCAGCTAAGAAACTCATACACATGGGATAATACTAGCCAACCATGGAACAAGATTCCTATCATTTTGTAAAGAAGTGTAAGAAGTGCCAAATCCATGGGAACCTGATACATGCACCAGCACAGGAGCTACAGCCATTAACAACGCCTTGGCCTTTCTATTAGTGGGGATTCAACTTAGTGGGCAAGATTCACCCTCCTTCATCCAGCAGCTATAAATTCATAATCATCGCCACTGAGTACTTTTCGAAGTGGATTGAAGCCGTCCCCTTAGCCAATATCACAGGCAGGCAATTTGCCTCCTTTATCTTGAACTATATCATTTGTCACTATGGTATCCCTTCCTCCATTATCATGAATAATGGATGACCATTCAAAAATTAGGATGTCAGGGAGCTATGTGATAAATTCCATATCCAACACCACTTTTCTACCCCCTATTACCCCCAAGGCAACAGCCAGGCAGAGGCATCAAATAAAACTATATTGAAAATTTTGAAAAAGACTGTCGATGATGCTGACTATAATTGGCATATCTAGTTAAATCCAGCATTATGGGCCTATCGTACAAGTATTCACACACCCACAGGTGCAACACCATACTCCCTGGTCTACGAATCTGAAGCCATCTTGCCCATTGAAGTCAAAATCCCATCCTTGAGAGTTTTATTAAAAGGTCTCATATCTGATGAAGAGTATAGAGTGTCCAGACTTCAAGAGTTAGAGATGCTCGAAGAACGTATCAACAACGGATGTCCAGAAGTTACAACCATAGGGTAAAGCCTCGAGTATTCCAAGTTGGTTATCTAGTCCTCAGAGAAAATCCTAGAAATCAGCAGGATTGAAAAAAGAAAGGCAAGTTCAAACCCAATTGGCTGGGTCCCTATGTCATCATTGCAACTTATGGGTCAAAAGCATATCAATTGGCTACATTTGAAGGTGAACTATTTGATGACCCTATCAACAGCATGCATCTTTGCAAGTTCTATACCTAAACCCCAATGCAAGGGAGTCAAAAAACAACAAAAAAATTAAAAAAGTGATTAAAAACAATTCAAAAAAATAAAAAAAGTGGAAAAATAAAAAAAAATCATCATCTGGTGAAAACCTAGTAAATAGGTGCCTTGGATAGGTACCATGATGAAAACCTGGCAAATAGGCATCATGTGTACTTTTATCTATTGTGCAAATAAAAACAAGTGGTGAAAACCTGGTAAATAGGCACTATCTACAACAAACTGCTTCCTCCATCTATTGTGACCTCATCTTGTCTTGTGTCCATCATATCATTCTTATCGAACCAATTCATTGAGCCATTGTCAAACTACGTCAGCTCTGAGTTATCACATAGGCAAGGCCATTATTCAATGCACCCGCTCCTTTCCTGTCCATTCCATCAAGTGTCGTTTGTTCTGCTATCCATACCAATTCTGCATCTTTGCCATCACCTAGGTCTTAGGTCCACCAAGTTCACCCTGAACTACGTTGCCTCTGTGTCGTCATGTAGGCAAGGCCATTTAGTAATGAGCCCCCGAGGCACTAGGTCAGTCCCTTAGGGTCCGTATCTCCATGTCTATTTGTCTGGTCACCCATAATAAGTTGATCCTTTGTCTAGACTGGGGGCAAACTCCTTGACTTGGTTGCAGATTTGGATTCTTGAATGCCACATGTTCTAGAAGAGGATACCAATAAGGATTGTGATACCCTTCACTAGACAAACATGCGTAGCAAAGCAAGGTTCCCAAAACAAAAATCTCAGCACAAAAACATCAACCTTCCCAAAGCAAAGCAAGCGTATACCGAAACACTCAAATTGATTCTATATCAATTATGGCAAGAAGACATATCTAATGCAAGAATGTTTTGTGAACAGGTTAACTTACAAGGTCTTGGATTTTTGTCATTATGTCTTTCTATGCTACTCAAGGATGCCAAAAGCTAGATATGCTATGATGGGGGCATAATCTTTTTTTGTCTGCTATTTGTGGATCAAACTTTAGTAATGTGATGACTTTTGTCTAACGACATGATCAACAAATAATCATTGAGGACTTCGGAGGTCTGAACATGAAAAGCGGCAATCTGTGTCTATTGAAACGCAAGCAAAACTTAGGTCATCTAGATTCAAGTTTGACTAGATGCTTGTATCAACTTGCTATATCAAAATCCATGTAAGCAATACTTAGGTCATCTTGGTTTAATTATACCTAGATGCTTGTATTTTCTTACAACATTTCAAAAAGAGAAAAGAAACAAAAAAAAGTGCCCAATGATGAAAGCAAAGTACTTGTTCTCTAATGATGACAAAATATCCACATCCGTTCCATACCTAGAAATCCATATCATCCATGCAATAAGAAAATCCTGCAGAGTATCAATGTTTACAAATGAAATCCAATAATCCTTTCATTCCTTTTCTTCCACCTATCTATATCATCTTTGTGTTGATTGAGTACATTTGGACATACCAAAAACATAGCATAAATTGCATATCATATCACATGAGATAGTCATTCACATGATTTAATCATTTGCATACATAATAAGTGTATCAGGTCATCCATATACATTTGCATCAGTACATCATATCAACAACAAAATTAAAAACATAGACATATAGATCATATAGAGCTACATAATCATATCAACAACATTCACATTTTTATTTTGCATATCAGATCATCATAATCCATCTAAGACTACATAAACATAATCAAAATAGGCATCACATGTGAAAACATCATAAGATAGATTGCATCCCTAGCATGCAAACATAGAACAAGAGCATGTAGAACATCAATAGCTGCATCATCACATAAGCATAAAAACATGTCCAAATGTACAATATATCAAAATATCTGTCCATCTCTCGGAGTCATGTCATGAAATGTATACAAAGTACAAAAAGATAATGATACATGTCTCAGGGCAAAATAATACAAATATATACATATCAGGCTATTTGAGCCATCAAAAATGTGTATACATCAAGCCAAAAATCAGTACAAATATCAAAAACTGGCTAGCCCTGCTGCCGTGGAACATTGCTCCCTACACTACCCTCTCCTTTGTCCCCCCTGATTGCTGGGGGCCTCTCACTGATGCTACAGATCGAGATCCAGCTACCCTCTATGAAGCCACAGAATGGCTCCTGTTGCTTGGTGCGTGCTGGTCTGCTGGCACTACCCCATGGTATAGTCCTCTATAATACTGTGTCTGAGCCTGCGCTCTGGCAAGCCCACTCTGTACTTGTGCAAGTTGACCCTGTACCTATGCCAGCTGTGTCTGTGCCTATGCAAGCTGTGCCTGTTCCTGTTGCACCTATGTAACTAGAAAGTTAGTGGTACTATCTGTACCTAGGGCTGCCACTGCCGTGTCTCTCTCTGCTTTGATTGCCCGTACCCTCGCCAAGGCTAAGTCTCGCTCTCTAGAGATCTCTGATACTCGTCCTGCATCTACCTCACTCTGAGACTCTGCTACTCTAAGGTGGGCCCTCAGTTACCTCACCTGACCCTATAGTGCAGCAATGGCCTGCTACTGTAAATCAAGCTGCACAGCTTGCTCTCCCTATCCCTGCATCTGCTACTGTGCCACCTACTATGGTGGTGGCATCTGTTTCTACTGTACCACCTGCTATGCTGATACCTGCACCTACCTTGTAGCCTATGGCTATGCAACATGCTGCTATCCCGAGGGTCCCTCTCCAGACCTCCTCCTCCATCTCGGTCTACCTCCATCTCCTCCTCCTCCTATACAAGTGTGCTAGCATGCACACACCCCATGAGTATCAAGTCCCATCAGTAATCATGCTCTCCATCACCCTCCCCCAACCAATCAAGAACCCATGCAATCTCCTATCGGGGCATACTACACCGCCAATCAATACCGCCACTATCCCTAAGAAGTAGTCATAATAGTCATGTATGTCCTACCATGAAATCACCTGCTCATCTAGCTCTGGGTCATCAAAAACACATCTACACTCTACCAGTCCTGCATCACGCTATGGATCATACTCTACCAACTCCCCCTGGATGGGAAGGTGTAGAATCCTGTAAACATCCTCTAGAGTAATTGCCATCTCCCCATTCAGTAGATGGAACATCCTGTCCTCGCTGTGGAATCACTCCATCGCCGCAGTCAATAGACCGAGGTTCGCGTGAACCTCGGGCATGAAACAAACATAGTGCAGACCCATAACACTAAGAGCCTCGCAGTCCATCTCCATCAGCATATACCACTACAACAGTGGCAAAGGGAACTGCTCTCGTGACATCAAAGTATCACAAATATCCTCCTGCAACCAAGCAAAGCATAGCGTCAAGAAAAAACCCATATCTAAGCCAAAGCTACTCAAAGCAGTCAAACTATCCTATCACCAACTTAACATATCAAATTGATCAAAACAACATATCATCTCTTGACTAGATTCTCGGTAATCTCAGAGATCTCTTATCAATTGACGCATCATTCTGGGTGCCAATTGGGTTAATTTCGTTAAGTCAGCTGACTATCTTAGTGCAAAAGCGCTGAACCAAGTCCCGAATGCACCGAATCATATCAGATGTGCTGCTTCACCGTGAATGCGTCATTCCTTGGCGTATATGTGTCATTCTGGGCATATGCGCCGCTTCTTGTGTCAAATGCACACTTCCGTAGTATATGCGCTGATCAATGTCGTATATGCGCAGATGTATCATATGCATCGCAAGTTTACTCAAATGCGCAGTTTCCTGGCATATGCGTCATTTCGGGGTGCATATGCACCGAACTATAGTTTAATGTATCTATCCTAACTATTTTTCCTAAGCATTTATTGCCCTAATAAATGACCTTAAGCGGGTTTTGTCAAACTACATGTTGGTGGTCCTACCTCGGGTGGCCGATTGAACCATCAAACTCACTCAAAGCGGTGCTCCGTGCACTGAATATCCATATCTCTGTCAATTGCTCTAGCTCCTCTACTCTCCTAAGCTCTCAAAGACAAATCAACCAAGGACAAGTGTGCAAATGAATAAGACTTGTGGACCCAGCTCCTATATATAGCAAGTGAACCATAGCTGACTATGTGACAACTATGACTACTTTCCACACCTATTTCTCCTAACCATGTTCTATTTTCTTCAACCTAACCTATTTTTCACCTTCTTCTTCATGAGATTGTCCGTCTCCTGCCTTCTGCCTTCTTCCCATCCAATCTCCTGAGGGGGCATCTTGTCGTTAAACTTGTACCACGGGCAAACTGGGGCATGTATCATTGTAAAAAATTCTTATTCTTTGAAACAATGTGATAAAACACATTGCATCAAAGAGGGGCAAAATGTATACACCTAAAAATGACATGACTCTACCTAAATAAATATTTTAAATATTTATTTCACCTTAATGTTCCTCTATCAATAAATAAATAAATCAATTTATTTATTTGATTCATTTTCCTCCCATTAATTAAATAAATTACATTTATTTAATTAATTCCATCAATATCAACTTTATTCTTCCAAACAATTAAATAATTTTAATTATTTAATCAAATCATTCATTCTTCCAAATTTAAATAAAATGCAAATTTATTTAAATTAAAATATTAGTCTCCAAAAATAAAATATAATCAAATATTTTATTTATTCCTCTAAATCATGCACAAACAATTAAATAAATTTATTTATTTAATTTGCTTTCTTATCTTCTAAAAATCTTCCAAATCTTCTAAAAATAAATCTTCCTTGTCATACAAAAGCAAAAGCTGAGTTAACTAATTTAAAGCAACCTTATTTTATCAACAAACTCTTAAATTAGAAAAATATATTCTAATTTAAGAAATAAAAGCTCATCCTGATCAAGTAAGTAGTTAACTCAACAAAGCATCTTTTTGAATGACACATGTCTTCTTCTTATTCACACACGTTCTCTCAAACATCCTCTACCATTGATATTCTTATTTCTTCTAAACCATTGATCTTCTCTCACACAATTCTATAAATACTCCTCTATTCTTCCATATCATATCATGAAGCTTTCAAGTAAAATTACTCTGTCAAATCCATAGCGCGCCATTAGCACCCTCACTCTCATATTTTCCATTATTCATCTCACATTGTATTGAAGCTCATCTTCAATACAATAAAGTATCTGAGCCATTTCTCCAGTGTCATCTTGAGGAAACAAAGCAAGGAAGCAAGCTTCTTGAGGGCTACATTCATCACCAAAGATCAATCAAGAATAAGTGAGCAATGGAAGCCGTGAGGTAACAAAGCACTGTAAGTTGTTTACTTATTTTTAATCTTTGTTATTTTGCATATTTCATTGAAGTTATTGGGTTTTTATATTCACTTTGATGTTATCCCATTTTACCCGTAACACTATCTATTTTAATTAAATAAATCTTATTTATTTAATTAAAATTCCCTTCACAAAACCTACTTCCTAATTAAGTAAATAAATTTTATTTATTTAATTAATTTCTTCTTATCATTTATCTCAATGAGCTGACATGTGTGCCTCTTTCATTTAAAAAAGATAAGTGGTACTACATCTTTATTTAATATATTTCACATGTACTTTTTGTGTACACGGTCACACATAAGCCTTATCTTCCCTCCACTTGTCATTTACACATTCATCTATGACTATCATTCAATCTTAGTCATTCACATAGCCACCAAATCTCCACCGTTGATTGATTTTGGTTGAGGTCTATATAAACACCCTTTCATTCCATACTACATCTATCCAACATTCATATAGCGTCTACATTATCATCTTGAGCATATTGAGAATTTTAGCATCCATTTAGCTTATTATCATTATCATCCATCCATAATGGCAACTTTTATCTTCATAATTGTTCATTGTTGAAGAAGCAATCCACATCATATACAAGAAATCATACAATCTAGGTGATATTGTTCTTGAATTGCATGCTTTTGATTTCATTTGGATTAGATTCTTTGATGATGGTAGGGTTAGGTTTTCATAGCTGTGCTTGATCTTATTAACCTAATTTTTACCTATCACAGTATGAAGTTTACCTTTGAATATAAATTTGATTGAACGATGTAGAGTTGAAGGGACTGCCCCCAATGCATGAATCCAAGGTCTACCAAGAATCATGTTGTAAGATAAAGAACTAGGCATGACATGAATCAGAGTAGGCATGGTCACAGGTCCCACTTGTATAGGTAAAGTTATAGTACCTATAGATTGTTGTCCAACAATGTCAAAACCAAGGATACTTAATGGTTCCAGCTTGATGGCAGATGTATCAACTTTAATATTTTGTAATAAGTCTATGCCACAAACATTAAGAGCCGATCCATTATCAATCATAACTCTCTTAACCAATGTTTTGTTTATTGTGACAAAGATTATAAGAGGATCATATTGGTTTTGAACTTCAATTGATGGTAATTCATGTGGTTGAAAGAGAATATTTGTTTTTGTTGCATGCATACTATCCAATACGGCTGCTACATCATTCATCTTAACAATAGGTGGCACAACGACCTTTGTAAGGCTTCTTGGATCATTCCATGGTATGTAGGTAGTGTTTGTATTAAATCCCAAAGAGAGATCTTAGCCGGAGTAGCGCGGAGTTGTTTGACAAGATCATACTCTTGACCACTTTTATGAGTAAGACCAGGTGGTTGAGGGAGCATAGGTTGAGAACATGGAAGAGAGATAGGTGCATGCGGTGCTCGGTTACTTTGTTTGTTATTATGGGTATTGTATGTGTAAGCAATCACATTGTGGTGTGGTTGTTGTAACACATCTTGAACACCTTGACTCGGTTGAGCAATTTGTTGCGCATATTTATAGATGTAATCTAGGGGTCGACCTTGAATAGTAATTACTAGATTTAAACAAGAGGGTGCACTAGGTGCCCCTTGGATAATCATTTTAAGAATATTTCTACAAGGTCTATTAATGACGATTGAATTAACATTGTTTCCCTCTTGATTGCACCCAACATCCATCCCTAAAGTATTTAATGTGAGACACCTTTTCTCATCCACTAATGCTACATCTTGGCTAGGGAGAGCAATGGGATGAGAGGACAGTACATCATCATCATCATAATCTATGGCAGAAAAAGACTTTTCACTCTCATCTTTCTCATGAGTGTTCCTACAGATGAATTTGGTTAAATCTTCTAATATTATAGGATGTTCACTCATGAAGATTAGGAATTTGTCAAAATCAAGATCTTTGATAAATGCATGCAGAGATACCATAGAAAATGACATGAAGGTACCATTTGGTGCAGGAGCACCTACCTGACAGCTGGCCTCCATGAGGTAGTTAGTTAGTTTAAGTCTTGTTAATGTTTCCAAGAAGGTCTTATAAGACCAATGCATGTAATAAGGTCCAAGTTGACCGTGCTTTTCTATTTTTAGATAGTTTGTTATGACAGCTGTTATGCTGTATGTTCGCTTGGAAGCTCCCAGCCGCTTGGAATCGAGTGGTAGTACTCACAAGCAGTTCCTATTTATGCATTAGGATCGGTTGGTCTTAGGACAGATTGAGATATAGATACAGATTGAGGAGTTAGATTGGAGAGTGAGACAGAGTACTGTATTTGCATCTTTTGAAATCAATAAAGAGATCCTGTTTGTGTCAATTTTCTGTTTGGATTCCATTGTGTGATCGATTTGTTGTTCTAGTGGTTTCATGGATTCGCTGATCCATTCCACCGGTTGATTCGTCGAATCGGTGGAATGGCTATGTACCATAGTTTAGGATTTAGTTTGCTTTTTCTGTTTGTTCGCATGTATGTTTGCAGGATCGCAGTCGAGAGGTGTTGAGAACCCTAGCATGGGTATGTGCTAGGTCGTGCTAGTTGTTAGAGTCTGGAAAGTTATCCAAGAAGCGGATCGGGTCACCCCAGGAGGTTCGGCGGATCAGAATCCGTTAAGGTTGGAAATTCGTCACAACGGCATCATCAGGATATTTCTGTGTATATCCTGCAGTTACTTCGGGTGTCATCCGAGTAGATGGAGGTGAGCATGATGCAATCGTTTGCATAAGGTGAATGCGTTTCAGGGTGATGATTGCAAGGTGTTGCTGAGGAAGAGCATATCGGCATAAGTTAGTCGATCGGATTGATAAAATCATCGCGGGCCGATAATGTTAAGTTTGGCCGACAGCAGGATATTGAAGGAACTGCATATGACGTCATCGTCATCAGGATAATCGTCATCAGGACATTTCGAAATATCACCCGATAAAGTCAGATATCGGGGTGATGTAAGCATCGAAGGAAAGGTGCGTGAAGTGTCGTCATCAGGATATATTGGAGGAACCAGATGTTTTACATCCTGCTGATGAAGATGATGTTGAACATCATGATGCTGCAGATAGAGGTTGGCGGTAAGGTGAACAGTGAACATCAGGAGGATGTTTGCGCTTGCCGAATGTGATGATGCTGCCGATAGTTGGATATGATGATGCTGCTGATAGGTGAAAGGTCGAAGGTTTGTCTGCAGGAGGATATCGGTCGGCAAGAGAAAATATGATGATGCTGACAATGTTAATAGAAAATATGATGATGATGAAGGGTTGTAGACATACATGCTGTATGTCAAGGTTTTAGTGTGGATGCCTCTACATCATAGTGGTATCAGAGCTCAACAAAAGGTCTGGGCTGTTGTGTGTTGATTCTGTCACTGAAAGGACAGAGGTAGAGGAGTGAGAGGTTGACAAAATGCCTCCGAAAGGTAATGGTACTGCAAGGGAATTGTAGGAGATGAAGGAAAAACATGCCAGAGAGATGAGGAAGATGAAGGAGCTTGCTGAAGCACTTCAAGCCAGGCTTGTAGCCTTGGAGAAGAACAAAAAGAGGGAAGTGGAAGACAGTGAGTCAGAAGAAGATGAAGATGTTGTTGAAGAGTATGAAGAGGTAGCTGAAGATCTGGATGCTGAAGACCAGAGATTTGCAAAACTATTAAAGGTAGTGCAGAGTGATAAACCTAAGGTAAAGGTTGATGTTTCCAAGTATAATGGAAGTTTGAATGAAGATGAGTTGCTGGATTAGATTGCTGCACTTGATAATCATTTTGAATGTGAAGATGTTGCTAAGGATCAGAAGGTAAAGATTGCAAAGACCAAGTTAGGAGGTCATGCTTTGGTATGGTGGGATTATGTACAATCTGAGAGAAGGAAACAAGGGAAGTCAAAGATCACTTCATGGGATAAGATGGTAGCAAGGATAAAAGGTAAATTCTTGCCTAAGGATTATGAAATTTAGATGTTTAAGAAGCTGCAATTTTTAAGGCAGAAGGAAATGGATGTGAAGGCATATACTAAGGAGTTTTATAAGTTGAGTATGAGATCTGGTCATCATGAGAATGAGGTAGAAAAGGTGGCTAGGTACTTGGCTGGTTTAAGATTGAACATACAGGATGAGTTAGTTTTAGCTAACCCTAAGAATGTGGAGGATTGTTACCAAATGGCAATCAGGATTGAAGAAAAGATGAATAGGAGACAAGATAAGTCCATGAGAGGAAGAGGCAGCAATATGAGGGGAAGAGGATTAGCCCCTACAACAAGGCAAACCAATGAGGGTCAAGAAGACACTGGTAAAGGATAGGGACAGTCTGATTTCAGAGGTGGATGGAAAGGTAATAAAGGCAGATTTGGAAGTGGTAGAGGTTCTACTACATTTTTAGGAAAGTGTTACACCTATGGTGAGTTTGGTCATCCATTTTTCAAATGTCCAGAAAACATGGGTTCATCATCCAGAGATGATAGAACGAATGACAAGAGAGTACAACTTGTGCAAGAAGAGAAAGTAGAGCAAAGTGTGCAAAGTTTAAACACTTATCAAGATAGAGTTCCTGACAATTATGGGTATCCTGAGGAGGGAGAAGCATTGATGCTAAGGAGAATTAGTTTGCAGACATCAAAGCATATGATGCAAAGAAGAGCTCTTTTCAAGACCACATGCAAGAGCAAAGGTAAAGTATGTAAGGTTGTCATTGATACTGGTTCAACAGATAACATGGTATCTCAGGAAATGGTGGATAAACTAAATTTGGAAAGGATTCCACACCAACACCCTTACAAGGCATCTTGGGTGAGTGATAGTCAATCACTTTTTGTCTATGAACAGGCATATGTGGATTTTCAGATTGGAGCTTATCAGGATAGAGTTTTGTGTGACATTTTGCCCATGGAATGTTGTCACCTACTGTTGGGTAGACCATGGCAATTTGATAGAAGGGTACTGTATGATGGGTATGCTAATACCTACACCATCAAGAAAGATGGGAAAACTATTATGTTGATGCCATTGCAGGAAGATGCTGCAGCACAGAAGGCAGCAAAAATCATTTTAGTGGGAAAGAAGGAATTTGTGCAGAAGCCTATAGGAGCAGGCATAAAGGCAGTTGAGGACACTGCAGGGAAAGGAGTTGTTAAGGACAACAGTTTGAAGATAGTTTCAGTTTTGACTGACAGAGGTCAGCAGCAGGTTCAGAAACAGGTTTGCAAACAGCAACCAGTTGAGAGGAATGACAAGGATGTTGTCATAGTTGGGACTATTGTTTGTCCTATAAAGGTTGAAAGAAAGACAGAGTTGAACATTACAGAAGTTCAAGAGGCAGTTCAGACAGAGGTTCTGGTTAGACAACCTGACAAACACAAGGTATGTGAGAGAAGGGCCTACATTGACAGGCATGAGGATTTACTTGCAAGAAAGCAAGTTACAGTTTAGAAGTCTTGGAGCAGCCGAGAGCCAGTGGAGGATAAAGCTGGAACAGGGCAGAACACTGACATGGCAAAGTGTAAAGGTGGAGGACTTCCACAACCTAACTCATGGGACATGAGTTCTTTTCTGTTGGGGAGTATGGTGCAGGAGCACCTACCTGACAGCTGGCCTCCATGAGGCAGTTAGTTAGTTTAAGTCTTGTTAATGTTTCCAAGAAGGTCTTATAAGACCAATGCATGTAATAAGGTCCAAGTTGACCGTGCTTTTCTATTTTTAGATAGTTTGTTATGACAGCTGTTATGCTGTATGTTCGCTTGGAAGCTCCCAGCCACTTGGAATCGAGTGGTAGTACTCGCAAGCAGTTCCTATTTATGCATTAGGATCGGTTGGTCTTAGGACAGATTGAGATATAGATACAGATTAAGGAGTTAAATTGGAGAGTGAGACAGAGTACTGTATTTGCATCTTTTGAAATCAATAAAGAGATCCTGTTTGTGCCAATTTTCTGTTTGGATTCCATTGTGTGATCGATTTGTTGTTCTGGTGGTTTCATGGATTCGCTGATCCATTCCACCGGTTGATTCATCAAATTGGTGGAATGGCTATGTACCATAGTTTAGGATTTAGTTTGCTTTTTCTGTTTGTTCGCATGTATGTTTGCAGGATCGCAGTCGAGAGGTGTTGAGAACCCTAGCATGGGTATGTGCTAGGTCGTGCTAGTTGTTAGAGTCTAGAAAGTTGTCCAAGAAGCGGATCGGGTCACCCCAGGAGGTTCGGCAGATCAGAATCCATTAAGGTTGGAAATTCATCACAACGGCATCATCAAGATATTTCTGTGTATATTCTGCAGTTACTTCGGGTGTCATCCGAGTAGATGGAGGTGAGCATGATGCAATCGTTTGCATAAGGTGAATGCGTTTCAGGGTGATGATCGCAAGGTGTTGCCGAGGAAGAGCATATCGGCATAAGTTAGTCGATCGGGTTGATAAAATCATCGCGGGCCGATAATGTTAAGTTTGGCCGACAGCAGGATATTGAAGGAACTGCATATGACGTCATCGTCATCAGGATAATCGTCATCAGGACATTTCGAAATATCACCTGATAAAGTCAGATATCGGAGTGACGTAAGCATCGAAGGAAAGGTGCGTGAAGTGTCGTCATCAGGATATATGGGAGGAACTGGATGTTTTATATCCTGCTGATGAAGATGATGTCGAACATCATGATGCTGCAGATAGAGGTTGGCGGTAAGGTGAACAGTGAACATCAGGAGGATGTTTGCACTTGCCGAATGTGATGATGCTGCTGATAGCCGGATATGATGATGCTCCTGACAGGTGAAAGGTCGAAGGTTTGTCTGCAGGAGGATATCGGTCGGCAAGAGAAAATATGATGATGCTGACAATGTTAACAGAAAATATGATGATGATGAAGGGTTGTAGACATACATGCTGTATGTCAAGGTTTTAGTGTGGATGCCTCTGCATCACCATTGCATTTTTTTCAATGTAAAATCAGAATTTAAAATCTTTTCAAATTTGATGCAAAAGACAAGTGCAAGGTTATATGCAAAAAATGCCTAAAATGCTTGATTTTTTGTACTTTTTCAATGCGAATGAATGGAATAAAAGGAGTTATAAGGATTTTGATCAAGGGAAGAAAATTTTATGTCTGACATTAGTCCAAAATAGCAATATAATCCTTCTCAGCACAATCTTGATGCAAATCCAAGATAATGCCAAGTCAAACTATAGTGAAAATATGTCGAAATATGCACTTTTTCCACCAAAACTCAATGCAAAAGAGCATAACAAAGGGTGTTGTGAGGAAAATTATGATGGAAATAAAATAATATTAGTAATAACAGCCACTTGGTGCTATAATTCCTGACACAACACGCTTTTAGTGCCACTTAAGGTAAAACCCTAGTAAAAAAATAGCAAAATATGCAATTTTTTACAATTTTTCAATTCCAAGACCCATAAAGAGGGGTGTTGTAATAAATTTTAGGAGGTATAGAAAATAATATCAATAATATTAGTCTCTTCAATCCATAAAATTGATCACAACACGCTTGGAGTGCAAACTAGGTCAAACCCTAGGGCAAAAATAGTCAAAATGTGTAGTTTTTCACCAAATTTTCACTACAAGAGCCCGTTAAATGGGTGTTGTGAAGCTTTTTATGAGGGGAAGAAAATGATTACCCTAATAACAACAAATTAATGCAAAAATATTTTTCACAACATGCCTATGGTGCAAGTTTATAGAGTCGATAAGGCCAAATTTAGTGAAAATCGTTGTTTTTAAAGCCCTAGGTTTGAGATCTTGAGACAAAATGCTATGCGAATGTTTTGAAGTATGATTTATGATGAAATTGAATTACTCTTAGATCTGAAAAATACTTTCAAGCTTGATCATGTGAAATGTCCATGCAAATTTAATGAAAATGCATGAAAATTGCTAGTTTTTGTTAAAATTTTCTACGCAAAAATGCAAATATTTTAAATCTAAATGCAAATTTACACTAAAATGAAAGACTATAGCCAAATGTTAATTTGAATGAGCCTCTAAAATAAGTAGAAAAATCTGAAAAAAGATTTTGCCTACTAACCCTAGATTTTGGAATTACTAAGTTATATAAAAATTGTCAAAATTTCTACAAAACCCTAGCGATTAAATGGTGAAAATGTAATGCAAATTTATGAATTTTTCAATTTTTCTGTAGTTTATATCAGATCTAGTGCAAAAATCATGAATTGGAAAAATTTAGAAAGGATTGATGCAATTTAGTAAGCCAAACAATGCAATTTTTTTGAATTTTCTTAATGCAATAAAATGAATGACTATATGAATGAATGAATGAAATCGAAATATGAAGACAAACACTCAGCAAGTTGCAATTTAAGTCCAAAAATATAGGTTCACCAAAATGTTTAGGGGAAAATTGGATTTGTTAATGTTTAGCTTTTTGATGTTTAAATCTGCCTCTCCACTATACATTCAAGGATCTAGGGTCGAGTGGCGAGCACTATCATACCCTAGGTCACTTGCAGATGTAGGGAAACTTGGATTAGGGAATTTAATTATTAATTTTCCTTATCTTATGCCTAATTAACCATTAAAACCCTAATTATGCAAATACGACAACAAATTGATGAATGACGGAAAAAGCTCTTCCAGACAGGAGTAAAATACCAAATTACAGAATACCTGTTTTCAGGGTTCTGAAGTGGAACAGTCAGGGACACTGGAGTGGGTACCCAAGTCCAAGGTATTAGTTTCTTCACAGAATCTAGACCTCTTTCTGACACTGATCAAACCTATAACTTCTATTTCCTAAAGCTCAGATGTGGAGGACACTAGAGCAAGCACCCAAGTCCTAGATGTGCTCTCGTGTCCTTTTCTTCAGATCCTGAATCCTTGATTCTTTCCAATCCTTCCTGCAACTCCACTTTTTCCAAATACGACACCTGTAACTTGCAATCAAAAGACTTGGTTTGGGGGTTGTGGTGTTTAGAGGCTTACCTCAGTCAAGCCCCAGAGGACACTTAAGTCTCCGAACATCGTTGTCAGATAAAGAGTGCATGCCCTTGTGAGGTAGAGGCAAAAACCAAATGAATTAATGATGAAAACACAATATTATGTCACCTTGTAGTGAATCTCTCATGGGAGGAAGATATTCTTCATGCCATTAGGAAATTGATGCTCAAATCTACAAATATCAACACACAAAACACACAAGTCTGCTCTTGCAACACAATAGAAAGCCTTGAATCACCTTGAGAACATAATAGCTTGTTAGTAATCATCTAGTTTACAAATGAATGCCTAAGCATGCATATATATGCAACTACAAGCACTCCCACCAAGATTTTAAAAATCAAAACTTACTGTGTCTGCAAAAGGACCTAATAACGGTCATAAACTGACACCCAGAAATTAGGGCATGGCAATTCTTAATAAAGGTAATAATGATAATTAGTATGGTTGCAGAAACTTACTTAATCCACCACCCGCAGCTTATTGGATCATGTGACTGCATGAGATAGAAGTAATGAGAGTGAGAGGGATGATGGGACATATTTGACAGGTATGACATAGTAATAAATGGATTAAATTACTAGTTTAAGTGAAAAAATAGAAATAAATGATATGGTTAAAAAAAATCATTAATTATAACAATATGTACATGAAAGTTGGTATGAAATCTTATAAGTGGCATGTGAATGGATTTTGATGGCATAGAAAAGCATGAACTGGAGTGATGTTGTGGCATAACGATATGGAGATGCAATTAAAATTACATGTGTTGATATGACAAGTTCTGTGGTGGACAATACAGATGTGACGGGGCCCATATAGAGTTGCTACATGGTTTTTAACTACATGTCCCTTGTTGAAGTGCTACAGGTTCTTGTGCTATAGGTACCTCAAAGAGTGGATGCTTGAACCTTTGATGCAAGTCCTTCAGAGAGTAGCTGCATGCACCTTTGTTATAGTCCCCCTGAGAGTAGATACATGTACCATTGTTACAGGTCCCTTGGAGAGTGGCTGTAGGCGCTTGTGGTATAGATCCCTCATAAAGTGGTTGTATACACCTTTCTATAGGTCCCTTAGAGAGTGGTTGCAAGCATTGTTTCTACAAGAAGAAATGAGATGGATACTACATGAAGGTGGGCAATAAGGATGTTACATGGAATATGACTAAAATTATGGCATGAATTTAGAAAATGATGGAATTTGCAGGAATGAGGCAAGGAGGCCATAGGATGTAGCATAGGATACTTTAAGGAGGTAGCATGGGATGTTGTTGGGAGAAATGTTGGAAACTATTGCATAGAAAGGTTGCTAAGGGGGCTAACAACATTATTATAAATTTAATAGCACCCAATGTGATTACATTGTTGTTATTATTATGGTTTTGTTAGTTTTTAATTTTAAATAAAGCATGAAAATTATACCTAATGAATGACAAGGGAAGAGACAAAAGACTCATCTACTATCACTTCTACTATTGTTACTGACCCCATTCCTTTATCTTGTGCCATACGTTGAAGAAACTCAACCTTATTGAATGACTTCTTGTAAATCTTAAGACGATGGCCAATATTGACCATTAAAGAAAATATGACATAGTCAATGGTAACTAGCCTAACAACTACATTTGAAAATACTTCAGCTATCTTGTAGGGTCCTAGCCATCTTGTCTACAATTTTCCCTTGTGATCTTTGTATCGTGAATCCAATAGTAATGCCCAATCTCCTTGTTGAAATACCCATGTTTTAATAAATCTTTCATGCCATTATATTCTTTACTTTTGTGCAACCTCTATGTGATGGAAGGCCTCCCTTCATAGCTCATCTAGGGCATTGAGATAAGTGATCTATTCTTGATGTGCTTCTGAAAGATCTATGCCAAACTCTAGTGTTGTTCTTAAAGTTTTGTGCCCAAACTCAATCAGTAATACTATTGTCTTACCATATACCAACTCATAGGGTGTGAACTCTATTTGTGGTCTTCCATGTTGTCCTATAAGACCACACTACTTCAGGAAGGTGGTTAACCCAATCTTTACAATGTAGAGCTACTTTTTTTGTCAGAATGGCCTCTATTTCCCTGTTTGTAACCTTCATTTGGTCATTGGACTATGGATGGTAAGGAGTAGATTTCTTATGTCTAAGTGCATATTCTTTAACAAGTACAACAATCACCTCAGAAGTAAATTGTGGTCCTTGATCAGTAACAATTTCTTTAGGTACTCCATACTTGGTGAATATTTCTTCATAGAGGAACTCAACTACTTTCTCATCTCTTGCATGTGTAAGAGGCTTGACTTCCACCCATTTTGTCAGGTAATCAGTGTAGACTAGTATATACTTTTTGTTGTTTGACCTTGGATTAATAGGGCCTATAAAGTCTAGACCCCATTTGTCAAAAGGTTCTTGAACGAGCTGAGGCTACAGGGGTATTTCATCTTTCGTTATTGGTCTCTTCATCTTTTGACAATGGTCACATCTCCTGGTATATACAACTACATCCTTATGCAATGTTGACCAATAGTATCCAATTTTTAATAGCTTGAATGTTGTCTTCTTTGTTGTAAAGTGTCCTCCATAAGGTTCATCATGACGGTATTTCATAATATCATAAACCTCATCCTCTCTAATACATCCATGCATGATGTTGTTAGGGCCAATATAAAAGAGATACCTAGAAATCAAAGAGTATGGAAGACTTTTCTCTACCAACTAGTATTTTTCTCGTGGTGAGAAATGAGGTGGTGTTCTACCAGCAACCAAATAGTTAGAAATATCTACATACCACAAAAGTTGCGCAGTTAAGTTAAATAAATGTTCATCTAGAAATGAGTCATCTATAATAGGTTCATCTACAGTAAGGGTTAGTCTAGAAAGGAAGTCTACTACTACATTAGATTTACATGGTTTATCTATTATGGTGATGTCAAATTCTTGTAGCAGCAACAACCACCTTACTAGTTGATCACTAACTATAGGTTTGTTCATAAGATACCTTATGGCTACATGATCAGTGTGAACAAAGATAGGATAGCCAATGATGTAATGCTTGAACTTGTTTATTGCATAGACCACCGCTAGGAGTTCTTTCTTAGTGACAATGTAGTTCAACTATGTTGCATAAAGGTTCTTGCTAATAGAATATATGGCATACTCTACTAAACCTTCCTTTTGACTAAAGACAACTCCTATCTAGTATAGTTAGATGCATTGTTATGTATATGGAAGGGTAATGCCCAATTCGGTCCTCTTAACACAGGTGTGGTAGTCAAGGAGTCTTTTAAACTAAAAAGCTTCTTGGCATGTAGGTGTCCAATTAAATTCACTATCTTTAGTAAGTAGAACAAATAAAGGGGCAACTATTTTGCTAAAGTCCTCTATAAATCTACGGTAATATCCTGCATGGCCAAGGAATCTTTAGACATATTTTTGTTTCTGTGGTATTGGTAGACTATTGATGACTTTTATTTTTTCTTGATCTACCTAAATACCTACCTGTGAGACATAGTGCCTTAACACTATGCCCTCTTCCATCATCATATAACACTTTTCATTGCTGAGGGAGAGGTTATGGTCTTGACATCATTGCAGGACTTTTTCCAAATTGGCTAAGGTTTCAGTATAATTGTTACCATGAGTTGTAAAGTCATCCATGTAGACTTCTAAACAATCATGGGTAAGATCAGAGAAAATACTGAGTAATAGCCTTTGGAAAGTGGCAAGTGCGTTACACAGACCAAATGAGAGGACTACATAAGCATATGTGCTCCAAGGATAGGTAAATGTCATCTTATCTTGGTCCTCAAGAGCAGTCCTAATTCAATTATATTTATTGAATCCATCCATAAAGGAAAAATATTTCTTTCTTGATAAGGAGTCTAGAACTTGGTCAATAAAAGGTAAAGGAAAATGGTCCTTGCATGTGGCATTGTTAAGTTCTCTATAGTCTATGCAAACATGCCATTTTCCTCCTTTCCTTGGAACTATTACTAAAGGAGAGACCCATTGACTATCTGATATAGGGTATATGAAGCTAACATCCAATAGTTTTTCAATTATTCTTTGACAATTTTCTAGATTGTAGGATTCATCCTCCTTTGGGGCTGTCTAATGGGCTTACAGTCATCCTTGATGTAAATGTGACGTGTACAAATGTTTAGATCTAGGCCATTCATATCATGGTAATCCCATGCAAAAGCTATTTTGTGGGCCTGCAGCATGGCAATCAGTTCATCTTGTTGTTATAGGGTGAGTTGGTTATTAATGTTCAATATTCTATCTAGATAAATTTCAACTTGTTTTGTTAAAGATTACATAGAGGATATGTTTGAACATGAAATGTTGAGGGGAACAATTATGGGGTAATAAGTGGTGAAACATGGTAATATCAAAATCATAGTTGGGCAAGTGTTCTATAGGAAATATGTTATGTAATGGGCAAGATACACAAGTCAACCAGTTATCCAACAATGAGTCTATGCCATAATTTTTATGCAGTATATTTGTAATCACAGTATCCTCATACTCAGTAGAGATTAGAGGGCTTCTCTATGCTCATAATTGTTTGAATGAAATACTAATCATTTTCTTGAGGGTCCAACCACATAGATTATTCAAAATTAGAAAAGGGTTGGGCTAGAGGGTACAAGGCCAATTTCTTTGTGACATTTTTGCATCATGTTACCCGACCTGTAGCTAATGAAAGAATCAACTATTGGTAGTCCTAAGATAAGAGGATATCCTCCCAAGTCAGTCTTTAGCTGTAGGAACATAAAGTCAACAAGGTGTTCCCAAGAGCCAAGTGTGATGACCAAATCTTTAATGACCTCCTTAGGTTTAACTGTTGATCTATCTACCAATTACAACACTGTAGGTGTTGGCTATAAGTCAATTGTAGACTTTAGAGTTACCCTAGTTTCCTTGGTCAAAAAATTAATAGAAGCACCTAGGTCAATCAAGGTATTCTTTATGAGGGTGCCATTTATATGCACATCCACAACTAGGCTATCAGGGTCTATGTATTTTGGGAAAACTGCATTGCCCAGCATGATGTCAGTAAGTTGTCTAATTACATGGATAGTTTGTGGGTCTTTATACCCCCTTCCTGGCTTTTTCATGAACATTTATCTCATAGTCTTAGTATAGATGGATACTTCTGTTGGTTCTCAAATCTGCATGCATTGAATCCTAAAGATTTGCCACTTCTTATGCTCATATTTCAAGAAGAGACTTGACCAACAGAGTAGGAGATTTTTCACCTATCTCCCCTACACTTTAGTTTCTTCCATACCTACGAGGGTATTCCCTTGTTTATAATCAAAAGATTTATCTTTTACAATATTAGGTAGAATGTTCTCATTTATGCACCAAGATTTGTAAGATTAATCCTAGACTGACAATATTCTTGAATTATCTTTTACTATTTTATTCTAAGAACATGCTAAGAACCACACACTATCAACAAAACTGAAATGAACAGAAAATGATTCATCTTGATAATTCCATTCTTCTTTCTAGACCCTTGAGAAAGTATATTTCCTTATCAAGGGCAACAAAGTCAAAATTCATTCATGCAAATGTTACTTTTATGATAAAAGAACTCCAAATTCAGAGGGTATACCTATGTCACTAACTTGCAATGACACACCCAAGAAAAACTATTTCCTGCAATTCTTCTTCAATAATCCCTAATGCAATACATCACTTCCTATGTTTTGTTTAAAGCATATTTAATCCAATCCTTGACTAGAAGCAGTAACCAAAACACTTAATACAACAAATGTACATAAGCGAAATCTAGAACCCTTGATTCATTCATTCAAAAAAGAAATGCATACATTCAAGGAGATAATGGCATAAAATACACACATAGTGTTACTCATATTATTCAATCTGAATTGAAAATTATCATACAAAAAATTGTTCATATGCAGGCAAATTTCTGCTTTGCAATCTTAACACTGCACCCAATCTATTACAAAAACATACTCCCCAAGATGTGGATAAGTTGTATCCAAGGCCTAGAATAGAATTCCCTTCTCTATTTTATATCCACTTGATTGCTATCTCTCCTCTTTAACTACAAAATTTAGAACCCTATAAATAGATAGACTATGTCAGCTTAAGATTTTCATAGTACAACTTTTCAGTTACAATGCATTTAATATTTGCACTTAGGAAATTACATCTTTTCTATGATTGGCTGAGCTTGAAACTGACTCCTATTATCAATGAACCTAGAGCTAATTTTGCTCTCTTGACAACAATATTATGGGGCCTAAGAACACTCTGGGAGATTGTATAATTCCTAGAAAAAATGCCAATTTCTCTTCCATATGATAAGCTATCAAGAAGGCACCATGACTCGCCATCTTTTAATCCCAAATTATTAATCACCAGATGTATGAAATCTATCAAGGAAACCACAAGTAGTTGGAGAAGAAGATCAAATATCACCTTTACCCTCCTCAAGACTTCTTTGATTCTATCAGCAGATTTTTACCTCTCCATTGTCAATCATGCAATCTAGGCGTGATACACCCCCTCAATCAATGTCCTTGATGAAGGTCATCAAATGAAGGTAAGGGGAGAGGGACAAATGATGTGTCTCTATTTGAACACCCAAATTACCAATCCATCTAGGGTCATTAAGATTTTACCCATTCAGCCCACCCCCGAGAAGCAACTACATACAGTTGGAGTTTTTGGCCAACCTTTTCCCATCCCCACAAGAACAACATTATTCAGCTATGGTTTGGGAAAGTAGTAGGGGTACTGAAGATAGAAACTCTCATTCTTTCCAATTCCCCCATTCTTCGGCCAAAATTTACCCCTCTCCTTAATTTGGAAAGAGCAAATTTGTAACCAAGAAAACATGGGTGTACTCCTTCGAGAAACATTCAAAGGAACACAAAGAGAAAATCTTCATAAAGTATCCATATTGAAAACTAATGTAGACAACTAATGATAAGGCCTTTATTTATAATGAGAACATATCGAGCCTCATTATTCGAGCAGCTTCCACTCTCCATCAATCTGTATAATTTCATTTCAGATATCGACAGACATTGCACACTTGAATTTACTACTAGAAATACTCAAGGGTCTCAAAACAACCATCAAAGAAAAGAATGATGGCCTGAGGTATTGAAATTAAGTCCCCAATGAGCAATGGATATCTGGCATAATCAATGAAATGTGTTTGAAGATTGGGATTAACTGAAGAAATAGACCAAATGTTAAATCACAGCTCAACCATACTGCTCTACATATAAAAAATTTAATTTGATTTTGGACCATTGATTAAGGACAAGTCAGAATGAAATAAGTGGCTATTAGTACATGACATACCATCCCATCACACCATCGCAACCTGAAAAGGGGACGCACAATATTACCTCCATGCTCATGCATTAGGCATCAACTTTACTCTTCTAGGACCGGGTCCCACCAACCATCGTGCATATCATCACATCAACGCAAGGAATATTCCTCTGGACCTTTCCATGGCATGCTCCCACAATTAAATAGAAAGCAAGAAAGTAGCAATTGGTCCATCACATAAGACTTTGGGCCCACCACTTCCATACAACCATCATTGCACGAATGCATCCTCAGCAGATCTACCGATTATAAGACATGCGATACTGTGATAGCTCCAGATCTACCTTTAAGAATGGGAAACCGACCACTAAGCCCATGAGAATGGTAGCAAATGAAGCTAAGGACATTATATCATCTCTTAAGTCTGAGATAACCGCCTATCACAAGTCAACACAAAATTATAACATGGGCTTTTCAAAGACTACAAGGGCTTAGGGTTTTAGCTTCTTAGACATAAACTTAACCAATTTCAGGATTTCAAGCAATGAAACTGGGAAAATGTATGGGGGCTCCACCAGTGGCTCTGGTTGGGGACACATGACTCTTATAGGCATAGAGAGAATCATAGAACTCTAGGGTGTAGATCGTGTGCCAAATACATTGGGACTTTGCCCTGTAACTACTTCAATTAGGAGTTGAAGACCGATTGGAAGATGACTCAATCAACAACTCCATCTTGGTGGCCTTTAAGGCAACCAGAAATAATAAATCAATGATTTCCTCTGTCAAACACCTTGTTTTTAGTAGACAATTTTGTGCTCAATTTGGAAGCATCATATTCATCATTGTTATTAGGAGAGTAAATCATTATGCCTCCAATCATACTAGTTTACACTTGGTAGAAATAAATCAATTGTATATTGTTAGTGAGTGACAAACATAAAAAACATGCATTACGTTGACCAACCTCATGTATACAATATTTCTGATTGACAGAATCACTTGTGTAATGTCAGAGCTTTCTGATACTGATCTATACAATTGATATTCTGAGTTTTACCTTCATTTCTCATGTCTAGATCAAGACTAAAATATTCATATGAGAGATCTGATGACTCCTATTGCAAACCACATTTATCACATACTAATTCTAAATTAAATGATCTATATGTAGCCAACAAATATGTGCTTGGATTTTTCTCATTTCTCATCAAGAGATCATCTTTAGTGTAGGACATCTCTACCTTTATAGGTAAAGTCTGATACTCAAATTCATATGAATTCTCCATTATTACATTGAAGTCAACTGAAAACCACTTACTTTTGCAAGTATCATGCAAACCTTTTAAGAGATCTCTTGAGAACCTCCTTCTAAAATGTGCATGTCTCTGTCATCAAACTCAATCAAGCATGTATTTGTTCCTCACTTACTTTCCTCATGTGACTCTTCTTTCACCTATTCAATTTTCATTCATTCTTCCTTTGGAAGGAATTGGGATCTAAGATACGGCTCCCTTTGTTTTCTTGCATGATCTATCTGGTTGAAACACTCCCTAACTTCTTGCAGATGTTGTCTTGCTTGAGCAACCAACAATTTTTCTTTCCTAGCCCTCTACAACCATCCATCACACAACTCTTGTGTCCTTTTAACATCTTCCATAGTGTGATACACAAAGTCAGAGCTATTGTGACTTGAGTTCTCATCATAAATATTAACATTATGAGAGTCTTCATCCACCTCTGTTGTATTCATATGCATATCTTGCTCATGCAACATGAAAACCTCCAACCCTCCTTTATTTTTGATATTAGAGCAGGGAACTAATCTATCCTACCTAGCATGTGAAGCTTGAACATTATTGCAAAACACAATTTCATGTATGTCCTTTATCTCATCGTTTATGTAACTAGTAGCTTCATCTCTCATGGGTTGATCACATCCTTTATCTTCATTATTACAAAATGTGCTTTCATTTTTTGTCTCAGTAGTGATATCATCCCCAATAACAAGGTTGTAGTTAACCTCATGAGGTACAATACTATCCATATTCAAAGACAAAGTATTGAAACCTCCTGACTTGGGTTTCCAATTTCAATGAAATGTCCTTCAATAACCTACTCTTGCAGACACATGCCCTATCAACATTGAGTACTTCAAACTATTCTCAATATCGCTTGCAATCCCATAAGCATGGCAAAGTGACTCAAATTCCTTACTTCTTAACAGATAAATCATTTCCTCATCAAATGTTGCCAAATAAACTACCAGACACAATGCATCATTTAGCCTCATATATTCTAGAATATAATTGAGCATTTTTGAAAAACTCATATTGAAAGTTGGCACAAGCTCATTCTAATCCTTTTGGATATTCATGAACTATGTAATCAATGAAATCACATTGGTTCTTTCACCAAATTGTTCTAAAAAAGGAACTTCAAAATCAAGCCAAGATGAGATATAACATAATGGTAATCCTAAAAACTAATCCCTAACATCATATTTTAATGACTGAAAAAAAAGCTTCATAATATATAACTATTAATAACTGAGAGGGGGGGTGAATCAATTATCTTAATTATTTCAGCTTTCTGAACTTTCTTAATAATTAGTGCAGCATTAATTCAAAAAAGCAAACATAACCATGAAATAGAAATACACATGACACAATATTTTTGATGTGGAAACCCTATTAAGGGAAAAAACCACAGGGTGATTAACCCAAGATTGTATTCTCTATTAGAAGAATGGAAGTACAAAATGGCACTTGCCAATTAGGGCTCACTACCTGAGCACACTACTCACAAGAGGCACACTACCTACAAGAGACACACTGTCTACAATTTATAAAGAGTGTAATACAATACTTGAACTGATAAGGAGCATCAACAGATGCTGGAGTTTAGTTTTGGTTAGGCTCTGTATACTGATCTGCTGCACTTCATCTTTCCTCTTCTCTTATGCTACTCTTCTTTCACATACTAGATCTTCATTTCTAGTTTTATTTAGCTTTACTACTTTTCTTCACACATTGCTTACAACCTTGACTCTTCTCATAACTAAATCTATCTTGTATATATATCCGCACAAGTGATTTCATCACCTTTCTAGTTGGCACCCAGAATAGTCAATATTTTACCTAACCTCTGATCTGTCGGCTGAATCCTTGCTAAGTAATGTGGATCAAGGATATACTTGTGGAAATTGTCAATCATGTCGTCTAACCATAATTTATGCCTTCATAACCTTTACCAACATTAGTAACACATCCGGAATAATGTCTGATGTTCTGCCAGTCAGTTCTTCCTCTGTTCACACTGTCACTTGGGAACCTGACACTCAAGCATTCATATCTCTTTATCCTCTCCACACCGGAGGCTCAAACCTTGGAATCTATCAGTCAAGATAATCCTCTTGACTTCCCCAAATCTGCACTTCACTGAGATATTTCTACTGAGAGATCCGGACTTGTCTGTCGGACCTTACTGACTGCTCTGTTCTTGCTTACCGGACCTCAACACTTCTTCAATCTGACTTTTGGTGAAGACTTGTCATGCATTACAGATGTGTGGGATAACCTTTGTTGCCATCAATGACAACATTAATGAATCCATATAGTGTCTCTTGCCAACAATCTCCCCCTTTGGCATTGATGGCAACACTTAGTGAAAAATGACTAACTGTTTACACTATGCTCCCCTTGGCTAATGCTTTGTTTTTATATACATTTTCCAGAGCTCCCCCTTAGTTGGATTCCTCATTTTTCACTGCTCTTCACTCCCCCTTTGACATCAATGGCAAAGGGTAGGGTCCGCATATCAAAACTTGCAAAAATTCAACTATACTTAGCCACATAAGTATATACATATGACATACTTACATATACTGAAGTATGTCTGCAAAAGTTGTCTTCAATAGCCCAACTTTGCTTCATTCTATCCAAAATTGAAATATAACCATTCAATAGGAACGCAAAAGCTTCTGCCCTCTTAAGATCTGTCAGATCATTGGTTCAGGCGGTAGTCTGAGCAACACTTATGGCCTCATGCATGGCCTCTAACTTAGGGATAATGATCCTTCTAAGTTCACCCATCCGGCTAATTATGTTCTTCCTTTCCTTCTCAAAATTCTTTATTGCATTTGGGATTACAATAGTTTGACACTCTTGATTTACTATGGAGGATGAGAGAGGATCAAAACTTTGAGACAGACTTAATAGTTTATCCTCTTGTTCTTTTACTTTTCTCTCAATAGCTTTGGTCACTGTGGGCCAAGATAAGCAAAATTTGTACATATTTCTGCCATCTTTAAGAGCATTTTCTAAGATCTTTATCCCAATATCCATAATTCTCCTATCATTTGTTATCAGACCCTGTACTTCAGAGAATCTCTTATCCAAAAACTCCTTCCGGACCTTTTCTTCAGCTGACTTCTCTAGAGAATCAAAATGTGTGCTAACACTATTGACTAGAGTTTTGAGATTACCGGAAGAGGAGGCTGTGGGTTCCTTCTGAAACAATGGCGTGATTTTTTCCAACACTCCGGATGCTACCTCTAAAAGCTCACAGTCTTCCATGTGAGATTTCAGTAGTTTCTCTTTGACCTTCGCATTTGCAAATGAAGCTATTTTCATTGTTTGCACCAGAGATAGAGAGTCAAAATCTAATGGCCCTTTTAATAGTTCCGGTTCATCAATCTCCATAGTTGTTTTTGTCAGAAAGTCCTTGACTGATTCTGCAGTGTCTCTTGCCAGAGACAAATTTTTCTTTTCTTCTGCAGTCACAGAGCTATCTTTTGGAGCTTTCTTCCCTTCCATAACCTTTGTACTGATATCTTCTTTTCCCTTCACCTCTGCTTCTTTCTCCTTTATTCTTTCTTCTCCTTTGGATCTAGAGTCAGCAGGGGAAACCGGAGAAGTGATTTTGGTCTGTTCATGGGCCACCTCTTCCAGAGCAGAGGATTCCAAGTCCTTAGCTATTTCTGCACCAGTATTCATTACCTCTTCTATTATTTTCTCAGTAGACTCTACTGCAACACTTGTGGTCGAGGGGTCAGTACCCAAGTCCTCTATAATAGGAAGATTAAATCTTTTGAAGGCCTTTCGGAGGATCTCTTCTATGTCCTTGGCTACCTTGTCAGTCTCACCAAGCATAAGTTGATTCATCCTTGCTTTGCTTCTGAACTCATCCTTACAATCTTTGAATACCATATTCATTGTCTTGGGGTTGATTGAAGGATATAGCCGAATTGCTATCTGTTCCTAGATTTCTAGATCTTTTGCTTGAGCATTGTTCTTCCTCATTTCAAGCCTTTTCTCTAAGTTTTTGGGAATTAGAGAGATAACTTCAATAAAAGCTTTATTGTAAGTGTTCAAAAACTTAATTGTGGCTTCCTCCAGAATCTTTTTATC
Organism: Cunninghamia lanceolata; assembly: GCA_027924645.1. Lineage (NCBI taxonomy): Eukaryota > Viridiplantae > Streptophyta > Pinopsida > Cupressales > Cupressaceae > Cunninghamia > Cunninghamia lanceolata. The sequence continues at coordinate 5,872,261 of BSBN01000437.1, forward strand.
TACTTCATTATATGCATCATAGAACTCTATTAAGGGTTGCAGGTTCCCATCCATAGTGATTTCTTTCACTACAACATCTAAGGATAGAGTGGGTTTTTCAACAAATTCCTCTTCCTTCTCTTCTTCTCCTTGACTGGTAGAGTGTTCACCAGATGATTTCTTCTGTTTCTTCACTTTCCTGATTTCTTCATCAGATTCAGTCTCCTCTTCATCCCTTTGACTGACATAAGCTCTTGTGGCTTTTGTCTTTGTTCTTTTCTCTCCTTTGCCGGATGATTGTGCTTTCGGTTCTGATGTCCTTGAGCCTTTGGCAGTGGTAGGTGCAGATCTCTTTGATGATCTGGTCTGGGTGGAGGGTTTTGTTGGAGCACTTTCCTCATTTTTCTTTTCTGCCTTCTTCTCTTCCTCAGCCCTTTCCATCTTTTCCCTATTGGCATCAAGTGCCTCCTTTGATATGCCCAAGCCTTTTGTAACATCTTCAACTTCTTTTCTTACCTTCCTCTTGATCTCTGGTTGTCTGAGTTCCACATGAATCTTTATACTCAGCTCCTCAAAGGTTCCAAACCTTTCTGCCTTTGGATCCTTTGGCTGATTTAGCATGTGTTGAACATGTAGTTCCATAATTTGTTCATCAACTTCATACCCCATGGGCATGATCCATACAGTTCTTGGTTCTACTGCCTCCATTAGGCATTGATCAATGTCTACCATGAAGCACACTATATCCTTGTATTTCTCAACTACTGATTTGGGGATTCTTTCTCTGACTTGTATTGTATTTTGAAAGTGCTTGAAGTAACCCCACAAAACTGTATTCCTTGCCTTAGCATCCCCAAGTTCATGCAAATAATCTCTGATCTAAATTGCTACTGGTTTGTCATTTTGCCATACCCATCCATTTGATCTGGGCAGCTCATTCATGAAGTAGAAAAATAGGCATAATATTAGTCTACCATATTTAAAGGAGCTCTTCTTGTCCTTTTTGATTTTCTATATGTTTTCCATTAATTGGCTCAAAAGAAGTTCACAGAGATCATATTCTGCATTCTTTCTTAGCATCTCATAGGCAGTGTATACTGCAGTTCCGAATACTAAATTCTCCCTACTAGAGTGATATATCTTGTATCCTCTTATCATAGATGCAAACTTGATATCCAGGTCAGTAATATCTTCAATGGTCATTGCCCTCTTATCAAATTTTGATCCAGTGGCCTCAGTTACAATGTTGTTTTTGATAGATTTGAGGACAGGTATTCCTTCGGAGGAGTGTAAACCAGTTATTGCCTTAATTGCTTCCTTGGTGATTTTGCAAGGTCTGTTAAGCCATAGAAAGTAGTCATGTACCCTACTCAACACATACCAGACCCATTCATCTTCTTCAAAGTAGGGGAAATGAATGAACTGATCAAAATGTTTCTCCTGGATGCCCTTATATTCTAGTTGAAGCTCAAAAACATCGTCTATCAATTGTTTGTGATAGATATCTCTTAGTTTGAATTCCCTAAACTCTTCAACATTTGCATGTATGTAAACCCTAATATCTTCTATGTGCAAAACACCATGCGGAACACTAGAGAAGGCCCCTAGGGGATCTACCTCCAAGGATTTGTATGGATGCTTCTTAAATATGGGGCGAGGTCTATCAGAAATCTTTACTATATTCGGAGTAGCCATCATCAAGGAATCTTACTGAGAGATATCAAGAATGAAGAATACCTTTTACGCTGTTTAGGTCACACACGATGAAATCTGGATTGAGCTATATGAAGAATCATCTTGATCTTTGGGAGAAGTAGTTACAGAGCTCCTTTTCTCTTTTCTTTGAATGTGAGTGTACAAATGATGAGCGAATGAACTCTTTTATTTCTAAGAAGCCCTAATTTTCATTCGGCAATAAATGCGTAACCTAATTCATTCTAGTTTGCCTTGTTTGTCTTATTCAGAGACAAAACCTTTCTGGATCACTGAGACAGATTTTGAAGTTATTCTAGGAGAGTAGTGATAATCTATCTTCCTTTCATTAGTCATTTGATCTATTTGCAAATCAAGACACCATAGTTTGAATCATACCAGACTAAACTTGTAAGGAATCTATTTTTACAGGAAGACTGTTTTACCAGATCACTTCTGGAAGGATTAGATTCTTCAAATCTTCTTGCGGATATCTCAAATCTTTACCATACCCCTTTTAGATGTTTCTTGTATGAGCCCTTTTAATCCACGGCTCTCCTTGTGCCAATTCTGGCACCAATTGACTGGCTGGGGGAACAAGGTTTTCTTTGTCTCCCCCTAAGCCAGAGCTCACTTTTTAATTTTCGGAAGGAATATCAGCAACAGAGTCTGGTGCGGATCCATCCCCTACATTCTCTATACTTTTCTTCACCCAAATCTTGTTCATCTCACTTTGAACTTCATCCACATTTACCTTTTGCTTTCCCTTATCTTGATTCTGATTATAATATACCAGACCTCTTTTATCCTAATTCTTGCTTCTACAGAATTTTGCTATATGACCGAATCTATTGCAAATTTGGCAAACAACATTTCTTTGCATATTTGATTGATATCCTCTTGATCTGCATTGATTAGCCATATGACCCATTCTATTGCATGCAAAGCATCTACCATTGAATGAATTGTTCAGCATTCATCAGATTTGTGACCATACCTTTTGTAGTTGAAGCACTGTCCAGAGAAGGATGTATTAGTCTGATGCATTATCCTTCTGCACTGATTAGCTTTATGACCAAAGTTATTGCAGTTGAGGTAGTATCCATTGAAGGAAGGATATCTTTGAGCATTAGGCTGCCTTACTGGAGGACTTTTAGGCCTGTTCCTTGGATTTTTTGATCTAAAATTCTTCTGACTCGATCCGGAGCTTTCTCCTTTCTCATATCCCAAACCACACTTGTCATCTACCCTCTTTTGGCTTTGAAGAAGAACTTCAAGTTGGGTAGAACTTATCTTGAATTTCTCTTTATATTCATTTACTATTTGAAGATCCCTTTTGAGAGAGACAATTTGATCCTCAAGTTTTTCTTCATTATCTTTAGCATCTTTAAGATCAGATTCAAGATGTCTGATAATTCTATCCATCTTGTGGTAATCTTCTGATTTCTACTTGAGAGATTGTCTTAGATTATCTTCAATTTTTCTTTTCTCTTCAATCTCTTGGGTAAACTTTATAACTCCTGATTCCATTTCATGTCTTACCATAATGATTTCTTTTGATATCTTTTCACATAACTTGGTTTTCTCCTTCAGATCTTCATTTGCATCATTTGCTTCACCTTGACTTGCCAATTGCTGAAGTAGCTCCTTTCTCTTTTTCATAGAGAGACTTAATTTGTCTTTTAGTTCTCTCATGAAATCATCAGCCTGTTTGAGTCTTTCCTTTAATTCATTGACTTCAGAGTTTGACTACTCAAGATCATCAAGGGTAGTCTTGAGTTGCCCCCTTAAACCATATGCATCCATTTGGATTCCCAGATCTTCCTCAAGCTGTTAGACTCTGTTTAGGAGGAACTTAGCTCTGATACCAATTGTTGATAACTAAGAGGGGGGGGTGAATCAATTATCTTAATTATTTCAGCTTTCTGAACTGTCTTAATAATTAGTGCAGCATTAATTCAAACAAGCAAACATAACCATGAAATAGAAATACACATGACACAATATTTTTGACATGGAAACCCTATTAAGGGAAAAAACCACAGGGTGATTAACCCAAGATTGTATTCTCTGTTAGAAGAATGGAAGTACAAAATGGCACTTGCTAATTAGGGCTCACTGCCCGAGCACACTGCTCACAAGAGGCACACTGCCTACAAGAGACACACTGTCTACAATTTATAAAGAGTGTAATACAATAATTGAACTGATAAGGAGCATCAACATATGCTGGAGTTCAGTTCTGGTTAGGCTCTGTATATTGATCTGTTGCACTTCATCTTTCCTCTTCTTTTATGCTGCTCTTCTTTCACATACTAGATCTTCCTTTCTACTTTTATTTAGCTTTACTACTTTTCTTCGCATATTGCTTACAACCTCGACTCTTCTCATAACTAAATCTATCTTGTATATATATCTGCACAAGTGATTTCATCACCTTTCTAGTCGGCACCCGGAATAGTCAATATTTTACCTAACCTTTAATCTGTCAGCTGAATCCTTGCTAAGTAATGCGGATCAAGGATATACTTGTGGAAATCATCAATCATATCATCCAACCATAATTTATGCCTTCATAACCTTTACCAACATCAATAACACATCCAGAATAATGTCTGATGTTCTGCTAGTCAGTTCTTCCTCTGTTCACACTGTCACTTGGGAACCTGACACTCAAGTATTCATATCTCTTTATCCTTTCCACAGCGGAGGCTCAAACCTTGGAATCTACTAGTCAAGATACTCCTCTTGACTTCCCCAAATCCACACTTCACTGAGATACTTCTACTGAGAGATCTGGACTTGTCTATCGGACCTTACTGACCGCTCTATTCTTGCTTACCGGACCTCAACACTTCTTCAATCTAACTTCTGGTGAGGACTTGTCATGCATTGCGGATGTGTGGGATAACCTTTGTTGCCATCAATGACAACATTAATGAGTCCATATAGTGTCTCTTGCCAACAAAAACATCCTCATTTTCAATCTCACAATTTGCCATTAAATCAGAGAAATCTTACAAATGCTTATTCTCTAACTCAAATGCTCTTCCACTAAATTTTGGCAAATGCTTTCTAACTTCACTAGGGATAGCATTTGGATATCCATTGACTCGAGAAAAATTTAGAGCTTTACATCTTTCAGTAATTAGGTAATTCATTTTAACACCAGACATAAGAGAGTACCTGGAATATGTTGTAGCTTTAACCAAGTGTAGAGTCGGCACCTCTTTGAAGAGGAAAAGAAGTATTAATCAACTTTCTAGGTTAGTTACTCCTACAGAATCTCCTTCCTGTTAATCAAACTTTCAAGACAAACCCTAACCCTAATTCTATTGCAAGACAACTTAATTTTTCCCTTTTAGTAGAGTCACCATTTCCATTGAACACATAAAGACCTTCAATAACTAACCCTAGTGATCAATTCAAAGCATATCCTGACTCTTCCAAATAATTAACTGAGCCCTTTTAGTTCCCTAGTAGAGTCACCATTTATGTTGGTTCTCAAATATGCATGCATTGAATCCTAAAGATTTGCCACTTCTTATGCTCAAATTTCAAGAAGAGACTTGGCCAATAGAGTGGGAGATTTTTCACCTATCTCCCCTACACTTTAGGTTTTTCCACACCTAGGGAGTATTCCCTTGTTTATAATCAAAAGATTTATCTTTTACAATATCAGGAAAAATGTTCTCATGTATGCACCAAGATTTGTAAGATTAATCCTATACTGACAATATTCCTACATTATCTTTTACTATTTTATTCTGAGAACATGCTAAGAACCACACACTACCAAAAAAACTAAAATGAACAGAAAATGATTCATCTTGATAATTTCATTCTTCTTTCTAGACCCTTGAGCAAGTACATTTCCTAATCGGTGCCTTATCAAGGGCAACAAAGTCAAAATTCACTCATACAAATGTTACTTTTAAGACAACAGAACTCCAAATTCAGAGGGTATAACTATGTCACTAACTTTCAATGACACACCCAAGAAAAACTATTTCCTACAACTCTTCTTCAATAATCCCTAGTGCAATACATCACTTCCTATGTTTTGTTTAAAGCATATTTAATCGAATCCTTGACTAGAAGCAGCAACAAAAATACTCAATACAACAAATGTGCATAAGTGAAATCCAAAACCCTTGATTCATTCATTCACAAAAGAAATGCATACATTCAAGGAGACAATTGCAGAAAATACACACAGTGTTACTCATATTGTTCAATCTAAATTGAAAATTGTCATACAAGAATTTGTTCATATGTAGGCGAATTTATGCTCTGCAATCTTAACACTGCACTCAATCTATTATAGAATCATACTCCCGAAGATGTGGATAACTTGTATCTAAGGCCCAGAATAGAACTCCCTTCTCTATTCTATATCCACTTGATCACTATCTCTCTTCTCTCACTATGACATTTAGAACCCTATAAATAGACAAACTGTGTCGGCTTAAGATTTACGTAGTATAACTTTTTAGTTACAATGCATTTAATATTTGTACTTAGGAAATTACATCTTTGCTCTGATTAGCTGAGCTTGAAACTGACTCCTTTTATCAATGAACCTAGAGATGATGCCGCTCTCTTGAAAACAATATCCTGGGGCCTAAGAACACTCTGGGAGATTGTAGAATTCCTAGGAAAATGCCAATTTCTCAGTTCCATATGATAAACTATCAGGAAGGTACCATGACTCCCTATCTTTTAATACCTAATTATTAATCATCACATGTTTGAAAGTCATCAAGGAAACCACGAGCAGTTGGAGCAGAAGATGATCAAATATCACCTTTACCCTCCCTAGGACTTCTTTGATTCTGTCAACAGAGTTTTACCTCTCTATCATCAATTATGCAATCTAGGCGTGATATCCCTCCTCAGTTGATGTCCTTGATGAAGGTCATCAAATGAAGGCAAGGGGAGAGAAACAAATGATGCCTCTTTACTTGAACACCCAAATTCCCAATCCAACCGGTGTCATTAAGATTTTACTCAGTCGGCCAACCCCCGGGAAGCAGCTGCATATAGTTGGAGTTTCTAGGCAACCTTTGCCCATCCCTACAAGAATAACATTATTCAGCTATGGCTCTGGGAAAGAAGCAAGGTTACTAAAGCCATAAACTCTCATTATTTCCAATTCCCCCCATTCTTTGGCCAAAATCTAACCCTCTCCTTAATTTGGAAAAAGCAAATCTATAACCAAGAAAATAGGGGTATACTCCTTTGGGAAATATTCAAAGAAACACAAAGGGAAAATCTTCGCAGATTATCCATATTGAAAACTGATGTAGACAACTGATGATAAGGCCTTTATTTATAATGAGAATATATTAAGGCTCATTATTCAAGCAACCTCCACTCTCCATCAATTTGTATAATTTCATTTCAGATATCAGTAGGCATTGCATACATGAATTTATTATTGGAAATACTCGAAGGTTTCAACACAACCATCAAAGCAAAGAATGACGGCCCAAGGTGTTAAAATTAAGTCCCACATTAGAAATGGATGTTTGGCATAATCAGAAAAATGTGTTTGAAGATCAGGATCAACTGAAGGAACTAATTGTCAAATCACAGCTCAACCATACTGCTCTATGTATAAAAATCTAAATTTAAATTTGGTCCATTGATTGAGGACAAGTTGGAATAAAATCAGTGGCTATTAGCACACCACATGCCATCCCATCACACCATCACAACCTCTGAAGGGGATGCATGCTATCACCTCCGTGCTCGCGCGTTGGATGTCAGCTTTACTTTCCTGCTAGGACTGGGTCCCACCAACCACTGGGTATACCATCGCATCAGTGCAAGAAATATTCCTTTGTACCTTTCCAAGGCACACTCTCGTGATCAAACAAGAAGCAAGCAAGAAGCAATTGTTCTTGATTTAGGGAAAAACTATCAAACATGTAGAAAACCAGTGACAACAAGCCCTAGCTCCCAATGGAGTGCAAACTAGCTAAGAAAACAATCAAATAAACAACAAATAAACTATGATTCTAAGCTAATATTTGACTAATCTCCATTGTCCTCCTTAATCTTCCATAGTGTTCTCAGATTTGCAATGATCTTGAGAAGCTCAAATGAGTGAAAAATGACAAGATGTTGGAGAGTGTACAACAGATTTTAGGGTTGTGTTATGTTTTATTATGTTGAAAATGGTTGTTAAAAGATGTTTTATAGAAGAGCATGTTTGAATGGAGGGCTAGGATCTAATGTTGACTTTGGAGCAAAATGAAGGGTGGAGATCGATTAGGGTTTCCCTCCACTACAAGACAAGAGTGAATTTTAAATTCAAAAATATGATGAGGTGTGAAGGGGTTTTTAATTAATTAAATTTGTCCAATTTATTTAATTTATTTGAAGTGGGACATATGAATCCTTAATTAAACAAATGAGATTTATTTAATTGAGGGATATTTAAACAAATGTTTATTTGTTTAAATCAATTGAGTGAAGAGGGACATTAGAGTGTGAATAATTAAATAATCAATTAATCAAAATTAATTATTTAATTATAGAAGAAACATAGACAAATGATTAGAAAGGAGGAAATTGAATTAATTAAATAATTAAAATTATTTAATTAATAGTTGAAATTGATATGAATGTGATGCTTGCGAGTGAAGGGGACATTTTTAAGTGTCTACAATTCCATCACAAAAGACTTTGGGCCCACCAATTCCATACAACCATCATCGTACCAACACATCCTTAGCAGATCTACCAGTTATAGGACATGTGATACCTCAATAGCTCTAGATCTATCTTTAAGAATAGGAAACCAGCCGCTAAGCCCATTGGACCGGTAGAGAACAAAGATAAGGACATTATATCATCACTTAAGTATGAGATAATTGCCTATTACAAGTCAACACAAAAATATAACATGGGGTTTTCAAAGACTACAAGGGCTTGGGGTTTTAGCTTCTTAGACATAAGCTTAACAAATTTTAGGATTTTAGGAAATGAAATAGGGAAAATGTATGGGGGCTCTACCAACTTCTTTAATAGCTTGAAATAAGAGAATTTTAATGTGGACATTCTTTAATTGTTCAAGGAAGTCAAATTCAGGTTCAGGTTCATGTTTCTGTATGTTTAATCTCTCAGGAAATGAGGGTTGTTTGGCTTCAATTTCTACCTATGATGCAGGTTGCTCAGAGTGCTCATTTTGGTTATTAAAATTGTAACATGCCTTCTCATATTACTCAGATTTAGACAACTATTTACAAGAGAGTAAAAGAACATGGTAAACATGAATATATATATTTTTCATCTATATTTGCACAATCACAAGAAAATAAATACATATCTTTTCTGAATATTATTCAACCTTGAAACTCAATATATTAAAAGATAAATCATAGTGATAAACATTTCACTTTACAATTATAATACACATGTTACACTTGGTAATAAGAATAATTTTACATCAAAGCTTAAGTAATATTGCATTTGGAATTTTTATATTTGTCACTCAAGTCTTGGCGAGTCTTCTACTATAGAGGGAGAGTATCATCCGAGCGCTTTACCTCCAACCACAAACCGGTGGTCCCCCACACACCTTCCTTCCTGGAAGTGGCCCTACCCTTCACGAAGAGTATAGAAATAAGGAACCAACAGGTTTTCCATCTGAGTCCTAGTGTTGTGTCCTACGTAACACAATCAACCATACAGCTCTAGACAATCTTCTAGATAACTATGATCCTACTGATAGGTTATGACATCTAGACACTGTGAACTGACTAATGCATGCAAAGACAAATGCATCAATTTGGACAAAGTTTCTATGTAGATAAATGTTTGCAATAAATGTAGTCATGATTTCACACACCTCTAACTCGACTTGGAAACTATCTCATTCTATAGTTTCTTAGTTTGACTAATAACATTAGACATGAAATGTCTTGACTAAACATAATTCCTAGTCCTTCTGACTTAGAATTTAATCTTGATTTTTAGGATATAAATACAATGAATAGGTATAGAAGATTTAATCTTTTGAAAAGTCCTTCGTTGCATTCTTACAACATTTGAGTCTATGACTTCCTGTCATTATGCTCATTAACTCAAGAATTAGACATTCTTGCTTTATGTCATGTTTTGACTCTAGTATCTAAACTTTATCAAAAAGCTTCTTAAACTCTTCCTAAGGTATACTTGGCATAATCAATGCATTCTCGACTATTTACTATCAACCATAAATATACTAAGTTAAATCAATGTCATAACTATATTGAGCATTTACTAGACCCATCTAGGTTGATCCTAGGGTTTTATTCTCTCTTAACCCAATATATGAAATATCAACAAAGATCTCGTTATCCAACGATAATAATATTACATGAGTGCATTAGCCTCTAGTCTTCTCTAGACCACATAGACTCTACTCAACTTCACGTTTGTCATAGAATTACAATAGAACACGGGTTTCTATTTTCACGTAAATAAACTCTAATAAATATTTTCCATAACATAAATACTATTAACAAAGTTTGTTCTCCAAAATAGATTATGAGTCTATAGAGAATAGTGTTGGAATTGTTTGCCATTGCACCAAACGCTTGAGCTATCAACGCTCGCTACAAATGCCAAACTTAACCCAGAGCCAAGGGAGGCTCATTGCCATGTCATGAATCCCAAGGTCAGTGTTGAATGCCCCATTGACAAGGGGGCAGCTCACTACCAACAATCCCCCCTCAACATAACTCAAGGGATTCAAACCCGTGACCCATGGCTCTAATACCAATTGTTGGAATCATTTGTTGTTGCGCCAAAAGAGCAAGCTATCAATGCTCACTACAAACGCTAGACTTTACCCAGATCCATGGGAGGCTCACTGCCATGTCATGAATCCCAAGGTCAGCATTGAACGCCCCACTGACAAGGGGGCATCTCACTGCCAACAAATAGTAAACAAAGTTTCAATCTAATAGTCTCCTTTCATCCACTAACTCTGGATATAGAAAGGTTATTTATACCTATGCACATCATCCTTGTACATAAGTTATATACTTTCTTTATAAGCATATATAATACTATGGTCATACCTTGATGTTCCAATGATATCCAATATCATTCTTATTTTCTTAGGATAAAAGAGATCTTACACTAAGTCTTAGGATGAAAACTATAAAACTTGAATGTAATAAAAAGATAAATAGGATACATCACTATCCTGCTTACTGATCTTAACTCCTATATTTCATTAGAGTTCTCTAGAGGCTCAGTTGGGTTATAGATAGATATAATTTTCTCATTTAAATAATAATAAGATTGTAGTTCCATGTCGGCCTGCTATAGATAACATAGTACACACTAAAGAAAAAGTTTTTGAGTTTTTTTTCTTCGCGGGATAAGTAAAATAATACAACCTTTGATAGAGATACATCTATCTCAATATACTTATGGAGTACAAGGCTTAGGTAGTGTTTATCCTAATACACAGAAAAACAAGCTTATTCGGCCTTAATATTTATAAAGTCTTAAACAAGTTGTCGACCATGAATTCACATAGTAGATTAGTAATCTATCATCCAAATAACTCTCAGTTGTAAACAAAGAGTATTTAAGACACATGAATACTATATTACACAATATTATCCTAAGTACGTTGGCCTTACATCACAAAGAGTATTAGCCTTATAACATACAAAGATGTTAGCCATAAACATATACAAAGTATAGACCATAAACATATACAGAGTATTTGCCATAAAAAAATATAGAGTATTAGCCATAAACATATATATAGTATTGGCCATAAACAAATACAGAGTATCAGTCATACACAAATATAGAGTATCAGCCATAAACAAATGTAGAGTATCAGACATAAACAAATACAGAGTATCAGCCATAAACATATACATAGTATCGAAAGAAAAATATGATTCATAAACTAGTCATATATCTTTCAATACAAGAAAAAAACCTATTTTAAGATCATCCACTTTCTCTGTTCTTACGATCTCGATTCTATCTCTCTTGTTGTTGATGAACTTCTTGATCTCCTCGTGGTACTTTTCTAGCTATCTTTGTGTGTTCTTTTAAAAACACTCCCGCGGTGTTTAATATCCATACCATAACCATGTTCATCTCTCCTCATTACTAGCCTTCAAAGATTACTTGTAGGCATGCAATTAGAGGAAGTGATGGTCATAAAAGACCACTCTTCATGTCGATTCAAGAGCTCCTCCTTACTCTCTTAATCAGTTAGGGAGTAAAGGAGTCGAGCCACTTGTAAAACTTCTTGCAATATCATGGAATCTTAGCCATGTTTATAAAGAAGTTTAACGATCACTTCAAAGGTCTAGCTCCTTAAATCACAAGGTGAGATAATAAGCACCCAAAACTTACTTATATATATACACACATACAAAATCACAAGGTGAGATAATAAGAACCCAAAACTTACTTATGTTGTTACCCACATCCATAAGGATACGAGAACAGGGTCAAGGTTTTCTCCCCCTAACTATCTCACAAAACATCAGAGAACATGGATAAGTTACTGTAACAAAACACTTATTAGAAATCACTGATAATAATATAAGATATCATAATCTCAAATTAAATCATTCTAATAACATAAACTATATCATAGAGAAAAATGAAAATAATGACTATCAACCATATCTTGTCGAGGGTCATTTTATCCTGACTTGATTTTTCAACAAAAACTACGCTAATGGTTCTTGACGTCATGATTGTCAGATCAAAACTTGAACTCTAACCAAATAGGTCAAACACAACTTACCACTTTTGACGAGGTTCACTAAACATTAAAATCACAAGACTTAGATAGAAACAACCTATTCCTTTCCTTACGTCTCTTCACTTCTCTCCAATGATGCTCTCCCTCTCTTTCTCAGAGGGTAGAAACCTATTTCCTAGTTACAACTTACAATCACCAAACTGGGATTAGTGTATTATTAGTTAATCCATATACATTATGAATAAATAATCATGATAACATGTAATCACATGTCTAAGTTCTATGACTATAAACATAAACTCATGAAATCATTGATTTATCCTGACATTTTTACTAAACGTCAAATCATTAATCCATGCAAATTTATCCACTAATTAGGTAAAAGTAAAAATTAAAACATAGTCAAAATTTGGGGTGTGACAGAAATGTAGGTTAGCATCGTTAGAATTCTATTCCTTTGGAAGTTTTGTGATGAGTGGTGAAATTGGTCCAGATAGCATTTTTCTTGATCACACTTGAACATCACTAACTTTGACTGCATAGGTTGAGTATTAAATAATTTTCTTAGCATAAGCCTATTAAATAGGCTTGCTGTTAGGATTAGGTGTAGGTTGACCAGGTAGTTGTGTTGCTCTTAGCAGTGCCAAGGGTAGATGCATAAGTGTTTGGCATAAGGGTTGGTTGTTGAGGCAAAGCTTATTGTGGCTACAGGTAACCAGTATTGGGGTTTTGCCAAGGCTAATTGCCTCACCATTGTTCTTGTTATGGATTTTATTATGTCTTCCATTACTAGTTATGTGTTTGAGGTTAATATGGTTGTTGTGGCTAGGTCCCCTACTATGCGGTCCAATTAGGTGGTGACACATTTGACCAAGGTTGAGGTGGCATGTTGTTCCAAGGTGCATTGTACCAGTTAGAGAAATTTGATGAAGAACTTGGAAATAAAGTATTATAAGACAAAGGGTCTTGAGGCATACCTTGTCTTTGCTGCCATGGTTTGCACTGGGCTAAGTAAAATACTTGACCATTTTTCATCTTCTAGGGTTCTAAAGTCTGGCTTCTCCTTTTCTTCTGTAATGTTGGCTTGCCTTTTACATTTTCAACTAGCCTTCCTTTGCCTACAATGAGGACAATACTCTTCCAGTGCTACTTCTGCTTCTTCTTGCTTTTTCTTCACATGCAAGGTGTCTGACTAGGTCACTAGATGACTTATAATGTCTTGTTTCATGTCCTTTAGGAGTTTTCTTAGCTCAACATGACAAATGCCTGCAACAGTCTTGGTGGTGGATAGATCCTTGAGGCCTTTGGTCTTCTTCATGGTTGATCTTAATAATTTCTACAAACTTTACATACATCATCAAATATGAGCTGAGAAATGTTGCCTCCTCCTATTAGGTCCAGAGCATCCATGCAATCTTCATTTACTCCTATGAGGAATACCATCTTGAGCAACTCCGAAGAGAGCCTATTTTGTCATGACTTCTGTAGGCAGAATAAGAATCTTTCTACATAATCTTCAAGGGACTCAACCTCCTTTTGTGACCATAAGCTAATAATCACTTCCTTGCACAATTTTAGTTGATAATTCGATGTTTGATTCAATATCTAATAGTCCTATATGCTGAAACAAAATTTTATATGCTAAGAAAATAGGAAAAATATTCAAAACTCAAAAATTCTATAACTTGACACTATCCCCGGCAATGATGCCAAAAAATGTGGAGCATTGTCAATTCCCACTTATCCTAATGCAGCTAAGGCATGCATGTATCCTAATGGATTAATTCATCCTAAATCAAGCAGCTAAAGACATGCTACATTTAATATATCAACCCAAGGACATGTTTCTTGGTATGATGCCAATACTATATGTACAACTAAAGAATTCTAGATATACAGTTGTGTATAGCTAACAAACAAAAAATACTGGAATGTTGGAAACAAAATGAATTCAAAACATAAAATAAGAGAGCTATCTATGAGTTCTAAAAGTAATGTAACTAACCATTTCTCAATTGCATCAAAACAATAACTAAAACAAAATTAGTAAATCTAACTCTAGTCTAAACTTGATAACATGAATCTAATACAAACAAGTGGTATCCTACCACAAGTGGGCCCTGACTTGGGTTGACTACTTCCTTCTTTTTATCAGCTACTCAACTGTATCAATGCATTCCATTTTTCACCATAGATCAAGAACAATAATAATAGACAATCTAAAATAACACTCTGTTTATTGACTGAAATGAGAATATGCTACAATCATTAGAAAAATCTATATCCTAGATACACTGGGTGTAACAGATATATACACCCTTCAACAATTTTATACATTTATGAAAACTAAATGTAGACACCCAAAAATGACAATCACATTATTAGCTTGCATTCACATCATTCTTATAACATCAATTCTTCTAATTCACTGTAATTCAACATTAATTAAATGATTCTTAATTATTTAATTAATTTAATTTTTGTTAAAATATGAAAAGATCAATAACCCAGAAAACTAGTGCAAAAGAATAGATATCTAAACTATGAATGTAAATGGTACGAAATCAAAAATAGTAGCATAGAGTTAGTCTCTAAGAGTAATGCAAATCCTAGAAGCAAAATAGAATTAAGAGGATACAAAAGAAAAGGATGCAAAATACAAGTCAGGTAACATGCTTATATAGATTAGGGAGAGGGAAGAGGTGGAAACACTGATTAATGAGGAGCAACCATCTATCAAACCAAAGATAGAAAAGTATCTTCCCAAGATAGATAATAGATGCTCACATGTAGGAAGGTGACACCTCATAATCCACTCACCTAATTAAACATGCTTTATTAACCTAAGAAAGATTAATAAAACTGTAGGAAAAACCTAGCAATAAAGGGAAAATAAATAACCCAACTAGGAAATAAAAACCTACACTAACACCCCCCTTAAGCATAGCTTAGGTGGATGTAGAGATGGGTCCTAGAAAATCAAGCTTGATTAGGTACCCATGTATATAAAATTCCCCCCAAAGAGAATAAGCCCCCCCAGAAGAGAGAAAAGGACCCCCTCAAAATAGAGAGAGAAGAGACCCCCCAAAGCAGAGAGAGTTAGGACTCCGAGTGAGAGGATGAAGCCCCCTAGAAGATGAAGCCTCCCACACCCCCAACAAAGATTGCAAATGAAGGAACTTGCTCTCAGTGAAGGGTTTGGTGAAGATATCAACAACCTTCTCAAAAGTTAGACAGTAGTGAAGGTCGATGATGTGGCCATGGACGAGCTCCCAGATGTAGTGCATGTGGACCTCAATGTTGTTTGGTCTATTGATGATGGACCGGATTCTGTGAGATCTGAATGGCACTCTGGTTGTCACAAAATATGATGGATGGCTGCTTGATCTAGATACCAAAATCAATAAGAAGATTCTAAAGCTAGATGACTTGAGTGGCAATATTCATAGCCCCCCGATACTCAACCTCAGTAGAAGATATAGAAATAGCAGACTGCTTCTTGCTTGACCAACAAACATGACCAAAACCAAGTGAGAAGCTGTAACTTGAAGTGGAATTGCAATCTTGAGAATCACCTACCCAATCTAAATCTGTGTAGCCCACCAAGTCAAGATCAATGCCCTCTGCGTAGTGAATCCCAAAACTGTGAGCACCTTGAATGTAGTGAAGTATCTTCTTGGCTTCTTTCCAGTGCATCTCATGTAGCTCCTGCATGAATTGATAAACCATGCCTACTGCATATGAAATGTCAGGTCTCATATGAGTCAAATAAATGAGATTCCCAACAAGTTGTCGGTACAAAGTGCCACCAACAAATGGTGAAGAACATCGAGCATCAAGTTTACCTCCAAAAAGAAAGGGATTTAGAGTAGGCTTATAGTCAGCCATATGAAATCGCGAGAGTAAATCTAGAGCATACTTGGACTGTGTGATGGTGATCCCGAAAGTAGACTGGAAGATCTCAATCCTGAGAAAGTAATGCAACAAGCCCAATTTAGTCATCAAAAACCTATCTTGAAGGGCATATTTGACTACCCCAATGGCAAATGAAGAACTCCCTATGATTAGAAAGTCATCAATATATAGAATTAGAAATAGGAGGGAATCATCTTGCTACAAAATATAGAGATTGGGATCAGAATGGCACCGAGTGAACCCAACTGTCAAAAGGAAGGAGTCCATCTTGGCATACCAGGCCCGAGGAACCTTTTTGAGGCCATAGAGAGACTTCTAAAGACAACACACAAGTGAAGAGTCCTGAATGAACCCCTGTGGTTGCTCCATGTAGATCTCCTCCTGAAGGTCACCATAAAGAAAAGCACTTTTCACATTCATCTGGTGTCCTTCCCAATGATTGGTTGCAATAATGGTAAGAACAAGTCAGATTGAGTTCATTCTGGCAACTGGTGCAAAAGTTTCAAAGTAGTCAATCCCAAGAACCTAGGAGAATCCTGTGGCGACCAGGTGAGCCTATGCTTATCAACTAACCCATCTACTACAAATTTTGTTTGATAGATCCACTTGCATCGAACAAGTTTTCTTCCCTTAGGAAAAGGGACAAGATTCCAAGTGTGGTTCCTCATCAAGGAACTATACTCCTCCTGCATAGCTATATCCCACTCAGGAATACTAGAAGCCTCTCAAAAAGACTATGGATCTAAGGAAGTAGCAATGAAGACATGTGGAGCATATTAGAATTGTGAATGAGTCTGCCTGGTGTTTGATGGATCCCCAACCCAATCACCTACAGACTGCAAGGTCTATCTAGCCCAGAGTGGACTAGAAGTTAGAGAATATGGAGGAGAATCATCACCCTCTGAATGATGACTAGGAGAGGAAGGAGGTGAATCCTCTGAATCACTCTCAGTATCAAAAATGGAGGTAGATGACTTCTTAGGTGAATCTGACTCATCAAAAGATCTGTCATGTAGCCCAAGTGACTCCAATGTCAAAGTAGAAGGAGCTGGAGAAGTGATAGAAGTTGAGCTCAAAGAGTCCTCCTCAAACTAAACACTCCTCTTGATGAAAAAATCATTTGTAGTAGGGTGGTGCAACCCATAACCCTTCACACCATCAGGATAGCCTACAAATATGCAAGGCCTACTCTGCGGATCCAAGGATTTACGTTTCTTTGCAGGAATGTGGGCCCATGTAGGAGAACCAAAAATTTGAAAGTGCTTAACTGATGGTTTCTGACCACTCCAAGCTTTAAAAGGAGTGACTCCCTTCAAGGCTCGGTGAGGAACACAATTCTAGATATATAAAGCACAGTTAATGGCCTCTGCACAATACTGTAGTGCAAGAGATCTAGAGTGAATCATGTAGTTCACCATTTCCTTCAAGGACATATTCTTCCATTCTACAACACCATTCTGCTGAGGATTGTATGGAGCTGAATGCTGCAAATCAATCCCCTTTGAAGTGCAAAATTGCTCAAACTGATGGTTGACATAATCACCACCACTGGCAGTGTGTAAAACTTGGATGGATTTCCTAGATTTCTTCTCTACAAAAATATTGAAGTCCTAAGAGTGATCAAATACCTCAGACTTCTATTTGAGAAAGTGCACCCAAGTATAACAAGAAAAGTCATCAATGAAAGAACATATCTAGACCTGCTTAAAGAAGGATGTTGAAATGGACTAGCCAAATCACTGTGAACTAACTCCAGTACCTGTGAAGCTCTCCATGCCTTACCTTTGTCAAAATTTTCCTTAGGATGCTTACCAAGAATGCAGCCTTGGCAAACACCACTTGAAAAATGAACTGAAGGGAACCCTATAACCATGCTCTGTTGGTTGAGCTGCTACAAGTAGTGGTAGTTAATATGACCAAACTACTCATGCCATAATCTACTCACATCATCAGAATGAGTGCGAAAAACAAATGAAGGACAATCAAGAATAAAGTGAGAAAATAGATAGAGCCATGACTGATGACCTACTCTCCCAACTACAACTATAGAACCACTATGCAACTCATGAATCTCCACTGAATCAAGAGTGAACTCAACTTGCTTGCCTGAACTTGTGTGAGTGATCTAATAAACTGACATGAGATTAGTTGATATTGAGGGCACACAAAGAACATCATGGAAACTACCATCCCCCACATCAATAAACCCTCTCCCACACACCTCAACAAGAGTGTCATCACCCATCAAAATGGAAGGTGTAGTACATGGCTCCAAAGATGCAAGTTCTTCCTTAGATGAAGTGATGTGGTGTGAAGCACTCGAATCAAGAACCCAAGTGGATGGTGAAGAAGCAACTGCTACAAGGGCCTTTCCCTTTCCTTTCTCCTTGTTGTTTTCTTTTTCCTTGTTAGACCTCTCATTAGAACTCTGTTTGGTAGACTCAGGAACACTAATATTATTCTTCTCAAGAATATGTGTCAAGTGATCAATTTGTTTCTTCAAACACTTATGTTCATCATGACCGGGTCTTTTATAGTAGGCATATTGGACCTGTTGGTGTTCCTAGCTAATTATCTGATTTTCCCTAAAAAGTAGCCAATCTTTTATCTACAGGATCTTCAGGTCAGTGGCCAACAAATAGGAGACTGACTCTTTGTCTCCTCTACACTTTAGGCTCTATAGGACCTAGGGGGTATTCCCTTATTCAACACCCATATAATAAACCTTGATTTCAACTAGGCATTGATACTTAAGCCTTGCAGATATGTTCTCTTTTATGAAGACCAAACCTGTATGATGATTATAAAGTGGCTAGCTTTGGGCATTTGTTCATTTATAGGTTAGAGAACATAGTATCTAAAATCCTACTCCTAAAATCCTACAACTTAAGATTATGAATTGATTTTAATTTTATATATTTGGCTACTAGATTAGGATTTGATTAATTCATAAACTTAATCCAAGCCTTTGATTGGTGCCTATCCTAGGGTATGGAGTCAAACTTAAAACATGTTAATGATTTTCCACAAGCCAAGCAAATATATAGATTTCAAAGGGTGGTTTTGTATCTGCCTTACAGATAACTCCCAAGACTGAGTATTTTTACTAACTCTACTTATAAATATCCCTGTTATCAAACATACCTCCCAATATTTGATCTAAAGCAATTTAGTATGTTCCTTAAACAGAAGAAAGAAATCAAATATGCAATGCAGCAAATGTCCACCCCAGAACTCAGAAAACCCTTAGCCACTTTTTTCAAAGGAAAAATGTAGATAACAATGGAGACAATTAATAAAAAACATGCATTACAACATTATTCATATAATTCAACCTGAAACTGATAAATAGCTCATGAAAAACACATTCAACACATTCAACACATTAAGAAAAACTTGCAACACCATAGATAGGGAAACCAGACAAAACTTGTCTTGCATTCACTCCTCAAAATCCCAATCTATCAACAACAACCTTACAAAGTGAGTCTACCAGTTATTTTATAGACACAAGAATGTGGTACTCAACGTTCAATATCCTATGTTGGTTACATGAGTTTTACATTACAAAGCATAGCTCATAGGCGTTGAGATACTAATTACACATTGAAGAGAGAAAATATAAAATATGATTTTTTGGGTGAAGCACAACTGACTGAGGAAGCCTTGTCACATAAATGCAAAGAGGATATTAGTTGGTCATTCGCCTTAGTCACATCTATCCATATTTCTCCATCCATCCTACATATGACTTCTCTATTGGCCATTGAAAAGAAATCAACTTTGATATTTTCTCATTATGCCCTGTGTACCTTGCATCCATCAAAATCTTTGCCTCCTTACAGAACAACTCAAAATTTATTTCAAGCACATGCAATTTGTCCAAAGTTAAGCTCAAAATCTTCATGCTTGAATCTCCATCATTACAATAGGTAGATATTAATTGGCCGACAATACTTTCAAAGTCAACCTTCCACTTGTCAAGGGCCTTTACTTGTCCATCACATTCCAATACACTTGCCATTATTTTCTTATCTATTCTCTCAATAAACTGTCTTTTCTCACCCAATACCTTGTCCAAATTTAATTGAAAATCTACGACCTCCTCAAGTATTAGCAGCATGTCGAGTCTTAACTTTATCTCAGGGGGTGCCTCTACATCAAACCTTGAACATCTGTGAAGGTCCCTCATCTCTCCAGTTCTTGGCAACCATTCTTTGTTCATAACCTTGAGGTTTTCTTTATCCTTCTTATGCTTGTCTAGGGCTATCTTTAGACTTGAATATGATTTCCATGTTTCATCCACCCTAGCATGAACCTTGGCCACTCTATGATTTATCAAATTTGTAACCATGTCTCTGACTGAATTCTTCTTCTCTTCTTTCAATCTTTTCACCTCTTCCTTCAATTCTCTTATTTCTATTAGCAGAGGCATTGTATCCATAGGAAATGCCTCTATAGTTTGTATTACAGTTGGAGCACTTAATGTGCTAGGCCCTAATAATAGCTACTCCTTATACTTGTTAAGCTCTGCAATAGCTTGTCCATACTTTAGTAACAACTCATCCTAGCCTTTTTGCAACTTGTTTGTCACTGCCTCTGTAAATTGTGTTGTCTGCATATTTAGGCTAGTAGCTTGGGGAGCTGGAGTACTTTATATTCTTTTAATTATTACATCCCCTGTTAGTTCCCCCAATCCAATCCTAGGCTTATTATTATTTGGGGCCAGTGCCTATATTGCTAAGGTTTCAAACCTAGGGTTGAAGGCTGCATCAAAGAGCACCTTTTCCACTTGCTCATCTATTACATTAGAATCTTCTCTGGTTATTGTGTCAAATGCAATGGCATCTGACAAGGTCCAATGTGGGAGAAGCAACACATTACTTTTGGCAACTAAGGCCTTGCCTTCCTCTAGAGTCATCCCACTGATATTTTGATTTACCTCATTCAAGACCTTTTGGGTGATGGCCTCATATTCTAATGGATTTGCCCCACTTTTAGCCTCATCAATCCTCTTTTGAAATTCTTCACTTCTTACTTTCAATACATAACTCCTGAATTCAATAGTGTTGACAAACTCATCGTCCTGAATAAATTGGGCACAGTCCAATACCCTGACATCCTCTATATCCACATGCTGACCTATGGTTGTTCTTGCCAGTCTATTATCTGGGGAAGAATAAGGTCTTACTCAAGGGACAACCACTTGTTGTTCTTATTCTTTTGCTTCTTCCAAGTCCACTACTTCAATTTCTTCTTCATTTTCCAAATCAATTATTTTTGCTCTTTTAGCAGGGGGAAGCCATGCGATTCCCTTTTTCTAACATATCCTCCTCTTGAGCTGCTGGTCTGGTAAGTTGGCCTCTCCTCACCTACTGGAGCACTGGCAATTAGATCATCTACCTGATCAAAAAGCCTTTGAATTCTCATTATTGGGTCCTTTATCTCTGCAAAGGCACCTAGGTAAGCAACATTCAAGTTCTTTCTCATCCTCTGTCCTACCATGATTGTTTCCCATTTGATCCTTAAATTATGGACATCATTCATGGTAAAACAATTTCTAACTGTGTCCTCATCATAGAAGACCTGATGAATGTATCGAGGTCTTTTCACACTTACCCTTATTCTGTCTATAAACCTTCAAGGTCAAATTTCCTAAGCTTCTCTACATTCATCATGTAACCTTGTAGAATCGAATCAACCTAATCCAAACCATCCTTGTTAACTATTATGAAGTCACTAAATTTGATGGAAGTGAGAAAGAATGAGCCTTTCCTATGCTTTCCCAAGTGTTCTTTGTTAGACTCATTTAGTTGCCAGA
The DNA here is from genome assembly GCA_027924645.1 of Cunninghamia lanceolata. Lineage (NCBI taxonomy): Eukaryota > Viridiplantae > Streptophyta > Pinopsida > Cupressales > Cupressaceae > Cunninghamia > Cunninghamia lanceolata. The sequence goes on from BSBN01000437.1 coordinate 5,894,409, forward strand.
TTATCTCCAAGAATGCAATCCTCTTGGGCACATATTTGGGTAAAACATATGGAGGAACCTCACATCCATAAATTCTAATGTAGTTGGTGTGGGTATGCAAGAACTAGTCACCTCAATTGTGGTCAATCCCCAATTCAAGGGTCCTGTCCAAAGGCCTCAGAAAGTCAAGCATATCTACATGTAATCGTTCTCCTTCTGGCTCTAAAAAACCAATAATTCTCCTTACAAAGTGCTCCTCAAAGATCACATGATCTGAATCAATACAATGCATGTCTAACATGCATGTTCATATCTAAACTAGCAACACACTCCCCTACAAATATATCATTCTAAAATGTAAATCCTGATGCCACATGCCTGATAAAGCAAACAAAATTAGATGACACATCAAAGAATACCATGTGAATTCAACATGGGCATCTACAATATACAATTTGTTTTTAACTGCCATCATCTTCTTGTGCATCCTTTCTACTATGTAGGTGGCATAATCAAGGGCTGCTTTGTCTCTAGGTCTTGAATGTTCACTGTTATCATCATTAAAGACACATGCATCATGTCTAAAGCATTTCTACCTAGTACCTAACAAAGATTGTGGTAAGTTCTTACAAAGTAATGCATAAATAGGGAGCATTCAAAGGGCTCCTCCTCCATGTCTGAGATCTTTATCAATTTTCCATCTACCCCTTTCGGTCTGTGTTTAGGTAGGTTGAAGGCCCTATATCCACATTTGACCTTTTTATATCCTTCCTTCAATGCACCCAGGTCAATTGGTATGTTGGATGTAGGGTTCAAGTTGAACACACTGGAGATGTAGGCCTTTGTAAGTTTTATCATTCATCGTGCCATTGCTTGCAAAAACTAATCTCGTCTGAGTATCATACCTCTGTGCAATCACCCTCACAAAGTCTGGGTTTGCGAATACATTTGGGCATATCAGCTTGGCCAAATCCAACCACCAAGCATTACAGATTGGGACCTTGAAATCCATCCTATGATGACAGTGCTTTAAGAGAACCCAACCCGATATAGGCAATATGGCATCCCTACAATTGTAGCAGAGGTCTAAAATTTTGTCATTCAGCCCCGTGAGACCATGCCCACTCAGAGGGTGTTTTATAGACCATGGGAATTGGACCATGAGGTCCTCATCCAGGCTTCATTTTGATGTGGATGGATTATCTAACTGACTCATCATTACACACATTTTACCAAACTAGGGCTTCTTGTTTCAATAGTATTCTACCCTCCAGACAAGAAATCAACTTATAATTCAAATGGGTGCAATCGAATAGAGTAAGCTTACTAGTTTTATCTCTTGTAGATGTCTGAAATTCCTTCTCTCATTCATTTGGAAGCTTGCTACACACTGGGACTCTATTCATGCCTGTGAAAATGATGTAGGAAGTCCTAATTTTGCCCTTTAAGAAGCTTCATAGCATAGATTCTGAGGCATTAATGGATGCACCTTCGGCCTTGACTCAAATTCATGTCACAGGGTGCCTACAACGTTCATAATGAAAAGTTTAAACCTGGGCCGTTGATCCAATTTTTCCTTCATGAAATCTATGACCATCATTCACCTGCCAGATTTGAAAGTCCTGGTCTTTTTCATTGAAAAGTCTTTAGCCAATAGAAACAAGCCATGTCGGACATACCTCCTCTGCTAATGACTTCACCTTTTGTCTGATGTGGACACGTGGCACCATTTCATGGTGTCACAGATAGAAATGGACCACCACCAACTTGCTTTGCATGGGCATGCTAAAGCCTCCATGCATCCTTCTTTGAATATACATTTATTCCTTTCATAAGAGGATGCCATGTGTCTCCATATCGTGACTATGTAGCAGATCTTTACCTCTGACATGATTCCTCTATGTGCTTGTACTACCGTTAGATTTGAACTCTCCTGCAGATCACTTCCTACCTTGACACCTGGCAGCACAAGGTTCATTGATTTAGAATCTTTGACTGAAGGGTTGTAAGCCCAAATCCTTTGACAGATGTCCCTATTTCATGGCCCCACAGAGGGATGATGATGTTATTATTAATGCTTTGTGATGCTGTGAAATATGACCACACAACACTTTATAACCCTTACAAAGACTTAGGAATTAAGACTTAATATTTTTACACGCCACAAAGGGTAAAGCTAGGACTTAAGTCCAGTCATCTCATGATCATAAAGGCTTCAAGTTATAACTTAAATGACCAGGAACCTATAGTAAGTGGTCAATGGGAGATTAGAAGATAAAGTTAATAGTGAGCCATGGGACTAAGACTTAGGGTTTTAAGGGCTTATATGAACAAAGACTTATAAATTTCTGACTCAAAACCCTAAACTTAGATAGATGCCACAATTAGCTCCAACTGGGGACGTACAAGCATTAGATTGCAGTAAGAACTAGTGGACTTTGGGAGCAGACCAAACCAAGACCCAAAAGAATGGACTGTACAAGAATATACACTATTTACAACCTATATACAACTTATTTTACAATGTGCACAGAGAACAACCTACTTATGAAAAGTAGAGTTTCAGGAATTGTTCATGTATTGGCAACTCCTGAAATTCACCATCAAATGCTTGGAGAAAATAGGAATCCTCTCCATGTGTGTTTTTTATCAGATAAGGGCCAATCCATAAATTCTAACTTACCATGTTTGCCTTTATCCTGGTTCCTGGCATTCCATACAAGAACCAATTCATTAACCTAGAATTTTCTTTCTAAAGCCCTCTTATCAAACAAATATTTCACTTTCTGTTGTTTCTTCATATTGGTATTTTGTGCTTCTCTCCTAGCTTCATCCAGTGCAATCAATTGATTCACTCTTTCAGCCATTGGATCTTCCATATCCTCACTACTTTCTTGTATAAACTTGTACACTGACAGGAGATTATTCACTAGCAACCTGGCTTCTACACCATATACTAACTCAAAGGGAGATTTACCAATTGTCTTTTTTACTATTACCCTATCTACCCATAGTGCTAACTTCAATTTAGAGTCCCATGCTCTTTTTTTCTTATCAATTATTATTTTAATTATCTTCATGAGACTTTTATTACTAGATTCTACTTAGCCATTTCCTCGAGGATGATATGGTGATGCATGAGACAAACTGATTCCATAACTATTGCAAAAATCAACAAACTCACCAGACCTGAAGTACATTGCATTGTCTGTGACCAATTTTGATGGTACTCCAAACCTGATTATTATATGCTCTAAGACAAAGTCAAGAACAACCTTACTTGTGGCTTTCTTGGTTGGAATGGCCTCAGTCCATTTGATGAAGTAATATATAGAAACCAATATCCAACTATGTCCTCTGCTTGACTTTTCTGCTATTTCTCCTATGAAACCAATTCCCCACTGCTGAAATGGAGCTTCCACTATTACAGTCTTAAGAGGTAATGCACTCGCATACTTGAGTTTTCCAATAAATCTTTGGCAGGAATCACATTTCCTCACCATCTTATGTGCATCAGAGAAAAGTGTTGGCCACCAATAGCCTACTCTGAGAATTTTATGAGCAGTAGTCTTAGCTGTATAATGTCCCCCACACATCCCTTCATGCATATTAGTTAAAATCTTCATGGCTTGATCTTCATCTACACACTTGAGTAACACACCATCAAGATTCTTCCAATACAATTCACCTTGAACAATAACATATTTGATATCTTGTAGCTTTAGTGTTCTCCTTTGACTATCACTTAGATGAACATGGCAATTCAAATTTTGTAAATAGTGCACAATGTCTTTGTACCATTTTGACTTCAGTATGTTACAAACTTGATCTTGAGCTACATGCAATTGGCATGCCTCCAAATTTGATTCTATTATCAGTTTAGCCAAACCTTGTCCCCTCACCAATTTAGTAATTTGAATCTCAAAGTTGAACTCTTGGAGTTTGTTTATCCATCTACATCGTCTTCCAGTTACTTCCTGTTGAGTGAATATGTCCTTAACTTCTGCATGAGGCACATATGCTATAATCTAGGCTCCAACCAAATAAGGCTTGAAATTCTTAATTGCCCAAACCAAGGCATAAGCCTACTTCTCCATTATGTCATATTTTAACTCTGTAGCTTGCAAAGACTTGCTAAAGAAGGCAATTGGTTGTTCAAAGCCATCATCATTCTTCTATAATAAGCATGCAACAATTGTATGAAATGAGGCAAACCAAAATAACTGAAAAGGCTTAGAAAAATCATGAGATTTCAAGATGGGAGCAGTCTTAATAGCCTCTTTTATGCTCTGAAATGATTGGGTTGCTTCACTTCCCCATGGTATAGATTCACCCCTTTGTAACATCTTGGATATAGCTTTGGTAATCTTTGCAAAATTAGGATAAATCTTCTAACAAAGTTAATCTGCCCAAATAATGATTGAATGCCTTTCACTATTTTGGGCATTTGGATTTTGTCAATTGCTGCAACCCTCTCTGGGTCAATCCTAACTCCATGTTTAGACACTATATGCCCCAAGAGTTTTCCTTCAGTTACCCCAAAAGCACATTTATTAGGGTTTAGTGAGATACCATATTCTAATGCTCTAATAAAAATTTGTTCCAGGTGTATGCAATGTTGTTCTTCTTTCTTTGAATAAACAGTCAAGTCATCTTGATACACAACTAAGATAGAATCAATCAATCCTACAAAAGCAACATCCATTGCTCTTTGAAAAGTAGCATCTGCATTGTTAAACCAAATGGCATCCTAACATATACATAGGTTTACCATGGAGTTGTGAAGATAGTCTTATATTGTTTTGACTCTCTCACCTTCACCTGATTATAGCCTAAAAATCCATCCATCATGGACAAGAGTTCACACCTTGTCACCTTCTGCAACATAGCTTCCATGTTTGGCAATGGGTAATTATCCTTCAAAGAAGATACATTCAAATTCCTAAAGCCTACACACAATCTTATATCTCCATTCTTTTTTCTAACTAGGACAAGGTTTGATACCCAAGTGGAGTGTCTTATGGGCTTAATGATTCCAGCATCCCTAAGCTTCATAATCTCTTCCTGCATCTTTGGAGCTAGGGTAGGATTAATAGGCCTTTGCCTCTGTCTGAATGGTCTGGCTCTAGGCTTTAGAGGGATTTCATGCTGAAACATGTCCTCCCTATAGGATTTTAGGTCCTCATATGACTAGAAAAATACATGTTTGTATTTTCTTAGTAATGCTATTAACATTGCCCTGATATGTGGCTTCAAGTGCTTACCTATGTAAATTTTCTTTGGAGCATTGTGTGTACCCAAATTTATCTCTTCCAAATCTTCCATGTGAGGGGAAGAGGTTTTAGCAACCAACTGATCTCTGTTATCAAATGCTCTTTCTAATGCCACTAACCCTCTTGGAATTTTATTAGTCTTGAGTTGTATCACTTCTTTTCCAAAAAGAGTTTCTTTCCTATCCACAACTTCCACAAAGTTCTGGAAATCTATCTCCTGATTCTCATACTCATCAATATAGTGCAGGAATTTTACCAAATTTTTATCATCCTCAAAAACCTACCAACTACATATGCCGTCTAGCACTGCTGGTCTGATTTTGATCTCAACATTTGTGATACCAGACAATGTAACATCATTTGGCCTAATAGCGACATTAGCCAAGAAGTCTGCCATAACATTTTTTGATCTAGATCTATCCAATTTATTGAAAATGCATCAAACAACTCAATAATATCCCAAACTGCATGTTCATATTGTTTCAACCTTTTATTCTTTGAAGTATATTTATCTCTTACTTGGGAAACTATTAGTTCCAAATCTCCAAACACTCTTAACAATTTAATGCCATGCCTAAGAGCAACATTCAATCCTAGCAGCGGAGCCTGATATTCTGCTATATTATTTGTACAAGCAAACTTCAATAGAAATGATAATTTAAGGATCTCACCAGTAGGAGATAGAAATACCACTCCTGCACCAGAGCCTTCTTTTGAACAAGCACCATCAAAGTACATGGTCCATAACCCATTAGATCCTTTTGTCTTTCAAGCTCTTCCTCAATAGGTTCTTTCTCCTTTGCATCTTGATCACATGATACAATCCTAAAATTTTCACAATCAGTGCCCACAAAACAAATCTGATCCTCTGGTTCTTGATCCTCAACTATATTTGGTGCTCTTTCCTCTCTAATCAACTTGACATGCTTACCATTCATGGGAATCATAGCATATGACAGATCCAATTACATACTTCCTCGAATCAGTGTTGCCCACTGCCTAGACAATAGAATACCATATTGTGGCTTGATATCAACTACTGTTCCATTCATAGTATAGGTTTTTTTTGGATAGCCTACAAGCATGAAGTCCACATTCTTCATAATCCCAATGACTGGCACTTCTCTTGCATCCATAGCATAACACTTTCCACATGCCTTATCTATATTCAATCCAATCTGCTACATAATAGCCAAGGGCATGATGTTTGTTGAAGCACCTGAATCAAGCATGCAATTCTTGATCACTTTCCCATTAACAATTAGAGGCACATAGAATGGATCCACCTGTAATGGACATTTTCTTATTATTGTTCCCAAGTAAACCTCAGGAATTTCCTCCTCATCAGCATCCATCTCTTGAGTGTTGTTAGGATCTTAAGTTGTTTGTCCTACCTAATGGGATACTCCTGTAATGAGGGTCAATGCCTTATTTCTATATTCCTCAATTTTTATCATTTCCATTAGTGGGGCTGAGACTTTCATCTATGATAAAGCTTGAGTTATATCGAATGGGACATAATTTTGTATAATAGTCGCAGCTTGGCCTAGGATTTTACTCTTCTCATGACTTGGTCTAGCCTTAGCTTTTGTGGTTTTTTGACTGTCATCCATGACATGTGGACCTTTAGCCTTCTCCTCATTTTGAGAAACCTTACTTTCTAAATTGTTAGTGTTTTGACTTGATTTCTCTCTTGAATCTCTTTTACAATTATTACCCTACTTTTTCTATGGTTCAGGCTCTCTTTGATTATGCTAAGGTTGCTTTACAAAGATGCTTCCTGGCTGACCTGAGTCTCTTGTTTGAACTTTATTTCTGAGATTATAGTTTCTCTTAACCTAGGCTATTGTAGTAGCTGTAAGAGCTCTAATTTCCTTATTAGGTCTTTTTAAATTAACCAAAGGAATATGTGAGTCTTGCGCATAGACCTGATGATCTTCACTTTCTTCATCTGAGAAAACTTGCTGGCAGATTTGATCATTATAACACCTTTTTTCATTCACATCTGTATCTGCATCTACTTCATCAGAAGAGGAATAGTCTCCATTTACAAAAAGCGTATTAACACTATCATCTTCAATACAATGAGGTTCATTACACTCATTACAAGCATTAACATCACTATAAAAGGATTGAACAATCATACACTAAGATTGTGAGTGAGGCATTTGGTATACTATACAACATGGAGTATCTTCAACAATATTAACAGTCTTCTTCAAGGGATTAGGAGTTTCTTTAGTAATCAGTGATCTTTGATCAGTTTTATTATTCAAGATAGGCTTGCCATCGTGCCAATTTGTATTGTATGACATATCATGTAGTTGTGGTCTCTTCTCTTGCCTTTGATAACTCTAGTTCTCAGGACCAAGTCCCTTCTCATTCTTAGCAAGTTTGTAACTTAAGTCTTTAAAAGAAGTTGTCAATTTGTCCAATTTATCCTCAGATGTGTAGATGTTAGCATGAGTATTTTGAGTTCTATTGTTTGGATTTTGCAATATTCTCACATCATCCCTTCTATTTCCTTTACCTAATGCCTTCCTATTATTTTCTATATTGGTTGCAATTCTGAAAGCATCCCTAAGGTTGGTTAGACTTTTATCTCTTAGTTCATATGTTGTCTTGGCATCAAAGCAATTTGTATACAAGACCATACACATTGGTTCATTTGGCCTCATATGAGGTGGCAATTTGTTAAAAACCCTGGTAAATCTAGCATTGAAATCAGAGACAGATTCATTTGACCCTTTAGCAATACTTGTGAACTCATTAATGATGAAACTAGAGTTAGTCTTATCACCATACCGCTCCCTAAAAATCCTCTTAAAATCATCCCATGATGTAATAATTTGATTAGGCAAACTTCTATACCATTCTTTGGCTTCATCCATTAAAGACCGCATAAATAATTTCATGAAAACATTCTCATGTTCTACTTCAAAATTATCCATTACATTGAGGAAAGCCTTCAAATGATCTTCTCTTGACACAACATTATTACCTGAGAACTTTGGAAATTTAGACCTGATATCATTGTCAATGGGGTTAGGGTATCCAAGAATGCTAGTGAAGTCTAATTATCTGAATCTGTCCAACTACACGGGTCTCCTACCAAATTGGTTTGCATTACCATGAGCATTTTGATTTGTCACATTATTCTGTGGCATTCTATTGTTATTCACATTTTGTTTTTGATTATTTTGTAGATTCTGATTAACATGTTGGTTAAGTTCTTGATCATTTCCATGTATGATTTGGTTATTCTGTCTATTTTGAACCTCATTTTCCTATCGGTTTCCTAACACATTTACATTGTTGAGGATGGGAGCTGCAATCTGATGGGTAGTTCTTAAGGCTTCAACCTTTTGTCTCATATCATCTCTTATTTTCAAGGCTTGCAAATAATCAAGTTCCGCCTTGAGATTCCTGATTTCTTTAGATAATTCCTCTTCTCTTAGCATAGAAGAGGATGGTCTCATTACATTGTGGTTGTCAACATCGCTCAGTGATTCTGTATCTTCAAACCTATCAAGGGGATCTAGAAAAGGACATTTTTGAAACATATCAGACCCTATCCTCAACCCATCATTTTGTTGTTTCTCATAAATCTCATGAATATTAGCTTATGTAGCTGAAAAATGTTGTTGTTGCCCAGGAGACCTAACATCATTTTAGGGATCATCATTATTCCTAGGACTTGGTGGAATTTTTTGACTGGGTTGAGCAGTTCCCTTCTTCCTATACATTTTTCTTGGTAATTCTTGGAATAAGGTGTTTTGCAGGGATCTTCTCCCTTCCATGCAACTTCAATTTTCACCAGCTGGGAGATTTTTTTTAGAATTGCCAACCACTAATGGGAATTATGTTTACAATCCAAGTTCCTTTTCAACTCCCCATCAAAATCACCAATCTATTGGTGTTCCTAACTATTTGTCTGAGTTTCCCTAAAAAGTAGCCATCTTTTATTTACATGATCTTCAGGCCAGTGGCCAACGAACAAGAGACTAACTCTTTGTCTCATCTGCACTTCAGGCTCTATAGGACCTAGGGGTTATTCCCTTATTTAACACCCATTTAATAAACCTTGACTTCAACTAGGCATTGATACTTAAGCCTTGCAGATATGTTCTCTTTTATGCAGACCAAAACTGTACGATGATTATAAAGTGGCTAGCTTTAGGTATTTGTTCATTTATAGGTCAGAGAACATGGTATCTAAAATCCTACTCCTAAAATCCTAAAACTTAAGATTATGAATTGATTTTAATTTTATATATTTGGCTGCCAGATTAGGGTTTGATTCATTGTGAGGCCGATTATTTTGATTCCCTATTTTGATCATTTTACATTATAGTTGGTGACATTATTAGACTTTGAGAGACTATTATTTCCATTATGCATATTAGATTATAGCTCCTGACTTTTGGTTTGACATTGATTAGACATGTTGTGAATTGATTTGATCATATTTTGATGTTATGATGATATTAGATATATGAGATATAGTTGATGATGATTATTGATGTGATTTCAAGTTCATTATGTGGATATAGTATTTGATGATGATTATGAGATATTAGATAGAAAAGGTAGTTATAATATTAAATTATGTTGTAAATGATTAATGTTGTATGCAATGACATGAATTTAATTTTAGTTGCTTTGGCTATGATTATCCATGATGTAATTGACACTTGATCTAGTTGTGCAAGACTATATTCCTAGTGTTATGGAACTTTTTCCCTGAAATGAATTAAATAAATAAAGTTTGTGAAAATATATAGATGAAAAATAAAAAAAGGAGAAATGCAAAAGAAAAGAAAAAGAAGTTAAGTTTTCAAGTTAATATAAAGGTTAAAAAACCTTATTAATAAAATACACTTGCATTAAGTGTTTTTCACGGGAAGTGACAATTAAAAGGATATTGATAATATTATTTATGTAAGGGTGTGATAGTTGGAACCAACCTTTGGGTTATTACTTAAACCCGTGAAAAATGATGCTAAAGACACACAAAGGAAAAATATATAGGAAATACAAGAAATTCTAAGATCGGAGAAGGGTTATAGTCTTGACAGGCGGTGAGCATCGGAGAAGGGGCACATAGTGTGTGTCCAACTTGGGGTACAGAGTACACCCAATCGGGGTACAGAGTACACCCGGGATTGTCCTGGCTAGGGCTGGGGGTACAGAGTACACCCGGGATTGAGTTCTGTATAAGAACTGGTGGGTTCTAAACATGGATTCCTCCTGGAAGTGCTCACTTGCTGAAAGGGGGTTGAGGCTATAATCTATTCTCTGGAGTGAGATTCAGAGAACTATTAGGATTCAAAAGATAAGTATTATCTTCTCAGTTGTACTAATTGTTGAGATTGAATTCATATATTTAATTGCATTGTTTAATATATTCAATTGCATTGTTGAAATTGAAGTAATAAATTATAATTTCATTTAATTATTTCTTTATAATTAAGATTATATTTAGCTGTGCATTTTAATAATCTTGATTTGATAAATACTTACTGATTGTTTAGTTTCAAACCCTTTATTTCATTTATAGCATAATTAAATGTTAATATTAATGAATAGTCAATATGGGATATTTTTTAAAGAGAAAACAATGTACTATGTTTTGGGAATTAGAGGAATTACATTTGGTATCAAAGCCTTTGATCCTTATTGCACTGCATATTTATTTATACATTAGAAATTAAACTATAAGAAAAACAAAATAAAAAAAAAGAAACAAAAAAATAATAAATAAAATAAATAATATATAATAATAGTTGTTTTGTAATTTAGGGTTTATGCTTGTAAATTTGCATAGCATATTATAATATATTAGTATAGTTATTGGTATTATTTTATGCACATTAATGTCTTACTATTGATATTATTATATCAATAATAATACTTTAACCTTAATTAATAACATGGTTCGTATTACTGAAAACTATGCCTCAAGATGAAAAAAAAATAGTTTAATAATTTAATTCTTTCATCCTTTTTACCCAACTTTTAACCCTTCTATTTTTCTTACCAACAAATTCACTCTATAGGGAAAAATAAAATTCCAAATAAAATTAAATTCATGTGAATCAATATAAATACTTTTACCTTAACTAGCATACATTACTTGGAATTTTAATACATCAAAGCTACTTGGCAATTAATGGCAATTTAAAACATTCACCTTTACATTCATTCAAAGCTCTTTCTAACCCTTGTCGTTATTTTGATGTTCATCAAGATATCATCACTTTTTCCTAGTACATTTTAAAAATAATATTTAATACCCATGTCAGTATTTCGGAGGTAACAATGGAATAGATTAAATAAGTATAATACTCGATAAATTATTATTATTTTTTATCAACACATTATGATATTACATAAAGGAGGTAAAATGTCCCATATGAAATTCATGTAGCTTTGTTTTTACATTAAAGTAAATGATAGTGGTTGCTATTTTTACCATGGAGTAATGCTATCTTCCAGAAAAATCCTAAACAGTTAAACACTACCAAATATTAGTACAACAAACAAAAATTACATGTGAATTTCCCTAAAGATAGGAGTAATTAATAAATACTTTTATTATGCAAGAGATACAAAGTACACACAGGAATAAATAAGAAAAGCATAAAGTTTTCACATAAATTTAGAAGATGATTTTTATTGTGTAAAAGTAAAGAAAATGTAAATGATATAAAGAGTGAATCATGAAGGGGAAAACTAAGGATTAGTGTTTGAAAAAATTTTGCAGAGTAAAGAGAAGTAAAACAACCATCTAGAGATTAGAGAGATGGAATGTGCTACCCCGATGTGAATCCCAGATAATTGCATATTCCAAGCAAGTTGACTGTATACCAATTCACATTGATCATCATGACTTTTTTTCATGACTTTTTTTCATGGGTAGTGAGTGACGCATGTCCAACCACTTTTCTCATCTCTCAATGGCTCAGCCTTGGTAGGGCATTTTATGCCAAACTCCACTGAAACTGAAACACTAAAATGATGTTGCAAAAATTGGAAATGTCATGGATTGTAGGATATACACAAGGTGTATTTGTTGAATTTAGAATTTAGAAACTAGCAAGCAAATTTAATTTGTAGATGTAAAGCCAAATTTCTCAACCTCTCATTGGCGTTTGTTTCATTAAAATTTCTTGTGAGCAGTATTATGGAATCATGGATAAGGTAATTCAAGAGTCATAGTTTTAGCAGGTTCGAGCATTTAGTTTATATTGTCTAGATTTGTGTAAGGGAGATTCATGCATCATCCCCCTTTACATGCAATATCTTAGAGGATGATTTTATCTCTTCATAGGATGATCTTCGCTAGGCTACATCTTGGCTTCACAGAGTTACCAAATTCCTACATTATTCCAAGTAAACTCAAAGCATGATGATCTAAACGTATATGATAATGAATTTAATTGGGAGCTCAAATATGTCATAGTTAAAGTGCTCCTAATATATTTATATTTCCAAGGTGGAGCTCAATTCTTGGCCTATAGAAGTCATGCAGAAAGTTTGTGTATTTTCCATGTAGTTCCATTTGTTTTATTTATAGCACTCCAAGGCATTTGTTGTATGTTAGAGAGGGTGCCAACACTCCATATGTTACCAATGTTTCTTTTTCTACTAGGTTATAATGATTTATTATCAGCTAAGAACTAGCCATTTTCATGTTGCAATAGTTCCTTTAAAGTTAGTGATGTTATGGGCTTCACAAAGCTATAAATTGATTATTTATTAAGAAGGAATCTTTTGGGTATTTCATTTATGGTAGGATATAGTTCAAAGTATCTAAGGGAACAACATTATAGAGGAGCATCTATAGTTCCCACTGATGAATGACCAAAGAAGATCAAATGCATTGTAAGTTTCATGAATTGGCTTCATAAAGATTCTTCCAATCCAAACACATTAATTGAGGTAATAGTAGAGGGACCACATAAATATGGTCACTTTGTAGACCTAAGGATTCAATCTAGCATGCTTAAACGTGCAACATACATAAGTTCTCCCCTGTCAGTGTTCTTGCAAAATTGTATAACATAAAATTAACAAGCAGTGTTGATTTGAGGTGTAAGAGAAGATAATCCAACCTGTAGGAGGTCAATAGGAGAAAATGCATTTAAAAGATTGAACATTCAACACTTGATCAACTAAGAAACTTATGAACTCAAACCCAAAATATTAAGAATGAATGATAGTTTTTAACTATAAAACAATTGATTTTGATTTTGAAACAACAATCTTAATATTAATGAAAGTAAAGAATGACTTAAAATTAAAAGTTGAATCTAACCTTGAGGTGCTTTGATAAGTAATCATGGAGGTTATAAACTTAAACTCAAGATGCAAAAATATTATTGCAAGGAAATATGAATATTGTTCTCTTTTTCCTTCTAGGATTAGTAAATGACATTCAATTGTTTTTGAACCTTGATCCCATTACCAGATAAACTTAATAATGTGAATATTTAACATCTCTTATTAGAAATATATTTAAGCTTATGATTGACTTTATTTAATTGTGAGACCTAATAAAAATGTTTTATTTATGTAAAAATGGTTAGAATTAATGGTTGAAGAAATTTAAGTTGTTAAGTAGGTGGTAGTTAAAGGGAACACCCTATAATTTAACCCTCCATTGATAATTTGAAACTAGAAAAGAAAACATCTAATTTTTTTATTAGTCAATGTGGACTAGACTCTAGTTTCCATGCTAGAATATTAAGATACAGAAGAAATCTATTATGTTGCAAATCACATTTCAAGTACTTGCTTTGATTACCAATCTAAGAACCAAATCACATTAGACAAAGAGGAATATTTTTAAGAATGTTTATATCATCCACAAATTTGAAATTCAAACCAAGCCTAGGTTGTTAAAGATTTATTAGTATTTTGACAAAATAAAATATAACACCAACTCAAACCAAATCAAACACGTGAATATAGTCAAAGGTCTTAATGAACAACATACTTGAGCTCTTTATTGTAACTACAATGTAATCAACTTACACCTTCTAGGCACAAATAGATTTAAATGGAATTCTTTATGTCTAATTATATTCAAGCACAAAGCATAAGATAAACTTGTCCTAATAAAATAGTCATTACTGTTACAAAATTGTCAATTCAAATGTACATAGTTAGTATAGGTGGTTTCTCATTATTATAAATATTTTGGTTATTATAGACTTACAACTAGAATGGGTGCATCTTGGGAACCTTAGAATGACACTATTATTCATGTATTGTATACTTTAAGTCCATGATTATAGCTGGTAGGTGATTTGAAGGCTCCAAAAGAGTAGATAAATTGCAAGCCATTTTAAGATCAATTTTTCATTATTTGAGATTTGGATTTGGATGGTCAATCCAAAGATATTTAATTGAGATGACATAATCCATTTATATTATAAGAGTAGACATAATTAGGTGGTTGAACAATTAATCTATGTGAGTGATTAGTTAATGCCTTTTTTATAGGACTTTGTGTACTACTTTTATTTTGTTATGTTATGTTATTGGACTTGATCAACCCAATAACATTATACATGTTCTTTATGCAATATTATAAAGAAAGAGAGGATAGTCATGTAGTCCGGGATGCATGATTATCATCTTGGAATATATAATGTTGGGTGAATGCATCATATGAGATATATATGTTGCTTACTAAGTAGTACATGAGTGACCAAATTAAAAGGTGATTAGGGGATTTAGTATATAGAATTGGATTAAATCCTTAATTGCAAATTCATGATCTATTTCATATAGAATTATATATAGTTATGATTAGGTTATTGTTCATAGAAGAATCTCATGTTGAATCTACTTGTGATTAAATTACATTAGAATGTGTTATTGAAAATAACTATTAAAAAAAAATTGTGAAATAGAATTATAGATGAAGTTAAGTGAAATGAATTCATAGCATGATAGTACTACATCCACATTTATTTAACTAAATGATTTCGCATGTTTTGTTATAGATTCTCATTGAGCTACTGAGGACAGCTAAGCTACAGGGGGAGAATTGTTATAGATCTTTTTCCCTGAAATGAATTAAATAAATAAAGTTTGTGAAAATATATAGATGAAAAATAAAAAAAGGAGAAATGCAAAAGAAAAGAAAAAGAAGTTAAGTTTTCAAGTTAATATAAAGGTTAAAAAACCTTATTAATAAAATACACTTGCATTAAGTGTTTTTCATGAGAAGTGACAATTAAAAGGATATTGATAATATTATTTATGTAAGGGTGTGATAGTTGGAACCAACCTTTGGGTTATTACTTAAACCCATGAAAAATGATGCTAAAGACACACAAAGGAAAAATATATAGGAAATACAAGAAATTCTAAGATCATTCAGAGTCATGAAGGAGAAGGGTTATAGTCTTGACAGGCGGTGAGCATTGGAGAAGGGGCACACAGTGTGTGTCCAACTTGGGGTACAATGTACACCCGGGATTGTCCTGGCTAGGACTGGTGTGCTACAAAGCACGATGAGTTTTGTATAAGAACTGGTGGGTTCTAAACAAGAACTGGATTCCTCCTGGAAGTGCTCACTTGCTGAAAGGGGGTTGAGGCTATAATCTATTCTCTGGAGTGAGATTCAGAGAACTATCAGGATTCAAAAGATAAGTATTATCTTCTCAGTTATACCAATTGTTCAGATTGAATTCATATATTTAATTGCATTGTTTAATATATTCAATTGCATTGTTGAAATTGAAGTAATAAATTATAATTTCATTTAATTATTTCTTTATAATTAAGATTATATTCAGTTGTGCATTTTAATAATCTTGATTTGATAAATACTTACTGATTGTTTAGTTTCAAACCCTTTATTTCATTTACAGCATAATTAAATGTTAATATTAATGAATAGTCAATATGGGATATTTTTTTAAAGAGAAAATGATGTACTATGTTCTGGGAATTAGAGGAATTACACCTAGGCCACGCGAAATTGGAGGTAGTGTTCAGACATATGATACTCCTTGTGAAACCGATCCATTCCCAAGAGGGATGAGGATCACGTGTGATCAGATGTTGCTTGTGTGCATGCTTAATTTATTTATTTTGGCCTAGTGACCCCTTTCTTAGTTGATTTATATCATGTGTTGTATATTTATAATTGTTTTACACCACTTGGTATTATTTTTATTTATGGGCCATTTAAAAGTGAATTTATGTCTCCCTAGGTGTACCTTAGTGTCCCAAAAGTTTGGGGATCCCTTCACCAAGAAGACTTGGGAGGTCTTCAAGACTCCCAAGTGTGTGGGATCTCCCTCCAAGACTCTCACACATGTGTGAGAGCATCTTGGAGGGAGATGGTCCTCTTGGAGAATAACAGGATGCCATATGGCATCCCTTATCCTCTATGGTAAGGAGGAGGGCAATTTGCGTGGCCTTGGTTCCCCATTTTGGTGTTTGTATGATTGGAAGTTTTTATTGGAGAAAATGGAGTTTCGAAGAAGTCCATTTTTAGTGTTTTGGCATTATCTTGTTGGCTGGTTTGAGAGCCATGGCCTTGTAGGCCTTATTGTATTTAGTGTTTGAGTTGTTACTCCCCATTGTGAATGTTGTGGAAGGAAATCTTATTTGTATAGATCCTATTGTTGTGATTTTTAAAACTTTGCAATAGACTGTTGTTCCATTAATTTAGTTATGGAAGGTTGCCAAAGAAAATATACAGTTGCTATTATGTATGCAATGAAAATACATGTTTATCACCTTGTTGTTGTGCTTATTTGATTTTGGAAATTTGGCAAAAGAACATATATACTTGCTATTTATATTAAATTACTTTTTTGTTTAGTAAAATGTGAATTTAAACCAAAAGGAAACATAGTTTTCTATTTTGCTTTTATTCAAGAAATTTTATATGTTGTAGATTGAAATGGTTGTATGTTAAATAGGAAAGCAAACAAATTAGTGCCATTGAAATGAGACTTAGAACAAAATAAATGTGTATTATTCCCATTATTGTGCTTCTGTTTCAAAAAATAGGGAGAAAGTATTATGTTTAATTTTATTTTTTTTTAAATAGTACTATGCTTCATTTTATGTACTACAAAAAGGAAATAAAAGAAATGGTAAGTTGGCTTTGTTATTTTTGCAAAAAAAGAAGTATACCCTTCTGGTTAAGTTAGGTTTTCAAATCTGGTCATATTATTTTATTAGTTGAATGTGAAAATATATATATATATATATATATATATATATATATATATATATATATATATATATTCCATAGTAAGCAAACTGTTTTAAACTTTTAAAAAAAAAGATAACAATAATAACAAGTCATATTTTGTCACTGGCAATGGCATAGATGGAACACAGTTTCTATTGGGCGGACTGAGTGTGAGTTGAGGGTTTTATTTTGGAAACTAAAGGAAATAATAGTAACCACAGTGGATGGCGTCCATGGCCGCCGCCCATTGGGTTTTTTGTTTGGCCGTGGGGTGTGGGGAGGTGGTTGTGCCCCCACCCACACCCAAGGGTGTGGGTGGGGGCACGGCCCCCTCCCCACACCTCTTACTCTCCTTAAAACTCAAACCCTAGCCTATGATGACATGGTAGAACAGTCCGTCGGCCCTTCATTAAAACCTGCCAGTATGTATTTTAAATCTGCCAAATATATATTGACCTCTTTGGATTTAACAAATAAAATAGAGTATCTTTTACTCTTGATTTTTTTTGCAAATAGATATATGTATTTATACACACACACATACATATATTCAAAAAGAAGCAAAGAAAACCCATGGGTATACTTAATGAATATACCTCTGTGAGAGGTTCCCATTGTGGCGGCCTCTTCAAGAAACCTTCAACCTACAAAAAAAAATGGAGAAACAATGGAGGTAAAACAAAAAGAGAAAACAAAATAATGGAAGAATAAGATAAGGTTTTTGGCCATAAGGAAATGATAGAATAAGATTAGGGCTTCCATTTGAGAAAACAATAAAATAATGGTTAGGGCTTAGTTGGTGAGTGAGTGGGATATTAGAGTTTTTAATTTACTTATTTCCTTTATTTTCCCATATGCACGGCAAACTAAGTTTCTCTCTCCTTTGCCTTTTTGGCCTTTCTGAATTGATTGACTTCCCCTTGTGATTAATTTTAGTTGAATTAATATTCTTTTGGGGTTTGGATTTTAATTCCATGTGGAAATTATTTTTGTGGAAATGGGTTGTCTTTATTTTGCATGGGATGTTTCATCCTTTGTAAGCTATTTATTTTGGGCATTTATTTTAATTTTATAGTGTGTTTTAATTTAATGTTTTTGGGAAACCTTTTATTGAATTTATTTTTTTAATTTAATCAATTTTATATCGGAGGGGATGTTTTAATTTATTCCCTTTTTCTATCTTTTTAACTTGAGTTAATTAATAAATATAATTGTCAAATTTATATTTATTAAATGACTTAAGTAATGAGTTTTAATTTGGTCATTTATTTTAATTCAATTTTTTTTTATAATCTTGTTGAGTGGTTAAATTTATTTAATTTATCTTTATATTTAATTATTTTAATCTTCGCATTAATTATTTCTTAGGGTTTTCTTTTTAAAATATTTATTTCAATTATTGAAAATGCGTTATGCTGTCAAATTTTTTCCAGATTTTAGGGTTTTATTTTTATCGCATTTTTACGACTTTCATTTAATCACTCCATTTTATCATACCATTGGATGCATTATTATATTGATTTTATTATTGCATTAGAGTTAAGGTTTGATTTTGATTCAGTAGAAATCATCTCTTTCGCCTAGGAAACTTAGGGCTTGAATTAAATCCGTTCTAACCGTAGAAGCGGCACACATCGCGTCACATAACCCCCTAGTCAGCTTTCATCATGTAGGGGATTGTGTAGGTAGACACACTTCCATGAATATGATTGACATGTTTATGCCTTATGCGTATTGCCACCGAGCACGCAGACGCGTGCGAGGGGGTTTCTAGGGACACGTGAAAAAGTTTTTGATAGTTCGTGTCATGACCACATGTAAAATGTGGACATGACACGTGTGTTGCGTGTCATGGCCGCATGGGAAATGTGGGCATGACATTTGGTATTAGAGCCCAAGTTTAAACATTGGGCTTGTTTAGGGCACATTATTATTCCATAACTTTGATTAATTTATGGTTACCTCATTGTTGTAGGATGCCTCCCCGACGAGTATGGTAAGCACGTTCACACCACATAGAGTATGTAGAGGTCCATAGTGACTCTTCAGCTGAGGGGCAGGCACCGCTAGCCCCATAGGTACTGCAGGCACCACCGGCCCTACCTATACCAGATATTGGGCCACATATATTGCAGGCTCTACAAGCAGTGTTAGATAAACTACCACCGGTCGCAATTGAGCTGCGCATAGAGCCACGTGTTGAGCCCCGCGTTGATCTGCGAGAGGAGCCATGCGTGGAGCCACGAGCAGAGTCACGTGTTGAGCCACGTGTGGAGCCCCACGTCGAGCCACGAGAGACACCACGTGTGGAGCCATATGTTGAGATACCAGATACGACAGCGGAGGAGGTTGGATTGGCCTACAAGGCCTGTAGTAGGAGCTCTCCACATCATGCTAGGCGTGAGGAGGTAGTATGTGGAGTAAATTATTCACAGGCCTTATGATTATTGTGCGGATGAGCCTATCAGAGGGAACAGAGACCAAGGAGACCCCATTAGGGATTTGTTGAGGCTTAAACCACCTACATTCATTGGGACTACAGAGGGAGCTGAGGCAGAGGCCTGTCTCATTAGCTTAGACAGATGCTTCGCATTGCATCCTTATGAGGGCAACACGAAGGCACGTGTGGTAGTCCACCTGTTGTGAGATGCAGTAGCTACTTGGTGGCGCATAGAGGAGTGCAAGTGCCATCTATAATTGGACACACTCACATGGGAGACTTTCATTGAGCACTTCAATGTGCGATATTTATCAGATCACTACAAGCAACATCACATAGACGATTTTCATGACCTTCAGCAGAGAGGGCTTACTGTTACTCAGTATGAGGGTAGATTCACCAAGTTATCTTGATATGTAATGTATCTCCATGATGAGAAGCTCTTGGTTCATAAGTTTATCAAAGGATTGAACCATAGCATAGCAGGGCCTATACACATGGCAGACCCCTAGACATTGAGTGATGCTGCCGAGAAGGTATACATAGCTGAGGAGATACAAGGACAAGGGTAGAGTTCACACCCTTAGTTTTAGGATCATGGGCAACAACAACATCAATAGAGTTATCATAGACCACCACCGCCACCTTAGAGAGGAGGATTTAGTTCTGTATCCTTACCTCCTAGGCCCCCACAACAGCAGCAGCCGCCGCAGCAGTAGAGATCCAGGCCACAGTAGAGGGCACATGGGGGGCATAATCGAGGTTGGTACCAGCAAGGCCCGTGCCAAGATTAGAGGTAGTAGGGACCACCTGCTGGACCCACGAGGTCACAACAATCATATAGGGGTTCACAGGGGTCCACAGGTAGATTTGGATAGTAGTAGTCGAGTAGGACTCAGACTGGATAGGTACATGCTAGGGGCCCATGTTATGTGTGTGGTGGAGTGGGACATCTAGCTAGAGAGTGTCCATAGGGCTTTAAAACAAGGTGGTAGCCTCATACAGGAGGATCAGAGTAGATGGTTGGAGATGTGGGTAGGTCCCACCATATGTTCATAGTGGTTGATAACTGCTAGGCTAATTTTTAGGCATTAGTGATTGAGACATCAGGGTATGATTGGGGGTGTCCCGATTTCTATTCTTTTTTACTCTGACACTACTGACTCTTTCATATCTCCATTGTTAGTGGACCATTCTAGGGTGGTGGCCTCTGGGCAGGGCAATATGTGGGTGGTTGAGTTATCTTTGGGACCCTTTGCCATAGTATGTGACCTCAGAGTTGTGACATTAGGATCCTACGATGTGGTTTTGGGTATGGACTGGCTTGCGGCTCATCGAGCCAAGCTAGATTGTCGCTGAAAGGTGATTAACTGCTTAGATGATCATGGTACATCTATTGAGATAGTGGGCATTCAGAAGCCCACAACAGTGCGTATGATATCCGCTCAATAGCTTAAGTGCTAAATATGGAAGGAATGACAGATGTTCACTATTACAGTGAGTAAGAGATCAGATGATGAGCCTGAGGCATCTTTGGATGACCATCCCATCCTAAGAGAGTTTACCGGTGTGTTTCTAGTAGAGTTATCAGGGATGCCACCCCGCCGTGAGGTAGACTTTCATATTGACTTAGTGCCAGGTGCTGAGCCAGTGTCTTGTGCACCCTCCCGGATGACCACTCACGAGCTCATAGAGCTCAAGTTGTAGCTTGAGGACTTGCTTCATAAGGGGCACATCTGACTGAGCGTTTCACCTTGGGGCGCTCCTATCATCTTCATGAAGAAGAAGGATGGGTCTCTTTGATTATGCATGGACTATAGGCAGTTGAATAAGGTGACGGTGAAGAACTATTATCCTCTGCCTGGGATTGACTATTATCCTCTGCCTAGGATTGACTATCTCTTCGATTAGATGTAGGGAGCCAGGGTGTTCTCTAAGATTGACCTAAAGTCTAGTTACCATCAGTTACATATCACAGAGGCAGACATCCATAATACTACCTTCCGGACTCGATATGGCCACTATGAGTTCACTGTGGTCCCCTTCAGTTTGACGAACGCCCCTGTAATGTTCATGAGTCTCATGAATGGGGTGTTCCGTACCTACTTGGATTGGTTTGTGATTATTTTCCTCGATGACATACTGATTTATTCACGAACTGAGGAGGAGCATGAGGAGCACCTACGTCAGGTTTTACAGGGTTTGAGGAAGTAGAATATTTATGGGAACCTAGCGAAGTGTGCATTTTTTAGGACAGAGGTACAGTACTTGGGGCACATCCTATCTGACAATGGAATCTCAGTAGATCCATCAGAGATCAGGGCTGTCAGAGATTATCCAGTACCTACTAGTGTGACAAAGGTCAGGAGTTTTATGGGGTTAGCTAGTTATTACCGTAGATTTGTAGAGGGTTTCTCTCATATAGCACACCCCATCACTTCCCTTCAGTGGAAAGGGAAGAGTTTTCTATGAACTAAACAGTGTGAGAGGGCCTTTGAGGTCCTCAAGGAGCGTCTTACCAGCGCTCCTATTCTAGTAGTTCCTAATCTAGCAGTGGATTTTATGGTTTGCACAGATGCATCACTTGAGGGATTGGGAGCCGTACTTATGCAGGGTGGTAGAGCGATCGCATATGAGTCGTGAAAGCTCAAGACCCATGAGTTGAACTACCCCACTCACGATTTGGAGCTCACAGTAGTGGTTCATGCTCTAGTTTGTTGGAGACATTTCTTATTGGGTCGTCACTTTGAGCTTCATTCAGATCATCACAGCCTTCAGTACATATTTACATAGCTGAATTTGAATGCTTGTCAGTGGCGTTGGATGGAGTTTCTTTGCGAGTATGACTTTGATGTCCACTACATCAAAGGGAAGGAGAACGTGCTTGCTGACACATTGAGTCAGAGGTGCCACGAGATCTTGACCTTGACTCTAAGTGTGGACTTGAGAGGATGCATTATTTAGCATCTACCTGAGGATGAGTGGTTTCTTGAGGTGCAGTAGGAGATTCATTCACAAAGGGCCCTTGTGGGCAAGTTTGCAGGGTACTCACTTGAGGCAGATGGGTTACTTCATCATCGACAATGCATCTATGTACCCTGCGTAGGTGACTTATGTACTGTAGTGTTATCAGAGGCTCACAGAGCACCATATGCAGCACATCTGGGGGTGAAGAAGATGCATGCCGACCTATGATAGTTGTACAATTGTGCGGGTATGAGATGGGATATTGTAGAGTTTGTTGCTCGATGCCTTGAATACCAGAGGGTCAAGGTTGAACATCAGCATCCAATGGGTCTTTTATACCCTCACAAGATACCTGAGTGGAAATGGGACACCATTTCCATGGATTTTATTGTTGCTCTTCCTATATCTTCGTGTCTCCATGATGCCATCATGGTGACAGTCGACAAGTTGACCAAGGTGGTGCATTTCTCACCTATACGCACGACATACAATGCACTAGCAGTGGCGAGAGTATTCTTGGGCAATATTATGAGATTATATGGGGTACCTCACCGCATCATTTCTAACAGGGATTTAGTGTTCACTTTAGCCTTTTGGAGAGCTTTGTAGCAGGCGTTGGGCACACAGCTCAACTTTAGTTTTGCATATCACCCCAAGACAGATGGACAGATAGAGCAGGTGAATCAGGTGTTGGAGGACATGCTTTGTATGTATGTTATGGAATAGTAGTCTAGATGGGAGGAGTATTTGTATCTAGTTGAGTTTGTCTACAATAATGGGCATCACAGCTCGTTGGGTATGCCTCCTTTTTAGGCTTTATATGGCAGACCATGCAGGACACCATTGAGTTGGGATTGGATAGAGGACAGGGTGGCCATTGGTCTAGAGTTGGTTTAGGATATGGAGTAGCAGGTCACATTGATTAGGCAGAGGCTTCAGGAGGCACAGGATAGGCAGAAGAAGTATGCCGATGCTAAGAGACTTGATCAGAGCTTCTCAATTGGGGACAGAGCATTCCTTAGAGTGCGGCCACACAAGAGTCCAATCCGTTATGGAAAGGGCTCTAATCTAGCACCATGATTTGTAGGAGCTTTTGAGATCTTGGAGAGGATAGGATAGGTTGCCTACCATCTAGCGCTGCCACCTAGCCTGTCACGTATCCATGAAGTTTTTCATATTTTTGTATTGAGGTGATATATATCTGATTTATCTCATGTATTCTATTAGAGTGCTCCTCAAGTAGAGGCAGATGAGCAGTTGGATTTGGAGCCAATTCGCATATTGGCTCATCGGACATTGGGCCTTCGAGGTCAAGAGCTAGACTAGGTTAGGGTCCAGTGGGATCGTTATGATGAGGTCACAGTGACTTGGGAGGATGTAGCTAGTTTGAGGGCACTCTATCCTCACCTTTTTGATGACTTCTAGGAGGAAGTTTAGTGTTAGGGGGGAGGATGTGAGGCCAATTATTTTCCTTCCTTATTTTGATCATTTTACATTACAGTTGGTGACATTATCAGACTTTAAGAGACTATTATTTTTATTATACAGATTAGATTATTTCTCCTGACTTTTGGTTTGACATTGATTAGACATGTGGTGAATTGATTTGATCATATTTTGATGTTATGATGATTATTGATGTGATTTCAAGTTCATTATGTTGATATATTATTTGATGATGATTATGAGATATTAGATAGAAAAGGTAGTTATAATATTAAATTATGTTGTAAATGATTAATGTTGTATGCAATGACATGAATTTAATTTTAGTTGCTTCAGCTATGATTATCCATGATGTGATTGACACTTGATCTAGTTGTGTAAGACTATATTCCTAGGCCACGGGAAATCGGAGGTAATGTTCACACATATGTTACTCCCTGTGAAACTGATCCATTCCCAAAAGGGATGAGGATCACGTGTGATCAGATGTTTCTTGCGTGCATGCTTAATTTATTTATTTTGGCCTAGTGACCCCTTTCTTAGTTGATTTATATCATGTGTTGTATATTTATAATTGTTTTACACCACTTGGTATTAATTTTATTTATGGGCCATTTAAAAGTGAATTTATGCCTCCCTAGGTGTACCTTAGTGTCCCAAAACTTACCCTAGGTGGTTACCCTTGGGTCTAGGTGTTGGCAAGAGACACTATATGGATTCATGGTTGTTGTCATTGATGGCAACAAAGGTCATCCCACATATCCGCAAGTCATAATGTGTCTCTACCGGAAGTCAGAATAAAGAATGTTGTGGTCCGGTGAAGAAGAACAGAGCATGTGGCAAGGTCCGACAGATTGGTCCGGATCTCTCAGAGGAAGTGTCTTGGTGCAGTGCGGATTTGGGAAAGTCAAGAGGACTACCCTGAGTGGTATATTCCAAGGATTTAGCCTCCGGTGATGAACAAAGAAAAAGATATGAATGGTTGAGTACCGGATTCCTGAGAGACAGTGAAAACAGAGGAAGAACTGACTGGCAGAGTATCAGACTGCTTTCCGGATGGGTTACTATTGATGACAGAGGTTGTGAAGGCATGAATCATGTTTGGCCGACATGATTAATGATATCTACAAGTATATGCTTGATCTGCATTGCTTGGTGAGGAAGGATTCAGCTGACAGAATGAAAGTTTATAAGAAACTAGACTGTTCCGGATGCCGACTAGAAAGGTGATGAAATTACTTGTGCGGATATATATAGAGGATGGATTTAGTTGTGAAGTGAGTAGTGTGTGTGGAGAGATATGCGAATAAGTCTAGATAAAGAGCAGAGGTAGCAAAAAGGATCCGGTATGTGAAAGATAGCAGAATAAAGAACAGAGGAAAGATGAAGTGCAGCAGATCAGTGTACTGAGCCTAACCGGAACTGAACTCCAGCATATGCAGATGCTTCCAATCAGTTCAAGACTGTGATTCTCATCACTTTGTAGATAGTGTGTCTTCTTGTAGGCAGTGGGCCTCTTGTGAGCAGTGTGCTCGGGCAGTGAGCCCTAATTGGCAAGTGCCATTTTTGTAATTTCCTATTCTTCTAACAGAGAATAATTCTTGGGTTAATCACCCCGTGGTTTTCTCCCTTAACAGGGTTTCCACGTCAAAAATACTGTGTCATGTGTTTCTTATTTCATGGTTAATGTTTTGTGTTTGATTTTATGCTGCTTCAATTAAAAGGAAAGTTCAATAAGGGAAATAATTAGGATAACTGATTCACCCCCCCTCTCAGTTATCAACAATTGGTATCAGAGCCAAGTTCCTCCTAATAGAGCCTAACAGCTTGAGGAAGATCTGGGATTTCAAATGGATGCATATGGTTTAAGGGAGCAACTCAAGACTGCCCTTGAGGATCTTGAATAGTCAAATTCTGAAGTCAGTGAATTAAAGGAAAGACTCAAACAGGCTGATGAATTCATGAGAGAATTAAAAGACAAATTAAGTCTCTCTATGAAAAAGAGAAAGGAGCTGCTTCAACAGTTGGCAAGACAAAGTGAAGAAAGCAATACAAATGAAGAATTGACTGAGCAAACCAAGTTAAGTGAAAAGTTATCAAAAGAAGTCATTATGTTAAGACATGAAATGGAATCAGGAACTATAAAGTTTACTCAAGAGATTGAAGAAAAAAGAAAGGCTGAAGACAATCTAAGACAATCTCTTAAAGAAAAATCAGAAGAATGCCACCAGATGGACAAGATTATCAGACATCTTGAATCTGATCTTGAAGATGCCAAAGATAATGAAGGAAAACTTGAGGATCAAATTACCTCTCTCAAAAGAGACCTTCAAACAGCAAATGAATATAAAGAGAAATTCAAGATAAGTTCTGCTCAACTTGAAGTTCTTCTTGGAAGTCAAAAGAGGACAGATGACAAGTATGGCTTGGGATATGAGAAAGGAGAAAGCTCCGGATCCGGTCAGAAGAATCTTGGATCAGAAAATCCAAGGAGCAGGCCTAGAAGACCTCCGGTAAGACAGCCAAATGCTCAAAGATATCCATCCTTCAATGGATACTGCCACAGCTGCAACCACTTTGGTCACAAAGCTAATCAGTGCAGAATGAGAATGAATCAGAATAATTCATCCTTCTCCGGACAGTGCTTCAACTGCAAAAGGTATGGACACAAATCCCATGAATGCAGAATTATGCAAGTAAACAAATCATTCAAAGGTAGATGCTTCACATGCAATAGAATAGGTCATAGGGCTAATCAATGCAGATCAAGAGGATATCAGTCAAATATGCAAAGAAATGTTATTTGCCAAATCTGCAATAGGTCCGGTCATAATGCTAAAGTTTGTAGAAACAAGAATCAGGACAAAAGAGGTCCGGTGTATAATCAGAATCAAGACAAGGGTAAACAAAAGATGAATGCGGATGAGGTTAGGAATCAGATGAGCAAGATTTGGGTGAAGAAAAGTTCAGAGAATGTAGAGGTTGGATCCGCACCAGACTCTGGTGCTGATATTTCTTCCAGAAATTAAAAAGTGAGCTCAGGCTCAGGGGGAGACTCAAAGAAAATCTTGTTCCCCCAGCCAAACAAGTGGTGCCGGATGTGGCACAAGATGCGGATCAAAGGGTTTGTAGATATAAGTCTTGAGATACTTCAGTCAAGTTTTCAGAGGTCCGCATGGAGTTATGAAGAAGCTGTGATCGATCAAATAAGACCTGTTCAGGGAAATGCTCCGGTATGATAAAGGATTACAAAAAGGTCCGGAAAGATCCGGAAATGCACTATCTTGTTCTGCGGATTGGACAGAGTGTTTGAGATGATCTTGTAATATGCTACCTCGATTTATTCATGATTGAAAGATCCGGATGATATCCACAGATCAGGACTAATCCGGGATACTCCAAGCTATCCAGACAAGGCAAACCGGAATGATGTAGGTGAAGCATTTATTGCAGACAGGTATTAGGGTTCGCGGAGCAATTTAAGGGATTTCTCAAAGGTCATTTGCTCATTCTGCACTCGAGAAGAAGCGAAAAGTGGAGCTCTGCAACAAGGTTCATCAAGCACCAAGGATCTCCTGCCGAAGCTATTGCATAAAGAAATCAATCCAACCACTCCGTGCAAACCGAAGGCGCATAAGGTATTCTCCGTTTTTCATTACCTCACTGCAAATCTTTGAAGAATGGCTACTCCAAACATAGTTAAGATCTCTGATAGACCTCGCCCCTCATTCAAGAAACATCCCTACAAATCATTGGAGGTAGACCCACTAGGAGCCTTCTCTAGTGTTCCCCACGGAGTTTTACACACCGAAGACATTAGGGTTTACATACATGCAAACATTGAGGAATTTGGGGAATTCAAATTAAGAGACCTCTATCACAAGCAGCTGATTGACAATGCTTTTGAGCTTAAACCAGAGTATAAGGATATTCAGAAGAAACAATTTGAGCAATTTATTCATTTCCCCTGTTTTGAAGAGGATGAATGGGTCCGGTATGTACTGAGCAGGATGCATGATAACTTTCTATGGCTAGATAGACCCTGCAAGATCACAAAAGAGGCAATTAGAGCAGTAACTGGCCTATACTCTTCCGGAGGAGTACCTATCCTCAAATCTGTCAAGAACAACATTGTAACTGAGGCCACCGGATCAAAATTTGACAAAAGGGCAATGACCATTGAAGACATCTCCGATCCGGATATCAAATATGCATCAATGATAATAGGATACAAGATCTACCACTCCAGCAGGGAGAATTCTGTATCCGGAACTGCAGTATACACTGCCTATGAGATGCTAAGAAAGAATGCAGAGTATGATCTCTGCGAACTACTGCTAAGCCAATTAATGGAAAATATACAGAAAATCAAGAAGGATAAGAAGAATTCCTTTAAGTATGGTACTCTGATTGTATGTCTATTCTTCTACTTCATGAATGAGCTACCCGGAACAAGTGGATGGGTATGGCAGAATGACAAACCTGTTGCAGTCCAGATAAGAGACTATTTGCATGGACTTGGGGATGCAAAAGCGAGAAATACAGCTCTATGGGGATACTTCAAAAACTTTCAGAGCATGATGCAAGCAAGAGAGAGAATTCCCCAGTCTCTCATTGAGAAATACAAGGACTCAGTGTGCTTTATGGCTGACACTGATCAGTGCCTAATGGAGGCAGTAGAGCCAAGGACTGTCTGGATCATGCCCATGGGGTATGAAGTTGATGAACAGATAGTGGAGCTGCATGTTCAACACATGCTAAGTCAGCCCAAAGATCCTAAGGCAGAAAGGTTTGGAACCTTTGAGGAGCTGAGTGTAAAAATACATGTAGAACTCAGGGAACCTGAGATTAAAAGAAAGGTAAGAAAAGAAGTAGAGCACATTGCTCAAGGCCTAGGTATCTCAAAGGAGGCACTTGATGCCAGCCGGGAAAAGAGGAGGAAGGCCGAGGAAGAAGAGAAAAGCAAAGAAAGTGCTCCGGTTGGAGCTCCCACCCGGACCAGATCAACAAAGAGATCTGCACCTCCCTCAACCAAAAGTTCAAAACCGGAAGTCCAGGCATCCGGTAAGAGATCCAAGACAAAAGCCACAAGGGCTTATGGAAGCCAAAAGGATGAAGAGGAAACAGAATCAGATGAGGGAGTAAGAGAAGTAAAGAAACAGAAGAAGAAAGGATCCGGTAAGCCCTCCACAGGCCAAGACAAGGATGAAATGGCAGAGGTAACTGTTGAAAAGCCCACTCTATCACTAGAGAGCATAATCAAGTCGGTCACGGTGGATGGAAACCTTCAACCAATGACTGAATCCTATGATGACTTCAGTGAGGCTGACCAAAAGACTCTGCAGGAAGCCACAGTTAAATATCTAAACATATACAATAAGGCTTTCATTGAGATCATATCTCTCATTCCTAAAAGCCTAGAGAAGGAAATGGAAGTAAGAAAGAATAATGCTCATGCTAAAGATCTTGAGATCCGGGAGCAGATAGCTATTCAGCTATATCCTCAAATTGATCCCAAGACAATGAACATTATCTTCAAGGACTGCAAAGATGAGTTCAGAAGCAAAGCCAGGATGAATCAACTCATGCTTGGTGAGACTGACAAAGTGGCCCAAGAAACAGAAGAGATCCTCCGGAAGGCCTTCAAAAGGTTCAATCTTCCTGTTGTAGAGGACTTAGGTGCAGAAACAGCTGCTGATTTGGAATCTTCTGTTCCAGAAGAAGTGAGCCCTGAACAGACAAGTGAGGACTTGGGACCCTCTGCTCCAGAAGAAATGGGCCATGAACAAGCTAGCATCTCTCCTCCGGTTTCCCCTACAGCCTCCAGATCCAAAGAAGAAGAGCAATCACAGGAGAAGGAAGCAGTGGTGAAAGACAAAGAGGTTGACAGTTCTAAGACTGCAGAAGAAAAGAAACATCTGTCTCCGGCAAGAGACACTGCACAAACTGTTCAACAATTTTTGAGCAAAGAAACTCTAGAGATTGATGAACCGGAGCTTCTAAAAGGTCCATTTGATTTTGACTCTCTCTCTCCGGTACAAACAATGAAGATAGCTTCATTTGCAAATGCCAAGGCAAATGAAAAGCTCCTGAAGTCTCATATGGAAGACTGTGAGTTGATAGAGGCTGCTTCCGGAGTACTTGTGAAGATCATGCCATCAATCCAAATAGATCCGACAGCCTCCACTTCCGGTAATCTAAAAACCTTAGTCAGCAGTGTTGATACACATTTTGATTCTCTAGAAAAATCAGCTAAAGAAAAGGTCCGGAAGGAATTTTTGGATAAGAGATTTTCAGAAATATTAGAGTTAATCTCTAAAGACAGAAAGATTGTAAGCATTGGAATAAAGAGCTTAGAGAATGCTCTTAAGGATGGCGGTGATATCTATAAATTTTGTATATCCTGGTCAAAGGCAACAGCAGCATTTGACAAGAAAATAAAAGAGGAACAGGATAAGCTACAAAGCTTATCTCAAAGTTTTGATCCTCTCTCTTCCTCTATAATAAATCAAGAATGTCAGACTATTGCAGTCTTGAACGAAATAAAAAATCTTGAGAAGGAAAGGAAGAACATCACCAACCGGATGGGAGAACTTAGAAGGATTATAATCCCTAAGTTGGAAACCATGCATGAGGCCATCAGTGATGCTCAGACCACCGCCCAAACAAAAGATCCGACAGATCTCAAGCGGGCAGAAGCGTTTGCATTTTTGCTAAGTGGTCACATTTCAATTTTGGATAGAATGAAGCAAAGTTGGGCTACAGAAATGATCCAATTGCAGACATCCTTTGCAGACATTCTTCAATACATGTGAGTATGTAAATATGCGGCTATATAGAGAAAATTTTTGAAAATTTTGGTGTGCGGACCCTACCCTTTGCCATTGATGTCAAAGGGGGAGTGAGGAGCAGTGAAAAATGAGGAATCCAACTAAGGGGGAGTTCCGGAAATTGTATATAAAGACAGAGCATCAGCAAAGGGGGAGCATAGTGAAAACACTTAGTCATTTTTCACTAAGTGTTGCCATCAATGCCAAAGGGGGAGATTGTTGGCAAGAGACACTATATGGATTCATGGTTGTTGTCATTGATGGCAACAAAGGTCATCCCACATATCCGCAAGTCATAATGTGTCTCTACCGGAAGTCAGAATAAAGAATGTTGTGGTCCGGTGAAGAAGAACAGAGCATGTGGCAAGGTCCGACAGATTGGTCCGGATCTCTCAGAGGAAGTGTCTTGGTGCAGTGCGGATTTGGGAAAGTCAAGAGGACTACCCTGAGTGGTATATTCCAAGGATTTAGCCTCCGGTGATGAACAAAGAAAAAGATATGAATGGTTTGAGTACCGGATTCCTGAGAGACAGTGAAAACAGAGGAAGAACTGACTGGCAGAGTATCAGACTGCTTTCCGGATGGGTTACTATTGATGACAGAGGTTGTGAAGGCATGAATCATGTTTGGCCGACATGATTAATGATATCTACAAGTATATGCTTGATCCGCATTGCTTGGTGAGGAAGGATTCAGCCGACAGAATGAAAGTTTATAAGAAACTAGACTGTTCCGGATGCCGACTAGAAAGGTGATGAAATTACTTGTGCGGATATATATAGAGGATGGATTTAGTTGTGAAGTGAGTAGTGTGTGTGGAGAGATATGCGAATAAGTCTAGATAAAGAGCAGAGGTAGCAAAAAGGATCCGGTATGTGAAAGATAGCAGAATAAAGAACAGAGGAAAGATGAAGTGCAGCAGATCAGTGTACTGAGCCTAACCGGAACTGAACTCCAGCATATGCAGATGCTTCCAATCAGTTCAAGACTGTGATTCTCATCACTTTGTAGACAGTGTGTCTTCTTGTAGGCAGTGGGCCTCTTGTGAGCAGTGTGCTCGGGCAGTGAGCCCTAATTGGCAAGTGCCATTTTTGTAATTTCCTATTCTTCTAACAGAGAATAATTCTTGGGTTAATCACCCCGTGGTTTTCTCCCTTAACAGGGTTTCCACGTCAAAAATACTGTGTCATGTGTTTCTTATTTCATGGTTAATGTTTTGTGTTTGATTTTATGCTGCTTCAATTAAAAGGAAAGTTCAATAAGGGAAATAATTAGGATAACTGATTCACCCCCCCTCTCAGTTATCAACACTAGGGTCAATTTTGACTAACTAAACCTTAGGGAAACTCACTTTTGGTCACTCTAAACTAGGGTTTAGTCAAAGTGACGAATTTTGAAATGGCTAAGGGTGGGAGATGAGTCATGCTTTGGGAAAGACCCATCTCCCTTCCCAAAGTTTGGGGATCCCTTCACCAAGAAGACTTGGGAGGTCTTCAAGACTCCCAAGTGTGTGGGATCTCCCTCCAAGACTCTCACACACGTGTGAGAGCATCTTGGAGGGAGATGACTCTCTTGGAGAATAAGAGGATGCCATATGGCATTCCTTAACCTCATGGAGGCTTGAAGGGAATTGCCACCTCACCACTTGGTCTCACACATGTGTGAGAGCACAAGTGGATAAGGTGAGGGATAGAATGGAATTGAAGGGTGACACTTGTCACCCTCACACTCCTTCTCCCTTGCAATTGGCATGGTATGTGGAAGGAGAAGATGACAAGTGTCACCTTCCCATTCCTCAAGGCCAAATTGGAAGGCCTATATTACCTCCTCTTAGAGAAGAGTGTGGGGTTCTTCTTTTTTTGAAAATTTCTTTTATTATTGGAGGCTTTGAGAGTGTTAGAGAGAAATTTGGAGAGTTGGAGAAATTTTTGGGAAGCTTGGAGCTCTTCATCAAACGTGCTTCCATTTTAGGGCTTTTGAAAGTAAGCTCCATGGATATGGTCATTACCTTTTTTTGCTTATGTTTTCTTTTGTGTATGTGGTTGCATATTATGTGGGTATTATTTTATTTTTGTGTGGGAAGGGTGTGGTGAGAGCACCTCTATTTTGGAGGAAAGGCTCAACTAGTTTGGGGTAGGGTGTAGTGCCCCCCTCCATTCTCACCTTGGATGTACAGGTGAATTGATCAAGGCGCATGAAGATGAAGGTAAAATAACAAGAATAATTAAGGTAAGGTAAACAATTGATGTTGTACAATATAGATAGATGTTTCATCCATGTGTGGTTTCATATGATAGTTAATGTGTTTTATTGAGAATCTCTATTGCGACACTAATAATGCAGGCTTTGACATTGTTTTGCATTCCAATAATTAAGATGTTGATCTTACTACAATTGTTATATGTTAGAATGGATCTCATGGACTGATTTTGTTAGATTTATTTGTTATGATGGTACTTCTGAGACTTATTCAATTTCATGCACCTAGATGTTCAGTGTATGGTTCTGTTCAGACAATGAGGTAGATTGGATTTGGTTATGATTATATGTTATCTGATCTAGATTGATATGATGTGGAAAGGACGATGTCGTATCACTCGCTTGCGAGTGCCCTGCGATATTGTGATTCCTTTTTCACCTAGTGTCAGCTTTTGTGTGTCTATATATGCTTGACTGTGTCATTTGTTGTAGGATGCAGGTATCTAGCATCGACTCCACCTGAATTAACAGGTCTAAGCATGCCCTGAACCCAATGGATAAGTTGTTCTAGAGATAACTTAAGGTCCCACATCCCAAGTCATCATCCTTGATCAGGATGCATGACATGTCTAGTTCAACCTGTCAGTATGTCAGGTCTTGCAACTGATTGATATTTGATGGAGCCTGTTGGTTAAGTGCGTGTTTGGCCCTAGCTTGTGAACATGTTTGATTTGGCATTTGAGATCTATCTTGCTCAGTGGGTTAATGATATATGCTTAGATTTTGTTGTGGTGAAATAGAAATTATTATAGCATATAGTATATTATTATTTAACCCACTATAATATTTAACATGGTTATATCATATTATTATTATTATTATTATTATTTACGAACCAATAAATATAATGGATATATTTTGGCTATATATTGTACTAACACTTCTTGTTGAGTGTACATGTAGAATTATTATGTCAATGGATGATGGTGGTCATTTAGCCACTTTAAGTCTTTTTGTGTGATGTTGGACCTAGGCATGGAGCACTAAGGTCTATTGGCCATGGTGTTAAGAAATATTATTTTTAGTTTTATGTGATAAAATAATTATGTTATTGTGTGGGATTTAACCTCGTAGTTTTTAAAATGATTTTTAAGTGTTTTTAAGAGGTCTAAGTTGTATTTTATGTTTGAGAAATTGTTTTATGTCTAAGGTACAGAGGTTAGAAGTTTATTTTTGTCATTTATAATATTTTAAAAGGTTTTTTGACCCTCCTTTAAGCCCCACTTACAAAAGTGACCAAAATGGGAAGGTAGTTGGGTGGTTGAATTAGTTGGGTGGTTGAGTTAGTTGGGTGGTTGAGTTAGTTTTGGGTAGGAAGTTACTCTTTCCTTCTCTTTAAAAACTCTTCATGGAGTGGGGGTGACTTGCTCATTTTATGATTTTCATTCAAGGATTCTACCATTAGTGGGATATTGCAATTGAGGT
This sequence comes from Cunninghamia lanceolata, assembly GCA_027924645.1. NCBI lineage: Eukaryota > Viridiplantae > Streptophyta > Pinopsida > Cupressales > Cupressaceae > Cunninghamia > Cunninghamia lanceolata. Next base: position 5,929,257 of record BSBN01000437.1, read on the forward strand.
ATCATGTTTTCTTTATTGATTAAATATGAATATTATATGTTTTTCTTTATTGATTAAATGTAAATTTTATATATTTTTTTCTTTTAAATATAAATATTATATGTTTTTCTTTATTGGTTAAATGTAAATATTGTATGTTCTAAATATTAAATATGTATCCTTTATTTATTAAATGTATATGTTGTTTTTCTCAGGGTTGTTGCTTATGAAATTGGAAAAGCAAACATTTCATCGTAAATCTTGGAAGAAGCATATTTGTTGCCTTATTTGCATGTCATAAACCTAGATCATCCTAACATGAATTATATTTCTGATTTTTACATTAGATCTGATTTGAACAACAACAATTAGTCATTTAATAATTATATATTGCATTTAAAATATCTTCATTGGCAGATTTTACAGAAAAGAAAAAGAAAATTTTCATTTTATAGAAGACATAATTATTATTGAAATTTAGGATTTGCAATTAATATCTTGTTTCAGATTTGCTGCTGTCATTTACATTCTTAAATATGATTTTAATTTGTTGTACCTCATGCCATATGTCATCTTTCACTGAACATTGAAAGAAGGAACATGTTTTTTTAACAGTTTTGTTGTGGTGTTTGGCTTTACGCCTACCAATTGCATTTGCTTGAAAGTTTTTAAAGTTTGTTCAACAAATCCCTTTTCGTGCATATCTTGCACTCAATGCATTCCATGAGATCATATCTTCCTGAGATCTCCAGTCAAAACTATTTCTGTAGCTTGTTTATGCTTCCACATTTCGCCTCTTTGAAGTATTCTGTCAAACAGTCACGCGCATTGTCTATGCTTTCAAATTTCGCATGCATGTCTGCTAGGGTAGTTGCAGCTAGACATCTAACAAAATACCTCTATCATTTATCCTCTTTAGACATTGATACATTGTTCCAAAGCTCCATTTGTGCATAGGTACATAGGATGCTAGCAAATGTTACAAAGTCTGGTCATACACTTTCCAAAAGCTTTTGCTTGAAAGTTCTTAAAGCCCTCTCCACGTACCAATTTTGAGTGTATCCTACAATCATTGTATTTCATGATAACAACTTGATAGCTTCATATATGTTCATTCCTTACAAAGTCGTTTAATAGGTGGAGATGAGTTACGGGATTAGGTCTTGAATCTAATGCAAAATATAGTATATCTCTTATGTGTTATCTTCCTATCTCTATTTATTTTTACACTTGTTGTTGATGAAAAGATGTAGTTTAAACTTTAAGGCATAAGTAAATTTCATGTTTTACCCTATGAAGAAAGAGCTCTTATACGTTCTTAGGTCCTTAATAATAATTCTAGTATGATTAATGTTGAGGATTTATGAAGACAACTTTCTTTAGGTATTTTATATAAGAATAGTTAAACAAGATTAAAGATAGAACTTTTCTCTTGATTAGTGGATTAATATTATGCCATAATGGTAAAGATCACCATTGGATGATTTATCATTACTTATTGCATAAGCAAGGAAAATATTAAATATGTCAAAATGCTTACGTTAAACTTAGATGAAAACTTGTTCTTTTAGGCTTGCATCTTATGGAAATTGTAGTAAACCCTTATATGTATTATGATCTTATATCCTTATTATAAGTAGTTATTGGTGGAATAAGTTAAACTAAAGTGATTTGATTATTTCAAATAGATATGTAATTCTTATAGTCATTATATTACACTTTTTTTATTAATTTAATTAGCTCGACGTTGTTTTATATATATATATATATATGTTGATAATTAGTTTTATAAATTAATTATATACCTTTATGTGCTTTGTGAATACATAAAGAATGTGTCTCATTGGATAATAACATATATATATTATATTAGGATTTTAGTATAAGAAACGCTTTAATTGGAATTAAATAGATTATGTTTTCTTTTGTCAATAACATGAATACATTATATATAATGTATCCTCTTTAATGATCTAATTTTGTTAATTCACTATTTATGTAAGTAAATGGAATAGAACTTTATTAGATAAATTATTACATAGGAAAACTAGTGAAATGAAGTAATGTTTTACTTGATTTTGGGTTAGCAGTGAACCTATCGTTTGTATGGAAAATGTGTTTTAATTGGATTGACAGTTGGCCTTATGTTTTAATGCATTAGTAAGGTGACAATAAGGGTTTATGTGTGTGTGTTAAAGATAAAATGCATATTGTGGAATATCTTACTAACAACTATCAATTGGGCTTTTGGTTAAGATAGGCATGTTTATAAATTATGCATTAAATGTTTATTGAATGATGGTTTCTTAAACATATTTATAATTGTATTGTTAGTAGAAATATGATATATGGGTTTGGATTACAAATGTTGTAATTAGCATTTAATTTATAAGTAATTGTAATTAATATTATCTATGCATTGTTTAACTTGACGGTTATATGTAATTGATGATTGATTAATATAATAGATAGAATTAATATTAATTAACTAGACCTAGGTTTTATGAAATTCTTGGTGGAGATATAACTTGAATCTAGTTGCTAATTTGATTAAATAGAATTGCTCTAGTAAGAAGAATTTATGTTTTTAATGAGTTGACTAGTTGAAATTGCTTATTGCAAGCAAAATTTTGATGTGAGTTGGTCTATGTGTAAATTGTCAAGTTTAGGTTCCAGAGGCATAAGGTAATATGATTTGGTTGTATGTATTCTATTCATAGGTGTCTTGAAATGAAGATGTGACGAGAACATGATGTCTTTTGTCTATTTATGTGGGTCTTGGTAAACAATAATGTGAGATGATGTACATACTGTGTTGTGAATATATTATGATGGGGTTAAACCTCCTTCACGTATGTGTTGATATCGAGCTTGTGTTTAGTATTGTAATGGGGAGATCTTGGAAATCGTAATGAGAAACTATTTTGTTCATGGTTGAGATTTGCGAGCAAGATGACCCATACCTTGCTCGAGATATGTGTTGTTATGGTTATTGCGATTGATCAACAGAAAGTTTTGGGACAATGATTTACAGGTTGGTCATTGTGATTATGTTTTGTAAGCAAGAAGGTAATGTATTGCATTGTTATGTATACTTATCAGTATGATAGTGATTGTCTTGCTTGATGGTTGGGGTTTTTAGATGTAGGTAGGGGAGTGGCTTTCAGTGTGGGGCCGGCGCCCAAAGTGGCTGTCAGGATAACCCATTGAAAGTTGTTAATTAAGTGAAAACCTAAAAATGATCAGGGGGGAAAAGGGTAAATTACATATTAAACAAGATAATTGGATTTCCTCTCCCATGCCTATAGTGCTCGTTTTAGACTAAGGATGGGTAGAGAAGGCCTGGTTGGCAAGATCAACTTCCTTGTCCTCACGAGAGGAAGGTTGATTCCGCATGAGTCACCCTATGGGGCCGGTGCCTAGTGAGAGGCTGTCAGGATAACCATAGATGGGGGTCGGCGCCTAGTGAGAGGCTGTCAGGATAACCCATTTTAGGACCGTGCGATGACACTCTCCCTACTGCAGCCTAGCATTCCCTAGTTGTACTCTCCCCATTCATCATGTGTTGCCTCTAGAAGTGATATTGAGTTGCTTGTGATGTTGTCATGTGTTGTAATGGAGTCGTGATTAGTCTTTGTTCCTATTAGGTAATTGTCTACCTGACTGTATGATGTTTTGGGACATTATATTATCTCCTGGCACGGGGGGTGGACCTTAGGGTTCCACATGGTTGGGTGGATGTGCTTAATCTCCATTAGTTTTTCCTTGACTTTGTTCGTGTGCAAGAAGGTTGTAACTCCTGTAGCAGATTCAGATCTTGTACCAGTTTATAAAGACAGTTATTTATGCTCATGTAATATCTTGTGTATCAGATTATTCATAAGGTATGTAATCCAATGCAATCAAAATGAGATGGTGTAAACAATGTTATGTTGTATCCTCATGTGTATGGAAAAATTGTAGTTTTACTTGTTCTGGATGATTGTTTATCTGATGTCATGGGAATGTATATGGTTATTCAATTAATGCAATAGATACAAAAGGAATTACTGTTGTCAGTTGATACATGATGTATGAGAGAACATGATAGTAGTTGTCAGTAATGTAGCCATGGAACCCTGAGAGAACATTACTTGGTATAGATACGTTAAATGTTACTTTATTATCTCTTTCAAAAAAAAAATTTGTCCTGTTTGTATGGTGTAATTGTGTTGTTCTCTAGAGTTTCATGGCGGGGCATTACATAGGGGAGAGTGAACCTCCTTGAGGTCATCTCCTTTGTGTTGCACTATTTAAGCCTTGAGGGCATCATATGAGTTTTGGAAACAATATGTGATTTGGCATGAGTGCCATAGTGGTTTTTGAGTTTTGGTGGAAAATGTGGTTGGCTTGAGGCCTTGAGATTTTTTTGATCTTTGGAGTTCTTGGTGTGGACTCTTGAGATGAGGGGTCCACTTCCCTACCCCCTCCAAACTCAATTTATTGAGTTTTGTTTGTGCAAATCCATGGGAGTGATGTTTTGTGTGTTTGGAAATTTCTTTTGTTGTGGTGTGTGTGTGTGCAAAACTATGTGAATCCGACCTCCCCCACTCGGGGGTGACCCACTAGTGGGTCTATGGTAGGGTGGAGGGCGATTTGCGTGGCCTTAGTTCCCCATTTTGGTGTTTGTATTATTGTAGGTTTTTATTGGAGAAGATGGACCTTCGGAGAAGTCCATTTTTAGTGTTTTGGCATTATCTTGTTGGCTGGTTTGAGAGCCATGGCCTTGTAGGCCTTATTGTACTTAGTGTTCAAGTTGTTACTCCCCATTGTGAATGTTGTGGAAGGAAATCTTCTTTGTATAGATCATATTGTTGTGATTTTTAAAACTATACAATAGATTGTTGTTCCATTAATTTAGTTATGGAAGGTTGCCAAAGAAAATATACAGTTGTTGTTATGTATGCAATGAAAATACATGCTTATCAACTTGTTGTGCTTATTTGATTTAAGAAATTTGGCAAAAGAACATACATACTTGCTGTTTATATTAAATGACTTTTCTGTTTAGTAAAATGTGAATTTAAACCAAAAGGAAACATAGTTTGCTGTTTTGCTTTTATTCAAGAAATTTTATATGTTGTAGATTGAAATGGTTGTATGTTAAATAGGAAAGAAAACAAATTAGTGTTGTTGAAATGAGACTTAGAACAGAATAAATGTGTATTATTCCCATTATTGTGCTTCTGTTTCAAAAAAAAGGGAGAAAGTATCCTGTTTAATTTTATTTTCAAAAAACATAGTACTATGCTTCATTTTATGTACTGCAAAAAGGAAATAAAAGAAATGGTAAGTTGGCTTTGTTATTTTTGCAAAAAAAAAAAGTATACCCTTCTGGTTAAGTTAGGTCTTCGAATCTGGTCATATTATTTTATTAGTTGAATGTGAATGTATATATATTCCATAGTAAGCAAACTATTTTAAACTTAAAAAAAAAAGATAACAATAATAACAAATCATATTTTACACTGGCAATGGCATAGAGGGAATGAAATTTCTGTTGGGCGGACTGAGTGTGAGTTGAGGGTTTTATTTTGGAGACTAAAGGAAATAATAGTAACCATAGTGGACAGCGGCCATGGCCGCCGCCCACTGGGTTTTTTGTTTGGCCGCGGGATGTGGGGAGGGGGCCATGCCCCCTCCCCACACCTCTTACTCTCCTTAAAACTTAGACCCTAGCTTGCGGTGGCATGGTAGAACAGTCTGTTGGCCCTTCATTAAAACCTGCCAGTATGTATTTTAAATTTGCCAAATATATATATATATATATATATATATATATATATATATATATATATATATATATATATATAGACCTCTTTGGATTTAACAAATAAAATAGTGTATCTTTTACTCTTGATTTTTTTTGCAAATAGATATATATATGTGTGTGTGTGTGTGTGTGTGTGTGTGTGTGTGTGTACACACACAAAAAGAAGAAAAAAAACCCATGGGTATACTTAATGAGTATACCTCGGTGAGAGGTTCCCATCATGGTGGCCTCCTCAAGAAACCTTCAACCTACAACAAAAAAATGGAGAAACAATGGAGGCAAAACAAAAAGAGAAAACAAAACAATGGAGAAGAATAAGATAGGGTTTTTTGGCCATAAGGAAATGATAAAATAAGATTAGGGCTTCCATTTGAGAAAACAATAAAATAATGGTTAGAGCTTAGTTGGTGAGTGAGTGGGATATTAGAGTTTTTAATTTATTTATTTCCTTTATTTTCCCATATGCACGGGAAACTAAGTTTCCCTCTCCTTTGCCTTTTTGGCCTATTTGAATTGATTGACTTCCCCTTGTGATTAATTTTAGTTGAATTAATATTCTTTTGCGGTTTCAATTTTAATTCCATGTGGAAATTATTTTTGTGGAAATAGGTTGTCTTTATTTTGCATGGGATGCTTCATCCTTTATAAGTTACTTATTTTGGGCATTTATTTTAATTATCTAGTGTGTTTTAATTTAATGTTTTTGGGAAACCTTTTATTGAATTTATTTTTTTAATTTAATCAGTTTTATAGCAGAGGGGATGTTTTAATTTATTCCCTTTTTCTATCTTTTTAACTTGAGTTAATTAATAAATATAATTGTCAAATTCATATTTATTAAATGACTTAAGTAATGAGTTTTAATTTGGTCATTTATTTTAATTCAAATTTTTTTTATAATCTTGTTGAGTGGTTAAATTTATTTGACCTTGGAAATTTATTTAATTTATCTTTATATTTAATTATTTTAATCTTTGCATTAATTACTTCTTAGGGTTTTCTTTTTAAAATATTTATTTCAATTATTGAAAATGTGTTATGTTGTCAAATTTTTCCCAGATTTTAGGGTTTTATTTTTATGGCATTTTTACGACTTTCATTTAATCACTCCATTTTATCATACCATTAGATGTGTTATTATATTTGCTTTTATTATTGCACTAGAGTTAAGGTTTGATTTCGATTCAGTCGAAGTTATCTCTTTCACCTAGGAAACTTGGGGCTTGTATTAAATCCATTCTAACCCTAGAAACGGTGCACATCGCGTCGCATAAACCCCTTGTCAGCTTTCATCATGCAGGGGATTGCATAGGTAGATGCACTTCCCTAAATATGATTGACATGTTTACGCCTTATGCGTATTGCCACTGAGCACGCAGACGTGTGCGAGAGGGTTTCTAGGGACACGCAGAAAAGTTTTTGATAGTTCATGTCATGACCACATGTCCAATGTGGACATGACACGTGTGTTGCGTGTCGTGGCCACATGGGAAATGTGGGCATGACATTCATAAACTTAATCCAAGTCTTTGATCGGTGCCTATCCTAGGGTATGGAGTCAAACTTAAAACATCTTAATGATTTTCCACAAGCCAAGCAAATATATAGATTTCAGAGGGTGGTTTTGTATCTGCCTTACAAATAACTCCCAAGACTGAGTATTTTTACTAACTCTACTTATAAATATCCCTGTTATCAAACATACCTCCCCATATTTGATCTAAGGCAGTTTAGTCTGTTCCTTAAACAGAAGCAAGAAATCAAATATGCAATGCAATAAATGTGCACCCCAGAACTTAGAAAACCCTTAGCCACTTTGTTCAAAGAAAAAATATAGATAACAATGGAGATAATTAATAAAAACACATGCATTACAACATTATTCATATAATTCAACTTGAAACTGATAAATGGCTCATGAAAAACACATTCAACACATTAAGAAGAAACTTACAACACCATAGATAGGGCAACCAAGCAAAATGTGTATTGCATTCACTCCTCAAAATCCCAATCTATCAACAACAACCTTACAAAGTGAGTCTACCAATTCTTTTATAGACACAAGAACGTGGTACTCAACATTCAATATCCTATGTCGATTACATGAGTTTTACATTTCAAAGCATCGCTCATAGGCGTTGTGACATTAATTACACATTGAATAGAGGAAAGAAAAAATATGATTTCTTGGGTGAAGCACAACTGACTGAGGAAGCCTTGTCACATAAATGCAAAGAGGATATTAGTTGGTTGTTTGCCTCAGTCACATCTATCCATATTTCTCCATCCATCCTGCATATGACTTCTCTAATGGCCATTGAAAAGAAATCAACTTTGATATTTTCTCATTATGCTCTGTGTACCTTGTATCCATCAAAATCTTTGCCTCCTTACAAAACAAATCAAAATTTATTTCAAGCACATACAATTTGTCCAAAGTTAAGCTCAAAATCTTCATGCTCAGATCTCCATCAGTACAATAGGTAGATATTAAATAGTCGACAATACTTTCAAAGTCAGCCTTCCACTTGTTAAGGCCCTTTACCTGTCCATAAACTTCCAATATGCTTGGCATTATTTTCTTATCTATTCTCTCAATAAACTATCTTTTCTCACCCAATACCTTGTCCAACTTTAATTGAAAAGCTACGACCTCCTCAAGTATCAGCCAAGGATTTTTTTAGTGGCGAATCTTTGCCAATTAGTGAATAGTTCATATTCGCAAATTGGGAATTGGCAAATACATTCCCACCGGTGGGGGGCAAATTCTTGTGTTTTTTTGGGATTTTTGGTCTAATGTGTTTCAATTCGCCACCCTATTAATTTTTGAGTCAATTATAGTTAGTATTTTTGCCACGGTATTCTATGTGGTTCTAACGGTGATTCATCAGGAATTTCGGAGGCATGTTTTAATTCACCCACATATTCACCAATATCATTAAATGGTTGACATGCATGAGGACCCATTTCTCCAATATCATTAAATAGTTGACATGCATGAGGACCAATTTCACCAGTATAATTAAACAGTTCACATGTATGAGGACCAATTTCGCTAATACCATTATAACTCCATGCTAATCCGAGGGCCTTATTCACCTAGAAAATTACAACATATGTGTTTGATGGAGGTCCATTTCGCCTAACATTTACAAGTGTCCTATTAATAGTACGTATGATTTGCCAAATTATTACACTACCATTTGAAAATCCCACTGTATTCACCAAATATGCATTGATATAAATGCATTTAAAACTCTAATTAATCCTTTAGACATTTTTTTCATCTCTGATCTCTTGAATCCTCAATTCATTTCGGATCATAGAGAAGTTACAGCTACAGGCATTGGCGAGTCACAGAAAAGGTAAGTGATCATTTCTTTACTACGTAATAATATAAGATTCATGTTGATTATTTATGTCTTTGTTTGGTTTCATTGCAATTTGTTACAAATGATATTGATTGAGTAGTAGTTAGGAGTCTAAGACTGGGGAGATATCTTAATCTAGGACCCAACGAATCAGGGATCTATATTCTATCATCTATGATTCCTTGAACAAAATGACATTTTTTACTGTTTCTTTTAATTCGTGAGAGATGTCGAGCAAGAAGAAGTTGTTTGAGGGTGCTGAAGGGAGGTCAAGGTCATTAAAATGGAGAAACATAAAGTCATACTTTGACAATGTTGGTGGTCCATCTAATGGAGCTACAACATCAGAATATGTACCATCTATTGACTTGGATGACAATGCCACAGATGATATTCTAGAGAATACCCAAGTTAGCAGAAATGATGACAATGCCATAAATGATGTTCCAGGGGCAGAGAATACCCAATGTATGAGGAATGATGAGAATGCCATAGATGATGTTCAAGGGAATACCCAAGGTAGCGGGAATGATGACAATGCCACAGATGATATTGATGTTCTAGGGAATACCCAAGGTAGTATAAATGATAACATGAATAAATCAAACTCAACAAGTGATAATGAAGTTAATGAAGTTATAGAAATAAATGAAGATGAAGATCCTGCAAGTGCACATAAGGGGAAAAAAAAGCCAAATCAAAAAAGGGGCATGAGTGGGAAATGTCAAGGAGTTTTCAAATTGATTGGGTGTCAAAATTCCCATTCATTGAACTGGTGGAGAATGCAAACAAAGATGAACCTCCCACAGAATGCAAGTGTAATATTTGTAGTTGGAAATATCATAGGGACAAGAGGTTGTAGCTAAAACTTGACACCATAGAAAAACATATTGGCAAATTTTATGAAAAACAAATCATAGATGGACAGGAAAAATTAGTGATAAGATAGAAAATGAAGGATGAATGTCTTCATGTAAAGAATGCCCTCAAATATGATGCACATATGCAAAGAAAGATGAAGATTCATGTAGATGGAGGTCCAATTGAAGCTCAATTTGGAAAGATGATGGGAGAAGAACAAATGGCAAAAACTATTCAGTTGGGTGTTGTTTTTCATATTTTTACCAGAGGGCATCCTATGATAGACTACCCAGAATATAATAGTTTATTATCTTTTATGGGCATTCCTAATTTTCCTAACAAACATTGGTTAATAAATAGTGGATGGGAATGGGCAAGTTGTCCTGCTGATGTGGAAAAATATGATTTATAGGAAAAAATAAAAGAGTCAACTTTTATTACATTATCTCTAGACGAAGTTACAAAAATAGATAATACTTCTTGGGCATGTATGCATGTGTATACTCTGGCAAATCATGTCCGCCAACCTCATCTACTCTCTGTTTATAAAATGAAGGAGAATGCAACATCACAATATCTATTCGAGATAGTTAAGAAATCTTTGATTGAAATTGGAGGTATGGATGACCTCACAATTACCAAAAAGTTGTTGTGTATAGGGGCAGATAGAGCTTCAGTAATGTAAGGTCATAGGAATAGTCTGTGTGTAAAGATACAAACTTTTATTTCACCATATATGATTGGCATCCACTGCATGGCCCACAGAATGAATTTAGCATTTACAATGGTTAGAAAGTTTCCTGCAGTATCAAAAGTTTAAGATCTAGTCTACAAGCTCTACTCATACAAGTCTGCCAAAGCCCCAAATAGTTTTTGGAATTTCAACATTTTGCTGAGGGAGTAACTACAAGAAACAAGCTTCTTAAGGATGTTGATACCAGATGGATCTCCTTGCATGAACCAGTGAAAAGAGATTTGGCAGAATATCAATCCTTGATTGGTGTAATGTATGACCATTGCTTCTCAATTGACAAGGCTCCTGACCTCTTACATAGGTTAAGTGACATAGAGACACTCCTCATTTTAGCTGGTATTCTTCCCATGCTGGAGGAAATGAACGTGCTTATGAAAAAATCCCAAGAAAGAACTATGTATATTTCTGAATATACTAAACTACGTCACATGATATGCATGACCCTCGATAATCTATATATCTATCAGACAGGTCCTTCATAAGTCCAAAATTTAGCAGTTGACACTTGATAACAAATGTGACCAATCTTGATAATTTTTTACAGTTTAATGATAGTGGGGAGTTATGTGTCTCTATAAAGGGATTTAGATACCAATGCATTGTTTTAACAAGGTCAAGTGTACTATCAGAGAAGAACCTATTTCAAGGGAAGATTTTGACAAGATTATTATTTCTGTAAGTACTACTTTAAAGAATATTGTGAAATCTCTTTCCTCAGAGATTAGAGATCGATTCCCTCGTGATGAGTTGCTTGAAGCCATGTCTATAGTGTATCCTCAATATTGGGTCAATTGTGAGCCAAGTGATTATAAAAACAAGATAAAGACCTTAACAAATCATTTTTGCAGAAGTATAGAACTCGATGGAAAACAAATAGAAGGAATTTTAAATCAATCTAAACTTACAAAGAAATCAGGTCAATTTGCAACTTCAATGATTGGATAGTTTAAACTCATGGAGGATCCCCACTAAGAGGCATCGATAACAAAGTTTTGGGCAACCTTAAGTCAAAGTGAAATATTGCATGATGCATTATCAAAATTTTTCAAACTTGTTGATTTATGTCAAACCATGATATTGGGGTTGGTGGAGGATGAGAGATTTTTCAGTGCATTGGGGTTCTTGAAATCAAAGATAAGAAATAAACATGACAAGAATTTGGAAAACTGCTTGAGAATGTATACAACTAGATATGATATCTCAAATTTTCCTTTTGATAGGGCACTCGCAATCTGGAAGTCCTTATGTGAAAGAAGAGGGTTATGCAACACTTCAAACAATAATAGCACAAATGACAGTGACACAATGAATACCAGAACCACATGTAGTGGTAGTGGTGTTGATGAGACACTCTTAAGTGGAGATATGGAGATAGAAGAAAATGAAGAACATGATCAGGATGGCACTGGATATCATGGTCAAAGGGAGGAGAATGAGGATGACAAGATGATTTGGCAATTTGAAGGGAATTAACAATTATTAGGTATTTATACTGTATTTCATGTTCCAAACTCCAAAATGTTGTTGATGACATTTTATTTGTCTATCAATGATGTACATTCTTCATTTTTGATATAAAAAATTAATCATTTCATATTATTATTCTGTTATACTGATAAGTTTTATAAGCATTCAACTAAATGCAAAGTAATTTTTCTTCTCTATAACCATAGTAGTGTTTCATTTGTTTTCCTATATTGCATTGCATAGTAATCAACAACAGTAGCATATTAATATACATCATTAGCAAATTTTTAATGTGTATGTAGAAACCAGAGTTTTCTTGAAGTAGGCAATTAAATAGTATAGATAGTTTGAACAATGAACACATAAATGGATTCCAATGTTATATAGATTTTCAAATGAAGGTCCGAAGGAATACATTGAAATATTACATTTACAATGTACAATAGCTTGCTCAAAACCAACTCTGTATAATGCTCTGTTGGAAACACATATTTTTAAATCATTTTATCAGCTTTTGTAGAGTGCTCCACTCTTCATCTGATGGAAGTGTATCTTTTCTTAACCCAATTTGAATGAGTTGTAAGTGTGATAAAAGTTTATAATTCATATATTTACTTGACATCAATGTTTCACTAAAAGTCCCATTCAAGGTTATCAGTGGTGAGATAGAATCCAAAAAGTTTGCCTCATCAATATTTTGAGGAAATTGGTCCTTATCCCACTTCATTTTATCCTCCATATTCTTTTTGAAAGAAACCTGTCCAATGTATCGGCATGATGGGTCAAAAGCCCTTGGCAAACCAAGCTTTCTGAAGTATTCTTCCTTTGTTTGCATCCTCTTTTTCAATAGTGTAGCTTGTTCCAAAATATGTCGTGCTTCTTCCAGCTTCTCACATTTTTCAATGATAGATGAGACCTTTATTATGGCATCAATACGGTTTTGAATTCCTTTCGATTCCAATTCTTCGCCAGTAGCATTGTAGATTAATTCCAAAATGTTGTTTGCATCTGACAGTTTTGAAGTTGCCATGTTTCCATTTTCAGCAATGTATTTTTGGAGCGTATCACTACATATTAGTAGATCATCAGTGAATTCAAAAATTTTAGACATATCATCAATCCTCTTCATAATTTTCTCCCACATATTATCTTTTATATAAACCATTGTGTTTCTATAAAATTTAGATACTTTCTTTTTGGAGGATTTTATTTCATTTTCTGTATTCTTCAGTTTTATCTGCAAATTTTTAGAGTTTTCTCTCTCTCTCTCTCTCTCTCCACATTTTCTTCCCACAAATGTCTTTCTTTTCCTGCTACCTGCAATTTGTCTTTGACTTGATTCAAGGATTGTTCTAATTTTTCTGAATTGGCTTTTTCAATATCATAATTGTTTTTACTTTCACTTAACATTTTCTGTAGTTTATTCACTTCACTTGTAGATGTAGAGTCAGAGTTTTTTATCCTTTTCTCTAATTCTTTGGTCTTGTTCTCTACTGCTTTCCTCTTGGCTTTTTCATTTGCTATGTCTCCCTATAACTTTTCTATATGAGTCTGCAACCTATTACGTAAATCACAAAGTCAAATGAAAATGAGCAATTTGAATGGAATTAACATCATTGAATATATTTTTCTTCTTTTGTAACTCAATTACTAGAACCTATGACCTGTCTATATTGCAACTCTAATTTTTAGACAATAGATTCAATAAAGTTACTAGGAAATTAAAAAACAACCATACCTTTTTTGTTCTCTCTCTTGCTTTAGCAATGATGTGTACACCACTTCGTTGTTCTTTTTTGATACATTAATTTTGTTACAATTTTTCATTCTAGAAAAATTCACTTGGATGGTGCTCACCTCATAGTCAGAACGTTGCATCTAGTCCTCTAGTTTATTTTGAACTTTAGGCACAACAATCATGTAATTCATTTTTTCTATTTTTGGGTCAAATGTAGTCAATACCCTGGTTGTTGTAGGCTCTGAAGTTGCAGTAGTCTCTATCTCTAGCACTTTTTTTTTGTGTGTTTTAAATATTTTGTCTTTCTTTTCAAACTCAGCTTTATAATTAGAATATGTGACACTTGACATAACTTTGAATGGTGAAGGAGTAGTTGTAGTGTTGGTGGCATCTTTAATTAATTGATGCTGAGGATTAGCCATTCTTGTCCCAGTCACACTAACGATAGGAGAGGGGGTGCCTTATGGAAACAATTTCTTTGATGTGGATGTGGAATCAAAACCTATCATAATCTTTTACTTCTTAATATTCAAAAGGCCTTGTTCTCTAAGTTTGTCTATAGTATCATCTAATTTTATTGATGGCCTCTTGTGAGTTTGTTGTTATGGCTCTTGCTGACCAGTACTACTACTATTATATGTACCATCACCAGATTTGCCATCAGTAGCACTAGAATGTCCACCATCTCCTGCAGCAAAAGAATAAGAAACATGCAGATTAGAAGACCTTTGTGGTACTATTACTGATTTGATCTCACTCCAAGGATTTAAAGCTGGAATAAATCTAATATCTTGATCTGTATGTGTATGCCTTTTGGCTTGTTCATCACCTCCAATGTTGAGTCAGAGATCATTAGGTTTTCTAGGCTATACATTTGGTACAATCCAAATGGCTGGTCCTATGGGCCCCAAACCACCACCTTCATAACCCAATTTTTGGGCTATTGATGCCCCTGTTGTATATGTTTCTCTTGTGGTCTCACTCATACGGTGTTTGAATGCAAAGGCACTAAGTTCTGTGGGTTGTTCTTCATCCTCATCATCACTTTTAGCATTAGATGCTTCATCGACAGTGGGATGCTCTATATCCCACAATTTGTTGAACCCATCTTTTAAATTTTCTTCAAATTCTATAGTAGCTTTTGGATCACCGAGATCCTTCCTCATAGACCAAAAGGCACTAATTTTTGAGTGTGACTAGCCTTCATTTATACAAGCCTCTTTTAGAGTCTGTGGAATTTTTGTATGCATAGATTTTATAGCACCTTTTCTATAGAAATTGTCATATCTCTTGTTTGCCAATGCCACCTCTATATCTCTTTGTGTTTGTGGAATGGATGCAATCCCATTATTTTTGATAACAATATTTCAAAATAAATACCTCTTTGAGCAGCAGTTTCTTCCATGACTTTTCTGACCTCATCCCAAGAATTCTTGTTTCTCAACATTTCTAGCAGGGGTTTACTTTCATGTTGAATTCTACTTGGAATGTTCTTAGTGGCCACAAGACTTGTTTTAATCACATCACATGGGTCATACTGCCAGTGAGAGTCAACATCAAATTTAAAAAGTTATAAAATTTCATATGCCACACTGAATGCTTTTCTCTCAAGTGTGAACCCTCCACATGAAAAAGGTAAGGAAGGAAATATGCTCTTCTTGTGCTGACTAACAAAGTGCAGTAGATCTATACTTTCCATCTACCATATGTATTCCAATGCAAAAATCCTCTCTATCACATGTATTGGAAGTTTGTGGGGCTTTACTCTAGATCCATAAAATCTTAGGACAATATATTCCTCCATGAAGTACTAGTCAACGAATTGTATTTCTTTTCCTAGTTGAATGTAATTTCTACAAGACTCAGGCAATCTAGGCATTGGAGTATTTGTAATGGTTTGATACAATGGAGCCAAAAAGTAGTCCACGAAATGATTGTAGTTATTTTGATTATGATACATCTTTATCTTATGGGTCCAATCCAGTAGTCCATTTTTATCTTGCTGACACTGAATTTGAAGCTTGTTGTCCTGAAACATCCCAACAAACTGCACTAGAAAAAAATAGCACTAGTAGGTTGTGAACCTAAATGTCTTTCTATTATAGCTAGGAGTGGGAGCTTCACTTTGACTTCATTTAATCATTAAAAACTAATATTGCATAGCTCTTGAAATGTGCTCAACAAATCTATATTTAGCAGGTGGATTACGTTGATGGATATTGTATACCATTTCAAGGAGGCTTGCATCCACTTGACTATTATTATCTAATCCATGGAAAAACACTAGCATGGAAATAGTATACTGAACCCATGGTTTAAAAATATCAATTTTATAAGGAGACTTATGATTCTGATTAAGTAGGGCAGTATCTAATGTTAGAGATTTGATAAAGTTTTTTTAACATTTTCACTAACTACTTCATAAGTACTAGCAAGTCTTTCTAGGTTTATGGTCATTGTTCCGCAATCTTCAATGGTAAAACCCAACAATTTGCCAAAATATTCTCCATTAATGGGAAGCATTACTTCCTGGCTATCTTTTATAACTATTGCTTTTCTTTTTTCATCATAATTCTGGGCACAGACCATGATAAATTTAGGGAAAGGGAAAACCTCAGGGAACATTAGGCATCCCAATCCAACCACCCATGGTGCAGTCAACCTATTAATTGGTATTGGTTTTTTGGGGTTAGTTTGCGCTTGATGTACCTTATTCTCCAATGAATATCTAAGTGTTGAGGTAAACCTTCCAAAGATTACAAGGTCATAAATATCATGGTATTCATCTATAAAACCTGGGGTTTTAAGCAGTCCAACGTAGTCTATTTTATCTCTTTCTTTGGTTTTCCTAATTTTTGGTCTGGTAGTGCTGGTAGACATGTTTGTAAACACTCAACCCTAATTTCTAAACCTCGGTCCCTAAGATTCAAAAAACTAAAGTTTCAAGGAGAATAGTAATAGCAATAGTAATAGGAATGAAGTATTTCTGTATTTCACTTACCTGGAAAAGATGAATACAAAGATTGGCACTGAGTGACTTCGTGGCATTGCACAATCGATATTAAAATTTTTGGTGCACTACAATCTCCTTGAGTCCTTGACCCTCTCGCTTCCAAATAGTATCAATTTAAATTGCTAAATGCTAAGTGCCAACTATGAAGTAAAGTGAGTGAAACATGTTACATTCTTTTATTAAAGTTATAAATTTTATTTTATTCTAGAGGAAGTTAATTTTTTTAAAAGTTATTATATTCTATTCTATTCTTCACTTTCAGTACAAGTTTGTAGTTATAGTTGTACTACTATTAAGTACTCCCATTTCAGATGAATTAATAATTTAATACTTATACAACACATACGTCGAGCCGTGGAATTGAAAACTATCGTATAATCTCAATCGTTGATCTTTGTAAATCTAACAGCTCTTGGTTGATTCCAGAGGTTTGAGTTCCCAAGTCTAGTGCTCTAGAGTCTTGTTCTAGAATTCAACTACAATCATCTATCTGGCATCAAAACATTCATCGAACGGGTGAAAAATTCTAAGGGTTTATGCCTTGTGTTTCCCTCTGTGCTTTATCTCTTATTCCTATGTTGACCACCAGTAGAGGGTTACCGGTCGCTTAAGTTACCACTTAATGTCTTTATACCTGTGAAATGATCAGCCCCTTGTCCTAGCTTCACTTGTTATCACCCGTAAAAATTTAATCTTAAGTCTTAAGTTAGGAAGCCCTAATGAAGTACATTTCACAGGCTCACAATGTACCTTTAATAACATCACATACCCCCCTGTGACGCTGCAAAATGTTGCCACCTGTCCATTTGTCATGGGATTACAGCCTCCTGCTAAAGATTCTTTATCGATGTACCAGCTACTGCCAACTGTCAAAGGATGATTTGATCTACTAGAAATTCAAAATTTTGTGGCCGCACAAGGCTGAATAGCGGTGGGCCATTTCCAGCTGAAATGCTATGAAATGGTGCCACATGTCCCTGTCCAGCCGGACCAACACTGTCAACGACAAGACTGTAGATTTACGTGGCCTTCTCCCATTTGATGAGGACTTTTCAAAGGTGATGACAAAGATTTTTAGTCAACTAACCTTAGTCGTAGATTGTAGAAAGTAAGGAAATGATCAACAACCTCAAGTCAAACTTGCAAAAATAGCAGATTTTCAAATGTTTGTGACACGAATAGAGTAATGGTTGTCACAACCACCATTAATACTATAAATGGTAAAGAAATTTAGCATCATAAGGACACAATCAAGGGCATTCTTCATCATTTTCGTGAGCATAGTTGCATTCCCAGCATAGAAAGCTTTGAAACGAGCAAGAAAAGGTGATCTCAGGCTTCTACAAGCATCAAAACCAGTAAGTAACCTCCATTTCCTGCACTTGGTTGGTTCAGTCGTTACTATTAGTTTGATTGAAGTACTAGGAGTAAGTAGTAATTTGCAGGAGCCCTAGGTCAATTGTTATAGACAGAAATGAGCCAAACTAGCCAACCTTCCTCCTCAAAACATAGTTTGGATGAGATCTTATGATCCAATGTTTCGGGTCAGTTAGGAAAGTTGTGACAGGGCTAGGTCAATTAGGTAAAAATGATAAAATCTATGACTTATACATAAACTATAGAGATGCTAGATTGCCTGTATCAACATGGACCCTCTTTGAACATTGGCATCATAGAATGGACTATAGAGCCCCTATTTGTCATGCCTAGAAGTTTGACCTAGCCAAATTGATTTACCCTAATGTCTTTGTTAACCCAGACCTAGTTAGATCAATTGTTGAGAGATATGACCTGCAAACTAGGTATGTCCTGTCTAGTAATGGCTCTGTTATAATTAGATTCACAAAAGCTTACACATTTCTACTGTGTTCAATCTGAACCCCTCTGCCAACATGCCCATAGACCTTAATGCCTTCAGAGAAAAATATAAGATTGTCAGGTATGCATGCAGAACATTCAACCTACCCAAGAATAGACCGAGGGGCATAGATGACAGTTTGGTAAAGATATCTGACAAGGAAGAGGAGCCTTTTGACTACTCAATGTTCATGCACTACTTTGTCAAGACCTACCATAGTTTGTGTCATGTATTGGGTAGGGATGCAACCGATAGGATGCCTGTGTCCTTGATGATGATGGTCATTTATATTTAGGACCTTGGGGCCAAACATCCTTATGATTATGCAATCTAATTGGCAGAGAAAATGCATAAACAAATGGTGGCCATAAAAGGCAAATTAGACACTGTAAGTCCCTGTGTTGAATTCCCATGGTATTCTTTGATGTGCCACATGATCCTTTTCTCTTTGTCTATCAAATGGCACAAGGACCTACATGTGAAAATAATAGATGCTCAAGGAAACATGATGCTTGTACAAATGTGGACCTGCATGCTAGACATGCACTATAAGGATGCAAGTTATGTTATTTTTGAAGAACACTTTGTAAGGAAAGTCCTTGGTTTCCTAGAACCTGAGGGGGAGAGAATACATGTAGATGTGAAAGATTTTTCGAGGCCCCTAGAAAGAGCCCCACAGTTGAAAGTAGATCACAATTGGGGAGACTAGTTTCTGCATTTTGATACAACTTACATAAGAGTCTATGGATGTGAGGTGCCGCCTTACACTGCCAAAATTTGTGCCAAAGAGAATTGCCTTCATGGAGATCATAAGGCAACTAAATGAAGCTGATAAGGAGCATTTTAGGAAGCATAAGAAGGGTTCACTCATCCCCACTTCCTTGAAATTTAGTGAATTTATAACAGTAGATAAAAGTGGATTGGATCAAATTGGCTCTATTCTTAAATGCTATAGGATGGATATGGAACAGTCAAGGATTTTTGATCTAGAGGGATTCATAAACAAAACAAGGATAAATGTCAGTAGACCAAGGTACCCCCAATCAGGTCTTCCTGGATGAAGACACAATAAGAAACTACCTCTCTATGCAAGAAGTCTATATTCTGAGAGATAAGTTGGAAGTAGTGATGGCAGGAGAAAGGATGAGAAGAAACATAAATGCTGCATATCCTGGAGATTTTGTTGAGGTGCAGGATCCTATAAAGAGAATTGAGATGATATTTGATAAAGTAGAGGATCTGATTGCCAGTGCACCTGTAGGTGAAGAGAGGCCATTCTACCAGCCTAGCAGCTCTAGGAGTGGAGGTGTAAGAAAGATAGAATCCCCTGACTCCCCTTCTCCAAAAAGAATAAAAATTATTGATCTTGAATTAGAGGTAGAGGTGGAGGTTGTTGACCTAGAAGGAGAGGTAGTAGAGGAACAAGTACATGAGCCTAGTAGCTTGGGGAGCTAGAGTATTTAATACTCTTTTAATTATTACATCCCCTGTTAGTTCCCCCAATCCAATCCTAGGCTTATTGTTATTTGGGGCAAGTGCCCATATTGCTAAGGGTTCAAACCTAGGGTTGAAGGTTGCACTAGAGAGTGCCTTTTCCACTTTCTCATCTATTACATCAGAATCTTCTCTAGTTATTGTGTCAAATGCAATGCCATCTAACAAGGTCCAATGTGGGGGAAGTAGCACATTACTTTTGGTAACTAAGGCCCTGCCTTCCTTTGGAGTCATCCCACTGATGTCCTCATTTACCTCATTTAAGACCTTTCAGGTGATGGCCTCATATTCTGATGGATCTACCCCACTTTTGGCCTCCTCAATCCTCTTTTGAAATTCTTCACTTCTTACTTTCAATAAATAACTCCTGAATTCAAGAGTGTTGACAAACTCATCATCCTCCATAAATTTGGCATAGGCCAATACCCTGACATCCTCTGTATCCACATGCTGACCTGTTATTGTTCTTTCCAGTCTATTGTCTGGGGAGGAATAAGTTCTTACTCTATTAGGTGAATTCACCTGAGGGACAACCACTTGTTGTTCTTGTTCTTCTACTTCTTCCAAGTCCACTACTTCAATTTCTTCTTCATTTTCCAAATCAATTATTTTTGCTCTTTTGGCAGGGGAAGTCAAGTGATTCACTTTTTCTAACATATCCTCCTCTTGAGATACTAGGCTAGTAAGTTGGCCTCTCCACACTTGTTGGAGCACTGGCAATTAGCTCATCTGCCTGATCAAAAACCCTTTGAACTCTCATTATTGGGTCCTTTATCTCTTCAAAGGCACCTGGGTAAGCAATATTCAAGTTCTTTCTCATCCTCTCTCCTACCATGATTGTTTCCCATTTGATCCTTAAATTATGGACATCATTCATGGTAAAACAATTTCTAGTTGTGTCCTCATCATAAAGACTTGATGAATGTATCCAGGTCTTTTCACACGTACCCTTATTCTATCAATAAAACCTTCAAGGTCAAATATCCTAAGCTTCTCTACATTCATCTTGTAACCTTGCAGAATCAAATCAACCTAATTAAAACCATCCTTGTTAATTGTTATGAAGTCACTAAATTTGATGGAAGTAGGAAAGAATGAGCCTTTCCTATGCTTTTTCAAGTGTTCTTTGTTAGACTCATTTAGTTTCCTGATTATCTCCAAGAATGTAATCCTCTTGGGTACATATTTGGGAAAAACATATGGAGGAACCTCACATCCATAAATTCTAATGCAGGTAGTGTGGGTATGTAGGAACCAGTCACCCCAGTTGTGGTCAATCCCCAATTCAGGTGTCTTGTCCAGAGGCCTCAAAAAGTCCAGCACATCTGCATGTAACCATTCTCCTTCTGGCTCTAAAAAACTAAGAATTCTCCTTACAAAGTTCTCCTCAAAGATCACATAATTTGAATCAATACAATGCATGTCCACATCTAAATTGGCAACATGCTTTCCTGTAAATCTATCACTCTAATATGTAAATCCTGATGCCACATGCCTAATAAAGCAAACAAAATTAGATGGTACATCAAAGAATACCATGTGAATTCAACATGGGCATCTACAATATACAATTTGCTTTTAACAACCATCATTTGCTTATGCATCCTTTCTGCTATGTAGGAGGCATAATCATATGGCTGCTTTATCTCTGGATCTTGAATGTTCATTGCCATCATCATTAAAGATACATGAATCCTATCTGAATTTCTCCCTAGTACCTGACAAAGACTGTGGTAAGTTCTTACAAAGTAATGCATAAATAGGGAGCATTCAAAGGTCTCCTCCTCCCTGTCTGAGATCTTTATCAATTTTTCATCTACCCCTTTCAATTTGTGTTTAGGTAGGTTGAAGGTCCTATATCCATGTTTGACCTTTTTATATCCTTCCTTTAATGCACCTAGGTCAATTGGTATGTTGGATGTAGGGTTCAAGTTGAACACACTAGAGATGTAAGCCTTTGTAAGTTTTATCATCATCATCATCATGCCATTGCCTACCAAAACTAATCTCGTCTAAGGAGCATACCTCTATGCAATTGCCCTAACCAAGTTTGGGTTTGGGAATATGTTTGGGCATATTAGGTTGGCCAAATCCAACTGCCAAGTGTTACAGACTGAGACATTGAAATCCATCCTATGATGCTAGTGCTTAAAGAGAACCTAACTTGGTATAGGCAATATGGCATCCCTACAATTGTAGTATAGGTCTAGAATTTTATCATTTGACCCCACAGGACTGTAGCCACTTAGAGGGCATCTTACAGACCCTGGGAATTAGACCATGAGCTCCTCATCCAGACTTCATTTTGATGTGGATGGCTTATCTGATTGACTCATCGTTACAGACACATTTTACCAAACTAGGGTTTCTTGTTTCAACAATATTCTACCCTCTAGACAAGCAATCAACTTATAATTCAAATGGGTGCAGTCGAACATAGTAAACTTACTAGTTTTATCACTTGTAGATGTCTAAAATTCCTTCCCTCGTTCGTCTGGAAGCTTGTTGCGCATTGGGACTCTATTGGTGCCTATGAAAATGATGTAGAAAGCCCTAATTTTTCCCTTTAAGAAGCTTCATAGCATAGGCTCTAAGGCATTAATGGATGTATCTTAGGCCTTAACTCAAATTCATGTCATAGGGCACCTACAACGTTCATCATGAAAAGTTTAAACCTTGGTCGTTGATCTGGTTTTTCCTTCGTGAAATCTACGACCATCATTCACTCACCAGATTTGAAAATCTTGGTCTTCTTCATTGAAAAGTATTTAGCCAATAGAAACAAGCCATGTTGGATGTACCTCCTTTGCTAATGACTTCACATTTTGTCTAATGTGGATATGTGGCACCATTTCACAGTGTTGTAGTCAGAAATGGCCCACCACCAACTTGCTCTGCACGGGAGTGCTAAAGCCTCCACATGTCCTTCTTTGAATATACCTTTATTCCTTTCATAAGAGGATGCCACGTGTCACCATATTGCAACCACACAGTAGATCTTTACCTCTAGTAGGATTCCTCTATGCGCCTGTGCTACCGTCAGATTTGAACTCTCCCATAGATCACTTCTTACCTTAACACCTGGCAGCACAAGGTTTGTTGATTTAGTATCTTCGACTGAAGGGTTGTAAACCCAAATCCTTTGATAGATGTCCCTATTTCACGGCCCCACAGATGGATGATGACATCATCATTAATGCTCTGCAACACTACGAAATACGACCACACGACACTTTATAACCCTTACGAAGACTTAGGAATTAAGAATTAAGATTTTTATGGGCCACAAAGGGTAAAGCTAGGACTTAGGGTCAGTCATCTCATGATCATAAAGGCTTCAAGTTATAACTTAAATGACTAGGAACCTACAGTAAGCGGTCAATGGGAGATTAAAAAATAAAGCAAACAATGAGCCATTGGACTAAAGACTTAGGGTTTTAAGGGCTTATATGAACAAAGACTTATAAATTTCTAACTCAAAACATTAAACCTAGACAGGTGCCACTAGGACCTTCTCTTTCTTAGGCTTGTCACCCTTGGAAGATTGGGTCACATTA
This sequence comes from Cunninghamia lanceolata, assembly GCA_027924645.1. NCBI lineage: Eukaryota > Viridiplantae > Streptophyta > Pinopsida > Cupressales > Cupressaceae > Cunninghamia > Cunninghamia lanceolata. The sequence continues at coordinate 5,953,164 of BSBN01000437.1, forward strand.
GTTTCTTTTGAAGCAACTGGTATCTAATCCTTCTTCTCCTTGCTATTCTTTTGTTTCTTATCATTATTCTTATTGTTACTACTTTATCATTTTTGTTCTTTTGTGCCTTGGTTGGCAGCCAGGGCATGTGACTTAGAGGACTTAAGAGCACCCATTTGGATTAGCTTCTCATGTTCCCATGTGAGAGAGATAGCAAAATCATCCAGAGATGGCATGGTGAATTAAGTACCAAGTACACCCTTAGTAGCATAGAAGGTAGTAACAAACACAAAATATTCTAAACTTAGCTTAGAGAGAATACTAAGAATCAGTTGTTCATCTTTCTTTTCAATTCCACATTGTTTTAATTGCAGCCTTAGTGATTTCAATTTTGTGAAAAAACCCTGAATTGTGTTGAAATTGCCTGGAGTTAAACTAATTAGTTCATTTTCCAACAATCTTGTGTGCCAAATAGTGTTTCTAGCTTTGTCCAGATGTCATTTGGTGTATTTAAAGACTTAATGTGAAAGAGCAAATCAGGAGAAACAAACAAACACAATGTTCCATAGGCCTCGGGTGCTACCACAATAATGGGTTACACTTTCTAGGACATCTTGATATTTGCTGAAAGCACATATTTTTAAAAAATATAATGATTTAAGCCTTGAAAGGTTCCATTTAACAAATTTTATTTGAAGAGATTTTGATCAAACCTCCTTAGATTCAAACCCCCTTGGATAGAACCCCGCTAGTTTTAAACCATACCTATAATGGAGTCTCCTCTACACCTATCAAAATGTTGATAAAAAACTACTTTTGATTTACCTTTTGGGGGATCAAATGAATTCATTTAAAATTTATGTTTTGTAAGTATGTAGTCCTTATTATAAGCTTCCCAAAAAGTATAATTTTAAATATATTTAATTTGATTATTATATTTATTTTTTATTTCTTGTGAATGTAGGTTTTTCACCGAACATCAAATTCTTTGTTCTACACACATGAAAAATTATTAAATTAGTGAAAAAAAATTCTAAAAATTATCTATGCCCTAGGTGTTGATGTCCTTGTTTAAACAAAAAAAGAAAAATTGATTTCTGATACATACAGAAAAAGTTATGTTTTACGGAATACGCCTATGTCTAAATTATAATAAGTTTGACTTCAAAACTTAATTAAAAAAATATTCAACAAAACATTATGAAATCAAATGCATGCCCTATATATCAGTGTTACCAATCTAAGTTCAAAAGAATTAGAATTTTATCCTTTGTAGAAAAAAAGGTTTGCTACGGAATACACATCACTTTAAAAAAATGTTGTTTACTATTAAAAACTAGTTATCAAAGGAGATGCAAAAATTTACAATTTAACTCTAATTTTTTAAAAAAACATACATTTAGAATCTACAAATAAAATCTCACAAATCATTAGTTCGCATCATCTTCAAATTCCTAATGGTTTAGCAGCTATAGGTGTCAGAAAGTGAAGATTTAGTTTAAAATGTTGATTTCAATGTCAAGTTTGGCCAAAAAGTGTAACCCATTATTGTGGGATGACCCCCTCCTCACATTTGTTAAACCACTTAGGCTTATCTTCATCTTTAGCAAGTTCAATTTCAAGTCCCATTATTATCCTATGTAATCCAGTTTTTCTTAAGTAGATTTTCATGCATGATTTCCACTCAAAGTAATTGTAAGGAGTTAAGATGGGTACTACTGTTTGATCCATGATGAAGAGATGTAGCAAAGAAATGTTGAAAAGAAGAGAACATGTACATAGGACAAACCCCCTTTTCACTCAATCAAAGAAACCCCCAAGCAAAAATGATTTGACATTTTATAATTAGTGCATTTACAACATCCACTAGCAAGAAATACTTAGTGGTCTTGATTTCAATGCCTTACAAAACCCTCACAAATTGGGTGTATGCTAAAAGTACAAAACTAGAATTGAGCCAAGTGAAACTAACAACACCACTATGATCTAATAAAAAATCATGCACCTTAAAAAAATGAATCACCTCGATATGAGGTTGTATGTGAAAGTTATGATCCTCCTGTTACTAATTTTTCTATTCACACTAAAATTAGTTTGACCTGAGTGCAGTTGTTCAAAAGGAATAAAAGAAAACTTTGAAGTTATGCATTTAATGAACAGTTGATATCTTGACAACACAAAAATAGACTTCAGTTGACAGGATAACCCATCAGTCTAATCAAGACTGATGAGTCATCATGACAAGAGAATAAGGTTACCAAGGTATCATTTATTCAAGAAATATAGTTGTTTTAACATGGTGTTATCTTTCAGGAGTTATAAGTCAGATTGTTTTTAACTTAATCACATTTGAAGGAAAGAAAGAGATATTTGTTTAAACTATTATTTCATGTCATGTTTTGAACATACATTCAATATCTGTTACTTTATCCTATGCATTGATTGAAAAAGAAATACACATACATCAAGTGTATAAGATAAATTAACTAATTATGTTTAAAAGAAGTGTTCAAATGTATCCCACACAAGCCGTGGGAGTAACTACACTGAGAAATTGCAGATATGCAAGCTATACATCTGAATGATAAAAGAAATGAAATGAACACATGATAAAAGGAAGCATACATCATTGCCTAAGCAAGAAGGTTGTTTTGTTGATGCCGGTCTGCAATTTTCATCTTCAGTTCCTATCTTCAGTTGAACCTACAAAAAAATTGGGGATAGTCATGTTAGCGCTCCAGATGTTTAAAGTTATCCTATGCTTTTATCAAGCAGATACATCAACTTGTCACATCATGCAATTCATATGAAGGATTAGATCAGACATATGCTACAAATTAGAAAAAACCATAAAGAAGATCAATCAATACCATTAGGTATATTTTTTTATGCTAGCTTGTTTGTTCACTCAGCAGGTATAGGAAAAGTAAAATTGTTGATTTGAAGACAAATAAACATGTGGATTAAATGTGGCTCCCATAAGGGTTTGAGCCCAACATGTTTTCTTTTTCATTTGAAAAGGAATATCAGAAAAAAGATAGGATGCATCATTCAAGCTACATTATGAATCATTTAATCAACTTGCAAAGAATCCATGTCATCATGACATTAAGTACAGTTGATTGAAACAAATCAGATTAATTTAGAATGCCTGAATTTGTATACACCTAAAAATGATGCAACTCGATCTAAATAAATATTTTTAATATTTATTTCATTCTAATTCGTCTATCAATAAATAAATTTATTTATTTATTCAATTCATATTCTTCTAAGTTAATTAAATATCAAAATATTTAATTACCTCTTCTAAAGTCAAAATTAAATAAAATCTTTTATTTAATTTAATTCTTCCAAATTTGTCCAAACAATTAAATAATTCTTAATTATTTAATTAAGTCATTCTTCTTCTAAATTTAAATAAATCAATCAAATTTATTTAAATCCTCTCAATCTCTCAAAAATAAAATACAATCAAATATTTTATTTATTCTTCCAAATCATGCACACACAATTAAATAAATTTATTTATTTAATTTGCTTTCTTATCTTCTAAATTCCTAGGAATCTTCCAAATCTTCTAAAAATGGTTCTTCCTCTTCATGCACACAAAATTAAATAATTTATTATTTAATTCCTCTCAAAACATGCAAAAGCAACCATGAGTTAACTAATTGATTCCAAAACTCTTGAAATAGAAAAAATCTTTCTATTTTATGACAGCATATCTTATCTTCAATAAATAGAAAAAGAGTTAACTCAAAATAGCTTTTGTATGACACTTGTCTTCTTTCTCTTCGTGCACATTCTCTCATTCTTTCTCAACCGTTGATCTTCTTATTCTTTCTCAACCGTTGATTTCTTCTCTCATGAGTTTATAAATTGAACCCTCTTCTACCACTTCTATCATTCAAGCTTTCAATATCGTTACTCTGCAAGAATTCCATTCGCTTCAAATCAACTTGTTACCACATCACCATTACCATTGTTGTGAAACTCATCTTCATTGCAATCAACTATCATGGTCATTCTCACTTGACATCTTGGAATAGAAAGGAGGTGCACCTTCTGAGGGCATATTTGAACACAAGATCATTTGCGATAGGCCGCCAATGGAAGCCATGAGGTAGAGAGTTTTGTTGAGGTATTGTTCATCATTTTAGATCTTCTTTATTTCTATATTCCATTGAGTTATGGGTATTATTGATGTCTTTTTATATTCACGCATAATTTCCCCTAACATTTCTGGTGCCTACCATGGGGCCTTGCCCTAATTTAACCCAAAATTGAGTTTTATGTGCAAAGGTACCATACACAGGAGGATTCAGTGCATATGACCCATTCTGTCGCGCATCTAAGATTTTTTCTAGCGCATATGATCTTTCGGCACATCTGACCTATGAAATCGTGCATACACCTTCTGTTACAATGCATCTGATATGCCTATCCATATGCTTTCTATTTCAGCACTTTTACTTTCTGTTTCTGTGCTTTTGATTTTCCTATGCTTCTGAGCTCTGTTTCTACACATTCATGCTTTATTTTTGCGCATCTCTTCTAAATGGTAGTTTTTAGGATATTTTTTGTATCTTCTACTAATGCTGACACTTTTTCGCAAGAATATTCTCTCATTTGTTTACATGATTAAGAGTCGGTTTAGTCATTCTAGTTGCATTGTTAGAATACATTGTATTTTCTAATGGATAGTAATCGGATGCTCATGCAAAAATCACATCTAGTTCTAACTAGGAGGGAGTAACTTGAATCTTTTTGCATCAACAAATTGAATCTAGTCACAATGCTAGGAGGATAAAGTTGAACCATTGCTATCTTTCTTTTTAAAGTTAACAACTTGTGTGTGTGCCTAAGTAGATAGCTCATATAGTCTTTTTCATTTTAACTAGGAGAAAATAACAAGTGTCTTTTGTGTTTTTGGGAATGATACCAGGCCTATGCTCTCCCCTATCTTGGGTGACCAAAATGCCAGACATATCATTTTCATATGTGTTATACCTTTAGAGAGGCCTACCCTTAGATACTCGTCCGTCCTTGGGGAATGACCTTAAGTGGTAATAGGCTAAAGCCAAGCCCTGTTGAGCCACTATAAATAAATTGTGTTTGAGATGAAAGCTTCAAGCAACGAGTGTTGCTGTGTTATACCAACAACCAACCTCCCCCAAAACCCTTCAAGGCGTAACCCTTGAAGGGTGGGAGACTCCATAATAGAGAGTAGCACTACTACACATATAACCACTCGAATGGTTGCCCTTACTACTCATCCTTTATTTTAGTAAAACAAAATCCTTCTATTTGTTGGTACAAAAGGTGGGACTTTTGAAGCCTCCCCGATTCATGTGGTTCTTAGAAGAGATAACAGAGACAATCCTAAGGTTCGGTGGGGGTACGAGCCTTGGGAAACTTGGATCTTGGTATGCATGAGAATTGTGTGTCATGGAGAGGAGTTGGTGCTACCAAGATCCTGAAGCTATCTGCTTTGAATAGGCATAGCTAGGGGACTCAACAAATATTGTCCTTGCCAGCCTAGGATTGTACTTGTTTTTGTGTCAAAAAGAGTCCAAAAATACAAAAAAAAAGATCAAAAATCATGAAAGCTTCTTTGTGTTTACTATGTTTTACTTGCCATAATTGATAAAATCAGATCAAAAACACCAACTTGCAACCGAGAAACCAAAATCATCGAAAAATGTGACAAAATTGCAAAAATAGTCAAGAAAACCAGAGCTGTGCATACATCCTGCATAGCTGCGCATATACTGCAACATGTTGTGGATACATTCTGACTTGCTGCCATTTGTCACCTGTTACTACACCTTTAAATTTTTCTAGAACTGCTCTTTTGTTCTGACTTTCTGCGCATTTGTCCTCTATTTTAGCGCATCTGTTCCTGCGCATCCCTGATAGTGAGCATTTTCGTACCTTTTCAGAGAAAAGTTTCAAAGTTTTCAGAGAAAAGTTTCAAACTTTTCAGATACCCATTTCAGCCTTATACTAGTTTTTGAGATCAAATCTACTGTGCAGTCACTTTTTCCATTTCCATAGCATACCCTCTCTTTCATCAGTCATCTCATCCATTTTCTACCAGGTCTTTCCAAAACAAAATTAGAGTCCCATATCAGATTAGTGCAAGACCCTTTTTAGATCATTCCAGATTTGAGTAAACCTTGTAGGTCACAGAACTTCACTAGTGGTCTTGGTGCTAGACTAGTCTCTACATATTAAACGGGTACCAGATACCCTTACTTGTGGCTATTGTCTTGTGTCGGCCAACTTGGAATCATTGATCAAAAGAGTCCCTTGTTCAAATCTCCTCACAGGTATCCTCTTCTCAACAATCTCCAACAACACCTAATCAAAATCTCTAGTTTCATCCCACCTCTTCCCACGTTGCCTTGTATGGTTTTAACTAGATCTCAATACCAAAAACAACTTGAAATGGCTAGATCATCCAACCCCATGGTCACCCCTCATGACAGTGATGAGGAAATCTCTAGTGAAGAATACCAAGGAACCCTCCAAAATTAGAAATTTCAATGCATGCTAGAAAAAGTGCTCCTTGAGGACCCTCACAAGTACTTTCTATATCTTGCAAATCTAGGACTTAAACTCCCCTCGGACTTTGATCTCAACAAACTGAAAGAAGCTATAGAGGAAACTCATGAAATTCACACTATTGAGGACAAAGGAAAGAAAGTCGCAGACCAAAACATACCCATGGAAGAAATAAAGAAACAAATCAAGGACCTAATGCAACAAATGGCAGATCTCAAAGAAGGGCTGCCCACTAAAACTTATTCATTGGAAGACATCACACTGTATCCCTTTGACAAAATCTTGAACATGGTACCCTTCCCCTTTCAGTTCGAAGTTCCTAAGTTTGAAAAATACAAAGGAAAAGGAGACCCTAGAGATCACATTAGAGAATTTAATGCCACATACATGGCGACAGCTCACAACGAACCTTCTTAATGAGACTATTCCCTAGATCTCTAGGTGGACAAGCCATGGAATGGTTCTCACAACTTACACCGGGCATCAAAACTTTTGATGAGTTAGTAAACAGGTTCATCACACACTTCTCCTATAACATTGAACACGAAGTCTCTATGCTTGACCTATGCAATACAAAACAAAAAGGTGGTGAATCTTTTAGCTCTTTCTTACAAAGGTGGAGACAACTTGCAAGCAAATTCTCATATGATGTACTTGAGAAGCAAATGAGGAGATGTTTGTCCACAACCTAAACCCCAATCTAAGTTACCAAATACAAATTCAATGCCCTACCTCCTTTTCAAAAGTCATTGAGATGGGACTATTTATCAAGAAAGCTATGATTGCCAAGGGGCAAATAAAGTTGTATAAGGACACCCCTAACTCTAAGTACACCATGGACAAGTCAAAATTTTGGACAAAGAACAAAAATGTTGTCAATGATGGAGTAGTTGATGCCAAAGTGGCTTCTCCCAAACAACAAGCAATCTTCACTCTCAAAGGAGAAACAAACAATGCTATGCAAACAAAACATTCTCTTGTGAGCCAAAGCCATGGTTCACTTCTAACCCTAGATGAAAATTCACACCACTAGGGGAGTCACAAGAATATGCGTTAAGAAAACTACTGGCCAATAATGAGATCACTCTTCCACCAACTAGTGACTATGAACCTCAAATAAAACCTCACTACTGGAAAGATACAGATCTCTACAAATATCACAACTGTATCCATCTCAAACATATCATTTGAGACATACTTGACCAAAATTAGGCAGGCACTCAACAACATACCTCTAACGAGACGCATGTGGCATACAAGGATCCACTTCTCAATCACGACATGCCATACAACAACAACAACAATGACAATTGCAACAAGCAGAATCAAAATAATGGAAGCAACAATGCAAACTACACAAGTGTGCCATTTGATTATAGCCTCAACTGCATATCGGAACATATCCCACAAGTCAATATGATCACATCCAACCAACAATCAAGACCCAACAAAACTGATTGTAGCATCATCACCCGTAGTGGTAAGGTCACGTTAAACACGCTTCCTCCAGGGTCATCACCTTCTCCGTCTAATCCCCATACATACAGTGTCATAGACCAACTTCAGAAAACTCCTACCCGCATATCTATCTTAGAGTTGTTGCGTCTGGGTAAAAGCACAAACCTGTGTCACACTTTATAAAGGAATTGGCCAACAACAATAAAATTTCTGAACTTCGACCTCATAAAAGTGGCATTTATATTTTGAATTTCAAAATGATGTAAACTAATGAAATGTAGATCTCTTGATGAATTTTATGCTTGTAATTTTTCAAAAAATTTAAAAAATTATTTTGACAATTTTTTTATAAATTTAAGAGCAAAATTTGAATTGCTGAAAATTTCAAAAAAAGTGACTTTGAGTCCACATCACAAAAAAAAGAGCAAACAATCTTATTTTTCCCTAAATTTTTTTTTCCCAAATAGAGTAGTTCAATATCTAGTGCATGGTGAAAAAAAAATTAGTTTTTAGTGCATATTTTCTTTGTAATATCATTTTTAAAGTCAGACTTTATAGAATCTGATAGTTTTCATTCCATGTCAACTTTTGTATAATTTTTTACCATTTTCACAAAACCAATTATACCCTATTGGAGAAGGCTCTTTCCTCTAGTGTACCATATAATTTTGAAAAAGGTTGGATGCGTTTTGATATATATTTTTTAATTTCTAATTAGTGTCATCTTTGATTTTAACAACTTACTTCCAATAATTTAAAAAAAAACATATTAAAACTAATCAAAATATTAAAAAACTCATATTTAGATTCTAGACTCAGAGCTCTACAAAAGGGTATTTTTTATTTTTGAAATAATCCATTTTGATTGAAGAAATATTCAGTTGAAGTTGAGAATTTTAGAAAACCCTAGAAAATGAGGAGGTAAGATGCCACATAGACAGTTTCAAGCGAAAGTATTTGGGGGTGAAATCATTTTTTTTTGTTTTTAACTGCATGATTTCATTTCTTTTTTTTTCTTTTAACTAGATGATTTCAAGCAAAACCATCTCACCCCCAAAAAGTCTCGCCTGAAAATAGCCTGCCACATATGCCCCACGCAGCGGCTACATGTATTCGGGCAAAACTATCTCGCCCCCAAATAGACTCACCCGAAAACAGCTCACTCTAAATTGTTTTTTTGGCCCAAAGTATGACACAACTTTGTGCTTTTACCTGTCTATCTCCTTCCCACAAGGAAATTCTTGATAAAGCCATCATGGAAACAACTGTGCCCACGAACCTGGCCCAAGAGAAGTTTCAAGCCATGGTAGGAAATCTAACTTCCTCAAGTAACATCTCATTTACCGAACAAGATGATCTTCGAGTGTCTTAGTCTCATAACACACCCTTACATATTGTTGCATTCATTCATAGACACCGTATCAAAAGGGTTCTTATTGATGGAGGAGCTGGTTTAAATATTTGCACAATCAAGCTAGTCCTTACTTTGGGGTTCTCTAAAACTACGGTGGATCCAAGGAAAAAGATCACCATTAAGGCCTATGATGAAGAGGAAAGAACTACTAAAGTAACACTAGTGTTACCAATACAAGTTGGACTAGTGATTGAGGATGTTGTTTGCTAAGTCCTAGATAGAGAGCTAGCCTATAATATGCTCCTAGGTAGACCCTAGATTCATGCCACGCAAGCTGTGCCTTCTAACTACCACTAATGCATCAAATTTCCTCATAACGGTAAGCAGATCACCATCCAAGGTGATCTTGATCCCTTCCAGCACTGCAACATTATCTACTCAAAGCCTAATTGCATCATTCCTAACAATAGAGATTCCATATTCCCCATCTCGCAGCATGATTTCTCTTCCGAAGCTTCCTTATCCAAGCCCAAAGAGAAGAAAATCACCATCAAAGAAAAAAGGCAGGGGAATACTCCATCGAGCACAGCCTCAACTTAGCCAAACTACCTCTATCTCCAAAATCCTTTGGGTGACCTACACCTTTTCCAAAGCCATCTACTCCTCCCAAAGCTCCCACATCTCCCTTTGTCAAATGGGGAACCCTATTAGATGAAATAGGAGAGATAAATGTCTTATGATGGCTTTACACATATGAAGATAATGCACAACAAGAAACACCTAAGCTCCCAACAGAAATCTATGGGCGTGGTGAGTCTATCCTGCACAGAATGGGTTATGATGGACAAGGTCCCATTGGCCTAAGAAAAGAAGAAATAACAGAACCTATCCAACCTTCTTCATCCTCACTAGCAAGAAATACAAAAGGGTTAGGATACAAGGACAAAGGCAAAACTAAGACCAATGCTTGTTTTGTGGGACAAATTCATGCCCTACAAGAAGACAATGACATAGACTCTAATGAGTATGAGTGGGAGGAACTCAGAGAGCACTCCTATGAACACAAATGAGTTGACACCATTCAAACCTATAGCCCCTACTGTGAGGGACAAATGCTAACACATAGACCATTAGAGTCTGATTTGCCTACTCTTGAGAGTACAACTTTCGAGGAAGGTCAAAGTTCCATTGCAATAAACAATCTAGAGGAAAGTGCCATCTCAGATCCTATCCCTACCAATCTGAATCCTAACTATGTTTCCATTCAAACTATCAATGAATCAGATCTATCTTCTGATTCCCTTCCCCTTGTGCATCCTGAGCTCATCAACTGGGATTACAAGGCACCCCACAACTAGACATGTTCCAAAATGATGAAGCCTATATTGACTACATGGAACTTAGGGACCACCTACCTACAGGAGATCATAAAGCTAGCTTCGTAATTGAACTCAACACCATGGCTTACTTTGGAGAGGGTGCCAAGCCTTCTAGTCGCAAAAACATAAAAATAAAAAATGGATCTGATGGTGAAAACCATTCTGCGGCAGTATCAGATCCCAAAATAGTAAAAAGAAAGGATGCATCCGATGGTGAAAACCCAACTATGGTACCTGATGATGGAAGGCTTAACACTCTCCCCACCGACATGCATTAGGAGAAGTCATAGATTGTTGTGGAACCTACTGAACCTATCAACATTGGAATAGAGGATAATCCTAAGATCATTCACTTTGCAAAGTCTCTATCTCCACCAGAGAAGACCAAGTTCATACCATTCTTCAAGAGAAAGCAAGTCAACTTTGCTTGGTCATATGTTGATATGCCCGGGTTGGATCTAGATTTGATTCTACATCATCTTCCACTAAATCCAGGGGTCAAACCAGTCAAGCAGAAGCTTAGAAAGATGCATCCACACATTGCACTACTAGTAAAAGAGGAACTCAAGAAACTATTGGATGTAAGGTTCATCAGGGCAATAGACTACTCAGAGTGGGTATCTAACATAGTGCCAGTCTCCAAACTTGAAGATTAAGTTAGATTATACAATGATTTCTAAGATCTTAACAAAGCTTGCTGCAGGATGACTTTCTATTGCCTAATATTGATATCATAGTCGACTTGATAGCAGGACACACCATGCTTTCTCTAATGGATGGCTTCTCCAAGTATAATCAAATCAGGATAGCACCAGAAGACCAACATAAAATAGATTTCACTTGTCCATGGGGAACCTTCTGCTAGAACATCATGTCATTTGGGTTAAAGAATGCAGGAGAAACATATCAACATGCTATGACCACTATTTTCCATGACATGATGCATGTCACAATGGAGGACTATGTAGATGATATCCTTGCAAAATCTCTAACAAGAGAATCCCACCTAGATGTACTGGAGAAAGTTTTTCAAAGACTAGAACAATTCAAAGTCAGGTTAAACCTGATGAAATGTGTGTTTGGAGTCACTTCTGGCAAGCTCCTAGGCTTCATTGTATCAGCAAAAGGGATAGAAGTTGATCCTGCCAAAGTCAAGGCTACATGGAAATGCCACTGCCAAAGAACATCACTCAATTGCGGTCTCTACAAGGAAAGTTACAAGCAATCCTCTAGTTCATATCACAACTAGTAGACAAGTGCCAACCTTTCAATCATCTCTTACATAAAAACATTCCATTCAAATGGGATGAGAAGTGCGAAGAATCTTTTGGCAAACTAAAGGAATTTCTCATGAACCCTCCTATTCTAATGCTGCCTATCCAAGGTAAGCCACTACTACTTTACATATCTACTACATAGATAGCTATGGGTGCCCTATTAGCACAACAAGATCATGAACACAAAGAAAGGGCTATCTACTATATCAGTTGCACATTGGTGGGCTATGAGCAACAATATTCTCAAATAGAAAGATCTTCTCTTGTTGTGGTTTTTGCTTCCCAAAAACTATGACAATACATGCTAGCACATTCAATCAAGCATATTGCAAAGATAGATCCACTGAAATACCTATTAAGCAAAGCAGCTCTCATAGGTCACCTAGCTAAGTGGGTAATGCTCCTAAGTGAATATGACATTGAGTATGTAGAAAGGAAGGCTATCAAAGGTTAAATCATTCCTGATCAGTTAGCAGAAGCACCATTATAGGATACTACACCAGTGACATTCAAGTTTCCAAATGAAGCCATCTTCAGTATCACAACACACTCATGGAAACTCTACTTTGATAGGTCCTATACAAACCATGGATTAGGGGTAGGAATCTTATTGGTCACTCCTCATGGCGACACCATACCTAAGTCTTATCGTCTATTATTCCCATGCACAAACAATGTCGCAGAATATGAAGCCTTGGTCATTGGTCTCAAAATGGTGACATAATAGAAAATCAAAGAGCTACATGTCTATGGTGACTCCCAATTGGTAATCAATCAATTCAACAACGACTATGAAACCAAAGATGACAAGTTAATCCCATACAAGCACATGGTCGATGACTTTAAAGAGTACTTGATGCAGAGGCATCCACACTAAAACCTTAACACACAGCATGGATGTCCGCAACCCATCATCATCATCATCATCATCATCATGTTTTCCTTAACACTGTCAGCATCATCACATTTACTCTGCCGACCAATATCCTCCTGATGACAAGCCTTCGCCCTTTCGCATGTCATCATCTTATTTGACTATCGGCAGCATCATCATATTTCAAAAAGGCGTGAAATATCCTCCTGCTGACTACTGTTCACTTATCACTTTTCACCTTTCGCCTTTCAACAGCATCATGATATTCGGCAAGCACTAACATCCTCCTGACGTTCGCTGTTCATCTCACCAACAAACTCTATCTTCACTATCTTCAGCATCATGATGTTCAACATCATGTTCATCAGCAGGATATGGAACATCCGGTTCCTCCCATATATCCTGATGATGATTCTCTACTTCACGCACCGTCCCTTCGATGCTTACGTCACCCTGATATCCTGATGACGATTATCCTGATGACGATGACGTCACATGCAGCTCCTCAATATCCTGCTGCTCCGCAATATCCTGATGACGTATATCCTGATGATGATGACGTCATATCCTGCTGTTGGCCAAACTTAACCTTTTCAGCCCGCGATCAACCTGATCTTCTACCTGATGCCGATACGCTCCTCCTCGGCAACTCCTGATGATGATCACCCCAACGTTCATTCACTTCATACAATCGATAGCATCATGCTCATCTCCACTTATCCGGATGACGATGCCCAAAGCGACTGTAGGATATTCACCAAATTATCTTGATGATGCTGTTTTGACAAATTTCTAGCCTTAGCGGATTTTCACCGTTCTGATCCGCCGAACCTCCAGGGATGACCCGATCCACTTCCAGGGTGATCTTCCAAACTCTATCAGCTCGACCTAGCACATACCCATGCTAGGGTCTTCAACATCTCTCGATGGCGATCCTGCACACCTGCATGCAAACAGAATGCAAACTAAAACCTAACCTACTGTACATCGCCATTCCACTGATCTGACGAATCAACCGGTGGAATGGATCAGCGAATCCATGAAACCACCCAAAACAGCAAATCGATCACACAGTGGAATTCAACAGAGGATGAACACAAATAGGATCACTTTATTTGATTTCAAAAGATGCAAATACAATGATCAGTCTCTCTCTCTGTCTCACTCTGTGCAACCTAACTCGAATCGATGATCTCCAATACCAACCGATCCTCATGCTTAAATAGGTTTTCCTGTGAGTACTACTGACCCAACTCCAAGCGGCTGGGAAATCTCTCCAGGCGGCTGGGAGATCCAACCGGTCCTACAGCATGACAACTATCTAACAAACTAACTAAAAATAGAAAAGCATGATCAGCATGACCTTAGTACAGTCAACATGATCTTATTACATGCATTTGGTCTTATCAGACCTTCTTGAAAACATAAACAAGACTCAAACTAACTAACTGCCTCATGAAGGCCAGCTGTCAGGTAGGTGCTCCTGCACCATACTCCCCAACAGAAAAGAACTCATGTCCCATGAGTTTAGTATGTGGAAGTCCTCCACCTTTACACTTCACCATGTCAGTGTTCTGACCTGTTCCAGCTTTGTCCTCTGCTGGCTCTTGGCTGTTCCAAGACTTATGAACTGTAACTTGCTTTCTGGCAAGTAAATCCTCAGGCCTGTCAATGTAGGCCTTTCTCTCACATACCTTGTGTTTGTCAGGTTGTCTGACCAGAACCTCTGTCTGAACTGCCTCTTGAACTTCTGCAATGTTCAATCCTATCTTTCTTTCAACTTTTATAGGACAAACAATAGTCCCAACTATGACAACATCCTTGTCATTCCTCTCAACTGGTTGCTGTTTGCAAACCTGTTTCTACACCTTCTGCTGACCTCTGTCAGTCAAAACTGTAACTTTCTTCATCCTATTGTCCTTATCAACTCCTGTCCCTGCAGTGTCTGCATCTGCCTTTATGCCTGCTCCTATAGGCATCTGCACCAACTCCTTCGTTCCCATTAAAATGATTTTGGCTGCCCCCTCTGCTGCAGCATCTGCCTGCAATGGCATCAACTTAATAGTCTTCCCATCTTTCTTGATGGTATAGGTATTAGCATACCCATCATACAGTACCCTTCTATCAAATTGCCATGGTCTACCCAACAGTAGGTGACAACATTCCATGGGCAAAATGTCACACAAAACTCTATCCTGATATGCTCCAATCTGAAAATCCACATATGCCTATTCATAGACAAAAAGTGATTGACTATCACTCACCCAAGATGCCTTGTAAGGGTGTTGATGTGGAATCCTTTCCAAATTCAGTTTATCCACCATTTCCTGAGATACCATGTTGTCTGTTGAACCAGTATCAATGACAACCTTACATATCTTACCTTTGCTCTTGCATATGGTCTTAAAAAGAGCTCTCCTTTGCATCAGATCCTTTGATGCCTACAAACTAATTCTCCTTAGCATCAATGCTTCTCCCTCCTCAGGATATCCATAAAGTTCAGGCTCCTTATCTCTTTGATAAGTATTTGAACTCTGCACACTTTGCTCTACTTTCTCTTCTTGTACAAGTTGTACTCTCTTGTCATTTGTTCTATCATTTCTGGATGATGAACCTTTGTTTTCTGGACATTTGAAAGATGGATGACCAAACTCACCACAGGTGTAACATTTTCCTGAAAATGTAGTAGAACCTCTACCACCTCCAAATCTGCCTCTATTACCTTTCCATCCACCTCTGAAATCAGACTGTCCCTGTCCTTTACCAATGTCTTCTTGACCCTCATTGGTTTGCTTTTGTGTAGGGGCTGCTCCTCTTCCCCTCATATTGTTTCCTCTTCCTCTCATGGACTTATCTTGTCCTCTATTCATCTTTTCTTCAATCCTGATTGCCATTTGATAACAATCCTCCACACTCTTAGGGTTAGCTAAAACTAACTCATCCTGTATGTTCAATCTCAAACCAGCCAAGTACCTAGCCACCTTTTCTACCTCATTCTCATGATGACCAGATCTCATACTCAACTTATAAAACTCCTCAGTATATGCCTTCACATCCATTTCCTTCTGCCTTAAAAATTGCAGCTTCTTAAACATCTGGATTTCATAATCCCTAGGCAAGAATTTACCTTTGATCCTTGCTACCATCTTATCCCATGAAGTGATCTTTGACTTCCCTTGTTTCCTCCTCTCAGATTGTACATAATCCCACCATACCAAAGCATGACCTCCTAACTTGGTCTTTGCAATCTTTACCTTCTGATCCTCAGCAACATCTTCACATTCAAAGTGATTATCCAGTGCAGCAATCCAATCCAGCAACTCATCTTCATTCAAACTTCCATTATACTTGGAAACATCAACCTTTACCTTAGGTTTATCACTCTGCACTGCCTTTAACAGTTTTGCAAATCTCTGGTCTTCAGCATCCAGATCTTCAGCGACCTCTTCATACTCTTCAACAGCATCTTCATCTTCTTCAGACTCACTATCTGCCACTTCCCTCTTTTTGTTCTTTTCCAGGGCTACAAGCCTGGCTTGAAGTGCTTCAGCAAGCTCCTTCATCTTCCTCATCTCTCTGGCATGTTTTTCCTTCATCTCCTGCAATTCCCTTGCAGTCCCACTACCTTTCGGAGGCATTTTGTCAACCTCTCAATCAACACACAACACACAGTCAACTCTACCTCTGCCCTTTCGGTGACAGAATCAACACACACCAGCCTAGACCTTTTGCTGAGCTCTGATACCACTATGATGTAGAGGCATCCACACTAAAACCTTAACACACAACATGGATGTCCGCAACCCATCATCATCATCATCATCATCATCATCATCATGTTTTCCTTAACACTGTCAGCATCATCACATTTACTCTGCCGACCGATATCCTCCTGATGACAAGCCTTCACCCTTTCGCATGTCATCATCTTATTCGACTATCGGCAGCATCATCATATTTCAAAAAGGCGTGAAATATCCTCCTGCTGACTACTGTTCACTTATCGCTTTTCACCTTTCGCCTTTCAACAGCATCATGATATTCGGCAAGCGCTAACATCCTCCTGACGTTCGCTGTTCATCTCACCGACAAACTCTATGTTCACTATCTTCAGCATCATGATGTTCAACATCATGTTCATCAACAGGATATGGAACATCCGGTTCCTCCCATATATCCTGATGATGATTCTCTACTTCACGCACCGTCCCTTCGATGCTTACGTCACCCTGATATCCTGATGACGATTATCCTGATGACGATGACGTCACATGCAGCTCCTCAATATCCTGATGATGATGATGTCATATCCTGCTGTTGGCCAAACTTAACCTTTTCGGCCCACGATCAACCTGATCTTCTACCTGATGCCGATACGCTCCTCCTCGGCAACTCCTGATGATGATCACCCCGACGTTCATTCACTTCATACAATCGATAGCATCATGCTCATCTCCACTTATCCGGATGACGATGCCCAAAGCGACTGCAAGATATTCACCAAATTATCCTGATGATGCTATTTTGACAAATTTCCAGCCTTAGTGGATTTTCACCGTTCTGATCCGCTGAACCTCCAGGGATGACCCGATCCACTTCCAGGGTGATCTTCCAAACTCTATCAGCTCGACCTAGCACATACCCATGCTAGGGTCTTCAACATCTCTCGATGGCGATCCTGCACACCTGCATGCAAACAGAAAGCAAACTAAAACCTAACCTACTGTACATCACCATTCCACCGATCCGACGAATCAACCAGTGGAATGGATTAGCGAATCCATGAAACCACCCAAAGCAGCAAATCGATCACACAGTGGAATTCAACAGAGGATGAACACAAACAGGATCACTTTATTTGATTTCAAAAGATGCAAATACAATGATCAGTCTCTCTTTCTGTCTCACTCTGTGCAACCTAACTCGAATCGATGATCTCCAATACCAACCGATCCTCATGCTTAAATAGGTTTTCCTACGAGTACTACTAACCCGACTCCAAGCGGCTGGGAAATCTCTCCAGGCGGCTGGGAGATCCAACCGGTCCTACAGCATGACAACTGTCTAACAAACTAACTAAAAATAGAAAAGCATGATCAGCATGACCTTAGTACAGTCAGCATGATCTTATTACATGCATTTGGTCTTATCAGACCTTCTTGAAAACATAAACAAGACTCAAACTAACTAACTGCCTCATGAAGGCCAGCTGTCAGGTAGGTGCTCCTGCACCAGTACTTTGTGAACATCTCCTTTGAGAAGATACCTCGCATTGAAAACAAGGTAGCAGATGCTATGGCAACCATTGCCTCGCTCCTCGAGATCCCGGAGAATGAGTCACGGTATGAATTATTGGTTGAAATAGTTATGCAACCAGCTTATGATCTTCCTAAAAGCCACTCCATATGCCTATTAGTTGTATCTGATTCACCTTGGTATGGTAAGATTTACACTTACCTCAAGGATAACACGCTCCCACCCGACTTGTCTTCTAACCAACGTCAAAGCTTCATTCGCCAAACCTCTGGTTACACCATTATCGCGGACACCCTATACTACTGATGTCTGGATGGTACTCTACTCCAATGTTTAGAATGTGAAGAATCTCAAACCACCTTACGAGATGTACACGAAGGAATTTGCAGAACACACTCTAGCGGTCCTTCTTTAGCTAAGAAACTCATGCATTTGGGATACTATTGGCCAAATATGAAAACTAACTCATATCAGTTTGTAAAGAGATGCAAGCAGTGCCGAATACATGGAAACCTGATACATGCACCAGCTCAAGAGTTACGACCTTTAATGACACCTTGGCCCTTTTGTCAATGGGGACTCGACCTTGTAGGAAAAATTCACCTGCCATCATCCAACAGCCACAA
This sequence comes from Cunninghamia lanceolata, assembly GCA_027924645.1. Lineage (NCBI taxonomy): Eukaryota > Viridiplantae > Streptophyta > Pinopsida > Cupressales > Cupressaceae > Cunninghamia > Cunninghamia lanceolata. The sequence continues at coordinate 5,971,937 of BSBN01000437.1, forward strand.
GTTCATAATAACCACCACTGAATATTTTACCAAGTGGATTGAAGTCGTTCCCCTCTCTAATGTCACAAGCAAACATATTGCCTTGTTCATCCTCAATTACCTCATCTACAGATACAAAATTCCCTCATCCATTGTCATGGATAACAGAAGACCTTTCAAGAACTAGGATGTCCAAGAGATTTGTGACAAATTCAAAATCTAACACCATTTTTCCTCCCCCTACTATCCACAAGGCAACAGCCAAGCAAAGGCATCCAACAAAACAATCTTGAAAATCCTCAAGAAGACCATCAACAATGTTGGCCGTGATTGGCACATACAACTGAATCCCACTCTGTGGGCCTATCAAACCAATATACACACTCCCACAGGTGCTACCCCTTATGCCCTTGTCTATGGATTAGAAGCCATTTTTCCTATCGAGGTCGAGTTACCATCCCTAAGGGTATCATTAAAGGGTCTCATTACTAATGAAGACTATAGAGTTTCCAGATTGCAAGAGTTAGAGCTGTTGGAAGGAAAAAGGCAACAGGCCTTTAACCATCTCAAAGCATATCAACAGAGGATGTCATGAACCTACAATCACAAGGTCCACCCAAGGGTCTTCAATTTTGGTGATCTAGTGCTTAAAGAAAATCCCTGCAATCAACATGATTGGGAAAAGAAAGGTAAGTTTGAGCCCAACTGGCTTGGTCCTTATGTCATCATTGTTGCATATGGATCAGGGGCATATCAATTAGCAAAATTAGAGGGTGAGCTATTCGATGACCCAATCAATAGTATGCATCTTCATCGATTCTATACCTAAGAGAACCCCAATGTAAGGGGGGGCAAAAATTCAAAAAAATAAAAAAATTCAAAAAAAGAAAAAAATCAAAAAAAGGAAAAAATAGAAAAACAACAAAAAATCATCCTTTGGTGAAAACCTGGAAAATAGGTGCCTTGGATAAGTACCATGATGAAAACCTGGCAAACAGGTGTTATGTGTACTTCTAGCTTCCGTGCAAATAAAAACAAGTGGTGAAAACCTGGTAAACAGGCGCTACTTGTGATGAACCACCTTCTCCATCTTTGGGAAACCAATCACCTTGCGTCTATTCTTCCTACCATCATTTCTCATTTGATCCATATCTGCTCCACAATAAAACACCTTGTGCAACCTAAGGATAACCTATAATGGCTTGATACTTTATCTCTTTTGTCACCTTACCAGCTAAAGTCTTATCTAGTATCCTATCCACAGTGTCAGCCTAGCATTGTGTCTATTGTCAGTATCATAGGTTCCAAGTCCCCGAACTATGTTGCCTCTGCGTCGTCACGTCGGCAAGGCCATTTTCAATGTGCCCCCGAGGCTTCACCTTCCCATCCATCCCATATCTTGTCATCTATCCTCTAGTCCATCCATGGTCCAAGTCCTTGAACTATGTTGCCTCTGCGTTGTCACGTAGGCAAGACCATTTAGCAATGCGCCCCCGAGGCACTAGGTCAGTCCCTTAGGGTCTGTTTTACTAGGCATACAGGCACAAGCAAAAGCCCACTTTCAGACAAAAATCTTGATGCAGAACATCAACCTATCTGACGCAAAGCAAACATGAACCTAAAACACTCAAACTGATTCTATCTAAATTATGGTAAGAAAACACAATCTAATGCAAGAATGTTTTGTGTTTGAGATTAGGTTAACTTATAGAGTCTTGATTTTTGTTATTATGTCTTCCTATGCTACTCAAGAATATCAAAAGCTAGAGATGCTATGATGGGGGCATAATTGTTTTCTTTGTTTGCTATTTGTGGATTAATCTTTAGTAATGTGAAGCCTTGTCTAACGACATGATGGGAAAAAGATCATCGAGGACTTTAAAGGTCTAACATGAATGGGGGAAATCCTTGTCTATTGATACGAAATAAATACTCAGGTCATCTAGATTCAATTTTGACTAGATGCTTGTATTAACTTGCTAAATCAAAATCCATGTAAACAATACTCAGGTCATCTCAATTCAATTATACCTAGATGCTTGTATCTTCTTACAACATTTTAAAACACCCAATGATGAAATGAGCATTTCACAATACTTGCAAAATCAAGACAGAAAAACCATTTTGTATCCATATCACATCCATTTGCATCCATATCCCATGCAATAAAAGATCCAAAATGCAGAATATCAATACAACTAAAAGCTTGTCAGTCCTTCTCTCGAATCATTCTATCTATCATTGTGTCATTTCTGTGTCGATTGAGTACGTTTGGACATAGCAAAAACATAGCATAAATTTCATATCATATCATATGAGATAGTCATTAACATGATTAAATCATCCGCATACATAATAAGTGCATTAGATTCTCCATATACATTTGCATCATAACATAGTATCAATAGAAAAATAAAAAACATAGATAAATATCATCATATGAACTCCATAATCATATAGATACCATTTACATTTACATATTAGGTGCATACAAAAAACCATCTAAGTCTGCATTAGATCATATCAAAGTCCTCGAATCATATCTCATACAGCATCATCATGTAGAAGCATTAAACTGCATTATCATATAAAACATCACATAGCATCACATAGACAATAATAAACATGTGCATCACATATAAAACATCATAAAGATAGAGTGAATCCATGACATATAGCATAAACAACTACATATAGAGGACATCAATAGCCACATCATCATCATATAAATATCAAATAAAACATGTCCAAATGTACAATATCAACCATCTATGAATCAATGTCATATACAGTGTATACATCATGTAAATAATGATACATGTCTCGGTACAAAAATAATACAAGTATATACATATCCGGCTATCTAAGCCATCAAAACTATTGGCAAGAGACACTGTGTGACTTCATTATTGTTGTCATTGATGGCAACAAAGTTTATCCCACACATCCACAGCACATAATAGGTCTTTACTAGAAGTCAAACTAAAGAGTGTTTTGGTATGCTGAGCAAGAACAGAGCATGCAGCAAGGTCTGACAATCAGGTCCGGATCTCTCAGAGGATGTATCTTAGCAAAGTACAGACTTGGGGAAGTCAAGAAGAATACCACGATTGCTACATTCTAGAGATTGAGCCTCTGGCGATGAAAGACTGAAAAGATATGAGCATCTAAGTGTTGGGTCCCTGACAGGCAGAGTAGACTTAGGAAGAACTGACCGGTAGAGCATCAGACCTTAATCCAGATGAGAAATTGATGGTCATCAAGCTTCTTGAGGGATTATTCATGGTTGGCCAACATGATTGATGACTTCTATAACTATCTCTTTGATACGCGTCACTTAATAAGCATGGATTCAGCCGACAGACCAGAGTTTGGGAAAATCTTGAGTATTTTGGATGCCGACTAGAAAGATGTTGAAATCCTTGGTGCGAATATATATACCAGATGGATTTTAAAGTGAAGGTGTGTGGATTATGACATAGTGCTCGAGTAAAGGCAAAGATAAGTGTGGAAGCAGCAATACAGGTCTAGTATGTGACAGAATAAAAGCACCAAAACAGAGGAAGAATGGAGTGCAGTAGATCAGTATATTGAGCATAACCGGAACTGAACCTTAGCATATGTGGATGCTTCTCATTAGTTCAAATACCTGGTTACTTTCTATAAACTATTGTAGGTAGTGAGCCTCTTGTGAGCAGTGTGCTCGGGCAATGAGCCCTAGTTGGCAAGTGCCATTTTGTACTTCTTATTCTTTTAATAGAAAATACAATCTTGGGTTAGTCACCCTGTGGTTTTTCCCTTAACAGGGTTTTCCACGTAAAAATCCTTATGTTATGTGTGTTGATTTCATTTCTTCTCTCACATTCATTTATGCTTATATGTTTTGATACTATACTATTGTTAAAGAAGAAAAGAAAGTTAAGAAATTTAAGATAACTGATTCACCCCCCCTCTATTATTTGCCTTGTTTCCAACAATTGGTATTAGAGCTAAGTTCCTCCAAACATAGCCTAACAGCTTGAGGAAGATCTGGGAATCTCAATGGATATGTATGGTATGAGGGAACAACTTCAGTCTTCCCTAGATGATCTTGAGCAATCTCACTCTGAAGTCAATAACCTGAGGGAAAGACTCAAACAAGTTGATGACTTCATAAATGAACTGAAAGGAAAACTAGGTATCTCTGTGAAAAAGAGAAAGGAACTTCTTCAACAATTAGCAAGTCAAAGTGAAGCCAATGATACTAATGAAGATCTGAAAGAGAAAAACAAGTTATGTGAGAAGCTATCAAAAGAAGTCATTATGGTAAGACGTGAAATGGAATCAGGGGTTATGAAATTCACCCAAGAAATTGAAGAGAAAAGAAAAATTGAAGATAATCTAAAACAATCTCTCAAGGAGAAGTCAGAAGACTGTCACAAAATGGATAGAATAATCAGGCATCTGGAATCTAATCTTGAAGAAGCTAGAGATAATGAAGAACAACTTGAAAATCAGATAGACACTCTTAAAAGGGATCTTCAAACAACAAATGAATACAAAGAAAAATTTAGGATAAGCTCTGCTCAACTTGAAGTTCTTCTTGAAAGCCAAAAGATAGTAGATGACAAGAATGGCTTGGGATATGAGAAAGGTGAAAGCTCTGGATCCAGTTAGAAGAACTCTAGATTAGGAAATCCAAGGTACAAGCCTAGAAGACCTCCGGTAAGACAACCAAATGCTCAAAGATATCCATCCTTCAATGGATACTACTACAATTGCAATAACTTCAGTCATAAAGCAAATCAGTGTAGAAGAAGAATGAATCAGACTAATTCATCCTTCTCTGGACAGTGTTTTAACTGCAAAAGGTATAGTCACAAATCTCATGAATGTAGAAATATGCAAATAAACAATTCATTCAATGGTAGATGCTTTGCATGCAATAGAATGGGACATATGGAAAATCAATGCAGATCAAGAGGATATCAGTCAAATATGCAAAAAAATATAGCTTGCTACAATTGCAATAGATCCAATCATATTGCCAAATTCTGTAGAAGTAAGAATCAGGATAAAAGGGGTCTAGTACATCATAATCAAAATCAAGACAAAGGAAAAGGAAAAGTGAATACGGATGAAGTTCAAAGGGAGATAAACAAGATTTGGGTGAAGAGAAGTACATAAAATGTTAGGGATGGATCTACACTAGAATCTGGTGCCGATATTCCTTCCAGAAACTAAATAGATGAGCTCTAGCTTAGGGGGAGTCACAAAGGAAAACAATTTCCCCCAGCCAGTCAATTGGTGCCTAAAATTGGCACATGGAGTATTGTGGATTGAAGAGTTCTCAAAGAGATATCTAAATAACCCTTGGTAAAAATATAAAAGATCTGCAAGGAGTTTTGAAGAGGTTAATCATCCAAGATTGATCTCGTTTAACAGTCATCTGGTAAAGCAGGATTTTCACAGTTAGATCTTGTATGATTCAAAATTAAAATATTTTGATTTGCGGACAAATGGAATGATTGGAGAAAGGAAGATAGATTGTCAATTGTCACCAAGAATAATTCTAAGTGCATCTCAGTGATTCGGAAGGATCTTTCTCTCAGAACAAGGTTAGAACAAGGAAATTAGAATGACTTAAGGTGTGCATTTATTGCAATATGAATTTAGAGTTTGTGCAGAAATATAAGGGTTCTTTTGTTCATCATTTACACATTTGCATTCAAAAAGAAGAAAGAAAGGCTTTGCAACAAGATTGCTTCAACCCTCTCAAAGATCAACCACTGAATTCAATCAACCAGCGATCTTTTTGGCTCTTATCGTGAACCCTAGAAGAGTAAAAAGGTATTTTTTCTCTTGAATATCTCTCTCTAAATCTTGTGGATGATGGCTACTCCAAATGTTGTTAAGATCACTGATAGGCCACGCCCTAAGTTCAAGAAACATCCTTACAAATCCCTAGAAGTTGATCCTTTAGGCGCATTTTCAAGCATTCCGCATGGGGTTCTACATGTAGAAGATGATAGGGTATACATACATGCCAATATTGAAGAATTTGGGGAATCCAAACTAATAGATAGCTATCACAAGAAACTAATAGATGAAACATTCAAACTTAAACCTCAATACAAGGCCATTTGGGATAAGCATTTCGAACATTGCATCCACTATCCGTGTTTTGCAGAGGATGAATGGGTCTGGTATGTTCTTAGCAGAATACATGACAACTTCATATGGTTGATGAGGCCATTCAAGATAACAAAAGATGCCATTAGGGTAGTAACTGGTTTGCACTCATTCGGTGGGTTGCCTACTCTCAAATTAGTCAAGAATCAAACTGTTAGTAAGGCTACCGGATCAAAGTTTGACAAGAGAACAATGACAATAGAATATATCACAGATCTGGATATCAAATTTGCTTCTATGATAATTGGTTATAAAATATATCACTCCAGCAGGGAGAATTCTGTGTCCAAAATAGCAATATACACTGCTTATTAGATGCTAAGAGAAAATGTTGATTATGATCTTTGTAAGCTTCTCCTGAACCAACTGTTAGAAAATTTGTAGAAAATTAAGAAGGATAAGAAGAACTCATTTAAGTATGGTGCCCTAATACTATGTCTCTTCTTCTACTATATGAATGAGCTACCCGAAACTAGTGGCTGGATATGGCAAAATGATAGACCTGTTTCCATACAAATCAGAGATTATATGTATAGGCTTGGTGATGTCAAGGCTCAAAGCATAGCTCTTTGGGGATATTTCAAGAATTTCCAAGGTAAGATGCAAGCCAGAGAAAGAATTCCTGAGACAATAGTTAAAAAATATAAAGATACAGTGTGTTTTATGGTAGACACTAATCAATGCCTAATGGAGGCAGTAGAGCCTAGAATAGTCTGGATTATGCCAATTGGCTATGAGGTGGATGAGAAAATTTTGGAACTGCATGTCCAACACCTACTAAGTCAACCTAAGGACCCTGAGGCAGAAAGGTTTGGAACCTTTCAAGAATTAAGTGTGAAAATACATGTTGAATTGAGACAACCAGAGATGAAAAGGAAAGTGAGAAGGGAAGTCGAGGAAATTGCCAAGAAATATGGCATATCAAAGGAGGCAGTTGATGCCAACAGAGAGAAGGTAGAAAGAGTAGAGAAAGAAAGATAAGAAGCAGAAAAAGAAAGTGTTCTGGTGCAAGCCCCCTCCCAGACTAGATCCTCAAAGAGTTCTGCACTTACCACTTCTAAGAGCTCAAAATCCTCCAAACCGGAAGCAAAGACATCCGAAAAGGGAGAAAAGAGAGCAAAAACCAAGGCTACAAGATCCTACATAAGTCAAAAGGATGATGAAGAGATAGAGACAGATGAGGAGGTTAAGAAAATGAAGAAGAAAAAGAAAACATCTATGGAATCCTCTGCCAGTGAAAACAAGGAAGTAGAAGTAGAAGAATTTGTTGAAAGACCTACTCTTTCTATTGATGATGTCTTCAAGGCAGTCACTGTAGATGGGAATCTGCAACCCATAACAGAATTTTATGATGAAGGAAGCCATAGTCAAGTATTTGAATATCTATAATAAAGCATTCATTGAAATCATCTCACTAATTCCCAAAAGCCTAGAGCAAGTACTTGAAATGAGAAAAAAAATGCTAAGGCAAAGGACCTTGAGATTCAAGAACAGATAGCTATTCAGCTCTATCCTTCCTTTACTCCAAAACAAATGAATATGATCTTCAAGGACTTCAAGTATGAGTTCTGGAGCAAAGCCACAATGGACAAACTTATGCTTGGAGAGATAGATCAGATAGCAAAAGAGATAGAAGACATTCTCTGGAATGCATTTAAAAGATTCAATCTTCCTATTATAGAGGTCATAGATGATGAACCTACTGAGAAGAATGTAGAAGTCCCAAAGGAGATAGGTGAGGAAAGGACCAAGGACTTGGATTCCTCTATTCCAGAAGAGGAAATCCATGAAGAAATTAACATCTCTCTTCCGGATCCCCCTGCTAACTCCAAAACTGAAGGAGAAGAAAGAAAAAAAGAGAAAATCAGTCAAGAAGAAGAGGTAAAAGGAAGAGAAGAAGATCAAACAGAGAAGACCTCAGGTGATAGTTCTGAGGCTACAGAAGGAAATAAGACTCTGTCTCCGGCAAGAGACACTACAGAAGTAGTTAATAACTTCCTGACCAAATAAATGATGGAATTAGATGAACTGGAGCTATTTCAAGGACCACTCAAATTTGACTCTCTCTCTGGTCCAGACAATGAAGGTAGCATCTTTTGCTCAAGCCAAAGCAAAAGAAAAGCTTCTAAAGTATCACATGGAAGACTATGAACTGATAGAGATTGCATCTGGTGTGTTGGAGAAGATCATGCCATCCTTCCAGAAGGATCTTTTGGCCTCCTCATCTGGTAATCTAAAATCTCTTGTTAATTATGTTGGCACACATTTTGATTCTTTGGAGAAATCAGCAGAAGAGAAAGTTTGGAAAGAGTTTTTGGGTAAGAGATTCTCTAAAGTATAGGGGCTAATAGCAAATGATAGGAGAAATCTAAATATTGGAATAAAGAGCCTAGAAAATGCTCTTAAAGATGGCAGAGAATTATACAAATTTTGCTTATCTTGGTCCACAGTAACAACAGGCATTACAAAGAAGGTGGAAGAACAAGAGGGTAAACAATCAAGTTTATCCCAGAGTTTTGATCCTCTCACTTCATCCATAATGAATCAAGAGTGCCTGGCTATTGCCACTATAAATGAGATAAAGAGGCTTGAGAAGGAGAAGAAAAATAGAATAAGCAGAATGAGTGAACTAAGAGGGATAATTATCCCTAAGCTAGAGGCAATGCATGAAGCCCTAACTGATGCTCAAACTACAGCCCGGACCAGTGATCTGGCAGACTTAAAGAGGGCAGAAGCCTTTGCATTTTTGTTAAGTGGTCACATCTCAATTTTGGACAGGATGAAGTAGAGTTGGGCAATAGAATCTATCCAATTGAAAACCACTTTTGCGGATATACTTAAGTATATGTAAGTATAACTTGTATATATACTTATGTGGCTATGTATAGGTTACTTTTTGCAAATTTTGGTGTGCGGATTTCACCCTTTGCCATTAATGTCAAAGGGCGAGTGAGGAGCAATGAAAAATGTGGAATCTAGCTAAGGGGGAGCTCAGGTAAAAAGTGTACACATGATAGAGCATCAGCTAAGGGGGAGTGTGCTATGACACTTAGTCATTTTCACTAAGTGTTGCCATCAATGCCAAAGGGGGAGATTGTTGGCAAGAGACACTGTGTGGCTTCATTATTGTTGTCATTGATGGCAACAAAGTTTATCCCACACATCCACATCACATAATAGGTCTTTACTAGAAGTCAGACTGAAGAGTGTTTTGGTCTGGTGAGAAAGAATAGAGCATGCAGCAAGGTCTGACAATTAGGTCTGGATCTCTCAGAGGATGTATCTCAGCAAAGTGTAGACTTGGGGAAGTCAAGAAGAGTACCATGACTACTACATTCCAGAGATTGAGCCTTCGATGATGAAAGATTGAAAAGATATGAGCATCTAAGTGTTGGGTCCCTGATAGGCAGAGTAGACTTAGAAGAATTGACGACAGAGCATCAGACCTTAATCTAGATGAGAAATTGATGGTGATCAAGCTTCTTGAGGGGTAATTCATGGCTAGCCAACATGATTGATGAATTCTATAACTATCTCTTTGATATGCATCACTTAGTAAGCATGGATTCAGCTGACAAACTAGAGTTTGGAAAAATATTGAGTATTCTAGATGCTGACTAGAAAGATATTGAAATCCTTGGTGTAGATATATATACCAAATGGATTTCAATGTGAAGGTGTGTGGATTATGACATATTACACGACCAAAGGTAGAGATAAGTGTGGAAGCGGCAATACAGGTCTGGTATGTGATAGAATAGCAGCACCAAAATAGAGGAAGAATGAAGTGCAGTAGATCAGTATATTGAGCCTAATCAGAACTGAACCTCAGCATATGTGGATACTTCTCATCAGTTCAAATACTTGGTTACTTTCTATAAACTATTGTAGGCAATGAGCCTCTTATGAGCAGTGTGCTTGGGCAGTGAGCCCTAATTGGCAAGTGCCATTTTGTACTTCTTATTCTTTTAACAGAGAATACAATTTGGGTTAGCCACCCTGTGGTTTTTCCCTTAACAGGGTTTTCCACATAAAAATCCTTGTGTTATGTGTGTTGATTTTCTTTCTGCTCTCACATTCATTTAAGCTTATATGTTTTGATACTTCACTATTGTTAAAGAAGAAAAGAAAGTTAAGAAATTTAAGATAACTGATTCACCCCCTTCTCAGTTATCTGCCTTGTTTCCAACAAAAATGTGTATGCATAAGCCAAAAATCTATACAAGTTCCACTGTGGTCTACCCTTGCTACTGTGAGCCACTATTCCCTGCACTGTCCTCCCCTTTGCTAGCCCTAGACTGCTGTGGGCCCCTCACTGAAGCTACAGACCATGACCCCCCGCTCTCTGAGAGGTACTTGCCATTGACTAGCTCCTGAAGCTAGGTGCCCTTTGATCTGCTGGTACTGCACCATGGTAAAGACCCTTGTAATATTGAGTCTAGGCCTGTGCCCTCGATAGCTCTGCCTATACTTGTGCAAGTTGTACCTGTGCCTATTGTATCTATGTCACCAAGAATGTTGTGGCCCCATCTGTGCCCAAGGCTACTAGAGCCGCATCTCTCTCCAGTCTCAGGCCCCACACCCTCACCTCTATTGCATCTCTCTCTGCAAAAATCCTAGGTAAGACTCACCCATCTGACTCCCTTTGAGACTCAGCTGCTCGAAGATGTGCCCTCAACTATCAAATCTGACCCTATAATGTAGTAATAGCCTACTGCTATCAGCCAGGTAGAGGAGCCTGAGGAGCCTACTACTAGGCTGCTTGCTGGGGCACATGTTGTGGTGGTGGCATCTAGCCCTGCTAACCAATTTGTTGAACAACCTGTACCTGTGGTGCAGCCTGTGGCTGCACTATTTACTGCTACTGGGAGGGTCCCTCCCCAGCTCTCCTCTATGTCTGTCTGCCTCCTCCGCCGCCTCCTCCACCTCCTCCATCTCCCCTGTCTCCTCCATCACCTCCATCTCCCCATCCTCCTCCACACCTCCTCTATCTCCTCCTCCTCCGCTCAGCCCCATCCTTGTCGTCTAAATTCTCCTCATCTATGCGAGGAACCAACTCTCCAGGCACTGAGTATCTCAAAAAAAGGTGCGCTATGAACCACTCCTCATATTCCAGAGTCATCCCTACATCTACCATCTCTCTCCTCATCGGCTAGGCCACATAGGGTGTCTGTTGGAACTCTGCCAAGGCCTCCTCATAAGAAGCCACTAGACCCCATCTGAATCTCTTAGTATGTGTGCATACAAAGTGGGCTTGTCCCTGGGGCATGCCCTGTCTCCTGCCAAATTGTCTCCACACCCTGCTAACAATCTATCTCTCCAAAATAAATTGAGTCCTACCAATAAGCCACCGCGTCTAAAAGCAGTATGGTAGCTCGTCATCCTCATCATCCTAGTGCTCTCACTCTAGGTAAGGGCACCAGATAACGCTATCCACATTATCCAATGCATGCCTCTAGTACTCAAGCTTTCCCAACTTGTGCTGGGAAATAAATCTTGCATATCCATAACTATAGGGCTCGCCCTCTGCCTAGAAAAGATGCATATCAACTGAGTGATAGCAATATGCTCCCAGAGCCAAAACTGTAAAACAGAGACCCCTTTTGACAAGCTAGCACCCCTATGGTATACCACTTGATGCATATCTTGATATAAGTGTGCCAAGACATAGACACCCCATGCATAGTAGGTGCCCTCTGTCATCATCTGCTCCATGATCTGTCCCCATCCAATCAGGAACCCATGAGACCTCCTAGCGGGGCATACAACACCTCCGATCAGCCCTGCCACTATCCCTGGGAAGTAGTCATAGTAATCATGAGTATCCTGCCAAGAGATGACCAGACCCTCTAACTCAGGGTCATCAAAGACCTGCCTGCACTCTACCAATCTTGCATCCTGCTGAGGATCATACTCTACCAACTCACCCTTAATCGACAAGTGCAAGATCCTGTAGACTCCTCCTGAGTGATCGCCATCTCGCTAGTCAACAAATGAAAAGTCCCATCCTCTCTATGGAATCTCTCCACTGCTGCAGTCAACAAATTGAGGTTTGTGCAAACCTCAGGCATGAAACAAGCATAGTCGAGACCCATCACATCGAGAGCCTCTCAATCTACCTTAGTAAGCATATAGCGCTACAACATCGGTAAGGGAAACTGTTCCCTCGACATAAGTACATCCCAAATGTCTTCCTGCAACCATGCGAAGTAATGCGTCAACCAAATCTGCATAACTACTCAAAACTATCTACAACATCATATCATTTACTTAACATATTAAATTGATTAAAGAAGCATACAACATCTCTTGACTAGATTCCTACAATCTCAGAGATCACTTAATCGATTGACGCATCGAACAGGATGCCAATCGAGTCAGTTTTGTTAAGTAAACTGACTATCTCAAGCATATGCGCCGAACTAGAAGGTACATGTGCCACTTCTAGTAAATGCACTGACTCATACCATATATGTGCAGTTCCATATCAAAAGCGCAACTTCCTAACAAATGCGCCGACCCATACCATATATGCATAGCACTTATGCATGCACCGATTCTGATGTCAGATGCACTGCTTCTTGATGCATGTGCTGACCTATACCATAAATGCATAGAACTTTTGTATGTGCCGTTTCATATCCTAAATGTACTGCAGAATTTATTATGCACAGTTTTGCATGGCATATGTGCTGAACTACGAACCTACGCATCTGTCCTAATTAAACTTTACCTAGCATTTATTGCACTAATAAATGACTCTAGGCGAGATTTTTCAAGCTACATACTGGTGGTCTTGCATCTGCTGCCCGATCAAATCGTCAAACTCTCTCAAAGTGGTGCTCCTCGCGTGGAATATCCATATCTATCTCGACTGCTCTATGCTCTTGTGCTCTCCTAAGCTCTCAAAGACCAATCAACAAAGGCAAAGTGTGCAAATGACTTGTCTTGTGGACCCAGCTCCTATATATAGCAACTGTACCCTAACTGGTTGCGTGGCGACCATGACTACTTCCCAGGACCCATTTCTTCGAACCACGATTTGTTTTCTTCATTCTAACCTGCTTTTCACCTTCTTCATCATGAGATTGTCCATCTCATGTCCTTCTCCCTTCTTCCCATCCAATCTCCTAAGGGGGCATCTCGTTGTCATAACTTGTACCATGGGCAAATTGGGGCATGTATCATTATCAGAAAATTTATTCTTTGAAGCAACGCCCTAAACTACATTGCATCAAAGAGAGACAAAATGTATACGCCTATAAATGATGTGACTCAATCTAAATAAATATTTTTAATATTTATTTCATTCTAATTCCTCTATCAATAAATAAATTTATTTATTTATTCAATTCATATTCTTCTAAGTTAATTAAATATCAAAATGTTTAATTACTTCTTCTAAAGTCAAAATTAAATAAAATCCTTTATTTAATTTAATTCTTCCAAATTCATCCAAACAATTAAATAATTCTTAATTATTTAATTAAGTCATTCTTCTTCTAAATTTAAATAAATCAATCAAATTTATTTAAATCCTCTCAATCTCTCAAAAATAAAATACAATCAAATATTTTATTTATTCTTCCAAATCATGCACACACAATTAAATAAATTTATTTATTTAATTTGCTTTCTTATCTTCTAAATTTCCAGGAATCTTCCAAGTCTTCTAAAATTAATTCTTCCTCTTCATGCACACAAAATTAAATAATTTATTATTTAATTCCTCTCAAAACATGCAAAAGCAAACCATGAGTCAACTAATTGATTCCAAAACTCCTGAAATAGAAAAAAGCTTTCTATTTATGATAGCATATCTTATTTTCAATAAATAGAAAAATAGTTAACTCAAAATAGCTTTTGTATGACACTTGTCTTCTTTCTCTTTGTGCACATTCTCTCATTCTTTCTCAACCGTTGATCTTCTTATTCTTTCTCATCCATTGATCTCTTCTCTCATGAGTCTATTAATTGAACCCTCTTCTACCACTTCTATCATCCAAGCTTTCAGTATCGTTACTCTATAGGAATTCCATTCGCTTGAGATCAACTTGTTACCATATCACCATTACCATTGTTGTGAATCTCATCTTCATTGCAATCAACTATCATGGCCATTCTCACTTGACATCTTGGAATAGCAATGAGGTGCACCTTTTGAGGGCATATTCGAACACAAGATCATTTGCGATAGGCCACCAATGGAAGCCATGAGGTAAAGAGTTTTGTTGAGGTATTGTTCATCATTTTAGATCTTCTTTATTTCTATATTCCATTGAGTTATGGGTATTATTGATGTCTTTTGATATTCATGCATAATTTCCCTTGACATAATCAAGTTGGTAAAGTGCAAAAAAAAGAATTGCAGCCATAAAAGATATTCCTCTCTTTCATATCATTATTAGAATACTTTACTGTTGTCATGTTTCATGTCACATTTCACAAAATTAGACTTAAAAAATGACAGAAAAGTGAAAAGAGATAAGTAGTAGACTATGATCAAAATAGTCAAGGACAGAAAGACATATATGCCAATTAGATCTCAATTGCATATCAAATAGAATGATTAGCTTTAGGAGCCTTCATTGTTTATGCATATGATGTTAAAGTTGAAGGCAAATCACAAAAACAAACTATTGCATACCATTAACATGTGAGTGCCAATCAAGTTTATAATGATGAAAAGGAGTTACAAATGATATAAACAACAAAGGTTTCATCTGATTATAATCAAAAGGCAATAAGCAAAACATCATGTTACAGGCATTCATAATGATCAAGTATAGCCAAACCAAGTGATCAAGGTAGCAAGATGTAATACCTATGACTGGTGACAGTCAAGTGTTATCATACATACTGTTGGTGTTAAATATTCATTGATCATACATCATGTGTCTAACTGATACAGTGATGGCAGGTATATTCCATGTTTAAAAGAGAAGATAAATAGGAGTTTATGAATGCACAGGAGGATAAATGTATTTACTGGAGGTGAAACAAAAAAGACTCATAATATGCCATATATATGCTACAGTAAAGGTTGAAGGACAAGATATAGGTTATCATCATTTCTGGGTGATATAGTTATAACATAACAAAACATTTTCTAGATTGAAGGACAAAAGAGGGCAAGAATGAAGAATGTATGCTACAAAAAATGCATAATGAATGTCAAAGTAAATTGCCGAGAACAACATAATGTTGAAATTCCCTTTTGATTATCAGCTAGTGCAAAATGGATACCAATATAAAACCTTATACTCAAAAATGCATTTATTTTGCAAGAGAATGATACATATTATTGCTTAGAGCTATAAAGAATGAGATTTATTACCACTTAGGGGTATTCAGATATAAGAAAACAATCTATAGAATCATGCAGATCGAATATCAAAGATGAAAGTCTTAAAACCCTAATGCCAAATTTCTGAACAACCTTGTTTTATGTACAGAAATGGAAGAGTTCATGCCTAGAATGAAAGAAAGATGCTATAATATTACGATGAAGTTTAAATATATGTGAACTGTTGAAGAGTGTTTTGAAACCCTAGCAGCTCATTTCATGCATACAGAGAGAATGAATCAACCTAGTGTTTATTATGCCATAGCCGTGACCTGAAGGAAGAGTTTTTGCCTTTTTCAAGAAGCCCTCATTTTCAATGAAACCCTCATCTTCATTTTTTGCATAGTGGAGAGAAAAACTATAGAGAAATATTGTCTACATCATAGCCATGCCTAAAGAAGAGAAATGAGAAATACCCATATGGATTTATGGTGAAACCCTAAGATAATCTCTACATTTACAAAAAAACAATGATGCTATAGTATGTTTCTGCTATGGTCGTGCCTAAAATGGTAAATATTATGCATTTTAAGGAAAACCCTCTTTTTTGTGTTGAAGCCCTTTTCTCATTTTTATAGAGACACTCTAAGGAAGGATAATACAAGTGTTTTTTGGTATGGCCGTGTATATGTAATGTATTTGTATGCATTTTTAGAGAAACCCTCATGACAAAACCTGGAGACTTCAATTTTTTATAACAAGAAAACCATTAGAACTATTAAATGTGTTGCAGAGAGTAACAATGGCCATGACCATATGAGCTATAGAGGAGAAGATAAAATGCCCAGATGACAAAATCAAAGCCTTGTCTCTTTTTAAAGATATATAATAAAAGAAGGGTATCTACAGTCCAGAGTGTTGTGCCTCACACACATGCCCCATTTCAAAAAATAAGGACCCCCTTCTTTCAAAATTTGGTCTAGAATGTCAAGTGAGTCTTCCATCTCCTAGGTGGTTAAGTGTTCAACAAGTGTACTTTTTGCCATGTTAGGAGTTTGATGTTGAAAAATCATCCCAAAATCTGTTGGGTCAACATCTTTGCATTTCTCCCAGTAGGTCAAAATGTCCTTTTGCACTAAATCCAGTCCTAACCAACCTTTGCACTGAATTGCCCTCCAACTGACTTTTGCGCTAAAAACCTTTGCCACTAACCTTGCGCTGCTTTTTCTCTTGACCAATTTTGCACTTGCAAGAATTTCTATGATAATTCTTGTTATCTCCGACTTGTGCTACATTATTTGACCACCGACTAGGTCAGAGGATGCTGAAACTGCCACCGATTTGAGGAGCCTCAAAACCCTGCAAATGACACAAAATCAAGTTTGTTATCGTGGCACTAAAGTGACCATTTGCTGATCAAGTCTATCATACCCAATTTCCCCACCAAAGACACCCTGACGGAGAAGGCCAAAAGTCACGCAAAAAATCCTAGTCTGTCGAACGTCTTGACAGAAACGATGTATGTTTCGCATTTATGGCAATTATATGGGAAGATTAAAAGGTCATTCCTCATTGTTTGAGGTCACTTTCTACAATCAAACAAAGCATTTTGGAGTTCTCAATGATTTTCCAAGTATTCTTCACCTGCGTTGCCCTCAGTATCAATCTAGCGACCACTCCCTACCTGCACACCTCGAATACATTTTCTTCAGCAAACCAAGTTAGATGACTGCAAGAGCCCAAATCATGAGGTATGAATTCAAAGGCATCCCTCTAGAGACAAATATTCATACTAGATGGAGTGATGTAGGGGACACAGATCTGGGTCACATAGACCTAGAGGACTTTAGACTAAGAACCTTTGGTCCAAACCCAACACCCAAGGCAAAGAAAGTAAAAGACAATGGGATTGCACAAGCTGCTGCCTTCCCTACAACTATGCAATGTGCAGAATAGTGACATGTGCATACAGATATGATGTCATGACTAGAATAATTCAAACTGCCAATGGGGACATCTTTGTTGACTTGAGTCCACCTTCCTTGACTGAAACTTTCAACATCCCATGGCACATAGTGATGACCATGCCAGACAAGACAGAATCAGAGGCCACATATAAGAAGGATAAAGGGGGATGTAGGAATCATATGAATGAAAATTGGGCAAAAGGTAAAAGGTTTGCCCTAAGAAAATTCCCTCAAATATTGTATAGAAGTGACTTCCATGATGAAATAGGGGATTTGGTAACCTTCCTCAGTAGAATTTATGGATTACCTGTAGCATCAACTTTTGAAGGGTGGATGTTTGTCATAGTTGAAGAGATATTGAAGGGAACTAAATTCCACTGGTCACAAATTCTTAGTGATAATATTCATGAGGCCTTTAGTAACTTCAAGGAGAAAAGATTCTTTAGATGGATATCCTATGTCATCTATGCACTAGTAAGAAGAAACCATTATATTGGATTGTCTAAAATAGGAGAAGTTGGAAATGATGAGTAGACCCAAGTCAAAGTATATGAGTGTTATCCACAGCTCACCTCATCTCAATCTCTGATGGATTTCAAAAGGGTGAATGATGCTTTCACAATGTATATAGCAAGATTGCTACAAGGTAACACAGCCTTGAGGATTTCCACAGAAGCCATGAATGAAGTAACTAAATATGGAAGGTGGTATATCTAGTTCAAAAAGTTCACATATCTAAGAGTACAAGGTTTCAATGGGATTGCTTATAGACTCCCTAGATACCCTGATGATAAAATAGTGCTCCTGGAATTATCTAGGCAATTGATCCCTTGTCAACTTAAGCACTTGCATAGAACCAATGTACAGTTTCCCATTAGATTTGGCAAAGAGAATTATGCATGTCCTTCATTGGCATCAGCTGACCATTCAGATAAGGAACTTCAACTTCTCAATCTCCACTACTATATGCAAGGGATCACTTTGATCCAAATAAAGTGATGGAGAAGTTTGTAAGCAAAAAGTTGTTTCACAAAATGCGCATCGAGGACTTTTGGACCAATTGTATGGATGATTATGAGGTAATGAAGAAGGCTCATTCAAGATTATCTTTGGCCTTCATTAGGAAGTTTCACATCATTGCAATACCTGACCAGTTGGAAGATGATGAGAATGTCATGGTTAGAGGAAACTGGGAGGTTTAATACCTCCAGCCAATCCCTCTACCTAATTGGGCCACTGTTGAAGAGAGTTCCCTTGATATCATAATGAAAGATCCTATTAGACTAAGAAAGGCATGGGTAAGGGGTTAGATAGCTACTTTAGAGGGACAAGGAGTGAATCTTAGATATACTAGACCAGAATCGGATAGAGAATCTGGAGGAGAAGAGGACAAACCAATAAACATTACAGATGAGGCAGAGCCAGCCCAAAAGTAGAAGTCTAACAGTGAATAACGAGTACCATTAGTAGAAAAGGCCAAGGCACAAAAGAGTAAGAAAACCTCTACAAAACCTCCTAAGAAAGACAAGCCCCCTTTTGCTAGAACAAGAGCCTCCAAGAAAAGGGATATGCCAAATGGTCTTGGAGAAGGTTCCAAAACTAAGAAGGTCAAAGTGAAGAAGGTCAGTGAAGATGTTGCTGCAACTCATGAAGATACCATTTTCCCAAACTCCCCATCTCCTACTATTCCAAGTGTAAACACAGCTGCCTCCCTTTCTATAGCTACTATAGTTGCCTCCACTTCCATTGCTTCTACTATTGTTGCATCTATGACCTTAGCTACTATTGTTCAAGAAGTTGTCCCTGCTAATACTCCATCCACCGTAATTATTTCAACTACTTCTTTCTCATTGGTAGTATCTTCCAATCCCCCTAGCTGTCTTATTTCCTCCATTACTGCCACCTCATGTTCCTCTACCACCACCACACCTTTACCTTCCATCTCTTCCACTCAATTATCTACTTCCATAGCCTTACCTCCCATTTCTACAATTCTTTCACCTTCTCTTCCTTTACCCTAACTATCTATTTCTTCACCCATCATTATTTCCTCTATCTTGCCAACCTCTTCCATCCCACCGACTTTGGGGTCTGCCATACTTGCTAATCTAACACAAACAAACTTGTCTGCACTGTCCATATCCTCTGCCATTCCTATCTCCCAGATACCTATGTATCAAGATTCAACCTCCTTAGCTATGCCATTGCTGCCAGGAATCGACAAGGTGTGTGCAGAATTGGGTTTACAAGAGCAAGAAATAGAAGCATTGCCTGAATGAGATAAAGATACATTTGTTGAGCCAAGCATCGAAATCCCAGATGAATCCTTGGTTAAAGCAGTCAGCATTGAAGTGATTGATATATCTGACAATCCTCTAGAAAAGGGTCAAACAGAAGAAGTCTTCAAATCATCCTAAGAAAATGCAATGATAAACTAGAGAAACTGAGCTGATGAAGAAGATAAGGAAATGGATAAAGATAAGGGGTTAGAATAAGAGAAAGGATCACTTGAAGAGCCCACCAAAGCTGACAGTGAGAATGTCAATGAATTGAGTAAGTCCTCTTCTTCAGTGCCTGAATGGTTGTAGAATAGAGTGGCATACCTCGAGCCATAGGTGGAAGTAATGCAATTAGATTTGAGAACAATTTTGTCTCAAGATCAAAGGCCAAAGAAACTAAAGAAAGCAAAGGTACAATCAAGAATCTATAAGGATGAGACAGGATCTAGAATTGCTAAAATAGATGTCCCACTGGCCAATATGAATAGAGAATAAGTTAGGGACAAGGACTACATGATCTTAATGGTTGATCTAGGACCAACCACTCGTGCTCAAAGAGTTGATGATTTCAAAGGGTCTATCACCTCCATTCTGGAGCAATTGGATAAAGATGAGTTATCAAAGAAATAAATGAAGCAACAGAATGAGGAACTGCAAACTTGCCTCCAATTCTTGATCAAACCAGTAGATGCAAGAAGAGATATAAGGATAGTGCCTACCTTCCTATCCACAGATGAAATGGCTAGGCTCGGTGAGGTAAGAACCATGTCACAAGGGACCCAGAAATGGATAATTAGAGTATTTGAAAAGGGATGTGAAACCATTGATGCCTCTGCCCAAGCACATAAGAAATTGGTTGAACTTCTTGAAAAATGGAAGGATCTATGGGAAGAGTGTGATTCTTTTGAAGAATATTATTCTCACATGTTTCCCCGAGTCAAGAGCATCATAGATTTGCCAGCACAGACCCTAGTGGTTGAAAATAGTCTGACTGGAGACAAGTTGTCAAAAGCTATCGAGTGGTATCAATAGTTGAATTTGAGAAAAGAAACTTTTGAGAACATAAAGGAAGCTTATAAGCCAGCAGATGAGGAACTTCGGGCATTAATTTATGATATTAATGATTCTTTAAGGGATTGCTTAGAAGAGGCTTATAATGACTATGCACCTTATGATGTAGAAAAATGTAAAGACAAATTGCATAAGGTCATTGTTTAGAATATTGAGTTAAATATGGAGGATAGATTGGATAAAGCTAGTGACCTCAAGGCTGAGTTCAAAGCATTCCACAAGGGTGAGGCAGAAATAGAGAAAATATACAATAAGTTCAGCTAAGAGTTGGAGATGTGTGAATACCAAGTCAGCCATATGAAGAATCCAGATCCCTTGGAGATTAATCTAGCACTTGAAGCATGGCTTAACTCCCATAATAAGCTAGCTGAAGAAGACAAAATCAATTTGGATGAAGAGTCTTGATATGTTTTTTAAATATTCTAGAATGTAATCCTGTCATAATTGTAAATTTCTATATTTGGGACAGCATGTGACTCTATTTTGTCTCTTTTGTGCTTTAAAAATGATCTTTTCTATTAATATATATTGAGTTGGGTAGTCAAATTGACTAGATTCAATATATCTGGGGGCTATTTTTTTGTCTTTTTCATAAAAGACAAAATGTATTTTGGGATTTATTATGAGTTGTTGCAAGTGTATTTATTGATGTAATTTGGACCATCGGTGTTGAGTTAATCTCCACCATTCATTGAAAAAACTTGGTATGTCACTTTCCTATATAAAGGGCTACCATTTCTACTATTTGTAAGAGAGAATTTGATGCCAAATTCTTGACATTCTACCATTTGAAGTAATGCAAAGAAAGTTTCTATTTTCTAAGAATTTGTGTGTTGTATTCCTTATTTCATTTTCATGGTTCGCTTCTTGCTCTCCCATAGTTAGTTAGTTGTGTTTTTATTATGTTCATGGTTTGCTAAAAATATCTAATGAGTACTCTAAGTCCATGCTTTTAGTTATTTGCCAATGGTAGATAGCTATGCAAAGTTAGTCTGGGCCGATCATTTATGCTAAAGTTTAATTGCATTTCATAGGTTAAATTGCACCGTTTACTGGGTATTTAACAAATGAATGTAATCTAAAAATCTATCGATTTCCATTGAAGATAGCATCATTTTTTGCAATACTATAACATCAGTTTTCAGTTTGGTAACCTAGAAAATTGGTTAACTTTCAGAGTATTTGTCTACTTAAAGTAACCCATATATTGTGAATGTCACTTAGGATTTCTCTAAAACCCTAGCTTCTTTTGCATTTTCTTTGAAAACCATTGTTAGATTAGAAATCTTAGCAGCATTTTACACTGTTTTATTAGCTAAAATCATAAAGGGTTTATGTGTATTTGCTGTCCCAACTCAAAAAATCTGTAAATTGCATGTAAGCCCCCTTGTTGGTACAGCTAGATATTCCACTAAAGTTATTCCATGCAAGCTAAGACCTAGCTATAGAAACCTTGGAGTAGTCTTACTTAGGGTAGGATACTTTTCAAGAGAGGTGTGAAACCAGCAATCACCCCTGCATTGCTATGTGGTAAAACACTCATCAACAAAATTGACGCTAGAAGGAGGGCCGACAAAGAACTATTTCCCTCTTTAAAAAAATCAGCAAGTCTAGGGACTAGACAAAGACATACTAGATCTAGCTCAGATGGAGATGAGCTACTGTCTTTGATAGAATTCAGGTGTACAAGAAGGGATCAAGGGATACCAAGGGCACCACGAGCTTAATCAGCCCCAAGGAACATCGCTACACCACCAACCATGGGCTTTTTTACAGCAAACAACCAATGCCCATTCTGGTTCAATGATTATCATGACATGCCAAAAAACCTAGACAAGTTCTGCTCCAAATTCAGGGTGAATGATCCAGACAGAACCGCAGATGAGCACATTAAAATCTTTGAAAGTAACATGTTTATGCTGCAAGTACAATACAAAGATGTGATATTTCAGTTGTTTCCTTATTCTTTATAGGATGAAGCATATTATTGCTTTTCTAATCTCCCTGCAGCATCCATAAACTCATGGCATGGATTAAAAGAGGCATTTCTAGATAGGTTTCGAATGCCCACCACTCTAGCAGATCTCTACTGGTCTTTTGTGGAGATTCGTCGAAGTGAAGGTGAGATGATATGTTCCTTTAACAATAGGTTTCAGAAGTCTTTCAGTCATTTGCAAGCTCCCTATGCCATAGGGCAAGCTATAGCTTTGCCCATTTACTATGTAGCCCTGGACAAACTTACATCCATGTTCACAAGGAGAGCTGACCCCATTCGTACTACTTTAGCTCAAGCATATTCTATAGCTGTCACCATAAGTACCCAACTAGGACTAACAGCCACTGGTCCACTAAATCACATGGGACCTATAGCCATGCCTAATAAAATACCTATGATTAATCAAGCCTTAGCCAACCATACCTCGATAATGAATCCAATCCCCAACCCAGCTGCAACACAAGCTTTAGTAGTTCATCCAGGCAACCCAGTAACTGAAATGCCCCTGCACAAATGCCTTTCCTACAATCTTCAAAGATAGTTAAGGCAAAAAAGGATAGAGATGATATCAAAGAATTAGTTGAGCAGATGAAGAAGCTCACTACAAAAGTTATGCACCTCAAGAACCAATATGCCTATTTGCAGCAAAGAGGGCAGAATCAACAACATTTTCAAAATCAAAATCAGTCACAGTTCCAAAATCAAAATTAGAATCAGTACCAAAATTAGAATTTTCAACAATGATCAAACCAATCTTGGAACACAAGACCCAACAATGGTGGAGTGCCTTCCCCTCTGGAAAATCAGAACAATGATACCCAACGTCCTGGCTGTGTGATGCTAGTTGAAAAAACCTTGTCTACCTGGTGCAGACTGCATAACACAAATGCTCATTCAGAATTAGATTGCCTATAATTCTAGATCGCATCTAGTATCTTCCAGATGGAGATTCAGAATGCTAAAACCCAAGAGACTCCACCAACAAGGTATGAACTTGTTCCTTCACAAAGGTATGATACTGCCCTAGTACTTGATAGTTATACGTTTCCTTTTCAAGATGACAATCAACCTGAGGAAGAAGGGTCTGAAGAAGTCAATGCTTATCAGTAGTATAATAAGACTCCATACAACCTGAGAAGTAGTAAACCTGAAGGTCCTTTTACCACTTCCATCCCTTCGAATATCTATCAGATTCCACAAACCCAAAAGCTTCGAATAATCCTAAGCCCCCAAAAGTCACACATCATCCAGTACATCAAGGAGCCACTACTAAAATTTCTCAACAGTCTGACATAGTAAAAATGGGGCAGTATGTTGCTGAGGAACTCAAAAAGATGAAGGTTAGCTTTTTGTTTATGAATTTCTTAAAATACCTGAGTGACAGGTTGTCGCTGTACCTCATCATTTAATCTGTTTTTAGATGTCAAAGAACCAGGGCTGTGTCCATGGCTGTCTACAACTAGGGATTCTAAGTGACCAGTTTATAGCTAATCCTAAAGCTTAAAAGAATGACTAATCTATTTGCTTGTTGAATAAATGTAATGAATGCTGTAAAACAGAATAAAACAGGAAATGTACTCAAAGCAAAGAATGATCACATGCATCTATCTACTAAAATAGGAAATACTTTTATAAAAGAAAACTTGAAACAATAAAACAGAGATACTAGCCTCCTGCCTAATTGGTGAGAGTGGGCCCTTGCTCCGCAGCTTTGAGGCTGAAGGCTATTGTAGGAAATCAGCACTAAAGATGATCTAACCAAATTCAATCCAATTCATTCATTTTTATGTTCATGAGAAATGTATGTCTATAACAGAACTGAAATCTTCGAAAATCAGAATAATCTTATCATTGTTGTTTCATTACTATTTCTGAAAGTATATATAAAAAGAGTGATGATATATCACTGAACTTATCTATCAGTCTTTCTAGGAGATGACACCATCTCTTATTTGTAGTTAACTGTCTAACTATGAAAGATCATCATGCAAAAGGGGTAGACTTGAGTGGAACAGAAGTCCACTCAGAGGTCTAAGTTTAGATCTTAATACATTTGGGCATCAAAGCCCTGAAAATAAGAATATTGGATTTAGTTCAATTCGTAACTTATGCAAAATCTTTGGAAAGATAAAACTTCAGTAGTTTAACTAATAGTTGACCCTTCATCACTTAGGTGATGATTTGAGTGAAGTAAGGGGGGTGTTAGGATTGCTGCTGAAGTGTCTGATTGTCGGCTCTGACTAGAACATGCCTTGTTCTCAGGAGGTTCCGAGGATAGTTGTTCCTGTCTGCAGCTCCGGAGATATTCTAGACACTCACAGAGCTTTAGAGATATTCCAGACACTCGCAGAGCTCCGAAGATATTCCCCAAATCTTCAAAACCCAGGTGTCACTATTCTTTGTTATGGTCTCCGGAGATCATTGAAGGCGATCTCTGGAGATGCACAAAACTGTTGTTTCTGATATGTAAACCTGCTGATTCAAAAAGAAAGAGAAATTCTACATTTTTCCATTAATCCCACGCACATTAGCCACTTAATCAGAAATTCTAATCTCAAGTAATTTATCTTAATTAATCACTAATTAGAACAATCTTGCTTAACTAATTTGAGTGCAGACACAAGGAAAATGAACTGAATAGAGGAAAAGAGAGGCAAAAAGAGTGTATTTTATGAGTGCAATTTGACACTCATCATTCCCCCCATACCTAAGGCTTGGCAGGTCCTCCTGCTTTTCACATTCTGGATTTGTTTTGACGAAGCAATCTCTCAGTCAGACTATACTCCTGGAGATAGGTTGTCCAAGTAGTTTTATTAGTGTTACCATTCCCCCGGTACTTGTCAACTTGCTTCATCCAATTTTACAATTTCTCATCTTCCAGCTGCTCTGTCCATATAGGGAGTGGTTCAATTATCAGAGGAGGTCTGAACTGCCCTCCTATCCATTCCTGTTTATGTTTATCCATCAATTTGGATATCATCTTTGCCTTCCTCATGAATAGTCTCAGGTTTGCAGGGGTGACCACCGCCCTAAGTTTTTGCTCTGGTGTTAAAATACTCCATCTCTTCTTTGCTACAGCAAGGACAGGATTTGCTGAATTAATCATAAAGAGACCAAAGTCAATGGAACACTCTTGCAAATTTTTCAAATATAATGGCAAGATGCTGGTTGCACTTGTAGGATGATAGATGATAGACCTGAATTGGGTCTAAAAGGCAAAAGGATTGGGACATTCTTTTCTAAGGAGGAGATCTATTTTTGAATCCTTTTGAAGATGATCTTCCATCCTCTCATCCCAAATCTGGTGGTTTCTCATGAGGGACATGAATGCCTTAAGCTGGCATTCTCCCACAAAGTGATTAATCATGAAAGCTATATCATTAATGCAGAACCCATGTAAGTACAATTCACAGAGGAAGTTTTTGTCTTCATCATTAATTTTGGTGTAAGCTGTCATGAAACCTTCTGTTGTTTATGTATCCTCATTCATGTCAGATAAGACTAAGGAAAACTTCCTTTGCAGTATCCTTTCTTGTAGGAACATTGAATAGCTGGCACTAGGAGGTCTGCAAGATAGAATTTCTGAGGAGAGGGAGGCCATTTGAATGATTTTGCTCTCCAAAGTTGCTATTCTTTCTGCTCTGGCAGTGACTGCCCTTTGTAGTTGCAACATTGGCTTGGAGGCTTCAAATGCTCTACACCTTTCCTCCCAATGAAACAGGGCTTTAGGAATGTCAATGGGGATTGGTCCCACATAAGCATCTGTTTGAATCTCCTGTTCATTGGTTGCCTATGGGCTAGACAGTTCTTGAATGTATTCTTCTTGGTCATCCAGTCTGTTGTTGGCCCAAGTTAATTGTTTATCCTGACTCTGCACTTTCTCAATCAGTGCTGCCATTACTGTGAGGCCATTGTCTCTAGCCATAGTGAGCTTAGAAACCTTTTGTGCTGCTTCCTTTTCTTTTTCTTCCACCACTTTTGCTGCCTCACTCTTCTGTGTTTCTAACTCTGCCTCCTTCTCTTTGATGATTCTGTCCTTGTTTTGGAGGTTTGTTTTGATTTCTGTAATAGTTTTCTTCAGTTCCATCTCCATTTCTACCCTGACCTTCTTGAGGTTAGTAATAATTAAATTCTTGCCCCGGAGCATCCTTTTTAAATTCTTAATTTCTTCCATTAATTGTTGCTCTGTTGAGATCTCTATATCTTCTTGGTAAGAGGGATGTGATAGAGTTTCTGCCTCTGTTTCTGTGGCTGGTGGCTGATTGTCAAGATTATCCATGGCCACTTGCTCTGCTTCTCCCAATGTATCTGTGTGCCCTGTTTCTTCTTCTGCTATGCCCTTGTTCTGAGGATCCTCTGCTGCTGCTGGCACAACTGAAGGTCCTGCCTTGTCCTCATATGTGCTCAATTCTAGGAGTGCCTCAGCAAGCAGGGCAATATCCTTCTTAGCCTGTGAGAGGTGCCTCTTCCTTTTGCTTCTCCAGAGCACAGGTGGAACTAGTGCCTCCGGAGCAAGATTTCCTTCCTCAGAATCTAAGGAGATAGTAACAGTTGGTAAGCTTCCTGTCTCCGGAGCACATTGTGGTGTTGAGACTAGACTTGACTCCAACTGAACAGAGGGTGCTGGAGAATTTTTACTTTGTTTCCTCTTTCAGACTAGAGGTACCTCATCGGAGTCATGGGATGGTTCTTCAACCCACCATCTTCCTTCAATTCACTGCCCTGCTTTTTCCTCTATTAATTCCCTAGGCCTAGATCCCTTAGGTGAAGTCATTTGTCACCTGACTGACCGAGTCATATATAGAGGCTGTGTAGGAGCAGGCTCTGCAATTTGTTTGCCTTTTCTTTTCTTGTTAGGAATAGGGGCTGCAGATGATGTAGCCTCCTGTGAGGGTGATGTTCTTTTGTGAGAAGCTGTGGAGGAGGCTGTAGACTCGGTTTCTTCACTATGGTGAGAGGGAGAACTCTCATCCTCTATTTGTGTTATCTCTGGTGCTCTGACCTGAGGGTTATGCTCAAGAAAATTCTGTAATAGTTTGTCCCCATTGGCCTGAGATAAGAAATGGTGCTTGACTATCAGGAAGATGAGGCCATGATGCTTCATGGGTCCCTTACCCTGTTGGTATTTTTCTACAGTTGCCCTGATGGCAGAATAGAGGAAATTGGGGATATTTATGTTATATTCGGGGTGCCTATTTCCATGTCTGAGAAAAATGAGCATTTTCATTATGGGCCCTAAGACTATGGAGAATTGGCCATCATAGGTAAAATATTTCATTAACCAAGTGGCAACAGTTGCCCAAGGGTTTGGGAGAGTGGATCTCAAAATTCCTTTGACCTCATTTTTATTCATATGCAATTGAATGGCAGGCTCACCACGAACAGAAATTTTTTTAATTAACTCTGTATACAAGGTTTTCAGGTGGTGGAACCTCTCACCTTGTTCGGGGAGTCCAGAGATGTGGCTGATAATTGTGGAGGAGAGACTGATTTGGTTCCCTCTCACAGTGGTCTGGTCGTCTCTTAAATTCCTAAGGAATTCATCCACAATGTCCTCCTGAAACCCCTTGAACTTGTCTAGGAAATCAAGCCATCTAGCAGTCCTTAAAATATTTGCTGCAGCTGCATCCTTTAGAAGACCCGCAGTACTTTCTGGCTTGGATTTTTTCTTGACCCCCATACCTAAATTGATGGCAGTTTCTGTGTTTAATTCTTTTCCTCTGCGATTTGCAGTCTATCTGTCCCTCTGTTCTCTATGGGCTTTGAAGTGATGTTCAAATTACTCTGTAGGCTCCAGAGAGTTGTTTATCTTATGCTTCAGTCTATTCCAGAGGTTTGAATGAGGGATGCTGTTGTTTTCAGGCTGGGTTGATATAGATGGGTTAAGGGATCAAAGCAGTCATAATTGTAACGGACTGACAGGGCGCTCCGGAGGTGAGGTGGCATTAAGGCACAGATGGTGGCATGCTTGGATGTGAAAAAGGAAATGATGGCAGAGGGATGTGTCATCACAGCAGCACTCAAAATAGAAAGATGGGACAGTTTACTAATTAATGATTAATGAAAAACATATTTACCTGGATCAGTTTTAATGATGAGGCAACATACGCAGGAGAAATGCTGCGCTGTTTTGGAAACTGCACGCGTCGTGGCATTTAAACGGCGGCCAAAATAACATCCACTTCCTACTTGCACGCGACCTGCAATCATTGCATTGAGTGGCACTAAGATCCATGCCCACAGTGATGTCAGCACCGGCTTGTGGTCACTCCTACAATTATTAGTATCTTAATTTATTTATGATGTGTGATAAAGTAGAGGATGAGTCTTGATGACCTCAGCATGTGAGTTGTCTACTTTACCACCTGGCAAGGTAGGTCCCGCCTTTATTATGGACACTGCCGGCATTATTAACAGAGCACCGGAGGTGCTCCTAATTGGAAAGCACCGGAGATGCTCCTTATTGGGAAGCGCCGGAGATGCTCCTTATTGGAATGCGCCGGAGATGTATTGGAAAGCGCCGGAGATGCATTGGGCCAATTTTTGGCAACTGATCATATCTGGAGCTCGATTATTACAACTGTCCTGGATAAGGGAACCACCATTTTACTGGTTTTCAACTCCCTTGGTCGAGAAGACAACCATTTGTTGGTTTTCCATCTTTCTCTAATTTTTTTTTTTTTTTTTTCAGAAGGCAGCCATGCTGGTTTTCAACCTTTTTTTTATTTTTTTTCAGAAGGCAGCCATTGCTGGTTTTCAACCTTTTTTTTTTTTATTCCAACACTGTGATAGAGGTGGTATCCCCTGTATCAAAACTCAGGTTATCAAGAAACTCCTCTTTAGTAGATGGTCTTTTGTAGAGCTTGATCCGGTGACCATTTACTAGAAATGTGTTTGTGCTCTCATCAATTGGTTGCAATAATACAGTTCCATTTTCAAACACTTCCTTTATTTGATAAGGACCCAGCCAGTGAGTTTGTAATTTCCCTTTGAATTCTTTGAATTTATTGTTTTTTTTTTCAGAAGGCAGCCATTGCTGGTTTTCTACCTTTTTTTTTTTATTCCAACACTGTGACAGAGGTGGTATCCCCTGTATCAAAACTCGGGTTATCAATAAACTCCTCTTTAGTAGATGGTCTTTTGTAGAGCTTGATCCGGTGACCATTTACTAGAAATGTGTTTGTGCTCTCATCAATTGGTTGCAATAATACAGTTCCATTTTCAAACACTTCCTTTATTTGATAAGGACCCAGCCAGTGAGTCTGTAATTTTCCTTTGAATTCTTTGAATTTAGAATCATAAAGAAGAACCCAATCTCCTTGTTGAAATGTCCTCTTGATATGTTGGTCATGCCATTGTTTCCTTTGGTACTGAACCAGTTCTGTTTGCTGAATGGCTTCTGTCCGAATCTCATCCAACTCATTGAGTTGAAGAATCCTGTTCTGTTGAATTGTAGATAGCGGCAGCCCAACATCCAATACAGTTTTAAGTGTCTGGAGTTCAAATTCTATAGATAGTATAGGCTTTTTCCCATAAACCAGTTCATATGGTGAAAACTTTGTTGTGGACTTCCAAGTTGTGTTGTAAGCCCAAACTGCTTCAGGTAGTCTATTAGCCCAATCCTTCCGGTTCATTGCCACTATCCTTGTTAGGATATTCTCAATTTCTCTGTTGGTTACTTCTACCTGCCCATTTGCTTGAGGATGGTAAGGTGAAGCTTTTCTGTGCTTGACTTGGTACAAATCTGTGAATGCCTTGATTACCTGTGAAGTAAATTGAGGTCCTCTGTCTGAAACTATTGATTTTGGGGCTCCAAACCTCAAGAAAATTCTATTGTAAAGGAAATCAGCAATTTTCTCTTCTCTTGCAAACTGTAATGCTTGAACCTCAGCCCACTTAGTAACATAGTCTGTGCATACTAGAATATACTCCTTACCTGATGATGGTGGTGAGATTGGTCCTACAAAGTCTAGACCCCATTGCTCAAAGGGTTCCATCATGACTTGAGGATGTAGCAGCATTTCCTGGGTAAAGGTGGGCTGCCCCATCCTTTGGCACTGGTCATAGTGCTGCACATACTTCTTTGTGTCTTTATGAAGAGAAGGCCAGTAGTAACTAGCTCCAAGGATCTTGTGGACTGTCTTGTGAAAAGAGTAGTGGCCACCAGATGGCTCATCATGACATGCCCTCAACACATCAAAAGTCTCATCAGCCTTCAAGCACCTGCGTAGAATGAAATCAGGACCACATTTAAATAGTAAACCATTCAACCATTTGTAGGATAAGCTTTCTTTAAGAAAATGTTTTCTCTGTTTTGAAGTAAAATGGGATGGATACAAGCCTATAGCTAACAAATTAGCTATGTCAGCAAACCGAGGTGTAGTAGTGGATATGGCAAAAAGATGTTCATCTGGAAATTTGTCCTCCACTACTTGATCTTCTCCTCCTGTATGCAATCTTGATAGAAAATCAGCAACCAAATTAAACTTTCCTAGATTATCAACTATGGTAATATCAAATTCTTGCAAGAGCAATAACCACCTGATGATCCTTGCACCTACTACTAGTTTATTCATTAGGTACTTGATGGCTGCATGATCAGTGTGCACAAATATTTTATATCCGGTAATATAATGTCTGAATTTGTTTATAGCATAGATAACTGCCAAGAATTCCTTCTCAGTTGTTGTATAATTTCTTTCTGCAGAGGTAAAGTTCTTGCTGATGTAATAAATGGCATGCATACTCTCTCCTTCCTCTTTTTGTCCTAAAATAGCCCTAATGGATTCATTTGAAGCATCAGTTTGTATGTGGAATGGTAAAGTCCAATTAGGTCCCCTTAAAACTGGTGTCACAGTAAGTTTCTCCTTCAAAGTTTCAAATGCTGATTGACAGTCTGCTGTCCAAAGAAATTCTATTTCCTTGTTAAGCAAGGTAAATAGGGGGGGCAGCTATTCTGCTAAAGTTTTCTATGAACCTCCTATAGTAGCCTGCATGACCTAGAAAACTTCTGACATCAGTCTGATTTTTGGGTGAAGGCAACTGTGTGATTACTTCTATCTTGTTCTGATCCACTCTAATCCCTTTTTCTGAAATATGGTGTCCCAAAACAATTCCTTCCTCCACCATCATAAAACATTTCTCATGGCTAAGGGACAATTGATTTTTATTACAACATTTTAGTACTTTTCCAAGGTTTGTGAGAGTTTCCTCGAAGTTATTCCCATACACAGTAAAGTCATCCATGTAGACTTCCATGCATTCATTAGCTAGTTCAGCAAAAATAGCTAGAACCAGTCTCTGAAATGTAGTTGGGGCATTGCACAGCCCAAAAGGAAGAACTTTGTAAGCAAAGGTTCCCCAAGAGCATGTGAAGGTTGTTTTGTCTTGGTCCTTAGGTGCTACTTGAATTTGATTATACCCACTGAATCCATCTAAAAAAAAAAAATACTTTCTCCCAGCAAGGTTGTCCAGAACTTGGTCAATAAATGGTAAGGGAAAGTAGTCATTTTTTGTGGCGTTGTTGAGTTCTCTATAATCAATACACACCCTCCATTTCCCATTCTTTTTAGGCACAATGACAAGGGGTGAGACCCATTGACTGTCTAAGATTGGATATATGAACCTTGCCTGGAGTAATTTTTCTATTTCAGTTTTGATAATGTCCTTTAAGGTAGGATTCAATCTTCTTTGTGGTTGTCTGACAGGTTTAGTATCCTCAGTGTAGATATGATGGGTACAGATTTCAGGAGGTATGCCTTTCATATCTTGGTATTCCCAGGCAAAAGATGCTGAGTGGGAAACCAAAAGCTGAATAAGTTTTTCTTCCTGACTTGCTGTTAACTGAATATTTATATTAAGTGTCTTCCCTGGCAGAATCATGACCTATTTTGTAATTTGATCCATAGATGTGGTGGGTCCATACATTGGTGTCATGGCATTAAGAGGGCAAGAATGTGGGAGTAACATGTGGAAAGTGGCTAAGTCCCTGCAAAAAGTTTCCCCACAAGGAATAATGTTGGCAAGGGTACAATGAGAAGAAACGAGAAGTTTTCTCTGAGGATCTTGGGTGAGTTCCATCACATCTTTGTTGATTAGGATGTGAGTGAAGTCTTCCATTGTATCATAGTATACTTCTTCTCCTAATTCTCCCAGATGTTCCCTAATGGTTACCATAGCTAATGAGGCACTATTGTTCATGTTATCTGGTTCATCCACCCATACTCTTCCTGTGTAATGCACTGATGGTTTAGCTGGAGGATACAGAGATATTTTCTTTAAATCTATCCCATTAGAAATGACCATATCTCTAGTTCGACAATCAATAGATGTTGCTGCAGTGGCTAGCCATGGCCTTCCTAAAATCAGCGGATAAGCATTCCTTTGTTTTCTAGGTTCCAGTATTAAGAAATCCACTAGAAATTCCCATGAATCTATTACAACCGGTACATCAGTGATCACTCCCTTTGGAATAGCTACTGACTGATCAGCCAGTTGAAGAATAGTAGTCGTGGATTGGATACCTGACAGAGCTAATTTGTCCATTGTATGAATTGTCATCACATTAATTGCTACTCCTAAGTTAACCAGAACATTTGAAATTTCTACCCTCGAGATGAAAACAGTTATGACAGGGTTCCCAGGGTCTCCATATTTTGGGAGGAGAATTTCTCCCATCAATAGATCCATTACCTTTCCTTCCACCTGTATTGTGGAGGGAAACTTTTCTTTCTGCCCTATGTTTTAATGCAATACTATTTGATGAATTGATTTAGTTCTGGTACATCTCTAATGGCCTGGAGGAGAGGAATTTCAATGTTTAGCTGCTTGAGTTCTTGTAAAAGTTCTGATTCCTAATTGGGTTGGATTTGTTTTTGTAAAACCTTTCTCTGGGGATCATTTTGTTTAAGTCATTCTGGGTAGGGTGCTAGTTTTTCCATCTCCGAAGCATCTCTGAAGCTCTTATCAGAATTGTATTCTAGACTGTTCTCCGGAGCTGGCTTTTTAGGAGTAACTCCGGAGTTGTCTGTGGTTGATATTTCTAGCACTTTTTCGTTAGTAATCTCCTCTGGGGGTTGATTGGATGGATTTTCAAGTTCCTCATCATTGGTTATTTCAACTATAGTTGGAGGAGAAGGTCTTGGGAATGCTTTCCCAGAATGCAGTTGGAGATTATTTCAATATATAGCATTAATTCCAGCCAGATTTTCTTGCTCTGTCATATAGACAGCTGCTCCCTGTTTATTCCGTGGGTTCGATATAGGCTGAGCTGGTAAAGGTGGTTGACTAACTGGTTCATTCTAAGTTTGACCCTGTGTGTTGGAGGATCTAGTTAGTAAAGCCTACCGTTGAGGTTGGAAACATCTAGGTTGTCCTTGGTATTGTTGATGATATCCCTGTTGAGGACCCCACTGTGGTTGCATGCCTTGTGACCCAAACTGTGGTGGCCATTATTGATTTCCCCAAGGCTGATTTTGCCAGTTTTGGTTTTGCCAATCCTACTGTCCCCAAGGAGGATTATTTTGAGGGCCATACCAAGATGGATTCCACTGATTATTTCCCCAATTAGTAGGACACCTGTAAGAAGACTGGCTTGGGTACTGATTATAAGGGAAATTTCTAGCTTGTTTTTGTCCCACATAGTTCAACTCCTCCTCTATCACAACATTCTTTTTACTCAATCTTTTCAAGGCTAGAAGCTGACTACACTGACTGGTAGGATGCTCCCTATCACAGATTTGACAGATCTCTGATTTGTCCAAGGGACATTCTCTCAACAGGTGTTTGTTTCTACACCTAGGACAATAAATGGAAAGTGGTTCAGTTGCTCTGTTTTGATCAGTTGTCCTAGTTTTTGCTTGGATCCCATCCAATGTGGTATTTAGTTGGACCAGAATATCTATTTTTAGATTTACAATTTCCTCCATCAACTGTCCTATCTCATTCTTCCCCTTAAAAGTTTTGGATGACCTTACTCCATCTTGAGTTCTGGAATAATTCCTACAGAGCTCCTCTATGTCAGGTATTTCCATTTTGTTAATGTTCCCTTTTCCCATTAGGTCCAGTGCCTGTTTTGATTCTTTATCCAATCCTTTTATAAACAGGGTTCTGGCCAAGGAGTGATTTACCGGATTGCCATACCTTCTCAAGGCAAAATTAAACCTATCCACATAGTCTTCTAAGGATTCTTCCTCCCCCTGCCTAATTTTAAACAGTTCTTCATTTTTATTACTGGATCTACAATAATCTTGGTATTTTTCTAAAAACTATGTTTCCATTTGATCCCAAGAACAGATAGAACCCTAGGGTAAACCCATAAACCATCTCATCGCAAATCTTTCAGGGTGGAAGGGAATAGTTTGAGTTTCTGGTTATCTGATCCATAATCATAAGTGTGGTAGACTACTTTGAATTCAAACAAGAACTGATCTGGATCCTCAGAGGAGAGTCCTCTGAAATTTGGCAAATGTGTTGGTGAGATATTCTTCATGGGAGCATTGTCTCCAGCAGCCAAAACAATAGGATATGAGAAGGTTCTTGGGGCCTGATTTTCCTCTTCCTCATGATTATCATTTTCCATGTTTAATACTAGTTATTCTTCCTGAGGTTCTAGGAAATTAGGTTCTACCAAAGGATCTGCCTCAACTTTTTGTTGTAATTCCTGGATATAATTGGCAAGTGGAATATCTGTAGGATCTAAGGGATTGTTGTTTTGAAGTGCAGGTTCCAAATTAAGATCTAGGTTTCCTTCTTCAACAGGATTTTGTACCACCTCACTGCTTTCCCCTATGGTGTGTTGTTGGGGTGTCTGCTTAATATATCTTCCTTTAAGATCTCTAGCTCTAACCATACAGATCTATTCTAAAAACTATTTTTAACTCAGTGTCCGTAATTAACACAAACTGAGTCCCCGGCAATGGCGCCAAAAATGACGGGTTGTCACTGTACCTCATCATTTAATCTATTTTCAGATGCAAAGAACCAGGGCTGTGTCCATGGCTGTCTACAACTAGGGATTCTAAGTGACCAGTTTATAGCTAATCCTAAAGCTTAAAAAAATGACTAATCTATTTGCTTGTTGAATAAATGTAATGAATGTTGTAAAACAGAATAAAACAAGAAATGTACTCAAAGCAAAGAATGATCACATGCATCTATCTACTAAAATAGGAAATACTTTTATAAAAGAAAACTTGAAACAATAAAACAGAGATACTAGCCTCCTGCCTAATTGGTGAGAGTGGGCCCTTGCTCCGCAGCTTTGAGGCTGAAGGCTATTGCAGGAAATCAGCACTAAAGATGATCTAACCAAATTCAATCCAATTCATTCATTTTTATGTTCATGAGAAATGTATGGCTATAATAGAACTGAAATATCCGAAAATCAGAATAATCTTATCATTGTTGTTTCATTACTATTTCTGAAAGTATATATAAAAAGAGTGATGATATATCACTGAACTTATCTATCAGTCTTTCTAGGAGATGACACCATCTCTTATTTGTACTTAACTGTCTAACTTATGAAAGATCATCATGCAAAAGGGGTAGACTTGAGTGGAATAGAAGTCCACTCAGAGGTCTAAGTTTAGATCTTAACACATTTGGGGATCAAAGCCCTGAAAATAAGAATATTGGATTTAGTTCAATTCGTAACTTATGCAAAATCTTTGGAAAGATAAAACTTCAGCAGTTTAACTGATAGTTGACCCTTCATCACTCAGGTGATGATTTGAGTGACGTAAGGGGGGTGTTAGGATTGTTGCTGAAGTGTTTGATTGGTGGCTCTGACTAGAACATGCCCTGCTCTCAGGAGGTTCCGAGGATAGCTGTTCCTATCTGCAGCTCCAGAGATATTGCAGAGCTCCAAAGATATTCCAGACACTCGCAGAGCTCCGGAGATATTCCCCAAATCTTCAAAACCCAGGTGTCACTGTTCTTTGTTATGGTCTCTGGAGATCATTGAAGGCGATCTCCGGAGATGCACAAAACCGTTGTTTCTGATATGTACACCTGCTGATTCAAAAAGAAAGAGAAATTCTGCATTTTTCCATTAATCCCACGCACATTAGCCACTTAATCAGAAATCCTAATCTCAAGTAATCTATCTTAATTAATCACTAATTAGAACAATCTTGCTTAACTAATTTGAGTGCAAACACAAGGAAGATGAACTGAATAGAGGAAAAGAGAGGCAAAAAGAGTGTATTTTATGAGTACAATTTGACACGTTAGGACATCTTTCTTTCAAGATATGGGTGTTAGGATCAAAATCAACTGTACACAGAAAGAAATTACTACCAGGGATAACATTGATAAGGGAAAGGAAAGAGTGCACGTGACTGATGTGGAGAAAAAGATGACATTGTATAAAGATAAGAGAGAGATCCCTCCTTTTCTCTTGACACTTAGAATATTCAACAAAAACCTTCACAACTATTTGGTAGACTCTAGTGCTTCCACTAATGTAATGCCATTGTCAGTTTGTAAAGCACTGGGTCTTACTCCGGCCAAGTATTCTAGGAAAGTGACACAGTTGGACAAGACTGAGGTTAATGTAGTAGGTGAGTTGAATAGGATACACATGTAGCTGGCTTCTTATCCAAGGATACAATAGTATATAGACATTCAAGTGGTGGATATCCTGAATCAGTATGGCATGCTCCTAAGTAGGGACTAGTCTGAAACTTTGAATGGTTACATGGCAACCAACTTTTCTCACATGTGGCTACCATGGAAGGGATTGACAAACTAGATATGCTTTGAAAGAGAACCCAAGATGAAACATATGATTATAGAGTATAACCAACCCAACGAGATCCTCTTTTCTGAAGTTGATTTGGGAGTCTATTTGCCTCATGTAGGTCAAATAGATGAAATTCTTATGCTTAGCTGCAACAGATTTCCTGACCTGCCACTTATAGAAAAATTAGAAAGTATAGAAGCATTTGTTCAATCAGATTCAGGAAACTCCTCAGATGAAGATGAACTAGGGATATTCAAAGGATTTCATGATTTCATGACCAAATCTGTAAGGGATCAAACTGCTATTGGAAAGCAGATTCAGATGGAAGATTTGTTACTACCAAAATGGTGCCACATATATGATGCATCACATTCTGAATTTACCTATTAGCTTTATCAAGAGGCAGTAGAACAAGTGTAGAGACAACTAAAAATTCCCATTGTCCCGAAAAGGGCACCAATTGCTGAAAAGAAGGAAGAACCTCAGCCTCAGGCTGATAAGAAGAAATCAGCAAAACAAGATGACAGTAATAAAGATTTTTGCATATGGACTTTAAGGTTCGATGGATCCAGATGCAGATAGGGATCCGAAGTAGGTGTTAAGTTAATTAGTCGTACTAGAAGCTCATATCTAGCATCGCATAGACTACAATTTCAATGCACAAACAACCTAACTGAGTATGAAGCATTGGTGCAAGGATTATTGTTGGCACTCTAGAAGAAAGTTAGAATTATCCAAGTATTCAATGATTCTGAATTAGTGGTTAAACAAGAAAGGAAGCAGTATTCATGTAATGATAAGAGGTTGAACAGGTACAAAAATAGAGTTTGGGATTTGATAGAATGCTTTGATGGTTTTAATATCTAGCTAATCCCTAGAAGGTAGAATCATGTAGCAGATGCTTTGGCCCAAACATCAAGTACATTAGAGCTGACATCCATGGCAGGATTGAAGAAATTCTCTGTTTGAATTTTTTGCCACCCCATTTGTACCAGATAACATAACAAATTTTCAAGTCTTTGAGGACGACCAACACATAATTAACTTTCTTACTTCATCTGATGTTTTCACTACTCAAATAATAGATGAAGAAGAGAAGGAACCTGCCGAAATGGATTTAGAAGGGGTACTAAACCTAAAAACAAATACAATATAATGGGGGATGGTAGAGCTGGAAAGACTATTCGATTCAGACAACTTAGGAACCCAAAAGAAAGAAGGAGAATCTCCTGGAGGGCAATGTGATCTATTTAATCTGGGAATAGAAGAAGATATTAAGAATGTACTCATTGGGAAGGCTAGTAATGAAGAAGAAAAGATAGGCATTATGCATGCATTAAGAGACTACCCAAAGGTAATAGCATGGAGCTACGAGGACCTCAAGACATACAATATGTCAATCATCTCACACACCATCCCACTGAAGCTAGAAGCAAAGCCATTAAGACAAAGACAACAACTAGTGAATGCCCTATTAGAACCTTTGATTTTCAAAGAAGTACAAAAACTATTATTAGCAAGGATAATATTCCTTGTCAGGCATTTCACTTGGGTAGCGAATCTAGTTCCAGTCTGAAAGAAAAATGGTGAAATCAAACTGTGTGTTGACTTCTAAAATTTAAATTGGGCATCTGAGAAGGATAATTACCTACTACCGTCATTGGAAAAAGTATTACAAATTGTTAATGGATCCCAGATGATGTCCTTCTTGGATGGGTATTTAGGATATAACTAGGTGATGGTAGACTATGAAGACAGATTAAAGACATCCTTCACATGCAAGTGGGGCATATACGCATATCGTTGAATTCCATTTGGTCTAATAAATGTTGGTGCCACCTTTCAACAAGCAATGGATGTTGCTTTCAAGGGACTAGTTGGAAAGTGTATTATTATCTATATGGATGACCTCATGATATTTTTAAAGAAATGATAAGATCATGTGGCTGATTTGAGGAAAGTACTACAGCGATGCAAAGATTATAGTATATCACTCAATCCCAAGAAGTGTATCTTTGGGGTGGCTGAAGGGAAGTTGCTAGGGCATGTGATATCTGAGTAGGGTATATCTATCAACCCAGACCAAATCCAAGCAATACTCAAAATACCTCCCCCAGCCAGCAAAAAGGAACTCAAGTCATATTTCGGTAAGATCAACTTTGTACGCAAGTTCATTATAGGTTTTGCTGAGATAGTCCAACCCCTTAATGCCATGCTAAAGAAAGACACCAAAATGGATTGGACTGCAAAGGCCAAAACTACTTTCACAAAAATCAAACAAGCCATAGCTAATGCTCCGGTATTAGTAAGTCCAGACTATGCCTTACCGTTTCAGATTTACTTATTCGCATCCAAGCACACTTGCACTGCAATATTGATGCAGAAGAGATTAGTAGACGATGAAAGGCCCATTGCTTTCATGAGTACTCCATTAAAAGACACAGAGTTGAGATATCCATATGTGGAGAAACAAGCCTACGCATTGGTGAAGGCAGTCAAGAAGTTCCATCACTACATCCTAAGGAGTCAGGTAATCGCTATAGTACCAGATGCAATAGTTAAAGCACTACTGATGCAAAGTGAATTAGGAGAAAGAAGAGGAAAATGGGTCACCATCCTACAAGAGTTTGATATAGATATTCAGCCCATGAAATTGGTAAGAGGTCAGGCACTAACCAAAATGATGGCCGAGGTAGGGCCAAGTGTAGTATCTCAACAATACTTGTTAGAAGATGTTTTAAGGGACGGGTGGTATGGAGATATCATATTTTATCTGCTTAATCAACACTGCCCAACATAGATGAATTTAGCTCAAAGAAGAGTGTTCAGACTAAAGAGTAACAACTATATGATAAAAGGATCAGTTCTTTACAAGAAGAATCATGAGGGGATCTTTCTTAGATGTCTAGACAAGTCAGAGGTGGACCAGGTATTAACCAGTTTTCATGAGAAATTCAGGATGGGTCACGGATCAGCTCACGTAACTACTAATCAAATTCTCTGTGTTGGATATTATTGGCCTACCTTGTTCAAAGATGTGTACTCACATGTAAGAACATGTCATATTTGCCAGACTGCTGCATATAGAGAGTGACACGTTGTCATGCCCTTGCAACCAATGGTGGAGGTACGACCATTTACTTAGTGGGGCTTTGACTTTATCAGTATGATCAATTTACCTTCCTTGGAAAGCCATAGGTATATTCTGACTGCTACTGACTATTGCACCCGATGGTCTGAGGCAATAGCTTGTAAACAATGCACCACAGAGGTAATTATTAAATTTGTTGAAAAGCATATTATCCCTAGGTTTGGATGTCCATTTTCTTTAGTTTCTGATAATGATCCTGCCTTTTCATCATTACATTTTTCTAATTGGGCATTTAATTATGGACTTACCCTGAAGTTCTCATCTAATTAATATCGACAAGGGAATGGGGTAGCTGAATCAACGAACAAAAATCTACTTGAAGTAGTCAAGAAACTGTTAGACAAAAACCCTAGGGACCAGCACACTCAGCATAAATTTGCTTTATGGGTTGGTAGAATCTAACACAAAGTTGCCTTGGGCACATTGCCTTATCATTTAGTCTATGGGATTGAGCCTATCTTTCCTATTCACTTGAGGATTCCCGTACTATAGTTCATGCAAGACTACCTTGAAACTGATGATCAATTGTTGTCCCGATTAGCCTAGTTGCTGCACCTTGAAGAGAAAGACGATGTTGCCATAGAAAACTTTGCTAAACACTAGGGTGTAGTGAAATGATGGTTCGATAATAGAGCCAAAGTCAAAGCTTTCTGAATTTCTGACTTGGTCCTATATTGGGATAAAGCCCATGAGAAGAAAGGAGAACATGGTAAGTTTGATAAACTTTGGTAGGCCTGTATCAAATCTATGAGATCCTTGGTGATAATGCGTATCGACTCAAGAGCCTTACTAGTGAGGATCTCCCATTTCTTGTCAATGGTTAGTTCCTAAAGCACTACTTCCCAGCTTGAGAGGTAGTCATGCCTCATCTTAGTGTACATAGTTAGGTTGTTTGTCTGCTTTGGATAGAAGAGGTTTCTATTAGATTAGGTTTGCTTTCCTTCTTTTGCTTTCCATCTAGTTGTGCACCTTGTGTGTAGTCACTTTATGAGCTTTGTAACTCGATGCCCTGATTATAACTCTTTTGTAAGAAGAAGTATTCAAATAATGGGTTCTAATTAGGATCTTTCTGCATCTGAAATCCTTTCTCAAGTCACACAACTTCCTATCGTGACTACCCATGAAACATCAACTACTAAAGAATCCATTGACATTGAAGACCTTATCGCTCATGTGTCTGATGCCCAAATTCAAAAGTTAGATATGGAATTGGCTAACTTTCAACAATTTGTGAGTGAAGAGCATATAGACGAGGAGGCCATCCTTGTTGTTGGGAGTCTTAGAGGGTTGTTGCAAGAAGGACAAGAAGGAGTGGAAGTCTTGCATGGCCTAGCTCACATAGTGCATAACAACATTATGTTAGCAGCTAGTTATGTTGAACTCATGAAGAATGTAACTCCTCCTAACAACATAGGGACTCAAGTGTTGGTACCTATGCCCACACTCCTTATGCCTACATATTCATCTACTATTCTTACTACTACTACATAGCCAAGTAATGATGCTACCACTTGTGTTGGTTTATCCACTAGGAATCATGTTTGATACTATAATAATGTTCCTTACAATTACACAAACTAGTTGATGCTGGTAGGACTAGATTCTATACGTAACATGCCATTCCCCCCCAACGGCTAGCCACCCACCCGGGGTGGAACTAGACTATATCTTCCCAGGGTGGGAGGGAATTCTAGTTCCGGCACTATAATCCCCCCCACCCGGGAATCATAGTTCCGCAAGCCGGATAACGGCTAGACGGGGGTCAATTTGTTTTGGGAGTTCAAGAAAGTCAAATGTGGGAACTATTAATTCGCCCGGTTGGAAAGAATAACAAATTGACCGTTCGGCTCTTTCGCCCTGCCTTCTTCTTGTCTTCATCCTTCACCGGCAACTACATTTCATTGTCTTGCCTCCCACCCAGAGATAGTTCTTTACACCGGAACAGCATGAGCCCTTCCCTTCCCCGGCTCCGAGCACAGAGCCGCCCTATCCTGGAGTTTTCTAAGGGCCGTAACCTGAACAATATTAAGGTTACGGGTCTAACTAAGGTCCCCACAATTAATCTACCTCCCGCAATATACATACCCTCCCGGCTTCTATAGTAACCTCCCTGCCTATAGTCCCCACCCACCCAATTTCTATAGAGGGGGGGGGAGGGTTATTTCAATTGCTTATTCTAGCAACTATAATTGCCCAGAGAAAGGGTGGGTGGGTGGGTGAAGGTTGCAGCCGGGGGGGGCTCGGTTTTTCCAATTAGTTTAGTGGTGGGTGGGAGCCCCCAACCCATCTTAGGCGAACTACAATTCCCACCCAACCTAATCTATAGCCTCCCACCCACCCCAGGGGGGTTAAAGGGCTGAAGCACCCTGCATGGAATTGTAGTTCATTGGTCCCCCACCCGGGAATCTTAGTTGCAATTGCCTGTCAAAATCTCAGAGATCTCTACAATAGTAGGGACCCGATCGAATAGAAGGGAGATGATTGCTGACCCGTTTGAACCGGATGGGGATAGGTTCCGTCATTGATGCACTCGATAGTAGGTTGGATCGGGAGGAAGGTATTGGCACAGTTCCAGATTCGAGATCTCGGTTGAGAAGAGATAGCTAGAGGATGGGCGAGATCGAGATTGAGTTCCAATGGATGGATGTTATAGTAGGGCGGGAACGAGATCGAGAAATAGAAGGTGTTCAGTGAAGGTCAGTGGGGCTGTAGACAACTATAATAAGGGAGGGCATTACCGGGAGGGATGGAGTAGCCTAACGAGGAGCTCAACCGTGGGTGGAGGATAGGAACCGAAGGAAGGAAAGGAAGAGAATTAACGAGGGAGAGCTCAGGAGGAAGGAAAGCTGTAGTTAAGGGAGGAGGGCCCCACTAACTAATATA
The DNA here is from genome assembly GCA_027924645.1 of Cunninghamia lanceolata. NCBI lineage: Eukaryota > Viridiplantae > Streptophyta > Pinopsida > Cupressales > Cupressaceae > Cunninghamia > Cunninghamia lanceolata. Next base: position 6,015,466 of record BSBN01000437.1, read on the forward strand.
GTTAGGCAAGCAAGCCCAGAGAACAAGAATAGAGGTTCCCACCCGGAGGAGATAGGATGCCAACTATAATAAGGGTAGTGGGGACGGGGCATAAAAACTACTTTCTCGAGTTCAAGGAAGGAACTAATTCAACCGGTGCTAATACAGGGAGTTCAACCGGTGGTGCTCCATCCCCCACTGAGAAGAAATAATAGCTAGTCAGTAGTAGTAGGATGGAGGAACTAACCGGTAGGATGGAGGAACTAATCAACTACCGGGGGTGTGGGGAGGAGGACCACTCAACAGCGGGAGGAGCACTCAACAGCAACGTATGTAACCTCCCAACCGGGGGTGTAGCTTCCCACAACAGCTTATTGAACTAGTCTATCCCACAACAGCTTATTGAACTAGTCTACTCCAGGAGGGGAATTCGGGAGTTCAAGAAAGTCTCCCTCCATCGGGCCATCCTTTTGAACCCGGGACCCCAGGGCAACTTGATTTAGGGCCACTGGTTCCCGGCTGGGGATGGGCCAAAAGCTGGAGGTGCTGCTGGCCCTACAATTCTATGGGCTGGACTTCCTTCCGAACAATCGATCTCAGAGTAAAGAAAGATAAACTCTATTTCCTTTTCTCCCACCGGGTCCTCGTCTTTAGGCTCTATTGCCTCCCACCCTGCTGGCACAACATTTCGTTAATCAACTATATCCTCCCACCCTGCTTCCCTTTCTCGCCATTATCCTATTGCCCCCCGGGGGTAATGAAACTTACCCCCGGATATATTTGCCGGCGTTCCTATCTCCTTCCACCCACCAACAACAACAACAACAACTATATCTCCCCGGCATGTTACGTATAGAATCAACTATCGGGCACTATATCCACCCACCCACCCCGGGTGGGAAACTAGAGTTCCGCCTCCCACCCACCCCAACTATATTAGCAGCCAGGCCGAACAATCCATATTTCCAACCAGGGGTTAAGGATCTGAACAATCCAATGAAGCCGGGTAACCGAGGGTGAATGAAGGAAACAATCCATATTCTCATAATAGCATCCTTCCTGGTAGTTGCAGTCTAATCAAAGCATCCTTGTATACTGGCGGATCCTTGTTATTGAACTAGTCCTCTACCCGTCCTTCACCCACTCTTTGTCCTAGCCCTACTACCCTCCACGGTGGGGAATGCAAGGTTGTTGTTGAACTGCTTTCTCATTGGTTGTTGAACTGCCTGATCTCCTGATAGTTATTGAATAACCTCCCTTCCTTGGCTCAAATTCCCGGGTGGGACGGGATTATAGCTAGCTTCCGATAGTTGGAGATGGGCTAGCTTCCTTCCGGTTGTCGTTACTTAATAGCGTTAGGTCCCTCGGTCTATCCTATTGCGGGAGGTAGATAGCTCTTCTGCCTTCCTTCCTGCTGATTGAACCGAACTACCTTCCTGTGGAATTCCCCTCCTTATTATAGTTCGGCATCTACCTCACCTATGGCTCCTTCCACACCTCCGATTCTAGTTAGGCATCTAGGGGTGGGTGGGAGGATGAAGCCGTCCTTCATTACCCGGTGGAAAGAAAGTTCTAACTATAGCCGGAGGCCCCAGATAGCTAAACAACAGCTCAAGGAGGCAGGGAGTAGACGAATTCCTTCTATTGTTTGGCTGGACCAGAGAAAATGAAAGCATGCTCGAAGGCCTACCGAGGGTGAATGCCCCTGGTAACGGGTAACCGGAAAGAAACATGTTTCATTGATAGTCGTCTATCATTCAGGAGGCAAGCAAGAATCCATCCGGAAGGCTTCATTCACCCTCGGTTCTAACTGTTGAAAGATCCGAGGAGAAAGAAAGAGAATCGGGGGTGCCACCGGTTAGCAACTATTGTGGCTAGCTAGGCTTCTTTCGGATGGGAAGGGAAGGGCGGGGGTGTAACCCTGTGGGAAGGAGCCACTTCAGTAGATGCGACCCGGCTAATGGGAATTCTAGGCTTCGGCTATCCGGCTCTATTAGAACTAGTCCTCCCACCGGGGGTTCAGGATGGGGATGGAATTCAACTAGTTGGAAGGAAGCTAAACAAATGCTATAGCCCCAGATAAAGGTAGTTAATGCCATACTGAATTCATTGTGCTTTCTTTCCCAACTCCCCTTCATTGGATTGCCCTTATTCTAGTTGTCGTCTACTCCCTCCCGTTTCTTAATCGGAAACGAGGAGCTACCGATAATTCAATTCCCCTCCTAAGTTTCAAATGGATGTTTCTCGGCAGGGAGTATACTAGTTTAAAACAGGAGGGTCGACTAGCTATTTCTTATCAGTTCCCGCCTACACCCCTGCACGGTTGGGAGGACAGGCTCTTTCTCGGTCATCCCCCCAGGTACTTCCTTCTGGAATTCCCTTCCTTCCATAGTAGTTTTGCCCACACCCCCACGATGCCGTTGTTCCGCTCCCACCCGGGCTATTATTGGCTCAACCACCGGTAGCTCGTTGACTTATCTTCTACTCGCGGGACCTAACCAATGTGGATAGTAGTTGCTGAAGTCCATCTGCTTCTGGAGCTGCATCCAATGCTTAAACCACCTTCCTTCCGGTTGAGCTATAACTCCCTGCTATAGAGGGCTAGAACTCCCTGATCAGATGCCGTAGTGTCAGGCGAGTCGAGCCGGGCAACCTGAACTCTATTTTATCGGGGGCGGAGGTAGGGGTAAAGAATCTTTGATCGAAGCATCTATCTCTTTGAATCTTGACCAGATAGGCCAGGTACTTCTATTGAATCCCTGGATAGGTAGGGATCAGGCTCCTCGAACCGAGATGGATGAGTTGGAAGGATCTGAATAATAAGAAAAGAGGTGGGGGGGGTGGTCATGTTACGTGTCCACTTCAACCCTTCGGAGAATTGATCTTCGGGGGTGGGGTGGGGGGCATGTGACGTATAGATGCTGCTTCGCATCTTGACGGATGCTGCTGATCTGATGCATCCCCGCAGCTGATGATGATCAGCATATCCCAGCAGGCGCTGAAGAAGCATTTCTCACTGAAGAAGCATTAGGGCGGGTCCAAAAACCAACATGTGCACTTCAGTAACTGAACCAACGTATGCGCTTCAGCCTATTTTCCACGGTGTATTGACCAGGGGAATGTCGGGATCGGACTGGAAAATGAAAGGTGTAAGGATGGCCTTCCTCCCTCCCCGTATTAGGACGAACTTGAGTATTCCTCTTGCGGGGCGCCACAGTTTACCCATTCCGTCCTGAATAGCCCACTCCACCATATCGAGGGTGCTTGTGGAGGTAAGGTCCAGCGAGGTAGCATTGACTAAGATACCAGGCTCGTTCAGGGAGAGGCGATAACCAATAACTCGCCTTTCAAGGAACGAAGCCTCACCACTCGTAAGGATCTTCTTAGCGCGGGCGGTGGGTCACCATTCCTACAATCTTCAAGCAACTAATATAGAGGGGGGGTGCCGAGATCCGGATCGGAGGGAATTCTAGTTCCGGCACTATAATCCCCCCCACCCGGGAATCATAGTTCTGCAAGCCGGATAACGGCTAGACGGGGGTCAAGTTGTTTTGGGAGTTCAAGAAAGTCAAATGTGGGAACTATTAATTCGCCCGGTTGGAAAGAATAACAAATTGACCGTTCGGCTCTTTCGCCCTGCCTTCTTATTGTCTTCATCCTTCACCGGCAACTACATTTCATTGTCTTGCCTCCCACCCAGAGATAGTTCTTTACACCGGAACAGCATGAGCCCTTCCCTTCCCCAGCTCCGAGCACAGAGCCGCCCTATCCTGGAGTTCAACTACAGGTGGAGCTACCGGGGGTGAGGAGAAGAAAGAAAGGAAGAAAGCGATGATTTAGCTATAGTTCCCGAGGGTTTACCTAGAACCCGGAATCTCCGTTCAGATTCCGCCTGGCAGAAAAATGTTACTAGCAGCCGGGCCCTCGCTTAACCCGTTTTCCATAACCCCCCACCCGGCAACAATTAATCTACCCCCAACAAATATATATTGCCTCCCACCCACAATATAATCTACCCCCCCGGGAGGGCCCCCCCACCCGGCCTATGCCCCCCACCCAACCCCACACACGCAGTTCACCCCCGGATGGAAAACAATAACAATATCAGAAAGACCGTTGGATCATCACTCCCAATGAAGGCAAAGAAAGTAAAAGACAGTGGGATTGCACAAGCTGCTACTTTCCCTACATCTGTATAATGTGCAGAACTTATACTGACATGTGCAGACAGATATTATGTCATGACTAGAACAATCCAAACTACCAATGGGGACATCTTAGCTGACTTGAGTTCACCTTCCTTGGCTGAAACTTTCGATATCCCATGGCACACAGTGATGACCATGCCAGACAAGACAAAATCAGAGGCCACATATAAGAAGGATGAAGGGGGATGTAAGAAGCATATGAATGAAAATTGGGTAAAAGCTAAAAGGTCTACCCTGAGAAAATTCCCTCAAATACTGTATAGGAGTGACTTACACGATGAAATAGGGGATTTGGTAACTTTCCTCAATAGAATTTATGGATTACCTGCAGAATCAACTTTTGAAGGGTGGATGTTTGTCATAATTGAAGAGATACTGAAGGGAACTAAATTCCACTGGTCACAGATTCTTAGTGATAATATTCATGAGGCCTTTAGCAATTTCAAGGAGAAAAGATTCTTTAGATGGACATCCTATGTTGTCTATGCACTAGCAAGAAGAAACCATTATGTTGGATTGTCTAAAATAGGAGAAGTTGGAAATAATGAGTAGACCCAAGTCAAAGTATATGAGTGTTATCCACAGCTCACCTCATCTCAATCTCTGATGCATTTCAAAAGGGTGAACAATGCTTTCACAATGTATTTAGCAAGATTGCTACAAGGTAACACAGCCTTGAGGATTTCCACTAAAGCCATGAATGAAGTAACTAAATATGGAAGGTGGTATATCCAGTTCAAAAAGTTCACATATCTAAGAGTACAAGGTTTCACTAGGATTGCTTACAGACTCCCTAGATACCCTAATGATAAAACAGTGCTCCTGGAATTATCTAAGCAATTGAACCCTTGTGCTGAAAAACTTAAGCACTTGCATAGAACCAATGTACAGTTTCTCATCAAAGGGAATTATGCATGTACTTCATTGGCATCAGCTGACCATTCAGATAAGGAACTTCAACTTCTCAATCTCCACTATTATAATTCATGGGATCACTTTGATCCAAATAAAGTGATGGAGAAGTTTGTAAGAAAAAAGTTGTTTCACAAAATGCACATCGAGGACTTTTGGGCCAATTGTATGGATGATTACGAGGTAATGAAGAAGGCTCATTCAAGATTATCTTTGGCCTTCATTAGGAAGTTCCACATCATTGCAGTACCTAACCAGTTGGAAGATGATGAAAATGTCATGGTTAGAGGAAATTAGGAGGTTTAGTACCACCAGTCAATCCCTCTACCTAATTGGGCCAATGCTGAAGAGAGTTCCCTTGATATCATAATGAAAGAGCCTATTAGACTAAGCAAGGCATGGGTAAGGGGTCAGATAGCTACTTTGGAGGGACAAGGAGTGCAGCTTACATATACTGCACTAGAATCAGATAGAGAATCTAGAGGAGAAGAGGATAAACCAATAAACATAACAGATGAGGTAGAGCCAACCCAGAAGTAGAAGCCCAACAGTGAAGAACATGTACCATTAGTAGAAAAGGCCAAGGCACAAAAGAGTAAGAAAACCTCTACAAAACATCCTAAGAAAGACCAGCCCCCTTCTGCTAGAACAAGAGCCTCCAAGAAAAGGGATATGCCAAATGGTCCTGGAGAAGGTTCCAAAACTAAGAAGGTCAAATTAAAGAAGGTCAATGAAGATGTTGCTGTAACTCATGAAGATACTCTTGTCTCTCAGATTTGCACCCTTGCTGAGTTGTAAAACTTGGCAATCTAGAGAAACATGGGATCTTTCTAGGTTTATGGGTCACCTATGATGGAAAGAACCTCTAGAGAAGGCCGACTTCCTTGTTGGTAATCACCTAAGATCTAATAGATTTACAGAGGAAAAAAGGAGAAGGAATGCTTTTGAAAATGAAAGTTAAAACTGGAAAATTTGAAAATAAGGGTGATTCACCAAACTTGATAAGGTTAATGAAACTTAGACCTACATACACTTGGCCACAGATAATAAAAACTAAACCTGCACAACCTATCACTATATATTTGCAAAAACACTTCACAAAGAGGCCTAAATGCATTAAAATCTTTAAAAGGAAGCTAAACTTCACAGTTTAAAGCCTTATAACACATTAAGACATAGTTTACAACCTGCATAAACACAACTTCTATAGAAAAGGGTATTGAAACTTAAGATAGTTACAAGGAAACAAAATACCTCACAAATGACCTGATCAAACACTTGATAACACCCAATACCGCAAAATAAGAATGCAAAATCTGACTATCAATGGTATCCAAGGTGTTCTCTATATTTCATACGCCCAAAAGAGTTACAAAAACATGCTCAAACTGAGTAGGATTATAGAAAAAATCACTAACTCTAGAATGTACATGGAAAGAACTCCCTACAAAGAGTCAAATGAATGACTATATACTCTCCAAATAGATGCCATGAGATCAGGATGAGCAATCTCCATTTTCGTGTATCTCATAAATGTGCCCAAAATATCTACCTAAAGTCTTCCAAAATGGGTTTCCAATGCAGACATAGTTAAGGCATGCCAACAATAATCATAAAAGCACCTGAAAATGTCTTTAAATGCCTTTAAATGATCTTTAAAGCCACTAAAAATAAGTCAAATCTGAACCTATTTGTCAATCTCCCTTGCAGCATCATAAATGTCTAATATTTTCACAATAAATGACATAAATACACATTATTTCTGCATTTAATTAACATTTGACTAAGAGGTTTATAATTACACCACTTAGTTAATGTTTTACATTCCAAATTTATTACAATTCCATGCAAAAAATAATGGCATTTAGGACACAAATATTTAATTTCCCAATTTTGCATTATTTAGGGACAATTGAAATATTGTGAAAGGATGACAAAGTAATTGACGAGACTTACTTTGCCATGTGTGATAAATCTGCCTAATATTGCCTCTTTGCATTTTTATTACAAATGATAAAGTAATTCATGTTGATTACTTTGTCATTCGTTTACAATATTTAATCTATTTCTAGCTTATGCAAAAATGACATAAAAACGTCTTCATAGCTCCTAGGCAAAATGACACGAGTCCACATACACTCGCACTACCTCTCACATCACATGGCTACATCCAATACCTTATAACTCCTAGCCATCCATCTGTTTCATAATATATAACATCATGTCCTTACAAAGTTTAATGCAATATATTTTGAAAAATGACCCTTATGACTCCCTAAACACATTACAATGCCTTTCATATGTCATCACACTTACCATATGGCCTCACAAAACAACTCACACCTAGCAAGAGAGGCACTCGACCTTATGCTTTTATAATGTTTTTTGTCTTTGAAAAAATAACAAAAGGTAGAAAAACATGTCTCACGGCCCCATGTGGACTATCATTAGGTTTTAGAGACTTTTGTAAGTCATTACCATGGCTGCCAAGGGATATCAATGATTTTGTAGATCAAAAGTAAGAAAAAAACAATAATACAAACTAGGTCTATTCAACCCAAAGGGAGAATAATGAACCTTAAATGTCATTTGCATTTCACCTTCTCTATTGTTTAAGCTTGGCCACCGCAACAAGAAGGGTTTGGATGCCCAATTTGCATGATTTTCTGTCGATTCAAGGAGGATTTTGGCCAATTTTCTAAGGAAAATGCAAGGTAAGCGGTTTCCTCTGAGAACTTGACCTCTTCTTTGTCGATTTTGGGCCTCCAAGGCCATGATTCTGATTGGATTTTGATATATATTCTAGTTTTTTGCTTGGCCATGAACTTCTGTATTGCATTTGTTATGTTTTTTGGCCACCATTGGAAGGTCGCTTGAGAAAATTTTTGTGGTCTGACATAACAAATGGAAGAAAAATAGAGGTAATTCATTTATGACTATCAATCCTTCCTCATTTTTGAGTTTTTTATTACATATTTGCTGCCAGAAGCACGATCTGGAGAGTTTTGTGAGCATTTTTGCTTGAAAAGAGTTAAAAAGCTTTAGATTTCTCAAATATCTAAAAACCTTTCTTCATTTTATGAATTCTTTGTTGCATTTGGCTGTAAAAGAGGTGTGATTTTATGAAAATCTAATCATATTACCTAAAAATCTGCATTTTCTTTGTATCTACAACTTTTCTTGCATTGTGCAACTCGACCCATGACCAAAAATTGTAAAAAAATACATGACTGTGTACTCTGAATTTGAAAACCTACATTTTTTGTTATATCTGCAATTTTTCTGTTAGTAGACCTTGCATTTTGACTGTGATGAGGCACGTTTTGATCATTTTTGTTTGAAAAGAGTTAAAAAGCTTTGGATTTTTCCTTTGTATTTGCATGATCTCCTTGTATTTCCTGAGATTACTTGTATACGCTCTGCTATGGCATAATTTGAAGAAAATCTGAGTATTTCCTTTTAAAATGAGTTTAAAAAAAGATGTCACTTCTCTTTATATCTACATACCCTCTCTTAATTTTCTAAACCTTGCTACCTTTCGCTCTGACGGAGGCATGATTTTCATGAAAATCTGAGCACATTGTGTGAAATAAGTTTGAGAAAACCTCATTTTCCTCTGTATCTGCACTTAGCTCAAAATGAGCTTCAGTCTTGTTGCATTCGTGGCTCCTCTTAGTTCTTTCTAGATTGGTTACTGATCATGACATACCATTTGATAGCATTTTTTGTGTTCTCTGACAAGATTGCTTTATTAGGATTTCAAAACCTTAACTGTATCTTTCTCTGTATCTGAAAATTTACCTCTGAGGCTTTACATTTTTGTCTATTATGATCTCATTGTAGCTTTACATGACATAATTTCTGTAGGATATTTAGAAAGATGTTGCTTCTACTCTGCATTTCTAGCATATGCTCTTGCTACAGTTTAGAATAATACTAGGATTTTCAAATGAAGGACAGACTTTATGCACATGTCATGAACTTGAAAAGATCTACTAAAAACTTTGAACACTTATCTTCTCTGAGTATTCTATCAGTAGTTTCTATATATTATTCATAGCACATCCTGATGATTTATGTACTCTGTCTTATACAAGACTGTAGCTATTCATTATGGACAAAATGTATCAGATCTAGGCATTCTATTTTCTGATCATCATAACGATCATTTTTGTATGATGTTCATAGCATTTCCATGATGTATTATACCATTGAATCCTATAGGTGTTCAAAATGGACAAAAATGCAGAATTTCTGAAATCCACTTCTGTCTGGGTACACACATTCTTATTTCTATGCTATCTTGACTATAACAATCATGACTTGTGCAGCATACTTGACTTACATTGATTCTCAAATGAGTCTTTAGTCACCACTAGGTGACTGTTATAATCATTCTCCTTGACTGCTTTTCCTAATGCTGTCCTAGATGTTGTTCTGTAAGTTGTCCTTTACACTGTGACAACCATATTGTTGTCTCACATCCCTTTTCTGCTACTCTTCACAGTCATCTTTGCCTTCAAGTCTCTTTGTTCATGTATCACTGCTGCATTCAACCTTTGATGACTATCATAAAATGTAGACTTCAATCACCATGCTTTCTCATTGTGATAATGGCACAAAAACTATCTGATTTCTTTCATGACTGCTACTCCATGAGGTTGGTGTTGCCATCTTTGGTGCGATGCTTCCTTATTATCATCAACACTTTTCAATGACTGTAACCTTACTTTTTGCCTTCTAAATGACTGTTGTCGGTTGTCACAAGCTGTTCTTGTCATATCTTTGTCATAAAGTGTTTTGACTCTCTTTATTTCCTTTATTGTTGTCTTTCAAGTGCTTTGATGTGACTGTCCTATCATAGTCCATGCCATCATCACACTAAGACCTTAAATCACTCAACAAAACTCTTTAAACCATCTTGACTGTTACCACACAACATGACAAAGTTGTTCACAATGTTCTTCAACCACTTACTTGATAATGTTCCATTTATGAATATGTAGTTTTGAGCATGGTATCCTAACTACAAGCAAATAGTAGGCTTAAACAATATTGAAGGACTCTCATGCTACTGTTGCACTATTCATGGTCTTCAACATTTTTTTTTCCTCATGACTTGGGACTGTCTCTAGCTTACACCTGCCAATACTTGGTATATCTTTTGGATAATGTCTTTCTATCCTAATGCAAGCTTCCTAATATTTCTGCATTTTGTTGAGAAATCCCTACATGACTGGTTGTCCTCATGACCACTGTCTTCTTCCATAGGGTCCACTGTTTTCTATATATCCTTGTTAGGAGTCTTTGTGACTATTTCATGAAACAAAAATCTTGGTGCTTCAAACAACTTCCACCACTACTTGTATTGCATACTTTGTTGGCAATTGAGGATAGAATCTTGATTCATTCTAACATTGTTGTTATCTTGATTGTCATTGTACCTACCTTAAAAACTATTCCGTGTAGCTTACTATCTCAAATCTAGAAGACTGCTGCTAGCATCAACCATTGCTGACTATTTCTCCTTATGATTGGTGACTGCCACTACCTTTCATTAGGTGCCTTCACTACTTATGAAAAGACTATCTTCTTTATCATCTCAGAAACTGCTATTGATTATCATCTTTGAATGATGATTGTATCATGTGATAACCTATGATAAACTATTCCTTATGTTGTTCTGCATGACATTGACTCTTTTTATACACTATGTACTTCTTGCATCTAATAAATACATATGAAATGTTCTATAAATGACTATGAGCTGGGCTCAACCCTTGTGGGAGCCACATTTGATCCACACATAATCTAATCTGATGAATCACTCAGAAACACAATTTCACCTGTATCTACACATGAAGCAAAATTGTTAGAAAATAAACGCATACTCTGGATGTGTTTGATGACTTGCTTGTTTTCTAGGACATCTAAAGTATACATTTCTTGTTTAATGCATTTGAGGATCAATTTATACATGCATAGGTACTTGTTCATGTCAGGTTAGGGACCATTCATTGCTTAGAGTATTACTGTAACATCTCTCTTTGCCAGATGTAGGAACTAGAGACGACATGAACTAGGAAGGCCAAAGCCAACTCGGGGCAGCAGGAAAACACACCTGAACCAGAACCAGTCATTCTCAGGCAATGACTGGCCTCTGACCTTACATGCACATTACTTTATTTACTTATTCATGTATAGATTATTCTTCTATTTCATTGAATAAGACAGTTAACCTCACAGCTTGTGTGAGATAATGAACATTTTACATTCAATAAGATTATTTATTTTTTGGAAAAAGTTTTGGATAAACCCTTCCTATGTTACATGCACTTGGATAAATGCAGTAAACTAATAAACATAATCTCCTAAATTATTTCATTTATGCACTTGAATGTAATGTATGAAGGACTAGATGAGATGTTCCTTATAAGTTTTGAATCAAAACTCTACCTAAATGAGCCGTAGTGAAATTTAGGTAACATCTTTGGCGACATCTGCTATATGTTTGCCTGGTAAACATCAGACCAGTTGCTTGAAGCTTAACCATTGGGCATAGAGTCACACATACTTGACAAAAACTTGAAAACACGTCTTCCCATTACTGCAACTCACTTTTGACTGCCATCTCTTCTAATCCATCAAGTGCATGGGTATGGTTGGTGATAGTGAACCAACAAAAATCACTGTTACTAATGATATGCATCTACTTGATGGGTTAAAAGAGAATAATCAACATGAATACCTCCTTTGCAAACTGTTGTGATTTATTACAACTCTATGAGGAGGACAGGTATGATGTGTGACAGTGAATACATGTATTCACTATTTCATATGATGGTTGTACCACATACAACTAAAATACATTAAAGTAGTTTCATCCTCACACATAACCAGACCTAGGAATAACTAACAACTGTGCAGAAACGCACTTAGAAAAATGAAATCTACATCTAACCCACTGTGCAGTAGCACTTATTTAACAATAGAAACTTCATGAAATATATACAAACATGAAAGATCCTACCTCAAAAGCAATGTTTGAGGTGAATCCCATTGACTGGGATTGACTCGATGTCACCATCCAGCTTAGATAGGTGGAAAGCAATATGTTGTTTGCATTCTGAAACAATAAATGGCCCACTCCAAAAAGCATCAAACTTAGAGTGTTTCCCAAGTTTGCTTTTCAACACATCCCATTCAGCACTATGTCACCCTCCTAGAATGTTCTTGGAGATGCTCTTTTGTCAAATGACCACTTCATTTGAGCTTGATGATGCTCTATGTTTCTCATGACATCATTTCTGGTTTCTTCAAGCTCAACCAGTTGAGCTAGCCTTATTGTCATAGGGCCTTCTTCTAGCATGTCCAGCTGATTCACCAAATCAAGTGCTGGTAACTCAAGTGTGATAGGAAGCCTTACTTCCTTGTCATACACCAACATGAAAGGTGAATGCCCTGTTGACCGTTTTGTAGTAATTCTGTCAGCCCATAGTGCTGACTTTAACTGTGTATGCTAGGCTCTCTGGTTGCCCTCCATGGTCTTCTTGATAATTCTGATCAAGTTCTTATTGGTGGATTCCGCTTGGTTGTTGCCTTGCGGATAGTAATGGCTCTATGTATTGAGATAAATGCCATTCTTTACAGCCCAATTAGAGATTCTGGAACCAACAAAAGCAAGGGCATTGTCTAAAATAATGGACTCAGGCACTCCAAATCTGATAACCAGCTCTTCATAAAAATTTAGAACAGCAAACTCATTGACTTCCTTAAGTATGACTGCTTCAGTCCACTTAGTGAAATAATTAGTGGCTGTAAGAACCCACTTATGGCTAGCATTGGATGAAGGGTTTATAACCCCAATAAAGTCTAATCCCCACCTCATAAAGGGCTATTCAACCTGAACTGGCTGCAAAGGTAAGGCTGCCAACTTCTCCTTTCTAGAAAACAAAGCACATTCCTTGCATTTTCTAACCGATAAGTGTGCATCCTTAAACAAACTGGGCCAATAATAGCCACCTTTCATCACCTTAAGAGCTATTGCTCTAGGTGAAAAATGGCCTCCAGCTGACCCCTCATGAAATTCATGCAACACCTTTTCAACTTGGTTAGGTCCAATGCATCTCAGCAATACTCTATTGAAATCTTTCCTAAAAAGCAAGTCATTAATGAGTACATAAGGTATGGACTGCACTCTGAAATACCTTCATTTGGTTCTATCCAAGCCCTCAGGACACTCACCCATCTGTAAGAGATAAACCATTTCTTGCACCCAATCAACAATAGGACCTGAAACAACTATTTGTTCTTGATCTTGGATTGATAGAACAGCTTCTTGATCATGTTCTTCTTTGCTGATAACACCATCAGCAAGTTGTTCGCACAACCCTTTTCCCCTAACTAGCTTGGTAACCTTAATGTCCACATCATATTCCATTACCTTAGTCACCCAACTAGCTCTCTTATCACTGAGATCCTTACTTAGCAGAAATTCCTTCACACTCGGATGAGCAACCATTAGATTAATCTTGTTACTTGACATTATGTGTTTAAACTTTTTCAAACTCCTTATAATAGCAAGCACATGTTTCTCAATGAAAGTGTACCTCAGCTCATAATCTTTCAATGCTTGACTGAAAAAAGCTAAAGGCTACTCCATTTCTAGCTTATTTTTCTATACCAACATAGCAGAAACAGAATCAACATTACCATAAGCATACAAAGTGAAATCCTTAGAAAAATTAGGATTTAGAAGTGTAGGTGCAGTAGCCAAAGCCTCTTTAATAAGCTCAAAACTTCGTTTTCCTTCTCTAGTCCGGCTAAAAGACACGTTCTTTCTCAACATAGCAGTGAGTGGATTTAACAAATCAGCAATATCAGGGATAAACCTCCTGTCGAAGTTGATCCTACCAATGAAACTCTGTAGGCCTTTGTTGTGTGCTGGTAAGGGCAGAGCCAAAATTGCACTTATTCTCTCAGGGTCAATGGTGATGCCTTGTTTTGACACCATGTAACCAAGCAATCTGCCCTCATGGACAAAAAATACACACTTTTTGGGATTAAGTGATATCCCAAACTCCCTACACCTCTCAAAAATCTGCCTTAAGTGATTTAGATGATCGTTGGCTTCCTTCGAGAAAACAGTAATGTCGTCAAGGTAGACTAGGACGATCTTGTATATTAGGCCTTGAAAGGCCATATCCATAGCCTTTTGAAAGGTTGCTCTAGCATTGGACAAACTGAAAGGCATATTCTTGTAAGCCATAGTACCCCATTTTGTGATGAATGTTGTTTTGTACTGGTCTTTCTCTCTTACTAATATCTGATTGTAACCAGAATAACCATCTAGCAAGGAAAACCTCTCTGATCTTGAGACTACTTGGAATATCTGCTCCATGGAAGGCAAAGGATGACGGTCTTTCAAAGAAGCTCTATTCAAGTCACGAAAGTCTACACATAGCCTTATCTCCTCATTTTTCTTCCTAACCGGCACAAGGTTGGAAACCCATGAGGTGTGCTTAATAGGAAAGATTATGCTACTCTCAATAAGCTTGTTTAGTTCTTTTTTCATGAGAGGCTCTAATTTAGGATTCAATGGCCTCTATTTCTACCTGATAGGCTTGGCATCATGCTCAAGTTCAATAGTATATTGAGCAAGCTAGGGATCAAATCCTTTTAAATCACCATACTCCCATGCAAAAATGTCACTAAATTCTTGAAAAAGTTGAATAAATTCATGTTTTTCCTTTGCTATACATACCTTGCCCAGTTTAAGGAATTTACCCTTAAAGATCTCAAATTCTTCATAGTGATCTTGCTGAACTTGTAGGCTGGACTTGGGTTTTGTAGCTTCATCATCAGTGTTAAAAATAGACTCTAAGGTGACCAAACCTTTTGGCACCTTGTTATTCTTGAGCTAGATGATTTGGTCACCATATTGGTGATGTAGCTTCTCTTGGTTAAAATGAGAGAATTCAGCTTCCTCTCTCAAGAACTTTACAATCTACTATTCACTATCAAACACCTGCCAATGTATGTTATTATCTAGCACAGCATGCCTAACAACAATCTTAATATACTGATTAGTCTTATCACTACTAATTTCCTTGGGAATGTCATATTCAGCCCCTACAGCAGCCAGCCTATCAGCATGTTTATTCTGATTTCTAGGTATGGATATCAAATTGAATGCATCAAATCCTTCCAAGAGGTCCCATACTCTATGCTTGTAAGACTTAAGTAGATCATTTTTTGTGACATTAAGCTTTCTCACCTAATTTACAACTAGTTTGTTGTCCCCATAAACTTTCAGACAGCCAATAATTTTTTGTCTTGCCCATTCCAAGCCTTGAATAAGAGCTTCGTATTCAGCCACGTTGTTAGTGCAGCTGAAACATAATCTAAAAGTTGAATAGTACCTCTCAGCCTTTAGGGAAACAAGCATGCATCCACCACTGGCACCCTTTCTACTCCTTGAGCCATAAAAAAAGCTTCCAGACCTCATTATCTTGCTACCCATCCTACTGTTCTGCACTTTTTTCAATGTTAGGTAGAAATAAATCAGCTTCATGCATCATATACAAACCCAAACCAACCTCTTCCAGGTGCTCACACAGATCAACCACTTGGGTTTGATCTGCCCATTCATTAAGAAGGACTTCTAGTATGCCTTCAATCACCGTACTACCTTCTTGGACAACGGGTTGTTCCTCTTGTAACTCACTTGCAACCAAGTTGGCATTGATGGGGCATGTAGTGTAAGGCTCAATATGGTCTTTGGCAATGGGTTCTAACTTGATAGTCACCTTAGTGCTGTACCTAGTTCTGAACAACATATGAGACCAATCTGAGGACAGGTAACCTCCTATCTTTGCAATAAAATCCCTTGACAAACAAATGGCAAAATAAGGAGGTAATTCAATGACATATATGTCCTATGGGATAGAGAAATTTGGACAGGCATGCAGAGTTAAACTTAGTCCCTTTATGACACCCACTGTATTAACAGCAGTTCCATCCAACTAAACAACTCCCTTCTCTAATGGCTCATATTCAATGCCTAACTTGTCAACAATCTATTTTGGCATGACAAAACTGCTAGCACCTGAGTCAATCATGTAGTTATGAACCAAATGATCCCCTATGATCAAAGATACGTAAAATGGTGGGGGTTTGACCTCTAAAGCTTGTTGTTTTGCATTTTTTTCAATTTTATTTGTCAAAACATCCTTAGAATTATCTATATTAGACTCTTGAGACAGTTTTAAATTTGATAAGGTTGATTGAAGCAAGTCTTTTTGGCCAGGGATACTCAGGGAATCCTACATAGACATGGATACATTCACTTTTTTCATATGCTCAAGGATATTGAAAGCAAATGTACCTGATTTAACTTGGCTTTTGGGGGCAGCCATGTCACCTTGAGCACAAGTTGGCTAAACTAGTGGATTAAGCTACTCCTTTTCTATCAAAGGCTGACCCTTTGATAGAACTTGAATTTTTTCAGCATTTGATGGGTTAGAAACACCTTGTCCCATGTTCGGCACTTGATGCCCATGAGTTTAAAATTTACTAGCTTGCTGTCCTTCATCAATAACCCTTTTCTTGCTGTGTGTATTGTCTGCAACTGAAAAACTGGCTTGGTTTATACCACAGAATTCTTCTCCTTGCTAGTTTAGGAGTGTTGTCTCATGTACTTGTTCTTCTTGTTGCTAAATAGGAGGTTCTACGGGCACATTAGACTGCACTGCTGGACTGTTTTGAACCATTAGAGCTTGGTTAATCACCCCATTGGCACATGTATTTTGGTTATGGGGCTGGTTACAAGGAAAGCACCAATCATAGTCTTGAGCCAAATTGTTTTGCGTGGGCACAACTTCCTTCGAGCAACTAGCAGCATTTGGATTGTAGGCCTGATAAGGCCTAGAGTTAAGGGCTTTCCTTGGACCTTGATTATTAGGTTGATAAGGTGGCCTATTTGCCTAATTTTGCTCGTAATTAGACTAGAATGGGGGCTAATAAGGTCTAAAATTTTGACCTTGCTACCTCTTAAGGTTCACTATCTCATTACCAAAAGATTGCAATAGTCCTTTGATCTCCTATAACTCAAAGGATTGAGTTTGAACAACATTTTCTTATTTATTGGGCTGAGTATTAGGTGTTGGTAATGCTGGTACAATGGGTATAACAGCTATAGGAGGCACATACATTGGCATTGGTGGCTGAATAGCAAGGAATATTGGCAAAGGAGACCTAGGGGCAATTTTACCGGCCTATATGAGGTTATTCTCAGCTCTTATGTCTATAGCATAAGCTTGTGGTAAGGAATCTCCTCCCATAGATTGAATCATGATAGAAATATCATTGTTCAAAGCTATCAAATAATATAAGAAAGCATGATCAGCAGTAGGCCTTACCATTGGTGGGATTCTATCCTACGTCTTCTAGAAATGGTGGTTGAAGTCTGACATAACTTTGTGAGGAGCCCTCTTAATCATAGACAGTTATTCCACCAATGACAAATGATCTAATTTGTTGTCAAAGAAGCTGCATAGCTCCTCTCCAAAACAATCCCATGAATCTATGGAGTTCATTGGTAGTCTTCTAAACCAGTACAAAGCCTTCCCTTTGAAGGAAGCTGCTAATAACCTGATTGCAACATTCTCTTGTGTCACATGATGGACAACACACAAGTTTGTAACATCTTTTATGTGTTCAGCTAGAGTAGTCTAATCTTCACCATTAAAATATGGTAAACTTTTCAAGGCAGCTATAGGAATATCATCATGCTGAGCTAAATTTAATGGGCTACCTTGGTTGAATGCGACAAACGGCTAATTTCTGGCTCCAGGAATCATTGTAACTGGGATTCTTGGGACAGTATGAGTTCCAATAGCAGGAGTAGACTTGGCTCTCCTAGAATAGACATGAGTTTTCTTGGGTTTCTTAGCTATTATCCCTCTTCTCCTAAGTGGGGATAATTGCAAGTACTCAAAAGACGAAGAACTGCTTCTGGTTTGTATTCTTTTCATAAGTAGAAATACACTGATTTAGCTAAACCAAAGCTCAGAGTTGCCAGATATGCATGTTTTAATCTCTTACAGGTCTGAAAATCACTGGCTACACATCAAAACCAGCAATAAAAGGTAGTATTTGAACTGTTTCTAATTCCATAGTCCCACCTGGCATGCCAA
The DNA here is from genome assembly GCA_027924645.1 of Cunninghamia lanceolata. Lineage (NCBI taxonomy): Eukaryota > Viridiplantae > Streptophyta > Pinopsida > Cupressales > Cupressaceae > Cunninghamia > Cunninghamia lanceolata. The sequence continues at coordinate 6,033,761 of BSBN01000437.1, forward strand.
AAACTATTGTCTCTAAGATTTGCACCCTTGCTGAGTTGTAAAACTTAGCAATCTAGAGAAACATGGGATCTTTCCAGGTCTGTGGGTCACCTATGATGGAAAGAACCTCCAGAGAAGGCTAGCTTCCTTGCTGGTAATCACCTAAGATCTACTAGATTTGCAGAGTAAAAAAGGAGAAGGAATGCTTTCGAAAATGAAAGGTAAAACTGGAAAATTTGAAAATAAGGGTGATTCACCAAACTTGATAAGGTTAATGAAACTCAGACTTGCATACACTTGGTCTCAGACAATAGAAACTAAACCTGCACAACTTGTCACTGGTGCAGGAGCACCTACCTGACAGCTGGCCTCCATGAGGCAGTTAGTTTGTTTTGGGTCTGGTTAATGTTTCCAAGAAGGTCTGATAAGACCAATGCATGTAATAAGGTCATGTTGACCATACTTTACTATTTTTAGATAGGTTGTTAGGACAGCTGTTATGCTGTATGTTCGGTTGGATCCTCCCAGCCGCTTGGAAGCTCCCAGTCACTGGGAATCGAGTGGCAGTACTCGCAGGAAATCCTATTTATGTAGTAGGATCGGTTGGTATTGGATATCATCGATCATCGATCAGACTTTGCAGAGAGTGAGACAGAGGGAGAGACTGAATATTGTATTTGCATCTTTTGAAATCAATAAGGAGATCCTGTTGTGTCAATTCTCTATTTGGATTCCTTTGTGTAATCAAGTTGCTATTTTGGTGGTTTCATGGATTCGCTGATCCATTCCACCGGTTGATTTGTCGAATCGGTGGAATGGCTATGTACAGTAGATTAGGATTTAGTCTGCATTTGTGTTTGTTTGCATGTCTGTTTGCAAGATCGCAGTCAAGAGGTGTTGAGAACCCTAGCATGGGTATGTGCTAGGTCGTGCTGGTTGTTAGAGTCTGGAAAGTTGTCCAGGAAGCGGATTGGGTCACCTCAGGAGGTTCAGCGGATTGAAAATTCACTAAGATTGGAAAATCCATTGCAACGGCATCATCAGGATATTTCTGTGTATATCCTGCAGGTACTTCGGGTGTCATCCGAGTAGATGGAGGTGAGCATGATGCAATCGATTGCATAAGGTGAATGTGCATTGGGGTGATCATCATCAGGTGTTGCTGAGGAGGAGTGTATCGACATAAGGTAGAAGATCGGGTTGACAATTCCTTCGCGGGCCGATAATGTTAAGTTTGGCCGATAGCAGGATATTGGAGGAACTGCATGTGACGTCATCATCATCAGGATAATCGTCATCAGGATATCGAGGTGACGTAAGCATCGAAGGAAAGGTGCATGAGGTTGTCGTCATCAGGATATATGGGAGGAACCGGATGTTCTATATCCTGCTGATGAACATGATGTTGAACATCATGATGATGAAGAAAGAGGTTAGCGGTAAGATGAACAGTGATTGTCAGGTGGATGATTGCGCTTGCCGAATGTGATGATGCTGCCGATAGCCGAATATGATGATGCTGCTGACAGACGAAGAGTCGAAGGTTTGTCTGCAGGAGGATATCGGTCGGCAGAGAAAATATGATGATGATGATGGGTTTTAGACATACATGCTGTATGTCAAGGTTTTAGTGTGGATGCCTCTGCATCATAGTGGTATCAGAGCTCAGCAAAAGGTCTGGGTTGTTGTGTGTTGATTCTGTCACTGAAAGGGCAGAGGTAGAGTTGATTCTGTCACTGAAAGGACAGAGGTAGAGGAGTGAGAGGTTGACAAAATGCCTCCGAAAGGTACTGGTACTGCAAGGGAATTGCAGGAGATGAAGAAAAAACATGCCAGAGAGATGAGGAAGATGAAGGAGCTTGCTGAAGAACTTCAAGCCAGGCTTGTAGCCCTGGAAAAGAACAAAAAGAGGGAAGTGGAAGACAGTGAGTCTGAAGAAGACGAAGATGCTGTTGAAGAGTATGAAGAGGTAGCTGAAGATCTGGATGCTGAAGACCAGAGATTTGCAAAAATGTTAAAGGCAGTGCAGAGTGATAAACCTAAGGTAAAGGTTGATGTTTCCAAGTATAATGGAAGTTTGAATGAAGATGAGTTACTGGATTGGATTGCTGCACTTGATAATCACTTTGAATGTGAAGATGTTGCTGAGGATCAGAAGGTAAAGATTGCAAAGACCAAGTTAGGAGGTCATGCTTTGGTATGGTGGGATTATGTACAATCCGAGAGAAGGAAACAAGGAAAGTCAAAGATCACTTCATGGGATAAGATGGTAGCAAGGATCAAAGGTAAATTCTTGCCTAAGGATTATGAAATTCAGATGTTTAAGAAGCTGCAATTTTTAAGGCAGAAGGAAATGGATGTGAAGGCATATACTGAGGAGTTTTATAAGTTGAGTATGAGATCTGGTCATCATGAGAATGAGGTAGAAAAGGTGGCTAGGTACTTGGCTGGTTTGAGATTGAACATACAGGATGAGTTAGTTTTAGCTAACCCTAAGAGTGTGGAGGATTGTTACCAAATGGCAATCAGGATTGAAGAAAAGATGAATAGGGGACAAGATAAGTCCATGAGAGGAAGAGGAAACAATATGAGGGGAAGAGGATTAGCCCCTACAACAAGGCAAACCAATGAGGGTCAAGAAGACACTGGTAAAGGACAGGGACAATCTGATTTCAGAGGTGGATGGAAAGGTAATAGAGGCAGATTTGGAGGTGGTAGAGGTTCTACTACATTTTCAGGAAAGTGTTACACCTGTGGTGAGTTTGGTCATCCATTTTTCAAATGTCCAGAAAGCAAAGGTTCATCATCCAGAAACGATAGAACGAATGACAAGAGAGTACAACTTGTGCAAGAAGAGAAAGTAGAGCAAAGTGTGCAAAGTTCAAACACTTATCAAGGAGATAGGGATCCTGACGGTTATGGATATCCTGAGGAGGGAGAAGCATTGATGCTAAGGAGAATTAGTTTGCAGACATCAAAGGATATGATGCAAAGAAGAGCTCTTTTCAAGACCACATGCAAGAGCAAAGGTAAGGTATGTAAGGTTGTCATTGATACTGGTTCAACAGATAACATGGTATCTCAGGAGATGGTGGATAAACTGAATTTGGAAAGGATTCCACACCAACACCCTTACAAGGCATCTTGGGTGAGTGATAGTCAATCACTTTTTGTCTATGAACAGGCATATGTGGATTTTCAGATTGGACCATATCAGGATAGAGTTTTGTGTGACATTTTGCCCATGGAATGTTGTCACCTACTGTTGGGTAGACCATGGCAATTTGATAGAAGGGTACTGTATGATGGGTATGCTAATACCTATACCATCAAGAAAGATGGGAAAACTATTATGTTGATGCCATTACAGGAAGCCGCTACAGCACAGGGGGTAGCCCAAATCATTTTAGTGGGAAAGAAGGAGTTTGTGCAGATGCCTATAGGAGCAGGCATAAAGGCAGTTGAGGACACTGCAGGGAAAGGAGTTGTTAAGGACAACAGGTTGAAGAAAGTTTCAGTTTTGACTGACAGAGGTCAGCAGCAGGTGCAGAAACAGGTTTGCAAATAGCAACCAGTTGAGAGGAATGACAAGGATGTTGTCATAGTTGGGACTATTGTTTGTCCTATAAAGGTTGAAAGAAAGGCAGAGTTGAACATTACAGAAGTTCAAGAGGCAGTTCAGACAGAGGTTCTGGTCAGACAACTTGACAAACACAAGGTATGTGTGAGAAAGGCCTACATTGACAGGCATGAGGATTTACTTGCAACAAGGCAAGTTACAGTTCAGAAGTCTTGGAGCAGCCACGAGCCAGCAGAGGACAAAGCTGGAACAAGTCAAGACACTGCAAAGGCAAAGTGTAAAGGTGGAGGACTTCCACACCCAAACTCATGGGACATGAGTTCTTTTCTGTTGGGGAGTATGGTGCAGGAGCACCTACCTGACAGCTGGCCTCCATGAGGCAGTTAGTTTGTTTTGGGTCTGGTTAATGTTTCCAAGAAGGTCTGATAAGACCAATGCATGTAATAAGGTCATGTTGACCATACTTTACTATTTTTAGATAGGTTGTTAGGACAGCTGTTATGCTGTATGTTCGGTTGGATCCTCCCAGCCGCTTGGAAGCTCCCAGCCGCTGGGAATTGAGTGGTAGTACTCACAGGAAATCCTATTTATGTAGTAGGATCGGTTGGTATTGGATATCATCGATCATCGATCAGACTTTGCAGAGAGTGAGACAGAGGGAGAGACTGAATATTGTATTTGCATCTTTTGAAATCAATAAGGAGATCCTGTTGTGTCAATTCTCTGTTTGGATTCCTTTGTGTAATCAAGTTGCTGTTTTGGTGGTTTCATGGATTCGCTGATCCATTCCACCAGTTGATTCGTCGAATCGGTGGAATGGCTATGTATAGTAGATTAGGATTTAGTCTGCATTTGTGTTTATTTGCATGTCTGTTTGCAGGATCGCAGTCGAGAGGTGTTGAGAACCCTAGCATGGGTATGTGCTAGGTCGTGCTGGTTGTTAGAGTCTGGAAAGTTGTCCAGGAAGCGGATCGGGTCACCTCAGGAGGTTCGGCAGATTGAAAATTTGCTAAGATTGGAAAATCCATCGCAACGGCATCATCAGGATATTTCTGTGTATATCCTGCAGGTACTTCGGGCGTCATCCGAGTAGATGGAGGTGAGCATGATGCAATCGATTGCATAAGGTGAATGTGCATTGGGGTGATCATCATTAGGTGTTGCCGAGGAGGAGCGTATCGGCATAAGGTAGAAGATCGGATTGACAATTCCTTCGCGGGCCGATAATGTTAAGTTTGGCCAACAGCAGGATATTGGAGGAACTGCATGTGACGTCATCGTCATCAGGATAATCGTCATCAGGATATCGGGGTGACGTAAGCATCGAAGGAAAGGTGCATGAGGTTGTCGTCATCAGGATATATGGGAGGAACTGGATGTTCTATATCCTGCTGATGAACATGATGTTGAACATCATGATGATGAAGAAAGAGGTTGGCGGTAAGATGAACAGTGATCGTCAGGAGGATGATTGCGCTTGCTGAATGTGATGATGTTGCCGATAGCCGAATATGATGATGCTTCTGATAGATGAAGAGTCGAAGGTTTGTCTGCAGGAGGATATCGGTCGGCAGAGAAAATATGATGATGATGATGGGTTTTAGACATACATGCTGTATGTCAAGGTTTTAGTGTGGATGCCTCTGCATCAGTCACTATATGTTTGCAAAAACACTTCACAAAGAGGCCTAAATGCATTAAAATCTTTAAAAGGAAGATAAACTTCACAGTTTAAAGCCTTATAACACTTTAAGACACAGTTTGTAACCTACATAAACATAGCTTCTGCAAAAAAGGGTATTGAAACATAAGACAGTCACAAGGAAACAAAATACCTCACAAATGACCTGATCAAACACTTGATAACACCCAATACTGCAAAACAAGAATGTAAAATCTAACTATCAATGGTATCCAAGGAGTTCTCTGTATTTCATATGCCCAAAAGAGTTACAAAAACATGCTCAAACGGAGTAGGATTGCAAAAAAAATCACTAACTCTAGAATGTACATGGAAAGAACTCCCTACAAAGAGTCAAATGAATGACTATATACTCTCCAAATAGCTGCCATGAGATCAGGATGAGCCATCTCCATTTTCATGTATCTCATAAATGTGCCCAAAATATGTGCCTAAAGTCTTCCAAAATGGGTTTCCAATGCAGAAATAGTCAAGGCATGCCATCAATAATCATAAAAGTACCTGAAAAATGTCTTTAAATGTCTTTAAATGCCTTTAAATGATCTTTAAAGCCATTGAAAATAAGTCAAATCTGTGCAATAACTACCCAACCTATTTATCAATCTCCCTTGCAGCATCATAAATGTCTGATATTTTCACAATAAATGACATAAATACACATTATTTCTGTATTTAATTAACATTTGACTAAGAGGTTTATAATTACACAACTTAGTTAATGTTTTACATTCCAAATTTTTTACAATTCCATGCAGAAAATAAATGGCATTTAGGACACAAATATTTAATTTCCTGATTTTGTATTATTTAGGGACAATTGAAATATTGTGAAAGGATGACAAAGTAATCGACGAGACTTACTTTGCCATGTGTGATAAATCTGCCTAATATTGCCTCTTTACATTTTTATTACAAATGATGAAGTAATTCATGTTGATTATGTTGTCATTCATTTACAATATTTAATCTATTTCTAGCTTATGCAAAAATGACATAAAAACGTCTTCATAGCTCCTAGGCAAAATGACACAACTCCACATACACTCGCACTACCTCTCGCATCACATGGCTACATCCAATACCTTATAACTCCTAGCCATCCATCTGTTTCATAATATATAACATCATGTCCTTACAAAGTTTAATGCAATATATTTTGAAAAATGACCCTTATGACTCCCTAAACACATTACAATGCCTTTCATATGTCATCACACTTACCATATGGCCTCACAAAACAACTCACACCTAGCAAGAGAGGCACTCGACCTTATGCTTTTATAATGTTTATTTGACTTTGAAAAAATAACAAAAGGCAGAAAAACATGTCATATAGCCCCATGTGGACTATCATTAGGTTTTAGAGACTTTTGTAAGTCTTTACCATGGCCGCCAAGGGATATCAATGATTTTGTAGATCAAAAGTCTAAAAAAACAATAATGCAAACTAGGTCTATTCGACCCAAAGGGAGAAAAATGAACCCTAAATGTCATTTGTATTTCACCTTCTTTGTTGCTCAAGCTTGGATGCCGCCACAAGAAGGGTTTGGATGCCCAATTTGCATGATTTTATATTGATTGAAGGAGGATTTTGGCCGATTTTCTAAGGAAATGGAAAGGTAAGCGGTTTCCTTTGAGAACTTGACCTCTTCTTTATCAATTTTGGGCCTCCAAGGCCGTGATTCTGACTGGCTTTTGATATATCTTCTAGTTTTTTGCATGGCCGTGAACTTCTGTATTGCATTTGCTGTGTTTTTTGGCTACAATTGGAAGGTCGCTTGAGGAAATTTATGTGGTCTGACATAACAAATGGAAGAAAAATAGAGGTAATTCGTTTATGACTATCAATCCTTCCTCATTTCTGAGTTTTTTATTGCATATTTGCTGCCAAAAGAATGATCTGGAGAGTTCTATGAGCATTTTTTCTTGAAAAGAGTTTAAAAGCTTTGGATTTCTCAAATATTTGTAGACCTTTCTTCATTTTATGAATTCTTTGTTGCATTTGGCTGTAAAAGAGGTGCGATTTTATGAAAATCTAAGCATATTACCTAAAAATCTGCATTTTCTTTGTATCTACAACTTTTCTTGCATCATGCAGCTCGACCCATGACCAAAACTTGTAAAAAAAAATGTCACTGTGTACTCTAAATTCGAAAACCTACATTTTTGGTTATATCTGCAACTTTTTTGTCAGTAGACCTTGCATTTTGACTGTGATGAGGCAAGATTTGATTATTTCTGTTTGAAAAGAGTTAAAAAGGTTTGGATTTTTCCTTTGTATTTGCATGATCTCCTTGTATTTCCTGAGATTACCTACTGTATATGCTCTGCCGTGGCATAATTTGAAGAAAATCTAAATATTTCCTTTTAAAATGAGTTTAAAATAAGATGTCACTTCTCCTTATATTTGCAGACCCTCTCTTCATTTTCTAAACCTTGCTGCCTTCCGCTCTGACGGAGGCACGATTTTCATGAAAATCTAAGCACATTGTTTGAAATAAGTTTAAGAAAACCTCATTTTCCTCTATATCTATACTTAGCTCAAAACAAGCTTTAGTCTTGCTACATTCGTGGCTCCGCTTAGTTCTGTGCAAATTTGTTACTGATCATGACATACCATTTGATAGTAGTTTCTGTGTTCTCTGACAAGATCGCTTTATTAGGATTTCAAAACCTTAACTGTATCTTTCTCTGTATCTGAAAATTTACCTTTGAGGCTTTACATTTCATCTATTATGAGCTCATTGTAGCTTTACATGACGTAATTTTTGTAGCATATTTAGAAAGATGTTGCTTCTACTCTGCATTTCTGGGATATGCTCTTGCTACAGTTTAGAATAATACTGTCATTTTCAAATGAAGGACATACTTTCTACACATGTCATGAACTTGAAAAGATCTACTAAAAACTCTGAACACTTATCTTCTCTGAGTATTCTGCCAGTAGTTTCTATATAGTATTCATAGCACATCCTGATGATTTATGTACTCTATCTTAGACAAGACTGTAGCTATTCATTATGGACAAAATGTATCAGATCTAGGCATTCTATTTTCTAATCATCATAATGTTCACTTCTGTATGATGTTCATAGCATTTCCATGATGTATTATACCATTGAATCCTGTAGGTGTTCAAAATGGACAAAAATGTGGAATTTATGAAATCCACTTCTGTCTAGGTACACACAGTCTTATTTATATGCTCTCTTGACTGTAACAATCATGACTTGTACAACATACTTGACTTACATTGATTCTCAAATGAGTCTTTAGTCACCACTAGGTGACTGTTATAATCATTCTCCTTGACTTCTTTTCCTAATGTTGTCCTAGATGTTGTTCTGTAAGCTATCCTTTACACTGTGACAATCATACTACTATCTGACATCCCTTTTTTGCTACTCTTCACAGTCATCTTTGCCTTCAAGTCTCTTTGTTCATGTATCACTACTACATTCAACCTTTGATGACTGTCATAAAATGCATACTTCAATCACCATGCTTTCTCATTGTGATAATGGCACAAAAACTATCTGATTTCTTTCATGACTGCTACTCCATGAGGTTGGTGTTACCATCTTTGGTGTGATGCTTCCTTATTATCATCAACACTTTTGCATGACTGTAACCTTACATTCTACCTTCAAAATGACTGTTCTCGTTTGTCACAAGCTGTTCTTGTCATATCTTTGTTATAAAGTCTTTTGACTCTCTTTATTTCCTTTATTGCTATCTTTCAAGTGCTTTGATGTGACTATCCTATCACAGTCCATGCCATCATCATACTAAGACCTTAAATGTCTCAACAAAACTCTTTAAACCATCTAGACTATTACCACACAACATGACAAATCTATTCACAATGTTCTTCAACCACTTACTTGATAATGTTCCATTTATGAGTATGCAAGTTTGAGCATGATATCCTAACTACATGCAAATAGTAGGCTTAAACAATACTGAAGGACTCTCATGCTACTGTTGCACTATTCATGGTCTTCAACATTTTTTTTTCCTCATGACTTGGGACTGTCTCCAGCTTACACCTGCCAATACTTGGTATATCTTTTGGATAATGTCTTTCTATCCTAATGTCGGCTTCCTAATATTTCTACATTTTGTTGAGAAATCCCTACATGACTGGTTGTCCTCATGACCAGTGTCTTCTTCCATAGGGTCCACTATTTTCTATATATCCTTGTTAGGAGTCTTTGTGACTATTTCATGAAACAAAAATGTTGATGCTTCAAACAACTTCCACCACTACTTGTATTGTATACTTTTTTGGCAATTGAGGATAGAATCTTGATTCTTTCTAACACTGTTCTTATCTTCATTATCATTGTACCTGCCTAAAAAACTATTCCTTTGTGTAGCTTACTATCTCAAATCTAGAAGACTGCTGCTAGCATCAACCATTATTGACTGTTTCTCCTTGTGATTGGTGACTTCCACTACCTTTCATTAGGTGCCTTCACTGCTTATGAAAAGAGTGTCTTCTTTATCATCTCAAAAATTGCTACTGATTATCATCTTTGAATGATGACTATATCATGTGATAACCTATGATAAACGATTCCTTATGTTGTTTTGCATGACATTGACTCTTTTATACACTCTGTACTTCTTACATCTGATAAATACATATGAAATGTTCTATAAATGACTATGAGCTGGGCTCAACCCTTGTGTGAGCCACATTTGATCCACGCATAATCTAATCTGATGAATCACTTAGAAACACAATTTCACCTATATCTGCACATGAAGCAAACTTGTTAGAAAATAAATGCATACTCTGGATGTGTTTGATGACTTGCTTGTTTTCTAGGACATCTAAAGTATACATTTCTTGTTTAATGCATTTGAGGATCAGTTTATACATGCATAGGTACTTGTTCATGTCAGGTTAGGGACCATTCATTGCTTAGAGTATTACTCTAACATCACTCTTTTGCCAGATGTAGGAACTAGAGACGACATGAACTAGGAAGGACAAAGACAACTCGGGGTAGCAAGACAACACACCTAAACCAGAACCAGTCATTCTCAGGCAATGACTGGCTTCTGACCTTACATGCACATTACTTTATTTACTTATTCATGTATAGATTGTTCTTCTATTTCATTGAATAAGACAGTTAACCTCATGGCTTGTGTGAGATAATGAACATTTTACATTGAATAAAGATTATTTATTTTTTGGAAAAAGGTTTGGATAAACCCTTCCTATGTTACATGCAATTGGATAAATGCAGTAAACTAATAAACATAATCTCCTAAATTATTTCATTTATGCACTCAAATGTAATGTATGAAGTACTAGATGAGATGTACCTTATAAGTTTTGAATCAAAACTCTACCTGAATGAGCCATAGTGAAATTTAGGTAACAGATACCATTTTCCCAAAATCCCCATCTCCTACTCTTCCAAGTGTAAACACAACTGCCTCCACTTCTATAGTTAGTATAGCTTCCTCCACTTCCATTGCTTCTACTGCTACTACATCTACTACATCTATGACCTCAGCTACTATTGTTCAAGAAGCTGTCCCTATTGATACTCCATCCAACGTAATTATTTCAACTGCTTCTTGTTCATTGGCAATATCTTCCAACCCCCCTAGCAGTCCTATTTCCTCCATTACTGCCACCTCATGTTCCTCTACCACCACCACACCTTTACCTTCCATCTCTTCCACTTAATTATCTACTTCCATAGCCTTACCTCCCATTTCTATAATTCTTTCACCTTCTCTTCCTTTACCCTCACTATCTATTTCTTCGCCCATCATTATTTCCTCTGTCTTGCCAACCTCTTCCATCCCACCGACTTTGGGGTTTGAAATACTTGCTAATCTAACACATAAAAACTTGCCTGCACTATCCATATCCTCTATCATTCCTATCTCCCAGATACCTATGTATCAAGATTCAACCTCCTTAGCTGTGCCATTGCTGCCAGGAATTGACAAGGTGTGTAGGCAAGCAATTTGTTGAGGCAAGCAATGAAAACCTAGATGAATCCTTGGTTAAAGTAGTTAGCATTGAAGTCATTGATATATCTGACAGTCCTCCAGAAAAGGGTCAAATAGAAGAAGTCTTCAAATCAGCCCAAGAAAATGTAATGATAAACTGGAGAAACTTGGCCGATGAAGAAGATAAGGAAATAGATAAAGATAAGGGGTCAGAACAAGAGCAAAGATCACTTGAAGAGCCCGCCAAAGCTGACAGTGAGAATGTCAATGAATTGAGTAAGCCCTCTTCTTCAGTGCCTGAATGGTTGCAGAATAGAGTGGCATACCCCAAGCCACAGGTGGAAGTAATGCAATTAGATTTGAGTACAATTTTGTCTCAAGCTCAAAGGCCAAAGAAACAAAAGAAAGCAAAGGTACAATTGAGAATCTATAAGGATGAGATAGGATCCAAAATTGCTGAAATAGCTGTCCCACTGGCCAATATGAATAGAGAACAAGTTAGGACCGACGACTACATGATCTCAACGATTGATCTAGGACCAACCACTCATGCTCAAACAGTTGATGATTTCAAAGGGTCTGTCACCTCCATTCTGGAGGAATTGGATAAAGATGACTTATCAAAGAAAGAATTAAAGCAACAAAATGAGGAACACTGAACTTGCCTCCAATTCTTGATCAAACTAGTAGATGCAGGAGGAGATATAAGGATAGTGGCTATCTTCCTATCCACGAATGAAATGGCTAGGCTCGGTGAGGTAAGAACCATGTGACAAGGGACCCAGAAATGGCTAATCGGAGTATTTGAAAAGGGATGTGAAACCATTGATGCCTCTTCCCAAGAACATAAGAAATTGGTTGAACTTCTTGAAAAATGGAAGGATCTATTTGAAGAGTGTGATTCTTTCGAAGAATATTATTCTCACATGTTTCCCCGAGTCAAGAGCATCAGAGATTTGCTGGCGTAGACCCTAGTGGTTGAAAATATTCTGATTGGAGACAAGTTGTCAAAAGCTATCGAGTGGTATTTGTGAGGGGGAGAAATGTGGTTAGTCAAATTAATGAAAACATATAAAACCCAAACACCAATGGAAGTTGAAAGCAAAGAAGAATTAAACCAACACAAGTAAGAACATACTTACAAACTCCTTTACCTGTCATTTTCCATTGTTTGCCTTTCTTTGATCTTGATTGTGAAGCCCTCAGAAGCTTTCCTTGCTTGCTTGCTTGTTGAAGATGACAAAGGAAGAATGGCTTTTGATATGAGTTTGTGTTGAATGTGAGCTTCAACACATGATAATGGAGGACACTTGAAAATGGAATGACAGAAATTTTGGTATAATGATTGTGCAAGATGAAGTTCCTCTTCAATGGCTTAGAAGAGGGTTTTATTTATAGATTTTCAAAAAAGGCAATGGAGGGTGAGGATCAAAAGATGAGATCAATGGCTCTTATTTTTTGTGAATCTTTAATTCATAATGGATGAATTAAAAATTCTTTATTTGAGAATGGTGGATTATTACAATTGAATTAAGAATTCAATAGTGGAGGATAGTGGGTTATGACAATTGAATTAAGAATTCAATAGTGGAGGATAGTGGGGAACATTGAATTAAATATTCAATTGGTGAAGGCTAGTGGGGAACATTGAATTAAATATTCAATTGGTGAAGGCTAGTGGGGAACATTGAATTAAATATTCAATTTGGTGGAGGATAATTGATTTAAAGATTTATTTTAGAAAATGGAGGATATTAGCTACTTAAATATTAAGAATATTGAATTATATGTGCAACATGGTGAGGTGGAAGAGATGAGGTGGATTTTGGACTTTAGACATTAGAAGAATTGAGGGAATTTAATTAAATAAAATGACTTTATTTAATTATGGGATAATGAAACAATCAAATAAATTTTTGAATAATTATTTAAATGACAGAAGAAAATAAGAATTAAGATAAATATTAAAATATTTACTTAATTTGACCCGAGCCAATTTTAGGTGTATACATTTTGCCCCTCTTTGAAGCAATGTGTTTTAGCACATTGTTTCAAAGAATAGGAATAGTCTGATGCTGATACATGCCCCAGTTTGACCCTAGTTTGACCCTGGTACAGGTTAAGGTGATAGGATGCCCCCTCAGGAGGTTGGATGCAAAGAAGGTAGAAGGCGTGAGACGGACAATCTCACGAAGAGGAAGGTGAAGACGGGTTAGGCTGGAGAAAAATGGGTGATGGTTCAGAGAAATAGACATGGGAAGCTGTCATAGGGTCATATAGTCAGATATGTGCCACTTACTATATATAGGAGCTGGGTCCACAAGTATGATTCATTTGTACACTTGTCCATAGTTGATTTGTCCTTTGGAGAGCTTAGGAGAGCATGGCAGCCAGAGAGATGGATATTTCGTGCGAGCATCATCGGTTTGAGCGGATTTGACGGTTTGATCGGCTAGCAGAGGTAGGACCCCCGGTATGTAGTGCTTCAAAACTTGTCGAAAGTCAATTTTTATGCGTATTAATGGCTAGGAAAACCATCTAGGGCAAATGCACAACAACCCTAGTTTTGCGCATATGCGCACCATAATGGTGTATATGTTGCAAAATTGTGCATTTACGCCTTCAAATGGCGCATTTGATTCTTTTGTGCATTTGTTACTAAATGTGTGCATTCATTCTTTTTGCGCATTTGAGCGTTGAAGTGGCGCATTCGTCCCAAAGTTGCGCATATGTGCTGTGAATGGGTGCATATGATAGTATTGCGCATGCAATCTATGGAATGGCGCATATGTTGGGAAGTTGCGCATTTGCTATAATAGGTTGCGCATGTGCCAGAATGGCGCATACACGTCAAGAAGTGGCACATTCACAGTGAAGTTGCGCTTTTGGTATGAAATGGTGTATTTGCCACCTAGATTGGTGCATTTGCACTTTAGGCAAATCAGTTGACTTTAACAAAATTAACCCAATTGGCATCCTGATCGATGCATCAATTAATTAGCGATCTTCGGGATTGCTGAGAATCTAGTTGAGAGATGATATGCTGTTTTGATTAATTTGATATGTTGAGCCAATGATAGGATAGCTTGATTGCTTGGAGTAGGTTTTCGATATGGATTTGGATTTCACTGATAGTATGTGTTTCTTGGTTGCAAGAGGATATTCAGAACATTCTGACATCTCGAGAGTTGTTCCTATTGCTGTTGTTGTAGCGGTATATGCTGACTAAGATGGAATGGGAGGCTCTAGGTGCTATGGGTTTGTATCATGTGCTCTTCATGCCCGAGGTTCGCATGAACCGGGCAATGGTGATTGCCGCCGTGGAGCGATTCCACAGTGAGGATGGGACCTTCCATCTTCTGATGGGAGAGATGGCCATTACTCTGGAGGATGTGTATCAGATTCTGCACCTCCCTATTCAGGGAGAGTTGGTTGAGTATGAGTCACAGCGTGACGCTGGGCTGGAGGAGTGCAGGCGTGTTTTTGATGATCTCGAGTTGGCAGGGGAGGAGATCTCGTGGCAGGACCTACATGACTACTATGACTACTTCCCAGGCATAGTGGCTGGATTGATCAGTGGTGTAGTATGCCCCGATAGGAGAGTGCATGGCTTCCCCATTGGCTGGGGATGGGTGCTGGAGAGTATGATCACCGACGGGACCCGGTATGCATGGGGTGTGTGCGTGCTTGCACACCTATACAGAGACATGCATCAGGCAGTGTACCACCGAGGCTCTAGTTTAGCCACAGGTGGGTCTCTCTTACAGTTTTGGTTGTGGGAGCACATTGCTATCACATGGCTGATCTATGTATTTCATAGGCAGAGGGGTGAGCCCTATAGTTATGGCTATGCAGGTGTGATTTCCCAGCACAGGCTGGGGAGGCTTGACTACTAGAGGCATGCCTTTGATGGGTTAGATGTAGTGGTCTAGCGGCCATACATTGACTGTGAGGTATGGGATGATGAGGCAGATGAGCTGCCTTATTGCTTCCAGACGAGATGGCTTATCGGCAGGACTTGGTATATTTTGGAGTGACAGATTGTCAGCCGAGTGCAGAGATAGTTTGGCCGTGTATAGGGTAGACCACATGGTGAGGCACGCTTTGACAGGACATACGCCGAGTGGTATAGGTGGGGTCCTGTGGCCTCTTATGAGGAGTCATTGGCCGATTTTCAGTAGATTCCTTATGCAGCCTAGCCAATGCAGAGAGATATAGTAGATGCTGGCATGACGCCAAACTATGAGGAGTGGTTTGCAACACATCTGTTTCCTCGCTACTTAGGTCCTGGAGAGGTAGCTCCTCATATAGATGAGGGTGACTCAGACGGAGGGGGTGGAGCGGGCAGGGGGAGGGGTGGACGGCGGAGGAGGAGGAGAGATCAGGGAGATGATGGGAGATAGAGACAGAGGCAGAGAGTCGGAGAGGGGCTCGTGGGGCAGCAAGTAGTGGGCTAGGCACAGGTCCAGGTGCTAGTGCAGCCAAGGATAGCACAGAGATAGATGCCACCATCTCAGTAAGTGGCACAGCTGACACCAGGATAGGTGCCAGCACAGCAGGTGGCATAGGCCGAGCAGGCTCGACAGCCTGATGTACAGCAGCAGGTTCTAGTTTCTTTACAGACCCAGACTAGGCAGCTGAGGGCTCATCTGAGAGCAGCAGAGTCATGCAGAGAGTCAGATGCGACTCAGATATCAGAGTTGAGCCGGGAGAGAGATGTAGCCTTAGCTAGTATGCGGGCTATGCGGTCAGAGTGGGATGCAGCCATGATGGCCATGGGTACCAATGGGACCTCCAGTTTCTTGGTGGCACAGGTACAGTAGTCACAGGCCCAGGTAGCGCAGTTATAGAGTGATCTTACTAGATCTCAGGCACAGACTTAGTATTACTGGGGCCTATAGCATGGTGCTGTACCAACGAGTCAGAGAGCCTCGAGCTTCCAGAGCTAGTCAGAGGCAACGCAGAGAGCAGGTGTGTCTCAGTCTATGGGCTCAGTGAGGGGCCCATCGCCGTCAGGGGTGGATAGAGGAGAGGCTAGTGCCGGAAGCAGTGTTCCCCGATGGCAGAGTTAGTTAGAGCCAGACACCCATATTTGACATGTATTGTGGCACCTTTTTGATGATGGCTGAGATAGCCGATAGATGTATTTTTATTCTGAGACATGTATCACCATTTTTTGTGTACATTTATGACATGACTCTGGGATGGGACAGAGTTTGTGATATATTGTACATTTGGACATGTGTTGGATGTTTATATGATGATCTACCTATTTGATGGTCTATATGTATGTGTTCTTACATTTTATATGCTATGGATGCAATTTGATTTTATGATGTGTTTGTATATGTTATGCATACTAGATGGATGTTTAGAATGCTTTTGAGTTATGCAAATGCTAATGTGTATGGATATGGTTATGCAGTTCAATATGTATGTGACCTATGTTTTTGATTTTCTTTTGATATGATGTATGGATGCACAATGTATATGGATGATCTGAAATGTATGGAAATTGATCTCATGAATTTATTATGTATGTAAATGATGTAATCATGCGAATGACTATCTCATGTGATGTGATATGCAACTTATATGCTATGTGTTTGATATGTCTAGATGTACTCAATCGACACAAAGATGATATAGATGAGTGGAATAGAAGAAGACATGGAGAAATACTGACTTTCGTTTGGATATACTGTAGGGTTTGCGTTATTATGTATGATATGGAGTTGCTGGATATGAGATGGATGCGGATACGGATTTGTCATCTTTGCAAGTCTTTTGCTTTCATCATCGGGCACTTTTTGGTGTTTTTCGTTCTTTGAAATGTGGTAAGAGAATACAAGCATCTAGGTATAGTTAGACTGAGATGTCCTGAGTATCACTTACCTGGATTTTGATATAGCAAGTTGATACAAGCATCTAGCCAACCTTGAATCTAGATGACCTGAGCACTTCTTGCATTTTAACAGACAAGGATTGCCCCTTTTCATGTTTAGACCTCGGAGTCCTCGATGATCTTTTGCCGATCACGTCTTTAGACATAAGTCGTCACATTACTAAAGTTTAATCCACAAGCAGCAGACAAAGAAAAATTATGTCCCCATCATAGCATCTCTAGCTGTTGGCATCCTTGAGTAGCATAGGAAGACATAATTGACGAAAATTCAAGACCTTGTAAGTTAACCTGTTTGACAAAACATTCTTGCATTAGATGTGTCTTTTTGCCATAATTGAAATAGAATTGTTTTGAGTGTTTTGGTATGGTGCTCTGCTTTGTTTTTGTTTTGGACAAGTTGATGTTATGTGTCGAGAACTTTGTTCTAGGTGTCTAGTGAAGGTATCGCAATCCTTTATTGGTATCTCCTTTCAGAACGATGGCATTCAAGAAGCCAAATCCGTAACTAGGTTAAGGAGTTGCCCACAGTTTAGACCAGGATCGACTTATTATGGGTGAGATGACAACAGATGTGGAGAGATAGACCCTAAGGGACTGACCTAGTGCCTCAGTGGCTCATTGCTAAATGGCCTTGCCTACGTGATGATGCAAAGGCAACGTAGTTCGGGGTGAACCCTGATGGACCTAAGACCTAGGTGATGGTGGATCTACAGAAGTGGTATGGACTTGGATAGAAAGACCAGATATGGGACTAACGAGACAGCGAAGCCTCGGGGGTGCATGGATAATGGCCTTGCCTACATGATAGCTCAGAGGTGACGTAGTTTGGGATGGTTCAAAGGATTGGTTCGATGTGATGGAGACAAGAGTCAATAAAGTCGGCATAGATGGAGGGAGTGGTTTGTCGCAGATAGCGCCTGTTTACCAAGTTTTCACCACTTACTTTTTTTTGCATGCGCAGCCAAAAGTACACATGACGCTTGTTTGCCGAGTTTTCATCATGGTACTTATCCTTTTGTCATTTTTCTATTTTTTATCACTTTTTCAATTTTTTTGATTTTTTCAGGACTCCCTTACATCAGGTTTTTCAGGTATAGAATTTGTGAAGATGCATGCTATTGACACGATCATCAAATAGTTCACCTTCAGATGTGGCCAATTGATATGCCCTTGATCCATAAGTCGTGATGAGGACCTAAGGACCTAACCAGTTGGGTTCAAACTTTCCTTTCTTTTCTCTATCTGGCTAATTTCTGGGGTTCTCTCTGAGGATGAGATCACCAACTTGGAAGACTCGGGGCTTTACCTTATGATTGTAGCTTCTGGACATTCTTTGCTGATATGCTTTTAGGTGGTTAAAGGCCTATTGCCTTCTTTCTTCCAGCAGTTCTAACTCTTGCAGTCTAGTTACTCTGTATTCTTCATCGAAGATGAGGCCTCTTAACGAAACTCGCAAGGATGGGATCTTGACTTCAATGGGCAAGATGGCTTCAGCACCATAGACCAGGGAGTGTGGTGTTACACCTATGGGTGTGCGGATGCTTGTGTGGTAGGCCCACAACACAGGATTTAGTTGAACATGCCAATCACAGTTGGCATCATTAACAGTCTTTTTCAGGATTTTTAATATAGTTTTATTTGATGCCTTCGCCTAACCATTTCCTTGGGGGTAATACGGGGTGGAAAAGTGGTGTTGGATGTGGAATTTGTCACATAGTTTCCTGACATCCTAATTTTTGAAGGGTCATCCATTATCCATGATAATGAACGAAGGGATACCATAGTGACAAATGATATAGTTTAAGATGGATGAGGCAATTTGTTTGCCGGTGATGTTGGCTAAGGGCACAGCTTCAATCCACTTTGTGAAGTACTCAGTGGCAATGATTATGAACTTGTGTCTGCTAGATGAAGGGGGTGAATCTTCCCCACTAAGTCAAGTCCCCACTGATAGAATGGCCAAGGAGTTGTCAATGGTTGTAGCTCCTATGCTGGTACATGTATCAAGTTCCCGTGGATTTGGCATTTCTTGCAATTCTTGACAAAATGATAAGAGTCTTGTTCCATGGTTGGCCAATAGTACCCCATGCACATGAGTTTCTTGGCTAGGGTAGAGCCACTAGAGTGAGCCCCACATATTCCATCGTGTATTTCTCTTAGAGCAGTTTGATATTCCTCTCTATCTAGACACCTAAGGAGAGTACCATCGAGACCTTGGCGATATAAGGTGTTAGCAACAATGGCATACCGGGATGCCTACCGGATGAAGGTTTTTTTCTGGTTATGGGAGAGGTCGAGTGGGAGTGTATTCTCTTTTAGATAGGCAAATATTTTACCATAGAGAGGGGAATTGGTTCCTATGATGTGGCATATGATATGGGAATCTGGAGTGTCATAAGTAGGACAGGAGACTGGCTCTACTAAGAACTCATATCATGTTTGATTGCTTGGAAGGTCAAGAAGAGATGCGATTGTAGCCATTGCGTCTGCAGCTTTATTCTCGATCCTTGGTATCTGTTCAAATGATATCTTGACAAAATACTCCTTGAAGTCATCTACCATGCATTTATAAGGAATCAGTTTCTCATCCTTCGTTTGGTAGTCATCATTTACTTGGTTGATGACCACTTGTGAGTCACCATAGACTTGAAGTTCCTTGATGTTCCACTCAATTGCTAGCTTGATACCGATGACTAGAGCCTCGTATTCTGCTACATTGTTAGTGCAAGGGAACATTAATCTGTATGACTTTGGAATAGTGTTGCCATTAGGTGTGATCAACAAGATACCTGCCCCCGATCCATGCTGAGTGTATGAGCCGTCAAAGTATAGTTTCTAGGTTGCTGTATTGATGTGGAATATAGATTCATCTAGAAACTTGAAACTTAAAGGGCTATCATCCATTAGGGGTGCATCCAGTAGCTGATCTGCAAGTGCTTGTCCTTTGATTGCTTTTTTGTCCACATATTCAATATCAAACTCACTGAGAAGCATGACCCATTTAGATAATCTGCCCATTGGAGCTGCTTTGTTGAGCAAGTATTTTAGTGGATCTATTTTGGCTATTAATTTGATAGAGTGTGATAGCAGGTAATGTCTCCATTTTTGGGAGGCAAAGACCATAACGAGACATGCTCTTTCGATGGGTGTATATTGTAGCTCATACCCAACAAGCGTCCGACTGATATAATATATGGTCTGTTCTTTCCCTTCATGGTTGTGTTGTGCTAGGAGAGCTCCTAGGGCTGTTGGCGTAGCCGAGATGTATAGTAGTAGAGGTCTTCCCTGAATTGGTGGCATTAATACTGGTGGCTTCATTAGGTATTCCTTTAGCTGTTGAAAAGCCTACTCGCATGACTTGTTCCATTTGAAGGATACATTTTTATGTAGTAGATGAAAGAATGGGTGGCACTTGTCTTCCAGCTGGGAAATGAACCATTTAATAGACTGTAGTTTTCCCTATAGGGATCTCAATTGAGTCAATTTTTTAGGAGGTGGCATCTCCATTATGGCCTTCACCTTAGCGGGATCAACTTCGATACCATTTGCAGATACTATGTAGTCCAGTAGTTTTCCTGACGTAACCCCGAACACACACTTTTTTGGATTAAGTTGCACATTGAACTATTCCAGTCTGTTAAAGATCTTGTCTAGTACTACTAGATGCCCTTCTCTTGTGAGAGACTTTGCTAGAATGTCATCGACGTAGTCTTCCATTATAGTATGCATCATATCGTGGAAGATCATTTGTCATGGCTCTCTGATATGTTGCCTTAGCATTTTTCAGACCAAATGGCATGACGCACCAACAGTAGGTGCCCCAAGGACATGTAAATGTAGTTTTGTGCTGGTCTTCTAGTGCAATCTTTATCAGGTTATATCCTGAGAAACCATCCATAAGTGAAAGCATGGTATGACCTGCCGTGAGATCTACAATCATGTCGATGTTGGGCAAGGGGAAGTCATCCTTCAGACAAGCTTTGTTTAGGTCCCTGAAGTCACTACATATTCTGACCCAACCATCTAGTTTAGCCATCGGTATGATATTTGAAACCCATTCAGGATAATCTATGGGCTTGATAAACCCGACATCTAGCAGTTTCTTCAGTTCTTCCTTCACCATGAGAGCCACATGTCGATGCATCTTTCTGAGCTTTTATTTAATAGGCTTAGCTCCTGGGGCTAAAGATAAGTGATGCATGATGAGATTTGGATCAAGCCCTGGCATGTCAGCGTATGTCCATGCGAAGTTGACTTGCTTTCTTTTGAAGAAATCTATAAATGTTGATTTTTTAGGTTCTGTGAGGGCCTTAGCCATGTAGATCCTCCTGGGCTCATCCTCTATGTTGACATTGGTAGGTTCTACTGGTTCTATCAATATCAACGATCTCTCCTGATGTGTAAGATTGGGGAGAGGGTCAAGCCTTCCATCTTTCGGTGCCTCAGAGAGGTTTTCACTGTTGGATGCATCTTTGTTTTTACTATTTTGATGATCTAACACTGCCGCAGAGTAGTTTTCACCGTTAGATCATTCTTTTATTTTGATGTTTTTATGACTAAAAGGCTTGGCGCTCTCTCCAAAATAGGCCTTCTTGTTGAGTTCAATAGCATAGCCAGCTCTGTGGTCGCCTGCAGGTATGTGATCTCTAAGCTCAAGGTAATCGATGATCACGTCATCGTTTTCGAAGGTGTCTAGTTCAGGGGTGGTACCTTCTAGGTCCCAGTCGATAAGTTTAGGGTGTACCAATGGTAAGGGATCATTAGGTTGATCTAGTTTAGTGATGTTGATGGTTAGGACAGAGTTATTGAAGGAGCAGACAAAGTCTATGATGGTACTCTCTATTAGTGGGTCCATCAAGGGGAGGAACATTCCTTCCTCATGATTTTCACTATTGTTGCTATGCGGGTCGGACTCTAATGGCCTAGCCCTTGGGATTTTTCTCTCATTTGCAGAGGTTGGGTCATACTCATGGACAACATCAATATCTTTTTTGTCACAAGATAGCTCAGAGAGGCTATCCCACTCATACTCATTAGAATCAGTTTCACTCCCCATCTGCATTTTCTGAATTTGTTCAATCAGATTGCTAGTAGATGCTTCTATTTGTTGGCCCTTGCTGTTGTTTATTCTGGTGTCTTTTGATACTCCCATGTACCCTAGCCCTGTAGTGTCTTAGGCTGCCAATGTAGGAGGTTGGATGGGTTCAGTGATGCCATCCTTTCTTGATTCAAGCGGACCTCGTCCTTCATACCCCATTCTCTTTAGTATTTGAAAACCTTGACCATATTGTGTTGTTTGTATAATGGGGTGGTCATGTAATGTTGAGGAACTACCTTCATCCTGGTATAACCATTTTAGGATATCTTTTTCATCACTCTTGTCCTCTAGGCTCCCCCATTTCATAAATGGTCCTTTGGTGATCTTCTCTACTTTTGGTGTTCTTAGGATGGGTCTCCCGTGGGATCTAGGAGATAGAGGTAGTTGTGCCAAACAGAGGGATTGGGAGGTCGTATACTCACCCAGGCCATTATCTTTGAGTTGGAGTCTTGGTTGAGATGTTCTTGAAGAGGAAGCAAGTGTAGTTGGGTCTACATGAGATGAAGAGGCGGTAGAAGCCCTGTTGGTTGGGATCACCACGTCTGGCTTTGGCTGAACAGAGTTGCAGTATTGAAAGGGGTTAGGGTCACCCTGGCTGGTGATCTCTTGCCCTTCATGTGGGAACTTGATACATTGGTGGTAGGTGAAAGGTACTACTTTTAGAGCGTGTATCCATGGTCACCTGAGAAGAATGTTGTATGCCAGATCCATGTCTAGGACTTGACAAGCTACATCTTTTACTAGGGGGCCCACTCTGATTGGTAAAGTAACAGTATCTTTGGATATTCTCTCTTCCTCATCATATGCTTTGATAGTGATTCTTCTTTTTGGATCTATAGCCTTCTCTGAAAACCCTATTGTAAGGATTAGCTTTAATGTACAAATATTCAGACCAGCCCCTCCGTCTATTAGGACTCTTTTGATTTTATGTTTGTGTATGAAAGCTTCGATATGGAGGGAGGCGTTATGGGGTTGTGTGATGGACATATCATCCTTCTCAATGAATGATAAGGAAGGTGGTGAGGTGATGTGACCTACCATGGTTTGGAATTTCTCTTCAGCTAGATTTGTGGGAATGGAGGCTTCTGCTAAGGATTTATCGAGTATGGTCCTATGGGAAGGAGATAGACGCAACAGTTCCAATATGGAGATATGTGCCGGTGTTTTGTGGAGTTGATCCACGATATTGTATTGGTGGGTTAGAGGAGTGGAGGCTCCTCTAAGGATAACCCTGTTTCTACAGGTAGTAACATTACAATCTAGGTCTTTATTTATAGTGATCACATTGATATGTGAACCGTTTTCACAGATATGGTTAACAACGTAGTCATAGCTGACGTTTGTGTAGTTTGCATTGTTAGAACCACTATTGTTTCTGTTGGAAGATTCGGCTTTCTCGTAGTTGGGAAGAGGATCCTTGAATGTCTGATGATCATTATTGGAGGTATGTCCTTTAACAAATATCTTGTTCTGCTCTATTAAGTCTTGGATTGTATGCTTGAGTGCAATACAATCATTTTTCTTGTGCCCCCTGTTTTGATGGTATTCACATAAATCATTATCGTTCCACCAATAGGGTTTGACCTTTGGCTCATACTCCTATGCTGAGAGAAGTGTTATGAGATTGTTGGCGATCACCTTCCGTAGAGCAGTTTCTAGTGATTCATCCAAAGGCGTGAACGTTCTTTTAGGCCGAAAGTTGGTGAACCTAGATTGATTATTTTTTGGTTTGTTTTGTGTGGGGTTATTTTGGGGTGTTGACAGGTTAAAAATTGGTCGTTTAGGTGCCACATTTTTGGCATCTACTACCCCGTCATTCACAATGTTTTTATTCTTTGTCCAAAATCTAGGTTTATCATTATTGGTATAGGTGTTAGGAGTGTCCTTATAGTGTTTGATCTGACCTTTTGTGAGTAGGGCTTTCTCTATGATGAGGCACACCTCAATGACCTTGCTAAATGAAGTGGGACATTGGATTTGAACTTGGTAGCTTAGGTCCATTTGTAGGTTGTGAACAAACATTTCTAGCATTTGTCTCTCTGGCATTTGGTGAGGGCACTTGCTTGCTAGTTGTCTCCATCTCTGTAAGAAGGCGGTGAAAGATTCTCCCGCTTTCTGTTTGGTGTTGCAGAGGTCCAATATTGAGGTGTCGTGCTCAATATTGTAAGAGAAATGGGTGACAAAATTATCTACAAGTTCATTGAAAGTTTTAATGCCAGGTGGCAGTCTAGAGAACCACTCCATGGCTTGTCCTCCTATGCTTCGAGGAAAAAGTCACATGAGATATGTGTCATTATGTGTGACCTCCAGGCAAGCGGCATTGAATTCTCTAACATGATTCCTTGGGTCACCTTTTCATCGATATTTGTCAAACTTTGGTATTTCAAATCTCGAGGGAAAAGGTATCATGACTAATGCCCTATCAAAAGGATACGGTGCAATATCCTCTAGGGTGTAATGTTTTGTCGAGGTTCCCCTTTCCATGTCTGAAAATCATTGTTGGAGAGTTTTGACTTTCTGGTTCATCAGACTTAGGGCATCCAAAGAGTCAATTATTGTTTTGCTCTTATCCATGGGTATTTCATCATGTCTACTTCCTTTAGGGATTCTCTCTTCATCAGTTTCTTTGAGAGCCTCCAAGTCATAATCCTTAGGGAGTTTGGCTCCTAGACTTGCTAGATGTAAAAAGAATTTTGATGGGTCTTGGGCAAGCACCCCTTCTAATAGGCGTAGAAATCTTGGGTCATGCTACGTGTGGAGGATCTCCTCTGTAGAAACTTCTTCATCATTGTCATGAGCATTTGGAATCATTTTCTCAGCCATTTCTAACAGTTTTTGTTTTTGTAATCTTGTCAAGACCATGCAAGGTAGTAAAGGAATGGGATGGAGTAAGATTGGACAATTTGAGCAAGATGCTATAATGAGACAAGGTTTTGGCAAGGTTCTTCTTGGATCTAGTTGGTGTCAAACAAAGTGGGGTATACAAAAGTGATAGTCTAAGTAAGGATGTTAGAAATCTGTATACTTGATATTGACTAGTCTTGCACCACCCCCTAGTGGAGTTCCGGAAGGATAAGTAACCCTTGGTAATGGAGCCTCACTAGGTTTTGTTTGAGGTTTTGATTTTGATCAAGAATAATTTGGCTATGACCTTGTTGGAAATTTGGAAGAAGATTTTTTGGTGAGATTTTGGATGAGCAAGCAGCTATGGTGTGGAAAAGGGAGAAATGGTTGATTTTGCAAGGTCTTTAATCAAATTTTGAAAACTAGAACAGGTTTGAACTGGTTTTTGAAAAGTATTGACAAATTTTGCTCTTTGGAGGATATGGTTTTTGCTCTCTGGTTTAAATGCGCAACAACAAGAAGTAGATGCACAACAAGTCGATACGTATGTGCAACACTGGTTAAGTTTGTATGCGCAAAAATAGAGTTCAGATGTGTAATTATGTCAAATGTGCAGAAAGTCGATTCAAATGCGCAAAAGGTTGGTACATATGTGCAAATCTATCTTTTTGCTTGTGTTTTCTCAGAATTTTGGAAATTTTGGATCGTTTTCAGGATTTTTAGTGTTTTTGGTTTGAAAAACTTGATGTTTCTTGTGAGGTTGATATTCAATTATGGCAAAAGCATAGCAAACACATAGAAGTTTTCCATGATTTTTATCTTTTATATATATTTTTTTGTATTTTTGGACTATTTTGACTCAAAGACAAATACAACCTAGGCTGGATGGGATAATATTCATTGCATCCTCTAGCTGTGCCACTCAAAGCGTGTAGCTCTAGGATCTGGTAGCATCGACTCCCCTCCACGACACTCACTTCTCACACATACCAGATCTAGGTTTCCTTAGGCTCGTACCCACACCAAACCTTAGGATTGTCCCTGCTACCTCTACTAAGAGTCACTTGAATCGAGGCCGCTTTAAGGGCTCTACCCTTTGCATCAACAAATAGGGGTTTTTGGCTTGCTACACAATTGGTTCTTAGTTAGGGCAACCGTTCGAGTGGTTACACATGTGGTAGCACTACTTTCCGTTATGGAGTCTCCTAGCCTCACAGGGTTGCGCCTATGAGGGTTTATGGGGAGGTTGGTCGTCGATGTAACACAACAACACTCATTGCTTGAGGTTTTCACCCCAAGAACAATTTATCTTAAGTGGCTTGGTAGGGCTTGGCTTTAGCCTATTACCACTCAGGGTCATTCCCACTTGGACAAGCGTGCATCCAAGGGCAGGCCCCCCTAAAGGTTTGACAAATAGAATGACAAGTCTGGCACTTAGATCACCTAGTTAAGGGGAGAGCATAAGCCTATTGTCATTCGCAATCACAGAAAACACTTGTTAATCCAACCTAGTTAAAAGTAGAAAAACTATATGAGTTAAGCTACTTGTGCACTCACACGATTGTTAACTTGGAAGTGTTTAGATCATAGCATTGTTCATTCCCCATTTGTTAACTTTGAAAGTGATTAAGACATAGCATTGCTCATTTTCCGTTTGTAAAGATAGCAGTGGCCTACTTTTAGGAAAATAGATTCGACAAATGCATAGATAACCATTGGGTTCAATTACTTCCTTCCTAGTTTAGAAAACTATGTGAAGTATTGTATGAGATGCTCTTGTTACTTTTACCCCTAGTTAGTCTAAATGGACTAGACAAATCATCTAAATGATCTAATCCAGCCACTATCCCTGCAAAACAGTTATTAGCTCAATATGCAAAATCCACAAAAACCGTACAACAAAAGTAAAATACAGATGCGCAACACTGCAACTTGAATGC
Organism: Cunninghamia lanceolata; assembly: GCA_027924645.1. Lineage (NCBI taxonomy): Eukaryota > Viridiplantae > Streptophyta > Pinopsida > Cupressales > Cupressaceae > Cunninghamia > Cunninghamia lanceolata. The sequence continues at coordinate 6,060,791 of BSBN01000437.1, forward strand.
GTAGAAATAGGGAGTGTATGCGACTTTTAAACAAATGTGCAAATATAGACAGTAAATGCACAAGAATCAGAGGTATAGGCGCAATAACAACATATGCATAGTTTACCAGAACAGATGCGCAACAATACAGGGTAAATGTGCAACTCCGACGGATGCGCAATTACACAGAGAATATGTGCAAACTGGGCTCAGGTGCCACAGTCAAAATCAGATGCGCAACTTCAGAGACTGAACGCGCAACTGATTAGGTCGAATGTGCAAGATTGTTATATGCACAAATCCGGGAGATAAATGTGCAACTGTGGGAGTCGAATGCGCAATATTGTCGTATGCACAACTGTGGAGGTCAAATGCGCAATATTGTCATATGCGCAACTGTGGAGGTCAAATGCGCAATTGTGGAGGTCGTATGCGCAAGATGGCTGTTAGAGACCTGTTCTTCACCTGTACGGACCTGCAACTAAAAACACTCATTTTTTTTATTAGTAAAGGGGCAAGTGCCCCACAGTGGGTGCCAAAATGTGAGGGGAGAAATGTGTGGTTTAATCAAATTAATGAAAACATAACCCAAACACCAATGGAAGTTGAAAGCAAAGAAGAATTAAACCAACACAAGTAAGAACATACTTACAAACTCCTTTACCTGTCGTTTTCCATTGTTTGCCTATCTTTCTTTGATCTTGATTGTGAAGCTCTCAGAAGCTTTCCTTGCTTGCTTGCTTGTTGAAGATGACAAAGGAAGAATGGCTTTTGATATGAGTTTGTGTTGAATGTGAGCTTCAACACATGATAATGGAGGACACTTGAAAATGAAATGAGAGAAATTTTGGTATAGTGATTGTGCAAGATGAAGTTCCTCTTCAATGGCTTAGAAGAGGGTTTTATTTATAGATTTTCAAAAAAGGCAATGGAGGGTGAGGATCAAAAGATGAGATCAATGGCTCTTATTTTTTGTGAATCTTTAATTCATAATGGATGAATTAAAAATTCTTTATTTGAGAATAGTGGATTATGACAATTGAATTAAGAATTCAATAGTGGAGGATAGTGGGTTATGACAATTGAATTAAGAATTCAATAGTGGAGGATAGTGGGGAACATTGAATTAAATATTCAATTGGTGAAGGCTAGTGGGGAACATTGAATTAAATATTCAATTGGTGAAGGCTAGTGGGGAACAATGAATTAAATATTCAATTTGGTGGAGGATAATTGATTTAAAGATTTATTTTGGAAAATGGAGGATATTAGCTAATTGAATATTAAGAATATTTAATTATATGTGCAACATGGTGAGGTGGAAGAGATGAGGTGGATTTTGGACTTTAGACATTAGAAGAATTGAGGGAATTTAATTAAATAAAATGACTTTATTTAATTATGGGATAATGAAACAATCAAATAAATTTTTGAATATTTATTTAAATGACAGAAGAAAATAAGAATTAAGATAAATATTAAAATATTTACTTAATTCAACCTGAGCCAATTTTAGGTGTATACAGTATTAATAGCTAAATTTGAGAAAAGAAACTTTTGAGAACATAAAGGAAGCTTATAAGCCAGTAGATGAGGAACTTCGGGCATTAATTTATGATATTAATGATTCTTTAAGAGATTGCCTAGAAGAGGCTTATAATGACTATGCACCTTATGATGTTGAAAAATGTAAAGACAAATTGCATAAGGTCATTTTTTAGAATACTGAGTTAAATATAGAGGACATATTGGATAAAGCTAGCGACCTCAAGGCTAAGTTCAAAGCATTCCACAAGGCTGGGACATAAATAGAGAAAATATACAATAGGTTCAGCCGAGAGTTGGAGATGTTCAAATACCGAGTCAACCATCTAAAGAATCTAGATCCCTTGGAGATCAATCCAGCACTTGAAGCATGGCTTAACTACTGTAATAAGCTGGCTAAAGAAGACAAAATCAATTTGGATGAAGAGTCTTGATATGTTTTTTGAATATTCTGGAATGTAATCCCATCATAATTGTAAATTGCTATATTTGGGATAGCATGTGACTCTATTTTTTCTCTTTTGTGCTTTAAAAATAATCTTTTCTATTATTATATTGAGTTGGGTAGTCAAATTGACCAAATTGAATGTATCTGGGGGCTATTTTTTTGTCTTTTTCATAAAAGACAAAATGTATTTCAGGATTTATTATGAGCTGTTGCAAGTTTATTTATTGATGTAATTTGGACCGTCAGTGTTGAGTTAATCTCCACCGTTCGTTTAAAAAAATCGGTATGCCGCTTTCCTATATAAAGGGCTACCATTTCCACTATTTGTAAGAGAGAATTTGATGCTGAATTGTTGACATTCTACCATTTGAAGTAATGCAAAGCAAGTTTCTATAGTTTTTCTAAGAATTTGTGTGATGTATTCCTTATTTGGTTTTCATGGTTCACTTCTTTCTCTCCCATAGTTAGTTAGTTGTGCTTTTATTATGTTCATGGTTTGTTGAAAGTATCTAATGAGTACTCTAAGTCCATACTTTTAGTTATTTGTTGATGGTAGATAGTTGTGTAAAGTTAGTTTAGTCTAATCATTTATTCTAAAGTTTAATTGCATTTCATAGGTTAAATTGCACCGTTTATTGGGTATTTAACAAATGAATGTAATATGAAAATATGTCAATTTTCATTGAAGATAGTATCATTTTCTACAGTACTGTAACATCAGTTTTTAGTTTGGTAACTTAGAAAATTGGTTAAGTTTTAGAGTATTTGTCTACTTAAAGTATCCCATACATTATGAATGTCACTTAGGATTTCTCTAAAACCCTAGCTTCTTTTGCATTTTCTTTGAAAACCATTGTTAGATTAGAAATCTTAGTAGCATTTTACACTGTTTTATCAGCTGAAGTCATAAAGGGTTTATGTGTATTTCTTGTCCCAACTCAAAAAATCTGTAGATTGTATGTAAGCCCCTTGTTGTTATAGCTAGACATTCCACTGAAGTTATTCCATGCAAGCTAAGACCTAGCTGTAGAAACCTTGGAGTAGTCTTACTTAGGGTAGGATACTTTCAAGAGAGGTGTGAAACCAGCAATCACACATGTGTTGTTGTGTGCTAAAACACTCATCAACACAGAGAGTAAAGGCTTACCTTCAAAAGGCAGAGACAATAATCATAGTCGCGGCCTCCTAAGGAGTTCCCTTTTCTTTTCTTTCATTTTCTCACATTTTTGAAGATATTCCACACACATAGAGCAATAACATGTCAAAGAAATGCTACAGAAGGAGCATAGAGAGAAAAAATGGCCGCGACCATTAAAGTGCAAGAAACCTCAAATAATGATAAAGGAAATGCCATCCAAAAACAAGATACAACAGTCACCTTCTTCTACCATTCTTCTCATTCCAGAAGATGCAAGAAGATTGCAGATTTCAACCTCAAAGAGCCAAGGAGGAAGCCATGAAAACTAGTCAAAACCCTAATGCCAAGAAGTTGCAAAGTGGTGGCTAGCAAAGACAAGAAACTAAAAATGAACTAAGTTTAGGGTTCTTTCATCTTTTGTTCAAAGCTTCTTTGAATTTTTGACTTCACCAAAAAACAAATTATTAGTATATCCAAAATGTCGACCGAGGTCAACAACAGTGATAATGCTTTTCTAGCAATCATCATAAGGAGTGGTCCACAGAAGTGACACCTTGCATATCAAATGGTGGTTGATGGTCATAAGAGTAAGGCTTATGCCTTGTGAAAATCAAACAAACCTTTCTCTCCTTGGAGGTCGACTATCATATAGTCAAAGGATGCTCAAACCAACACATGGTCAATATGCCTTATCCAAGATTCCTCCTTATGATACATGTTCATGCAAGGTGACCGAATGTGGTCAAAAGAGGTATTTTTGTGCCTTACAATATTATCATCAAAAGGGGTCAAGGATATGCATAGATAAAGACATTTTGAGTTGACAAGGTGGCAGACAAGGTGACAAGGAGTATTTTTGCATGACGGAGCTGTGGAGGAAATATAATGTATTTGGCATATTAATGCATATGGCAGAGTAACAAAGAAGCTTAGGGATTTTATTTTGCATGATGTATATGTAAGGCAGTGAGCTAATTTTGCATGGTGATTGGAGTTATAAGGCAGAGAAGAGATATTTGTTTTCTTTTTTATACAAATATGGAGTTCTAAGGATATATATGAAATGCCTTAGTTTTTATGCATTTTGATAATATATTTGGAGAAATAAGGGTATATTTTTTCCCTAAGGCATATTGGCATGCAAGTGGACGTATTTTCTCACAAGGAGCTATATGGAGGTTGTATTTTTCTCTAAGTCCTATTTTTTGCTCAAATCATGCAAATTAGACGTGTATTTGGAGTGATAAGGAGTTTATATTTTTCATTCATGATTTTACAAATAAATCAATTGTAAATAAATAATAAAGTAATATGTTTCAAATTACTTTATTATTTTTCACAAATTGTAAAATCAAATAAGTATAAGTTGTAACCAATAATAGAGTAATTATTCTAATTACCTTATTATTTACTCACAATCAATTTTACAAAAGCAAAATCATGCAAATTGATGAGTTGAGTTAACTAGGCAACCTAAGAGATTTTCAGATGATTGGAGGAGTATTTTTAGGGCTCTTGGTCAACTTTTTGGTCAAGCATATGGAGAGGTCCAAATTGGAGCTATTTTTGCTTAATTTCTGACAATTTGAGCCCTTATTTTTTGGGATTTTTGAGGTTGCTCATGGATCACCTTGGAGAGATTATTTTTAGAGGTAGCATGCCTCTTAGTGAGAGAAAAGCTATATATTGCAAAGAAAAAACTTGTTTTTGCTAGTTCTTGCCTTTTTGCTCTTATACACTTTGAGAGAAGAAGGTTTTGTAGCTCAATTTTTACAGTTTTATAGAGAAATCACAACAGTTTACATGTTCCATTTTTGTCTTTCTGGCATTATTTCCTTTATTTTTTAGAATCAATTAGTTGCCTTTCCATTTAATGCTAATTATTTGAAGTGATTTGATGAAATTTTACTGTGTTTAATTATTAAACCTTTAAAATTATTGTCTCACTTTTTGCTTGGAGTATTAAGCGTAGTGTTATTGTAGGTCTTAGGTTGTGTTAGTGAAAATAATCCTTTTGTGTTGTGAGAAACCCTTTTCCTTCATAGAAAGCCTATTTTCAAGCCTTCCTTAGAAATACTTTTGTGATATTTGTGCCAAGATTGGATTGTGTGAGTCAGATTTCTGAGGTATATTGTGAAGTTGCATATTTTTACCCATATTAGGTGCATCACCAAATTTCACAGTTTTCATTTCCTTATAATTTCATTCTTACCCTTTTCCAAAACAGAAAATCATACATTTCAATAGAATATTTTAAGGGAACCAACCCATAATCTGGAAGTCTAATGTCATTATAGGGAACCCACAACCTGAAATTAGTCCCATGTTACATGGAATTGCAGAGCTTTTCCAGCCTTGCATACAGATGCAATTCTTGGTGATAACAATTTTTGGCATGCCCAGTGGGACATTTGAACTGATTCTTAGTTTAATAGAACTTATTTTTTTTGCTATTTTGGTATGAACAATAGAATTTCCAGCCCTTTAGAGGTTTAATCTCAAGTACCTAGTGACTCTAATACTTTGGTTTTATAGATCAGATCTTGCAGCTTATGAAAAAATATCAAACAAGGTCAAGTAAAGATTCTGAGAAGAGGCATAATTAGTTATCTCCACCAAAAAGGAGAATAAAAGCAAATAAAGTAATCAAATCAATAGATTTATCAGTTGTTTCAGATCTGCCAAATACACATCCAATGTTTGCTTCTCACCAGAATCTATTATTTGCAAGTTCATCATCAAAATTTTATAGTTCTCCACCAGCAAGCCAGAGAGAGCAGATTCCTATTTTTCAAGAGGAACCTCTTCTTCTTGAGTTTGTAGAGGAAAAACCTGTGTTACAAGAAATATTTCAAGTAGTTCCAGTCTAAGCACCAGCTCAAATACCATATACTCCAATGTCTCTACTCGGTGGAGGAGGAGGAGGGCCAATCCCACCTAGTGGAGGTGGAGTAGGAGGAGTACCGCCTCCCGATGGTAGAGGTGGAAGAAATCCACCACCACCTCAAAATTAGCCTTTTTTTACATTTAATGAAGGCAACCCTTTGAATCTAAATCAGCATGAACATACCGATGGCTGCATTGAAGAGTTTACCAAATTTCATATGAGAAGATGGGACTACACCCATTGAGCATATCAGAGATGTGGCTTCTTTGTGTTCTATTCATCACATTACAGAGGAGAACATAGCAATTAGATTATTGGTAGCATCATTAAAAGGTAAAACCCTTCAATGGTTTATAGGCTTAAGAGTTAATTCAATTAGATCTTGGGATGATTTAGGTTCTGCTTTGAATAGACAATTTTAAGATAAATCTGATTATTTATCATTAGTTGAATAAATGACTACTATTAAGGGAGTTCCACAAGAGCAAATGTTAGATTTTAATTTCAGATTTCAGAAAACATGGAACATAATTCCTGAAACAGTGAAACCATCACTAGAACATGCTTTTTTGTATTATTTAAGGGCATTAAATTCTAATATTGCTGTTACGATACAATCTATGGGTGGGGTAACTTTACTAGCTTCTTTTGATATTGTAATAAGAGAAAAAAATAGTTTAATACAGGCTGGTAAAATAGCACCTAGGCCTCCAATGCCAATTTTTCTAAATATACAACCTTTAATTCCAATTTCAGTCCCATATATCTCATCAATACCATCTTTTGGTTATCAAGCAAATGCAAAAAGTAGTGCAGATCCCATTCATTATGAGTTTCAAGAGTTGAAAGAAAACCAACAAAGTATAGCAAAAATATTGCAGACTGTGAGTAATGATTTAGTAAGTTTGAAAATTCAAGCAAACCAGAATAACAGGCCTTACCAAGAAGCCCCTTACTAAGCAAATATACCTGGCTATCAGGCAGATTATCAGGGTTAAAGAAGAAACTACAACAATAGGCTAAATCAGCAATATAATCCAAATGTTGTTAGTACATCAAAAGAAATAGTGCCTATACAGAATAATATGGTTTAGGATTGTGCATGGTGTTACCCATGTAATCAACCTCGTAACCAAGCCACTTTCTTGAATGGAATAGTAAGTCAAGCTTTAATGGTACATAATAATTATGTTGCTACTGAAAATTTAGCAGGTGATGTAAATAACCAACTAGATACTCAGACTTAGTATATTAATCCTGATGTAGCTTTGATGAATAGGCATGCTAATGAATTTTGTGGTGTAAATCAGTTACCAAGTCAAAAGTAATCTTTTGCTAGTATTGCAACAAACACAAGATCAAAAAAGAGAGTTGTTGACTTGCAACAACAAGCTAGAACTGTAAATCAGCAAGCTACTAGTGGTAAACAATAGGCTGAAAATGTACAACAGCAAGCTAAAAAGGGTAAAAATGCAACTTATACAATTCAAAAAAAAAAAATCAAGCCTCTACATCAAATGATCTGCATATTCTATCAAGAGGACAACCAACCATTGAAAAAAGACAGCTAGAGGTAAATCAACAGCCAGCTAGAGACCAACCAGAGGTTGCTGTCCCAAAAGTACAACAAAAGGTTAGTGGCCCTATTTTCAATATTTTGGATCTTATGAAAAAGGCAACAATAAGCATGTCTATTTTAGATGCTTTACATATTCTAGGACAAAATGATTTGTTACAAAATACATTATCTTAGTTACCTTTGTCAAATGAAATGCAAAAAACACACCAACCTCAAGTTATGTTTGCAAAAGAGGCAAAAAAAAGAGTAGAACAACCTAAACCAATAGGCAAACCTCCACCATTATATGTCACTCTGATTGTAGGTGACTATCTAGTACATAATTGCATGATAGACTCAGGAGCCAAGAGCTCAGTTATGCCAAAACAACTAGCTAATAAGTTAGGCCTAAAATATGAACCTATTGTTAGGGGTGTTGTACAAATGGATGGAACTAAGATTAATACAGTTGGAATGTTCAAAAATTTAGGCCTTACTTTGCATGCATGTCCAAACTTTGTTATATATCAGGACATTTATGTCATTGATCCGCCACCTACCTTTGCTATTTGCTTATCCAGAGATTTTACAACAAGGTTAGGAGGGTATTTATCATCTAATTGGACACACTTATTCTTCAAAACTAGATATGGAACCAAGGTTACAATCAAATCTGATCCATTAGCTAAAGATCACCTTGAACCTTATAAACCTATTTCAATAAATTCCAACCTTTCCATTTTTGTTCAAGAAGATTTGATTCCTGTTCAAGACCTAAGTACAACTTTAGAAGGAATTCTCGATCTGGTTTTAGATCAGTGGGCAGCGGAGAACCATGAAACAGATCCATTTGAGCAGATGGATGAGATAGGCCTTGGCGTGTATATGATTCAGGAGAAAAATATAGTCATTCCAAATCTGATTAAAGAAGAAAAATAACAATCTATTGAAGCTAAAAATGATGTTTGGGAACTTTATTTTGACGGTTCTAGAAGCAAGATCGGTGCTGGAGGAGGGGCTGTTTTAGTTTCTCCCACAGCTGAGAAATACTATTCATCTTTCAGATTTGCTTTCAGCTGTCCTAATAACATAGCTGAATATGAAGATTTAGTTCATGGACTAGAATGGGCAAGAAAAAGGAAAAATCAAATGTTTAAAGGTTTTTGGAGACAATGAATTAGTTGTTAAACAAATCAGAAACCTTGCTGCTACAAAAATGACTTGCTAAAATTATATAAGCATAGAGTCTGGGACATGATAGAAGAATTTGATGCATTTAATTTGATATCTATACCTAGAACTGATAATAAGCAAGCTAACAAGCGAGCTGCCATAGGAGTTGAATATGATATTCCTGTAGAAATGAAGAATATTCATTTTCCTTTGTATGTCAAGGTTGATGTTAGACCATCAGTCCCAGATAATAATATCAGCTGGCAAGTGTTTGACAGTGATGAACAAATTGTAAATTTCTTAATAGAAGAAGCTAAATTTTCTATAGGTAATCAGCAGAAATTTGTGCAGCAATATGATGATCAAATACTTCAGTTAAGATCAAACAAGCTATCTAAGGGCTTAGTGACCTCAGAATCAATCTTTAATACTGATGATCAGGTAAGAAGAGACAAGGCCATCTTGTTAGTTAATCAAGAACATTATGAACCTATTGAGATCCTTAAGGGGAAGTTACTCAAGCTTGAAAAGATATGTACAAAGGAAGAGCAACAAGCATTCATTTAGTTTTGTCAGGAGTTTAGTGACATATTTGCATGGGAATATGGAGATTTGAAAGGTTTCAACCCAGAGTTGGCTCATCATACAATAGAGCTTGAACCCAAGGCAAAACCTATCAGACAGAATAAAAGGCCACTAAATCCTAACCTAGAAGTGCTTATGAAGACTAAACTCAATAAACTCATTGAAGGTAATATCTTTTTTCCTATCAAACATACTTCATGTGTTTCTAACTTGGTTCCTGTTTGAAAAAAGAATGGAGAAATCAAATTATGTGTTGATTTCTGTGATTTAAACAGAGCATCTTTAAAGGATCACCATCCTTTACCATCTATGGAACAGATATTGCAGGTTGTTTCTGGATCATAAAGATTCTCTTTATTGAATGGTTATTCAGGTTATAACAAAATTCTTGTAAAAGAAGAAGATCAGTACAAGACAACTTTTACTACAAAATGGGGCACACTAGCATATATAAAGATGCCATTTGGATTATCAAATGTAGGTGCAACATTTCAAAGAGCAATGGACATGGCCTTTCAAGGTTTGATTAATAAATTTGTGCTTGTATACTTAGATGATGTGACTATTTTTCCTAAAAAACCTGAAGATCATTTTCATCATTTAAGACTGATTTTTGAAAAATGTAGAGAATTTGGGGTATCACTAAACCTAAAGAAAAGTATTTTTTCTGTTCATGAGGGTAAACTGTTAGGACACATAGTGTCTAAAGATGGAATATCAATTGATCCTAAAAGAATCATTGCAATATTGACATTACCTCTTCCTGCACATAAGAAAGTCTTACAGAGTTTTTTGGGAAGAATTAACTTTGTAAGAAGGTTTATTCCTAACATAGCAACACTTTTACAACCTCTTACAACAATGCTGAAAAATAATATTCCTTTTAGCTGAAGCAAAGGAGGAAAACAGATCTTTGAAGAAATAAAGGAGACACTTGCTACTGCTCCCACTTTGATAAATCCAAATTTTGATAAAGACTTCATTCTATATGCATTTGGCAATGTGGATACTATATCAGCTATGTTTTGTCAGTAGAATGATGAAGGAATGGAATAGCCTGTGGCATTTTTCAGCCAAGTTTTGCATGACTATGAGGTAATATATTCTTTTGTTGAAAAGCATGTATTGGTTGTTATCAGGAGCCTAAAGAAGTTTAAACATATGCTTTCAAATAATAGAATTCAGTTAATGGTTGCTCACCCTACAGTGAAAGAATTCTTGCTTAGTAAGGATTTAAGTGATAAGAGGGCAGGGTGGATAACAAAGGTCATGGAGTATGACATCCAAATTAAAGTCACCAAGCTGGTCCAAGGCAAAGGACTATGTGAACAGCTTGCAAAAAATGAAAAATGCAGCAAGAAACTTGAAGGAGAAGCTGAGACAGTGCTTCAAAATGATGAAGCAGCTGCTGTCCCAGATCCCCCTACAAGTTGGGTGCATGATATGATCCATTATCTACACATTGTTGATTGTCCACAAGGCCTAGACAGATCTAAAAGAAGATATTACAGATTGTAGGCAATTCCCTATGATGTAATTGATGGGATTCTGTACAAAAGAGATTTTAACAATGTTTTGCTAAGGTGTTTACAGCCAGATCAAACTCAAAAGATTCTAGAAGAATTTCATGATGGACCTTCTGGAGGTCATTTTGCAGCTAGAACAATAGCTCTAAAAATTATGAGAGCTAGTTACTATTGGTCTGACATGTTCAAGGATGCTCATGAATGGGTAAAGAAATGTTTAAAGTGTTCAGTTTTTGCAGGTAAACAAAGACTTGCAACCATGCCCTTACATCCAATTCAAGTGGAGCAACCATTTGGCAAGTGGGGATTGGACTTCATGGGTCCTATTAATCCACCTTCAAGCCAAGGACATAAATGGATTTTGACTGCTACTGATTATTTCACTAAATGGACTGAAGCAGTTGCTTTGAAGGATGCTAATGAAACTGTTACTAATTTTTTGTTCACACTGAAAATTAGTTGGACCTATGAGTAATTGTTTAGAAGGAATAAAAGAAAACTTCAAAGTTATGCATCTATTGAATAGTTGATGCCTTGATAGAGCAAAGAATGATATCCAGTTGTCAAGATAACCCATCAGTCTAATCAAGACTGATGAGTTATCATGACAAGAGAATAGGATTGTCAAGAAATCAAACATTCAAGGAAATACAATTGTTCTACATAGTTTGATCTTTAGGGAGTTATAAGTTAGATTGATTATTTAGTTAATTAGTTTCGAATAAAAGAAAGAAAGATATTTTGTATTGCACTGTTATTTCATGTCATGTTTTGAACATACATTCAAGTATCTGTTACTTTATCTCATGCATTGATTAAAAAGGAAATACATATACATCATATGCATAAGAGAAATTAATTGATCATGTTTAAAGAAGTGTTCAAATGTGTCCCACACAAGCCGTGGGAGTAACTAGACTGAGCAATTGTAGATATACAAGCTATGCATCTATTTGATAAAAGGAAAAGAAATGAACACATAATAAATTTAAACATCCATCTTTGCCTGAAGATGGAGATTGTTGCTAATGTCGGCCTTCAAGTCTTCAGTCTTTAGTCTTCATTCCAAGCTCCACCATCAGTGGAACCTGCAAAATTTTGGGACAACCTTGTTAGTGCTCTAGATGTTTAAAATTATCACATGCTTTTATCAAATAGAAACATCTACTTATCACATCATGAATTCAGATAAGAGATGAGATTAGATAAATGACACAAATCAGGAAGAAACCATGAAGAAGATCAATCAACACTATCAGGTACATTTTTATGCTAACTTGTTTGTTCACTGTGCAGGTATATGACAAGTTTTATTGCTGATTTGAAGACAAATAAACATGTGGATTTAAATGTGACTCCCACAAGGGTTTGAGCCCATCATGTTTCTTTTCATTTTTTAAAAGAGTATCAGAAAAGACAGGATGCATCATTCTAAGCTATATCATGCATCATCTAATCAACTTGCAGAAAGGATATGTCATCATGGCATTATTACAGTTGATTGGAGCAAATTAGATTACAGTCATCCAAGCTACAGGAGCCATCTAAAGTATAAAATTATTGTGAATGCATATATTTATTTCATCACAGCTAATGAGAGCAACTGACAGTGTGCATTCATAGTACAAGAATATGATATAGGTATTCAAATTAAGGTGCCTGATAAAGAGAAGAGAAGCATAATAAAGTTTCCAAGATGTAGGAACTTGTGTATCATTTGAACAAGTTATAGAATAAATCATGTGAAGGTATCATCTCATTATGACAAAAGATTAAGAAGAAAATGACATGATACAGGTACTCAAAGTGATCAACCAGCTAAGAGATACAAGTTATACTTTTGAAAAGACAAAATCAAAATAGCAAGGCATCATTAGCTCTAGCTAATATATGGCAGTTTGAAAATACAGTCATGATTATATCATTGTCAAACTATTCTAGGTAGTCATATAGTGATTGGAAACAATGAGAAGCATCAATCATTTGTAGGAATAGAGAAGAAGCAAAAGAAATGTCATGAGTACATATCTATGGAAACATAGTGCTTGAGATGTTTCATAAACAACAAAGTGTGCAGTCATCCTGAAAAAGATATTAACTTTGCAAAAGGCAGCCATCAATGCCTCAAAACTTCAAACCATCAAGATACAAGGAGGTACAGATGAAACAGTTCAAGCGGAGCAGATAGGTCTTAGTTTTCAAAGATGAAATAGCCAAGCCAAGAATCTCATATGATTCAAGCATCAAGGAGAGCCTATATACCTAGGTGACTGCTATAGTCTAAATGTAGTCAGATGTTCAAACATTCAAACATTCAAGGATAAAACATATGATGTATAGAAAATACCAGAGTACACAATGTAGGGTCATCATTGACATGACAGTCAGGTATAAAGTCAAAAATAAGAGGCAGTCATGTCTAGAATAAAGAAGGAACCCAACATTAAGCACAATGGAGTGACAGGAATTCTATAGTCCAAATATAACAAAATGGTTTACATGCATCTCATCAATGTATTGATCAAACAAGATTTATCTCACATGCCTAAGCTACAGTGATATCATTATACAGTCAATAAATGCCAAAAAGAAAGATACCATGTAAGAAGACAAAGTGTAGTCATCTTCACTATGAACAGCCAGGATAGTGATCATGAAGTAGCTTTAGCAAGCAGATACAGTTAGAATAAATCATAGTTGCCATATCCATCTACAGGAGTAGATCAATGATGAAGGAGAAACAACAGAAGGAGAGACATATGCCAAATACTGCAGTGATGGTGATTGACATTTCACAAGGTAAGCAGTTTCTTTCTTATATGCCATTGTTCTAAATGATACAGTCATAGTAAACAGTTGCCATGATAAAACTAAAAAAGAATGCTTGATATATATGCTACTATAAAATCCAAATCATGAGATAAGAAGTGAGTATGCACAAGGACAGCTACATGATTACCTTAAGAATGCCATAGACAGCCAAGGAGAAGAAAACATGATATCTATGCTATAGTAGAATCCAAATGCAGCAAAGACAGTCAGGAGATGATTCCATCATCACACATGACAAACAGTTCATCATCTTACAGTTCGCAGGCAAAGAAGATACATGATATGATATGCAAATAAGATAAAGGAGCCATTTGTGCAACAGGAGAGCTTTCCAGAAATGTCAATATATGATATAGATGGAGATAAATCAATAATGTTCATACTTTTTGCATATCAAAATCTTGTTGTTATGATGCCTTAGAGCTACAGTGGAAGACAGATAAGGTAAAAGTGTATCATTAATAGCTATTACAGTCACAAGGGTAGAAGGAGAAAGTTTTGTGTGAAGTAAAGTGATCTTTCACTTATTAATACTTTCAAACCCAATACAGTCAAGGTAGTCATGACCCTGAAGAGCACATTTTCATGATAAAATGTATACCCATCTACAAAAAGAGGAAGACCTTGATAGAAAAATTCAAACCCTAGTGCCATTTTGCATTCACAGCAAGAAAGAATGATAAAGTATATATACTGCCATTGCCATGCTAGAGAAAGAATTTTTCATGTTTAAAATTGAATACCCATCTGGAAACCATGAAAAACCCTTGTTTCTTTTTGCACTTATAGTCAAAGGAGAACAAAAGTGAATATTACAAGAGAATGGCCATGACAGTGAAGAAGTTTTTGTGCAAAGAAGGTTGAAACCTTAGTTTCAAACTTATAAGCCCTCAACAGTCTACCACAACCTTGGTGTCTACATACAGATGGAGCATAGTTGTGACAAGGTGGAAGCCTTGAAAGTGCAAGAAAGAACAAACCCTCATCTGAATATTTCAAACCCTCAAGTTTTCTGAAGCTACAAACAAGTCAAAAATGAAAGGAGATGTATATAGGCATAGCCGACAGAGATATATCATTTTTTCTTAAAAAATGCAATACCCATTTCAACTATAGCCCTTGTCATTCTTTAGCTGTAAAAAAGACAAATGAAGCTACAGAAGAGGAGGAATGGCAAGTTCTTACCTTGTTTTGCTAACAGGAGGAGACATCTATCCACGGCCTCACAATAGCATCGAGCTTTCAAAAATAGGTTACAGTTGCAAGAAGAAAGATGCAGAGACAAGGAGTGTGTTAAGGTAAGAGCAATGCATGGAGATAGCTATGAAAGAAGGAGGAGACTGTAGCCAATGAAGGAAAAGAAGCTACATATATCAATAAAAGTATCTCATATGAAACTCAAAAACAATGTTACCTTCTCTCTTGCAGGCAGAGTTCTGAAGTTTTGACCAAAAGAAGCCATGAAATTGAGTGATAACCAGATATATGCTTCAAACTTTCAAACCCTAACCGAATGTAGTTGCAGAGAAAATAAGGAAGAATGCCAAATGAAGAATGAGCAATTTTTAGGGTTATCTCTTCACTTTTGTTCAAAGGTTCTTTCTCTCAAGTGTGTTATTTGACTTTACAAAAGACAAATAATTACCTTATCCAAAAATGCCCGTGGGCAAGACTTTGGTCTTGAAGATCCTAGCTATCATAACATGGAATGGCCAACCAACATTGCTTGGGACTTGATCTTTATTAAGTCAAGAAGGGTCGACATGATGAGAAAGAAAGGCTTCATGCTTTATAAACTATTTAAAAATCCTTGGTGGTCGAATAGATAGCATGGTCAAAGATGCATTATATGATACACATGCTAGTCAAGGTTCCTTGTCTTCTTGCAAACATCCAAAGGTAAAGATCCTTCTTGATTATGCATGGTGGCCAACAAGGTCAAGGGAGTATTATTTTAGACATGGCATGCATAAGGATAGAGCATGGAATATATAAGGTGGTAGACAAGGTAAGCAAGTATAATGGTGCAGTGTTGATACATGGAGTCATGGGTTTTTCTTGATATTGAGTTTGCATATGGAGATATAAGGTGACTTAAAAATATAATGACAAATATATGCACTAAGGCATCAAAGGGAGTCATAAGGCTTTTATGCATATTGTTTTATGCATGGAGATTTAAATGCATAGGATGAATTAAGGATTTTGCATCTTGCAGAGAGAGGATAGTTCTTCTCCTTGGTGCATGGAGTGATAAGGGTAAATTTTTTTGCCTTAATGTGTAAATCATACAAACTAGGGATTTTTTTCTCACATGAAGGTATAAGGGGATTTTCATTTTCTTCTAAGTCCTATTTGTGCTCATATCATGCAAATTAGGCAAGTGTAATTGGAGTGATAAGGAGTGATATTTTTTTTTCTAATCATGCATGATTTTACAAAGTTATTAATTGTAAATAAATAATAAAGTAATATTTTCCAAATTACTTTATTATTTTCCACAAAATGTAAAGCCAAATTTAGAATAAATTGTAACCAATAATAAAGTAATTATTCTATTACTTTATTATTTACTCCCAATCATTTTTGCTCGTGCAAAATCATGCAGATTGATTAGTTGAGTTAGCTAGGCCACCTAGGAGGTTTTGCATGATTTTTTGGAGTATTTTTAGGGTTCTTGGTCAACTTTTTGGTCAAGCATATGGAGAGGCCCAAATTGGAGCTATTTTTTCTCAAATTGTGGTAGTTTTAGACCCTAATTTTGAGGATTTTGGAGGTTGCTCGGGAGTGATTATTTTTAGAGGCAGTTATCTGCAAGTCCATATTTTGTATGCCTCTTTGAGAGAGAAAACCTATATATTGTAAAGAAAAAATTTGTTTTTACTGGTTCTTGATTCTCATTCTGATTCAGACAGATTAGAGAATTCTTGTAGCTCATTTTTATAGTTTTATTGAGAGATTAGCAGGTTGCAGGTTATACTTTTGTCTTCTTTGCAGAACTTTCCTTTGTTTCTTTGAGATCAGTTAAATTACCTTTCCTTTTAGTGCTATTAGTGAAGTGATTTTGATGAAATTTTGTTGTGTTTTATCATTAAAACTTTAAAATTATTGTCTCCCTTCCTTGTTTACAGCATTAAGAATATAATCATCACAGGTCTTAGGTTGTGTTAACCAGAATTAGTCTTGTTGTGTTGTGAAAAAATCATTTCCTTCACAAGAACCCTATTTTCAAACATTCCTTAGAATCACTTATGTGATATTTATGCCAAGTTTGGATTGTGTAAAAGTCAGATTTCTGGGTAAACATTGTGGATCAGATTGCATTATTTTTATCCAAATCAGGTGAATCACCATTTTTACCTTTAGCATTATTTAGTTTCTTTCTTCCCTTTTCCAAAATAGTAAAAACATACATCTCAATAGAACATTCGAAGGGAACCATCCCATAATCTGGAGGTCTAATTTCATTATAGGGAACCCACAACCTGAAATTAGTCCCATGTAACACAGAATTGCAGTGCTTCACCAGCCTTGCATACGGGTGCAATTTCCAGTGATAACAGAAACATCAGTCCTAAATTTTTATCAGGATCTAGTGTCTAGGTTTGAAACTCCCGACTCTATTATTTCAGATAATGCTTTAGCCTTTATTGGATTAAGAGTATCTGATTGGTCAGTCAAAAATAACATATTGTTAATACTTCATAAAATTATTACCCTCAAGGTAATGGACATGCTGAATCAACTAACAAAAATCTGATTAAAATCATAAAGAAAATAGTTGATGAAAATCAAAGGTCTTGGCATGATAAGTTAAAGTTATCATTATGGGCTGATAGGATTACACCTAAAAGATCAACAGGTAATTCACCCTATGTGCTTACATATGGAAAAGAAGCCAAGTTACCAATAACAGTGGAGTTGCCAACTCTTAGTTACATAAAAGAACTAGAGTCACTTGAAGAACGACCAATGGAAATCAGGCTTGCACAACTGATTAAACTTGAAGAAACTAGAAAAGAGGCCTTGAAAACATTGGAAATACACCAGGCCCAAATGAAAAAAACATTTGATAAAAGAGCAGTCCTAAGAATTTATAAAGAGGGAGATCTAGTTTTCAAGTGGAATGAGTTGAAGAGTAGACCAGGTCAGCATACAAAGTTTGATGCAATGTGGGATGGACCATACATAATAACATAATGCAAGAAACACAATGCATTCCAACTTGCTAAGTTAGATGGTGAGGTGTTGCCAATCCTAGTTAATGGGATTCACCTCAAGTTATGCTATTAGAGATGCAACCTTATGCTACCAATAAGTGTTTTTGCACATTTATCTTTAGTTATTGTTTTGTTTTCCAAGAAGTGCTCTGCACATGTTACTGGCTTTATTTTAAGCAAGTTAGTATAGTTTCAGTTTCTAATTTTGTTGTTGCTGTTGTGTTTCAGTTAGTTTTGAGTTGTAGAATTTTTCATGGTTCAGGGTAGAAAAGACTCTATGCCCAATGGAGTTGCAAAGGCTACTGGTTCTAATTTGTTTAGTAGCTAAACACCCCTGAGAGGTCGCTAGAAATGTTACTAATTTTTTTGTTCATGCTAAAATTAGTTTGACCTGAGTGTAGTTGTTTGAAAGGAATAAAAGAAAACTTTGAAGTTATGCATTTAATGAATAGCTGATATCTTGACAGAATAGAAATAGACTTCAGTTGACAGGATAACCCATCAGTCTAATCAAGACTGATGAGTCATCATGACAAGAGAATAAGGTTACCAAGGTATCAATTATTCAAGAAATATAGTTGTTTTAACATGGTGTTATCTTTCAGGAGTTATAAGTCAGATTGGTTTTCACTTAATCACATTTGAAGGAAAGAAAGAGAGATATTTGTTTAAACTATTATTTCATGTCATGTTTTGAACATACATTCAATATATATTACTTTATCCTATGCATTGATTGAAAAAGAAATACACATACATCAAGTGCATAAGATAAATTAACTGATTATGTTTAAAAGAAGTGTTCAAATGTGTCCTACACAAGCTGTGGGAGTAAACACTGAGTAATTACAGATACGCAAGCTATACATCTGAATGATAAAAGAAATGAAATGAACACATGATAAAAGTAAACATCCATCATTGCCTGAGCAAGAAGGTTGTTTTGTTGATGTCGGTCTACAATCTTCATCTTCAGCTCCTATCTTCAGTTGAACCTGCAAAAATTTGGGGACAGTCCTATTAGCGCTCTAAATGTTTAAAGTTGTCATATGCTTTTATGAAGTAGATACATCAACTTGTCACATCATGCAATTCATATGAAGGATCAGATCAGATATATGCTACAAATCAGAAAAAATCATGAAGAAGATCAATCAATACCATCAAGTATATTTTTATGCTAACTTGTTTGTTCACTGTGTAGGTATAGGAAAACTAAAGTTGCTGATTTGAAGACAAATAAACATGTGGATTAAATGTGGCTCCCACAAGGGTTTGAGCCCAACATGTTTTCTTTTTCATTTGAAAAGGAATATCAGAAAAAAGACAGGATGCATCATTTAATCAACTTGCAGAGAAGCTATGTCAGCATGACATTCATTACAGTTGATTAAAACAAATCAAATTAATTTAGAATGCCTGAATCAAGTTGGCAAAGTGCAGAAAATAGAATTACAGCCATAAAAGGTATTCCTCTCTTTCATATCATTATCAGAGTACTTTATTGCTATCATGTTTCATGTCACATTTCACAAAATCAGACTTAAGAAATGATAGAAAGTGGAAAGAGATAAGTAGCAGACTATGATCAAAATAGTCAAGGACAAAAAGATATATATGCCAATCAGATCTCAATTGTATATCAAATAGAATGATTAGCTTCAGGAGCCTTCATTGTTTATGCATATGATGTTAAAGTTGAAGGCAAATCACAGAAACAAATTGTTGCATACTATTAACATGTGACTATCAATCAAATTTATAATGATGAAAAGGAGTTATAAATGATATAAATAGCTAAGTTTTCATCTGATTATAATAAAAAGGTAGTAAGCAAAACATCATGTTACATGTATTCATAATGATCAAGTACAACCAAACCAAGTGATCAAGGTAGCAAGATATAATACCTCTGACTGGTGACAGTCAAGTGTTATCATTCATATTGTTGGTGTTAAATATTCATTGGTCATACATTATGTGTCTAACTGATACAGTGATGGCAGGTATATGCCATGTTTAAAAGAGAAGATAAATAGGAGTTTTTGAATGCATAAGAGGATAAATGCATCTACAGGAGGTGAAACAATAAAGACTCATGATATGCCATATATATGCTATAGTAAAGGTTGAAGGACAAGATACAGGTTATCATCATTTCTAGGTGATATAGTTATAACATAACAAAACATTTGCTAGATTGAAGGACAAAAGAGGGCAAGAATGAAGAATGTATGCTACAGAAAATGTATAATGAATGTCAAAGTAAATTGTAGAGAATATCATAATGTTGAAATTCCCTTTTGATTATCAGC
Organism: Cunninghamia lanceolata; assembly: GCA_027924645.1. Classification (NCBI taxonomy): domain Eukaryota; kingdom Viridiplantae; phylum Streptophyta; class Pinopsida; order Cupressales; family Cupressaceae; genus Cunninghamia; species Cunninghamia lanceolata. The sequence goes on from BSBN01000437.1 coordinate 6,080,997, forward strand.
TAGTGCAAAATGGATACCAAGATAAAGACTTATACTCAGAAATGCATTTCTTTTGCAAGAGAATGATACATATTATTGCTCAGATCTATAGAGAATGAGATTTATTACCACTTAGGGGTATTCAGATATAAGAAAACAAGCTATAAAATCATGCAGATCAAATATCAAAGATGAAAGTCTTAAAACCCTAATGCCAAATTTTTGAACAACCTTGTTTTATGTACAGAAATAGAAAAGTTCATGCCTAGAATGAAAGAAAGATGCTTCAGTATTACAATGAAGTTCAAATATATGTGAACTATTGAAGTGTGTTTTGAAACCCTAGCAACTCATTTCATGCATACAAAGAGAATGAATCAACCCAGTGTTTATTATGCCATAGCCATGACCTAAAGGAAGAGTTTTTTTCCCTTTTCAAGAAGCCCTCATTTTTTCAATGAAACCCTCATCTTCATTTTTTGCACAGTGGAGAGAAAAACTACAGAGAAATATTGTCTACATCATAGCCATGCCTGAAGAAGAGAAATAAGAAATACCCATATGGATTTATGGTGAAACCCTAAGATAATCTCTGCATTTATAAAAAAAACAATGATGCTATAGTATGTTTCTAGTATGGCCGTGCCTGAAATGGTAAATATTATGCATTTTAAGGAAAACCCTCTTTTCTGTGTTGAAACCCTTATCTCATTTTTGTAGAGATAGCCTAAGGAAGGAAAATACAAGTGTTTTCTAGTATGGCCATGCATTTGTATGCATTTTTCAAGAAACCCTCATGACAAAACCTGGAGACTTCAAGTTTTTATAACAAGAAAACCATTAAAACTATTAAATCTGCTATAGAGGGTAACAATGGCCATGACCATACAAACTACAGAGGAGAAGATAAAATGCCCAGATGACAAAATTGAAGCCTTGTCTCTTTTTGAAGATAAGAAACCTCAAAGAATGATAAAGGAAATGCCAACCAAAAACAAGATACAACACTCACCTTCTTCTACCATTCTTCTCATTCCAAAAGATGCAAGAAGATTGCAGATTTCGACCTCAAAGAGCCAAGGAGGAAGCCATGAAAACTAGTCAAAACCCTAATGTGAATAAGTTGCAGAGAGGTGGCCAGCAAAGAGAAGAAAGTAAAAATGAACTAAGTTTAGGGTTCTTTCATTTTTTGTTTGAAGCTTCTTTGAATTTTTGACTTCACCAAAAAACAAATTATTACTATATCCAAAATGTCGACCGGGGTCAACAACAGTGATAATGCTTTCCTAGCAATCATCATAAGGAGTGGTCGACAAAAGTGACACCTTGCATATCAAATGCTGGTTGATGGTCATAAGAGTAAGGCTTATGCCTTGTGAAAATCAAATAAACCTTTCTTTCCTTGGAGGTTGACTATCATATAGTCAAAGGATGCTCAAACCAACACATGGTCAATATGCCTTATCAAAGATTCCTCCTTATGATACATGTTCATGCAAGATGACCAAATGTGGTCAAAAGAGGTGTTTTTGTGCCTTATAATATTATCATCAAAAGGGGTCAAGGATATGCATAGACAAAGACAGTTCGAGTTGAAAAGGTGGTAGACAAGGTGACAAGGAGTATTTTTGCATGAAGGAGGTATGGAGGAAATATAATGTATTTGGCATATTAATGCATATGGTAGAGTAACAAAGAAGCTTAGGGATTTTATTTTTCATGATGTATATGTAAGGCAGTGAGCTAATTTTGCATGGTGATTGGAGTTATAAGGCAGAGAAGAGATATTTGTTTTCTTTTTGATACAAATATGGAGTTATAAAGATATATATGAAATGCCTTAGTTTTTATGCATTTTGATAATGTATTTGGAGAAATAAGTGTATATTTTTTCCCTAAGGCATAATGGCATACAAGTGGATGTATTTTCTCACAAGGAGCTATAAGGAGAATGTATTTTTCTCTAAATCCTATTTTTTGCTCAAATCATGCAAATTAGGCATGTGTATTTGGAGTGATAAAGAGTTTATATTTTTCATGCATGATTTTACAAATAAATCAATTGTAAATAAATAATAAAGTAATATGTTTCAAATTACTTTATTATTTTTCACAAATTGTAAAATCAAATAAGTACAAGTTGTAACCAAAAATAGAGTAATTATTCTAATTACCTTATTATTTACTTGCAATCAATTTTGCAAAAGCAAAATCATGCAAATTGATGAGTTGAGTTAACTAGGCCACCTAGGATATTTTGGCATGATTTGAGGAGTATTTTTAGGGTTCTTGGTCAACTTTTTGGTCAAGCATATCGAGAGGTCCAAATTGGAGCTATTTTTGCTCAATTTGTGACAATTTGATGACATATTTTTTGGGATTTTTGAGGTTGCTCGTGGATCACCTTGGAGAGATTATTTTTAGAGGAAGCTAGTTGCAGTTCATATTTTTGCATGCCTCTTAGTGAGAGAAAAGCTATATATTGTAAAGAAAAAACTTATTTTTTTTAGTTCTTATCTTTTTGCTCTTATACACTTTGAGAGAAGAAGGTTTTGTAGCTCAATTTTTATAGTTTTATAGAGAAATCACAATAGGTTACAGGCTCCATTTTTGTCTCTCTTGTATTATTTCCTTTATTCTTAGGAATCAAGTAGTTGCCTTTCCATTTAATGCTAATTGTTTGAAGTGATTTGATAAAATTTTACTATGTTTAATTTCTAAACCTTTAAAATTATTGTCTCACTTTTTGCTTGCAGTATTAAGCGTACTGTTATTGCAAGTCTTTGGTTGTGTTAATGAAAATAATCCTTTTGTGTTGTGAGAAACCCTTTTCCTTCATAGAAAGCCTATTTTCAAGCCTTCCTTAGAAATACTTTTGTGATATTTGTGCCAAGATTGGATTGTGTGAGTCAGATTTCTGAGTTATATTATGAACCAGATTGCATATTTTTACCCATATTAGGTGCATCACCAAATTTCACAGTTTTTATTTCCTTATAATTTCATTCTTACACTTTTCCAAAATAGAAAATCATACATTTCAATAGAATATTTTAAGGGAACTAGCCCATAATTTGGAGGTTTAATTTCATTATAGGGCACCCACAACCTAAAATTAGTCCCATGTTACACAGAATTGCAGATCTTTTCTAGCCTTGCATATGGGTACAATTCCTCGCGATAACACCTCCGAAGTTCCAAAAATGAGAAGTGAGCAGCATCACCTATGAGAATATGCAATTTTTGGAAAACCCATGCCCCAAAATCAAGAATCATCTACACCACCGTGGCAAGTGCAGAAAAATATCCAAAAAAAAGAAGCTTAGGAAACAGAGGTCATGAGCTCAAGTTATCGGTATCTGAAGTTTTCCTTCAAAAACAAAAAACTCCATCCATGAGGGGGTCTGTGAGCAAAAGTAATCTCTATCAAAAATGTCATCAAAGTTAGCAGTCCACCATTTTTAGAGTCCTACCAGCTTAGCAAACTCCAGATAAAAATAGTCAGGACCAAATATAACAAATTTTGCCAATTGTGATGCAAATCTCAAGTTACCTGCAAAAAATATGGCAATACTAGCACACAGGCCAAAGACTGTTTAAAGATATTAAAAAAGGCAGATAAAAATTTTGGCAGGCCCAAAGGCTGAACTAAATTTTATATTGGCTTGAGAAAGGCTGAATGAATTTTTAATGGGGGCGAGGACCAAGCCACACCTACAACCTCAAAAGGAGGGTTCTGCGAACCCTTTAGAGGGTTGTGGGCCCTTAAGGGAATTTGTTCCCCTTTTTAGAGGAGGCCAAAGCCCATGAAAGGGCCAAGGCCCCTCTATATACATCGCTTAAAGTTCTTTGAAACAATGCTTTTTAACTATATATATATTGAAAATTTTAAAATTTTTAGAAAAAAATTGCACTAAAAAATGTGTTGTGAGGCCAAATATGGCCTCCGGCAAAATGTTTTTTGCCTTTTGGTCTCCCAACACCAAAAATGGGCAAATTATATATCAAAATTCACTTGTGAGGCCTCTTGGATGCAATGACAGGGTCCTTTTGGCCTAAAAATGCTTTGAATGAAAACTGGGTTTCAGATCTGAGAAAGAAACCCCCATTCCCAACTGTGTCAAACAATCTCTGATTTCGATAAAATGAAAGCCAAACTGGACTTTCTCAAGCCTCCTGGACACGTTGTTATAGCCAGAAATGCTGCCAACTTATAACCATAAATGTACAATCACCCAGATCTCATAAAACACATATGCAAATCCCTGAGGTTAAAAGAGTTTCATTCAAACTTTTTTAATTCTCCAGATCATCCAAAGATGCAAGAGAAGAGCATACTAGGTTTTTGGGAAAACCTATAATAAGATTTATTAGCCCCCCGAATCTCTCAGATATGGAAATTAAATACTATTCTTGCACATAGAAAAGTTCTGATACCATGTTAGAATCTAAAAATATTAATAACCTAGAAAACTAGTGCAAAAGAATAGATATCTAAACTATGAATGCAAATTATATGAAATCAAAAATAGCAGCATAAAGTTAGTCTCTAAGAGTAATGTAAATACTAGAAGAAAAATAACATTAAGAGGATGCAAAAGCAAATCATGCAAAATACAAGCCAAGTAGCATGTTTATATAGATCAGGGAGAGGGAGGAGGTAGCAATACCAACCAATGAGGAGCAACCATCTATCAGACTAAAGATAGAAACATATCTTCCCAAGATAGCTAATAGATTCTCACATGTAGCAAGGTGACACCTCATAATCCACTCACCTAATTAAACATGCTTTATTAACCTAAGCAAGATTAATAAAAGTGTAGGAAAAACCTAGTAATAAAGGGAAAATAAATAACCCTTGACTAGGAAATAAAAACCTACACTAACAATTTCACCACATTTATTCTTCCATTTTCCCATTATATAAATAAACCAATTATTTAATTATTTCAACACATCTTATTCCTCTTATCTGCACAAATAAATAATTTTAATTATTTAATTGGCTAACTATTTCCTCCAAAATTAAATAAATTGTTCTACTTTATTTAAGTTGACTTTTCAATATCTTCTAAATAAATAAAATCATTATTTTATTTATTTTCTTCCATCATGCACCATAAATTAAATAAATTTATTTATTTAATTTCTAATTATCTTCTCATCTTCTAAATTTATATTTTTCTTCTAAAAATCTTCCCTGCACATAAATTAAATAATTTATTATTTAATTTTATCTATTGCATGTCAAAAAGCAAATCAAAAGTTGAGTTCAACTAGCTTTAAATTTTTGTTTTTCTTAATCGATTCATTAAATTAAAAAAACATTCTATTTTTATGAAAATCAATCCTATCTTTAGTCAACAAAGTAGTTAACTCAATAAAAACAACTTTTGCATGGACACTTGTCATGTGCACATTCATTCATGATTCCTCAATTTATCTCTTCTGTCGAATTCATCTAATTTCCTCCACCATGATCGATCTTCGTTGAGATCTATAAATACGCCCATTCACCTCTTCACAAACCCTTCACAATTTTGAGCAATTGGTATCCATATCTCCCAGTGGTTTTGAGCATTCGTTGAAGCATCACATATCCTTCCATCCATCAAGCTTATCACGGTTATGCTTTTAGTATTTTGAGAAATCAACATTCACAAAATACACCAAGGAATTACAGTAAATGGGTAATAGTTAATGTTTCATGCTTGTATCATATCTTTGTTACTCCATTATTGATTTCTTGAAGGTTATGATGGATTTTGGTAACTAAGCTTTGTTGTATTGATGTTCCTAAGTATTCTACATTTCTCCATACACATTTTGGCACACTTGGTCGGACGCACTCCCTGAATTTGACAAATATTTGCTTGAGAAATTTTATTTTTTAGGCTACATGTATGGAGTTGAACTTTTGGCTGACAAAGTTGTGCATCTGGTCTGCGGAGTTGCACTTTTGGTCGATAGAATTGTGCATCTAGTTTGTAGAGTTACGTCTTTGGTCGACAATATTGCACGTCTAGTCTATAGAGTGGCACTTCTAGTTTTTGCTATTTATCTTGTGATTTTTGACCATTATAGGGTTTTTAGGCACTTGATTTATCTTTTACATGCAATCTGATTTATTTGCAAGCATTTATTTTGATTTGTTTCACAAGTTGATGTATTTGTGGACATGTTTTAATTACCTTTTGACCTAATTAATCCATTATTCTATTTTTTGCTTTTTTTGTGTAGACCTGACAGAGTGACACTTCTGAATACTTCCTTGGCCTACCTGAGACATCCTAATCAACTTTTGAACAAACAAGACTCTACTTTTGAATTTTTCTATTCTTTATTTGCAGGATTGAGTCAGAGTTGCACTTCTAGGAAATAGAGTTACACTTTCGAGAAATAGAGTTGCACTTTTGCACAACAAAGTTGCGCATTTGGTAAAATCACAATGCTTCTGGTATAATATTTTTGTAATTGATTATTGTTTTTGCGCTTTTGGTTAGCACTGCATATGATTTTGGTTAATTTTGTTGTGCTTTTGGTTAATACTAGATCATTCTTGGTTACTGTACTGATGCTTTTGGTTCTAAAAGTTTTGATTTGAGTTTTTCATCTGATAAGTGGCTTTTTGGAATCTAACATTGTAGACACCTAAAAATGTCTTGACCCTGCAAGCCACTTTCCTGCATCCTTGCATTACTAATTATCCCTTCCACCAAATGAATTGAATAAATATTCAATTTATTAGCTAATCTATCCTAAGCCATCTATCCTTAGCCATTCATCCCAATTATTCACTTGTAATAAATTAATTCATTTTAATTTATTGCCATACCTTAGATCACCATTCACAATTAGTTAAATAAATATCCTAATATTGTAGCAAGAAGAATCTAAATCCTGAGAAAAAAGTTGCTCTGCAAGGAGAGCCCAAAGGTTGTTCGAGGGTTTGTTTGTTCCTCCATGAACAACTTAGTTGGGCTCTCTTCTTGCATTAGATGATCCTCATTTTTCATTTGTTGTTATTTGTCTTCTTGGTGTGTTTGAGTTTTAAAGACAAGACTTAGGGTTTATTGCAAAACATATAGTTTTTATTTTTTTATGGTTTATGTTAAAGTTTAGAATATCTGCAGTTCCTCTTTTTGAATTCCTTTCCCTCCTTGCCTTGGGCATCACCCGACATCACCATAACTTGTTGTATGCTCGGGTACTGCCTAGAATAACTCCACACAGGGCATACTTTAATGTGCAAGAGAATTAATGGAAGGGAGAGAAGTGACAGGCCAAGAAAAAGTGCAGGCGAAGGGTAAAACTTACAGAGAAGTTGATGATGGAGATAATGCCGAGTCTTTGGAGGAAAATGTTGTATTTGAGGTGTAGTGACCAGTTGGAGCCAACGGTGGAATCTCTGGTGAATGGTAGCGTAGAGGCAAAGCAAGAGACTCTGAAAAAGATGAGACTCTCATTTCCCAGGAAAGTTGTTCTATGCCCTAACATGATGAAATGCAGAGAGCTATTAATAATGAAGAGAAGAGGTTGAAGAATGTTGCAATGTTTTTTACTTGCATTAATTTAGATAAACTACCATCAAGAAATGTCTTTGATAACTGGCTGGTGTCCATTTGGGGAAAAAAACTAGGAATACAATTTTCTTTTGGCAGAATGATTCAACATGGCTTAGTTAACATTTTCCTTGGGAACCATAATATGTAAAAGCGGGTGTGTGAGCATAATTTTTGGAATGTTGGGTAAGCCCTATTCAAGGCTTTCCCTTGGGCCCCTGAAACCTCTAATGAAGAAATTTAGTTTTTCTCAATACCAAGATGGATTGTTATAAAGAACGTTCCTCCTCAAATTTGGGGATTTTTGCCTCAGGTGGTAAAAACTTTTGGAAAGGTCATCGAAATTGATGAAACAAGGGCAACATTGCCCCACATGGATGCAATAATATTAATGGATTTAAACACAGGGGTTCTTATCCCTAAAATATTGGAAATTCAAATGGAAGACAAAATTGTTGTTTGTAAGGTGGTAGGGCTTGGTGGCCTTAACTCATGTTTTCTATGTAAATTGGAGGGACACCCAAAAAAAATTGTCCTGTCTTAAACTTGAGGAAAAACAAAGATGACCTAAAATTTGAAACTAGGGCTTCAGATCATAATTGTGAGGAAGTATCTATCCCTAACCATGATTCCTCTGGTGATGTTAGGGGTAAGCCCATGCCGAACCCTTCTAGTGGCTCTGGGCTTGATATAAGACCCCCAAATGATGAAACTCCTATGGAAAAAGTTGATGATAACAATCTTTCTTCTATTAGGATTAGTAAAGGGGATTTTGGGATACATACTACCCCAGAGAATTTTGAGAATAAGTTAGAAAAAAATGAATTCTCTGGGGTAGAGGACAAAGCTGAGGATGGTGATGTCCTCAAGGACTCTAATATGTATGATTCAGATGAAACTCTTGAGGGCCTTCCTAAAGATCTAGAGGAGGGAGTTAAGGGTGGTGACAATATCCTTTTTGAAAATCCCTGCTATGAATCACAAGTGATGGATTCTCAACAGACATCTCAGGGTGTTTTTGGTAGGGATAGTTCTCTTTCTGTCCACTTGGGTTCCCTGGGGAATGTTCCTGTTGACCCTATGAAGGAGAGTGAACATGTTGAGGATCATAAATTGGTAGAAAAAAAAGAATGCTCAAGAACTGACCTTAGAAAAAATTAGAGAAATTGCTACCCAAAGAGAGAAGCTTGACCTCTTGAAAGAGGAATTCATTAAAAAGAATACAACAGACCCTAAAAGAGTGGAAATGGATGTACTTAAAATAAATGAGATGAATGCTAAAGGAAGTATTGGAAAGGAAAAAGACAAAATTATAAATTTAGAAAGAAAAGCCCTATCCACTGATGTGACTGATAAGAAAGATGATGAGAATAAGAAAAGGAATGTAGTGAGCAGAAATAACCATTCCTCCAAGCCTAGAAAATAAGGTAAAGATGAACAAATTCCTAAATACTTTGATAGGTTATACAGTAGGAATAAACAACACTCTACTTAGACCAATTACATGAAAAACTTGCACTACTTCAGTTGGAATGTGAGGGGATTAGAGTCTCTTGATAGAAAATATGTGGTTAGAGATTTTTGTAATAAAAATAAAAATATGGATATCCTATTTATTCAAGAATTGAAGTCTGTTGGTTTCATGCTAGAAAACACACTGAAATTTATTTGGAGGGAAGCAATTGCTTTCTCCTCCAAACATGATAGGGAGAAGAGTGACAATGTCATCCTAATTAATAGAAAATGGGAGAAATTCATCATATAGTTTGGTCAATCTCCTTGTAGCAGATGTGTCTGGGTGATACTAGAGGTTGGGAAGACCAATGTTGGTCTCTGTTCCATTTATGCCCCTAATGAATACTTCCACAGAGCTAAGTTGTGGAATTGGATGGAAAATGATCTGTCGAGGGTTCCATGGGTCTTAGGAGGTCATTTCAATATGATAGAGCATAAGGAAGATAAACAAGGGGGTATATCGCTAGAGTGGAAAGGGAATGAGAAATATTTTTGGGAAAGGTTAAAGAGAACATTGAATATTTTTTACCCCTTAGAAGGAAAGAAGGAGAATAGTAAAGGAATTTGGTTCTCATGGTGTAATGGTCGAAAAGGAAACAGGAAAATCTACTGCAGATTAGATAGGTTTTATGCAAATAAAGAAATTTTCCAATTTCTAAGGGACAATAATAATAACCTAGTGCAGGTCATTCCAATTGCTTTGTCTGATGACCACCCTATCAAATCAATTATTGTAGTTAAGAACCAAGATAAAGAATTCAAATCACAAAAAGATTGTAGCTTTAAACTCAATTTCTCTTTATTGATGGATGAGGATTGTATGTAGGGAATTAGACCCCTAAGAGGAATATGCAAGGTTGGTGCAAAATTTTCCAGTGCTATTCGATACTGGAACAAGTTGATTAACTCATGTAGTATTGTATTCCAAATTGTGGGTAAAAATTAATCACTTGATAGGAGGAGAGAGGAATGTCAACTGCAAAAAGAATTTTTAGACTTGGAGGAAAAGATTCAAGAGAATTGTAATGAAGATGACTTGACTTTGAAAATAAGGGAGATAAAACACAAGTTAAGACAATTGCAAATAAGAAAGGCCCAAGGTGCAAGGATAAGGGCCAAACTGAATTGGTTGAGAGAAGGGGATAGGGGAACGAAATATTTTTTGACCTCCTTAAATACAAAAATATCAAGGAAAAAATAGGGCTTATCTTGGAAGAAGGAAAATGGTACCATAAGGAAGAGGATATTAAATAAATTCTCAAGTCTTTTTATGAAAATCTATTCAAATCTGAAGATGATGCAGATGGTTGTAAGGAGGCTCGGGAACTATGCAAGAGAATTTGTATAAAGAAAGTGGACACATAAATGGAAAAAGTACTTAATGCAGAAATTACTAAAAAAGAGATAGAAGATGCAATAAAATCTATGGTGGCAAATCTCCCGAGCCTGATGGCTTTCTAGTTGAGTTTTATAAAGCTAACATAATTTAGATAGTGGATGACTTGTGGGAACTATATCAAGAGGCCATTAAACAAGGTTCCTTGGGGAAAGAAATGAATAGAGGTATTATTAAACTACTGCCTAAAGATGGACACAAAGCTAATATCAGGAATTGGAGACCAATTAGATTAATAAATGTATCCTATAAAATCATTGCAAAAGCATTGGCTTTAAGAATAAGGGGTATTTTGCCCAAAATTATCAATAACACCCAAACTGGATTTATTAAGGATAGGTATATCTTGGAGAACTTGATTACTAGATGGGAAGCTTTATATTGGGCTAAAGAAACAAACCAAAGGGCAGGGATCTTATTACTAGAATTTGAAAAAGCCTATGACAGGGTGGAATGGTCCTTTGTCCTAATGATTCTAAAAGTAATTGGATTTCCTGAACACTACTGCAATATGGTTATAATGTTATTTAGAGATGCCTTTACTCAGGTAGAGGTTAATGGTTCTATTTCTAAACCATTTTCAATGGGTAGATCTATAAGGCAAGGTTGTCCTCTTTCCCCTGCACTATTAGTTATAGCTTCTGAGGCCTTGTACTACCTGCTGAGAACAGAGACCATTCATGGAGAGATGAAAGGCATCACTCTGCCTAATCAAGACAAATTGTTGAATGTTCAATTTACTGATGACATTGCTCTTTTTCCCATATTAGATAGAGATGAATTAAGGAATATGGAGGCTAGATTAGATGTATTCTGCCTTTCATCTGGTGCTCCCCTTGTAAATCTGTATTGCTCTATTGGGATGATGATGTCCCTATCTGGTTGAATGAGGGTAGGTGGAACTCAAGTGGCTAGAAGAAACAAGTTAGGTTCCTAGGCATCCCCTTTTCTAGCTACCTCTCTTTGAAAAATATGTGGGAATGGATATATGTGAAGACTGAAAAAAATTGAATAGTTGGAACAGACAATACCTATCACTAGCAGGAAGATTACAAGTTTGTCAGAAAGTTCTTTCAACATATTCTATTTATTACTCTTAAATGTGGTTATTTTCTAACTATCAATTTGATCTTATCCAAAAGGTCATAAGATCCTTCCTATGGTTTGATGGCAAAGGAAACAGTAAGAAACATTCTGTCAGGTGGTAATGGTGATGTCTAGAGAAAAGTGAAGGTGGATTGTGGCTTAAAGATTTTAAAGTATAAGGTGTTGCACTAGTCACAAAATAGATTATTAATCCCTATCTAGAGATGAACCTTAGAAAATATTGGTTAGAAATAACATAGAATCTGTTGTTCCTTGCAAGAGCAAGGGTTGGGGTAACCTTCACTTTTAGGATATTTTATTTGGGGACTTCCATGTTAAATGTTTAGGATCTGATGTATTCTTAGTATTTGGAAAGCTTGGGAACAAGCCAAAAAGCTAATACTGTATAGGGATTCTTTTGATATTAGCAAATGTATAGTGCATGGTCATAGATCTATTTTGTGGAGTGTGGAACATAAATGCAAATCACTTGCTCTCCTACAAGGTTGTTTTGCCAAGAAGTGGAATAAATAAGGATTGAAAGTTTTGAGTAACTTAGTGGATAAAAATACTCCTAAAACTTGGGAACAACTTAAAAATGAGTTCAATTTGGCTGAGACTCAGAAGAGAACATTCTTCACTCTCTCCAAGGCCTTTTTAGGCAAGCTTTCTCAGGAAGTATCTGTTCTTGGGGAAGAGTGCCTTGAAAAGCCTATTTGGAAATATGGTACTAAGCATATGAATGTGGATCCAAGAAAAGTATGTAAAATGAGTCTCCATATTCAACATCTAAAAATAGAGTTCAAGGTTATTCAACCAAAATAGATACATAATATTATTTAAATGCATAATGATTACAAATGGTTAAATTTACCTTCATATAAGTGGTTTTGCATCCAGGGGACCAAGGAAACCATGGAGGTGCTAGTGAAGCTCCCTGTTGAAATCATCAAACTGTCACTAAATAATATTACCATTGACAATGGACGATAATTACGATCATGTGATAAATTACATACCTGCTAACTTGACCTCCTCTCATAACTTGCCAATGGATGGCTAATAGAGGCAGGATGAAGACTCTAACCTTGGAATTTCACTATGCAGATAATTACATACATTATTTTTGACTTATAATATAGATAGTCATATAAAATTAATTACAAATTTCAAATAAGAATATATTAAATCAAGATGAAACTTGTAAAAAATTACTTGAGAGTTGATAGCAAATGTATGATGTAATACATTAAATCAATGAGAATAATATCATCCAATATGGATGTGTCCATCATTGGATGTTGCCCCTGCATTGCAGTATCCTGTTGAGAGTCATGTGTCCCATAATCGCATAGGTTCCCACATGAACTACACAATTGTGGGAACAAATGATGCCTATTTCTCTCACCCTCATCAGCCTAGGTGAGATCATCGACATGTTGTGCTAGAGACTATGTGAGAGCAGTCAATGAATGTAGTGTTTCCACCTCAACACTCTCCTTCAAAGTCGAAGGGAGTGACACGTTCTAGCCTCAACAGTGGTCTAGGTACACAGTTTTGGTCTCCCTGTGCCCCCTCTCTATCATGGGCAGGGCCACCACCTCTTCCCTCAAAATCTCGGATGTCAAAATAATTAGGAATCTTCCTGAGGATGAACTCGCAATGGAGTTTCCTCAAGAAATATTGTGGCACCCCATTGTTGTTGCATCGACAATCATCAAAGACCATGCACCATCTATCCCAAAAGTATTGGGATATATCTTGATTCCTACACCAATGAATAGGGAACCGTTTGCAAGTCTCTTCTAATCTTTGGCTAGTTTTAGGATTAATAAAGTGTGCACATAATGTAGATTTTGTAATATTTTCATTCTTCACTTTTTTATAAGACAATTTGTTGGCATAGTATTGTCGACACCTCTCCCTATAGTCATGAAATTTAGTGATTTGTTTTGTCACCGATTTAGTGTGAGAAAAATCATCTCTAATGAATTCACAAGTGCTCTCCTGCGATTGGCGCTTGCACTTGGATTGTTTAACATTTCAATTAGGGTTTGAAGATGTCTTTTATTTTCTTCTATTTTCCCTAAATAGTTTTCTTGAGTATCTCTTTCATGGTGAGGATGTGAAGGTGGGTTTTGAGTGTTTGAAGGGTTGTTTTGACCCTCCTTAGTTGGATTTGTGCTTTCTCCTACCTCATTAACTATAAATGCAATATAAAAAACTAATCAAACATTGCAAAAGTTGAAATTTCCTTTCAAACTCACAAAAATTAATCAAACCCTACCTTCTTTAGCTAGTAGATCCTCTACATTTGCTTCATGATGTCTTTGGGAGCGAGTTTGGCGAGGTGGCATCATGAAAATGTCAATCTCTCTTTGCACTTGCTTGATTTCACCTTCCTTGAATGTGCTCATGATATAAACTCTTATTTTTCTCTCCAACCTCTATTTTTGGCCGTGGGTATTCAAGAAAATGAGTGTTTTTTATACTTTTAAGTAGAAAATAATGCGAGCGCGTTATAATGCGCTCGCATTTTGCTCTATATGGGACCAAAAATTCATGTGGTAACTTTTTGGTCCCACAACTCCATGCACTTACCCATTTGTCATTCTCCATAATAAATCTTGTACCTAACTAGGGGCACCTTTCCTTAACCTAGGTCTAGGAATGGATCCTTGTTTTGTCTCGAGAGGAATTGTCACTTTCACTCATCTCTCCGTAAAGTTTTTTCATCCATAACAACCCATAATAAATCCAAACTTTCACTTCATCCATCTACCACAATCCATCCTATTCATCTATCACCCCGACTTGACTAACTCAAACATAAAATGAACTATGCATCCTTTTGAAAGTTCAAGTACGTATCAAATCAGAAGCAAAAGACTACTCTTGAAGTAGCACACTTGTCTACATACCACTTGTCTCATCCACTAAATCCATCTACCCTAATCCAAAGCCTTTAACAGATATATATTTCCTACAATAAGTCCCAATCTAAAATGAGAACCCTCTTTGGCAAGAGATATGATGGTTGTGTATTTATTTTTTTAGTTGGTCGATTTCTTTTGGTTTATCTTTTGTTCCTTTCTAATACCTAATCAAGACTACCTTGATCTTCCTACATCTTGGTATGTTGCAATAAAGTATGGATTGGGTCATGGTCATTGCTTTTGTATGTTGTGTTTGTGGTATGCCCTTATTATCCTACCAAGGCTAATATTTATCTTGTTTGTGTTGGAATTAGCATCTTGCATATCTTGTTTGTATTGGACTTATGTGTACTAGGATCATTCTACACTAAGATTATTTTCCATTCATGTTTCCAACAAGCTTCTATTATGTATGGTATGAATAAGTTCAAACCGTTTGTTTGTAGAGTCAACATCCTATGCATTGGATACATCGTCACCTTGGTCATATATACCCTGGTGCATAATATCCACACGTTATATCAAAATAAGGATTTCTCTTTACATTTTATAAAGCAACCAAAGAAAAATCCCCCCATCCATCTATTCATATATCCTGATAAAAAAATGGATTTCTTGAAGATTGATCAAACATCATCTCTCTATTCTAGACATTATTTCTTCTATCCATACTAACAATCATCATCATCTTCTTGTCTCTCATCCACATAGAAGTCGTGCAAAACCATCCATGTTAGACATCATAGTTTAAGAATTATACATCAATAGCATATGCATCATACATCATATATAAGAATGTCATCACATAAATCCATAATCATAATGTTGGTTTTGGACAGACAATTGAGAGGGGGGTGAATCAATTATTAAAAAACTTTCCTTTCTTTAAACACTTAAATCCTTCTTATATTTCAATGGTATAATAATGATTCAATCATGGAAGCACAATGCAATAACTCAAGAGCAGAAACACATTAACACATATGACACCAAGATTTTAATGTGGAAAACCTGGTTAAGGGAAAAACCATAGGGTGACTAACCCAAGATTGTATTCTCTATTAAAAGAATAGGAAGAACAAAATGGTACATGCCAATTAGGGCTCACTGCCCAAGCAAACTGCTCACAAGAGGCCCACTGCCTACAGGGAACACACTATCTATAGAATAATAAATATTACATACTTGAACTGGAGATTAGCATCTTCACCATGCTTGAGTTAGTTCCATTAAGCTCAATACTTCTTCTCTGCCTTTTGCTCTTCTCCTCTCTACCACACTCTCATCTCCACATGATACTTTGAAATGACTTCACAACTCTTATTTATACAAGACATTGATGTTGGGATAATCATCAAAGTCAGCACAATACATACTTTATTTTATTACAAAGCAAATACACAAATACAACTTGATTTGTTACAAGAACTTCATGCATATCACCACACTATCGGCCGCACATATCTGGGTCTTCAAACTTCTTAGAGGAACACACCATGCTTCGCACAACATCTTCAAGATCATCCGCAAAATGTGTAAACATCCAGTCAGCTATGATTACAAAGAACACCATCATCTGAAAGTAAATCTTCAATTACGAGCTCAATCTTCAATGCAGACCACCCACACGAACTGGACACAATCTAGAGACCCCCACAAGCTTGCTTGAATCACCAAGAACATCCACACTACTTCTACTTACTAAAATCATTCACATCTTCATTCGGAACCTCAAGAACACAGTATGTCATTACTGTCACATTAGAATAAAAGCTTGCAGACCTCTAGACCATGAACCAATTGAGTTGTCAATTCACATTGTCTCCCTAAACATTCCATCAAATTTGCAAAACAAGATTTTGCATTTTTGGATCTCACCGGACCTATTTGTGTCACCTCTGAATAGCTGCCAGAACCAGTTTTACTCATATGGCCATAACTTCTCCAAATCTTCATGTGGACCACTCAAATATTTACTGGATCATCTTTAGACACATATATACACACCCTTTGATGTGTATGCTCTAATCTTCATCTTAGCTTGGATCTTTCATAGAGCTTCACTATCTTCACTATTCTTCTCTATTTCTGATAGGACTAATTTTTTCAATATCCTCAGCACATAGCTCATTCAATCCTTGACATCAATGCAACAAGAGTATGTTGACATCAATGACAACACTGGTTAGGCCCATACTTGCAACAATCTCCCCCTTTGTCATTGATGGCAACATATGATGTGAAAATTTGTTTTAACCATCAAGACAAGAACTTCTCCCCACTAACTGACATAGCTTCCCTTATCAACATCAATCATTCATGTCTTTTCTTTCTTTACTGCTCCCCCTTTGATCAACAACCACTTTTGTTTTTCATGTCTTCTCTCCCCCTTTGGCATCAATGGAAAAGGAGACATACTTGCATCAATTAGAATCATACAAACTGTTCCCCCTGAGTAGCAGCTTCCTTTCATCAATCTGGACCACAAGATATGACTATGAGATCCACCGGACTGATGCACATCAATGTACCTTAATTTAGAACCGGAGGGGTAATAACCCCTAACTTCTCCCTGAGATACTCAAAAGAGTCCGTAGGTAGAGGTTTATAAAAATGTCCACAATTTGATCCTTAGAGGCCACAAACTTCAGTCTGACTTCATTATTGTTCACCCACTCTCTTAAAAAGTGAAACTTGATGGATATATGTTTTGTCTTTGAATACAACACCAGATTTTTTGATATATTTATTACACTTGAGTTATCACAGAAGATTGTGATAGGTTCTATTGTGATGCTCACAACATGCCCCATTTAACTCCCTAGCAAAATGAGGACCCCTGTTGTAGCTGGCTTTTGGTTGCTTTTGTGTGTGGGCTTGCTTGGTGGTAAAGGCAAAAAGGTAACTATAAGTACAAACCTTGGTGAAAATAGAGAAAAAAATAATATTGAGTACCAGTGCATAGTATGGATGGATTCCTGGTTAAAAATGAACAGGGGTTACTTTTTGAATCATTTGAAAATTAGCCATATTTTGCAAGTTATAGGGTTTTTCGGTAAATGTATAAACAAAGGGTTTGTGTTTTGTATCTACAAAGTTCTTTGTATGTACAAAGTCATTTCATATACAAATGCTTTTGTATATCGGGTTGTTACCTTAGTCGCAAAAAGGAGGTCATCGGGTTTGAAAATGTTGTTACTTGTATACATTTTTGGCCAACGCTTTATTTTAGTATACAAGTCAGGCTGGAAAATAATCAAAATTGGAATGAATAAACATTGAAGTCCACTATGTATATGTTGGTTTGTATATTTGGCAAGTGATAGACATACAAACAAAATATACATCAGGTTATACATAGCGCGGAACTGAAAAGGTATTAAATTTGACTTAGTCTTTATATATTTTGCACTTTATATATGTATGTTCGGTTATATACATTGCGTTTATATACAAAGCGGAATCAAAAAAGGTATGAAATAATGAATAATTGTTGTATATTTCAGGTTTGCATATAAGGTATTGGAAGACATACATTGTGAAATATACAATGCAGAATTAAAAGAGGATTGGAATATGATATAAATGATGCATTTCAGACTCAACGTATATTTGGTGATGCAGTTTATATACAAAGCACGGAACTGAAAAGTTATCAAAGTCAATTAAGTTGTATATTGTGTCTTGTATGTTTCTCATGTACAACGCGATATACATTGCACTTTATACAGGCCAGAACCGAAGATATTATGGAATAATGTTTAACTGTTATATATTTTTGTCTTTGTATGTTCCAGAATGTACAGGGCAAAATATACAACGTTTTATATACATTGTAGAGCCGACGGTAAATACAATACGATCCATAGCAGTTTGAGGTCTGAAAGTTTGAAAGGAAGTAAAGGCATCGCGGAAAGGCATCATTGAGAGGTAAGGTGGACCCCACTGTAGGTACATGTTTGCTTGTATAATAACCATGTATATTTTAAGATATACAAGTAGTTGTACATATGCAAGGCGGATATGCAAGGTGGATTTGTCGCAGAAGTTAAAAATGGTAAAGTCTTTGTATATTTGGCATTTGTATATTTATAATATACATTCCTGATATACAAAGAATCAAGGCATTGCAGAAAGAGAAAGGGTAATGAAATGAATGTATGTGATGTTTGTATGTGCGCTTATACAATAGAATATACAAGTGAGATATACAAAGCCAAAGATACAAAGATGTACGGGAAAGGGTTAAAAGGGTAAAAGAGCATTAAGTGATTGTATGCATAAAAAGTGTTGGTATGTTTTGGAGACACAACGAAGACATACAAAGGGAACATACAACGAAATATACAAAGGAGAAAGTATGCATGTTGAATCAAGCTAACGGTAAAAAGTTTGAAAAACATAAATACTGTAATAAAGGCCGAGAGCATAGTGCATTAATTTCTATAATTAATGCGAATTAACACTCAAACAAAGGGAAATTTAATGAGGGTTAGGGCATTTTTTATGTTATTTCGATTTCAGTTACTGTTTTAAGTGAAAATTGCAGAAAAGAGAGTTGTAGTGGTTAAACAAAATTTACCAGAGTGACAACAGTTACAGTAGCTAGATAAAGGTAAAAATGGTAAAGTAAGTCAACAGGTAAACAGTCACAAACAATAGGTATTTATCCAAAATACTATTTATTTTGGTTGGTTTAATACTGTTATTTCAGTAATATTCGTTAAAACATATGCATTTGGGCAAATTATTGTTTTAATGGTTAATTAGCTAAATAGAGCTTAATTAATTTAGAGGTTAAAACATACAGAAAAAAATGAGTTAGGGTAACTTGTAAAAGTAGAAATTCATGGTGAAAACCCTAAACTAGAAATTGAAATGACAATTAAAGAAGTGTGTTTCTACAGGATGGCCCCTAAACAGAAGAAGGATACAAGGGAAGAGGTGAAGAAAGACAGAAAACCCCGGAAAGAAATAGAGAAAGAGGAATTGCCCATTCATAGGGGTTATCCATCACTAATTAGTATAGGTCCAATGGGCTCAGACACGAATATTGGGAATTATGATGCAGAAGATATGCTAAGGAGGATCACTGCTGCAGATGCGTCAAAAGATATGAAATGTATTTGGGAAAGCGGATTATATAGAGCTGCAGGTTTCCCACTGGCAATGGAGGCCAAGGATTTGTGTCTGGATTGTGTGACTTTATACAACCCATCTACAAGGAAGGTCATGCTATATGACAGATTGATTGCTGACCTAACCACAGAGGGCACTGCAAGAACTTTTGGGTTAGAGATTACTGAGAAGATGAGTGATGTCGACATTGACCAATATAATGAGGATTTCCAAACCAATAAGAAAGAATGTAAGAATAAAATATTTCATAACTAGTATAGCTCAGAAAATAAACCTAAAGCTGTGGCTAGGATACCAAAGAACTTGATGAGGATATGCTTCAAAGAAGAGATTTATCTAATGATCACTATGCTGATCAGACTAGTTGGATTAAGAGATGGTACAAAATGTGAACCTTGGATGTTCATTGTCATAGAATTCATAAGAATGGGAGAAAAAGAGCAAGGGAAGATCTACTGGGCCAAGGTCATTAGCACAACCATTTGGAGGCAAGCCATGTAGAGACAACAGAAGATGTTGCCATTTTATATGTCTTCTTATGTATTATATTCCCGTGCTGCAGAAATCAGACCTTACATTCATGGAATAGAAAGAATAGGCAGCCTGGGAAACGGTCCTAATCAAAAGTTGGTGTATGAACACTACCCTATCCTACAGGAGGAGAATGCCTTAAAGAATTTTGCTTTAGTGAATGATGTTTTTTATACTTATTTGGAAAGAATTTTAAATGAGGAACCTGACAAGAGAATATCCAAAAGAGCAGAGGATGCAATTTTTTTGCACAGTTCTTGGTTCATACAGTTTGAGCATTTCACTTACATTAGAACTAAAGGATTTGAGGGAAAGCCATTTATGTTGCCCAGATATCCTTCTGACAAGTTGATTGTATTAGAGTTTTCAAGACAGAACTTGAATGTTTTCAGGATGTACAAGAAAAAGTTCAATAACAGAGGAAATGTGAAGTTACTGTGGGCTATTGGTAGATATTCCTACTATAGTGAAGATGTTGCAGGGTATTCTGAGCAAGAATTAAGATTCTATGGTTTCCAAGAATTTGACTTAACAAGGAGATTTGATACCTTCTATAGGATTCAGAACTTTGTAGATAAAAAGTATAAACATCTGATACATATTGAGGATTTCTGAGCTGACTGCAAGAATGACAAGGAAGTAAGAAAAAGATCTCACAAAAGATTGACTATTGAGAAGATGAAATCTATAGGGAATATATATGTGCCCCCAGAGGTTTAGGAGGATGACAGATTGTTACATCACAGCTATGCATTAGCAAGGATGGCTCCTATTACAGAGCCAATCTCTGGATAAGGTATTTGAACCAATAATATTATTTTCAAAAACATGGCTAAGGGATAGAATTGAAGAACTCAAAGCTGAAGGCAAAGAGGTCACCTACCCAAAGCAGGGAAGGAAAAGAAAGGCAGAGCCTACTGAGGACCTACAATGTTTTTACAAAAAGAAGAAAAAAATTGTTGAAGCCAAAATTGTAGAAAAGGATAAAAATGCTGCATTGATGGATCCATATGCTTTGGGGATAACAATAGTAGTGGCATCAGACACTTTTGTTGATGCAAAATCAATGAGTCATGAAGTGAGTACAGAGGAAGCACAAGCTGCAAAAGAGGTAGCAAGGAAAACAGTAAGGAGGGCGATTCCCATAAGTTTATAAAAAGGAGAAACTTCTAAGCCAACTAATATAATTGGAGCACAGGAAGTAGGGGAGAAGATGAAAAATATGTCTAGTGCCTCTACACCTTTAACACCAGGACAAACATTCATTAAGGTAACAACAGAATTGGCTGGAGAAAAGCTGCAAGAGTCAAGTACCTATGAAGCCAAACAATCTGTAGAGACTGTACACATTGAGAGTAGTGACAGTGAAGAGGGAATAATGTATAAGGGAAAGGCAATTGACCTAGAAGAGGATTCCAGTGATTTTCTGAGTGAAGAAGAAGGGCCAAGCAATCAAATGAAATGGAGATTGAACATGGAATGGAACATGAAGAAGAGAAAGTACAAGAGGAAGCAGGATCAGTAGATCCCTTTGGTACTTTGGTGCCACCAGAAATCATTAAGGATGTGCAGGACGAAGCACATAAAATTGAAGAAACTGAAGGAGAAACAGTAGAAGAAGAAACAAAACAAGATACTTCAGGTATAGATGCATTAAATATGCTAAACAAGTATGGTGAGCCAGGGGAAGAAGAGAAAAATACAAAAATCATGCAAGATTAGGAAGGAGAAGTAAAAGAGGATGATGTAAAGGCTAGTTCACCAGTACATAGAGAGCAACCATAGACAGAAAACATAGACAAATCAAAAGAAGAAAATAAAAGGCCTAAGGACAAAAAGGCAGAAGAAAAGGTAGATGAGAATGAACTTGGGGAGCAGCCAGGAGATGATCAAAAGGAAGCATCATCAGTAGAAAGGGCTCCTGAAGAAGAAGATCAAGAAGGGGAACAACAAGATCAACAACAACAGCAAAATCTAGAACAGGTACCTGAGCAACAACAACAACAGGAGTAGCAACAAAGAGAAGTAGAGACAGACAAACCTCATGAGGAGGTAATTGATGAAGAGAAAGCCACAGAGGGCACAAAAGAGGTTCCAACATGGCTGGAAGGAGAAATAAGGAGGGAAAAGAAAGAAATATAGTTAGCTCCAATTGATATTAAGAGCTTATTAGGAGAAAGGACAATTCTAAGGAAAGAGAAAAGAAAAGCTAGGACAATGTTAGCAATCCAGAGGGGTCCAGATGGATCAAGAACTCTAAACCTAGCTATACCATAGAAAGGAAAGGTAAAAGGTGAAATAGCCTTAGAAGAATATAAGATATTGAATATTGATTTTGGGCATTCAACAAGAGAACAGCACCTCCATGAATGGTAAGATATGCACCAGCTAACAACTGATATCCTAAGGAAAGGTAAAGATAAATTGGAACGTTTAAAAGGACATATTGGCCAGCTACAACAATTCATTAAGGGGATATTTGATCCTAGTGCCACAGTTCTTGATTTACCAACTAACATAGCAGTAGTGTCCAAAGAGGAGATAAAAGATATGGAAAATAAAATGTTTAAAACTAATATTTTTGATGAGTGGTTTACTGATTTCATGCAAGAAAGAAAGCAAATAATAGAGCAAGCTGTGGAAAGCTGGAAGATAGGTTCAGAAGAAAAGAATAAATGTATGATACTCATACATAACTGCTAGGTTTGGAAAAAGGAATGCAGGTCAGAGATTGAGCAGTTGAAAGAAATGGAAAGAAGAGCAGATGAATTGATTCATGAAGGAGCACTTAGTGTTGCATTGACGAATAAGTTGCCAGGGACAATAACGGAGCTTCAATTTGAGGAAGATAACCTCAAAAGATGTACAACAATTAACAAGAGTTGGAAGAAAAAGCAGAAGACATGATAAAAATGCCTAAAAGGATTATAGAGAGACTCCTACAGCATGAGTGTGTTGGAATGCTAGCATATGATTTAGAGAGGGCCGTAATAGAATTCAAGGTCATATTCACACCCTGTATAGAAAATCCTGATGCAATTCTTAGTAAACAAATGATAGATACATTAATGGAAGAGTGGGATAAAATGAACAAATACAAGAAGAAAAGAGAAAGCTCAGAGAATGAAAAGAAGAAGTTGAAAGAAGGGGTGGTGATGCAAGAGTATATTTTGGCAAAAAGTTTGGGGGAGGACTGCACCTTTGTAGAAGGTGTAATTGACAATTTCAAAAGATATTTGAAAAAGTGAGAAGGCAAACAAATGTAAAGGTTTTTAAAAAAAGGTCAAGTAAAGATGCCTTGGCAGGAAAGAGTCAAAGAAGAGAAAGGGGAATCTTATTTCGTAAAGATTCCAATGGTATCCTTTGAGCAAGGATAAAGATGCCAAAAAGATATTTTGGGGCAGACGGTTAGAAACAAGAATACATCGTTGATCAGAAATAGAAGGATCTCAACCACATATTAAAGTAGTAGCCATGGCTATTTGAAAGTTCAAATTCTATATAAGAGACATGGTTACTTGTATATTATTTACATAGGGATTTGTAGAAATTAGCATAGCAATTGTAATTTGTTCGGAGACGTTGAATAGAAGGAGTATTTTAGTATAAAGGAGGTCACCTGTGTCTGCATTAAGGAACGCGTGGAAATGTCTAGCTTCTTTACTGTATCTGTAAAGCATTGTAAGTTTTGGTGAATTTGATTAATAAAGCTAAGAGTCATACCTACATTGTAAACCATATATGGCTATGTGTTTTGCATATAAATGAATCTGGAAGTCTGCATCTATTTTCTGAGTGTCTTCTAGCTCTTCTTTATATTTGAAACAATTTCTCTTAAAGCTTGCAATCTTGAGTGCTTGTTTGTGAAAATATTCAAAACATTTGCATTTAAAGATTTGATCTACTGAGTTAATTGAATTTGCTATAATCTTTACCATGTGCATAACAGAGCATTTAGATCCTGTAGCAAGTGAAGATAAATTTGAATTTTCTCTAACTTTTCCCAAACTTTGAAATAATTAGCTGAAACGTAGAAATATGAAAGAGATTGTCTAACAATTGAAGGAATTTAAAGAAATTGAGTTGATAATTGACAATCTTTATATATATTTGAAGAGAAAAGCATGTTTTAACATAAATCATTCAAAGCTTTGATATACAGTAACTAATTTGTGCAGAGTGAGTAATTTTGCTGATATTTGTAACAATTTGCATAAACTAAGTCTAGTAAGTAGTCAAATCACCCTAAATCACGTAAGGCCCCTTGCATATTACAGTTTCATAGTAACCTACCGAACAGTCCAACCGGTCAAGACTTGACCATATGAAAACTTGGGATTGAGTAATCTTAGTTGATTTCTCCATATCTTTCAAGATAGTTAGGTTCATTTATAAATTTTAACTTTTGTTATGACTGTGTAAAAACAATCATCAATAGTTTTTGGCGCTAGAAGGAGGGCCTAATTTGAGTTAGGGTTGAATTCAAGTAAAGCTGGCTCATAATCATAGAGTGACTAGGCCTAGATCCAATTCAAAAGACATATTTGTGCAATTACTGGATAGGAGACAGAGTAAAAATCCTTTGGTGTGGAATCCTAAAATAACACATACAGGAAGTTCATCTGGAACGCCTCCTGGATCACCTTAGTGCATCATTTGATGGGTTTTGGACAAAAGTTCGGTGGGGAATTTCTAAGGCATCGACTTAGTGCTAATTTGATGGGTTTTGGACAGAAGTCAGTTGAGGTCACTTTCAGCACAAGTCAGATCATCTAAAGCCTAGTGCAAATGGCCTTCAAAGCAATTCTAATGCATTCTAGCCCTACAAGATTTTTGAAGTGTACTGCCAAAAGGTCATAGAGGGAAATGTTGGTGCAAAGGCTAAGGATGCAATGTAATGGATTGAGTTTGAAAACTTTAAACTGAGCATTTGCAAAATCAAATCTAACCCCCAAAATTCATCACTCACGACTTAGACTAGTTTCAAACTAGGGTTTGGTTTCTCTAACAGAGTTTTCGAGGGTATCTTTTCTAAAAATCAATACTTTTTCCAACACAATAGAGGATGACAATCATACCCAAAAACTTACTGTGAAACCATGTTCTCAAACCCTAACTTCATGCAATTCCCAAGAGATGAAATTTTTGGAAAAGATTTGCAAAAAATCTTCACTTGAAACTTAAACTTGAAATACCCTAGGTTGCATTAGAAAAAAAAATAGTTTTGATACCCAACCTAGTTTTTGAAGAATGGCAGAAGTAAGTGAAATTCGCTTAAGATACTACCTCCCGATCAAAATTTCTTGCTCCAAATCTTGTTAATTGTAGTTGGTTTGATCTCTTGGAAGCTTGTTAGACACAAAATGATCTTAAATTTGACCAAAAACCCCTATATACTTTCCCTAATCTATGCCATTAATGCAGAGTACGACTGAGGGCTTGGCGTGCAATCGTCAAAGTGAAACCTAGAATCCAGCATGATTTTTGGCCTTTTCTGACCTAGTGGGGATTTTAGGTCAACCAACTTAGCGCTAAGTTTGGGTCTGACTAACTTGCGCAGGTTTTGGCATTGATTGACCTACGTGGATTTGGGGTTCCTCTAAAAAAGTCGGTAGGTCACAGTTTTAACGCAAGTTGGTGACTAGGTGTTTTAGCACAGAAGCAGTGGGATGAAATTTTAGCACTTTGGTCAATGTCTTAAGGATTTAGTACTAAGTCAGTGATGTGTAGATTTAGCGCTAAGTCAATGAAGGACATTCCTAGCTCAAAGGACCTCTGGACTTGCATTTTTAAGGTAAAAATGACTTGACCTAATCATTTGGAGACTAAGGCAACTCAAAACTCTTCACCATCTAGGGAAAATATGACCCTGACTTTCATATGGCTCATTTGGTCATACAAATTGAACATCCTAGGTGCTAACAAAAATGGTGCAGGAGCACCTACCTGACAGCTGGCCTTCATAAGGCAGTTAGTTAGTTTGAGTCTTGTTTATGTTTCCAAGAAGGTCTGATAAGACCAAATGCATGTAATAAGGTCATGCTGATCATGATAAGATCATGCTGACCATGCTTTTACTATTTTTAGGAAGTTTGTTAGAACAGCTGTCATGCTGTAGGTCCGGTTGGATCTCCCAGCCGCCTGGAGAGTTCCCAGCCGCTTGGAGTCGGGTCAGTAGTACTCGCAGGCAAATCTATTTAAGCATGAGGATCGGTTGACTGTAGATCATCGATCGATAGTATAGTATTGCATTGAGCAGAGGAGTTAGAGTGTGCTGTGTGAGAAACAGTATATTGTATTGCATCTTTGAAATCAATAAAGATCCTGTTTTCATCCTCTGCTGACTTCCATTATCTAATTGATTTGCTGGTTTGGGTGGTTTCATGGATTCACTGATCCATTCCACCGGTTGATTCGTCTGATCGGTGGAATGGTTATGTACAGTAGGGTAGGATTTAGTTTGTTTGTTCGCATGCAGGTGTGCAGGATCGCGGCTAAAAGGTGTTGAAGACCCTAGCATGGGCATGTGCTAGGTCGAGCTGATAAAGTGTGGAAGATTACCCTGGAAGTGGATCGAGTCATCCCAGGAGGTTCGGCGGATCCGAATAGTGAAAAACCGCTAAGGTTGGAAGTTTGCCAAAACGGCATCATCAGGATATTTCTGTGTATATCCTGCAGTCGCTTCGGGCATCATCATCCGAGTAAGAGGAGATCGGCATGATGCGGTTGAGTGCATGAAGTGAATGTGCGTCGGGGTGATCATCATCAGGAGTTGCCGAGGAGGAGCGTATCGGCATAAGGAAGAAGATTGGGTTGATCGCGGGCTGAAAAAGCTAAGTTTGGCCAACAGCAGGATATGACATCATCATCATCAGGATATACGTCATCAGGATATTTCGGAGCAGCAGGATATTAAGGAGCTGCGGGTGATGTCATTGTCATCAGGATATACGTCATCAGGATATCGGGTGACGTAAGCATCGGGAGGGACGGTGCGAGGAGTTAAGGTTCGTCGTCATCAGGATAAATGGAAGGAACCGGATGTTCTTTATCCTGTTGATTATCATGATGTTGAATATCATGATGCTGAAGGTAGTGAAGACGGAAGTTGTCGCTGAAGTGAACAGTGGACGGCAGGAGGATGTTCGCGCTGGTCGAACATGATGATGCTGTCGATAATCGAATAAGGTGATGCTGCTGACATGCGAACGGGCGAGGGCTTGTCATCAGGAGGATATCGGTCGGTAGGTGAAATATGATGATGATGCTGACAGCGTTAAGTCAAATATGATGATGATGATGATGATGATGATGGGCTGCAAACATCCATGCTATATGTTAAGGTTATAGTGTGGGTGCCTCTGCATCATAGTGGTATTAGAGCTCAGCAAAAGGTCTGGGCTGTTGTATGTTGATTCTGTC
The DNA here is from genome assembly GCA_027924645.1 of Cunninghamia lanceolata. NCBI lineage: Eukaryota > Viridiplantae > Streptophyta > Pinopsida > Cupressales > Cupressaceae > Cunninghamia > Cunninghamia lanceolata. Next base: position 6,108,566 of record BSBN01000437.1, read on the forward strand.
ACCGAAAGGGCAGAGGTAGAGTTGATTGTGTGTTGTGTGTTGATTGAGAGGTTGACAAAAATGCCTCCTAAAGGTAGTGGTACTGCAAGGGAATTGTAGGAGATGAAGGAGAAACATGCCAGAGAGATGAGGAAGATGAAGGAGCTTGCTGAAGCACTTCAAGCTAGGCTTGCAGCCCTGGAAAAGAACAAAAAGAGGGAAGTGGCAGACAGTGAGTCTGAAGAAGATGAAGATGCTGTTGAAGAGTATGAAGAGGTAGCTGAAGATCTGGATGCTGAAGACCAGAGATTAGCAAAACTGTTAAAGGCAGTACAGAATGATAAACCTAAGGTAAAGGTTGATGTTTCCAAGTATACTGGAAGTTTGAATGAAGATGAGTTACTGGATTGGATTGCTGCACTTGATAATCACTTTGAATGTGAAGATGTTGCTGAGGATCAGAAGGTAAAGATTGCAAAGACCAAGTTAGGAGGTCATGCTTTGGTATGGTGGGATTATGTACAATCTGAGAGAAGGAAACAAGGGAAGTCAAAGATCACTTCATGGGATAAGATGGTAGCAAGGATCAAAGGTAAATTCTTGCCAAGGGATTATGAAATCCAGATGTTTAAGAAGCTGCAATTTTTAAGGCAGAAGGAAAGGGATGTGAAGGCATATACAGAGGAGTTTTATAAGTTGAGTATGAGATCTGGTCATCATGAGAATGAGGTAGAGAAGGTGGCTAGGTACTTGGCTGGTTTGAGATTGAACATACAGGATGAGTTAGTTTTAGCTAACCCTAAGAATGTGGAGGATTGTTATCAAATGGCAATCAGGATTGAAGAAAAGGTGAATAGAGGACATGATAAGTCCATGAGAGGAAGAGGAAACAATATGAGGGGAAGAGGAGCAGCCCCTATACAAAAGCAAACCAATGAGGGTCAAGAAGACACTGGTAAAGGACAGGGACAGTCTGATTTCAGAGGTGGATGGAAAGGTAATAAAGGAAGATTTGGAGGTGGTAGAGGTTCTACTACATTTTCAGGCAAATGTTACACCTGTGGTGAGTTTGGTCATCCATCTTTCAAATGTCCAGAAAACAAAGGTTCATCATCCAGAAATGATAGAACAAATGACAAGAGAGTACAACTTGTACAAGAAGAGATAGTAGAGCAAAGTGTGCAGAGTTCAAACACTTATCAAAAGGATAAGGAGCTTGATAATTATGCATACCCAGAGAGTGGAGAGTCTCTGATGATGAGAAGAACAGTGACTACCATGAAGGTACCTGACAAAGAATCCCCACAAAGGAGAGCTCTTTTCAAGACCATATGTAAGAGTAAAGGTAAAGTATGTAAGGTTGTCATTGACACTGGTTCAACAGACAACATGGTATCTCAGGAAATGGTGGATAAACTGAAGTTGGAAAGGATTCCACATCCACACCCTTACAAGGCATCTTGGGTGAGTGATAGTCAATCACTTTTTGTCTCTGAACAGGCATATGTGGATTTTCAGATTGGAGCATATCAGGATAGAATTTTGTGTGATATTTTGCCCATGGAATGTTGTCACCTACTGTTGGGTAGACCATGGCAATTTGATAGAAGGGTACTGTATGATGGGTATGCTAATACCTACACCATCAAGAAAGATGGGAAGACTATGAAGTTGATGCCATTACAGGCAGATGCTGCAGCATAGGAGGCAGCCAAAATCATTTTAATGGGAAAGAAGGAATTTGTGCAGATGCCTAGGGGAGCAGGCATAAAGGCAGTTGAGGATACTGCAGAGAAGGGAGTTGTTCAGGACAACAGGTTGAAGAAAGTTTTAGTTTTGACTGACAGAGGTCAGCAGCAGGTGCAGAAACAGGTTTGCACACAGCAATCAGTTGAGGGGAATGACAAGGATGTTGTCATAGTTGGGACTATTGCTTGTCCTATAAAGATTGAAAGGAAGACAGGATTGAACATTGCAGAAGTTCAAGAGGCAGTTCAGACAGAGGTTCTGGTCAGACAATCTGACAAACATAAAGACAACCTGAGAAAAGCCTACATTGACAGGCATGAGGATTTACTTGCCAGAAAGCAAGTTACAGTTCAGAAGTCTTGGAGCAGCCAAGAGCCAGCAGAGGACAAAGCTGGAACAGTTCAGAATATCACAAAGGCAAAGTGTAAAGGTGGAGGACTTCCACATACTAAACTCATGGGACATGAGTTCTTTTCTATTGGGGAGTATGGTGCAGGCCTACCTGACAGCTGGCCTTCATAAGGTAGTTAGTTAGTTTGAGTCTTGTTTATGTTTCCAAGAAGGTCTGATAAGACCAAATGCATGTAATAAGGTCATGCTGATCATGATAAGATCATGCTGACCATGCTTTTACTATTTTTAGGAAGTTTGTTAGAACAGCTGTCATGCTGTAGGTCCGGTTGGATCTCCCAGCCGCCTGGAGAGTTCCCAGCTGCTTGGAGTCAGGTCAGTAGTACTCGCAGGCAAATCTATTTAAGCATGAGGATCGGTTGACTGTAGATCATTGATCGATAGTATAGTATTGCATTGAGCAGAGGAGTTAGAGTGTGCTGTGTGAGAAATAGTATATTGTATTGCATCTTTGAAATCAATAAAGATCCTGTTTTCATCCTCTGCTGACTTCCATTATCTAATCGATTTGCTGGTTTGGGTGGTTTCATGGATTCACTGATCCATTCCACCGGTTGATTCGTCTGATCGGTGGAATGGTTATGTACAGTAGGGTACGATTTAGTTTGTTTGTTCGCATGCAGGTGTGCAGGATTGCGGCTGAAAGGTGTTGAAGACCCTAGCATGGGCATGTGCTAGGTCGAGCTGATAAAGTGTGGAAGATCACCTTGGAAGTGGATCGAGTCATCCCAGGAGGTTCGGCGGATCCGAACAGTGAAAATCCGCTAAGGTTGGAAGTTTGCCAAAACGGCATCATCAGGATATTTCTGCATATATCCTGCAGTCGCTTCGGGCATCATCATCCGAGTAAGAGGAGATCGGCATGATGCGGTTGAGTGCATGAAGTGAATGTGCGTCGGGGTGATCATCATCAGGAGTTGCCGAGGAGGAGCGTATCAGCATAAGGAAGAAGATCGGGTTGATCGCGGGCTGAAAAAGCTAAGTTTGGCCAACAACAGGATATGACATCATCATCATCATTAGGATATACGTCATCAGGATATTTCGGAGCAGCAGGATATTGAGGAGCTGCGGGTGACGTCATCGTCATCAGGATATACGTCATCAGGATATCGGGTGACGTAAGCATCGGGAGGGACGGTGCGAGGAGTTAAGGTTCATCGTCATCAAGATAAATGGAAGGAACCAGATGTTCTTTATCCTGTTGATTATCATGATGTTGAATATCATGATGCTGAAGGTAGTGAAGACGGAAGTTGTTGCTGAAGTGAACAGTGGACGGCAGGAGGATGTTCGCACTGGTCGAACATGATGATGCTGTCGATAATCGAATAAGGTGATGCTGCTGACATGCGAACGGGTGATTGTCATCAGGAGGATATCGGTCGGCAGGTGAAATATGATGATGATGTTGACAGCGTTAAGTCAAATATGATGATGATGATGATGATGATGGGCTGCAGACATCCATGCTGTATGTTAAGGTTATAGTGTGGGTGCCTCTGCATCAAAAAACTAAGTCAACACTCCAAGCCAAAATCAAAGGAGGGGGGGCCCATTCAGTGAAATGGGGCGTGTGTTCAAGGCACAACAAATTATGACTCTACTAGGGAAATGCTCCAGAGCATTTTGACAATAAACTTCAATTTCAAACCCAAAATCTTTGTGTTTCTCACATGTTAAATAGGAAGACATGATACCTTATCATAGAAGTAGAAACCAATAGCATAGCACAACCATCCATATCCTCAAAGCCTGAGTGTGTGTAGTTGTGTTGATTTCCATCCCTTACCCACTATGATCATCCAAGATTCTTCACATTAAGCTACGTAAGTTGACACACATCTCATCCACCTTGACATTGCCCCATTGCCAGTCAGGTGTCCATAGCCTCGATGGAGTTGTCTTGTAAACCCATCAACTCAATTGAGTTGCAGTGTGTGCTAGATGCAATTGGATTTTTTTTACTTTATTGCTAGTAGAGTACAATGCAGTATCGCTTATCCTTCCAATTTTGCCGACAAAATCCATAATGGTGGTAGAGATGACGTCTTTAGATTTTTCACTTAATACGATATCACCCATAATCCTTTAGTTGCTTCACGATCATTAAAAGTATAAGAGATATATGGCTAGAAAATACTTCAAGTGCACCAACTAATGACTTATTTCCCATGAACAGGCATCATACCATCCAAGTATAACTGTGGAACCCATAGGAAGACCTAAGTAGAAAACTATAGTTTCTCAAAGAAATATTCTAGATTACTTGCCCAATAAAGGACCACTTATAGGTCTGCACAAATGCCACCACATTCAAGAAACGAAGATCCCAAACAAAGCAAGTGTAGAAAGTAAAAGTAAGGAAAGAAAAACAACTAACCTAAGAGAAAGTAAACACCTAACAGCTACGGAAAGAAAAACAGAAAGCAGGAACTAACCTAACAACAACCTAGTCTAATCAAAGTAGACAAACAACTTAACTATATACACTAAAAGAAGGCAAAGATGCCTCCTAGGCTTGAAAGTTGTGCTTCAAGAACTGTCCATTGATAGGTAATGGAAGTTCTTCACTAGTGAGGCTCTTTAGTTAGTACGTGTTGTCTCCAAGGATCTCATAAATCTGATAAGGACCTAGCCAGAGCTTGTCAAATTTACCATGTTCACCTTTCCTCTCATGGGCTTGTCCCAATACAAGACTAAGTCTGAAATACAGAAGGCCTTGATTTTAGCCCCTTATCAAACCATTGTTTCACTACACCTTGGTGTTTGGCAAAGTTTTCAAGTGCAGTGTCTTGTTTCTCTTCTAGGTGCAGTAATTGGGTCAAGCAAGATGACATCTGATCATTTGGTTCAAGACAGTCTTGCATGAATTGTAGCACAAGAATTCTTAGGTGGATAGGAAAAATAGGCTCAATACCATAGACTAAATGATAAGGTGACACTCCTAATGTAGCTTTATGTCTAACCCTATCTATCCATAAAGCAAACCTAAGATGAGTATGCTAATCTCTAGGATTCTTATCAAGCAGTTTTTTGATGACCTCAAGCAGGTTTTTGTTTGTTGATTCAGCCATTCCATTTCGTTGAGGGTAATAATTAGATGAAAATTTTAAAACAATCCCATAATCAAATGCCCAAATTGAAATGCATAATGAAGAAAATGTAGGGTTGCTATCACATACCAGAGAGAAAGGATAGCCAAACCTTGTGATGATGTGTTTTTCAATGAATTCAATCACTACCTCAGTGGTGCATTGCTTACATGCAAGAGCCTCTAACCATCTTGTATAATAGTTAGTAGCAGTTAGAATGTACTTGTGGTCCATAGAAGAGGGTGGGTTGATGATACCAATGAAGTCAATACCCCATTGCGCAAATGGTTATACCTCCACAACTAGTTGTAATGGCATAATAGCATTTTGTTCTCTCATTGTAGCAGTCTGACATGTGTGACAGGTTCAAACATGTGAGTATGCATCTTTGAATAGTGTAGGCCAATAGTACCTTGCTCACAAAATCTGGTTGGCAGTTGAAAGGGCTGACCCATGGCCTGTCCCAAACGTTTCATGGAAACTGGTCAGCACCCAGGTTGCTTTCGTTTTATCCAGACACCTCAAATAGATTCTTTCATGGTTCTTTTTATAGAGCACTGATCCCTTGATCATAAAGCTACTACTCTTTAATCTGAGTGCTCTTCTCTGGACTGAATTCAAATGAGGCTAATTGAGAAGATAGGATATAATGTCTTTGTACCATTCATCTTTGGAAATATCTTCTAACATATACTGCTGAGAAACCAAGCCTGGATCAATTTCGGCCATTATTTTTGTTAGTGCTTGGCCTCTTACCAGTTTCATGGGTTGTATTTCTATATCAAACTCTTGTAAAGCCGTGACCCATTTTCTTCTTCGTTCACTCAGCTCACTCTGCATTAATAATGCCTTTACTACTGCATCAGGCACAATGGTGATCACTTGGCTTCTTAAGATGTAATGATGAAACAATTTCACTGCTTTGACTAAGGCATATGCTTATTTTTCACATTCAGATATTTCAATTATGCATATTTCAAAGGGGTGCTCATAAAAGCAATAGGTCTTTCATCATCAACAACTCTCTTTTGTGTCAATATCACTGCACAGGTATGCTCAGATGAAAAAGAGTATATGTAAAATGGCAATGTATAATCAAGACTTACCAGCACTGGGGCATTGTCTATTACCTGTTTGATTTCTACAAATGTGGCCTTAGCTTCTGGAGTCCACTCTATCTTAGTGTCTTGTTTCAACATAGCATTTAATGGGTGAATGATCTCAGAAAACCCCGTGATGAACTTACGAACAAAATTAATCTTACCAAAATATGACTTAAATTCCTTCTTGCTGGTTGGGGGATGGATCTTGAGAATCGCTTGGACTTGATCAAGGTCGATTAATATACCTTTCTTAGAAATCACATGTCTAAGTAACTTCCCTTCAGTCACTTTGAAAATACATTTCTTGGGATTAAGTGAAATCCCATAGTCTCTACATCACTACAACATTTTCCTTAAGTCTGCAACATGATCTTCCCTTTTCTTTGAGAATACAGTGAGATCATCCATGTATATAATGATACATTTACCGACAAGTCCTTTGAAAGCTATGTCCATTGCACATTGGAATGTTGCTCCTATGTTGATTAATCCAAAAGGCATCCTGCGTTACGCATAGATTCCCCATTTGCATGTGAAAGATGTCTTCAATCCGTCTTCATATTCTACCATTACCTAGTTATAACCTGAATAACCATCTCTAAATGACATCATTTGTGAGCCATTGACTATTTGCAGCACTTCATCCAGGGATGGTAGCGGGTAGTTATCTTTTTCTGAGGCCCTATTCAAATTTCTGAAGTCGACACAGAGTCTGATCTCCCCATTTTTCTTATGCACTGGTACTAGATTTCCACCCAGGTAGAATGCCTTATAGGAAATATAATTCTGCTAGATAGCAATTTCTATACTTCTTTGAAAATTAAATATTCTAGCAGAGCATTAACTGGTCGATCTCTTTGCCTGAAAAGTTTTGTTCTTGGCTTAAGAGGTATCATATGAGTTATGATTGAGGTGTCATACGTCTTGAGGTCTTCATAACTCTAAGCTATGACCTCATGATAGTCCCTCAATGCACGGACAAAACATGTCCTTTCTTTAGCAGTGCTAGCTTTCCCAATAAAAACATTCTTAATATTCTCAGGAGTCCTCAAATTATATGGCTCACACTGTACACCATGGGATTCTCCCTATTTCTTCTAGATTCCAAACTAATCTGAATCAAACAACTGTTCTAACTCTACCATCCCCTGAGGAATAGTGTTCATCTTCAAGTTGAGAACTCCTTCTAAATCCATTTCAGCAGGCTCCAACTCCTCCTTGTCTATTATCTTAGTAGCAAAGACATCTGATGAAGTGAGAAAATCAATTATGTGCTTGTCATCCTCGAACACCTAAAAATTCATGATGTTGTTTGGTACAGAGGGAGTCGAGACCAATTCTACAGTGAATCTTTTTAAGTCTATCATAGACAGTGGTTCCAAGGAGCTAGCTGCTTGAGCCAAAGCATCAACAATGTGATTCTATCTACGTGGGATTAGCTAGATATTAAAGCCATCAAAGCATTCAATTAGATCCCATACACGATTTTGATATCTATTTAATCTCTTATCATTGCATGAATACTGCCTTCTCACTTGCTTGGTGACCAATTCACAGTCACCAAACACCTAAATAATTTCAACCTTTCTCTGAAGTCCCATTAACAATTCATGTACCAAAGATTCATATTCTGTCACATTATTAGTACAAGGAAATTGTAATTGATACGCTGTTAGATATGCATCCCCCAAGGGACTGAAAAACTTGAAACCTACACCAAATCCTTGTTTGCACCTAGATCCATCAAATCTTAATGTCCAAATGTGGGAGTCATTTCCCTTAACATCATGTGTAGTTTGTTGTTTTTTATCTAACTGAGATTCTTGACCCACCGTATCTATAGCAACCTAATTTTCCTTTGGGAAGAAGATACAAATGGATGAATTGTTACTGCCAAACTGGTGTCGCATTCATTATGCCCTACTACTTCCTGATAGAGTGAGCATGTAAATTTGGAATGGGAGGCATAATGAATGTGACACCAGTTTGGTAGTAACAATTCGTCCATTTGTATCTTCTTCCTAATAGCCAATTAGTCACTCATGAATTTAACCACGAAATTTATGAATCCTTCAAATATTCCTAGCTCTTCATCATTAGAGGACTCTTGGTCTAGCTGTACACATGCCTCTATACTTTCTTGATATTTTGTAAGTGGAGGATTAGGGAATTTACTGCAGTTTAGCATAAGTATTTCTTCTACCGGACTAACTTGGGGAATATAAACCCCCAGGTCTACTTCTGAATACAAAATCACATTGGTCTGATTGTATTCTGTGATCATATGCTTCATTTTTGGCTCTCTTTCAATGTGAATTTGATTTTCCTGTCATTTCCATGATAGCCACATATGGGAAAAGTCTGTTGCCATATAATCGTTCAAAGTTATGGACCAGTCCCTACTTAAAAGCATGCCATATTGGTTAGGGATATCAACCACTTGAATATCTATATATTGCTACACCCTAGGATCTGATGCCAGTTGCATATGAATCTGGTTCAATTCATCCATCACATTTACCTCAATTTTTTCTAATTGTGTAACTTTCCTAGAATATTTTGCTGGGGTGAGATCCAATGCTTTGCATATTGACAAGGGCATTACATTGGTAGAGGCCCCTGAGTCTACCAAATAGTTATGAAGGTTCTTCCCAAATGTCTTGAGAGTCAAGAGGAAAGGAGGACTCTCTCTTTTATCTTTATACAATGTGACCTTTTGCTCAACATCCATTACATGGACTCTATCTTTTCCTTTGTGAATATTGTTCTTTGGTGGAGTTTGCTTTTGGGAAGGATCTATCCTAATACTCGCCCCCATGTCCTGAAAGAAGGCTATCCTAACTTCTAGAACTTTCAACAGTTCAAAGACCGACAGGCTGACTTTCACATCAACAACATATTATCCTAACTTGGCTATTTCAACCCTTTGGGAATTTTTAGCTATAGATCCTTAATGCATTGGTTGGGGTGTTACCTTGGGAGGCTCAAGATTGTTAGAGCCCTTAGGGTCAGGTGGAATCTGATAGTTTTTAGGAGGGTGGAGGTGGTGAAGGGACCTTTTGGCTTATTACTTCTAAGGTTGTATGGAGTCTTGTTATACTGCTGATAAGCATGTACGTCCTCGCATTCTTCCTCCTCAGGTTGATTTTCATCTTAGAAAAGGAAATGTATAACTATCAAGTACAAGGGCAGTGTCATACCTCTAAGTTGGAATGAGTTCATACCCTGTCAGTGGAGGATTCTCTTGTGATTTCATGTTCTGGATTTCCATTTGAAAGATACTGGAGGCAATTTGGAATTCTGGGCAGTCTAATTAAGAATGAGCATTTGTGTTGTGAAGTCTGTACCATGAGGATAACACTGCTTCAACCAACATCACTTGACTGAGTGGATGACTTTCAACATTTTGATTCTCTAATGGTGAAGGGACTCCACCATTATTTGGTTGGGTGTTTCAAGTTTGATTTTGTTGCTGAAAACTCTGATTCTGATTTTGACTCCTTTTCTACAAGTAGGCACTCTGATTTCTTAAATGTGTAACTTCAGTGGTGAGTTTCTTCATTTGTTCAATCAATTCCCTGATGTCATCTTTGTCATCCTTGGCTTTGGTAGCTTCAGCTGATTGAGGGAATGGCATTTGAGTAGGGGTAGTTCCGTAATTGGGGCTCCAGGATGAACGACTAAAGATTACATTGTTGCAGGGACTGGAATAAGATTCATCACTAGGGTATGATTAGCTAGGGCCTGATTAATCATAGGTATCTGATTTGGCATGGTTGCAAGGCCTATGTGGTTTAGTGGTCCTATTACTATCTGTCCCAACTATGTTCACTATGATAGCTTCAGCATATGCTTGAGCTAGAGTGGTCGGAGCTAGGTTAGCTCTTCTCACAAACATGGAAGTAAGCCTGTCTAAGGTTGCATAGTAAATAGGTAGGGCTGCTACTTGAGTAAGAGCATGGGGAGCTTGTAAACAACTCTATGCCTTCTAGAATTGATTATTGAAAGAGCTTATCAACTCCCCTTCAGCTCTGCGAATTTCCACAAAGGACCTGTAAAGATCTGTGGGGGTAGTGGGCATCCTGAAGCGATCCAAAAATGCATTTTTCAAATTCAGTCATGAGTTTATGGAAGCTAAAGGGAGATTAGCGAACCGGTAATAAGCTTCATCTTGCAATGAGTAGGGAAATAATCTGCAGACTACATCTTCATGTTGTACCTAAAGCATGAATATACTGTTGGAGTCCAGGACAACACTGAGAGGGGGGTGAATCAGTGTTGTATTAATTTTGCAATTTTTTATCCTTTTGACTTACAGGATAAAGAGAGAGAAAGACAAAGTTATTTATTAACACATAGATGTACAGTTATAATATTGAAGGCATGAATTAGGACATTAAACACAAATCATTAAGACACATAAGAAATATAACACAAGATATGATGAGTGGAAAACCCTCAAGGGGAATAAAAAACACTCTAAAATTGCCTCACTAGCTTATTCAAAACCTCACTAGTTACAACAAGGTCTCACTGACCATACAAGCCTCACTGGCACATAAAGCCTCACTGGAAAATTCAACCACCATCAAAATAAACTACAAGGTGTGCAAGAAATGATTTCCACTCAATCTGATTTGTTCCATTACATAATCTATCTTCTCTTTTGCATATCTCTGTTCAATTACAATCTGAATATCAATCTTATTAACAATTTACCTGATACTCAATTAAATGCATATTGTCTTCATAAATTTGTTGCAAAAGGATATCATCATTTCTGCATTTTGGTCCGTACACCAACACACAACATCTATGTACCTGTAAAAACATTATATGCAAATTAAATGACCTTTTACATTCATCTGATTCATATTCTTCTTTTCCATATATACATTTCATCCTACACTTTTCATCTTTTTCTGTGCACTTCAATGACCCTTTCAATTTCTTCTTCTTCTTCATATATTCAATCTCCAAAAACATTTCCATCTTCATGTATAAAAATAAAATCAATCTCTTGCAATAAAATCTTCAAGAATAAAATCAATTTGCCTCTGTCAAAAATAAAATAATTTCTTTCCAATCTCCTATAAAAACTTTTCATATTTTTATTCTCCAAATCCATTCATATTCCCAAAAAAAATCTCCTTCTATCTTCAACAATACTCTGAAAAAAATCTTCAATAAAACTTCATAATTCCTACAAAAAGAAACTTGTATAATATACTATTGAACTCTTAAAAAATCTCTTTATATTCCTTCAAGAATTCACTCTTTGCAAATAACTTCAAAAAATAATCTGCCCCAAAAAATTGCCTTCCATTCTAATTCACTTCTAAAAAAAATCATCTTTATTAAGACCAAAAAGGGAAACAATAAACTCCCTTAAGATTCTCTCAAAAAAGAATTAAATCTTTAAAAAAAATGCCTTTCTTGAAAAATAATAAAACTCCTCCTATATTGTCTCGACTGCCACGAGGAAGAAAGACTTTTAAAAATAGAAAATATCTTTTTAAAAGAATCTTTAAAACTCCACAAAATCTGCCCCCTTTTAACAATATCTAAAATTAGCCTTGAAAACAAAGACTAAATCAAATAAATCTGCCTAATCACTACATATAAAATCCATTTTAAATCCACTTTATCATAATGACATTTAGTGGGCCATAGAATTAGGAGATAAACATAAATTTTTAAAATTTAAAAGTAAAGTCATAAATATGACTTAGACTTAGGGAAGTATAGTTTATGATTTTAGGATATAGAAGACTAGATTTTTAGGAATTTTCAAATCCTAAAATCAAATATCATGCTTTCTCATATTTTGTGACAAAGAATGTTCCAATGAAGAATAATGAAGACCAAAATCATGATGAACCTCATCACAAATTTGATGACTCTGCCACATGTTTCTTTGCAAGACCGAATCATATCACATGCCTTTGACATCAATGGACCATCTAATGATTCTTTTGCATTTCTCTTGTCTCATGAGATCCTTCTGCTCTTAAGAAACATCACCATTTCTAAGATTGTAACTTCTTAAACCTGAACATGAGATACTTTGATTTATAACAACAACCTCTTATGACAATGCAATTATTATATGTGTTAGTTGAGAAATAGATCAAAGCACATAGAACCTTCAACACCTTGCTTCTTACCTTGGTGATCATTATCACCATGTCACTTACCTCTTATCTTGAACAAGACTATTGAGAAGGCATTATTCTCTTGATTTGAGATGAAGACAATACAATGAAGCAACATTGTGAAATACATTATACCACCATGAAGAATGATAACAGCCAATCCTGAACCAATACCAACACCTTTTTGACATCAATGACAATCTACTTCCATCAATCTCCCCCTTTGTCATTGATGAAAAAACTACCTGATACTTTTTTTCTTTCTCCCCCTTTTTGACATTTGATGACAAAGACTATTATCTCCCCCTGAGAAAAATAACTCATATAGATCATTAGTAAAAGACTAGCAAAGTATGTTGATATCAATCAACTGCTTACTTATTTCTTGGATCACTGACCTTGTTATCTTTCAGACCAACCAAGAATTGAGATATCACTTACCCAAATCATTGATACCACTAGTCTTTGAAAAATTTAAGGCACTGATCATTTTTGCAATTTACTGTCCTAAACTTATCCTAAAATCTCTGTCCTTGCACATCTGCAACTTGAACAACATTTCAACTTGAGAGCACCGTGAAGCACATATTTGAAGACATATAACCAAAAGCACAAAACCTGAGAGAAATATCATGTGAGACATATCAACCAAAGCAACAAATCACTGCCAATTTATGACAAGAACAAACATCATTATTGCACCATCAAAAGAGAATTGTCCTGCTAAAATGAAACAAGTATGTCAACCTCAACATAATACCACTTCTTGACACAAATATGAAGATGAAAACTTGACATATCTTTGCAATCAAATACCAAATTCTTTGATATGACATATATGAACTTGAATTCTATGCAAGGATGTCATAAATATATCAATACTCTTTGATGAACAACATTACAGGCAAAAATTATGAAGACTTCTCATTACACAATTCCCAACACAAGATGACATGATGACCACTTTTGATAAGACCTTTTCAAATCTTCCATGATAGAGACTCATCTGCCATTACTGATCCAAGACCTTTACTTGCCTTTGATTTGATGAAATACAAGACTCACCATTAATGTCATAAGCATCTCTAGATTGTCATAGCTTGAAGCACATACCTGATACCACTTCAAAACTAGAAGCACACAATTTACACATACCTTCCTGAACCATATTAATGAGAAGACCAACAAAGAACATGTCAAATTATTACACCAAGATCACTTCCAAATGAACATTCATCATGTAACCAATTTACTTCTGCACACACATCTTGACATGATAAAGAATGAAGATCATCCTCCTGTTCCTGCACAAGACACCTTTTTGCAATACAATGTCAAATCTGATATATATACAAAAGCACATCTGAAACATACTTCAATCAATGAGACTTGTTGCCTCTTGAATATATCAAACAAAATAGCCCATCAAGATTGCACAACATTTACCATCAAGCTCTACCTGCAACAACAATACACATATTGGCAAACCTCAAACAATCTCATTCTTGAAACCTTTTTGGGGATAATTGATACCAGCACATGAACAACTCCCCCTCACATCATGCTCTCAATAATCTAACTAATGATGTAACTTGTGCAAGATGCACAAGTTTAGGATCTTTCTTGTCCTGACTTTGTTTTCTTCTCCAAACTTGTATAGGCTTTTTCTTTTCTTTGCTCACGGTGTTTTCTCTAGATGCCTTCAATTTATTCCTACAAAACTGTGTTGTATGCCCAAGATTATGACACTTAAAGCATGTGACATTATAACCAATTAGAGTAGTAAAGGAATCATATCTCTTTGACATGCCAAAAGTACTTCCATAATCATATCTTCTATGCATCCAATAGTCTCTTTCTATGTGACCAACATTATTGCACTTGTAACAAACAATATTAGTATTTCTTCTGCAATCAACTACTTTATACCCAAAATGATTACAAGTATAATAGTAACCATTAAATGAATAGTTATACCTGTACATGTATGCTTGTCTTATAGGTACAATTCTTCTTCTTTGATTGTTCACTTTTCTTTCAGGAGCATCAGGCTAATCAATTTTTCTTCTAGGAATCTCTCTAACATTAGAAGACTGACCCTTTTCATAACCAAGTCCAATAGCATCCCCATGTATTTTTTGTTTACCAAGCAACTCATGTAACTTACTTTTGCTCTCCTCAAATTTCAAATTCTTTTCAATCTGCTTCTTAACCTCATCAAGATCTTTTCTTAAAGAAACTATCTCTCCTTCAAGTTTTTGGCATTCAACTGATTTAATTTCCAATTCAACCTTTATCTGATTATGGATTTTATCTGATTCACTAACTTGATTCCTCAAATCCATAATCAGACTTCTAGTATCTTCAAGGTCTGATAGTGCTTTATCTTTTAAATCTCTTGCTTGTTGCAACTACAATTCTAATTTCTGGTTCTCCTTTTTATATCTCTTGAGTTCACTTAGATCACACATAAGTTCTCCTTCTACACCAAATTCAAATTCTTGTTCATCATACTCCTGATGATAATCTTCTTTTGAATCTGATTGAATCTCAACTTTTTCATGTGATTGTCTTCTTTCATGGTCACTTTCTTTAGATACCAAATTATCCTCTTCTTCATCACCATCTTGATAAATTCTTATCAATTTCTTCCACACATCCTAAGTTGTTTCACAGTGCACAACTTTACAAGAAACATCATTAGATAAACCAGATAAAATAACCTTCTTGGCTATATGATTGCATTCAAGAGCCTCTTTGATATTTAGAGAATTAGAATATCCATTCTCAACAGACATCCATACATCATATTCTAAAGAGGATAAATAGACTTGCATTCTCATACACCAAACTAAAAAATTTGAACCATTAAATAGAGGAACTCCAGAAAACTCTTTCACTGATTCAACTCATGAAGCATATTTATCAACTGACTTTATATCAACATCTGGATTTGATACAGAGTGCACCTTTTGATCAGAATGAGACTTGACATTCCTCATGTTCTTATTTCTTTTGCACTTACCCATGGTACTCCACTAACAGGATCCAACCAAGCCTATTTGACTTCAAAAAGGGAACCTAGTCTCTGATACCACTTGTTGGAGTCCAGGACAACAATGAGAAGGGGGGTGAATCAGTGTTGTATTAATTTTACAATTTTTAATCCTTTTGACTTACAAGATAAAGAGAGAGAAAGAAAAAGATATTTATTAACACACAGATGTACAATTATAATATTGAAGGCATGAATCAGGATATTAAAAACAAATCATGAAGACACATAAGAAATATAACACAAGATATGATGAGTGGAAAACCCTCAAGGGGAATAAAAACGACTCTGAAATCACCTCACTGGCTTATTCAAAACCTCACTGGTTACAACAAGATCTCACTGACCATTCAAGCCTCACTAGCTACAAAGAGGTCTCACTGACCTACAAAGCCTCACTAGCACATCAAGAGGTCTCACTAACCATACAAGCCTCACTGGCACATAAAGCCTCAATAGTAAATTCAACCACCATCAAAATAAACTGCAAGGTGTGCAAGAAATGATTTCCACTCAATATGATTTGCACCATTACATAATCTATCTTCTCTTTTGCATATCTCTATTCAATTACAATTTAAATATTGATCTTATTACCAATTTACCTGATACTCAATTAACTACATATTGTCTTCATAAATTTGTTGCACAAGGAGATCATCATTTCTGCATTTTGGTCCTTGCACCAACACACAACATCAATGCACTTGTAAAAACATTATATGCAAATTAAATGACCTTTTACATTCATCTAATTCATATTCTTCTTTTTTGTATATACATTTCATCCTGCACTTTTCATCTTTTTCTGTGCACTTCAATGACCCTTTCAATTTCTTCTTCTTCTTCATAAATTCAATCTGCAAAAACATTTTCATCTTCATGTGAAAAAATAAAATCAATCTCTTGCAATAAAATCTTCAAGAATAAAATCAATTTGCCTCTGTCAAAAATAAAATAATTTCTTTCCAATCTCCTATAAAAACGTTTCATATTTTAATTCTCCAAATTCATTCATATTCCCAAAAAAAATCTCCTTCTGTCTTCAACAATACTCTGAAAAAAAATCTTCAATAAAACTTCATATTTCCTACAAAAAGAAATTTCAATAATATACTATTGAACTCTCAAAAAATCTCTTTATATTCCTTCAAGAATTCACTTTGTGCAAATAACTTCAAAAAATAATCTGCCCCAAAAAATTGTCTTCCATTCTAATTCACTTCTAAAAAAAATTATCTTTATTAAGACCAAAAAGGGAAACAATAAAGTCCCTTAATATTCTCTCAAAAAAGAATTAAATCTTTTAAAAAAAATGCCTTTCTTGAAAAATAATAAAACTCTTCCTATATTGTCTCAACTACCACAAGGAAGAAAGGCTTTTAAAAATAGAAAATATCTTTTTAAAAGAATCTTTAAAACTCCACAAAATCTGCCCCCTTTTAAGAATATCTAAAATTAGCCTTGAAAACAAAAACTAAATCAAATAAATCTGCCTGCTCACTCCATATAAAATCCATTTTAAATCCACTTTATCATAATGACATTTAGTGGGCCATAGAATTAGGAGATAAACATAAAGTTTTTAAATTTAAAAGTAAAGTCATAAATATGACTTAGACTTAGGGAAATATAGTTTATGATTTTAGGATATAGAATACTATATTTTTAGGAATTTTTAAATCCTAAAATCAAATATCATGCTTTCCCATATTTTATGATAGAGAATGTTCCAATGAAGAATAATGACGACCAAAATCATGATGAGCCTCATCATAAATTTGATGACTCTGCCACATGTTTCTTTGCAAGACCGAATCATATCACATGCCTTTGACATCAATGGACCATCTAATGATTCTTTTGCATTTCTCCTATCTCATGAGATCCTTCTGCTCTTGAGAAACATCACCATTTCTAAGATTGTAACTTCTTGAACTTGAACATGAGATACTTTGATTTATAACAACAACCTCTTATGGCAATGCAATTATTATATGTGTTAGTTGAGAAATAGATCAAAGCACACAGAACCTTCAATACCTTACTTCTTACCTTGGTGATCAATATCACCATTTCGCTTACCTCTTATCTTGAACAAGACTATTGAGAAGGCATTATTCTCCTGATTTGAGATGAAGACAATACAATGAAGCAACATTGTGAAATACATTATACCACCATGAAGAATGATAACAGCCAATCCTGAACCAATAGCAACACCTTTTTAACATCAATGACAATCTACTTTCACCATATACTTCTCTCAAAGATCCTAATGTGTTCATCATCAGTTCTGTCAGGGTCATTGGTGTGAAACTTTGAGTAAAACTTATCAGGGTTTTTGGGCATGTCATGATAAACATTGAAATTGAGTGGGGACTAGTTATTAGCAACAAAAAAGGCCATGGTTGGGAGATTAACTAGGACTACAGTTGGGTTTCTTGGAGCAGACTGGGCCCTTGGAGTTCTAGGCACTCCTTAATCTCTCCTTGTTCTTCTAAATTTTGTCAGAGACAATAGTTCTTCTCCATCTGAGCTAGACTTGGTATGTCTTTGCCTAGTCCCAAGTCTTACTAATTTTATGAAGAGTATTTATACTATGGGGCCCTCCTTCTAGTGCCAATTCTATTGATGGTGTTTTTAGAACACAACAACACAAGTAAAATACAGAGTATCTCACCTCTCTTGAAAAGTATCCTACCCTAGGTAAGTCTACTCCAAGGATTCTACAACTAGGTCTTAGCTTGCAGGAATAACTTAGTTGGTATGTCTAGCTGTGTCAATAGGGGGTCTTACATGAAATGATAGGGTTTATAAAAGATAATAAAAATGCTAGTGTGGAAACCCTATGATACTTTCTGTATACACCTAAAAATGACATGACTCTACCTAAATAAATATTTTAAATATTTATTTCATCTTAATGTTCCTCTATCAATAAATAAATAAATCAATTTATTTATTTGATTCATTTTCCTCCCATTAATTGAATAAATTACATTTATTTAATTAATTTCATCAATATCAACTTTATTTTTCCAAACAATTAAATAATTTTAATTATTTAATTAAATCATTCATTCTTCCAAATTTAAATAAAATGCAAATTTATTTAAATTAAAATCTCAATCTCCAAAATAAAATATAATCAAATATTTTATTTCTTCTTCTAAAATCTTGCACAAACAATTAAATAAATTTATTTATTTAATTTGCCTTCTTATCTTCCAAACCTTCTAAAAATAAATCTTCTTTGTCATACAAGCAAAAGCTGAGTTAATTGATTTAAAGCAACCTTGTTTTTATCAACAAACTCTTAAATTAGAAAAATATATTCTAATTTATGAAATAAAAGCTCATCCTAATCAAGAAAGCTGTTAACTCGAATAAATTTTGAATGACACATGTCTTCTTTCTATTCGCACATGTTCTCTCAAACATCCTCTACCATTGATCTTCTTATTTCTTCTACATCGTTGATATTCTCTCACACAAGTCTATAAATACTCCTCTATTCTTCCATTTCATATCAAGAATCTTTCAAGTAAGATTACTCTGTTGAATCCATAGCGTGCCATTGGCACCCCCACTCTTGCATTTCATTATCCATCTCACATTGTATTGAAGCTCATCTTCAATACAATAAGTATCTGAGCCATTTCTCCTTTGTCATCTTGAGGAAACAAAGCAAGGAAGCAAGCTTCCTGAGGGCTACATTCATCATCAAAGATCGATCGAGAATAGGCGAACAATGGAAGTCATGAGGTAACAAAGCACTGTAAGTTTGTTTACTTGTTTAATTTTTTTTATTTGCATATTCCATTGAAGTTATTGGGTTTATAAATTCATTTTAATATTATCTCATTTTCCTAATACCACTTTCAATAGATTTGAGATTTAATTGCTGCTATGAAACTGAAATCTAACAATTTGTTTGTAAAAGAAAATGCAAAAGAGTAAAGGGGTTAGAGAGAAGCCCTAAGTGACAATCACAATGCAAAGGTTATGGATGGTAGACAAACATTCTTAAGTTAACCACTTTCCATTTTACCAAGCTACAGGAATGCTACAGTGCTGCAGAAAATGATGCTATCTTCAATGGAGACTAAAGATTTTTAGATCACATTCATTCATCAAATGCCCAAATTATGGCATAATTTAACTTATGACATGCAATTGAACTAAGCTCAAATTAATAGGTCTAGGATAACTATACACAACAACTCACAATCAACAAGCAACTAATAGTATGGACCAGAATGTTCATCAAATACCTCCAACAAACCATTAACATTTCAAAAGCACAATTAACTAATTGCAGATCAAGAACCGAACCATGAAAACCAAATACGTAACACAGATAGACAAATTCTCAAGAAATATGTAGAAACTTGCTTTGTATTAACTTCAAATGGCAGAGTGTCAACAATTCATCATCAATAATTTCTTCCAATGAGAGAAATGGCAGCCCTTTATATAGAGGAGGCTCCATACTAAGTTTTTGAAGGAACGGTGGAGATTAACTCAACACCGACAGTCCTGATTACATGGCATTTAATGTGATACAATAGCTAATTACATTTTTGGATTAACATTTGTCCTGTAGGAAAAAGACAAAATACAACTTCCAAATACATTGAATCTAGAAAATTAAGTACCCATTGAGTTGCATATAGGGAAAAGTCAATTTCCAAGATATAATAAAGACAAAATAAGGTCACATGACCCTCTAAATATAGAATTAATTACAAATGACGGGATTCACATGTAACCAAAGTATTCTATTGCTCATCTTCATCCAAGTCAATTTTGTCTTCTTCTGCTTTCTTATTGTTGTATGCTACTAATGTTGACAAAGTTAGGTTGATATCTACCAGATCCGAATCCTTGACGTAATTTGCTCTAAACCTCAAGCTGTCAACCTTTGTGAAAAATTTGCAGTATACTGCCTCCCTTGATTTTCTATTCCTCTTGAATGTTGCAAAAGAAGCCCAGAGCTCATTGACCTTTTCAAACTTTCCAACCATACTCAAGGGTGAATCTCTATGGATGACTTGATGTAATTTATCTTTGCATTGTTTTTCATTAATTGGGGCCAGATCATCCAGACCAATATTTATGCAGTCCCTCAATGTATCATTAATTTCATATATCACCTCCATTATGCTAGTCGTTGCTGGTTAAAAAGAATCTTTCACCTTATCAAAAATGTCCTTTCTCATCTTCATCTGCTCATGCCATTCCTCAGGTTTTTTCAACCTGTCATTTGTCAAAATATTTTCTACCAAAAGAATCTCCTTGGACAATCTCCTCATGGCTTGTATTCTTGGGAACAAATGGGAATAATATTATTCATATGGTTCACATTCATCGTGCAAATCTTCCCATTCTTCTTTCAAAAGATAAAAATCTTTATGCAGCTAAGATGCAAAGGAGATTACCTCACAACCTTAGTTGTACACCCTATTAAACCTTTCTTGCGTAGCCATAACATTTTTTTTAATGTCATCAAATTTGGTTAGTTCTTCTTTTGATAGTAGGGCAGGGGCTATTTTTGGTTCTCCATCTGAATTTAACGGTTTCATTAAAAACTTAATGCACGCACGAAGCTTCTCATTTTGTTGTTTTAACTACTGCTTTATCATTTCATCTTTATCTAATTGATCCAAAATTATAGATACTATCCCCTTGAATTCATCTATATTTTGTCCTCGAGTGGTCGGTCCCAAACTGACAGTAGTAATAGTGTAATCTTTGGCCCTCACTTCATCTTTATTAGTTTCAACAAGAGGGACAACCACTTCTACTATTCTGGAGCTCGTGGAATCCTTGTAAATCTTGGATTGGATTCTAGCTTTCTTCTACTTCTTTAGCTTTTCCACCTGGGCTAGAAGCGTATCCAAGTCTAATTTCATGATTTCCACCTATGGCGCTCTATTATCCAACCTCTACTGGAACCAATCTAGCGTCGAGGAAGAAGAATCCTTAGGAGCATCAATGTGATTGTCTCCTTCATTGTCAAGAATTTCTAACTCATCACCACTTGCTTCATTAGTGTCTTCCCCATCATCATCTAGCTACTCAATATTTTGAAGATTTTCCAATATAGATTGTTGAGTAATTTCCAAAATGGTATCTGTTGTATCCTTATCTTTTGGACTTTCTCATATTTCAACTTTCAACATTTGTAGAGCCTGAGGGAGGGTCTTTAGAAATTTCCTTAGTTTTTTCTTGCTCCTGAGATTCCAACTCTGCACATACCTTTTCAATTCCAGGTAGTTGTGGGACAACTATAGGAGAAGATTTAGGGGAGATAACAATTGGTTGAGATAAAGAATCATTAATTATAGATAAAGAATGAACAGATACAGGAGGTAGATATGCATGGGAGAGATTGGAAAATGAAGCAAAACCTAGTGAAAGCGGTATGGATGGAGTGGAAAACATGGAAGAAATGGTAGTAGGAGTAGAAAAACTAAGTAGTGTGAGAGAGAAAGAAGGTGCTAAGACTGTGCAGATAAGTGGTAATGAGATTTGAGTGGAGAAAGAAATGGAATAAATAGCAGGTAAAGACATGGTTGAGATGGGAGGTGATGAGGAAATAGGAGGAATGATGCTAGAAATGGTGGGTGAAGAAGGGAGGCTAGAGATGCTTACACTTGCTAATGGTGAGGATGTCATTGTTGCAGCTACAATTGAAGGAATAGAAGGTGTAGTGTCTTGTGGGGTAGAGGAAGCAATGACTGCACTAGCTAGAGGTTGAGAAACTATGTTATCAACAGAGGAAATAATAGGTAGATCTGTTGCCTTGGCTTTAGGTTTCTTCACTTTTGAACTTTCTCCTTTCCTGCTAGGCATGTCTTTTCTCTTTGCTTCTCTAGTCCATGTAGCCAGAAGAGGATCTTTCTTTTGTGTCTTGGAAGCAATCCTTTTTTATTTCCCTTTCTCTTCCAATGGCACATGGTCTGCATTGTCTATCTCTTTTGCTGCCTCCTGTGCTTCCACATTAATCACCTCGAGAGGTTGGTCTTTTTCATCATCTAATTCTTTCTCTAGTTCTACCTCTATGTATATCAGTTGCACCCTTGCTTGTGTTAGCACTGCAATCTGCCCTCTAACCAAGATTTTGCTGAGCTTGATTGGGTTTCTCATGACTTCATTCAATGAGCTCTCTTCTGCATTGGCCAAGTTTGGAGGTGGGATTGGTTGATTAAATAGGGCTTCCCATGGACCTCTTTGTACTATATTCCCATCTTCCATAACTTAGTCTGGGACTTGTATAATATGAAATCTCTTTATATAATCTAAAGACAGCTGGGAGTTATTTCTTTCCATCACTTCATAATCATCAACATAATCGGCCCAAAAATCCTCAAGGTGCTCTCGATGGAACAATTTCTTGCTGAAAAACTTCTCCATGGTTCCATAAGGGTCAAAATGTTTTCTCCTGACAAATGTAAAAATCAGATCAATGATAGTTGGATGAAGCACAAAAGGTCCAATCTAATCAAGCTCCCCCATGTACTATATAGGAGTGACTTTTATGATGAGATTGGGGACTTGGTATCTTTGTTGAGTAGAATTTATGGACTTCCCACTGCTTCTACCTTTGAGGAATGGATGTTTATTTGAATGCTCTACTACTCCTATAGTTGTACATGAATAATGACCTTTTCCCAGTAGAATTGGGAACTTGATGTTAACCCTGTGCAGGTGTTTCATCCTTTCTACACAAATGAGGAGCTATCTTGTTAACTCAAGAAGTACCACTTTATCAGTTGGGTACCTTGGTAGTCTGTAGGGTACTCTTGTGAAACCTTAGACCCTCAAGTATGTGAACTTCTGAAATTGCAAGTACCACCTCCCATATTGTTGCACTACATTCATTGCTTCAGGAGTGATTCTAAGTCCAGTGTTATTTTGGAGAAGCCTAGTTAAATGCATAGTGAATGCATCATTCACCCTCTTGTAATGAACTAGTGATTGTGAGAGTGTTAATTATGCATAACATTCATAGACTTTCAATTGTTGATCACCATTTCCCACTTCTCCTATCTTGGATAGTCCTAGATATTCATTTCTCCTTGCTAAGGCATAAACAACATAACAGGTCCATCTGAATGTCTCTTACTCTCTGAAATTCACAAAGGCTTCATGCATGTTGTCACTGAGGATTTGAGCCCAGTGAAGTTTCTTACTTCCATGAATTATCTCCTCAATCAGGGCAAACATCCATTCCTCAAACGTAGAAGCAGTGGGAAGTCCATAAATTCTGCTCAACAAAGATACCAATTCCCCAATCTCATCATAAAATTCACTCCTATATATTACATGGGGGAGCTTGATTAGAGTGGACCTTTTGTGCTTCATCCAACCATCATTGATCTTCTTTTTACATTTGTCCACATCCTATTTGTATGTGTCTTTTGTATCCCTTTTATCCGGGATTGACAACAGAGGGTAAACAAGTATTCGAAAGATCTCTACCAAGGAGAGTGAACTCAAATCTACTAGAATTTCCCCACTTGTGGTCTAAATGTTTTTGGTCAGAGGATCATATCATTCTGCACATGCCACAATTAGCTCTGGGCACTGTGCAGAGGTAGGGAAAGCATCAGCTTCTGCAATTCCATTATCTCTAATCTTCCTAGCTAGAGGTGTAGGATTTGGTCCAAACACCCTAAGTCTGAAGTCCTCTAGGTCTCTATGACCTAGGTTAGTATCTCATATATTCTTTCATGTAGAAGTTATCTTGGTTTCTGGCGGGATTCCTTTGAACTCGTACCTCATGTTGTGATCTCGAGCAAACATCTATCCTGCAAGACACGACCTAATAAATCAAGGCTGCCATATGATTGTCCTAGATGTTCAAGATCTTAAGTTTGAGTGATTGGTTACTATCCCTAATTCTTAAGTCAAGTTTGTCATGCAAAATCTACTATGTCCTCTTAAAATGCATAAATATGTGATTTGTAGATTATCTCACCTTATTACATCCATAACATGAGTTAGGCAAAAAAAGAATGAAAAACACTTTGAATTCCTATCTAATCCATGCAATAAATGCTAATTAATTGAAAATCTAGTTTGAAACATGCAAATCACCTTAATTTTACCTTTGCACCATTTATCCTGACAAAACAGATCTTTCTCTTAGAGATTTTCAAGAAAACAAACTCTTTAAGGAGTTTATGGTAATTTGGGCTTCTACTGAGGGCTTCTACTGACTAAAGCACTAGATTTGGCCTGCACTGACCTGGCGCGAGGTTTGTGGTCTACTGACTAAAGTCAGTGAAGGCAGTTTTCAACATAGGTCAGTGATTGATGGTGTCAATGATAGAATAGTCAGCACAAATTTGGCCCAAACTGACTAATGGTGTAGGCTAGTTAGTATAATTTGTAGCATAGGTTAGTGGTGGGTAATTTTACCACAAAAGGAACGAGGGTATACTAGTAGGATATAACAACTACACCGACTTGCATGAGTTTTAAGGTTGATTGACTAAAGTCAGTAGGAGTGACTTTTGGTGCAAGTTAGGAGATAGCAATTTTGGTGCAAAGAGCTCAGATGTGGGCTAGCGGGGTTTTCAAGTGCAGCTGACTCAGTGTGACTTCTGATGGTGATCGACTAAATTTGGTGAGAGGGGTCTTTGGTGTAAGTCAATCGAGACTTATTTTAGCGCTAAGCTACTTTTTAAGGGTTCAATGGGGAATTTCTAGGGCATCGACTTAGCGCTAACTTGATGGGTTTTAGACAAAATTTGGTTGTGGTTGCTTGTGGCACAAGTCGGATGGTCTAAAACCTAACGCACATGGTGTTCAAAGCAATTCTAACACCTTCTAACACTGGAGGATTTTCAAAGTGTACTGCCAAAAGGCAGTAGAGGGTAATGTTAGCTCAAAGGCCAAAGGATGCAATGTAACAGATTGAGTTTGAAAAATTTAAATTAGGCATTTGCAAAATCAAATCAAACCCCCAAAATTCATCGCTTGTGACTTAGATTGGTTTTGAACTAGGGTTTAGTTTCTCTAACGAAGTTTTCAAGGGTATCTTTTCTAAAAATCAAGACTTTTTCCAATGCAACAAAGGACGACGATCATATCCAAAAACTTAGTGTGAAACCATGTTCTCAAACCCTAACTTCATGTAATTCCTAGAAGTTGAAAGAGATGGAAAACATTTGCAAAAAACCTTCAAAAGAAACTTAAACTTGAAATACCCTAGGTTGCATAAAAAAAAATTTAGTTTCAATGCCCAACCTGGTTTTCAGAGAATGGCAAAAGTAAGTGAAATCTGCTTAAGATACCGTCTCTTGATCAAATTTTCTTGCTCCAAATCTTGTCAATTTTAGTCACTTTGATCTCTTGGAAGCTTGTTAGATGTAAAATGATCTTAAATTCAACCAAAAACCCTTATATACTTTCCCTAATCTGCGCCATTAATGCAGAGTACGAGTGAGGGCTCGACAGGCAGTCGTCAAAGTGCAACCTAGAGTCCAACATAATTTTTGGCCTTTTCCGACCTAGCGGGGATTTCAGATTAACCGACTTAAGGCTAAGTTTGGGTCTGACTAACTTGCGCGGGTTTTGGCATTGAATGACCTGCACGAATTTGGGGTTCCTCCGACAAAAGTCGGTAGGTCATAGTTTTAATGCAAGTGGGTGACTAGGAGTTTTAGCATAGAAGTAGTGAGATTGAATTTTAGTGCTTTGGTTAGTGTCTTAAGGATTTAGCGCTAAGTAAGTGAAGGACATTCCTAGTGTAAAGGACCTCTGGACTTGGATTTTTAAGGCAAAAATGACTTGACCTAATCATTTGGAGACTAAGGTAACTCAAAAATCTTCACCATCTAGGGAAAATATGACCTTGAATTTTTTATGGCTCATTTGGTCATGCAAATTGAACATCCTAGGTGCTAATAGAAACTAAGTCAACACTCCAAGCCAAAATCGAAGGAAGGGGGCCCCATTCAGTGAAATGGGGTGTGTGTGAAAGGCACAACAGATACCTATCTATGATCAGCTCTGTTTGTCCCATCAAGTATCATGACTGCATCACATAGCCTAGCTACTCCTTGTCATCTGACCACATCTCCACCTCTCTCCATGCTAACCACACAAACTCCACTATCTCGTCCATCACTTACCTCTAGTATCCCATATTCCCCAAATGACAACGCATCTTCTATCCTCTGTATGAATAAACAAATAGTTGATGTCGTGGCCTCTCTCACACTGTCAGTGGCTGAGTCACTAGGATATGCTCCCATGCCTAGATGTACAACAATGTAACACCACAACCTAGGCTCCCTGATTGCCTGATTGCTTGTATACCACTGCATGGTACAAATGTGCCACTATACATGGCTCCCATGCATAAAACATGCCATCACTCAGCATCTGATGTAGTATAACTCTCCAGCCCACTGGGAATCCATGTGATCTCCTATCTGGGACCAAGGTCCCTACTACCAACCCTACTAGAAATAAGGCCAACCGATCTAGTCCCCTCTCTATCGCTAGATGGTATGCCATCTTGGTCCTATCAGCTATATATGGTACCTACCTCGGGGAAAACACCTGGTCTAGATACCTTGCTCCATGTGCATAATCATATACCACCCTCTCGCCATGTATGAGGACCCGTAGGATCCTCCATACGTCCTCCAACATAATAGTTACCTCCCTTGTGGGCAACATGAAGGTGCAATGCTTCGGTTGCCATCGCTCCACTAGCGCGGTCATCATAGCCCTATTGGCACGTATCCTCGGCATCTCTGCAATATACCGCAGCTTGACTATCCATAAGATGAACCTATTAGCACCGTCCAATTCCTCCCAAAACTCAAAAGTAGGAGGCTGCCTCTCCCGAGATTGAAGAATGCCCCTGTCCTCCTGTACCATCCCATAAACACATCATGTTAGCTGCTATTTTATTAATACTCATCTATTCTACCCATCGACACCTTTCCCAGGGCACCCCTCACCTGGCAACCACACCCCCTGCTAGGCCAAATGCACTTGCTAAACCTCATCCAGCTTCGCATTATCCCAACTAAGACACAATCCACATAAGTCAAATAAAACATCCAAAAAAATCCAAAAGTCAAATAAAACATCCAAAAATCCAAAAATCAAACAGAAAAAAATTAAAAAATCCAAACATCTAACAAAAAAATAGAAAATCTAAAAAGCAAATAAAAAATAAAAAATCTAAAAATCAAACAAAAAAATTTTAAAAAATCCAAACATAAAAAAAAACCAAGGTTAGCGTCGGTCGGGAGTAGTCTGATGCTCACATAGGCACTTCGGTGCCAGGTAGGCACCATGGCCCCCGGTCTGGCACCAAGACACTAGGTTAGAAGTCTAGCAGCACTCACCTGCGCACTTCACCATCGGGCTGGCGTCACAGCCCCAGGTCGGGTGCCATGGCACCAGGCCGGGTGACTGACAGCGCCCCCCGGGTGCTTCAGCGTTGAGCTGGTGCCATGGCCCCTGGCCAAGCACCGAAGTGCTAGGCTGGGCACCACGGTGCTGGGCTAAGCACTGAATGCCGCCCTCGCGCCACTCCCCAAACCCTCATCCCACACCCCAAACCTTTAACATATTAAAAAATTAAATAAAATTCAAATGGCGTGTTCCCTCTATTTTTTTTTCAAAACCTTAGTTTTCTGCTAAACTAATAAAATACAATAAAAACATCATAAGAAGGGTTCAATGCAATTACAAGCTCGCCTGCCGCCACGGGTCACAGGTACTCCCTCACGCACTCCGCCTGATGCTCCTCTCGTGGAATGCTTGCGATCACTTTGCTCTCCTCTTTCCTCTTCTCCACTCACTCCTCCAAATTCACACAAGCACAATGAGCTTTATGAGCTCCTTTTCACCTTTTTAACCCCCTCCACCCTAACTTTTTATCTCTTTTTTAAAATCTTTTTAACCCAATTTTTTTCCTTTTTTCTTTTTTCTCCCCCCAACTTATTTTTCCTATACCCACTCTCTTTTTTCCTGCCTTTTCACTCTTTCTTCCTCGTTCTTCAGTCTTGGGACCCCTTTAACCCCCTTTCTACCGTCTTTTCTCCTTTCTTGAGAGATCACCGAAAAACATTATTTTTCTGTCCATCTCTCAAGGGGGCATCACCTCGTCACTTATTCCTCTTCTACTCACTCACTGAGGCATATTTATCAAAAAAATATATTCTTTGATATCCCGTCAACCACGACAGCTATGACGCCATATCAAAGAGGGGCAAAATGTAGATGTTTGAAAATGGTCACAACCAATTTCATCCACCTATGCATTCTAACCCTATTTCACCTACAAGACTCCATTTGACCCAATTATTAATTAAATAATTTTTAATTAGTTAATTAATTTATCCTACACCCTTACTTTTTCACAAAAATCAAATTCCTCTACTATAGTTTAAAAGTTAAATATTTTTTACTATAGTTCATAAATCACATTTCAAAAATTAAATAAATTGTCATATTTATTTAAATCCCTATTTTGTTCACTTTTGATTAGTTTTTGTAATCATAATCATTTTCATCTAATCCATGTGCACATGAATTAATTTTAATTAATTCATCATTACAAACCCCCATGTTTTTAGAAGTCCACTTGTCATCCTATGTACACACATCTACATGAAAAGTGGTACTTTGGAAGCATGGTCAAATCTTCCATAAAGTGTACATTTGTCCTATTTCTTCCACCCCATTCCATGTGTCACTATTCATGCTAATTTAAAATTACATGTGGCACTATTTGAATACTATTCTTCTAATTTTAAATTCCACTTGTCCTCTCCATGGAATTTAAAATTCCTCACAAAATCCAACCCTTACCTTTTCATAAATGAGTCCTTACATGTCATACACCTACCCAATCCTAGCCATCCATCCATTCAAACTTGCAATGTAATGCCTCACAATGCAACCCCAGAGGACAACACAACCATGCTAACAATAAACAAGATATATATATATATATATATATATATATATATATATATATATATATATATATATATATATATATATATATATATATAAAGATAGAATAACAAAGTAATGTCAACCACATCAATACATATCACTAAACTAACTTGTCCTCTAAGGTTCCACAGCTACCTTACTTACTAACTAATTACAGGATCAAGAATTAACTCACAACAATAATTCAATTCCAATCTATTGCTTCACATCCAAGAACACATACATTTCCATGATATCACATTAAATAAGAATCAACAAGTTCATATAACTAGAACTTCAAGTACATATACAATGAGGTTACATCATTACATCATTCACACTATCACTTTCTGGATTACATAGGAATACTAGCAATATGATATAACTGATACAAAACTTAGCACATGAGAATAAATAGTTGTCTCATCAAACTAGAATAAAATCTAGAAACTGCAACACAAGGTCCATCCTTCTCGCACATGAACCAGAGCAAGGGAAAACCAATGGAGTAAGCTCTTCCACCCGACCATGTGGATCCCTAAGGTCCACCCCTTGAGCTAGGAGATAACATAAGGTTCCACAACAACAACCAGACAAGGTGACGAAGGACTGATAGGGACAAGAACTCCACAGGACTCCAATACAACACGGGTCAACAAGACAACACAAGCAACATAAACATTAATTCCACACTTAACAGAACTTCCAAAGACATTCACACAACATAAGGAAAGAACAACAAAGAGGGAATGCTAGACTATAGTAGGGAGGAGTGTCATCACATAGCTTGTCATGGGTTATCTTGGCAGGTCTTCCTAGGCACCGGCCCCCACCCTAGGTTATCCTAGTAGCCTCTCCCGACCGCCGACCCCATACAAACTCATGTGGAACCAACATACCTTACATGAGGACAAGGCAGCTGATTTGCCATTCTAGGCCTTCTCATCTCATCTCAAGCCTAAACGAGCACTTGAGCCATGAGTAAGGCATACTTTATCTTGATTAATGTGAAAGCTCTCCCACCCTCCAAATTTATTATTAAGTTATCACTGGATTAACAACTTCCAATGGGTTATCCTGGCAGCCACTTTGGGTACCGGCCCAACATTGGAAGCCACTTTCCCACCTGCATCTAGAAGACCCTATCCATCAAACAAGACATAATGACAAGTACCCATATACCATGCATGGCATTTACCTTCTTGCATACAAATCTCAACAAAAGTAACCAGAGCAAGGCATGGGTCCTCTTGCTCCAAAAATTCAATCCTTTACATGAACCAACATAGAATTTTAAAACAGGCTCAACTCAATAATGAACCACAACCTTCAAGAAGAACTCTACGACATGGATTCAAGACATATCTACAAGGATAGGTATACTAAGCAAGGCATTATCCCTCTTGCATAGTCGACATAACCACATGAACCAAAAATAGAGGGAACTAACCATTACATAAAATCAAGGCATATACAACCATTAGCAAGATTACATAATCACCAGAATCATACCCATGACTACCCCTTCTAGCCTCTGGAATCAACTTTCCCAAAGATACAGACACTAGGCACCACTATAAGACAAGGGTCCCACATCGACCTTCACTTTCAAATGCACAACAATTTTGAGTAAACAAAATCCTAAAACTCTTTCGTCTAAGCAAAGCACTTTTTTTTGTTTTTTATATCAAGCTATTATTCATGAAATAGTAACACAAATTCATATATTTGTGCTTAACTATCTTTAAATCTATGATATAGTAACATAAATTCATATATGTGCACTAAGGATAAATGTAAGTATGAAGCCATCATTACTCTACTTTAAATACAAGTTTATTTATATACAAGAAGAAAACATGGACATCTATAACTTTTTCCAAATATCAACTAAAATTCTTCTTTATCAAAACATATTCTTACTACAAAATAAATCCATTTATGTATGTAATAATATTTTTGCAACATTCAGAAGAATAAAAGGTGTAGAATTATCATTTACAAGAAATGTCATATGGTCAGTAAGCTATCTTATTATGTGCTATGCTTGATCAAGGTTCTAAGAAAAATAGAACTAAATCATATTTAATTTATAATCAACGTAGGCACAATCCATACTAATCATATTCCCCTTGTATATGCAAAAGTTAAAAATAAGACAAAATATTCATTATTGTTCTAACCACTTCATTTAAGTTTTCATAAGCTACATCAATACCATAGGATAAAATATCTACCCAACAACCATCTACTTCCATATAGAAAGTTCATGACACAAACCTATTATTCGCAACATTTCTTAGGATCTAAAAATACTAATAAATAATAAAGCAAAAAAAAAAGAGTTGAGCCAAGGTATAATTCACCTTATCAGAATCACATCATTTTGCCAAAGCCCAATAGCATGCAAGATAGCTAGAGACTATCTAATACAATAACTGATCACAAAAGATTGGTTCACAAAGTCCTAAACTTATGATACTCTTCTCTATAATATAATTGAGGTAATGGATCAAACTAAATAGCCTAATATTATTTCATTTAACTAGATAGCCTAATATGATGTCATTTAACTATACAACCTAATATAAAATCTAATCACTAATCTAATAGCGAATGCATCTTCTTATCTTATCCACCTACACATGGTTAAGAAATGAATTATCTACACAACTTAATTATAATCATTAATAAAAATATTATAAACATATAAGTATGCAAGGAAATAGGATTGCAAGATTATACCGTTTAAACCATCATAAATATTATTATCCTCTACAATACAACTCAATCAATGTTGTAAATGGTGCAGGAGCACCCGGACATGATCAGGATATAGGTCCGCATGATGACATACATGATCAGGATATAGGATAGTTATCAGCATGATGACAGGGCAGTTAGGCTATTTTTAGTATGTTTGACTTTATCATGTAATAAGGTCCACTGGACCGATGCTATGTAATAGATCAGCATAGGAGTATGTGTAGGCAGTTAGAGATCGGGATAAGATAGTCTGAGTTGTCCTCTCTCCCAGCCGCTTGGAAGCTCCTAGCCGCTGGGAAGTGGAGTTAGTAGTACTCGAAGGATTTGTTATATATACCTTCGATCTGTTAGGGTTTAGACACATTGAGTTCATTTGACAGTTCGTTTTGAGTTTGATAGTTGTTATGTTCAGGAGAGTAGTACTGGTGATATGCTGTACTGGTGATCAGTCCAGATATTGTGAAGTAGAATTGTAAAAGCAGGACATTTTGAATCTCAATTGAATAAGATCTCATCTTTGCAGTATTTGTGTTGATCAGTTGTACCTGTGTTGATTTCCTTTTCTGTTTGCAAGTTGATGGGTATTTTCAACCCTTCCACCGGTTGATCCTGCAAATCAGTGGAATGGTCCTGTATCATAGTTAAGGTTGCATTTGTGTTTTCTGTTTCTGCATTGCATTGTTCAGGAGATCTGTCAGGAGCATGCTGTAAATCAGCCTAGCATCCTCATGTGCTAGGTCTAAAAGATAAGTTGTTAGATTCGGGTTTGAAGGTGATCCGGCCCGGTCGTCACATGATCTTTGTGAAATAGAGTGGTTCGGAGTGTTTACATGCAGTGGAAGGATACACAGGAGTCTGCATGTGCGTTTCCAGTCGGAACGAGCCGCAACATCATCTGCGAATCCATCGCCATCAGGATCGGGTCATGAAGTTGTCGAAGTTTGCATGTTGCAGGTGCATCATGATGTTTTGAGTTGGATATATACTCAGTGTATATATCGCAGTCAGGATCATCTCTCGGGGAAGTTCATCATCCGCGTATCGCTAACGGATGCGGGTGTGAAAGTTAAGTTTTTGGCTAAGTGTTGAAGAGTTCATCAGGATGATGTGTGACATCATCGTCATCAGGATATGACGTCATCGTCATCAGGATATTAAGAAATCCCTCTATGCGAGTTTATCCTGTTGTCGCTAAGTGGTTAAGTATTGGCGAAGGCAGGAAGTTGTATTAGCATCATCAGGAGGTTTCGAGGAACCGGATGAACAATATCATGATGCTGTTGCTTGTATCGTCGGGCAGTGGAGCATCGAAGGTAAGTTGTCGAAGTGCAACGTCATCAGGATATTAGAAGCTACCGGATATTTGGATATCCTGCTGACAAAGGTGATATTGAATATCATGATGATGCCGCTTGTATTTGGCACCCGATGAACAGTGCAACCAGAGGATGTTTGCGCCCGTTGATTATCATGATGATGATGATAGGCGACAGGTGGAGAAGGTAAATAGTGGTCGACAGGAGGATATTTGCGATCATCCGAAATATGATGATGCTGTTGAAATGTGATGATGCTGTTGGTGTCCCTAGGAAATATGATGATGATGTTCAGCCGATAGACATTTTTATCAGGTTGTTTGTATTGTTGGCTACTCCTTCCTGTTAGGTTGCCTCCGTTGCGTCCCACTCTGCATCATAGTGGTATCAGAGCAAAGGATAGGATCTTTTGGAAAAGATAAGCAGGATGTCAGACGAAGAAGGAACATCTGAGTTTCCAACAAAGATGACCAACGCTGAGTTGGCAGTTCTGGTGAAGAAACAGATTGTAGAAAGTAGGGCCGTGAAGGCTCAGAATCAGGAGTTGAAAGATGAGTTAGCAAAGTTGAGGAGCAGAGTAGGTTCTGGTAGAGAAGATGATAGGGAAGAAGAAGATATCCCTAATTGGAGTGAGGAAGTCGTTCCTGCAGACCAGAGGCCGCTGTTGAACGCCCTCAAGGCCATGGAGAGGAGAACCATGGATGTGAAGCTGGATTTGCCAGTATTTACAGGTAAGATGGACCCTGATTCAGTAATGGAATGGATAGATTGTTTGAACAATTTCTTTGTAACAGAGGAGATACCAGAACAGCAGAGAGTGAAGATAGCACAGTCAAAGATGAAAGAAGCTGCCTTGACATGGTGGAACTTTGTTCAGGATGATAGAGTGCAGGAGGGAAAACGTAGAGTTGCCACATGGAAGAAGATGATGGAATTGGTAAAGGAGGCTTATATTCCTTTGGATTACAGTATCCAGTTACACAAGAGGAAGCAGAACCTGAAGCAGAAGGAGCTAGATGTCAGCTCATATACAGAAGAGTTCATGAAACTCTGTATGAAGACCAAGGTGAAAGAAAGTGAAGAGGAAAAGGTAGCCAGATACCTGAATGGATTGAGGTTTAATATTCAGGAAGATCTCAGTCTGCATAACCCAGATACAGTGCAGAAAAGCTTTCAGTTGGCATTGAAAGTGGAAGAAAAGCTGAAGAGAAAACAAGATCAGAACAATAGAGGAAGAGGAAGACAACAAAGAGGTGGAAGAAGTCCTTTCAAAGGCAGAGGACATGGACAGGGATATCAAGGAGAGTCCAGTCAAGACAATAGCAAGGGCAACAATGGTCAGAATTAGAGAGAGAATTTCAGTCAGCAAGGAAACTTCAGAGGCAGAAGACCTTACAGAGGAAGATCCCAGGGCAGAGGATCCATCAGATGTTACAACTGTAACAAAGAAGGCCATATAGCCAGCAGATGTCCAGACAAGGCCACAAGCTCAGCAGGAGAAAGGAGGACAAATCTGGTCAATGAACCTGATAATCAAAGTAGGACAAGCTCTAATGATTTTTAGAGTGTGAATGGTCCTGAGAATTATGGATATCCAAAAAGTGGAGAGTCCCTGATGATGAGAAGAACAGTGACTACTATGAAGGTACCTGATCAAGAAGCCCCTCAGAGGAAGTCCCTTTTCAGAACCACTTGCAAAGCAGGAGGTAAGGCGTGTAAAGTTTTGATTGATTCTGGTTCTACTGAGAACTTTGTGTCTGAAGAGATGGTGGTAAAGCTGAAGCTTAGGAGATTGCCTCATCCATCTCCATATAAAGTCTCATGGCTTACTCAAGGTCAGCAGACAACTGTAGAAGAGCAGGCTTGGGTAGAGTTTCAGATTGGTGGATATAAGGATAAGTTGTTGTTTGATATCACCAAGATGGATGCTTGCAACCTTTTGTTTGGTAGACCATGGCAGTATGATCTGAAGGCACAGCATGATGGTGTTAAAAACACCTATAAAATCACTAAAGATGGTAAAGAAGTAACGTTATTCCCATTGAAGGAGAAAGAGGAGAAGTCTAAAGGCAAAGAAGTGAAGGTCATGCTGATGGAAGGCAAACAGTTCATGAAAGAAGTAGCAGCAGAAGGTGCAGTTGCATATGCCCTGATCCCCTGTATGAGTGTGAATAAGAAACAACAGCAAGAAGCCAAGACAGAGAAGAAGCCAAGGTTGATAGACCCAGCTGTCCAAGAGTTATTGGATAAGTACAAAGGTGTTATCTCAGAGGGAATGCCAAGATCCCTACCACCTGTCAGAGATATCAGTCATTGCATAGACTTGATTCCAGGGTCTACTCTTCCAAATAAAGCAGCTTATAAGCTTACCCCAGAACAAAATGCAGAAGTAGCCAGGCAGATTGAAGAATTGATGAATTCAGGTCTGATTGGAAAGAGTTTGAGTCCATGTGCAGTACCAGCTGTACTAGCACCAAAGAAGGAAGGCACTTGGAGACTTTGTACAGATTCCAGAGCCATCAACAAGATCACAATCAGGTATAGGTTTCCCATCCCCAGAATTGAGGATTTACTTGATTGCTTGGGAAATGCTAAGTACTTTACAAAAATAGACTTGAAGAGTGGATACCATCAGATCAGGATTAGACCAGGTGATGAGTGGAAGACAGCATTCAAAACAAATGAAGGATTGTATGAATGGAAGGTTATGCCTTTTGGTTTGTCTAATGCCCCTAGTACTTTCATGAGGCTGATGAATGAGGTTCTGAAGGAATTCATTGGTAAGTTTGTCATAGTCTATTTAGATGACATTCTGATTTTCAGTAACACCAGAGAAGAACATCTCAGGCATATAGAGCTGGTTCTCAAGAGGTTACATGAAGAGAAGCTGATGATAAACTTGGACAAGTGTCTGTTCATGAAACAGGAGATCACCTATTTAGGTTTTGTCATCTCACAAGGAAAGCTACAGATGGATAAGGAGAAGGTGAGTGCCATATTGAATTGGCCAACTCCACAGACCATGAATGAAGTCAGAAGTTTCCATGGGTTAGCAACCTTCTACAGGAAGTTCATCAGAGGGTTCAGTCATATTTGTGCACCCATGTTGGATACCATAAAAGGAGGACAGAAATGCAGGTTTGTTTGGACTCAAGGAGCAGATGATTCCTTTGAGGCATTGAAGAGGAAGGTGGCACAGCAGCCAGTCCTTGCACTTCCAGATTTCAACAAGATCTTTCAGGTAGAGTGTGATGCCAGTCACATGGCCATTGGAGCAGTACTCAGTCAAGAGGGTAGACCAATTGCATTTTTCAGTGAAAAACTCAATGATGCTAAGAAAAGGTATTCATCATATGATCTGGAAATGTATGCTTTAGTTCAGTCCCTAAAGAAATGGAGGCATTATCTGTTGCCAAAGGAGTTCATAGTTTTCACAGACAACCAGGCTTTGAGTTTCATCAACAGCCAGGAGAAGCTGAACCACAGACATATGAAGTGGGTGGAAACACTACAGGCTTTCACTTTTACCTTGAAGCATAAGAAAGGG
Source organism: Cunninghamia lanceolata (assembly GCA_027924645.1). Classification (NCBI taxonomy): domain Eukaryota; kingdom Viridiplantae; phylum Streptophyta; class Pinopsida; order Cupressales; family Cupressaceae; genus Cunninghamia; species Cunninghamia lanceolata. The sequence goes on from BSBN01000437.1 coordinate 6,145,725, forward strand.
GTTAAGAACAAAGTTGCAGATGCTTTGAGCCGAAGAGTTCTCACAGTAAATCAGATTCAGTTAGAAAGTGTTGGTATTGATTCACTCAAGACTATGTATGAGTCTGATGCTGATTTTGGAGAAATATATCAGGTCTGTACTTCTTTTGGGGAGAAATACCATGCTAAGTTCTCTGAATTCCTGATCCAGGATGGATTGCTGTTCAAGGGTGGACAGTTGTGTATCCCAAGGTGTTCTATGAGGTTGAATATAATCAAGGAGAAACATTGTGGAGCCATGGCAGGTCATTTTGGTCTAGACAAGACTCTTGATCTGGTCAGGAGGCATTATTTCTGGCCTAAGTTGCAGTCAGATGTCAGGAAATTTGTAGAAACCTGTGTAATTTGTCAGAAGGCCAAAGGCAGGTCAACTAATGCAGGGTTATATCAGCCCTTACCCATTCCTTCCAGACCATGGGAAAGTATCAGTATGGATTTTGTTTTAGGTTTGCCAAGGACCAGGAGAGGATTTGACAGTGTCTTTGTTGTAGTGGATAGGTTCAGTAAAATGGCACATTTCTTGCCATGCAAAACCACTGCAGATGCCTCATATATTGCAGATTTATTCTTCAGGGAGATTGTAAGAATTCATGGGTTGCCTTTGAGCATAGTTTCAGACAGAGATGTGAAGTTTGTAGGTCACTTCTGGAGAACCCTTTGGAGGAAATTGGGAACCAATTTATCTTTTTCCTCTGCATATCATCCTCAAACGGATGGACAAACTGAGGTTGTGAACCGTTCCTTGGGGAATCTACTTAGATGCTTGACAAAACAGCATGGAGAGAAGTGGGACAATATTCTGTCTCAAGCTGAGTTCTCATATAATGATACTGTCAACAGGAGCACAGGAAAATCACCTTTTCAGGTAGTGTATGGAATGCATCCCAGGGGTATTTTGGAGCTGCGAGAGCTACCTACAGCAGATCCTGTTAGTGCCGATGGAGAAGCTTTTGCTGAAGCAATCAAAGAAGTTCATGATCAGGTTAAGACCCAACTCCAGCAATCTACCTTGAAATATAAGGAGTATGCTGATAAGAGGAAGAAGGATGTTCAATTTGCTGTTGGAGATTTGGTTTGGGTTCACTTGAAGAAAGACAGGCTCCCTAAGGGGAAGTATACTAAGCTCATGCAAAAGAAAGTTGGACCATGTCAGATTTTGCAAAAGCATGGACACAATGCTTATGAGATCCAACTCCCACCTGATCTCGGTTTATCTCCTATCTTCAATGTATGTGACTTAACTCCATACAAGGCTAATCCAGATGCAGATCAGGATATCCTACAGGATACAGTTGCTGAAGACATTCCTCAACATGATCCTCCACAGATACAGCAGATTTTGGACACTAGAGTGGTCAAACAGACCAGGAACAAGAAGTACTTGGAGTACCTCGTCTCTTGGAAGGGACAGCCGAATTCTGAAGTAGTATGGATGACTGCCGAACAGATACAGAAGCATGGTGCCGACCTTGATACTCTCATCTCAAGTGGACTTGAGATTTCTTCTTTTGGGGAGTATGGTGCAGGAGCACCCGGACATGATCAGGATATAGGTCCGCATGATGACATACATGATCAGGATATAGGATAGTTATCAGCATGATGACAGGGCAGTTAGGCTATTTTTAGTATGTTTGACTTTATCATGTAATAAGGTCCACTGGACCGATGCTATGTAATAGATCAGCATAGGAGTATGTGTAGGCAGTTAGAGATCGGGATAAGATAGTCTGAGTTGTCCTCTCTCCCAGCCGCTTGGAAGCTCCCAGCCGCTGGGAAGTGGAGTTAGTAGTACTCGAAGGATTTGTTATATATACCTTCGATCTGTTAGGGTTTAGACACATTGAGTTCATTTGACAGTTCGTTTTGAGTTTGATAGTTGTTATGTTCAGGAGAGTAGTACTGGTGATATGCTGTACTGGTGATCAGTCCAGATATTGTGAAGTAGAATTGTAAAAGCAGGACATTTTGAATCTCAATTGAATAAGATCTCATCTTTGCAGTATTTGTGTTGATCAGTTGTACCTGTGTTGATTTCCTTTTCTGTTTGCAAGTTGATGGGTATTTTCAACCCTTCCACCGGTTGATCCTGCAAATCGGTGGAATGGTCCTGTATCATAGTTTAGGTTGCATTTGTGTTTTCTGTTTCTGCATTGCATTGTTCAGGAGATCTATCAGGAGCATGCTGTAAATCAGCCTAGCATCCTCATGTGCTAGGTCTAGAAGATAAGTTGTTAGATTCGGGTTTGAAGGTGATCCAGCCCGGTCGTCACATGATCTTTGTGAAATAGAGTGGTTCGGAGTGTTTACATGCAGTGGAAGGATACACAGGAGTCTGCATGTGCGTTTCCAGTCGGAACGAGCCGCAACATCATCTGCGAATCCATCGCCATCAGGATCGGGTCATGAAGTTGTCGAAGTTTGCATGTTGCAGGTGCATCATGATGTTTTGAGTTGGATATATACTCAGTGTATATATCGCAGTCAGGATCATCTCTCGGGGAAGTTCATCATCCGCGTATCGCTAACGGATGCGGGTGTGAAAGTTAAGTTTTTGGCTAAGTGTTGAAGAGTTCATCAGGATGATGTGTGACGTCATCGTCATCAGGATATGACGTCATCGTCATCAGGATATTAAGAAATCCCTCTATGCGAGTTTATCCTGTTGTCGCTAAGTGGTTAAGTATCGGCGAAGGCAGGAAGTTGTATTAGCATCATCAGGAGGTTTCGAGGAACCGGATGAACAATATCATGATGCTGTTGCTTGTATCGTCGGGCAGTGGAGCATCGAAGGTAAGTTGTCGAAGTGCAACGTCATCAGGATATTAGAAGCTACCGGATATTTGGATATCCTGCTGACGAAGGTGATATTGAATATCATGATGATGCCGCTTGTATTTGGCACCCGATGAACAGTGCAACCGGAGGATGTTTGCGCCTGTTGATTATCATGATGATGATGATAGGCGACAGGCGGAGAAGGTAAATAGTGGTCGACAGGAGGATATTTGCGATCATCCGAAATATGATGATGCTGTTGAAATGTGATGATGCTGTTGGTGTCCCTAGGAAATATGATGATGATGTTCAGCCGATAGACATTTTTATCAGGTTGTTTGTATTGTTGGCTACTCCTTCCTGTTAGGTTGCCTCCGTTGCGTCCCACTCTGCATCAGTAAAGAAATTATCTATAATAATAGAGAGAAATATAAATTCAAAGCTATCTATCGACATCATTCACCTAAATTCTATCCAAGTACACTTAAGTTCTTAAGATGTAAATCAACATACCAAAATATATCTACTTTATAATCCATATTGCTAACTCTAATTTCAAGATTAGAAACTGTATGGTTACTCCTCACTAACATTCATTATCCTTATATTTTTAAAAGATAAGAAGAGGCCATGGAATAGACACAATCAAGAAATTAACTAACTACCACCATCCACTGTTACATTCATACGATAACTATAAGGTTAAAGAACATAAGATGTGAGGAGCACGTTGTCACAAAAATGCTTTCTATATTCTAGGATAGGGTCGATCTTCCTTGAAGGAGGTAAAGATAAGTTTCTAGATGCTCAAGAAAAGTAAGTTGCAGGTTACTCTCAAATCTTTTTTTTGTGAATCCACTCAAATTGATTCAAGACTATGCAGTTGCAAGTTGACGGGAGAAAAAGACTCATTTCCATGCTCTGGTGAAGGCTTTGACAAGGCACAAGAACAATTAATAAAGAGACACCTAAGAGAAATTACAAGATTGCTGGAGATGCAGATAGAAAGGATCAAATAATTAAATCTTTAAATGTAGCTGCAATTGGAATGATCAAAGAAAAATAGTCTTATGGAAAGATGAGGTTGAAGAAAATACTCAAATAAAACTAAACAGGCTTAGAATCTTCCAAGTAGGTACAATTGGCAGCTTGATTCATTCTCTATGGCCTTATTTACTGCACTACCTACCTGTGCTAAAATGGGAGCTTAAGAAACAGTTGTGGACACATAATAGAAGGCAATGTCAGTTAGCAAAAAGAAACATCAATAACTTCTAAAATTGCCTCCTAGACCTAGGATCGACACCATCTAAGGCAGATGTTAAGGCATTATCTTGTTGGTTCAACATTGAGATAAAAATAGAGGTTACTAACATAATTTCTGGGTACTTTTTCTAAAAAAAACTAGTAGTATTTACTGTGGTTACCCCATTGAACACTATTGTTGTGGGGTATAAGCACAAAAACTATATTCATTTCAAGAAAATGCTAATGTAGGAGATTGTGAAAGGAAAGTAAACAAAGATAATAATACTCCTTTTAACATGCCATTCTAGCCATGGATCACACACAAATAGGAAAAAATAGATTTTCATTTGAGAATGGTAAGAGAAAACATATAAGAGGATAGTGGCGACAAGGCAAGAGAAATAGTGAAATAGTGAATTTCTCAATAATGTTATCCAGATCAAAATTAGAAAGGCCGAAAAGGGTTCCAACAGGCCGAAAAGAGCTAGGTCAAAATAATACATGCAAGCTAAACCATTAGTTTACACAGGTTGGACAAGGTGTTAAAAAGATAAACAATAATTGCATGGCCAAACGAAGAGATTAGGTTGCTCACAAACCATTATTGATACTCAACAGGTTATATGGCTGATTGTAAGAAGCTTTAGAGAAGCAACATCATTCCAAACATGAAGGTCTCAACAAAAGCATTTCACAAAGTGCTAAAATCAATTTACATATTTGATAATGTTTGCAGGTCAAAAGGTTTCATGCGGATCAGAATGACTCTTAAAGGAAGACTAGAGAGTTCTGAAAGCAAATAAATAATGTTCTAGTTTCAAGATAACCATAGAAAAGAAATACATCATAGATTTGTTGGAATTGCTTCTGATTAAAACAAGTAATTTAGGAGACACAAACAAAATTTTTTTTACCAGAGGTAGAAGAAAAATGAAAACCTGGTCGAACCATAGAATGAGCTCTTCTTCTTTTGAAATCCCCTGGATAAAATCTCAGAGGTTAAAATTGCTCCCCAAAGGTTCTCCCCCAATCCCTAGTCTAAATCCCCCTTCCTCCTCCAAATAAAAATTATTTTCCTCAATCCCCAGAGAGCTCTCCTCACAGCTCAAAATTATCTCTTATAATAGAGAGAGAAAATCCTCCAGAAGATTCCTCGCATGCAACACTTCCTTACAATTTTCTATATCAGTCATTTATAGCGAGACAATAATACTTTCTAACTCATAAATACGTTATTAAAAGATTACTATAATAAAATAGAATATCTTAACACACACAAGCCATAAAATTTATTTCGCGGCAACCCAAAGAGTGTTAATTAATTCAATATTATTACTCACATTAAATTTATTAATTAAATCCCCATAACAAAATATTTTATTTACCTCCACAGACCAATTACTTATTTATTAAAGAGAACTATTAATTCTTTTATAAAGAAATGGTTAACCATCAAAATGTAATCTGACAAGATACTAACCACGCATGATCCAACGACAAAACAGAGTCAAACAATAAAGACTCGCAACCACGACCAAACCGACAAGACACAAGACTAGAAAAATCATCCTCTTCAAGGTTGATGACAAGCTGAGGGAAAACCTTACATTATCTCCGTCCAACAATCTCCATTGGTTAAGGCACGTTCAGACCTGTTATTTTAGGTGGATTCAATGCCTGATACCTGTTCACTCAAACATCCCAAATTAGAGTACACATAATAGCTGAAGCCCTAGGAAAGGAAGTCTAACATTTGTATCTCATTCTTGTATGTCCATACGTTCAATGGTACGATGTCATCCTTTCCACCTATCCTAACCACATACTATTGCATCATATGACTGTATTACTAACATATCAATATGCATTTTACTTACCGAGGGTCATGTTCCCTCTTTATCTTCAGATTCCTTAGTCAGACTACCAAGGTGAAAACGGAGGGGCACTGCATGCAATCTCATCCATTGATCATCCCTTGAATTTTAGGTGGATTTGATGCCTGATACCTATTCACTCAAACATCCCAAATTAGAGTACACATAATAGCTGAAGCCCTAGGAAAGGAACTCTGACATTCGTATCTCATTCCCGTATGTCCATACGTTCAATGGTACAATGTCGTCTTTTCCACCTATCCTAACCACATACTACTGCATCATATGACTATATTATTAACATATCAATATGCATTTTACTTACCGACTCATGTTCCCTCTTTATCTTCAGATTCCTTAGTCAGACTACCTGCACAACCAAGGTGAAAACGGAGGGGCACTACATGCAATCTCATCCATTGATCATCCCTTGAATTTTGGAGCAAACTTCTCATTCAATCCAATCATGCCATTTGTCCAATTTTCCTTTCTTGAGGATCCTCAAGCAATCTCAACCATTGATCCTCCAAATTGATCCCAGCCCTTCAATTCCATCCCCAAAAATCTATAAATTGAGGCCTCCACCTCCCATTTCAACAAGCCATCATATGGAAAGAAACTCTGTCCAATTGAGTTCTCGACATCAATATAATTAGTGCAATTCTAAGTAGTATAGCATAGTATGTACCATAGTAGATCATCTATTAGGTCATATCACTACTAATAGGCTTAGATAGGGTGTAATTTTACATAGCTAGTTTGTTAATAGTTTACCTCGATCTTGAGGTCCCTTGGACTTAGGATTGGGTGCAATTAGGATAGCTAGCATTTGATTTAGGATCCCACTTTCATAGGTAGACAATAATTGTACTAGGGGTATCTTCAATTACTTCCCCTTTCCCATGTTGAGGCTTGTCCTGACTTTCCAAAGTCTCTATTTTCAAGCTCTCTTCTTTGCTTTGGTGTAGGTTCGTCTCAAGTTCTATGACTGCTAGAATAGGGTTTTCTCTGTTGTTATCCCAAACCCAATGTTGTTGTTCTTCATGAATCTCTTCTATTTCAGTAGGGAGATCTTCCCCTTGGTTCCCCTGAGTGTGAATTCCTCTATCTCTTTCTTGGAAATTTTAGAATTGGCCTTCTCTACTAAATCGGTCCCTCCCATCTCCTCTTGATTCTCTCCATTTATTTCATTTTTCTCTCTTATATTTTTTGAGCATTCTTCCATTAAATGACCTTGTTTTTTCATTCCCTACATACTGGTGGTATTTTTTCTATTTCAACTTGTTTCCTCTAAATGCCAGTGTTCATTCTAATTTTAATTTCTTGCTGGAAGGGTTTTTCTAGGTCAATAGCCATGCATATTCTTGCGTACATCCCAAACTCACCCTCTATAATTTTGTTATCTATTTTGATAAAATATCCTAGTTTTTCTCCTATTTGTTTCAAAATCCATGGGTCCCAATACTCAATTGGTAGATTATAGAACCTAATCCACGTTGGGGTGATTGAAATTTTATGATTTACAATGTTAAAGTTGGGCTCCCATTTTTTTATGTAAATTCCAACTCCATCCATTAGGTATGGTCCCTTCTCCATTATCTCCTTTTTCTTTTCTACTGAAGGGCATTCTACCATGAAAAAACCTTTGGGCATGGACTTAATTTTAACCTCCTTATCCCAATTCCTTCGACACCATTGGATAACTTTTTCCCTTGCTAGCCATGGCCCCACCCATTTTATCAATAAAGCATAGGTGCTCAATCAAGCCACCAAATTGACTAAATTAATGCTATTCAATTCAAAAGAGATGCATTTGGTTGGAGGTTTAAAACTTACTAGTATTGTATTCACTCCTATAGCGACATCTTTTCTCTTCAGAACCCAAATTTGGTTTTCTTCCTTCTATCGTATACTATTGTTCTCCTTTGTAATGGTATTATCATGCATTGTATACCCTTCTTTACTTGCTTGATTTTCTTTCCTCCTTCTATAATCCTTGATTTTCCAGCTTCACTCGACCCTCTCATCCCTATACTCTGGCCTTGTCCATCCTCTCCACACTATCCTCCTATCATTCCTTTGTGGATGCCCTAATCTGTAATCTCTATTGCGAAATTCCCAAATTGCAAAATCTTTTTGAAGGAATTTTGGTATGGAGCCATACTTTTGGAATGTATTTGACCTTCTTATCACTTTCTAATCAAGTAACAAGAATTAATTTTAGATAAAGAAAAAATTTGTTTCTAAATTGATTTAAAATATTGAAGATAACCATTCTAAAGAATTCATGCTAAATTAATATATATTTCTATATCAATTTTTTAAAATGTTCAAGATAAACATTTTAAAAGAAGAAATCATTTATATTAATTTTGAAAATATTCTAAATTAATGTATATTTCTATAACAAAATATTATAAAATAATATATATTATAAATAAGAATATTATATTATATTTCACCATAATAAAATTTAATGGTTTAGGAAAAATTTAAAGTGTCATCTATAAAATAATGTAATAATTTAGCAAGTCGGGTTATATGGTCTATTAAATTTTAAAGTTGTGAAATATGGCCTAAAATTCACAAAATAGTCAAATAGAGCATCAAATTCTAGGCTTGGTTGTATAGTACTTCTATTGGTCCTTCGACTTGAATTTTACACTATTCTTCTTTCTCTTTATTGGGAAGTCCCTTACAAAATGCCCTAGCTTGCTACAACTATAAAAAATCCTCTTTCAAATTTGACAACTCTATCTATAATTATTCTTCAAAAACACCATCCTTTTATTTTGATTTATGAGCCTCCTGTTGGGAATTAAGGTGTCTCAACCTTGTTAATTCCTTGCATTATTTATGTTTGTATTTATTTATTCATTGCCTATGTTGTAAATTAATTGTAAATTCCATATTGTCATATTGTGGGATGTGGTACAGTGATGTGTCATCCTACATGGAAGATGACAACTTGTAATTTTGTCCTCACAGGAGGAGATCGAAGTCCCACTTTGTGGTAGGAGTATTTTTCCATGTGTCAGCATCTTGGATGTTCTGTAAGGGAATGTTTGACCGAAACGGTTATGATGGATCCCTATGATGAAGTTATGACATGTAAGAGTCAGAAATAGAAGCTTGTAAAATAGGTGAAGACATGTGTCATGAAGCATCTTTGAAAAAGGTATCTTTGGGCACCCCAAGGTTGACTATGACATGTTGTAAGAGAATATTCTATTTATAGCCTGTGTATGACAGATTCTCTTACAGCTGTAAGTTGTAACCGCTATGACAGATTCTGATAGTCGTAAGAGTTGTAAGAGCATCTCTCATAGCCAATTTTGGAAATAGGCAACCTCTTTGGGATGGGAGCTGTGGACAAGTGTCAAGAACATTCGACAATGTTGACCAAGTATCCTTAGGCATGGGTTTTGGGCCATGAGGCCAAGTTGGATGCCCATTCCAAGATAGGACCAATTTTGCCTTATATATTCTATATAAACAGGTGCTTGGAGAAGGAGATGTATTACAGGTTTGATAGGCACTGTTATGCTGCCAATTTGTCTCCAGATATGAGTGTTGAAGACTCCTAAGAGCTTGCATTGCAAGTGTTTTGTAAACATTCTTTGTTTTGATAATACATTGTACAGGTTTTGGAGTGTGGGGTTTTTCACCTGATATGGGTTTTCCCCACATATATCTTGTGTCTCTCTTCTTTTGCCTCACCTTCTCTGTTATGTGTTTGTTGCAATATCTCATATTAATGGTTTAATGTTTCTATAATAGTTAGGATAAATTTTAATTTGCACTCTCCTCCCCTCATTAGAATAGTGTAGGAAGCAATTTTCGCACACCTAGCTTCCTTTCAGTTGGAATCAGAGCTTGGCTAGTTTTGGTCTTAGCTATTGGGTAGGGGATTTTTGAGCTAATCTTAGGTTGAGTGGGAGTCTTGTGCAAAGTATTTTGTATCTTATTGCTGCAAGGAGATAACAACCACATCTGGAAGGTTAGAGGTTGAGAAATTCAATGGCACTAATTTCGAGTTGTGGAAATTGAAGATGGAGGACCTACTTGTTGATCGTGACCTATGGTAAATGGTATCTGGTGTAAAACCCGTAACAATGTGATGCATTACCAAGGAGGAAGCACTAAGGTTTCACAAAATTTCACAAACTCAACTCTTGACAGGCTTCTCAAACTCTTCACAATTGACCTTTCAATAAATTAGGTCTCTAAGGCCTCTAACTTACTACAATGGTTCTGACTTTCACAAGGGCTTCAATAGGCATCTAACAAGATTAAATTCAACCTACCAAACACCACCAAACTACCCTCAAGTCTCTGAAATCTCCTCTTGGCCACAAGTCTGCCCCAAGCCTTCAATTCCTAGTAGCCCTCCTTAAGAGGTTTTCTGTCCAAATTTCCACATATGGTTTCAAACCCAAATTCCAATCACTGTTTTGGACACCCATTTTCATATTCCATCACATATCTCAAACTCAGCCCTAACTTCTTAAGGCCAAATGCCTCAAAAATGGCTTGCTACATTGTCTTAAATAGGCTAATTAAGCCTAATTTACAAAGGAACATACCTTTAAACACCCGATAAATAGCCAAACATAATGGACAGTCCTCGTACAAGTCACCAAACTCCCAAAAACTCAATTTTTTTTAGGAAAAACCCTTACATACTAAAACCCAAAACCCTCAATTTAGGCCAATTTTAGGAGGGTTTAATGAAAATCTGATGTCTTGGGCTTACCTAACCCAACCAATGCCTCCAACACTTCATAAAGACTCTACACAAACTCAAGAAACCCTCAATTGGTCAATCCCATCAGTATTTTACCAAAACCCTAATGTGGTTCCTCCTTTTCACCATGAAAACACTTAAAAAAACACACAAAACCCTTCCTTTCAAACCCTTTAAATTGTCATTTCTTCCTGAGGACACATAATGAGACACTTAACAGGTCAATTAGGGCCATTCCACTAAAACTACAGTGATCACAGAAGTGGAATGCCCTAAGTATTCATTTCTGCCCTACAAAACCCTGTTTTTGATAGTCACAGTAAAATTTTTAGAAAATGGGTGATATCAAACTCAAATCATGATTTGATACCAATTTGATGCAATACAAATATATCCAACTTAGCACTAAGTGTCTTATTTCACAAAAATGGGCTCAATGGGGCAATTTCACCTAATTTCACCTATCCTTCTCACAAGACAAACTCCCTTCTACAAGGCTCACTTTGTGTTTTTGGGCTTCCCAACCCAAGAAGGTTACCAATGGTATTTTCCCACTTCTTAAACCCTAACACAACCCAATCCAACACTCACTCAACCCCTTACACACCAACTACTATCTATTCCTTCACAAACTGCTTCAATTCCTAGTAGCCCTCCTTAAGAGGTTTTTCTATCCAAATTTCCACATATGGTTTCAAACCCAAATTCCAATCATTGTTTTGGACACCCATTTTCATATTCCATCACATATCTCAAACTCAGCCTTGACTTCTTAAGACCAAATGTCTCAAAAATGGCTTGCTATGCTATCTTGAATAAGCTAATTAGGCCTAATTTACAAAGGAACATACCTTTAAACACTTGATAAACATCCAAACACAATGGGCAGTCCTCATACAAGTTACCAAACTCCCAAAAACACAATTTGTTTTAGGAAAAACACTTAATTACATACTAAAACCCAAAACCCTCAATTTAGGCCAATTTTAGAAGGGTTTAATGAAAATCTAATGTCCTGGGCTTACCTAACCCAACCAATGACTCCAACACTTCATAAATACCTTGCACAAACTCAAGAAACCCTCAATTGGTCAATCCCATTAGTATTTTACCAAAACCCTACTGTGGTTCCTCCTTTTCACCATGAAAACACTTAAAAAAAACACACAAAACCCCTCCTTTCAAACGCTTTAAACTATCATTTCTACCTTAGGACACATAATGAGACACTTAACATGTCAATTAGGGCCATTCCACCAAAACTACAGTGATCACAAAAGTGGAATGCCCTAAGTATTCATTTCTGCCCTACAAAACCCTGTTTTTGACAGTCACAGGGTAGTTTTCAGAAAATGAGTGATATCAAACTCAAATCACAATGAAAAGACTCCAAATTAGACTCAAAAGAAAGGTAATACAAATATATAATGCCTCCAATGATTTTCAAGACATGACAATTTTGTATAGACGTACAGTACGGTCTACAACAACAATTTTACAGGAAAAAACATGATTACTGCAGAAAAGGCACAATTTTATTGATATTTTGCTCTTCAGAAACCTTCATCAATCTCCCATCGATGTGTATGAAGGGATTTCATACATATTTGAATTGGTTCTTAACTGTTTTCAACAGTTTTCCAATTGAATGGTCATTTGACACTTCAAATTACATGGTTTGTTAAGTGGCATATTATGTTTGCCAAACCCCATTTACATCATTGGACCCTATTTGACAAGAAACATAAAAACATAACTCTAAAACATGAAAGTTGGTCAACATGACCTTATTACATGCCAAATGGTCTATCATGACCTTATTTAAATGACCAAAAAAGACTCAAAGTTGCATAAAACTTCCTAGACTCCACTATTGACTATGTTGTCATGACCAAATGGTCTCATTGTGCTTGGTGTTATTGGTGCTCCTGCACTATACACCCCACCTTGGAGCTGTTCCAAGTCCCTTGGAAGTAATGTGGTAACTATTCCATCTGTGAGAACTTCATTGTTTTAAAGTAGACTATGAGATCTTGCACTATATGGTGTATCCTTGCTCTTGTCTTCACATGTAGATGACTACCCCTTTGAAATCAGGCCTATTGGAGGTCTCAAGACTATTTTCTATCCAAAACAAGACAACACATTTGGCTACTTGTTGTCAAAACAACCTCTATCCTAGCTTCCCTGACCTACTTTCTACCTTATAGCAACCTTAGGCTTGCATTTGTCCCTAGTCTGTCCTATAATCCTTGTCAACAAATTCACTGTCTTGTCAACAGTATTGCCATGTGTACCACCCTCTATAGATTCAGTTTGTTTTTCACCTTTGTTTTCAACTAAAGGACACAATATGGTTCCCACCAAGACATTAGCATGCCAATCAGCTATCAACTCATCCTTCATATTGGATTTAATCCTTACATCTATTGTTGCTATCTCATCTTTTTCCTCAACCTTCACAAGTTCTTTCTTGCCAAAAATAACAACCTTGATTTTACCTTTCCCTTTCTCATCCTCCTACAAAGATGTTAATCTAAATGTTTTTCCATCTTTCTTGATAAGGTAGGTGTTCTCCCAACCATCATACATTGTCTTCCTATCAAATTGCCATGGTCTCCCCAATAGCAAATGACAACAATCCATTGGTAAAACATCACATAGGACCCTATCTTTGTATTCCCCAATCTGAAAGTCCACATATGCTTGTTCATTCACTAAAAGAGACTGACTATCATTAACCCAAGATGCTTTATATGGAGCTACATGAGGCACTTTGTCTAGTTGTAATTTGTCTACCATCTCCCTAGACACCATATTATCTTGTGAACCTAAATCAATAACAACTTTGCATACTTTACCTTTGCATTTGCATGAAGTTTTGAATAGACTCCTTTGACTTATGTCTTTCTCCTTAGGTACCTACAATAAGGTTCTTCTTAGCATTAATGCTTCCCCAATTTCTAAATTAAAATGAATAGTATTTGAGTTTTCACCCTCTTCTTCTCGAACCATTTGAATTCTTCTTTCATTTCTCCTTTCTCCACTACTTGAAGTGGAACCTTGCTTCTTAGGACACTTGAATGCTGGGTGCCCAAACTCATTGTAATGATAACATTTTCTTGAAAATGTGTTTGTACTCCTACCTCCTCCAAATCTACCTCTTGCACCTCTCCATCCACCTCTGAAATCAGATTACTCTCATCCTTTATTGGCCTCTTCTTGATTCTCACTGGCATGTCTTGTTGTAGGGGATGATCCTCTCCCTCTTGTATTGCTTGCTCTTCCTCTCATGGACTTCTCTTGTCTCCTTTTCATCTTCTCCTCAACCCTAACTTCCATTTGATAACATTCTTCTACACTTCTAGGGTTAGCGAAAACCAATTCATCTTGTATGTTCAATCTCAAACCACCCAAATATCTAGCAATCTTTTCAGTTTCATTCTTATGATGACTAGACCTCATGCTTAATTTATAAAATTCCTCAGTATATGATTTCACATCCATTTCTTTTTGTCTTAAAAATTGAAGCCTTTTAAACATTTGAACTTCATAGTCCTTGGGTAAGAACTTAACTTTGATTTTTTCCACCATCTTGTCCCATGAAGAAATATTGGACTTTCCTTGCTTTCTCCTCTCTAATTGTAGATAATCCCACCATAACAAAGCATGACCCTCCAACTTGGTCTTTGCAATCTTTACTCTCTGCTCTTCTGGTACATCTTCACATTCAAAATGATTATCTAAAGTTGCAATCTAATCAAGTAACTCCTCATCTTTGAGACTTCCTGCATACTTTTTCACATCTATTTTCACGTTCTTGTCTTCTTTTTCTACCTTCAACAACTTGGCCATTCTCTGATCCTCAGGATCTAACTCTTCATCTACATCTTCAAATTCTTCACCATCTTCTTCTTCATCTATTTCACTCTCTTCCACTTCTCTTCTTTTGTTTGTCTCTAAGGCTACAATTCTAGCTTGAAGGGTTTCTGTAAGCTCTTTCATCTCCCTCATCTCCCTAGCATGCTTCTTCTTCATCTCCTGCAACTCTCTAGCAGTACCAACACTCTTTGAAGGCATCTTGTTAACTTGTCTCTTCAACTTCTTCCTTATTATTCACAAACCTGCAAAACCAATCACAAGATCTATTCCCTGATGCTCTGATACCAATTTGATGTAGTACCAAGGAGGCAACACTAAGGTTTCACAAAGTTTCACAAACTCAACTCTTGACAAGCTTCTCAAACTCTTCAAATTGACCTGTCAATAAACTAAGTCTCTAAGGCCTCCAACTTACTACAATGGTTCTGAATTTCACAAGGGCTTCAATAGGCATCTAACAAGATTAAATTCAACCTACCAAACACCACTAAACTACCCTCAAGTCTCTGAAATCTTCTCTTGGCCACAAGTCTGCCCCAAGCCTTTAATTCTTAGTAGCCCTCCTTAAGAGGTTTTTCTGTCCAAATTTCCACATATGGTTTCAAACCCAAATCCCAGTCACTGTTTTGGACACCCATTTTCATATTCCATCACATATCTCAAACTCAGTCTTGACTTCTTAAGACCAAATGCCTCAAAAATGGCTGTCTACGCTGTCTTGAATAGGCTAATTAGGCCTAATTTACAAAGGAACATACCTTTAAACACCTGATAAATAGCCAAACACAATGGACATTCCTCATACAAGTTACCAAACTCCCAAAAACTCAATTTGTTTCAAGAAAAACCCTTACATACTAAAACCCAAAACCCTCAATTTAGGCCAATTTTAGGAGGGTTTAATGAAAATCTGATGTCCTGGGCTTACCTAACCCAACCAATGCCTCCAACACTTCATAAAGACTCTGAACAAACTCAAGAAACCCTCAATTGGTCAATCCCATCAGTATTTTACCAAAACCCTATTGTGGTTCCTCCTTTTCACCATGAAAACACTTTTAAAAAACACACAAAACCCTTCCTTTCAAACCCTTTAAACTATCATTTCTGCCTTAGGACACATAATGAGACACTTAACAGGTCAATCAGGGCCATTCCACCAAAACTATAGTGATCACAGAAGTGGAATGCCCTAAGTATTCATTTCTGCCCTACAAAACCCTATTTTTGACAGTCACAAGGTAGTTTTCAGAAAATGGATGATATCAAGCTCAAATCACAATGAAAAGACTCCAAATTAGACTCAAAAGAAAGATAATACAAATATCTAATGCCTCCAATGATTTTTAGGACATGACAATTCTGTATAGAGGTATAGTACGGTCTGCAACAACAATTTTACAGGAAAAAACATGATTACAGTAGAAAAGGCAGAGTTTTATTGATATTTTGCTCTTCAAAAACCTTCATCAATCTCCCCTAGATGTGTATGAAGGGATTTCATACATATTTGAATTGGTTCTTAACTGTTCTCAATAGTTTTCCAATTGAATGGTTGTTTGACACTTCAAATTACATGGTTTGTTAAGCGGCATATTATGTTTGCCAAACCCCACTTACATGACTCTAAAACATGAAAGTTGGTCAACATGACCTTATTACATGCCAAATGGTCTATCACGACCTTATTTAAATGACCAAAAAGACTCAAAGTTGCATAAAACTTCCTAGACTCCACTATTGACTATGTTGTCAAGACCAAATGGTCTCATTGTGCTTAGTGTTATTGGTGCTCCTGCACAACTCAACACTAAGGGTCTTATTTCAAAACAATGGGCTCAATGGGGCAATTTCACCTAATTTCACCTATCCTTCTCACAAGACAAACTCCCTTCTACAAGGCTCACTTTGTGTTTTTGGACTTCCCAACCCAACAAGGTTACCAATGGTATTTTCCCACTTCTCAAACCCTAACACAACCCAATCCAACACTCACTCAACTGCTCACACCCCAACTACTATCTATTCCTTAACAAACTGCTTCAAACCCGTGTAGCCCTCTAAACAATGAAACCTGGGAATAACTTCCTCTTAGCTCCTTCTACCTAGAAACCCATTGATGATTTGGATACCCATTTCTATGTTTTCTAACATATCAAAAGATGTGCATAGGTTATTTCAGACTAGACCCTTCAAAAATGCACTGTTGTTGTTTGCATGTAGGCCTAATTAGGCCACTTTTACAAAGGAAGTACCCTTAAAACTTGTTGTAACTCCAAAATTCTTTCAAAAAGTCTTAGTAGATCTTCCCAAACTTCCAATTTCAAGGTTTTAAGTTTCCAAATTGATTTCTAAACAATCTATCACAAAACCCTTGTTTTAGGCAAGTTAGAGGAGGGTTTATTGAATAGGATGGTTCTAGACCCCTTTTTGACAAACCACTAATTCAGACACTTGGAAATACACTTGCACATACTTACAAAATCATCAGACCAACATTCCCATTGATATTTTGCCAAATACTCATTTTGGTCCCTCTTTTCCACATGAAAAGACACTTCAAAACACACAAAACCCTTCCTCTAAAGCCCTACAAACCACCTTTTATGACTAAGAAACATTAAAGGAACCCCTAACATGACTAATGAGGGTCATTCCACCAAACCACAAAGATCACAGAGGGTGGAATGCCCTATTTCCTCATTGCTGCCCTCAAAATCCTATTTTTGACAATCACATGGCAGTTTTAAGAAAATGGGTGATATCAAACTCAAATCACGATGAAAAGACTCCAAATTAGACTAAAAAAAAGGTAATACAAATATCTAATGCCTCCAATGATTTTTAGGACATGACAATTCCATACAGAGGTACAGTACGGTCTATAACAGCAGGAAAAAATGTGATTACAACAGAAAAGGCAAAGTTTTATTGATATTTTGCTCTTCAAAAACCTTCATCAATCTCCCCTCAATGTGTATGAAGGGATTTCATACATATTTGAATTGGTTCTTAACTTCTCAACAGTTTTCCAACTGAATGGTCGTTTGACACTTCAAATTATATGGTTTGTTAAGTGGCATATTATGTTTGCCAAACCCCACTTACATCATTGGACCCTATTTGACAAGAAACGTAAAAACATGACTCTAAAACATGAAATTCGGTCAACATGACCTTATTAAATGCCAAATAGTCTATCATGACCTTATTTAAATGACCAAAAAGACTCAAAGTTGCATAAAACTTCCTAGAGTCCACTATTGACTATGTTGTCAAGACCAAATGGTCTCATTGTGCTTGGTGTTATTGGTGCTCCTGCACCACAATGCAACAAGCTGATTGGGACCTCAAAGATCAAAAGGCTAAGGGTCTCATTAGACTCTATTTAGCTGACTCTATTTTGTTGAACATTCTTGAGGAGAAGACAACAAAGGATCTTTGGAAGAAGTTGGGTGATGTTTATTAGGCCAAGTCCTTGGTGAACAAACTCTTCCTGAAAAAGAAGTTGTTTGCTCTAAAGATGGAAGATGGAGGATCTATTGCAGACCACATGAATGATTTCAACATGATCATTGTATAGTTGACATTTGTGGGTGTGAAAATAGAGGAAGAGGATCGTTGTATGATCCTGTTTTATTCTTTGCCAGATTTGTGGGATCATCTTGTAATGGCTATCAGAAGCGCCACTACCACCTTCAAGATGGATGATGTGGTGTCCTTGCTGTTATTTGAAGAAATGCAGAGGAAGACATCTGAATCATCCAAAGAGGCTCTTGTGGTTCATGGAAGACCCAAGGAGAAAGGGAAGAAGAAAGACAAGAAAGATGAGAAGGGTAGATCCAAATCTCGTGGGAGATTGAAATCTCCTAGAAATTCCAAGGCTCTTTGTTAGAACTGTGGTAAAACCAGGCATTTCTGAAAGGAATGCAAAGAGGAGAAGAAAAAGAAGAAGAAAGCTCCTGATTCAGATTCTGACAAGTCACAAGATGATGGTTATGCCTTCATCGTAGCCTTGGCAACCCATGCATCTAATGATGTGTGGCTGATTGACTCTAGTGCATCATTCCACATGACCTCGCATCAAGATTGGTTTACTAAGTATGAGGAGTTCGATGGTGGATAGGTGTACCTGGGTGACGAATCTCATCTCAAGATTGTTTGTCATAGAAGAGTCTCTAACCGATTCCCTAATGGATGAGTGAAGGGGATCTATGGGGTGATGCACATCGTAGGCTTAGCATGAAACCTACTTTCTGTAAGTATGTTGAATGATGCAGGTGTGCAAGTTGTCTTTTCGAAAGAAGGATGCAAGATGACTAGAGGAGCTATGGTGCTTGCTAAGGGTACTAGGAGAGGTACTATGTTTCAGATGGAGACATGCATTTCATAATGCAATAGTTCTTCTGACTAAAGGAAGAGGGCAATAGTCACTTCATCCCCACCATTTGAACAAGTAGTGAAGAAATCTGTTGTTTCTAGTCTTGATGGTTGTAATCATGGCTTGGAAGTTAAACTTCCTACTAAAAAGACAATGTTATGGCATAAGAGATTTGGCCACATTGGTGAGAAGGGTCTGCGTACCCTGAAAAATAAAAACCTTGTTGAGGGGTTAGATGATTGTAATCTTGAGTTTGACTTTCGTGAACATTGCATATATGGAAAACAAAACCATGTTCAGTTTTATTCGAGTTCTCATAAGTCTTCTGGTGTGTTGGACCTTGTTCATTCTGATGTATTTGGTCCAATTAATGTTCCTTCATTATCAAAATCTGTATATTTTGTAGCTTTCATAGATGACTACATTAGAAGGACATGGATTTATTTTCTCATAAGCAAATCTGAAGTCTATAGTAAGTTTAAGGAGTTTAAGGCCTTTTTGAAAATCAGACTGGTAAAAAGATTAAGTGTTTGAGAAATGACAATGGTGGTGAGTTCTGTTCTACAAAATTTGATAAATATTGTAAGGAACTTGGGATTGAAAAACATAACACAACTCCATACACCCCGTAGAAAAATGGAGTTGTAGAGAGGATGAATAGGACACTGATGGAGAAGGCTAGGAGTATGCTTAGTGGAGCTGGCCTAGAATAAAAGTTTTGGGCTGAAGTTGTTGCCACTGTTTTCTATCTTGTAAATAGATCTCCTACATTAGATCTTGTTGGAAAGACACCCATGGAGGTGTGGTATCGTAGAAAACCTTCAATAAGGCATCTTTGTGTTTTTGGTTGTGAGGCATATACACATGTGCCTAGGGAGAAGTGGTCAAAATTGGAGAACAAGGTTGTCAAGTGTATCTTCATTGGCTATGGTGTCGGTGTGAAAGGATACAAGCTTTGGGACCTTGTGACTGAAAAACCTTTGGGACCCTTTCGCTTCTTTTTCTGCCACTATTTTACAGCTAAAAGAAAAAGAAAAGAAAGAGGACGCTATTCAGTTTCCCACTACCCTTGAGAAGACTGAACAGAAAGACAATGTTGGACCTAATGATGAGGAGAGCTCTTGTAGCTCTAAAAGCTCAGATGAAGAAGCTGAACCTCAACCTCAGCTCTTGAGGAGGCCTACACGGATAAGAAAGCAACCTAAAAGGTTTGGTTTTACATTGCTTGATTCTAGTTGTGCTTTTGCTTTGCTTACTAACAATGATGAACCTAGAACTATATCAAAGCCTATGGACATGAAAGATGTAGGTTCCTAGAAGGAGGCCATGGAGGATGAAATGGCTTCTTTAGAAAAGAATCAAACTTGGGACTTGGTGCCTTTACCTCTTGGATGAAAACCCGTTGGATGCAAATGGGTGTTCAAGAAGAAATTTGGTGCAGATGGCAGTGTGGAGAAGTATAAGGCCAGATTGGTTACGAAGGGGTATTCACAAGTGGAGGGTATAGATTATGGTGAGATCTTCTCTCCTGTTGCAAAGATGACATCCATTTTATTCCTGTTGTCTCTTCTAGCAGCTTATGACTTAGAGGTAGAACAGATGGATGTGAAGACAACTTTCCTTCATGATGATTTGGAGGAAGAAATCTACATGTCATAGCCAGAGCATTACATGGTGAAAGGAAAAGAAAATTTGGTTTGCAAATTAAAGAAGTCTTTGTATGGTTTGAAGCAGTCCCCTAGGAGATGGTACTTGAAGTTTGATGCCTTTCTGTTGTCTATTGGATTTGTGAGATCAAAATCAGATCACTGTGTGTATTATAAGTTTGATGGTGATCATATTCTCATTGTTACATTATATGTTGCTCATTGGGAAGGGTAAGAATATGATTTCTAATTTCAAATCTCAGTTGTTAGCACAGTTTGAAATGAAATATTTAGGGGTAGCCAAGTACATTCTAGGAATGGAAATCAAAAGAGATAGAACTAACAGAAAACTTTGGTTAAGCCAAAGTAAGTATGTGAAGACCGTGTTGGATAGGTTCAGCATGGCAGATTGTAGACCATTGTGTGTTCCTGTTTCTTTGGGAACAAAGTTGTCTATTGAGGATTGTCCAAAATCTCCTAGTGAGGTGGAGGACATGAGCAGAGTACCTTATGCTAGTGTTGTTGGAAGTCTGATGTATGCTATGGTCTATACAAGACTAGACATTGCCCAAGCAGTGGGAGTCCTTAGTCAGTTTATGGCTAATCTTCGACGGGTACATTGGGATGCAATTAAGTGATTATTTAGATATTTGAGGGGTACTTCTGAGTATTCCATTTTCTATCATGGTAATGTTACATGACCTTTGCATTCTATTGATATTCATGGATTTGTGGATTTAGATTGGGTAGGTGACATTGATAGCAGGAGATCAACCAGTGCTTATGTGTTTACACTGTTTGGTGGTGCAATTAGTTGGATGAGTAAGTGACAACCTATGGTTGCTTTGTCCACTACAAAAGCCGAGTATATGGCTGCAACTCATGCTTGTAAGGAAGCCATTTGGCTTAAGAGATTGTGTTCAGATATTGGTGTTGATGCAAGTTAGATCACGATTAGTTGTGATAGTCAGAGTGTAATTTTCCTTACGAAGAATCCAACTTTCCATGCTAGAACAAAGCATATTAAGGTTCAGTTTCACTTCATCCAAGACATGGAAGAGGATGGGAAGGTAAATTTGGAGAAGGTAGATACTTTGAAGAATGTTGCAGATGCATTGATGAAGTCAATGGGCACAGAGAAGTTCAAATGGTGTTAGGAGTCTATGGGCCTCTCAGCCTATAGCAGTTAAATCCTGTTATTCTATTGGCTCTTACAAGGTGTTCAACAAGTGGGAGAATGTTGGGAATTAAGGTGTCTCAACCTTGGTAATTCATTCCATTATTTATGTTTGTATTTATTTATTCATTGCCTATGTTGTAAATTAATTGTAAATTCCATATTGTCATATTGTGGGATGTGGCACGGTGATGTGTCATCCTACATGGAAGATGACAACTTGTAATTTTGTCCTCACATGAGGAGATCGGCATCCCACTTTGTGGTAGGAGTATTTTTCCATGTGTTGGCATCTTGGATGTTGTGTAAGGGAATGTTTGACCGAAACGGTTATGACGGATTCCTATGACAAAGTTATGACATGTAAGAGTCAGAAATAGAATCTTGTAAGATAGGTGAAGACATGTGTCTTGAAGCATCTATGAAAAGGGTATCTTTGGGTACCCCAAGGTGGACTATGACATGTTGTAAGAGAATATGCTATTTATAGCCTGTGTATGATAGATTCTCTTATAGCTGTAAGTTGTAACCGCTATGACAGATTCTATGACAGTCGTAAGAGTCGTAAGAGCATTTGTCATAGCCCATTTTGGAAATAGGGACCTCTTTGGGATGGGAGCTATGGACAAGTGTCAGACACATTCTACAATGTTAACCAAGTACCCTTAGGCATGGGTTTTGGGCCATGAGGCCAAGCTGGACACTCATTCCAAGATAGGACCAATTTTGTCTTGTATATTCTATATAAATAGGTGCTTGGAGAAGGAGATGTATTACAGGTTTGACAGGTACTATTATGCTACCAGTTTGTCTCCAGATACGAGTGTCAAAGACTCCTAAAATCTTGTATTGCAAGTGTGTTGTAAACATTCTTTGTTTTGATAATACATTGTGCAGGTTTTGGAGTGTGGGGTTTTTCACCTGATAAGGGTTTTCCCCATGTATATCTTGTGTCTCTCTTCTTCTGTCTCACCTTCTCTATTATGAATTTTCTGCAATATCTCATGTTAATGGTTTAATGTTGCTGTAATAGTTAGGATAAATTTGAATTTGCACTTTCCTCCCCTCGTTAGATTAGTGTAGGAAGCGATTTCTGCACACCTAGCTTCCTTTCACCTCCTTCCCCACCTGATAATATGATCCATGGAGTCTTCCTCTCAAAATTCCCATCTTCCATGTCTTCTTCCTGCTAGATCCCACTTGACTCCTATTATCCTCCTCACTTTTGACCCCTTCTACAAGATTTCTAAGGCATTCTAAAAAATTGAATCCTTATCTTAGATTTAATTGCCTCCTTTTATCATAATTCATGGTTCCATAACTAACCACTATATGCTCTCGATACCCATAATCTTAATTTATCTTATCTCTTTTTATTAAATTTCACTTTATTATAATCCAATCCATTTTAAGAGTCGCTACTATAATTTATTTACACACATTTATTTTATATAATATGAAAACATTAACAATTAAAAGAAAAACATTTCTTTCAAATAATCATACACAATTTGAACTAAATGATTTTTAAGTGCATGTGTGTTCAAAATCTTTTACTTCATGTCACCTTGGAATCTTCTAGATGCCTTCTCTCTGATGACACTTTCCCTTTGTGAGTCATTGAGAGCATCAAACTATTCCTATCCCACTCATGTACATTAGAGGAAAGTAGTCAATCTATATCAAAATCATGATTTAGATCTAACAATTATAACACCTTTTAAAAGTAACAATTAACATGTCATAATTAAATATTTGCATAATTCTCAAAATGATTTCTAACATTACTTGCAACATAACAATTCCAATTAATGTTCAAAACACAAATATAATTAAAATACATAAAAATATTTTTTAACAAGGCATATTACCTAGGATATGACTAAAATCACCTTTTTTGTTACTTTTTCTTGTCAAAAGTTGGGTCATTGGAAAAAATAATGCCCCTCTATAAAGCCTCATTGAAGAAAGGACAAGAGACAAAAGGTTCATCTACTCCAATAAAGAGGCATATGTTAGAGGAAGAGGCTCATGCCATAAGTTCTCAAGAAGAGAACAGTCAGATCTAGAATAATCCCAAGGATGATAAGGAGAGGGCGATGGCCCCTCCAACGTCTCAAGATAGAACCATGGTTGTAACAACCTTTGTATTCTTGAGCTAGATTCCAAAGACACTCCAATGGAGAAAGTGACTAATTCCATCTAGGAGGAAGATGTTATTGGAGATAAGGTGATCTCTAAGGATTCAAAGGAGTGTGATCAAGAGTTAGTGTTGGTGGAGAGTTCTTCGAAGGACATTGGGAAAGAGATGGAGGAACTGCCTTGGTATGGGGAACTAGGGATGTAAAGTCTGTTGGTGGTTGTTTAGCTAAATAAATGCAACTCCCCTTTTTAAATCCTCCCTAATTAGGTTGGGAGGTAGAAATGATAGCTCTAGAAAAAAAGTTTCCCTTGGCCTCCTCTACATAAAAGAAAAAAGTAAAAAGATGGCAGATTATGGTTTAGACTAGAAGAAAAATGGAAGGACAAACCAAAAGGAGTTAAGGGAGAGTAAAACAAAGAAGGAGGTGGCAGATGGAAGTCAAATTACCCTTTAGGCATTATGTATGAAAGATATGCCAAAGATTAAAAAATGAAAATCCTATCATGAAATGTTATCTAGGGCTAAATAAACCTAATAAACAAGACCTTTTTACAAACTTAGCAAGATAGAATAAACCTGACATTTTCCTTGTGCAAGAAATAAAGATGCCTATTCAATGTGTGTTAAAGATTAAGAATAGATTTTTTAAGGGAGTGGATGTGAAGGGATGGATGCTACCAAAGTTTCATGTGGGATAATGATGTTATGAAAACTATATGTGGTGGATGAATCTCTCCTATGTGTGGCCTCTAATAATGTTTCTATCTTGTTCAAACATAAGAAGGATAAGTCATCCTGGATTATTTCTAATATTTATGTGCCTAATTCAAGGAATGCTAGAAGAAATCTCTAGGTGTGTCTAGCTGCCTTTTGGAGACTTCATATAAATTTTAAATGGATGGTCTAGGGGATTTCATTCTCCTCTAACAATAAGTGAAAAGAAAGGTGGTTCTCAAATCTCCTCTAAAAGTCTGGAAGACTTAGAAAACTTATCAAACAAAGCAAAATTATCAACCAAAGCAAAATCATAAGCATATGCAGCCAATTCTGGGGTTTCAAACACTCCAACAGAAACATTGTTTCTAGTTATTAGATCTCATATGTGTGCACTGTAACAATTTGGTGAGCATTTGTGAACACATTTGTACTTGATCCAACCACACTTGCATTTGTTAGAAACCACACACAATTTCTAAGCCCCATTTTTATCCTTACCACCCTCATTGTTCAGGATTTGCGCCATGCCTTTGCTTCAAAAATTTGAAGCACAATGATCTTATAGGGTAAATAAATTTAATGTAACCATCTCTAATATAATGATTTATTTTTCTCTAAAATAAATCTCATCAATTGTTGTATTGAACATAGTATAAAAACTATTTCAAAATAAATGTGTACCTTATTAAGTCCTTGTTGAAATGGATGAATTGAACAGTCACCTCTAAAAGCTTTTTCTCTAAGATTAGCTCAATTTCTTCAAGAAAAAACTTTGTTAGGAAAGTTTTTTGGAACTAAAAATTCTTCGTATCAAATCTTTGCTACTCTGAAAAATAACTTTATTAAGAAAGACAAATGCCACTAAGAAACTTTGTTGCTCGAAAGATTGAAGTGTTTACCACCTATGTTCCTTAAATACAAAAAAATGAAGAAAAGAATTTCATGGGGCTTTGAGAGGAATGAGGGTTTACTTTGGTGCCTTCTGTGTTCCTCTCGAGGTTCTTCCATCTACCTCCCCTGATTCATTCCATTGATTGCTGGTTTTTAGCCTTAGAATGCCAATCTTTTGTTGATGTTTTCAAATTTGTATCTTTGAGTCTGGTGTTTTTCTAGTTGTACCCTTGTTTTATTTCTTTCATGTCATAAGTTCATTTTTTGTTTTTAAAATTTAAAACTTCCTATGGAGGGGAGATTTCCTACCCCTACCAAAGGTAGAATAGTTGACATCTTGCATCTTTAATGTAGGTGGTGACCATAAGGTTACGTGGCTTATTCGACCACAACCTTTATGGATCAGCTAGGTGACATTAATGCAGGAGTGAAAAGAATTTATGAAGGGGGTAGGAGGTATTATGATGTGCTTACCGCAGATAATGCTATGCCTCCGCCCAAAAATGCCAGGTTCGAGGAGGTCGGCAGAGTTATAGACTTTAGAGGTGATAGTGGACTCGCCAGAGGAGGAGGTCATGAGGAGAGAAGAAGCAAAATGCCAGGTAAGGATCCTTCCCCCACCCTTGCTCTCATTCTTTATCCCAATGAAGAAATGGTTTATGCAGTTAAAAATGAAAAATCTAGGCTAAGGAAAGTTGCATTTTTCTTTATTTTCCTAATCTTGATCTTCTCCCTTCGAGGGATTTTTTTGACAAATGGATTTACATAGTGTGGGGTAAGAAAATGGTGATTAGAATAACCTTTTGTAGAATTATTCAAAAGGGGCTCTTTGTAGTTTTTTTAGAAGCCACAAAATACAAAAAAGTCTTAAACAAAGGATTTTGGAATGTTGGACAAACAATTGTCAAGGCCCTTCCCTGGACCTCAGAATCTTCTTACGAAGAAATTATATTTTGTGTCATCCCTTTGTGGTTTATTGTGAAAAATGTTCCTGAACAGTTGTGGGCTTTGATACCACAAATCCTTTCTCCAATAAGGGAAACTTTAAGAGTCAAAGAGGCCAAAATTACGCTCCCCAACAATATGGATGCACGGGCACTGGTCTCTGTTAAACCAGAGATGGAGATTCCTAAATGGATAGAAATTAGGGGGTTTGAAAAAAATAGTCTATTGTGAAATTTGTGGTCTAGGGGGTTTAAACGCCTATTTCTTCTGCAAATCTGATGGCCACCAGAAGAAGGATTGCCCAAAAATTAATAATCCTAATAATCTACATAGAAAACCTGAGGTTCATGGAACTTATAAAGAGAAACAACCTAGAGAACAAACTGATAACCCAATGTATGTTGGTAACCCTAAATCAGGTGTTGACGCAGAAGATGCAAATGAAACCCTAAAAAGTTGTGAAGTAGATTTACAAAACAACGAGAATGGGGACAATGTCCTCATTGAGAATATTATGGTAGTAGAAAGAAATTAAAGTGAATTGAGCCTTGAGGAAGGGGAGTGTAACATTAATAATGTTGTCCCAGGAGAAATCCCTGAGTCTCAAAATGTTGTGAGTCCTCAAACTTCACATATTAATGAAGAAGATCCCTCATTTAATAAATTGTCAATTAATGTGGGTCAATCCCATGATGTTGGGGATGTGATCCCCAGTGTCCCTGTTAATGTTGGAGTTATTGATACCTCAAATATTGTGCAGTCAGGAAAAGGAATTACATGCCAAAAACATAACTCTGCAGAAGGTTTAGCAAAGAACGAGGAGGAAAACAATGTAAATGATGTTAAACTTTCTAGTGATATCGATGGTAAAGAAGGAAAAATAGATATTATTGTGGATAATATAGAGGGAAAAAAGAAAAATACCCAAGAAATTGCCCTGAAAAAGATCAGAGCAAACAAGAAAACTGGCAATGGTGTAGATTCTGATAAGAGAAATGATAAACATGAACTGTTAGTAGGCAATAAAATATACATTGCTATTCCAGAAGGTAACATCAGTGATTCCAATAAAACAACATGTCAGAAGGTTCAGACCTTCTCAACCTTAGCAGAAATGAAAGCCTAAAAGGACTACTAGATTCCCTTACTTAGGTAAAAATAGAAGAAAGAAAGAAAATGAAATATGTTAAGAAAAAATCCTGTAGTTCTAAGAAGGAAAACAAAGACAAGATCCAAGTATGTTTTAATAAAATTTATAAGAAGAGGAAAATGGACCCAACTGATATAGTCCAATCATGAATTGTTGTTCTTGGAATATTAGGGGCCTAGAATCACAAGACATGAAGTATCTTATTAGGGATTTCTGCAACAAAAACAAAGACCTTAACCTCCTCATACTCTAGGAGGTGAAAGCAACTAGTTTCACCCTAGAAAACAATCTAAGATTCATTTGGAGGGAAGCTGACATCTTTTTCTCCAATCATGAAAAATGTAAGGGAGGGGTTGCTATTCTAATAGATAAAAAAGTGGTCTAAACTGGTGACTCAAAAAGGTTGTTCCCCTTGCAATAGATGTATATGGATAATACTACAAAAAGAAAATCTTCTATTTGGTGCATGTGTAGTCTATGCACAAAATGAATATAATAATGGGGCTGAGCTTTGGAGATGGATGGTTGACAGTCTGCCTGATATTCCTTGGATTTTTGGAGGGGACTTTAACATGACAGAGAATAAATAAGATAAATGGGGTGGAAACATTTGGGGGTGGAAGAGTAATGAATTTTTTCTGGGACAAAATGAAAAAGAAATTTAAACTATTCAATCCTTTAGAAGGGAAAAAAAGGGAAAGTAGTGGATTTTGGTTCACTTGGTGTAATAGTCAGAAGGGCAGAATCTACTCCAAACTTGACATATTTTATGTTAATGAGGATAATTTTTACTTTAAAAATAAAATAGGATCTAACTATGTTAGAGTGATCCCTTCCACTCTGTTTGATCATCATCCTTTTTTTGCTCAAATTAGGTTCCAAGAAGCACAAAAAAACATAAGAGTTAGAAAAGATAACCTTTTCAAGTTAAACACCTCACTATTCCAAGATGTTGACTGTGCAGAGGGAATCAAGAGTCTAAGAAGGATTTCTAGAGCCTTGGATAGTAGTTCAAATAGGCTTCAGTATTGGAATGCTCTTATCTCCAATTGTAAGTCCCTTCTCTAGACTGTGGATAATGAAATATGCAAAATACAGTAGAAGGGAAGAAAAAATACTGCAAGAAGAATTCTTAGAAGTTGAGATTAAATTACAAGCTACCCCCGATGATGAAGAGTCATCTAAAAAACTAGGGGAAACTAAACACTTGTTGAGGAAATTTCAGACCTACAAAGGTCAGGGAGCCAGAGTTAGGGAAAGGATAAATTGGATAAAAGTGGGAGATAAAGGATCAAAAAACTTTTTCAATCTGCTCAAGGCCAAAAATTCTAGAGAAAACATAGGACCCATTCTTGAAGGAGATTTGTGCCATAATGATAATGATGAAATAAAAGAAGTGTTTAAGGTATTTTATAAACAACTTTTCAAAGCTGAGGATGGAACCAAGGAGTGCAAAGAGGCACAAGAACTTTGCAAATGTATTTGCCCAAAGAAGATCCCCCCAGATATGAAACAAAAACTAAGCAAAGTATTATCTAAGGAAGAAATTACAAGACCAATTCAATCCATGGACAATGGTAAGTCCTGAGGCATTGATAGAATTCCTGCAAAATTTTACAAAGCCAACAAAGATTGGGTAGTGGAATATCTAATTGAAGTTTATAATGAAGCTATCTCTAAGGGATCCTTGGGAAAAGAAATCAATAAAGGGGTGATAAAGCTATTACCAAAAGAAGGAGATAAAACAAATAAGAAGAATTGGAGACCTATAACACTTTTTGAACGTTTCTTATAATTTTTTTATAAAAATATTGGCAATGAGGTTAACTGATGTTCTTCCTATAATTATAAACCCAACTCAAACTAGATTTATTAAAGGAAGATACATTTTAGAAAACCTAATAACTAGCTGGCAAGTTATGGAATGGGCAAGAAATTTTGGCCAAAATGTAGGTATTCTTCTCCTAGACTTTGAAAAAGCATATGATAGAATTGAATGGTCTTTTGTGATGATGATGCTTGAGACAATTGGTCTTCCCGATGGATAGTACAACATGGGGAAAACCCAATTGTCTCAAGCATCATCATCACAAAAGACCATTCAATTCTATCATATGCTTTTTCAAAGTCTAGGAGAAGAATACCTACATTTTGGCCAAAATTTCTTGCCCATTCCATAACTTGCAAGCTAGTTATTAGGTTTTCTAAAATGTATCATCCAATTTAAGGATGCTACTATACAAATAAATGTGAATGGATCCCTTTCTGACCCCTTCACACTGGAGAGATCAATTAGACAAGGCTGTCCTCTTGCCCATGCACTATTTGGCATAGCTTCTGAAGCCTTACATTATATTCCAAGAACAAATCTGATTGATGGTGTCATGAAAGACATAACCTTGCCCAATAAGGATACACTACTTAATATCCAATTTGTAGATGATAAATCATTCTTTCCTATCGTAGAAGAAGATAATTTGAAATAGCTACATAAAAGATAATCTATTTTTTTCCAAGCCTCGGGTGTAAAGATCTCCTTCCCTAAATCCATTTTGCTAATTTGGAATGAGAATCCCCTGGATTGGTTTAATACTAACCATTGGCAATGGGGTAGTCTAGATAAATAGGTGAGGTTCCTTGGCATCCCCTTTTTAGTCAATCCTTTGAAAAATATGTGGGAATAGATGTTTGAAAAAATAAATAGGAAGCTAAATATGTGGGATATGTTGGAAAGAGACACTCTATGGCTTCATTAGTGTTGTCATTGATGGTAACAAAGTTTATCCCACACTCCGTAGCACATAGTATGCCTATACCGGAAGTTAGATTGAAGAGTGTTTTAGTCTGGTGAACAAGAATAGAGCATGTAGCAAGGTCTAACAATCAGGTCCAAATCTCTTAGATGGTGTAACTCAGCAAGTTGCAGACTTGGAAAAGTCAAGAGGAGTATCATGACTACTATATTCCAGAGATTGAGCCTCCAGTGATAAAACATGGAAAATATATGAGCATCTAAGTGTTGGGTTCCTGATAGGCAGAGCAGACTAAGGAAGAACTGACCGACAGAGTATTAGACTTCAATCCAGATGAGTAATTGATGTTGATTAAGCTATTTGAGGGATCATACAATATTGGCCAACATGATTGATGACTTCAATGTCTATAATTTTGATACGCATCACATATCAAGCATGGATTTAGCCGACAGATCAGTATTTTGTAAATATCTTGAGTATTCCAGTTGCCAACTAGAATGTTGTTGAAATCCTTGGCGCAGATATATATACCAGATGAATTTCAGTATGTAGAAGTCTGTGGTCATAGATGTGATGAAATAAGGTGCGAAGAAAGGCAGTGATAAGTGTGGAAGTAGCAATACAAGTCTAGTATGTGATAGGAGTAGAGGAAGAATGAAGTGCATTAGATCAGTATATTGAATCTAACCAGAACTGAACTTTAGCATTTGTGGATGCCTCTCATCAATTCAAACACCTGGTTACCTTCTATAAACTTTGTAGATAGTGAGTCTCTTGTAGGGAGTGTGCCTCTTGTGTGTAGTGTGATCAGGCAGTGAGCCCTAATTGGCAAGTGTCATTTTATACTTCTTATTCTTTTAATAGAGAATACAATCTTGGGTTAGTCACCTCGTGGTTTTTTCCCTTAACAGTGTTTTCCACATAAAAATCCTTGTGTTATGTGTGTTGATTTTATTTCTGCTCTCATGATTATGTATGCTTATATGTTTTGATGTTGCACTAATTATTAAAGGAGAAAAGAAAGTTAAGTTATTTAAGATAACTGATTCACCCCCCTCTCAGTTATCTATCTTGTTTCCAACAATTGGTATCAAGATAAGTTCCTCTAAATAGAGCCTAACAGCTTGAGGAAGATCTGGGAATCTCAATGGATATGTATGGTATGAAGGAACAACTTCAGTCTGCCCTAGATGATCTTGATCAATCTCACGCTGAAGTCAATAACTTGAGAGAAAGACTCAAACAGGCTGATGATTTCATAAATGAGCTAAAAGAAAAAATGAATATCTATGTGAAAAAGAGAAAGGAACTACTTCAAAAATTAGCAAGTCAGAGTGAATCCAATGATACTAATGAAGATCTAAATGAGAAAAATAAGCTATGTGAGAAGCTATCAAAAGAGGTCATTATGGTAAGGCATGAGATGGAATCAGGGGTTATGAGATTCACCCAAGAAATTGAAGAGAAAAGGAAAACTAAAGATAATCTAAAACAATCCCTCAAGGAGAAAACAGAGGGCTACCACAAAATGGACAAAATAATTAGGCATCTTGAATCTAATCTTGAAGAAGATAGAGATAATGAAGAACAACTTGAGAATCAGATAGACACTCTTGAACAAGATCTTCAAACAAAAAATGAATACAAAGAGAAATTCAAGATAAGCTCAGCTCAACTTGAAGTTCTTGAAATCCAAAAGAGGGTAGATGACAAGCGTGGCTTGGGATATGAGAAAGGTGAAAGCTCTAGATTCGGTCAGAAGAATTTTGGATCAGGAAATCAAAGAAATAGGCCTAGAAGACCTCCTATAAGGCAACCAAATGCTCAAAGATATCCATCCTTCAATGGATACTACTTCAATTGCAACAAATTCAATCATAAAGCAACTTAGTGCAGAAAGAGAATGAATCAGACCAATCCATCCTTCTCCAGACAATGTTTTAACTGCAAAAGGTATGGTCACAAATCTTGTGAATGCAGAAATATACAAATAAACAATTCATTCAATGGTAGATGCTTTGCATGCAATAGAATGGGACATATGGCTAATCAATGCAGATCAAGAGGATATTAGTCAAATATGCAAAGAAATGTTGTTTGTTACAATTGCAATAGATCTAGTCATATTGCCAAATTCTGTAGAAGTAAAAACCAGGATAAAAAGGGTCCAGTACATCATAATCAGAAACAAGATAAGGGAAAAGGTAAAGTGAATGCGAATGAAGTTTAAATGGAGATGAGAAAGATTTGGGTGAAGAAAAATATATAAAATGTTGGGGATGGATTGGCACTGGAATCTAGTGCTGATACTCCTTCCAGAAACTAAACAGATGAGCTCTGGCTCAGGGGGAGTCACAACGAAAGATAAATTCCCCTAGCTAGTCAATTGGTGCCTAAATTTGGCACATGGAATGTTGCAGATTAAAGGGTCTCAGAAAAATATCTAAATAACCCTCGGTAAAGATATGAAAGATCCGCATGGAGTTTTGCAAGAATTTAGTCATCCAAGATTGATCCGATTGGATAGCCATCCGCTAAAGCAAGATCTTTATAGACAGATTTGGTATGATTTAAAATTGAGATATCTTGATTTGCAGATCCATGGTATGATTGGAGGAAAGAAGATATATTGTCAATTATCACTGGAAATGATTCTAAGTGCAACATAGTGATTCAAAAAGATCTCTCTCAGAATAAGGCAACCAGATAACTTAAGTTATGCATTTATTGTAAAAGGAAATTAGGTTTTGCGAAAGAATAAAAGGGTTCTTTCACTCATCATTTACACATTTGCATTCAAAAAGAAGAAAAGAAGAGCTCTGCATCAAGTTTCTACAACTCTCTTAAAGATCAACCGCAAAATCCAATTCAACCAGCGATTTGTTCTAGCTTTTATTTTGAACCCTAAAAGTGTAAAAAGGTACTTCCATTCTGAATATCTCTCTCTGAATCTTTTACAAAAATGGCTACTCCAATGGTTGTTAAGATCATTGATAGGCCTCACCCAAAGTTCAAAAAACACCCCTACAAATCCCTAGAAGTTGATCCCTTAGGCACTTTTTCTAGCATTCTGCATGGGGTACTGCACGTAGAAGATGTTAGGGTTTACATCCACGCCAATATTGAGGAATTTGGAGAATCTAAGTTGATGGACATCTACAATAAACAATTAATAGATGAAAGTTTTGAACTCAAAGCTCAATACAAGGCCCTCCGGGATAAGGACTTTGGATATTGCATCCACTTTCCCTATTTTGCAGAAGATGATTAGGTCTGGTATGTTCTTAGTAGAATACATGACAATTTCATGTGGTTAATGAAGCCCTTCAAGATAACAAAAGATGCTATTAGGGCAGTAACCGGACTACACCCATCCGGTGGGTTACCTGTACTCAAATCTGTCAAGAACCAGATAGTAAGTGAAGCTACCGGATCTAAGTTTGACAAGAGAGCAATGACCGTAGAAGACATCATAGATTTAGATGTCAAATTTGCCTCTATGATAATTGGGTATAAGATCTATCATTCTAGCAAGGAGAATTCTATATTTGGGACTGCAATATATACATCATATCAAATATTAAGGGAAAATGTAGATTATGACCTATGTGATCTTCTTTTAAGACAACTGTTAGAAAACCTATAGAAGATCAAGAAGGATAAGAAGAAATCATTCAAGTATGGTTGTTTAATACTGTGTCTTTTCTTCTACTACATGAATGAGCTACCTAGATCAAGTGGTTGGGTATGGAAAAATGACAAACTGGTTGCCATATAGATTAGAGACTATATGTATGGACTTGGTGATGCTAAGGCTCAAAGCATATCACTCTGGGGATACTTTAAGAACTTCCAAAACATGATGCAAGCCAGAGAAAGGATACCTCAATCCATAGTAGAGAAATATAAGGATACAATGTGTTTTATGGTAGATACTGATCAATGCCTAATGGAGACAATTGCACCTAGAACAATTTGGATAATGCCAATGGGATATGAGGTCGATGAGAAAATCTTGGAGCTGCACATTTAACACTTGCTAAGTCAGCATAAGGACCCTGAGGCAGAAAGGTTTGGAACCATTCAAGAACTAAGTGTAAAAATTCATGTTGAACTGAGACAGCCAGAGATAAAAAGGAAGGTTAGAAGGGAAGTAGAGGAAATTGCCAAAAGATATGGCATATCAAAAGAGGCAATTGATGCAAATAGAGAGAAAATAGAAAAAGCTGAGAAAGAGAAACAAGAAGCAGAAAAAGGAAGTGTTCCGGTACAAGCCTCCTCCTGGACTAGATCCTTAAAGAGCTTTGCACTTGCCACTCCAAAGAGCTCAAAAGCCACCAAACCAGAAGTCAAGACATCTAGAAAAGGAGAAAAGAGAATGAAAAAAAAAGCCACAAGTCTTACATAAGTCACAAGGATGATGAAGAAATAGAATCCGATGAAGAGATTAAGAAAATGAAGAAGAAGAAGAAAACATCCAGGGAATCCTCTGCCGATAAAAACAAAGAAGAAGAGGTAGAAGAATTTGATGAAAAGCCCACTCTTTCCATTAATGATATCATCAAGGCAATCACTATGGATGGAAACCTGCAACCAGTCACATAATTCTATGATGAATATAGTGATATTAACAAGAGGATCTTGGAAGAAGTTATAGTCAGGTATCTGAATATTTATAATAAAGCATTCATTGAAATCATTTCATTAATTCCCAAAAGTCTAGAGAAGGTACTTGAAATTAGAAAAGAGAATGCCAAGGCAAAGGACTTAGAGATCTGAGAACATATTGTAATTCAGCTCTATCCTTCCATTACTCCAAAGAAAATGAACATGATCTTTAAGGACTGCAAGGATGAGTTCCGGAGCAAAGCAAGAATGAACAAACTTATGCTTGGAGAGACTGATCAGGTAGCAAGAGAAACAAAAGACATCCTCCAGAATGCCTTTAAAAGATTCAATCTTCCTATTATAGAGGAAATAGATGAAGAACCTTCTACCATGGATGTCAAAGGATTAAATGCATCAAAAGAAGAATCTACTGAGAAAAATGTAGAAGGGTCAAAAGAGATAGATGAGGAGAAGTCTAAGGACTTGGATTCCTTTGTTCTAGAAAAGGAAGTTCATGAAGAAGTTAACATCTCCCCTCCGGATCCCACTGCAGACATTCTAAATTCAGGAACTGAAGGAGAAGGAAGAACAGAGGAGAAAGTGAGTCAAGAAGAGGAGGTAAAGGGAAGAGAAGAAGAACAAATAGAGAAGATCTCTGATGACAGTTTTGAGATTCCAAAAGAAAAGAAGACTTAGTCTTTGGCAAGAGACACTACAGAGGTAGTGACGAATTTCTTGAACAAAGAGATGATGGAGATAGATGAACCAGAACTATTCCAAGGACCACTAAATTTTGATTCCCTCTCTCCAGTCTAGACAATGAAGATAGCATCTTTTGCTCAAACCAAGGCAAAAGAAAAACTTCTGAAGTCTCACATGGAAGACTACGAGTTGTTAGAGATTGCATCTGGTATGCTGGAGAAGATCATGTCATCTTTTCAAAAGGATCTTTTGGCCTCTCCATCTGGTAATTTGAAATCTCTGGTAAACTCTGTTAGCACTCATTTTGATTCTTTAGAGAAATTAGCAGAAGAAAAGGTCTGGAAAGAGTTAATGGGAAAAACTCATTACTAATGATAGGAGGACCCTAGATATTGGGATAAAGAGCCTTGAAAATGCTCTTAAAGATGGTGGGGACTTGTACAAATTTTGTCTATCTTGGTCTAAAGTGACAGAGGACATTGAAAAGAAGGTGAAAGAACAAGAAGGTAAACTGTTAACTTTATCTCAGAATTTTGATCCCCTCACTACATCCATAATGAATCAAGAATGCCAGGCTATTGCCATTATAAATGAAATAAAGAGGTTGGATAAAGAGAAGAAGAATACAATAAGCAGGATGAGTGAACTTAGAGGGATAATTATCCCTAAGTTAGAGGCAATGCATGAGGCCTTAACAGATGCTCAGACCACAGCCTGGACCAGTGATCTGACAGATCTAAGAAGGGTAGAAGAATATGCATTTTGTTGAGTTCTCACATCTCCATTTTGGATAGGATGAAGTAGAGCTGGGCCACAGAGTATGTACAGTTGAAGGCCAATTTTGTAGATATACTCAAGTATATGTAAGTATAACATGTATATACATACTTATGCGGCTATGTATAGGTTAGTTTTTGCAAATTTTCGTGTACGGATTCCCCTTTGCCATTGATGTCAAAGGGGGAGTGAGGAGTAGTGAAAAATGTGGAATCCAGCTAAGGGGGAGCTCCGATAAAATAGTGCACAAGATAGAGCATCAGCCAAGAGGGAGTTTGCTGCGACACTTAGTCATTTTTCACTAAGTGTTGCCATCAATGCCAAAGGGGGAGATTGTTGGCAAGAGACACTATGTGGCTTCATGAGTGTTGTTATTGATGGCAACAAAGTCTATCCCACACATCCACAACACATAGTATGCCTATACTAGAAGTTAGATTGAAGAGTGTTTTGGTCTGGTGAACAAGAATAGAGCATGCAACAAGGTCTGATAATCAAGTCCGGATCTCTTAGATGGTGTAACTCAGAAAGTTGAGGACTTGGACAAGTCAAGAGGAGTATCATGACTACTATATTCCAGAGATTGAGCCTCCGGTGATAAAACATGGAAAAGATATGAGCATCTGAGTGTTGGGTTCCTGATAGGCAGAGTAGACTGAGGAAGAACTGACCGACAGAGTATCAGACTTCAATCCGGATGAGTAATTGATGTTGATCAAGCTATTTGAGGGATCATACAATATTGGCTGACATGATTGATGACTTAAATGTCTATAATTTTGATACACATCACATATCAAGCATGGACTCAGCCGACAGATTAGTATTTTGTAAATATCTTGAGTATTCCAGTTGCCAACTAGAAAGTTGTTGAAATCCTTGGTGCGGATATATATACCAGATGAATTTCAATATGTAGAAGTGTGTGGTCATATATGTGATGAAATAAGGTGTGAAGAAAGGTAGAGATAAGTGTGGAAGTAGCAATACAAGTCTGGTATGTGACAGAGCAGCAGCACTAGAGCAGAGTAAGAATGAAGTACATTAGATTAGTATATTGAGCCTAACCAAAACTAAACTTCAACATTTGTGGATGCCTCTCATCAATTCAAACACCTAGTTACCTTCTCTAAACTTTGTAGATATTGAGTCTCTTATAGGCAGTGTGCCTCTTGTGAGCAGTGTGCTCGGGCAATGAGCCCTAATTGGCAAGTGCCATTTTTGTACTTCTTATTCTTTTAATAGAGAATACAATCTTGGGTTAGTCACCCCATGGTTTTTTACCTTAACAGGGTTTTCCATGTTAAAATCCTTGTGTTATGTGTGTTGATTTTATTTCTGTTCTCATGATTATGTATGCTTATATGTTTTGATGCTGCAATAATTATTAAAGGAGAAAAGAAAGTTGAGTTATTTAAGATAACTGATTCACGCCCCCCTCTCAGTTATCTACCTTGTTTCCAACAAGATAGATAGTATCTCTCTCTTGTGGGAAGACTATAGGTCTATCAAAAAATCTTGTCCTCATATGCCATCTATTATGCCTCTTCCTGGACGTTTTCTAGTTACTAGGTGAACATTATTCAAAAAAGAATCAGGGCATTCCTGTTGTTTGATGGGAAAGGGAAAAAAAGAAGCATGCAGTTGCATGGGATTGGTGTTTCCTAGGAAAAAAGTTTAGAGGTTTAGGGCTCAAAGACTTGAAGATCTAGGGTGCAACGCTTGTTGTAAAATGGATAGTTAAGGCTCTAGAGGGTAATGAGCCATGGAAGGTGCTATTTGTAAACAATTTGAGATTGGCAACCCCCCAAAAGGCTAGAGATTAGAAGGGGATGAACCTTCTGGACACTGTGTTAGGGGAATACACTGCTAAACCTACTGGATAAGTGGTTTTTGCCTCAATTTGGAAGGCATGGGAGAAGGTTAAGCCGCTTATTTGCAATAGAGATGCTTTTAATGCTAAGGAGAAAATACTCCACAAGGACATATCTGTTTGGTGGAATTTGGAACACAAGAATAAGACACTTGCCTTGCTTCAAGGCTGTTATGCAAAAAAATGGCACAACTTGGGCATTGTTTCCTTTAGTGATGTTTTAAAAGGCAATTCCATGAAGAGTTGGTTACAGTTAAAAAAATAATTTTAAAATTCCAAATATGCAGAAAAACTATGTTATTCTATCTAATGCTATCAACAAGATGCTACCTCAAGGTGCAGTCCTAAAAGAGAGAATAGAAGGAAATTAAATGGAAGTAAGGTACAAAGTTTGGAAAAATTAAGCCCAAGCAACTATATGAATTGTTAACAGAATCTAATACAGTCATCAAATGCATTAAAGTTATGTGGAACATCAGTCTAAAGTAAAAAACGATGTCTAAAACCTTGTGTGCAGTCTAGTCTAATGTGAACAAACCAAAAAAGAGCTTCTTTAAATGACTTTTAATTATCAAAAGATTGGCTTTAGGAACTGTGAACAACCTATGTCTATACTGTAATGAACCTGAAACCTATGAACATCTATTTTTTGATTGTGAGTTTGCCAAAAATTTATGGAAATATTTCTTGACGACATTAATAGGAGTTCTGTCTGAAATCTATGTATCCAAAGTAAATATTTTGTGGTTTTATAACTAATGTGGATTGTCATGTAAATTCTTTTTGGAATATCTTTTCTACTGAAATTTTATGGTCTTTGTGGAAGGAAAGAAATGAGAATGTATATCAGGGGAGGGAAAGAATCATGATGTAGAGCTCACAACACAAAGGCTATTAGCTACCGTTGCACCAAAAGATTGACCTTTTAATGCCTGATACAACCACTTGACTTAACAAGCATGGGAGGTGGTTAAGCCCTTGTGACAAACCACCACAGCGCAACGCTGAACAAGGAGACCAAGGGTCACACCTTGCAACAATCCCCCCAGCGCAAGCGTAGGGTTTGAACCCATGACCTCGGCTCTGATACCAATTGTTAGCCACCATTGCACTAAAAGATCAACTTTTAATGCTCGGTACCACCACTTGACTTAATAAGCACGGGAGCCAGTTAAGCCCTTATCACAAACCATCATAGCGCAGCGCTGAACAAGGAGACCAAGGGTCACACCTTGCAACAAAGACCACAAAGGATCACAACCAACAACATAGGAGGAAGAGGATATAGGGTATGGTAGGTCAAACAACTCATCTAGGCCTCAGTGGACCAAACAGCAACACTTGACTTCAATTTGGATTTGATTGTCCAATCACACTCCATGACTTCAACACAACACAATATTACCTTTTATAGGTTCAAACATATGGGGAGCTTCCCAAACCTTCTATGGACCCTAGACTAACTAGGTTTGACTGTCCCAAGCTCACAAAACTCACAAAATGCATTGAGGGTACCTCCTTGTACCACTTCCTTCACAAACCCACTCACTTCCTTGTAGCCCTCTTTTTAGGACTGTCATGTAATAACTTTAGTTTCAGACCTCTTCTCCAAACTTTCATGGGCTTTTTTACTACCCATTACCTTTTTCTTGAACATATTAAACACGTAACATAGGTTGCTTTGGAACACTATACCTAAAAATTGATTGTACCCTACTGTCCCAAGGGCTAATTAGGCCTCCCACAACACCACAAATTCTTGTTCCTAGTTGTAGGAGGTATTTAATACTGATAAACTTAACTAGTTTCAAGGTTTTAGCCACCATACAAACTACCTTTCCTTCAAAAAGCAACTCCACCTATGTTAGGACTGTCAAAACATAGTGTTATTGGACTTCAAGAAACACAAATCTATCCTTTCACACCAACTCCACCATTCCTGCACAAAACCCACTTAATGAACATGAAAAATAAACTTGTTACACTCATTTCCACCTATGGGGCAAGTGTGGAAACTCCTAGATCCATCGATTTCATGAAAAAACACTAAAACCCTCTAAAACCCTACTACAGACCCACTTGCACAAAAACAGTCATAAAATTCTTCTTTTACAATGAAATTGGCTCCAACCAAGTTTAAATGAAAGGTAAGATAGGCCTTAAATCCATGATTAACATTTTGGCTCTTGGCTTTGTGGTACGGCCCAGTACAAACAAGAGGAACAACAATAAAACAGTCATAAACTGTGAAAAGAGTAGTCCCAAAGAAAACGTTGGAAAGGTGCTCAAATCTCCATCAAATCTCCTCCAACCTGGATTAAAACAAAGATGATACCACACAATACAACATTACAAACATGATAACTTTGCATTAGTACTACACAACCAAAAAAAATGAGAGGGAACAACAATTTTCAGAAAATAGAGATGGAACAACAAAACAGTCATAAACTTCATTTCTTTCTCTTCAAACTTCCACCAAAACTCCTTCATCTGACCATACTGTCTATTAAAATTCTTTTACAATTGTTTTTATCCTTTTCTCACTCCATTCCATCATGATAATAAGGCTCATAATAGCCTAAAGCTACTGATTTTTCCTAAAAACTAATTTTTTCTAAAAATAGACTGTCACAGTCTTTATGACTGCAGTCCCACTAAACCTTTTTCAACCTCCACTAACATAAAATGACTAAAATCATCCTCCTATTCCTTTTTAAGGCTCTATTACATTTATTTTTTGAAACTCATTTTGCTTTTTGACACTAAATTCTAAAAAATTGATTAAATGGTTAAACTAGGTGTACTGCACCATACAACCTAACTTGAAACTTTTCCAATTCCCTTGGAAATATTCTTACAAATTGTCCTTCATTGATCCATGCTTGTCTTCATCAGGTCTATCTTCACTTTCCATGGCATGCTTGCCAACATTCCTTATTGTTTGACCATATGCACTCTTTGTGGACTGTCCCACTCTTGGTCCTCTGACCTTGTCATCTTCATCAACAACTATGCTTCTCTAAGCTATCTTCAAACTTGTCTTCTTAACTTCTTGTTTACACCACTGGTTCATACTCTCCTTTCCACTGTCCACTATCACCTTACCTTTACCAACCTCTATCAGGCCTTTATCCAACTTGCTTACTTTGCAAACTGTTGCACTAGCTTCTCTTGGTTGTCTACTCATCACTACAGGGCACATGATTGTCCCTACCAAGACTCCTTCACTCACTCCTTGCCTTACCATAGGCTCTACACTCTTACACTTCACATTTTCAGTCACTTAGATATTTCTCTTATCAACAGGCTACAAATCAGCTCCACACTTACTCCTTGTTGTTTCAATAGTTTTATGCCTTGGAAAGGCTACACACTCCTTGTTTTCACACTCCTCAACCATCACTAACTCCTTGCCAAACATAATCATACTTATTGTTCTTGACTGCTCCTCTAATGGAAGTAGCACAAAAGTCTTCTCATCCTTCTTGATAGTGAAGGTATTAGCTCTTCCATCATAAACTGCAAACCTATCAAATTGCCAAGGTCTTCCCAGTATCACATGACAACAATCCATAGGTAGGATGTCACAAAGTACCCTATCCTAATATGCTCCAATCTTAAACTCAACTAATGTTTGCTCAGTCACTAAAATGGACTGATGATCACTCACCCAAGAAATTTTGTAGGGAACTTCCCTAGGAACTCTCTTTAACTTCAGCTTGTCTACCATCTCACTAGACACCATATTATCAGTACAACCAGAATCCACTATCACTTTACATACCTTGTTCTTGCTCTTGCAATTTGTCTTAAACAATTCTCTCCTTTGAATCAACTCCTTCTCCCTAGAGGTCTTTAGTAGTGCTCTTTCTCTTAGCATCAATGCTTCTCCTGCTTTAGCATCACACCTTGTGTAACTAGAACTACCACACTCTTCTTCTTGGACTAATTGAGTCCTTCTCTCACTCTTCCTCTCACCATCACTTGAAAAATTTTGTTTCTCAAGACACTTATATGCTAGGTGCCCAAACGCTTGATAATTATTACACTTACCTACAAAGGTATTTGCACTCCTTCTACCACCAAATCTACCTCTAGAACCTCTACCTCTGAAATCTATACTTTGTCCTTGTTTGAAATTAGTACCTTGTCCTTGTGCCTTGTTCATGTCTTCTTGACTTTCA
Source organism: Cunninghamia lanceolata (assembly GCA_027924645.1). Taxonomy (NCBI): domain Eukaryota; kingdom Viridiplantae; phylum Streptophyta; class Pinopsida; order Cupressales; family Cupressaceae; genus Cunninghamia; species Cunninghamia lanceolata. The sequence continues at coordinate 6,188,245 of BSBN01000437.1, forward strand.
CTAACTTGTTTTGTGTTAAAAGATCCTTTACCTCTAGAGGTATGGCCTTTGCCTCTGGCTGACTTATCTTGTCTCCTTTTCATCTTCTCTTCCACTCTAACTGCCATCTGATAACAATCTTCAACACTCCTTGGATTTACTAACACTATTTCATCCTACATGTTAAATCTCAAACCACCAATATACCTAGCAACCTTTTGCACTTTAGTTTCATTTTGACCAGACCTTATACTCAGCTTATAAAACTCTTCAATATATGACTTAACATCCATTTCTTTTTTCCTTAAACCTTGAAGCTTCTTAAAAATTTGAACTTCATAATCTTTAGGCAAGAACTTACCTTTGATGTTAGCCACCATCTTGTCCCATGAGAAAATATTTGACTTTCCTTGCTTTCTTCTCTCTGTCTTCTAATAATCCCACCATAACAAAGCATGACCTTTCAGCTTGGTCTTTGCAATCTTCACTTTTTGATCATCAGGAACTTCTTCACACTCAAAGTGGTTGTCCAATGCTGCAACTGAGTCTAACAACTCTTCATCATTTAGGCTTCCTCCAAACTTTGACACATCTATCTTTATCTTATGCTTGTCTTCTTTTATTTCCCTCAGCAATTTTACCATCCTCTAATTCTTAGGGTCCAAATCTTCTTCCACATCTTCATACTCAGCTTCTTCTTCTTCCCCAAACTTAATGTCATCACCTAGGGCCACTCCTCTTCTCTGATTTTGCTCTAGGGTATCCATTCTTTCCTTTAGCTCCATCAATTCTTTGGCATGCCTCTCCTTTATCTCATTCATCTCTTGATCCATGTTTCTCACTCTTGGAGGCATCTTGACAAACTGCCTCATCAACTCAACACTTCATAGACCTACTAACTGGGCTCTGATACCAATTTGATGCAGAGCTCACAACACAAAGACCACAAAGGATCACAACCAACAACATATGAGGAAGAGGATACAGGGGATGGTAGGGCAAACAACTCATCTAGGCCTCAGTGGACCAAACAACAACACTTGACTTCAATTTGGACTTGATTGTCCACTCACACTCCATGACTTCAACACAACACAATATCACCATTTATAGGTTCAAACATATGGGAACCTTCCCAAACCTTCTAGGGACTCTAGAATAACTAGGTTTGATTGTCCCAAGCTCACAAAACTCACAAAATGCATTGAGGGTACCTCCTTATACCACTTCCTTCACAAACCCACTCACTTCCTTGTAGCCCTCTTTTTAGGACTGTCATGCAATAACTTTAGTTTCAGACCTCTTCTCCAAAATTTCATGGGCTTTTTGACTACTCATTACTTTGTTCTTGAATATATTAAACATGCAACATAGGTTTCTTTGGAACACTATACCCAAAACTTGACTGTACGCTGCTGTCCCAAGGGCTAATTAGGCCTCCCACAACACCACAAATACATGAAAATGATAACCCACTCCACAAATTCTTGTTCCCAGGTGTAGGAGGTGTTTAATACTGATAAACGTAATTAGTTTCAAGGTTTTATCCACCATACAAACTACCTTGCCTTCAAAAAGCAACTCCACCTATGTTAGGACTGTCAAACATAGTGTTATTGGACTTCAAGAAACACAAATCTATCCTTTCACACCAACTCCACCATTCCTGCACAAAACCCACTTAATGAACATGAAAACCAAACTTGTTACACTCATTTACACCTATGGGGCAAGTGTGGAAACTCCTAGATCCATCGATTTCATGAAAAAACACTAAAACCCTCTAAAACCTGACTACAGACCCACTTGTACAAAAACAGTCATAAAATTCTTCTTTTACAATGAAATTGGCTCCAACCAAGTTTAAATGAAAGGTAAGATAGGCCTTAAATCCATGATTAACATTTTGGCTCTTGGCTTTGTGGTACGGCCCAGTACAAACAAGAGGAACAACAATAAAACAGTCATAAACTGTGAAAAGAGTAGTCCCAAAGAAAACGTTGGGAAGGTGCTCAAATCTCCATCAAATCTCCTCCAACCTGGATTAAAACAAAGATGATACCACACAATACAACATTACAAACATGATAACTTTGTATTAGTACTACACAACCAAAAAAAATGAGAGGGAACAACAATTTTCAGAAAATAGAGATGGAACAACAAAACAGTCATAAACTTCATTTCTTTCTCTTCAAACTTCCACCAAAACTCCTTCATCCAACCATACTCTCTATTACGATGCTTTTATAATTGTTTTTATCCTTTTTTCACTCCATTCCATCATGGGTATTGTATACGCCTAAAAATGACACGATTCAGTCTAAATAAATATTCTTAATATTTATCCCATTCTAATTCTTCTATCAATAAATAAATAAATCAATTTATTTATTCAATTCACATTCCTCTAAATTAATTAAATATTGAAATATTTAATTACCTCTTCTAAAGTCAAAATTAAATAAAATCATTATTTAATTAAATTCTTCCAAACAATTAAATAAATCTCAATTATTTAATTAAGTCAAAATTATTCTTCCAAATTTGAATAAATCAAATCAAATTTATTTAAATCCTCTCAGTCTCCAAAAATAAAATAAAATCAAATATTTTATTTATTCTTCTGAAAGCATACACAACAATTAAATAAATTTATTTATTTAATTTGCTTTCTTATCTTCTAATTCTTCAAATATCTTCCAAATCTTCTAAAAATAAGTCTTCTTCTCCATGCACACAAAATTGAATAATTTATTATTTAATCTCTCTCAAATCATGCAAAAGAAAATCTCAAGTTGAGTTAATTGACTCAATTAACCTTGTTTTTATCAGTATCTCTTAAATTAGAAAAAAACTTTCTAATTTATGAAAATCATGTCTTATCTTTAGAAAAGAAAGTAGTTAACTCAAATAAAACAACTTTTGTGTGACACTTGTCTTCTTCTTATTCATGCACATTCCTCAAGGTTTTTCAACCATTGATCTTCTTGTTCTTTATATACCGTTGATCTTCATTCTCTCAAGTCTATAAATTGAACCCTATTCTTCCATTTCATTCATCCAAGCTTTCAGTATTGTTACTCTGTAGGAATTGCAGCGTGCCTTTGGCACCAATTCCTTCATTGCTTGTGATCACACTCGTTACCATACTACTACCATTGTTGTGAAGCTCCTCTTCATTGCAAAGCCTTATCATAGCCATTCTCCATTGACAATCTTGGAATAGCAAGGAAGTGCACTCTCTGAGGGAATTATTCATACATGCAAGATCGATTGAGATAGGCAACTAATGGAAGCTATGAAGCTTTGAGGTTTGCAAAGGTTCTTGAAGTTAATTTGTTTGATTGATCTCTTTGTGTCTGAATTTCATTGAGTTTTGGGTATTATTGATATACTATATTGATTATTCATGTTTACTCCAATTTTCCCTTAACATTTTTGGTGCCCACCGTGGGGTCTAGCCCCAATTTTAACCCAAAAATGAAGTTTTTGTGTTTTAGAAAGCTGTACACAGGAGGAAACTATGCATTTGACACTTCCTAACATGCATCTGCTATCTGTTCTGGTGCATACAGTCTCTAATTCAGTCCACCTGTTGTCTGTTCTAGCACACGTATCCTTTTAGCGCATACAGACTTTGTTTCGGTGCATCCATCCTTTGATATGGTGCATTTGTTAGTTCGGCACATATATGTTGTTTTCCTATGATTTTGACCTCTGTCTTAGCACATATGTACTGCGACGCTTCTGAGCTCTATTTTTGCATATTCAATCTTTGAAGCTACGCATCTGATCTAGATAGTGATTTTTAGGGTTTCCTTAAAGTTTTTGCTAACGCTAACATCTTTTTGCAAGAACACTCTTGATCTATTTTGCAGGCTAGGTACTAGTTTAGAATCATATAGTTACACTCACACTTTGATTTCTAACGAGAAAGTAAATGGATGCTCATACAAATCTCACATAGTCTTAACTAGGAAGGTAGTAATTGAATCATTGCTATATTGCTATCCTTCAAAGTTGACAACTCATTGCTATCTGGGTAAAAATTAAACCATTGGTATCTTGTTATCACTTCAAAGTTAAAAAATCACTACTATCTAGGTAAAATTGAACACGTCATTGCTATCTTGGTAAAACTAGACCATTGCTATCTTGTTATCACTTCAAAGTTAACAAATTTCTATGCTTTCCCAAGTAGATAGCTCATCTAGTTTTTCTCATTTTAACTAGGGGAAAAGAACCACTGTCTTCTGTGTTTTGGGAATGATACCACGCCTATGTTCTCCCCTATCTTGGGTTACCAAAATGCCAGACATATCATTTTTGCATGTGTTTTTCCTTTAGAGGGGCCTACTCTTGGATATCTTTCATCTAAGTAGGAACAACCCTAAGTGGTAACAGGCTAGACGCCAAGCCCTATCAATCCACTATAAATAAATTGTGTTTGGAGTGAAAACTTCAAACAACGAGTGTAGTTGTGTTATACTGACAACCAACCTCCCCCAAAACCCTCCAAGGTGCAACCCTTGCAGGCTGGGAGACTCCATAATGGAGAGTAGTATTGCTGCATGTATAACCACTCAAATGGTTGCCTTTATTAATCATCCTTTGTCTTAGTGGCCAAAAACCCCTATAATCCGGTGTAGGGAAGGGCGATTATCACCTCCTGAAGATGCTTCACTAGAGATAGTGAGAATTTGGTTTTATATAGTCATTTGAAACCTAGGATTGTACTTGCTTTCTTTTTAGTCCAAAAAGAGTCAAAAAATCACAAAAAAAAAACCATAAAAACATTAGTTGTGTTTGCTGTGTCTTCTTGCCATAATTTTAGAAAATCATATCAAAAGGACTTTCTTGCAGCCAAAGATACCAAAAACTTACAAAAATCATTGAAAAACCAGAGTGGCACATTTGTCCTCTTTCACTGCGCATTTATACCAATTTGCTATGCATTTGTACTAACTTACTATGCTTCTGAAACATGTTATGGCGCATTTGAAATTTACCAGTGTTGTGCTTCTGTATGGACTTATTGTGCATTTACCAGTTTTTGCGGTGCATGTGTGATAATGAGCACTTCCACAGTCTTTGAGAGAAAAAAATTATCATTTTTGGGTACCCATTTTAGCCTAGTTCAAGGTTCCAAGATCAGATCTTACCTTGCAATCACTTTTCCATCCATTTCACATCAAAGTCTCTCTTTCATTGGTCATCTCATTCACCTTCTATTAGGTCTCCCTAGTCCAAAGTCAAAGTATCCCATATCAAATTAGCATAGGACCCTTTTTCGGATCATTTTGGATTCAAGTAACCCTAGTAAGTCACAGAACTTCACTAGTGGTCTTGGTGCACGACTAGTCCCTACATAGTAAGATAGGTATCGAGTACCCTTACTAGTGGCTATCGTCTTGTATCGACCATCTTACTTGGAATCATTGATCGAAAGAGTCCCTTGTCCAAATCTTGTCATAAGTATCCCTTGCCAAAATCTCTAGTTTCATCCCATCGCATCCCATGTCGCCTTGCATGGTTCTTACTAGATCTCAATACCAAAAGCAACTTGAAATGGCTAGATCATCTGACCATATTGTCACCCCTCATGATAGTGATGAGGAAATCTCTCATGAAGATTATCAAGGACACCTCCAGGATCAGAAATTCCAATGCTTGCTAGAGAAAGTGCTCCATGAGGACCCTCACAAGTATTTTTATCATCTTGCAAATCTTGGAATTAAGCTCCCCACTAATTTTGATCTAACCAAACTCAAAGAAACCATAGAGGATAATCATGAACACCACATCAGTGAGGAGAAAGGAAAGAAAGTCATAGACCCAAACACACCTATGGAAGAAATGAGGAAACAATTCGAGAGTCTAACGTAACAAATGATGGATCTCAAGATGGGTACAAACACTAAAACATACTCCTTGGAAGATATTGCACCATACCCCTTTGATAAGAGTTTAAACATGGTACCATTCCCCTTTCGATTTGAAGTTCCTAAGTTTGACAAGTACAAAGAAAAAGGGGACCCTAGAGATCACATTAGGGAATTCAACGCCGCATGCATGGAAGTAGCTCACAATGAGACTTTCTTAATGAGACTATTCCCTAGATCTCTAGGTAGTCAAGCCATGGAGTAGTTCTCATTGCTTCCACCGGGCATCAAAACTTTTGATGAGTTAGTCAATAACTTCATCACGCACTTCTCATACAATATTGAACACGAAGTCTCCATGCTTGACCTATGCAATACCAAGCAAAAGAATGGCGAATCATTCGCCTCCTTCTTACAAAGGTGGAGACAACTAGCAAGCAAATGCTCATATGATGTACCTGGGAAGCAATTAATGGAGATGTTTGTCCACAACCTCAACTCCGATCTAAGCTATCAAATATAAATTCAATGCCCTACCTCATTTTCAAAAGGTCATTGAAATGAGATTGTTCATCGAGAAAGCTATGATCGCCAAGGGACAAATCAAGTTTTACAAAGACACACCTACCTCTAACTACATGACTGACAAATCAAAGTTTTGGACTAAAAACAAAAATGTCATCAATGATGGGGCAGTTGATGTCAAGGTGGCGCCTCCCAAAGAACAACTAATATTTACTCTCAAAGGAGAGGGAAGCAATGTTATGCCCAACAAAACATTCTCTCAGGAGCCAAGACCATGGTTCAACTCAAATCCAAGGTGAAAGTTCACACCGTTGGGTGAGTCCCAAGAATCTGCATTAAATAAGCTATTAGCCAACAATGAAATCACTCTACCGCCAACAAGCGATTATGAACCTCAAATAAAACCTCACTATTGGAAGGACACCAACTTTTGTGAGTATCATAGAGGAAGAGGACATACAACCAACAATTGCATCCATCTCAAACATGTTATTCAAGACATACTTGATCAAAATCAAGGGGGTGCTCAACAACATACTTCTAATGAGATGCATGTGGCTTACAAAGATCCACTTCTCAATCACGACAAGCCGTACAACAACAACAACAACAACAACAATGGCAACAACAACAACCGCAATAGGCAAAATCAGAATAATGGGAATAATAATGCTAATTATGGAAGTGTACCATTTGATTATACTATCAATTGCATAACAAAGCACATACCACAAATCAATGTGGTCACTCCCAACCAACAATCAGAGCCCAATAGAACTGATTATAGTATCATCACCTGTAGTTGTAAGGTCACATTAAATACCATTCCTCCAAGGTCATCACCTTCTCAGTCTAACTCCGATTAGTATAGCGTCATAGACCAACTACGAAAAAATCTTACCCACATTTCTATCTTAGAGTTGTTGCGTCTATCTCCTTCCCACAAGGAGATTCTCGATAAAGCTTTAGTGGAAACCACTATACCCACAAACTTGGCCCAAGAGAAGTTTCAAGCCATGGTAGGTAATCTGACCTCCTCAAGTACCATATAATTTATCAAACAAGATGACCTCTCAGTGTCTCAACCTCATAACACCCCTTTACACATTGTTGCCTTCATCCATAAGCACCACATCAAGAGGGTTCTCATTGATGGGGGAGCTAGTTTAAATATATGTACGTTGAAGCTAGTCCTTACATTGGGGTTCTCTGAAAATGCAGTCGATCCAAGGAAGAAGATTACTATCAAAGCCTATGATGAAGAGGAGAGAACTACCAAAGGAACAGTGGTATTACCCATACAAGTGGGATCAGTGACAAAAGACGTTGTGTGCCAAGTCCTAGATAGGGATCTAACCTATAATATTCTTCTAGGTAGACCATGGATTCATGCCATGAAAGCTGTACCTTCTACCTATCACCAATGCATAAAATTCCCTCATAACGGCAAGCAAGTCACCATCCAAGGTGACCCTGACCCCTTTCAGTATTGCAACTTTGTCCTTTCAAAACTTGATTGCATCATACCAAACAATAGAGCATCTACATCCCCTACCCCACAACATGATTCTACCTTTGAAGCTTCCTCATCCAAGCCCAAAGAGCATAAAATTACTATCAAAGACACAGGAGTAGGGGAATACTCCATTGAGCACAGCCTCAACTTGGCCAAATTACCTTTATCTTCTACATCCTTCGGGCAACCCAAGAATTTTTCAAAGCCATCTACTCCTCTACACCTCCCATAGCTCCCTTTGTAAAATGGGGGACCCTATCAGATGAGACATAGGAAAGAGATATCTTACAATGGCTCTACACTAAAGAAGAAGAGAGCACACAACAAGAACCACCTAAGCTCCCAACGAAAATCTATGGGTGAGGTGAATCTATCCTACATAGAATGGGTTATGAAGGACAAGGCCCCATCGACCTAAGAAAAGAAGGAATTATAGAACCCATTCAACCTTCTTCATCCTCATTGGCCAGAACTACAAAAGGTCTAGGATATAAAGATAAGGGCAAAGCTAAAGCAAATGCTTGTCTTGTGGAAATGATCCATACCCTTCAAGAGGACAGTGACACAGATTCCAATGAGTATGAGTGGGATGAGCTGACAGAGCATTCCTATGATGACAAAGAGGTTGATACCATTCAAACTTATAGCCCCTACCATAGGGGACAAATGCTACCGCATAGGCCATTAGAGTGTGATTTGCCTATCCCTAAGAATACAACTTTCGAGGAAGGTTTGAGTTCTATCGCAATAAATAATTTGGAGGAAAGTACCATCTTGAACACTCTCCCTACCAATACTCCTAGCATATCCATTCAAACTATCAACAAATTAGATCTATCCTCCGACTCCCTCCCCCTTGTACATCCTGAGCTTATTGATTGGGATCTACAAGGAACCTCGCAACTAGATATGTTCCAAAATGATGATGCCTATATTGACTGCATGGAACTTAGGGACCACCTACCTAAAGGAGATCATAAAGCTACCTTTGCCATTAAACTTAATACCATGGCTTATTTCAGAGAGGGTGCCAAGCCTTCCAGTTGCAAAAATATCAAAATAAAACCTAGATTTGATGGTGAAAACCACCCCACGACAGTGTTAGATCCCAAAATAGTAAAAAGAAAGGATGCACCTGATGGTGAAAACCCAACTGTGGCACCTAACAATGGAAGGATTGACACTCTCCCCGATGACATGCACCAGGAGAAGTCTTAGATTGTTGTAGAACTTACAGAGCTTGTTAACATTGGAATAGAGGAACAACCTAAGATCATTCACTTTGCTAAATCTCTAACCCCACCAAAAAAAACTAAGTTTGTACCATTCTTCAAGAAAAAACAAGTCAATTTTTCTTGGTCATACGCAGATATGTCTGGGTTAGATCCAGATTTGATTCTACATCATCTTCCACTAGATCCAGGAGTAAAACTAGTGAAACAAAAGCTTAGAAAGATGCATCCACACATTGCACTGCTAGTAAAAGAAGAACTCAAGAAACTACTAGATGTAGGGTTCATCAGAGCTATAGACTATCTAGAATGGGTCTCCAACATAGTACCAGTATCCAAACCTGATGGCTGAGTCACACTATGCAATGATTTTAGAGATCTAAACAAAGCCTACTACAAGGATGATTTTTTGTTGCCAAATATAGATATCATAGTCGACTTAACAACAGGGCATACCATGTTATCTCTCATGGATGGCTTCTCGGGACACAATCAAATCAGGATGGCACTAGAAGACCAGCATAAGATAACTTTACTTGTCCATGGGGCACTTTCTGCTGGAATGTCATGCCACTTGGGCTAAAGAATGCAAGAGCCACATATCAACGTGCTATGACCACTATATTCCATGATATGATGCATGTCACCATGGAAGACTATGTAGATTATATCCTTGCAAAGTCACTCACAAGAGAATCACACCTGGATGTGTTAGAGAAAGTCTTTTAAAGGCTAGAACAATTCAAAGTCAGGTTGAACCCAAAGAAATGTGTGTTTGGAGTCACCTCAGGAAAGCTCTTAGGTTTTATTGTATCAAAAAATGGAATAGAGGTGGACCCTGCCAAAGTCAAGGCTATTATGGATAGGCCACCACCCAAGAATCTTACTCAACTAAGATCTCTACAGGGCAAGCTACAAGCAATCTGTAGGTTCATACCACAACTAGAAGACAAGTGTCAACCCTTTAGTCATCTCCTACATAAGAACATTCCATTTAGGTGGGATGAGAAATGTGAAGAGGCATTCAAAAAAATGAAAGGTCCTCGTATCTTATGAATCCAGCTATTCTCATGCCTCCTATCCAAGGGAAACCCTTGTTACTATATAGCTCTTGGGTCCCTTCTAGCACAACAAGATTATGAAGGTAAAGAAAGAGCCGTCTACTACATCAGTCGCACATTAGTGGGCTATGAGTTGCAATACTCTCAGATAGAAAGATCATGTCTTACAGTAATTTTTACTTCCCAAAAACTCTAACATTATATGCTAGCACATCCAGTCAAACTTATTACAAAAATAGATCCACTGAAGTACTTACTAAGAAAAGCAACTCTAACAGGTTGCTTAGCCAAATGGGTAATGCTCCTAAGTGAATACAACATTGAGTATGTAGACAAAAAGGCTATCAAGGGGCAAGTCATTGCTGATCAATTAGTGAATGCACCACTATAGGACACCATAGCAATGCAATTTGAATTTCTAGATGAATCCTTATTTAATATATCAACACATTCATGGAAACTCTACTTTGATGGGTTCTACACAAACCATAGATTGGGGGTAGGAATCTTGTTTGTAACTCCTCATGACGACACCATACCAAAGTCTTACTGCCTATTATTCCCATGCACCAACAACATAGCTGAATATGAAGCCTTGGTCATTGGCCTCAAGATGGCAATAGAATGGAAAATCAAAGAGCTACATATCTATGGTGATTCTCAACTGGTAGTCAATCAGGTTAATGACAATTACCAAACCAAAGATGAGAAGCTTGTCTCATACAAGTGCATGGTCAAGGAATTTAAGGAATACTTTGTGATCATCTCTTTTGAGTAGATACCTCGCATTAAAAACAAAGCAGTAGATGCCATGGCAACCATTGCCTCTCTTCTTGAAATCCTAGAGAATAAGTCACGGTACGAGTTCTTAGTGGAATCAATTCAGCAACCAGCTTATGATCTTCCTGAAACCCATTGCATATGCCTATTAGTTGGATCTGATTCACCTTGGTATGGTAAGGTTTACACTTACCTCAAGGACAACACCCTCCCACCTGACTTATCTTCAAACCAATGATGAACCTTTATATGCCAAACCTCTCGTTATACCATTATTTCTAACACCCTATACCAATGTGGTCTAGATGGTACTGTACTCTGTTGTTTAGAACGAGAAGAATCCCAAACCGCCTTACAAGACGTACATGAAGGGATCTACAGAACACACTCTAGAGATCCTTCCTTAGCTAAGAAACTCATGCGTTTGGGTTATTATTGGCTGAACATGGAACAAATTCATCTTAATTTGTGAAGAAGTACAAGCAGTGCCAGATCCAGGGGAACCTGATACATGCACCGGCTCAAGAGTTGAGACCTTTAACGACACCTTGGCCCTTTTGTCAATGGGGACTCGACCTTGTAGGTAAAATCCATCCACCCTTATCCAACGGACACAAATTCATAATAACTGCCACTGAGTACTTTACCAAGTGGATTGAAGCCATCCCCCTCACCATCGTCACAGGTAAACAAATCTCCTCATTCATTCTTAATTACCTCATCTGCACATACAGAATTCCCTCATCCATTATCACAGATAACGAAAGACCCTTCAAAAACTAGGATGTCCAAGAACTCTATGAACAATTCAAAAACCAACACCGTTTCTCCACACCCTATTACCCCCAAGGCAACGGCCAAGCAGAAGCATCCAACAAGACCATCTTGAAACTCCTCAAGAAGATAGTCAATGATGCTGGCCGTGATTGGCATATCCAACTTGATCCTGCTCTATGGGCCTACAGAACCAGTATACGTACTCCCACAAGTGCTACCCCCTATGCCCTTGTCTATGGCTCAGAAGCTATCCTCCCCATTGAGGTTGAGTTACCATCTCTCAGGGTGTCATTAAAAGGTCTCATGACAGATGAAGAGTACAAAGTTTCCAAATTGCAAGAACTAGAATTGCTAGATGAAAAGAGACAGAAAGCCTTTGATCATCTCAAGGCATATCAACAAATGATGTCACAAAGCTACAACCACAGAGTCCACCCAAGAGTCTTTAAAGTCAGAGATCTAGTACTTAAGGAGAACCTCATCAATCAACAGGATTGGGAAAAGAAAGGCAAATTTGAGCCCAACTGGCTTGAGCCTTATGTGATCATAGCTGCTTATGGATCGGGGGCATATCAATTAGCAACATCAGAGGGTGAGCTATTTGATGACCCAATCAATAGCATGCATCTTCACCGGTTCTATACCTAAGAGAACCCCAATGTAAGGGGGGCATAAAATACCAAAAAAAATCAAAAAATTAGAAAATACCCAAAAAAAAGAAAAATACAAAAAAATCGTCCTTTGGTGAAAACCTGACAAAAAGCACCTTGGATAGGTATCATGATGAAAACCTGGCAAACATGCATCATGTGTACTTTCTAACTTTCGTGTAAATAAAAACAAGTGGTGAAAACTTGGTAAACAGGCATTACTTGTGATAAACCGCTTCCTCCATCTTTAGGAAACCAATCACCTTGAGTCCATTCTTCCTTCACTCGTGTCCCATTTGATCCATATCTATTCCGTAATAAAATCCTAATGATAACCTATCATGGCTTGATACTCTATCTCTTTTTGCCTTGTCAACAAACGTTTTTTCCCATATCCTATCCACAGTGTCAGCCTAGCTTAGTGTCTATCGTCAGTATCCACATGGTCCAAAGTCCATGAACTATGTTGCCTCTACATCATCATGTAGGCAAGGCCATTATTCAAATGCGCCCTCGAGGCTTCCTTGTCCATCCCATAGTTTGTCATCTATCCTCTAGTCCATCCATGGTCCAGGTCCCTGAACTTTGTTGCCTCTATGTTGTCACGTAGGCAAGGCCATTTCTCAATGCGCCCTCGAGGCTCCACTGTCCCATCCATCACATGTCTAGTCCTTCTATCTATCTGAGTCTATGCCACTTTCTATCGCCTAGGTCTTAGGTCCCTTAGGGTTCACCCTAAACTACGTTACCTTTACGTCGTCACGTAGGCAAGGCCAGTTAGCAAATGGGCCCTTGAGGCACTAGGTCAGTCCCTTAGGGTCTGTCTCACCAATAAGGATTGTTGAATCTTTCACTAGGCAAGCAAGTGTAGGCAAAACCTACTTTCAAGCAAAAATCCTGACACAAGAACATCAACCTATGCAAGGCAAAGCAAGCAAGTACCTAAAGCACTCTAAATGATTTTACCTAAATTATGGCAAGAAATAAACACATCTAAATGCAAAAATGTTTTGTGGTTGTGATCATGGTTAAGTTACGGCATCTTGATCTTTGTTATCATATCTTTCTATGCTACTTGAGGATGCCAAAAGAAAGAGGTGCTATGATGGGGGCATGATTATTTTCTTTGTTTGTTGTTTGTGGATTAAACTTTAGTAATGTGAAGTCTTTTCTAAAGACATGATCGGCAAAAGATCACCGAGGACATCAAATGTCTAACATGAATAGGGCAATCCTTGTTTGTTGATATGCAAGAAATACCCAGGTCATCTTGGTTCAATTATACCTCGATGCTTGTATTAACTTGCTAAATCAAAATCCATGTAAGCAATACTCAGGTCATCTCGGTTCAATTATACCTAGATGCTTGTATTAACTTACAACATTCAGAAAAAATACCAAAAAAATCGCCCAATGATGAAATAAGCACTTCAAAATACTTGCACCGTCAAGATATCAAAAACAAAGTATCCATCATACATCCATTATACATCCATACATCCATATCCCATACAATGAAAGATCCAAACAATGCAAAGTAACAATACAAATTGAAGCTTGTGAGTCTGTCTATCGAGTCATTCTTTCAATCAAATCTTCTATCTACCATTATGTCATCTCTAGTTGATAGAGTACATTTGGACATCACAAAAATATAGCATACAGTTGCATATCATATCACATTAGATAGTCATTTACATGATTAAATCAACTGCATACATAATAAAGTACATCAGGTCATTCATATACACTTTTGCAATCATCACATAGTGTCAATAGAAAAAATAAAAAATATAGATAAGTGCATAACATAAACTACATATTCATATAGATACCATTTGTATTTACACATTAGAGGCATATCAAGTAAAACATCTAAGTTTGCATTAGATTAGATCACATAACATCATAAACATCTAAGATTGCATTAGATAAACATCACATAGCATCATATAAAAGTCTGCATCATATAACATCATATAGACATAGTCAAAATATGCATCACATGAGTACCATCATATAATAGAAATACATCCATAACACATAAGTATAGAGAACATCAAATAGCTGCATCATCATATACATATCATAAACATGTCCAAGTGTACAATATCAAAAAGTCCATCTCTGAGTCAATGTCATATACAGTGTATACATCTCAAAGATAATGATACATGTCTCAAAATACAAAAGCGGTACATATACGTGTCCAGCTATTTGAGCCATCAAAAAGTATGTACATAGGAGCCAAAATCTGTGCAAGTGTTTGCTAACCCTGCTACTATGAATCACTGTTCCTAGCAGTGTCCTTTGTGTCCCCTCCTCTACTAGTCCCAGACTGCTGCGGGCCCATCACAGAGGCTCCCGACCGTGATCCACCTACTTTCTGCGAGGCCATAAACTAGCTCCTATAGCTCAGAGCCCTTTGATCAACTAGCACAGTACCATGGTACAAACCCTGATAGTAATATGTCTGAGCTTGCGCTCTGGCAAGCTCCCCCTACACCTGCACTAACTACCCCTACACTTGTGCCAACTGTGCCTGTGTTTGTGCTAGCTATGCCTGTGCCTGTTGCACCTATCCAACCAAAAAACTACTAGTAGCATCTGTATCCAGGGCTGCCACTGCTGTGTCCCTCTCCACTCGGATGGCTCATATCCTTGCCTCTGCCATATCTCGCTCTCTAGTGAGCCCCAAGATAACCCCTGTGTCTGTCTCCTGTCGAGCCTTGGCCATCCTAAGCTATGCTCGTAGTTGCCCAACTTGTACTCTCAGCATAGCAGTGGCTCTCCCCTGGACGTCTGACTGTGCTAGATCCTAGGAGGCCTGTGCCTATCACTGCCCCTATGGCTGAGGTACCTACTTCTACGCCACCTGCTATGGTGGTGACATCAGTCCCTGCTGTGCAACCTGCAGCTGCACTACCTGCGAAGCATGGGAGGATCCCTCCCCAGCTCTCCTCCTTTACCTAAGTCTTCCTCCATCTTCCCCATTTCCTTTACCTTCTCCACCATCTCCTCCATCTCTCCGTCCTCCTCTCCTCCTCCTCCTCCTCCTACCATCCCTGCCCTCGTCATCTGAATCTGCCTCGTCTATGTGAGGAACCAGCTCTCCAGACCTAGAGCATCTCAGAAATGGATGCTCTGCAAACCACTCCTCATAGTCCTGTGTCATCCCTGCATCTGTCTCCTCCCAACCTTCGAACCCAGCTGACAATGTGTCTCTCCAAAATGAACCATGTCTTGCCTATAAGCCATCGAGTCTAATAGCAGTATGGCAGCTTGTTCGCCTCATCATCCCAAGTCTCACAGTCTAGATATGGTCATCATTTGACCACATCTACCCCATCCAATGCGTGCCTCCAGTACTCTAGCTTCCCCAGTCTGTGCTTGGAAATCACTCCTGTGTATCCATAGCTGTAAGGCTCTCCCCTCTGTCTCTGAAACACACATATCGGTCTAGTAATGGCGATATGCTCCCACAACCAAAACTGTAATAGTGAGACACCTGCTGATAAACTAGTACCCCTGTGGTATACCACCTATTGCATATCGTGGTATAGGTGTGCCAAAACACAAACACCCCAAGCATAGCGGGTGCCCTTTAAGATCATCCTCTCCATAATCCATCTCCATCCAATTGGGAAACCATGCAATCTCCTATCGGGGCATACAATGCCTCCGATCAATCCTACAACTATCCCACGAAAGTAGTCATAGTAATCATGTATATCTTGCCAGGAGGTAACCTGACAGTCCAACTCAAGGTCGTCGAATACCCGCCTACACTCTGCAAGTCCTGGGTCTTGCTGTGGATCATACTCCACGAGCTCTCCCTGAATCGGCAAGTGAAGTATCCTATATACATCCTCCAGAGTCACCATCATCTCGCCAGTCGGGAAGTGAAAGGTCCCATCCTCACTATGAAACCCCTCCATTGCTGCAGTCAGTAAGCTGCGGTTCGCTCGAACCTTAGGCATAAAGCACACATAATCCAACCCCATCATGCTGAGTGCCTCTCGATCTATCTCTGTCAACATGTGACACTGCAACATCGGCATGGGAAACTGCTCCCTCAACATTGGTGTATCTCGTATGTCCTCCTACAAGCATGCAAAGCAAGGCATCAACCTAAAGCTGCAAGTACCATGCTCAACATATCTATAGAATCATATCAACTAACTTAACATATCAAATTGATCAAAATAGCACACTATATCTCTTGACTACATTCCTGCAATCTCGGAGATAGATTATCGATTGATGCATCAAATAGGATGCCAATCGAGTCAATTTGTTTAAGTAAATTGACTATCTATATCATATGCGCTAGAACAGAACGTACATGTGCCATTTCTTAGCAAATGTGCCACTTTTGACACATGCACCGCAACATTTCATGCATGCACCATCCCATACCATAAATGCGTCGCCCAGTTGCATGCGCTGACTCATACAATAAATGCGTTGCCAAATGATACATGCACCGACCTTTCTTATGCATGCACAACTTTTGTGCATTTGCCATTTTATATCCTAGATGCGCCGCAGTTTGACAGATACGCAGTTCTGTGTGCCAGATGCGCCGAACTGCGATCTGGCGCATTTGTCTAGCTTAATTTTGCCTAGCATTTATTGTATTCAAAATCAACTCTAGGTGAATTTTTTTGAGATACATACTGGGGGTCCTGTCTCTACTGGCCGGTTGAATCGGTAGACTCACTCAAAGTGGTGCTCCTCACATGGAATATCCATCCTAGTGCTGACTGCTCTATGCTCTATGCTCTCCTAAGCTCTCAAAGACAATCAAACAAAGCCAAGTGTGCAAATGACATGTCTTGTGGACCCAGCTCCTATATATAGCATGCAAACCCTAAACTGGCTATGTGGTGACTGTGACTACTTCCCGCACCTGTTTTCTTCCTGTTTCTCAGAAATGCATCCTATTTTCTTCAGTCCTAACCAAGTTTTCCATTCGTCTTCGTGAGATTGTCCGTCTCATGCCTTCTGCCTTCTCCCCGTCCAATCTCCTGAGGGGGCATCCTATCATCATAATCTGTACCAGGGGCAAACTAGGGCATGTATCATTATCAGACTATTTATTCTTTGAAGCAACGCCATAAACTGCATTGCATCAAAGAGGGGCAAAATGTATACGCCTAAAAATGACACGATTCAGTCTAAATAAATATTCTTAATATTTATCCCATTCTAATTCTTCTATTAATAAATAAATAAATCAATTTATTTATTCAATTCACATTCCTCTAAATTAATTAAATATCAAAATATTTAATTACCTCTTCTAAACTCAAAATTAAATAAAATCCTTATTTAATTAAATTCTTCCAAACAATTAAATAATTCTCAATTATTTAATTAAGTCAAAATTATTCTTCCAAATTTGAATAAATCAAATCAAATTTATTTAAATCCTATCAGTCTCAAAAAATAAAATGAAATTAAATATTTTATTTATTCTTCCAAAAGCATGCACAACAATTAAATAAATTTATTTATTTAATTTGCTTTCTTATCTTCTAATTCTTTAAATATCTTCCAAATCTTTAAAAATAAGTCTTCTTCTCCATGCACCCAAAATTGAATAATTTATTATTTAATTTCTCTCAAATCATGCAAAAGCAAATCTCAAGTTGAGTTAACTGACTCAATCAACCTTGTTTTTATCAATATCTCTTAAATTAGAGAAAAACTTTCTAATTTATGAAAAACATGTCTTATTTTTAGAAAAGAAAGTAGTTAACTCAAATAAAACAACTTTTGTGTGACACTTGTCTTCTTCTTATTCGCACACATTCCTCAGGGTTTCTCAACCATTGATCTTCATTCTTTCAAGTCTATAAATTGAACCCTATTCTTCCATTTCATTCATCCAAGCTTTCAGTATTGTTACTCTGTAGGAATTACAGCACGCCTTTGGCACCAATTCCTTCATTGCTTGTGATCACACTCATTACCATACTACTGCCATTGTTTTGAAGCTCCTCTTCATTGCAAAGCCTTATCATAGCCATTCTCCATTGACAATCTTGGAATAGCAAGGAAGTGCACTCTCTGAGGGCATTATTCATACATGCAAGATCGATTGAGATAGGCAACCAACGGAAGCTATGAAGCTTTGAGGTTTGCAAAGGTTTTTGAAGTTCATTTGTTTGATTGATCTCTTTGTTTCTGTATTTCGTTGAGTTTTGGGTATTATTGATATACTATATTGATTTTTCATGTTTACTCCAATTTTCCCTTAACAGGAATAAGGCTCAAAATAGCCTAAAGCTACAGATTTTTCCTAAAAACTATTTTTTTTCTAAAAATAGATTGTCACAGTCTTTATGACCGCAGTCCCACTAAACCTTTTTCAAACTCGACTAACATAAAATGAATAAAATCATCCTCCTATGCCTTTTTAAGGCTCTATTACATTTATTTTTTGAAACTTAATTTTTCTTTTGACACTAAATTTTAAAAATTTGATTAAATGCTTAAACTAGGTGTACTGTACCAAATCCTTACAGGGTCTTTCATTAGACTCACTGCTCGAATGATTGATGAACAGGCTACAACCACTATGAGAATACCTATAGACAGGTTCATGAAGATTCTTGATGAAGGAGAAGGGACAATATACAAGTCAAACATCCAGACTATGGAATTTTGGCCGCATGACTATAGGAAGGTAGATCCAAAAATTTTTGAGGAGTATATGTAGGCACATAAGAGGTACAATAGTCCCATAATGCTAGATAACATAGAAGAATGTGAGATGGAACAGATGGAATTCACCTGCCAAAACTTTGATGTGGACAACAATTTACTGAGAGTCTCTCTGAAGCTGGGAACATTCAAGGAATGGGATTCTTATACAAAGAGTCATAATAGGAAATAAGTTCATAATAGGTCAGAAGCAAGATTTGAGCTGCAGATTGATGATACAGGTACAGTCAAACCAAGGAGAAGATGTTGGAAACAACAATCAAGTAGAAAGATTTGGTAGCTAATATAGGAAAAATACAGGATCGAGGATTATAAGTATTTAAAAAAAGAAACATATTCTTGTTTATATCCTAAGTTTAACTTGCAATATTCTTTTTGATATTACTATGTGGTGTATAGTTTTTGATGTGGCCTCCTTGGCCACTATATGTACTCCTTTTATTAGTAATTTATATGCACATTAAAAAAATACAAGAAAACCCTAGCATTTCTGATCCCTCTATATCTTTTGCTCATATTTATGTTTAGATCTAGCTTACACTTGTCTCCAGTAAAAAGTCTTTGATCTCTCTATATATTTTTCTCATCATTAAGTTTAGATCTAGCTTACACTTGTCTTGAGTAAAAAGTCTTTGATCTCTCTATATCTTTTGCTCATATTTAAGTTTAGATCTAGCTTACACTTGTCTCCAATAAAAAGTCTTTGATCTCTCTATATCTTTTGCTCATCATTAAGTTTAGATTTAGCTTACACTTGTCTTGAATAAAAAGTCAGTGCGTTGGAATTTAGGTTTGTTTTTCCCTAGCTTGTTATTATTATTACCTTATAAAGAAAATTTGATATATGTTGATGTACCATACAATAGCTTGTTACTATTATAATACTATACAATGAAAAGTTTATCCAATTTGGTGTAGTTGGAGTATTTATGACATTACATTTAATTTTTTGGTAGTAGGGATGAAAAAATACAACATAGAGACACTTTGCAGGGATCTCTAATTTAGATTTTTCATTTACAATAGCTTGTTACTATTATAATATCCTACTATGAAAAGTTGATCTAATTTGGTATAGTTGGAGCATTTATGACATTACATTTAATTTTTTGGTAGTAGGGATGAAAAAATAGAAAAATACAACATAGAGCCACTTTGCACATCTCTAATTTATGGTTTTCATTTACAATAGCTTGTTATTATAATAATATCCTAAAAAGAAAAGTTGATCTAATTTGGTGTAGTTGGAGCATTTATGACATTACATTTAATTTTTTGGTAGTAGGGATGAAATAATAAAAAAATACAACATAAGGCCACTTTGCATGCATCTCTAATTTACCTTTTTCATCTACAATAGCTTGTTACTATTATAATACCTTACAAAGAAAATTTGATCTAATTTGGTGTAGTTGGAGCATTTATTACATTACATTTAATTTTAGTAATAGGGATGAACAATAAAAAATACAAAAAATACAACATAGACCCACTTTCCATGCATCTCTAAGGAATCTCTAATTATGCTGAGAGGCATTAAGGTTGAATGTGACCGTGTACATAAAAACAAAATAAAGTCTACATATACATTTTTTATAAATTATAAATTAGATGTTTTAAATAAAAATATGTAGCGGACATAGTTTTAAATTATAAAAATAAAATAATGCCAACATAGAGTAAATAATGTATATAAATACAAGTACTACTCAAACATAAACAAAAAATATCAAATCAAATAAAGGAGGAGCAAAGTAGATTGCATAAGTGCAGAAGTGAATTGAAATGGTAAGGGCATTTTTCTTATAGATTTTACTATATAGTCATCAATTTTATTTTTGTTTTGTTTTCACAATGAAATTATTCATTTATTTTTTCATTTTAGTATTAATAAAATATAGTGCCTCTTTTAAAATTTTCAATGCTATATTTTATTATTAAAACACTATTATATTTGATTAATGCAAATACTTTATTTTTTCTTGAAACTGTAAGGGTATTATATTTGATTAATACTTTATACTTTATATATTTAGTGATTAATTCTTAGGGAAAACTTAAATCTATCTTATTATTAGGGCATTATCTTTCATTTATTTTTTTCATTTCTATATTAATAAAATATAGTGATGTATAACTATATTTTATTAGGGTTTTATGATTTTTAGCACTATATTTTATTATTAGAGCACTATATTCATTAATGCAGATATCTTAAAAGATAAAATATAAGAAACCAAATACAATGCCATAATAAAATATAGCACTCTTTATCTTTGAAGATTTTTAGTGATGCATTAATAAAATATAGTGTGCAAATACAATTCCTAATAAACTAGTAAAATCACCAAAGGTGCTATCATAGATATTTATAGGCTTATTGCTAAATAGTTTATATTTGTATTTTTATTGGAAAGTTGTACCCAAATAAATTTAAAAAATTTGAATTTTTAAATGGTTTAATGATTGTCACATGGCGGTCTCAAAAGTACATATTAAAATTTTTAAGATGTATAGAAGCCATAATAGGGAGAATATTGTTTAGATTTTTGTTACAATTTTCATGTCGTTATCTTAGACTTTTGCAGTGATATTCTTGGAGTTAGTTTTTTATTTGGGTTTTTACTTTAAGTTAGTAAATTTTGAGTGATTGTAATGACCAACTTTAATGTGGTGTTGGGTAGACTTGAGCCCATTCTTAAGATTTGTAACTTGGGTCACCCTTGAATGCACCTTGTAAATGAGTTTTTTTTAGTTATTTTAAAAAGAGATGTTTTTTTGCCCTGATTATGGTCATGTTCAACATTTCAATACTGATGTTCATAGTCAAATTTCTAAAAACCATTGTTGTTGTACTGTATTGAGTCTTGGTCATTAGAACTTGTAGTCCAAGCCTACTTTAATGATATCTTTGGAGTTAGGGTTTTTTACATGAAAGCGATTTTGGTGATTTCAAACAAATTTTTTTTGTGACTTGATTATGGTTCATCTTTGTTTCAATAGTGATGTAAAGTTAAATTTTAGAAAACCTTTGTTTTTGGATGTCCTAATTTGGTCTTGGTATACTAATGGTTTTATGAAAAAATGCATTTCTAGAATGGTGTCTGAGAAGATCAAAGTAATCATTACAATGAATTGGTTGGTGATAAAGTCATGGTAGATCTCACTGAAGTTTGATGATGATCCATGCATGACATTAAATGAGAAATAACTACGAGTATACCTGACATTGAATGAGCAAAAACTATGATTATACATGATATTGATTGAGCAACAATTATTACACTCCATGACATTTAATGAAAAACAACTACAGGAGGTTTAACCATCAAAGATCATATCTAGATGGATGGATGATAAAATATGCAATGCCTACATACAAATCTAAGTAAACCATACCTTTTGGTATCAATATGAATTTATACTTTCATACCACAATTTGTTTGTATTGCCAAGAAATCCATATGGGAAAATCTTGCCATAGTTTTAGATTGATCAAGTTTATTATTAAGAGAGTTGGAGTAATCTATTTCAAGCATTATCTATCATATTAGAGGATATATATATTTTCCATCCAAGGATCCATTCAAAGAAAATTATTTAGAAGTAATCTTCATGGAGTGTTTAATGGTAGCATAAAAGATTATGCTATTTGGATACTATATCAAAAGCATGCCCCTAAAGGATCAATGTTGGAAGCAAGGCTAAATTTTTTATATTGAATGAATATTTCCTTTGGGTCAGATAATTCATTGGCAAAGAATATACAAATAAAGACCCTACATATCTTATGGGTCACTTGCATCATGCACTGCCTAAGGCCCTAAAGGATAATCTCTATCACAATTTGATCCCTATGCATGCAAAAATCATATTGCTAAAATAGCCAATTAATGTCGAACAATTAGAGATATTTATGTGTACAAATATGATGTGTAAACATGTCCACTAAACAATTAGAGATATTTATGTGTACAAATATGATGTGTAAACATTAGCTCCTGTCCACTATAACATATTCTTATTTACCGCATAGCATGCACATATTAATTAGTTATATGCTTCCCCACCATGCAAACATGATGTGCACAAGGCACATACACAATTACAGATTGGAAGAACACATACACATTGCATATACATTTATTCTTCAACCAAGTCTTTCAAATTTAACAATACAAAAAGATAAAACCGTGTCCCTCTATACAACAAATAAAGCTAAATTTGTTTGCAACTAGCATATTTATATTTTATAAAATATATCTAAAGTATGCTGAGAGATATCCTTCTGAGGCACCTAATGTTAGGACTAGTGATTAAAAAATAGGTGCCTCAAGGATATCTCTCAGTGTACTTTAGATATATTTTTACATGCAATTATGTTTATTTGAAAGATTATTAAATATATTATTTATTCAAAAAAAAAAAGAGCTAAACCAAAGCAAAATCTATATATGATTTTATTATATTCCCTGCATCCCATAATTAGAATCATTGCCCTTCATTCACACTCATTATTCATTCCACAACACTTGACTTATGGATTCCAACATATAACAAGAGCTGCAAGCAGTGAAGTTTCTGCCAAAATGTTCATAAATAATAGTGTTTTAATTTTTTGTGTTTGCTTAGTTTTAGCAACAATATTGATAATACAATAACTTTATAATAATTTTGAAATTTGTCAATTTTTTGATTTAACTTTATAATAATATTGAGCCTACTCTGACATTCCAATTCGCTGTCTCCACATCCTTCTTTACCCTCCCTGCTTTGGGCATAAGCTTGCTGCAGATTGAATTTAAGAGTATTAATCAAAGTTTCACTGCATTTTGCCCGATATTGCCATGCATTTACTTCCAAACTCAATTGCTTCATCTTCTCTTCTAACTCTGAATTTTTCTTATTTATGTTTTCTACCGCTATATCCTTTTCCTTGAGCTTTTTAGATGTTGCTTCCTGAACACATGTCAAGATATTCATCTGAAGCCTCTGTCTCTTCTTCTCCATAGCTTGCCTGAATTGCTCCCCCTGCACAAAGAGCAAAAAAACTCCATGAAACAACTTCTAGAGAGTCTAGACAAACAATTGATATAAAATTAAGGAACTGGTGAATTATAATTTCCACACAACAGATACGCAAAGTAACAATCTGACCAAATCAGAATGTATGGAAACACAACTGATAAACAAGAATGGAAAATTTCCCAAATCTGAGAAAATAAAAAATATGAAAACACACAAATAAAAAAAATAACAGAGAACCACAGAATCCTTTTATTTATTGTGAAGTGAGAATCTGAAATTGTATGAAGACAAATTTGCATGAAACAGTAAAACGGGTTTCAACAGACAAACAAGCAAAAAAGTAAAAACATAAACGACAAAACTTGCAATCAAGAAAATAAAGAGAATGTAAGGAAGTATAAATTTCTCAATGGAAACCAGAATGGTAAGTTAAAATTGTATGTCCAGAGAAATTCAAAATTTTGAAGATGGAAAAGTGAAAATCAGTTGAACAGAAATGAAATACAATGGTTGGGATGGACAGGACTAGAATCTTAAATATTTCAGGAATTTGGGAAGGACCAGGAATGTGACAATAGGACTAAAAAACTTCAATCTAAAATTTGACAGTACTAATGTAAGATCAAAGACATTTACAGAGACAACATTGTTCTTTATAAATCTGTCTCTTTGGGCCACAGAAATCAGGAGCCACCCAATCATTACAACACAAGAGTTGGGTTTTCAGAGAACGTATCATTTTATTTGAGATAGATTTTGTGGTGTCAGGGTAGTTCTGGCTTTAGAAGGTGTTGAAACCAACAAATAACATATTTCAAGACAAAATTTCCATATCTGAAGTGTAACCCATAAAAATAAATTAATTCATTTGGAGGCAACACAAACTAAAAGTACTTGAATTCTCAAAAACTAGTCCATTTTAGCATGCTGTCGCTGTAATTCTCCATTCAGTTCTTCGCTCAAAAGGGCCAACACACATTGCTGGAAGAGTTCAATATTTCATCATCAAAAGACAACCGTAAGCCAGTCGAAGCTGGTCCATTGGACTGAGGCAGTGCAATCTGAGGATTGCCTTGAGTTTACAAAAAATAAATGGATGAAATCTGTGAATTTTCCAGAACCTCTTAATTTCTGGTTCTCTTCCTAGGTGCCAGTAAGTTCCAGGAAGGTTCATTCTCAAACCCATGTAAAGTCAGGCCTACCACTTGGTATCCTGGATTAAAAGCAGTAACTGGAAAATCCACAGAACAATAACATTGGGATGGGATTTCAAAATATATAGTAACATCTAAACAAAGTTGAAGACTTGATTTTCATATTCTTACACTGGGGCATGTAAGGAGGCTGATTGGGCAGTCCATTGACAGCAGGGGATTTCGAGATTGCATCTGCTGCTGCATCTGATGATTAGCATAGCTTCCAGTACCAAATAAAACAATTGGAGTGGAGCCCTTGTTTTCACCTGCAAAGAACTGTCTGCCTAAATATTGACCAGAACAGGATAAAATCTTTAGCCCTCAATTTTCTATATTGTTTTAGTTCTAGAAGATTTCTAATATTGCAATCCAAGCCCGTTTACATAGAAGGAGGCAATGTAAATATCTTGCATTGAAATAAATTTTGGTATATTTAGAAAAAACAGTAATGGGGTTTTAGTTTTTCCGTGCTTAATGAAATTAAGCAAACAGAATTTAGTTTTTTTGCTTGAAAAACAAAGAACTGATGCAAATCTCTTTAAAAAAATAAAGATTTCCTCCACGATGGATCGATTCCTCGGAAGGCGGTTATTTTGTTTTCTGTTCACACTACCTTTCAGCGCAAATCTTGCAATTTGATATGCATGCATTATTTGCTTTCAATGGTTTTTCCTTTTCTTCGAAAAAAAATGAAATCTCAGAATATATGGCTGGGTACATTTAAACAACATAAATGAGATTAGAGACTACCAAATTTTTGGCAATTACAATATGTGTGCACATATAGAATGGCCTATCAGACAAAATATAGTAATAAAATATATATTTTTTATATTTTATTTTAAATTTTCCAGCATTAATAAAATATAGTGCCATAATAATATAGTGTTGTAAACAAATAAATCTATGTAATATAAGCTAGAGGTATCGATATCCTTCTGAGGCCTATTTTTAAATTTTAAAATACTTTGTCGTATATAAGTTCAATAGGGGAAGGATATCATTCCGCAAATATGAAATAAAAAGATGAAACATGAAACCCTGAGGTTCAATTTAAGGATGGGTAGGTGGATACAAGCAAAGTGACAAAAGAATCCTTAACTAGATAGAAGAAAATAAAATAATGAATCATGAATAGAGAAAATAAAACATTGAAGCATGACGAACTTCCTCTTCCTCTCTAAAATTCCAAGGTGTTATGTCCATTACTAATATTAGTTCTCCTTTAGGAAGAGTTTTACTCCTAGATCCCATATGAATCATGTGTCGCTTATTATAGAGCATTCGGTCCCACAAAATTTCAATTATTAAACTTACAAGAATTTCCTTAGTCTCTAAAACCCCTTTGTACAAACTTGATTTGAAAAATAGTCCCTCACATGATCCAAGTGGAAACCAAGTGACGCTCATGCACTCAAGTACTCTAAGATAGAAGGTAGTGGTGCTCTTTGTATACTTAGGCCTCTTATGTTGCAGTTGGATCAAGACATCCTTATACAAAGTGATCCTCAACACAAATAGTGTTGTATGGTAGAAGGTTGATAATGCTCTTTTCCTACTCTTTGAAATTAAAACAAGACTTACTCACGTCCAAAATGATGCTCAATACTCAACACAACTAGTGTTATGAAGTAGAAGGTAGTGGTGTAGACACCTAAAATTGACCATGTCCTCATAACCCTTTGACATCCCCTAGACGTTCATCTTACAACACATTGTCTCTTAATCCCTTTCCGAAATTAATTAAATAAATTATATTTATTTAATTAATCCATTTTCCTCCATCATCTAAATTAGATTAAAAAATATATATTTATTTAATTAATCCATTTATTTCTTGTAGAAAAAATTAATTGAATAAATCTTACGGTAAGTGCAAAAGTGGAAGTGTTTTTGTAGTGAAGATTTGAAGCACTTGCACATAAAATATTAATATGATATAAAAATGTGAAATGTAAGTTTTTTTTCTAGTTTTCAAATATGCAATTTTTTCTAATACCCAAATGATGAAAGTTATTTTTTATAGGATGTACAAAAAGTGGTTTTTTAAAAGTTCTCTGGTTTTTTCCAAAGCATGTGTATGGCTAACATAATTTGAATTAAATGAAGATATTCTTCTAATTTGTTTTGTGAAAAGATACATAGGGTGTTGAATTTTAGTCAAGATTTTTTTTTGTAATTTTTTTATAAATATTTTGGTTTCTACTAATTTTTTAATGGCCTTAATTAGTGTTTTTTAAAACTCCTCGTGTATGGCCAACATAATTTGAGTTAAACTAATCAATTCACTAATTTTTTTTTCATCATGTAAAGAACTTTTTTTCAAAGAACTTTCAAAATTATAAGTTATTAAAAAATAGTAACGTATGTTATTTCAAGTTTATGAGTCTCTTTATTTAAAAAATAATTAATAAATAGAAAATTATGTCCAATAGTACAAAAAAAAGACAAGACTTTCAGATCTACAATGAAAAAAAAAATTGTCAGCCATAATGGTGAAACTAGTTTTTTCTTTTGTTGTTTTCATGGTCTCCTAGTTGCATATCCAAGGTTAAGGCTTGGGTTTCCAAGTTTTTTCCAAGCCTAAAACCAATGCAAATCTACGGGTTTGCAATTTTAAATTTTTAAAAATGGGTGTTTTAAAAATAACATGTACCCATTTCTAAAAAATAAAATACTTTAACAACACAGAGAAGAGAAAGGGCCCACCAGCCACCTAAACAAGTCAAAGCTTAGTGTGTGCTGTTTAAGCCCAACGGTGTGAAGCATATGCTACAAACTATTCTAGGATTCTCCTTCGTTTTATCCAGTTTGAAGTTTATTTTTCAAGGATCCTTACTTAACCTTATGTGAAAAGCCTTCAAGGTGAGAGTGGATAGGATTCAAAATCTTTCTTTAGAAGAAACATATATTTTTGTGTTACAAGTGTATGCCACTACCCTGGTTCTTGTGAGTTTTCTTGTGCAAATCCTTGCTTGATGGATATGACCAACGGTTAGTAGTCCTATTCATGAAATTGATGCTTCAAGAGTGCTATATATTGGGCAGGGTCTATATGAAAAGACAAGAGACTTCCTCAGACATGTGCTTTTCTGGTTGCTGGTCTTCAATTGCACGTTTTCTGTTAGTAGAACCAACTAAAATAATTATGCTTGATATCCCAGAAGTGCAGTATTCATGTCATGACTTTGTCTCAAAGTGCATTGATTATTGTTTGTCTCTGAGCAACAGTTTTGGCTATCTATGTTCTAGACCTACATGTGTGGTACACAGTTTTGACTGCTGTTTTGAAGAGTCTTAGTGGAGCAGAATATTATTTAGGGGAGATACATTCAGTTGAAATTGTGCATAAATGATTCAAATATTTTCCTGAAGCATATGTGAAAAGCCTTCAAGCAAACTAGTAACAGGAGGGGCAGTAGTGGTATGGTATCTGGACAGGTGTCTGCTGTAACTGTGAAATTTTCTCCATTCTAGAATGAAATTATAAAGAATCTATGTGAGGAGAATTTGATCACAAATCGGGAAATGGAATTACTTTTAACCTGATATTTCTTCCAAAGAATTTGTGTGGAATCCTATTGTGAAAATTTTGAAGGGTGGAAGGCTACAGTTGTGCAAGATCCAAATGGTTATATCTTCAAACTTATTCAAAGGGGTTCCATTCCAGAATCACTATGTCAAGTCATGCTTTGTGTAAGAGATCTTGATTTGTTCATTGCGTTTTAGGAAAAATCTTGTGGAATGAAACTCTTGAGGAAAGAGGAAGAGACAATTGTATTGGAGCTAACATATATTTATGGTGTTGCTAAATATACCAAAGGCAAATGCATATGCACAAATCACACTTACCGCAAATGATGTATACAAGAGTGCAGAGACTTCCCGAAAAAACTCGATTGTAAAATAATTTAGTAACTATGACCAATACCACAAATTAATACTAAAATTTCTTCTTTCCTCGATCCGGATGGATGAGAAGTAGAAATTGTCGACAATATTGACTTCTTGAAGGAGTTTTAGTAGAAAGGCTGGAGGATCAAAAGCTGTGATATGCTCGTTGATTACATATAGATACATTTTGCATATTGAACTGGAAAACAAAGATGCAACACATAATCTATATTTATTTCATGGAGCCTAATTAATGAGCATGACCCAAAGATTCAACAAACTTGGATGATCAATAACCAATATGTTCTAGAAGATAATCAAATCAGAGATATTATAACAAACTTGGATGATCAATGACCAATACGTTCTAGAAGATAATCAAATCAGAGATATTATAAGGGAATGGAGCACAACTGCAACCAAGCTTGAGTAGGCACTAAAAGAGTAGTAGGTAAGGCATTCTCAAAGACATCAACTAGGATGTAGGACAAAGAAGCTATTTTGAAAGAGTTGTTTCAAAGACCTGACTACCTACAAACCATCTCTGACTCCCTTTCTATCTGGAGTCAAGGTTGAGTCTTTTTGTACTACATCATTAGTTGATGCTATTTTGTATCGACAACTTGTTGGCAGTCTCATCTATTTGACCCAAACTAGGCCCAACATTTCATATGCAGTTGGCATGGTTTCAAGATTCATGCAGGAACCTCATGAGTTGCACTAGAAAGCAACTAAGAGGATCCTTCACTACCTTCAGGGTACTCTCGGATTCGAGATTCATTATAGAGTTGGTTCAGAGGCTGACTTGGTTGGTTATACAGATGCAGATTGGGCTGGTGATACCGAGAATTGCAAGTCCACTTCAGGTTACAATTTTTAACTTGGTTCTGGTCCTATCAGTTGGTCTAGGAAGAAGCAAAATGCTATTGATTTATCATCCATAGAGGTAGAGTATAAGGGAGCTGTTTACACAACTACTAAGGCTATTTGGCTTTAGGGGATTCTCACTAAATTTGGCATTTTATTCAGGCACTCCACAATCATCTATTGTGACATCCAGAGCACTATCTAGATATATAGGATTTCAGTTAAGCACTAGTAAACTAAACACATAGAGATTCATATGCATTCTATTTGAGAGCTCATTCATGGTCAGATCATTGACTTAGTCTTTTGCTAGTCTTCAGAGAAGGTTGTTGACATTTTCACCAAACCATTTACTGAGAGCAAGTTCATTCATCTACAAGCTCTTCTTGGGGTATGGTCTACTTCACTTCGGGGAGGGGTGCATTCTAGCCTTCTTCACTTTATTTGCTCTCTTTTGGAGGGAAGTTTTTTCCCATTTGGTTTTCTTCATTTCTCTGCTTTATGAAAGATTGCATTGTACTTGTGTACCTCATCAGGGTTAGTTGTCGGGACCCAATTTTTTTATGTCCACCTAACCTACGCTTAAAGGGAGGTGTTAGTGTATGTATTTATTTATTTACATACCTCATAGGTGCTAAGCCTAGTTAGGCATACTTGGCACATGTCACATTGAGATGTCAAGTTAGTTAGGCATAGGTGTCAAGAAGTAGTTAACAAATAGCCACCTCACACTAGTTTTATGGAAGCCAACTTGCCACCACTCATTGTTTGAAGGAGTCCTCTCCTCAACTCATGACTGGAAGTTGCCTCCTCCATTGTTATTTATACTTCTGCCTCATGGCCAATCTATTGGTGTCAACTTGCGTACAGTCTATATGATGTGTATTTGATTTCCAATCTTTGTTTCCTATTTAATTTTCTCACAAATTCTCAGTTTCTTCAAGAATATGATTAGATTTAGGATTAAAACTTGCAAATTGTTGTTGTAAACCTAAATCTTTCATGATTACAAGTGCTTCTTCATTGCTAGGATTTCATAGTGTGATGATTGTATGAACACAATGAATGCTTAAATTAGTTTGTAGTGAATGCTAAATCTGAAAATGTTGCTCATTTTGTGTAATAAACCACATGTTTATCTAAATTCACTTAGAAACACCACAATCCCCTTGAATTGGAGCAAGATTATAATGGTCACTAAGTTATCCTACATGTTCATGACATGGTGATATAGACCTTGGGGATAGTTGATTTCCTTTTAGAAAAGATGAAGGGAACCCATGCTTTACTTAAGTTGGTGAGTGTGTCAAACCACCCATCTAGAGATTGGTGCTAGAAGGAGGGCTTAAAGGTGAATTTTTAGTACAAACTTTGGGCCACATAAATTTTCTTTATAAACTTATATGGTTAATTTCCTAATCCTAATCCACTAGTCCACATACCTCCCAATCCATCAATTGTTTCAATCCCTCCATCACAATATCTCTCCAACCCTATTAATATTCATCCATTAGTCCACATATCTCTCAATCCATCGATCCCTATAGTCCATCATTCATTAGCTCCCCCCATCAAACCTTCCAACCCCTAATCAATTAAGCCATACCTAAACCCACCTAAATCCCAAACCATCAAACCATCCATCTAATCCCAATCCTAATCCATCCCCCAAAGATGACCCCCAATATTGACAAAGATTGCAAAAGTTTACTAAAAATCCCACAAAAATGGAGTTGGTTAGCCATTAACTCAAAGAAAACTTGGACCATTTCTTCCTATTAGTAGCTAAAAGAGGTACCAAGTTACCATCCAATTTTGACACTTCCCAACACAAGAGATGAAACTCTTCACCATCCACTCATGAAGAACCTAAGGCATCAACCCAAAAGGGCTTTCCAAACACAATTCAAAAAATCAAAGCAACAAATCTAAGTGCAATTCAACCTTAATCCATGCCAATCTATCCAAGCAATCAAGCCAATCATCCAAAAGCATCAAACTATTTTGTGCCTAGCCTTGTTGCGAACCTAATCATCATCATCATCATCATCAAATTTATTCAATTCATGCTTAAGAACTTTGTCTATCTTAAGTAGAAATCAAATCCAATTTCAACTCTTGCTTAAGAATGTAAGCCTATCTTAAGTATAGAGATTTAACTATAAATCTTGGTGTTGATTCACATGGCCAACAACACTATCCTTATCAATCAATAAAACATTGATTTTCAGCTTGACAGGGGCAACAACCTTGTTTGTTTTTAAATAATTTGTGCATGCTTGCTTGTGTGTGTTATCATTTTACTTGCATTTGTATCAGTCCTTGCAACATACTATCACAACAACATCATAATCTTCCATATCATAGTGCCTAACGACATATGTTTTCTTGTGATCTTTATCTTATTGAGTTAGTCCTTTATACATGAGACAGATCTTTACCCTGGTCTTTATACATTTGTGCATAATGTTTAGTGCTATATCAAACTATATGGTTGCTCACCCAATGCAGCATAACATATCATTCATCCATTTCATAAATCCCTTATCTTTCCTCCATCTCCTTAACCAATCCATTTCATCCATTTTGAGAGCATACATGTGTTCTTCTAACCCTCCTATCCTCTCGATGAGGCATCCCACATCCCATCTCTCCATCGTTCCTCCTTGTCACTCATCTAAGTGGCTAGGGCATCGAACATCTATATCCTTATCTTCTTTGAGATGGTGTTACTTCTCTTAGTCACAACATCATCTCAAACAGGGGCAAGATGTAGACACATAAATTTGTCTACATCTTAACACCACCTAGACATCTCCTTGTTGACATCACCTTGTGTCACATTGCAACACATTTATCCTAAGACCCCTTCATATCCCCTTCTAGTTAATTAAATAGATTATATTTATTTAACTAATTAGGATTATCCCATTATCCAAATTAATTAAATAAATTATCTTTATTTAATTAATTTAAATCTATTTCCTCCATCACCCAATTAATTAAATAAATCATATTCATTTAATTAATTCATTCATTTTCCCCTTTAGCCAAATTAATTAAATTAATTTTATTTATTTAATTAATTCAAATATCCCAAATCATCTAGCTAAGAGCTCGTCTAGATTCATTGAACTTAGACACTTGCCACAATCAATAAATGAGATCCTAGCCCTCATTCCTATGCTACATCTCTCAATCCTAGCCGTTCACATAAGGATATGAGCATGAAGCCTCTGTCCTTGCTCTAATCTTGTCTCATGCAATCTCAACCATCCATTGCACCTCTTAATCCTAGCCATCCATCCTATCAGTCAAGAATATATAAATGAGTTAATTAATTAAATAAATGTGATTTATTTAATTAACTAGGTGATGGAGGAAATAGATTTAAATTAATTAAATAAAGATAATTTATTTAATTAATTTGGACAATGAGATAATTCTAATTGCATACTTCCATATATGCCACAATCAATAAATGAGAGGCACAAAAGTCAAACTAACTTTATATCCTAGCCCTCATTCCTATGCTACATCTCTCAATCCTAGCCGTTCACATAAGGATATGACCATGAAGCCTATGTCCTTGCCCTAATCTTGTCTCATGCAATCTCAACCATCCATTGCACCTCTTAATCCTAGCCACCCATCCTATCAGTCAAGAATCTATAAATGAGTTAATTAATTAAATAAATGTGATTTATTTAATTAACCAAGTGATGGAGGAAATAGATTTAAATTAATTAAATAAAGATAATTTATTTAATTAATTTGGACAATGAGATAATTCTAATTGCATACTTCCATATATTCTATCTTATCCTATCCCTAATTGCATGTACTCTTATACATTCACCATTATGACCAATTTATTACATCTATTCTTACACATAAACTCATACATTAACTCCCCACTTTTTATTTACACTTCCTTGTCTTGGGGTCAAGCCTCTAGCATGCCAATTCACTCCTATGCCATGGAGAATTGACCCCCCTCCCCATAAATTAAAAATTAAAATTAAAATTTTGGTGACTAATTTTATTTTACAAGTTGTTTTCAGCCAATTAGGTACATGTTTGTATGATTAATTGTTATGTCTTGGTATTTAAAGGCATTAATTGTGCATTGATTTACATCCAATTCATATAAAAAAAATTGTATGCAATTATGAGAGAAACATTCTAGATTCACTTTGGAGCACTATAAGGAACCTAAATATTCATTAGTTTCATCTAGGATCCATATGCATTCCAGAGCTTGTTGTCTTTAAAATTCTTCCATGACCATGAAGCTAGTCTTTTCAAAGGGGGTTGATGTAGGAGAATATGACCCTTGTGATCCAACAATCTCCCCAAGGTATTATTTAA
Organism: Cunninghamia lanceolata; assembly: GCA_027924645.1. NCBI lineage: Eukaryota > Viridiplantae > Streptophyta > Pinopsida > Cupressales > Cupressaceae > Cunninghamia > Cunninghamia lanceolata. The sequence goes on from BSBN01000437.1 coordinate 6,222,738, forward strand.
TACCAAAAACCCTTACAGACCAATAGATATCAAAGTTTTTAGTGACATTGGTTTCACTAGTCTATGGTCAACAAGTTCAATCCCATGAACTTCAAATTAATTTTGCACATATATCAAAGTTTCTGGTGACATTGGTTTCAATAATCTATGGTCAACCAATTCAATCCCATAAGCTTCAAATTAATTTTGCATGTCATGACACTTCCATAGAGGGTAGGATAAATCCTATGTAGCATAAATTTGAGCCAGAGAATTCAACATTTATTTTGTACTTTGTTAGAGGGTAGGATAAATCCTATGTAACATAAATTTGAGCCACATAATTCAACATTTATTTTGTATCCAAGACATTTTCCAAATTTTGAATAGTTATTTTAGCACCATCAACAAATAGCCAAACTAAATTCCAACTCTTCTAATTCACAAATATCATTTTAATAATCTATTTCCAACTATATTAATTAAACTAAATTATGTTTGTGTTTATGTTTATTTAATTAGCCTAAATTAACTTTAGAAAAGGTAATTTATCTTTACAATATTATAAATTAGACATTACACAAGGTAAGGAGAAAATGTTAGGTTGATAAGGTAAAGCACATCATGGACAACAATATTTCCTTACAAAACCTAATTTGCGTCAAATCATACGGAAATGTTAAATGTTCTGCAAATATATATATATATTGACGTTGAAGACATAAGAGGTGGTGTGCACTTCTGTATATTATTCTAGATATACACATTTCTCACGTTTCATTTACGAGAGTAGCATTTCCTCCTCATGTAGGTGAATCGGTTAGGGCAAATTAACTTCTGGTAATGAGATCTGGCATATTAAAAAATATTACATATGTTAGGAAAGCTTATAAAATCACTGAACTCCTAGTTTTATATGTTTTTAGCTGGCTGTTCTAAGAATACCATATTAAAGCACAAGTAAGATTTGTCAGATTCGGGACAGGTAAAAAGATGATTTGGAACCAAAAGAATTAAATAAAACATACTTTGGATGTAGAAAATATTGAAAATCATATGAAAGACACTGTGACCCGAAGACAATGTTCAACATAATGCTCACATCACTGTGTGCTAGATTTTTTATGATTTAATTCATAAAATGGCAGCATGGAATCATGTCCCAAAATCAGAGCGGTTATTGTTGGAAGAACTGCAGACAATATTTTACAACAATTCAGCTAAGCTGATAATGATATTAGGTGGTATAAGGTTCAAGAAGCTCTTCAAGAAGAGGGTCTGGTTCAGTGGTATAAGGTTCAAGAAGCTCTTCAAGAAGAGGGTCTGGTTCAGTGGTATGAGGTTCAAGAAGCTCTTCAAGAAGAGGGTCTGGTTCAGTGGTATAAGGTTCAAGAAGCTCTTCAAGAAGAGGGTCTGGTTCAGGATCATATGAAGCTGTCAATTGGCAGATCTGATATCCCTCACACCTATCTTCTTGTTGTTGCTGCTGCTGTTGCCAACATTGTTGTATGTATTGCTGTGAATTCAAGCCTAAACACTGATAATTGGTTTCTTCCATACCATGAATATCTGAAGTGAGCACAATATGGTTGTCAATGCAATTTTGTACACCAAAATGTGAAGTGAGCACAGGAGGGCTGGCAATGCAATTTTGTACACCAAAATGGCAATCCAACGTACTGCTACTGTTGCTGGGGTTAGAAACAACCGTTGATGAAGAAATGATTGAACCTGTAGGAATTAGAAAGTTGTTCTGTTGAGAAAAATCTGAATCTGAATGAACACTACCTGAAGTGCTTATATTTTCATATCCACCATTGTAGCTTTGAGGGTCTGATGAGATCTCAGCTGCCTGATCAAAAAAACATGATTCTGAAAAGAAGCTATCTTCAGTGTTTTGCTTGTCATTATCAGTATTGGGTCTCAACGAATTGGAAGAGCCTTGATTGGAAAGGCCCAAAACTGACTGTTCTGATAATGAAGGCAAAGAAAAACTTTCAGTTGGGTTTGGAAGCACTTGAGTAGTGCCTGATTTTGAAAAGAAGCTATCTGCAGTGTTTTGCTTCTCATTATCAGTATTGGGTCTCAACGAATTGGAAGAGCCTTCATTGAAAAGGCCCAAAATTGACTGTTCTGATAATGAAGGCAAAGAAAAACTTTCAGTTGGGTTTGGAAACACTTGGGTAGTGGGGACTGTGTTAATGGTGGTGGCAGCGTTGAGACAGGAAGGCTTGTTGAGAAAGAAAGGAAAGTTAGATAGGAAAGAATCTTGTTTGGTCTTTTGGTATGGACTCATAATGGAGAAATCTTGTGAGGATGAGATGGAAGGTGGTGGAAAGAATTGAACAGAGCTGTCATTGGAGCCAACCTGTATCTGGGGTTGGTTGGAGCTTTTTGTGATGCCCAAATCAGAGCACAAGCTGTAGCTGGGATTGGCTTCAAATTGTTGACTGAAATTAGGAGGAGGTTTGGACAAATTGTCTAACAGGGTATCTGCATAGAAAAAGCTGGTTTTAGGACGATGTTTGGACAAATTGTCTAACTGGACATCTGCATCGAAAAAATTGGTTCTAGCTCGGCTCCCTCTCATTGCTTTGGCAGCAGAATCATAAGCTCTTGCAGCCGCTTCTGGGTTGTCAAACAATCCAAGAAAAACCTTTTTTTTGGTTATTAGATCTTTGATGTGTGCACTGTAACAATTCGGTGAGCATTCGCGAACCCCTTTGTACTTCTTGCAATTCTTAGACCCCACACACAATTTATGAGCCACATTTGTATGCTTATCACTCTTGTCGTTGGGGATTTGCGCCATGCCTCGGCTTCAAAAATCTGAAGCATAATGATCTTATAGGGTAAATAAATTTAATGTAACCATCTCTAATATAATGATACATTTTTCTCTATATAAATCTCATCAATTGCTGTACTGAACATACTATAAAAACTATTTCAAAATAAATGTGTACCTTATTGAGTCCTTGTTGAAACGGATGAATTGAACAGTCACCTCTGAAAGCTTTTTCTTTAAGATTAGCTCAATTTCTTCAAGCAAAAACTTTGTCAGGAATGTTTTTGAAACTGAAAATTCCTGGTATCCAATCTTTGCTACTCTGAAAAAAACTTTGTTGCTCGAAAGGCTGAAGTATTTACCACCCTATGTTCCTTAAATACAAGGAAACCCTAGCATTTCTGATCTCTCTATATCTTTTGCTCATATTTAAGATCTAGCTTACACTTGTCTCCAGTAAAAAGTCTTTGATCTCTCTATATCTTTTGTCATCATTAAGTTTAGATCTAGCTTACACTTGTCTGGAGCAAAAGTGGGTGCATTGGAATTTACGTTTGGTTTTATTTATCTTGTTATTATTATAATACCTTGAAAAGTCCATTTGTGTTGGTGGAGTTAGAGCATTTAAGATATTATGTTTTTTGGTAATGGGATGAAAAACTTCAATTCTAGACTATAATCAAAAACAGAAAAAACAACATATAGCCACTTTCCACACATTTTTACTTTATGTTTTTTATTTACATTAACTTGTTATTACTATTATAAGGCAGTACAATAGCTTGTTACTATTATAATACCGTATAATGAAAAGTTGATCTGATTTGGTATCATTGGAGTATTTATGACATTACATTTAATTTTTTGGTACTACTGATGAAAAATTAAAAAAAATATAACATAGAGCCACTTTGCACGCATATCTAATTTAATAGCTTGTTACTATTATAATACAGTGCAAAAAAAAGTTTATCTAATTTTCTGTAGTTGGAGCATTTATGACATTACATTTAATTTTTGGGTACTACAGATGAAAAAATACAAAAAAATACAACATAGAGCCACTTTGCACGCATCTCTAATTTAATAGCTTATTACTATTATAATATCCTACAAAGAAAAGTTTATCTAATTTGGTGTAGTTGGACCATTTATGACGTTACATTTAATTTTTGGGTACTACGGATGAAAAAAATACAAAAAACGGATGAAAAAATACAAAAAAATACAACATAGAGCCACTTTGCATGCATCTCTAATTTAGGGTTTTCATTTACAATAGCTTGTTACTATTATAATACGGTAAAAATAAAAGTTTATCTAATTTACCGTAGTTGGAGCATTTATGACATAAAAAAGGAGCAAAGTAGATTGCATAAGTGCATAAGTGAATTGAAAGGGTAAGGGCATTATTTTTTTAATAAAATATAGTGCATCTTTTACCATTTTTAGTACTATATTTTATTATTAAAACACTATTATATTTGATTAATGCAAATACTTTATTTTTTCTTGAAAATGTAAGATATTATATTTGATTAATACTTTATACTTTATATACTTTGTGATTAAAATAATATTTTATAACTATATTTTATTAGGGTTTTTATCTTTTAAGATTTTGAGCACTATATTTTATTATTAAAGCACTTTATTTGATTAATGCAAATACTTTATTTTCTACATTATTTTTTATTACTCTAGATGAGAGAATTAGGACACTACATTTCATTTATTTTTTTCATTTCAGTATCAATAAAATATAGTGTCATAAAATAATAATTATTATATATGCAAAAATATGGAAATCAAATAAGGAAATGATACAATGAAGAATAATACATAACACCTCATGTAGGGATAAAAAATTAAACAATAATGAAAATACAAATGATTTTGATATGTTTGGTTGTTCAATTCTGTAGCATAACAACTAGATGAATGATAATGGATATAAGGATCTGAAGTGATTTTGACATGATGTATCAAGATCTAATACTCGAATGGCTTGGTTAAGGTTTGATTTATAGGAGACGAGGGATAGGAATGGATGGGTAGGAGTAGATTAGGTGAATCATGTGATGTGGAAGGCTAAGATTAAAAGAAGATTTAATTTGGGAGAAGTGATAGTGTGACACATAATTTAAATCAAAAATATTTAAATTATTAGAGAGAGAGGATGAGAATAAAGGTGAAATAATTTAAATAATAAAATTATTTAAATTATTTGGTCATAAATATTTTATTTAAATTGGAGGATGGAGGAAAATGAAAATTAATTAAATAAATATGATTTATTTGTTATTAGGGTTTTTTTGGCACTATATTTTATTTATAGAGCACTATATTTGATTAATGTAGATATTTAAAAGATAAAATATTAGAAACCAAATACAATGCCATAATAAAATTTAGTGCTCTTTATTTTTAAGGTTTTTAGTGATGCAATAATAAAATATAGTGGGAAAACACAATTCCTAATAAAATATATATTTTTAAAATTTTATTTTAATTTTTCCAACATTAATAAAATATAGTGCCATAATAATATAGTGTTGTAAATAAAAAATCTATCTAAAATAAGTTGAGAGATATCTTGACTTTGTTATATATAAGTCCAAGGCAAATATGAAACAAAAAGATAAAAAAATATCTAAAAGATGAAACCCTAGAGGTCAATTTAAGGATTGGTAGGTGGATACAAGCAAAGTGACAAAAGAATCTTAAACTCTAGAAGAAAATAAAACAATGAAGCATGAAGAACTTCCTCTTCCTGTCTAAAATTCCAAGGTGTTATTGTTGGCAAGAGACACTATATGGATTCATGGTTGTTGTCATTGATGGCAACAAAGGTCATCCCACATATCCGCAAGTCATAATGTGTCTCTACCGGAAGTCAGAATAAAGAATGTTGTGGTCCGGTGAACAAGAACAGAGCATGTGGCAAGGTCCGACAGATTGATCTGGATCTCTCAGAGGAAGTGTCTTGGTGCAGTGCGGATTTGGGGAAGTCAAGAGGACCACCTTGAGTGGTATATTCCAAGGATTTAACCTCCGGTGATGGACAAGGAGAAAGATATGAATAGTTGAGTACCGGATTCCTGAGAGACAGTGAAAACAGAGGAAGAACTGACTGACAGAGTATCAGACTACTTTCCGGATGTGTTACTATTGATGATAGAGGTTGTGAAGGCATGAATCATGTTTGGCCGACATGATTAATGATATCTACAAGTATATGCTTGATCCGCATTGCTTGGTGAGGAAGGATTCAACCGACAGAACAAGAGTTTGTAAGAAACTAGACTGTTCCGGATGCCGACTAGAAAGGTGATGAAATTACTTGTGCGGATATATATAGAGGATGGATTTAGTTGTGAAGGGTGTGATGGTGTGAAGATATATGCGAAGAAGTACAGAACAGAGCAGAAGTAGCAAAAAGGATCCGGTATGTGAAAGATAGCAGAATAAAGAACAGAGGAAAGATGAAGTGCAGCAGATCAGTGTACTGAGCCTAACCGAAACTGAACTCCAGCATATGCAGATGCTTCCAATCAGTTCAAGACTGTGATTCTTATCACTTTGTAGACAGTGTGTCTTCTTGTAGGCAGTGGGCCTCTTGTGAGCAGTGTGCTCGGGCAGTGAGCCCTAATTGGCAAGTGCCATTTTGTAATTTCCTATTCTTCTAACAGAGAATAATTTTGGGTTAATCACCCCGTGGTTTTCTCCCTTAACAGGGTTTCCACGTCAAAAATACTGTGTTATGTGTTTCTTATTTCATGGTAATGTTTTTGTGTTTTATTCAATGCTGCATCAATTAAGAAGAAAGTTCAATAAGGGAAATAATTAGGATAACTGATTCACCCCCCCCTCTCAGTTATCAACAATTGGTATCAGGGCTAAGTTCCTCCTAATAGAGCCTAACAGCTTGAGGAAGATCTGGGAGTTCAAATGGATGCATATGGTTTAAGGGAGCAACTCAAGACTGCTCTTGAGGATCTTAAACAGTCAAATTCTGAAGTCAATGAATTAAAGGAAAGACTCAAACAGGCTGATGAATTCATGAGAGAATTAAAAGACAAATTAAGTCTCTCTATGAAAAAGAGAAAGGAGCTGCTCCAACAGTTGGCAAGACAAAGTGAAGAAAGCAATATAAATGAAGAATTGACTGAGCAAACCAAGTTATGTGAAAAGTTATCAAAAGAAGTCATTATGTTAAGACATGAAATGGAATCAGGAACTATAAAGTTTACTCAAGAGATTGAAGAAAAAAGAAAGGCTGAAGACAATCTAAGACAATCTCTTAAAGAAAAATCAGAAGAATGCCACCAAATGGACAGGATTATCAGACATCTTGAATCTGATCTTGAAGATGCCAAAGATAATGAAGAAAAACTTGAGGATCAAATTGCCTCTCTCAAAAGAGACCTTCAAACAACAAATGAATATAAAGAGAAATTCAAGATAAGTTCTGCTCAACTTGAAGTTCTTCTTGGAAGTCAAAAGAGGACAGATGACAAGTATGGTTTGGGATATGAGAAAGGAGAAAGCTCCGGATCCGGTCAGAAGAATCTTGGATCAGAAAATCCAAGGAGCAGGCCTAGAAGACCTCCGGTAAGACAGCCAAATGCTCAAAGACATCCATCCTTCAATGGATACTGCCACAGCTGCAACCACTTTGGTCACAAAGCTAATCAGTGCAGAATGAGAATGAATCAGATTAATTCATCCTTCTCCGGACAGTGCTTCAACTGCAAAAGGTATGGACACAAATCCCATGAATGCAGAATTATGCAAGTAAACAAATCATTCAAAGGTAGATGCTTTACATGCAATAGAGTAGGTCATATGGCTAATCAATGCAGATCAAGAGGATATCAGTCAAATATGCAAAGAAATGTTATTTGCCAAATCTGCAATAGGTCCGGTCATAATGCTAAAGTCTGCAGAAATAAGAATCAGGACAAAAGAGGTCGGGTGTATAATCAGAATCAAGACAAGGGTAAACAAAAGATGAATGCAGATGAAGTTAGGAATCAGATGAGCAAGATTTGGGTGAAGAAAAGTTCAGAGAATGTAGAGGTTGGATCCGCACCAGACTCTGGTGTTGATATTTCTTCCGGAAATTAAAAAGTGAGCTCAGGCTCAGGGGGAGACTCAAAGAAAATCCTGTTCCCCCAGCCAAACAAGTGGTGCCGGATGTGGCACAAGATGCAGATTAAAGGGTTTGCAGATATGAGTCTTGAGATGCTTCAGTCAAGTTTTCAGAGGTCCGCATGGAATTATGAAGAAGCTGTGATCGATCAAATAAGACCTGTTCAGGGAGATGCTCCAGTATGACAAAGGATTACAAAAAGGTCCGGAGAGATCCGGAAGTGCACTATCTTGTTCTGCGGATTGGACAGAGTGTTTGGGATGTTCTTGTAATATGTTACCTCGATTTATCCATGATTGAAAGATCCGGATGATATTCGCAGATCAGGACTAATCCGGGATACTCCAAGCTATTCAGACAAGGCAAACCGGATTAATGTAGGTGAAGCATTTATTGCAGACAGATATTAGGGTTCGCGGGGCAATATAAGGGATTTCTCAAAAGTCATTTGCTCATTCTGCACTCAAGAAGAAGCGAATAGTGGAGCTCTGCAACAAGATTCATCAAGCACACCAAGGATCTCCTGCCGAAGTCATTGCATAAAGAAATCAATCCAATCACTCCGTGCAAATCGAAGGCGCATAAGGTATTCTCTGTTTTTCATTACCTCACTGCAAATCTTTGAAGAATGGCTACTCCAAATATAGTTAAGATCTCTGATAGACCTCGCCCCTCATTCAAGAAACATCCTTATAAATCATTGGAGGTAGATCCACTAGGAGCCTTCTCTAGTGTTCCTCATGGTGTATTGCATACGGAAGATATTAGGGTTTACATCCATGTGAATCTTGAAGACTTTGGAGAATCAAAACTGATGGATATCTATCACAAACAATTGATAGATGACTCCTTGAGATCAAACCTCAGTATAAAGCCATCCAGGACAAACACTTTGCACAGTGCATTCATTTCCCCTATTTTGAAGAAGATGAATGGGTCCGGTATGTACTAAGTAGAGTACATGACAACTTCCTATGGTTGAACAAGCCCTTCAAGATCACCAAGGACGCAATTAGGGCTGTAACCGGTCTGCACTCATCTGGTGGATTACCTGTTCTCAAATCTGTCAAAAATCAGACAGTCAGTGATGCAACCAAATCCAAATTTGACAAGAGAGCTATGACAGTTGATGATATCATTGAACCGGATGTCAAATTTGCAGCTATAATAATTGGTTACAAAATCTATCACTCAAGTAGGGAAAATTCAGTACCGGGAACTGCAATCTACACAGCCTATCAGATGTTAAAGGAGAATGCAGACTATGACTTGTGCGAGCTTCTAGTAAACCAACTCTTTGAAAATCTGCAGAAGATTAAGAAGGACAAGAAAAACTCCTTCAAATATGGCAATCTGATCCTTTGTCTCTTCTTTTACTACATGAATGAGCTTCCCGGATCCAGTGGATGGATATGGCAGAATGACAGACCGGTTGCCATTCAAATCAGAGACTATTTGCATGGACTTGGGGATGCCAAAGCAAGAAATACAGCTCTATGGGGATACTTCAAAAACTTCCAAAGCATGATGCATGCAAGAGAAAGAATACCCCAATCCCTTGTAGAAAAGTACAAAGACACAGTATGCTTCATGGTTGAAACAGATCAGTGTCTAATGGAGGCAGTAGAGCCAAGGACTGTTTGGATCATGCCCATGGGGTATGAAGTGGATGAACAGATAGTAGAGCTGCATGTTCAACACATGCTAAGCCAGCCCAAAGATCCTAAGGCAGAAAGGTTTGGAACCTTTGAGGAACTGAGTGTAAAGTTACATGTAGAACTCAGGGAACCGGAGATAAAGAGGAAGGTAAGAAAAGAAGTTGAGCATATTGCTCAAGGCCTAGGCATCTCAAAAGAGGCACTTGATGCCAGCCGGGAAAAGAGGAGGAAGGCTGAGGAAGAAGAGAAAAGTAAAGAAAGTGTTCCGGTTGAAACTCCCACCCGGACCAGATCATCAAAAAGATCTGCACCTCCCTCAACCAAAAGTTCAAAACTGGAAGTCCAGGCATCCGGTAAAAGATCCAAGACAAAAGCCACAAGGGCTTATAAAAGCCAAAAGGATGAAGAGGAAACAGAGTCAGATGAGGGAGTAAAAGAAATAAAGAAGCAGAAGAAGAAAGGATCCGGTAAACCCTCCTCAGGACAAGACAAGGATGAAATGGCAGAGGTATCTGTCGAAAAGCCCACTCTGTCTCTAAAGAATGTAATCAAGTTGGTCACGGTGGATGGAAACCTTCAACCAATGACTGAATCTTATGATGACTTCAGTGAGGCTGACCAAAAGACTCTGCAGGAAGCCACAGTCAAATATCTGAACATATATAATAAGGCTTTCATTGAGATCATATCTCTTATTCCTAAAAGCCTAGAAAAGGAATTAGAAGTAAGAAAGAACAATGCTCATGCAAAAGATCTTGAGATCCGGGAGCAGATAGCTATTCAGCTATATCCTCAAATTGATCCCAAGACAATGAACATAATCTTCAAGGACTGCAAAGATGAGTTCAGAAGTAAAGCCAGGATGAATCAACTCATGCTTGGTGAGACTGACAAAGTGGCCCAAGAGACAGAAGAGATCCTCCGGAAGGCCTTCAAAAGGTTCAATCTTCCTGTTGTAGAGGACTTAGGTACAGAAACAGCTGAGGACTTGGAACCCTCTGCTCCAGAAGAAGTGGCCTATGAACAAGCTAGCATCTCTCCTCCGGTTTCCCCTACTGTCTCCGGATCCAAAGAAGAAGAGAAATTACAGGAGAAGGAAGCAGTAGTGAAAGACAAAGAGGTTGACAGTTCCAAGACTGCAGAAGAAAAGAAACATCTGTCTCCGGCAAGAGACACTGCACAAACTGTTCAACAATTTTTGAGCAAAGAAACTTTAGAGATTGATGAACCGGAGCTTCTAAAAGGCCCATTCGACTTTGACTCTCTCTCTCCGGTACAAACAATGAAGATAGCTTCATTTGCAAATGCCAAGGCAAATGAAAAACTCCTGAAGTCTCATATGGAAGACTGTGAGTTGATAGAGGCTACTTCCGGAGTACTTGTAAAGATTATGCCATCAATCTAGATAGATCCGACAGCCTCCTCTTCCGGTAATCTAAAAACCTTAGTCAGCAGTGTTGATACACATTTTGATTCTCTAGAAAAATTAGCTGAAGAAAAGGTCTGGAAGGAATTTTTGGATAAAAGATTTTCATAAGTATTAGAATTAATCTCTAAAGATAGGAAGATTGTGAGCATTGGAATAAAGAGCATAGAGAATGCTCTTAAGGATGGCGGTGACATCTACAAATTTTGTATATCCTGGTCAAAGGCAACAGCAGCAATTGATAAGAAAATAAAAGAGGAACAGGACAAGCTACAAAGCTTATCTCAAAGTTTTGATCCTCTCTCTTCCTCCATAATAAATCAAGAATGTCAGACTATTGCAGTCTTGAATGAAATAAAGAATCTTGAGAAGGAAAGGAAGAACATCACTAACCGGATGGGAGAACTTAGACGGATTATAATCCCTAAGTTGGAAACTATGCATGAGGCCATCAGTGATGCTCAGACCACCGCCCAAACAAATGATCCGACAGATCTCAAGAGGGTAGAAGCTTTTGCATTTTTGTTGAGTGGTCACATTTCAATTTTGGATAGAATGAAGCAAAGTTGGGCTACAGAAATGATCCAACTGCAGACATCCTTTGCAGACATTCTTCAGTATATGTGAGTATGTAAATATGCGGCCTTGTATAGAAATTTTTTGAAAATTTTGATATGCGGACCCTACCCTTTGCCATTGATGTCAAAGGGGGAGTGAGGAGCAGTGAAAAATGAGGAATCCAACTAAGGGGGAGTTCCAGAAATTGTATATAAAGACAGAGCATCAGCAAAGGGGGAGCATAGTGAAAACACTTAGTCATTTTTCACTAAGTGTTGCCATCAATGCCAAAGGGGGAGATTGTTGGCAAGAGACACTATATGGATTCATGGTTGTTGTCATTGATGGCAACAAAGGTCATCCCACATATCCGCAAGTCATAATGTGTCTCTACCGGAAGTCAGAATAAAGAATGTTGTGGTTCGGTGAACAAGAACAGAGCATGTGGCAAGGTCCGACAGATTGATCCGGATCTCTCAGAGGAAGTGTCTTGGTGCAGTGCGGATTTGGGGAAGTCAAGAGGACTACCTTGAGTGGTATATTCCAAGGATTTAACCTCCGGTGATGGACAAGGAGAAAGATATGAATAGTTGAGTACCGGATACCTGAGAGACAGTGAAAACAGAGGAAGAACTGACTGACAGAGTATCAGACTACTTTCCGGATGTGTTACTATTGATGATAGAGGTTGTGAAGGCATGAATCATGTTTGGCCGACATGATTAATGATATCTACAAGTATATGCTTGATCCGCATTGCTTGGTGAGGAAGGATTCAGCCGACAGAACAAGAGTTTGTAAGAAACTAGACTGTTCCGGATGCCGACTAGAAAGGTGATGAAATTACTTGTGCGGATATATATAGAGGATGGATTTAGTTGTGAAGGGTGTGATGGTGTGAAGATATATGCGAAGAAGTACAGAACAGAGCAGAAGTAGCAAAAAGGATCCGGTATGTGAAAGATAGCAGAATAAAGAACAGAGGAAAGATGAAGTGCAGCAGATCAGTGTACTGAGCCTAACCGGAACTGAACTCCAGCATATGCAGATGCTTCCAATCAGTTCAAGACTGTGATTCTTATCACTTTGTAGACAGTGTGTCTTCTTGTAGGCAGTGGGCCTCTTGTGAGCAGTGTGCTCGGGCAGTGAGCCCTAATTGGCAAGTGCCATTTTGTAATTTCCTATTCTTCTAACAGAGAATAATTTTGGGTTAATCACCCCGTGGTTTTCTCCCTTAACAGGGTTTCCACGTCAAAAATACTGTGTTATGTGTTTCTTATTTCATGGTAATGTTTTTGTGTTTTATTCAATGCTGCATCAATTAAGAAGAAAGTTCAATATGGGAAATAATTAGGATAACTGATTCACCCCCCCCCCTCTCAGTTATCAATAGTTATGCCCATTACTAATATGAGTTTCTCCTTTAGGATGAGTTTTAATCCTAGATCCCATATGAATCATGTGCCACTTATTATAGAGCTTTTGGTCTCAAAAAAAATTACTTATTAAACTTAGAAGAATTTCCTTGGTCTCTAAAACCCCTTTGTACACACTTGATTTGAACAATAGTCCCTCACATCATCCAAGTGGAAACCAAGTGACACTCATGCACTCAAGTACTCTAAGATAAAAGGTAGTGGTGCTCTTTGTATACTTAGGCCTCTTATGTTGCATTTGAAACAAGAAATCCTTATACAAAGTAATCCTCAACACAAATAGTGTTGTATGGTAAAAGGTTGGTGATGCTCTTGTCCAACTCTTTGAATATAGAACAAGGATTTCTCATGTCCAAAATTATGCTCAACACAACTAGTGTCATAAAGTACAGAAGGTAGTTGTGTAGACACCTAAAATTGACCATGTCCTTATAACCCTTCGACATCCCCTAGACATTCATTTTACAAGACATTGTCCCTTAATCCCTTTCCCAAATTAATTACATAAGTTATATTTATTTAATTAATCAATTTTTCTCCATCATATAAATTAGATTAAAATATATATATTTATTTAATTAATCCATTTATCCCTTTAGCAAAAATCAATTGAATAAATATTTTTTATTTAATTAATTTATCCTCCCATCATCTACTCTCCAACAATTAATTAAATAATTTTATTATTTAATTTAATTAGTGAGAGTTACATGACTAATTTGTCCTCACCCTCAACCACTTTCCATAATCAATAAATGAGTGTCCCAAACATTAAATTAACTTTTCATCTTAATCATCCATTTAATACTATAGCTTCTAATCCTAACCATCCACATAAGGATAAGCCCTAGAAGCTTCCTTTGTTGCCCTAGAAATACTTATCCTTGCCTTAATGTGTTCTCAACAAATTCTAGCCATTGATCTATTCTTTTAATCCTATCCCTTCATTCATCATATCAAACCTCTATAAATGTTGCCTCAACTAACTCATTTGAACATCACATCTTTATGCAACACTATGCTGTCAAAATTTTCCTAGCTCTTCTATTATCATAAATTTTCATATCTGTCATCTCCATCTAGTTGTTATGCTGCAGAATCAAGAAACCAACATATCTAAATTATTATCAAATATTATAGGATTGTTTAGTCATTTTCAATATATCTTTTAGTCCTTTGATCAATAGATGAGGATTTGTTCAAGTAAGTAGTAGATACTTTGATGTATTGTTTCCTTATTTGATATCCATATTTCTACATATATCTAACCTATGCATTGAAACCTAGATTTTTATTCTTTCCATGATGAACTCTAGGGTGGCAAGTTATTCAACCCTCTATGCTACATACAAATGTGCTATAATAATTTCCATGTGTCATTCAACAACATAGCATATTGCCAAGAATGATCCTTCTTATCAATGAAGTTCATTTTATAATGATAAAAAATCTATTACAAATTAGCCCTTGTTTCTTCTATGTATAATCAAGGCCATTTATTTTTACTATGTTACAATGAATTTTAAAAAACTCTTCATCCTCAAATTATACCCATGCTATGGTTGTGACAAGAATTTAAGCACAATACAATAATGAATTTCATCACTGTTATGGTATTGGTTGTCCTAATGCTCATCTTTGATACACATGATTCCTTTATTATTTACTAGTAAAAGTGGATTCAATTATTTCCTCTTCTTTCAATATAAACCAACAAGTGAGACATGTCACATGATATAATATCTACATTATCGTGGACTGAAAATGTGTATGCATACAAAGTTAGATTTAGAAATAAAGTTAAGCTACCCAACCTAATGCATGCGATAGAAACAATAAAACTATTGTAGTAGTACAAATGATACCGAAACCTAAATAGTTGCATAGATTTAGCTTTTACAAAGAGCTATGCAAATTCTCATGAAATAAAACAAAATTAAGAAAGATCATAATAGCATGAATCAATAACAAGCTATAGGAGTAGATACATAGATAGAAAAGAGGGGAGAAAAAACCCACCAATGAGAAAAGTAACTTCAACTACCCAAAAATAGGCAAGAGTTACACTTATGGAAGATGTCATGTATCATTATAATGATCCACACACTACAAATAAGAAAGATAAACTAAATGTGTATGAAAATATATAATATACAACTAAGGAAAATAAAAAATCTACACTAAAACCCCCATTAAGCACAACTTAGGTGGGTGAAAATATGGGTGCTAGAAAATGAAGCATGATGAAGTGCCCATGTACAAAAAGACCCCCTAAAGAATATAAGCATCTCTCAATAAGAGAAATATAAGTGCACCTCCACCAAATAGAGTGAGAGAGAAAAGACTCCCCTAAAGTAGAGAGAAAATGGAGGGACTACATGTAGCCCCCTAAAGAAGTAGCCTCTTGCACCCCCAATAAAGCTCATAATGAAGAAGATTGCTTTCTATAAAGGGTTTGGTGAAGATGTCATCAACCTACTAGGAAGTCAAGTAGTATCAAAGATAAATGACCTATCCATGTTAAATCTCATATATGTAGTACATGTGAACCTTTATGTGCTTGGTCCACTGATTGTGGACTAGATTTTGAGAAATTTGAATGACATGTTGGTTGTCACAAAATATGACAAGTGGCTATCTAAACTAGATACCAAACTTAATGAGAATATGTTGAAGCTAAGTGGCTTTAGTGGTGACATTCATAGCCCCTTAATACTTAGCCTCAGTGGATGAAAGGTAATAGCATATTGTATTTTATTCAACCAACATATATGACTTGAACCAATTGATAGCAATAATCTAAAGTGGACTTGCAATCTAGAGAATAAATCACCCAATGTTAATCTATGTAGTCCACCAAATCAAGTTCAATCCCTGCTACATAGTGAATCCCATAATTGTGAGTATCATGAATAATATGGAGAATCTATTTGGATCCCTTCTAGTGTAGTTCATAGGGATCCTACGTAAATCAAGAGACCATACCCACAAAATATAATTTAATATTGAGCCTCATGTGAGTCAAAAAATGAGGCTCCCAACAAGATATTGATATAAATCACCATCAACCAATGGTGAAGAGAACTAAGCCTCAAGTTTGACTTTATAAATAAATGGAGTTAGAGAAAGCTTACAGTCAGCCATGTGAAACCATGAGAGGAAATTAAGAGAATACTTGGGTTGTGCAATGGTAATCATAGAAGTAGACTAAGATATCTTGATCCTAAGAAAATAATGCAATAGGCATAGGCCAATCATTAAAACTTGTCATGAAGGCTAGTTTTCATTATCACAATGAATAAAGAACTTGCTATGATTAATAGTTCATCAACATATAAAGCCAAAAGATGACAGAATCTAATTGTGAGAAGAAAGAAATCTATTTTGGCATACAAGGCATGCAGGACCTATTTTAGGTTGTAGATAGATTTTTAAAGTTTGTAAACTATGAAACAGTCTTGTAGAAAACCATATGTTTGCTGCATATTTATCTCCTCTTTATGGTCTCTATGAAGAAAAACACTCTTCTCATCCATTTGATGAACCTCCCAATGATGTTCTACAATTATAGAAAGTGTGAGTTAGATACAATTTATCTTTGCAACTAGTGTGAAGGTCTCAAATTAATTAATAGAAGAAACTTGGAAAAACCCCTTTTCTAGCAATCATGCTTTAAACTTATGCACTAACCCATTTGTGATAAATTTTGTTTAATATATTTACTTACACCGAACAAGCTTCCTTCCCTTAGGAATGGGAATCAGATCCCAAGTGTAGTACCCAACCAAGGAATTTTACTCCTCATGTATGGCCACATCCCCTTAATAATGCTAGAAGGCTCCCAAAAAGATTGTGGATTAGATGCAAAGGTAATATAAACATGTGAAAGTCTCTAGAATTGTGACTGTGCCTACCTGGTGTCTGATGGATTCCCAACCTAATCACTTTCAACCTATTGGGTTTGTTGAGTCCAAAGTGAACTTATAGTCATATAACCTAGAAGATTTTCCTCAACCTCTAAATGATGACTTGAAGAGGGGGGAGGTGAATCCTCGTCATTACTCTTAACATCCAAAGTGGAGGAAGAAGGATCATCATCATTAGGAATTTTCCTAGGTGTATTTGAAGAGCCCTCCTCAAAGTGAATACTCCTCTTAATGAACAACACATGTGTGCTTGGGTGGAGGAGTTAATATCCTTTAACACCATCTAGTTAGTCTACAAAAATGTAAGGCTTTCTCTACAAATCCGTGGCCTTATATTTATTTATAGGAATGTGGGCACATGTAGGAGAACCAAAAACCTTGAAGTTCTTAATTATGGGTTTCCAATTGCTCCAATCTTCAAAAGGAGTGACTCCCTTCATGGCTTGGTAAGGAACATAGTTTTGGTTATAACATACATAGTTAATGGCCTCTACCAATACTAAGGTGCAAGGGAACTTAAGTGTATGATATAGTTAGCCATTTCCTTCAAAGACCTATTATTATATTCTTTGACACTCTTCTATTAAGGACTATAAATAACTATATGCTATAAATAAATCTTGTATGATGTGTAAAACTACTCAAGATGATGGTTAACATACTCACCACTACTATCCATGCACAAAAACTTGATGGCTTTCCCTAATAATTTCTCTACAAAAGGCTTCAAGTCTTCTAAAATTTCAAAGACCACAAACTTGTATGAAAGAAAGTACAACAAGTATATACCTAGAAAGGTTATCAATGAAGGGCAAAACATAATTTTCCTTGCTAAATAAAGGATCAAAAAATGGACTAGATAAGTCATTGTGAACTAACTCGAGAATCCATGAAGCTATTTGTTAGTAGGATATACAGCATAAAGGATAGCCGACCAGAGGAGAGTACACACTATGTGGAGGCCAAAGGCTGACAAAAGACACATCCCTAGATATGATAGATATAGTATATATAGAGAGATAGGAGATAGTAGAATGTAAGAAAGCATGAGAGGAGAATTGGAGTATATAATGATGTAAATAATGACATAGAAGTCATTTATATAATTGGTGAGGCAGAGACTTAGACTTTCCAGAGGATGGATCTATGATGTGTACATTTGGTTATTGTTAATATATATATATATATATATATATATATATATATATATATATATATATATATATATATATATATATATGGAGATCTGTCGGTACCAAGTAACTGTGTGTGTGTTATCTTATTTTGATGTATATGTGATGCTCTACTTGGTTATTTTGTATGTTTTGTTGTTAGTCTCTACCTACCTAACTGGGGTATAAACTAACTACAAAGAATTGATTGAGGACCGGATCTCCAGACCGGTATCCCCTCTATATTTCTTGCTAACATTTGGTTCCATTGTCAGGACCCTAAAAGAGGGCAGTTAGAGATTGAAAGGGTAAAACATTTGAAGAAGTAGCATAGTGTTTCAGAAAAGAGAAAAGGTGTGGTTGGTAGGAAAAAAATTCAAATTGTGGAGGAATTCAAATCTTCTTAAGTTTCTACCTCTATGAGAGGGGGGCAAGCACTTAAGGGGATGGCAAGTGAGAAGGGGGTAGGGTCTGCAATGACCTTTCAAATTATGTGACTCTTCAAATAAGGATTCCATGGAATATAAGAGGACTAATGGAACTCTGAATCAAACAAACCCATGGCGAATGGGGAGAAGTGGAGGAAAAGAGAGATTAGTTAAGACATCAAAAACGATATGTAGATAAGAAGAGAGGAGAGATTGAAGAAAACTCAAGAAAGACAAGAATGGTACTATAGAAGAATGGAAAGGGCACAAATGATGGAGGAAGGAGGAATAATAGAAGGTGTGGAAGAAAAATTAGAAAAAATTGATGAGCATGCCATGAAGGGTGCTGTTGAAAGGAAGGAAGAAGACAAGCGCATCATGTAGGATGCTGATGAGCATGCCAAGGAGGGTACTTATGGAGAAAGGAGGTTAGAAGGTGAAGAAATAGAGGATATTATGGAGAATTTAGATGAACACGCCACTATGGGGGCTGCCAAAGAAGAATGCAGAAGGGAAAGAGAAGAAACATGTGAACTAGGGTTTAGGTCGCAAACTACCGGAACATATAAGTTAACATTGGAGATTTTGAAGATGGATGAGGAATATATAAAGGAGTTAATTTTCCAAAGCATAAAGGAGATAAGAGGAGGAGAAAATTTGATAACCATTAAGAGGAGTTTTGAGGGTTTTGGAAGGTTAATTGAATCATCATTGGATGCCGACATGATGTCATTCACAAATTGAAGAGTATCCCCTAATTTAAAGAGACACTATGAAGAGACACAACCCCTAGACCATGAGTCACCCTGAGTACCATATAAAGTCAAGATAATTTCAATTGGGAAGGAAGATATTCAAGCAAACAAGGAACTGGAGAAAATAGCAGAGATCTAGAGAAATTTTTCATAGGTTTTAGGAGAGGAGTGTTCGCAAGAGACACTACTCTGGTGAATGTTGAATGTTGTCATTGATGGCAACAAGGATAAGAGTTTCTACCGTTATGGAAAAGAGACTTTTCTTTGGAAGAATAAATGACTAAGTATGGGTAGTATACAATATACAAAGGAAGTGACAGTATTTGAGATGGTATGCCTTTGTAGTTAAAGACACTTGTATGCAATTTAGGTATGTTGTTCATAGCTATCTAGTGATCACATGTTCTAGTGTTCAAGTCTTGACTTCTTCTGAAAGTCATATGACAAAGTGTCTAAGTCCAGGTGAATAAAGTTAAGGCAAGAACAGTGCACAGTACCAAAGTAAAAGGGTCTGCATTCCTCCACTATGGCATATTTTGGCTTGCAATTCTTAAGGTATGCTAAGAGGTCAATGATGAAGGTTGGATATAAATTTTAGAGTCTCATATGGTCCACAGTAGAAGTTATAATGTGACAGTTGAATTGGTCAAGTGTGTTCTTAAGGGACAAGCTGACAGGCATGTTAGATCCATATGCAGAGAATATATATTGTTTGAATAATTAATCTAAGTGATTGAATGATTAGTGCCAACCTATATGAAGATTATTGTATATTTGTTTGGGTCCACATTGTTGTTTGTGCAAAAGATCAAGCCGACTAAGTATAAAAGTTGTATACACATTTCATGTTTGGCTTGTTGACCTACTTTTGAGCTAAATCTTATTGCGGATAGATACTGGATGGATTTCAGTGTTAAATGTGTGTGGATGTGTGGAAGTACTGTGAATTCAATGTGTGAATGATTTTAAGCAGTTTGCAAAGTAGAAAAGGATAATAAGGTAGAAAATAGAGTATATGTAGGAGAGTGAAAAAGTAGGGTAGAAATAATGAAGACCTTTGAATCTATGTATTGAGCCTTCAACAAAACTGTGATCTAGCATGTGGTAGATGCATTTGCAACAGTTCATCACTGGAAGTGAGCCTATTTCCTTCTATCTTCTATCTCTGTGGACAGTGAGTCCACCTGCAGTGAGCCCCATGGGAGTGAGCCTTATGTAATCTAGTATTGTTATTATAATATATTGTGAGCTAACACTCACCATGGTTTTTCCATGTAAAAATCTTGGTGTCTATGTGTTATGTCTTTATGGTTGCTATTTTCATGTCTATTCTACTTTCATGTTATTAATTTTGGTAATTGGATTAATGAAGTGTTGAAGAAGTGGTTTTGCAGAATACTAATTCACCTCCCTCTCAGTATTCCTTATATTCAACAAGGAGTACTTTGAGATTTGACTAAGATAAGGGAAGAGAAGGGAGGTGAGTTGATAGAAGGCAACATAACTGGAGGAGAAGACCAATAGAAACTCAATGTGAAGTACTAGAGATTGTGAGAAAAATAATCATGGATATTCCTATCGAGCTACCTGTATTTGAGAAGGATACTACTGAAACAATAGAGCATATTTTTGTCTTGGAGTCTATTTGGAACCAAAAGGGAGAAATAAGAGATGAAATCAAGTTGTTTGACTTCATAGGGACCTTGCAGAATGAAGCATTGAAGTGGTATAGAAAGACATGTCCAAACAGTGACAAAGAATGGGATGATATCAAGAAGCTATTTTTGGAGAATTTGGAAGTTTCAAATGTGCCAACAAAAGGAGTAAACAAGATGAGAGATTTGATGCAATTGGAGAAAGAATCACTAAAAGACTTTGATGGTAGATTCAAGGAGATAACCTAGAAGTTCGAGGAACCACTGACTGATAAGCAAAAGATAGAATGGCTTATTTCCAGAATGAACCCTGAAATTAGGACAATCCTAGATGGAAGGACATTTGAGATATATGTAGAATCAATGACATTAGCTTGTTGGATAGAGTCTCAATTTTGGCATAGACAAGATAAGATGAAAGAAAACCTAGAATTGGAGAAGTTAAAATTAGAATTGGAGCAGTTGGAGTTGAGACAAGAGATTTTGGTTAAGCAGGAGGACAACAAACAAAAACAAAGACCTAATATTTGGTGCTCATACTATACAAGAGAAGGTCACTTGAGAAATGAATTCCCTAGGATGAAAGGTGAAAGACAACCTACCACAATAAAAGCGGACATCAAAACAACAACAAAAAGAATAAATTTAGTATACTGTGGATTATGCAAAGAGTGGGATGACCATGAAACACTTGATTGTCCTTCACAAAACTTTTGGAAGATAAAAGAATGTGCTAAGGAAGAAGATGAAAGTCGGTACACACATTTGGCAGAGAGTAATAACATCTCCTATGTAGAGAGAAACTCAAATAATCATGTCTACAAACAACCAAATTGGAGAAATCAGAGGAATGTCAATGTAATACAAAATTCAAACCCTAGTGGCCCATCCTATGGAAATAACTATAATAATGATGATAGAGAGCAATTTGGAGGATTCAATGGAGGCAAATGCCATGGAATAAATCAAAGGAGGGAGGATGCAACATGCTTCAATTGAGGTAAGTTAGGATACTTTGCTAATGAATGTTGGGCTGAAAGAAAAACATAGTGTTCATTTAGAAATAGTATAGAGCATGATCTATTTTCTTGTGAGAGGGCACAACAATACTTATGGAATGCACAGCCACAGTCTAAGACTGATGAGCTACAAAACCTGAATAACTAAAAAGGAGCAAGGATCATAAGAAGGGCACTAAAGGATCAAGGAGAAAGGACTTGCCAGAAGAACAATAGAGAGGAGACAAACATATCTTCAACTAAATCCATAGAAGAAGAAGAGTACTACTAGATAAGCATACCAAAACATACCAGAAAAGAGAGAAGGAAAAGAAAGGAGAAAGTTGTGGTAGTGACAAGACAAGGAACAAATACTGGAAGACATTATATCATTGAGACCAAAGAGGAGGAGGATGAAGAATTTGTCCATACTAAGTACCAACATGAAGAAGTGGAGAAGTCTAAGCTAAACAAACAATAAGAAAGGAACAAGCAAAGGAAAAGAAATACAAGCAGTTGTTCACTGAAGGAGAAGTGGATGCTCTCAAGCAATTAGCCCAATTGACACAACAACACAGATTCATTGAGAAACTTAAGCAATTCTCTAAGTATTGGAATAAGGAACAAAATCAAAAGAGTCAACTCCAGAGGATAGGAAGAATGCATAGAGAATGGAAGACAAAACCATTGATAGTGGATGTTTATATTAACCATAGGAAAGTCCAAAATGTCATGATAGATTTGGGAGTAGATGTCAACATGATAACAAAGAAGTTGTGGGAATAGTTAGGAAGATCTAAGTTGTCAGAAACAACTTACAATATAATCTTGGTAGATGGATCTAACATGCACACAATGGGAACATGGAAGCAAGCAGAAGTTAATCTAATTGGGATCAAACATCTCTTAGATTTCATTATGGTAGCCATGAAAGATCAAGGAGAAGCTTTCAATGCACTTTTGGGATTGAGATGGTGTCATAGACTCCTAGAGAGAAGAGTTATCATTTGCAAATGAGAACAAAGTTGTCAATATCCCTTTGGGATCATTAATGGAAGAAGCATATATAGAAGGAACCAATCAGGATGAATACAGTGACAAGGATGCAAAGAATCTTTATAAAATCACAAGGTTGGATGTAGAGGAGACAACAAAAGAGCCTAATTCTGAGGGAGAATTGGAGATAGAGGATGATAACTATAGTATAGATATTGAGGAGGTTTTAGAAGCTTGGATGAAAGAAGAATTGGAACTAAAAACAAGGAAAATGCTTGGTTACCGAAGCATATTCATGATCAGGATGGGCAAAGAAGACATACCACAATCCTTCACACTTCATCAAAACTCACCAAAGATTACATGTGGTGCATTCAAGGAGGATATGAAAGACATGGATCAATTATCTCACTGGGTAAGTCACATTTTGAAAGGAATTTCACATATCAATTTGCCTAGTTTTTTAGGCGTGCAGGACCTACATAAATATTTAGCAAAAATGGAGACAATTTTTTTAGATGAGAAAATAAAATTATAGGCTACACAACATACATTAGTATGTAATACTGCAAACTAGTGGAACACACACAAAGACACAATTGACTAGTGGACAACATTCAAAATATTCATCAGGACAAGATATTTGCTGGAGGAAGGAGAATATGACATAATACCCAAGTATTTAGGTCAGATTTTACCATAAGAACACTTGTCCATGTGCATAATGGTATGGAAATGCAACAATGAATATAATGACGTACTATATACCCACTTCTTTTATTAGACACTATCACCAATTGCATAGACATGGTATATTAATCAAGAATGATAGAAAGAAACTAGATACTAGGAAGAGTTGCAAAAAGACTTCATTCATACTTTCTCATTCTTTGATTTGGACAAAAAAATACACACAACACTCATCAAAATCTGGGAGATCACCTTTCAACAAGATACGAAAGAAGAAGAACCAAACTGGAATAGAGCTCATTACCGACAAAAATAGAAGGAATTTGGAAAGTCATAGAATGGATGAATAAAGAATCATATCCAGAGAAACACAAATGCTATAAAACATCACAACAGGAAGAAGAAGAGGATTTACAACCCAAAATAAAAATAGAACAAGGTGGAAGACAGCTGGTGGAATCAACAAACATCAAGGAAAAGTACTACAACAATCCTTTACAACTAAGGGAAGAAAACATTACCAAAGAGGGAGATCCTAGCTAGCTAAGATAGGAGACTATTGGGATGAGAAGGAAGTGGCACAAGTAGTAGAAATTTTGTTTGAGTATGAGGATTTGTTCCCTAGAAAGTTCACAGAGATGAAGGGAATCAAAGAGGAAGCTGAAACAATGAAAATTCAATTGAAAGAAGGATACAAACCAATCAAGAAAAGGCCATACAAGATGAATCCAAACACAAAGAAAAAAGTCAAAGTAGAACTTAACAATATACTAGAAGTAGGGATCATAAAGCCGGTAGAGGAGGAGGAGTGGATCAGCCCAATGGTAGTATAGAATAAGAAAATAGGAGAAATCAGGATCTACTAAGACTATAGATAATTGAATAAGGCTTGCATTCATGATCCTTTCCCTACACCTTTTTATAGAGGAAATCCTAGAGTCAGTTGCCGGTAGGGAAATCTATTCAGGTAAAAGGACAAACCTGTGTCACACTTTTATAAAGGAAACAACCAACACTAATCTAACTTTTTAACTTGAATCACTACAAAGTGATGTATATGTTCTGAATTTTAAAATGATGTGAACTAATAAAATGTAGATTTTTTTAGTGTATTTTATGTTTCTATTTTTTTAAAAAAATTAAAAAATTATTTAAATGTAGTATTTTATAAAATTGCCACTATAATTTAGTTGATGATAAAATGCTTAAAAATAAGGTTGAATGGGACATCACACTTTATATAGTAAATTTCATTTATTTTTCTTCTATATTTTTTTGTGTATACATAGCTCAAAACTTTAGTGCATGAATTATTTTCTTCCCCAATTTGATAAATATATATTTTTAAATAAATCTTGGAAGTTGTGTGTAATGAAAACATGACTATTTTGATGGGATGTCAACTTTTGTCTTCATTATTTATCTAAAATAGGAAAAAAATTATGTCAACTTGACAAGGAATCTCTCCTCTAGTGCATCATATATTTTTGATAAACTTTACTATTTTCTCTTGAGAGGACAATCGACACCATTTTTTTGTGCTGATGTCCTACTTTTAGTAGAAATAAATAATAAAATATAAACACTAATTGAAATGTTTAAAAAATTATATTTTTACAAAGTAGATTGATTGATCTACAAAAGTGTATTTTTAGATTCTTTTAAAATGATTATTTGCATGAGGAGGAGTTGTTAGAGCATCAATTTTTTCAAATAATTTCATTGTTTTGGTAAATGAGCCCCAAAGTGATGCTACATATGTTTTTTTGTGGATGGTTCCAATTGGAAAAGTTGTGGCCTAGATCTAATTTAGCTAGAATGAATATAAATAGAACATAAGTTTCACCAAAATTGACTTTTAGTTGGAAGTACTTAAATTCATTTATACTGATAAGTTGGCCTAAAGTGTGACACAACTTTAAACTTTTACCCATTCTTTCACTGATGGATTCTCTGGATATCACCAAGTAAAAATTAGAGAGGAAGATCAACCCAAAACAACATTTGCATCTAAACTAGGATCTTTCATGTATACTGTTATGCCTTTGGATTGAAAAATGCACCTACACTATTTAGTAGAATCATGGTCAATGCATTCAAGGAGTTTATACATGATTTTCTAAAAGTCTATTTGGATGATTGGACTATATTTGGACTAGTAAAAGATCACACATAGACATTAAGATTCATGTTGAACAAATGTAGGAGCTTGTAAATTTCCTTAAAATTGAATAAATGCACTTTTGTGGTACCATTTGGAACACTATTTGGTCATATAATATGTAAAGCAGGATTGATGGTTGATCCCCTAAAGTTGCCATTATTCAAAACTTGCCACCGCCAAAAACCACATTTGATGACAAAACATTTCTAGTGGGTTACAATTCTATTGACGAACAAAAATTGTCTAGGCGTGAATTTTTTTTTTTGATGGGTTCACTCGAATAGGGGTTCTCATTAGAACACATAAATATGTTCGCTCAAACACCCCCATTCGAGTGAACCCACTTTTTCTCATGGGTTCGTTCGAACCCCCAATCAACCAATTTTTTTAATAAATAAGGGAAAATAAGGGGGTTCGAATGAACACACCTTCATTAGAACCCCCATTCATTAGGAGTGTCAAGGGGTTCTAACGAAGGGGTGTTCATTTGAACCCCCTTATTTTGCCCTTGCCCCCCTCTAGCTATAATTTTATATAGATTTTTGGGTTTCAAAGATAAGGTTGAGGATCAAAATAGAATCAAATTGACAAACCCAGCTCCAGGATTATAGTCCTTGAAATGAGATCTCCATCAAGTATACTTTTAATATATTTTGACTTTATTATACATTTTTTTAGTTTAGTTAAACATAGGTTTTTCACTAAAAATCAAGCTCTTTGTTCTACACATGTGGAAAAATAGTAGATTACCAAATAAAATTTTTAAAAAATATCTATCCTATTGGTATTGATGTCCTTGATCCAACAAAAAAAATTTGAATTTTGATACATACAAAAAAAGTTATGCTCTTTATAGTACACTTATGTCTAAATTGTAATTGATTTGACTTCAAAACTTAAAAAAAAATTCAATAAAATGTTATGAAACCAAATGCATTCTCTATATATCCTAGTTACAAATCTAAATTCAAAAAAAATAGAAGTTTATCCTTCATAGAAAAAAAGTTATGTGCTTTATAGTACACATCACTCTTTAAAAATTGTGTTTACTATTAAAAACTAGTTATCTAAGGAGATGGAAAAAGAAATGCAATTTGATTCCAAATTTTTTTAAAAATATATATTTAGATTCTACAGAAAAAATGTCACAAATCACTAGTTTGTGCCATCTTTAAATTCCTCATGGTTCAATAGTTATAGGTGTCTGAAAGTGAAGATTTAGTTCAAAATATTCATTTCAATGTCAAGTTTGGCCAAAAAGTGTACCCATTATTGTGGGATCACCATAGAAAAAGCATCAAGGGTTATGTAGTCATCTCTGTACCTATAAAAGAACTATTAAATAAAAAAATAGGGAAAAAGTATTACCTGGAATGAGCAGCACCAAAAGGTATTTGATAGGTTTTGAAGCAAAAGATAGTAGAAGCACCAATACTCATATTTACGGATTGGGAGAACACATTCCATGTTCATGTCGAT